>OY728131.1:1649197197-1650565927 GCA_963277665.1 Viscum album | reverse complement strand
ATTTTGGCATGGTTTATGTTTGAATTAAATGATTGATATTTTTAAAGGGGTGGAATTAATGTTGTGATTGATGGTTTGAGGTGATTTAGTGGTTGATTCAGTGTTGGGAGAGGTTGTAGCTAAAAAGAAATATGGATGGTAATGGGTTGATTAAATTAATAATGGGTACGGTATAAATATGAAAAATAGAAAAGTGGAAGTGGTTGTGGGGTACCTTTCTCATATATTCCTTTGATATTATGATATTATAATTATATGTGACATTGGGTGAGTGAGCCTTGATGTTCTAGGTAATAAATGACCTGGAATAGGTGAAGAGTTGGTTTTATTTTTTATTTAATGAGGAATTATTATTATTTTTCTTAATTTTCATGAAAATCTTTGTGAGGATCCTATTTAGTAAACATGTGTGCTCACCCATTTCTAAATGTATTATGTTTTTACAAATCTAAAAAAGGGATTTAGTGATCAGGCTATATATTACATGCTCGTGGAGTTAGTGATCTAGGTTATTATTATTAACATAGGAGTTATATTTGGTATTTTATTTTAAATATCATTGTCTATATATGACATTACATGAATTTTTGTTTTGGTTATATTATAAATTGTGTTGTTGATTGGTGGTTTTTCAAATTTTGTTCATGGGTGTGTGTTATATACCCTTGGTCCTAGCCACCAACCTAAGGCCTATTAGAGGTGGACTTCGAGGGTCACTCTTATCTTCACATATGTCCCAATAGGGGTTCTAGTGGGGATGGTTCATGATAAAAAGAATAATATTTTACAGGGTTCACTAATTTATCTACCCTATTTAATGAACCCATATTATCCTTGGGTTATCATGATATCTCCTTTAATTTTATTACTGATAGAGAATTATTAAATATAAATAAAGTGAAAAATAGAGATGAAATACTTTAATTCTCAATGACACGTGATATTATAAATGAATATAAGGATTTCATGATGGGTTTTATAGGATCATCTTGTGATCAATGTAGCCTATGAAATCGATTAAAGTGACTGATATATCATCAATAAACTAACATCCAAAATGAAGAACATAAAATAAACCAAGAATACCTTTATTATTCAAAAATTAATCTCTATTGAACTTATATAATATTTATTTGTGGAGATAATTAAGTGATATCCAAATGAAACTCACCTCAAACAATAGTACATTAGCCACTAGAATCCTCATAAACTACGAGAAGACCCCCAATCACTAAAGGTTTTCTTGAACCTTATTCATAAATATTAATATTTAAATAGTATAAATATATATTTGGTTATGTATTTATGCTGTCACACTACCTCAAAATTGGGATCCCATACCTTTATATAGGCTCCCTTAATTTAATAAAGTGAGGAAAATATTGATTTCCAACACTTGATAGCTGACATATGTCATGATAATGTATGGATTTTGAGTTTAGATCCTTTTAAAATTTCAAAAAAAATATCATTCCATAAATTAATTAACCCATTTATTCATAATTAAATATATACAACTAGTAATATGTTTCAATGGTCATACGCATACATCCTATATCATAATCCCAACGTACACTATGATAGAGGCCAATAGTGGTATCCACATGCCTCTTGTTAAATGGATATATCATAATTGGTGATATAAATCACAAGCTTATCACAAGCTACATATCTTGGTATATAATCCATTATGATATACCGTATTTTATCACATATCCAAAAAACTCATATGTTCTTTATGAAAAACATTACAAATTTTTGTGAATCCATCTAAAATCTTTTTGATATAAGTTATAAAATTCTATTCATTTTGGAAGAAACACTTTGTCCAAAATTTAATCCTTATTATTAGGCCTAACTATGTGACCCTACATTCCTTTATAGCATTGAAAAGAAATTTTAAATTAGGATTTCATAAATATAATCAAAGAGTATACTTTAGAAAAACACATATGCGTCTCAAGATACAAAGTCATCTACTGTGATCTTGATCAAACATACTCATATCTCTATATGTACATGTCCACAATAAGATATATCCTATGAATCATATTTATATATATTCTATTTTTCTATGACATTGAGTGACCATTATACATTGAACATGTCAATATAGTATAGGCCATCTCATAATTTCATTAATCTTTGAAATAGACTAGCTAAGTTAATAATAACATCACATGTCGTTCATATAGAATATTAGAAGATCATATTTACCTCATCCAAGTATCTGAACACATCACATGTCACTCAAATAATCATGGTCATTCATTTTCTTGGTGTAATTTAGTCAAGGGTTCAAATGTATTTAACTCATTATACAAGTAGAAAAATATCATCTTGGTCAAATTCTAACAGACAAAATGATCGTAAACTTACCAAATCACCCCCATATTAGCTAAGTCGCAAGGATTTCATAAGAAATGTATCAAATTATTAAGTTTATCATTCTAGTTATATCATTAAACACAGCTGATGAAGATTCATAATAAGAATACACCCCTAAGTATGTCAATGATCATATGATATTCCATATGATATACTTTGGTGGATTAGTCAAAATAGTAAGTCTTGACTTATTATATCATGATTATATTATTTTTATCACATATTCAACTCTTTGTATTAATTATAAGATTCCACTCATCATAATATTGACATATCATCACAACTCATAACACTCTATGACTATAATCGATTAAGGAAAACTCAAAGTAACACTTTAAGGAAATATTAGCATTCCACTATTCATGAAATAGAAATTGAATCACTCATGAAAAAAAGATAAACGGATATTTATTTTATTATAAAATCATGATATATTCTACAACCATTACATTTAATCTCTCATGTATCTAATACCAAGTGATTTAACATGACCCTCATGCTTTTGTTGTGTTAATGGTTTTTCAATGGATTCGTTGCATTATCCTTTATATCCACCCAATATATCTTTACATTTCCCCTCTAAATGATCTCTAGAATGAGATAGTACTTGAAAATTATGTTTCTCGTCCTTTGGTGAGACCATGGATCCTTTATCTGAGTAATATCTCTATTGTTGTCATAATTAGGCTTTATTTCTCCCAAAATACTTGGAATCAACCCCACATTTAAAAATGAACTTCCTAATCTAAATGTATTCCTTCAGATATTCTAATGTAGTGTTATACTTATCCATTATTATTGATTCCTCTATGGTGTCTTTTTTTGAACTCTTCTAACAGATAGCCCTATCATTTAGGCTAAACATGAATACATATTGAGATCTCATATCGTCATTTTTAGATTATAAACTAAAATCAGTGTGACCCTTTAGAATGAGATCATCCTCACCTCTAAATACCAATAACATATCCTTACTTCTTATTAAGTACATAAGTATTTGATTAATATAAATATAGTAACTCTCACCAAGATTTTTTTGGTATCCACTTGTTATGATCAAAGTATAAGAAACATCAGTTTGTATACACAACATGGAATGCATGATATATCCTATAGAGGAAGCATAAGTAATTTTATCCATACATTATAAATATTTTTAAATATCTTTAATTTTTATAATATACATTCCATTAAACACTATTAAATACCCCTTTTTATAGTTCTTTATGCTAAATCGATTTATTACTTTACCAATATATGTGTTCAAACTCTATCCAATAATTTTCTTCGATCTATCTCTATAGATCTTCATACCCAGTATATAGGTTTATTCACCCATGTATTTCATTAATAATAATTTTACAAACCATATATTTATATAGTGTAAAACCAAGAATCCATTTTTGATAAATATTATTCCATCCACATATAATATTATAAATACCGCCATACTTTTTTAATCCTATTGTATACAAAAAAAATCATATACAATCTTGATGAAATCAAAATGTTTGATTACATCATAAAATTGGATATTATAACCTTGATAGTCTTTAATCATTCCATAAATGGATTGTTATAACTTACACAACTTAGAAAACTCATTTGGAACTTCAAAACATTTTTTATATCATATACATGTCTTCAATTAAATTATAATTTAGGAAATATGTTTTTACACCCATTTGATATATCTCATAAACATAATGAGATTCTATGGAAAGAAATATTTGAATGAAATCTATCCTTATAACTGGTTAAAAGGTATATTCATTGTCAAGACCATGAATATTCTCATAATCAATTTCCACTATGAATAAATTATCAGTAGATACGCTTCCATCTATGTTAGTTTTATTGTGAAAATATCACTTGCACCCTATGGTTCTCACTCCTTTAGGTTCATCCACCAAGTTTTAAAATTGGTTAGTGTACATGGATTTCATTTTATATTTCATGGATTTTAGTCATCTCATGAAATTAGAACTCTCAATTCCCTCTTGATAGATAGTAGGTTCATAGCTTATGAATGAGAATTGATTCATCATCATTTAACATAAGGAATATGTATCGCTCAGTATCCGAATTAATCCTACAAGAACATCAAGGTTCTTATGTAAATTGAGTCGATTCTTCTTCTATAACTTTTTATAGAACCAGATCAACTTCAATTTCATGAACACTTACTATTTTTTTATCTTTAAATTTTATAAGTTTAATGTCCCTCTAACTAACTCCCTGAATAATATATTCTTTATCAAGTAATAAATTTGTTTGAGATACAAACACATTGTGTTTATTAGGTTTACAGAAATAATATCCTAAATTTTCTTTAGGATAACCAAAATATAAGAATTTCTCTGATTTAGGATTCTGTTTATTAAAATAAAAACATCATATGAATGGTTCATGAATCCAAATCATCATAAAATACATTTTGGGATATTTTCCAATCCATATCTCAAAGGGTGTCTTTATGATTGATTTATATTGAAAATGGTTAAGTTTGAATATATAAGTCTCCAAAGAATATCCTAAAAATGAAATATGAAGGTTACACTGACTCGTAATTGATCAAACCATGTTCAGTAGGGTATGATTATTCTTCTAAAACACATCATTACACTATGGTGTTATAGGATGATTAAGTTGGGGAATGATTCCACAATCTCTTAGATGATCAATTAACTCTTAGATCAAGTATTCACCACCCCGATTTGATCAGAGAATCTTGATTCTTTTTCACAGTTAATTATGTACCTCATTCTAAAAATATTCGAACTTTTCAAAATTTCCATACATTTTTATCATCAAAAATACATAACCATACTGACTAAAGTCATTAATAAAAGTTACCAAGTACCCAAACCCACTAATTTATTATGTACTTACCGGTCTCCATACATCTTTATGTATAAGATCCAATAGTCCATTATACCTCTTAACTTTTCCACTAAAAGTTTATTTGGTAATTTTGAATAATAAACAAGATTAATAATTATCAAACAATTTATAGTCTAATGATTCCAATAATCCATCTCTATAGAGTTTTTGAATGTGTTTCGCATTTATGTGCCCAAGGAGACAATGAAAAAGGTAAAAAGTATTAGAATAAACCTTGACCTTCTACTTCTAAATGTTATGGATTGGATTATCCATATACATAATGTAAAAAAACTTATTATATTTCCAATTATGTAAAAAAAATTGATTCATATATATAGAATAAATCTTGCTCTTAATAATGAATGAAAATCCCATCTTGTCCAAAAAATATATAGAAA
Organism: Viscum album; assembly: GCA_963277665.1. Classification (NCBI taxonomy): domain Eukaryota; kingdom Viridiplantae; phylum Streptophyta; class Magnoliopsida; order Santalales; family Viscaceae; genus Viscum; species Viscum album. The sequence continues at coordinate 1,650,560,255 of OY728131.1, read as the reverse complement.
TCGAATTTGGGTTTATGGAAGGAACATAATAATAGTTCTCTAATTACAGAACTAATACTCTAGGTAGACTTAGATCATAAGTGTTTACTTCCAATGAAAAAATTATTTCCTCATTATAGACATGTACATCAACTTCACCTTTATTCAATTCTCTCATATCACTGATTCTATGTTTATCAGTACAAAAATTTGATTCACGCCTGATATCTAATACCCATGAGCTAGAGTTGGAGAAATTTATTTTTATAAAATTCTCATACATATGCATAGAATTATTTTCTTTGAGAAGACTTATCAACCTTAGATAAAAATTTAGAATAATTTTATAGGTTATACCTATAAGAGATATCAAAATGATAAACATCATTCATGCTGTAATCTAAAAAAATACATATTTATGGTTGAGTATCATGTTTTATATCTTTTCATCAAATAATTTTAATGAAATTTATCCCACTAAAAATGATGTTATCATAAATCATAACCATTTAGTGAGTAAAGAACCATATTTCACTATATTTTGGGTCAATTTATTGTTTCTTTGATCACTTATCTATTTAGGTATGTAACCATGGAAATCATTCTACATATGATTTTTAGATAGTTTAGTGTAAAATCCTTTACCCAGTCCATCATATGCATAAACGCAACTCTATTTTTCATGACCTGGCCACCTAGAGCCTTGAACCTGGTCATATGACCCCATGTATCTCATGTAATAACTTGGTTTCCTTCTCATCAAACTATAAGTTATTACCCATCGGGGTCACTTCTCAGACTAATGATTATTCCCATACCATAACACATGTTATTTCAGTGTGCTTTTTCCCCACTCAAACACATCCCAGGAAACTTCCTAGGAGGCCACCTATCCTAACACTACTCTAGGCCAAGCATGAGTAATTATGGAGCTCTGATTAGGTAGACGCCCAAAAATAAAGGTTCGCCTTATTGATGTAGATAGTGAAATTTAGTGTTTTTAAGTTTCACTTTTATAAGGGTGTTGCAATCTCCACTCCCCCTATTTAAAGTGAAATGATCTCGTTTTGGACCCCACACCTCAAGCCTAGGTAGTTCCTCTACACTTTAGGATGGATATTGGCTCTGATACCATTTTTCATGACTCATCCAAACTGGTCCATGAACCGATTCATTTGTCCCCATGAATCTCCTATAATACCTTGGTTACCCTCCTAAAAAACTATAGACTATTACCCACTAGAGTCACTTATCAGAGTAATTATTTTTCCCATGGGTCATCATATGTTCTTTTAGTGTTCTTTGTCCTCACTTGCACATACCCTAGGAATATTCCCAAGAGCACACCTATCTTGACACTACTCTAGGGCAATAATTCTTAACTATGGATTTCTAATCAGGTATGTTACCAAAAATAAATGTGTTCCTTTTTTAAACGGGTAGTGGCATTTAATATTTCTATGTCTAACTTTTCAAGGGGATTTATTTTATTCCTATAGTAACCTAATCCTATTAGGTTATCTTGGCAGGTGTAATATAAATAAAATGCTAAAAATGGGAACTTAATCCTATTAGGGTTATGAATTACTTTTATTCCATACACAAGATAATATAGGGGAACACGAATTTATCATGACTTACCTGGTTGTATGACTGAGGTATTTAAAAGTGCCTATTTGGAAGGAAAACCACATTTAATATGAATTGGATGAATATTAAATTCATAAATATTTCATCCCATGAAATATTTTTATCTCATTTTTATTCCTTTATGTATGCATGCTTTGTAATCCCAATTCCAAATACTTAATTCATATGTTCAAACCATATTAATATGTAACTCTATAAATCCCATAGTTTGTGTTAATGGTCAAAAAATAAAATCCAAACATATATATACATATAAAAATTCATTTTATTTTATATGGTATGTGAAATTTTCAAGTAATTTTTTTTTTATTATATGAAATTAGATTTCCCTACATGAGTAAGTTTAGATCCATAGATAGACAACCCTCTCCTTTATAGAACAAGGAATAAGCCTTGAGGCCAATGGTAATTTCATCCAAAACTTCCTCTACTCATGTATAATTTACTCGAGATAGATTAAAATTCATCATAACTCTAATATCTAATAAGTATATACTATATTCAAAAACCATATTCAATATAATAACTCCAATAAAAATCAAGGTTAAGATAGATGGAAATTAAATCTTATAATATCATACCTAGTATGTAATTCATTGAATGAAAATTTATAGGATTAATTTTATCATATGAATTAAATCATGCACAATATTCATATTTCATAAATAATTTATAAACAAAAATATTTAAATAGAATAAAAAAATAAATATACATTTTATTTATTTTCCAAACAGGAGATAAAAATTTGAACATTTCATATTTTATTTTGACATGAAAATCTCCAATTTATAATTCCTAAAACTTATTATTTATATAAAATTTATAAACAATAATAAAATAATCCAAAATATCAAATATTTACATTTTTGGATTATGTCAAATTTTACGATTCATAATGTGGCATTGTCGAGCGTAATCCAAGATGGGCTAAAAAGGGACCCTTACATATCAAGATTAAATTATGTCAAAAAGGTAAAGTTCTTATGCATGGTAATCTTACATATCAACTTTTCATTTATATGGAAAATTAAGTGACCCTTGTGTATGGAGTAACCCATATGTAAGAGAGTAAGCCATATATAACATTTTTTAACTTCTTCAGTAAAGGAAAAATTTATATGGGTAACCCTTACATATCACGATATATACACTTGTATGAAAAGGGGAAATAAATTATGTATGCGGTAGCCCTTATATAATATAGTAACCCATATATAAGTACCTTTCAAGAAAATAAAAACCCTTAAATATCAAATATCCCATATATAATAAATTATATCACGTAAAGGAAAAAACAAATTATGTATCAGGTAACCCATACATAAGAGAATATATAACATAAAGGAAAATATATTATATATAGTGAAAATATTATGTGTGGGAATATCATAATTGATGATATATGATATATCACCATTATGATTTGATACTTTGTTTTCATACAACCCAGGTTCAGTCTTAGAAAATGATATCGCGTACCATATCTTATGGCACAAAGAAATTCCATAGGATCTCAATATGTCATACCCTAAGATATAGACCATTAATACCATATAACTAATAAAAAATAAAATCACGATATCCTATATCATAAAACCTAGTGATCTAGTCGTGAAATTAGACATGATATATTTTATGTTATGATATGGCCTCAAGTAAATTATGATAGGAATGTTCTTTATGAAAACAAGGAAATAACATATTGATTCATTGATGAATCTGTATTTAATATCACTGATGGGGTTTAGAGGATCATTATGTTATTAACATAGTATAATAAACCCATAAAAATATCTAATCTATCATCAATAAACAAACATTGAGAATAAAGGACATAAAATAAAAGAAGCATACCTGTATTGTTGCAAAATCCATATCAGTTGAACTCATAAGAGCTTGATTGAAGGAGATAAATAAGAAACAACCTAAGGAATCTTTCCTCCACTTGTTTTACATTGGCCACTAGAATTCTCATACGCTATGAGAGGACCTAGAAGCACCAAAGGTGTGATAGAACCTTATCTGTAAAGATGAATGGTGAATTGGGATGAAGAGAGATTTGGATATGGCTTGGTAGTGTCACACTACTTCAAAAGGGGGATATCATCCATTTATATAGGTTCCCCTAAATCAATTAAAATATTAAAATTTATATTGGAAACACTTTACATTATACATATATTATGATAACTTATTCCTATTGATTTTAGATAGTTTAAACATTTCAAATGAATTTACATTCCATAAATGAATAAACACATCGATTAATAACCAAATATATACTACTAGGAAGATGTGGAAGTGTCCATACACATAAATCTTATATCATAATCTAATTTTACAGTGTGATAAAGACCGATAGTGGAAAATACATGCCTCTTACTATATGGATGTTATTGGAATTGGTACCCCTAGAACCAGCTTCATTGTAAATTATGATTACCTATATTCAAGGAATTTGAACATTAATAGAGTTTTATATAATAATGATTGTTCTTATGTGTGGAATTATATCTGATAATGTCCTAAGGGTACATATTATAAGGCCCTAACCTTAAAAATTACATAATCTTGACTTAAGTCAAGAATTTAACATTGATGATATATTTAGGTTTAGATTTTTAGAGACTTAGGTCATAACTATTACCTTACATCTCAAAAATTAAAAAGCATACACTTCTACTCTATCCAATTTTTTTCATAGTAATAAAACTCTGAAAATAAAACAAGAATTATTTTCTTGATATAAATATTATTGAATTCTTACTTTCTCTTACATTTCCTTATACCCTGTGAAAAATATTTCAAAACTCTGTATGAGCATAAAAAGATCAGTAAGGGTTATAAAATAAGGAAAGAAAACATTAGTCCAACAACATATACAAATCAATGAAATCACACTTTTCACTCATAAAACATAAGATCTTTAACATACATCATGAAATAATAATATTTATTAATAACGCATGGAAATAACAAATCATAAAGGTAACATGTGGAATCCATAACATACTTATATTGTAATTTTCACATCTACATAGGGAGTTATGTTTGGAATACCCATCACAATATATTTCCTAAATCTCTTAACAGAAACATTAACATTTAACTTTTTCATGTTACCCAATTCATTGTAGATCTATCTCGGGCCCACCCTCCCTCGGTTTATCATAGAACAACCCATATACGTAAACAATACCCAAGAACCATAACATAATCTTAACGCATAAAACAAGAATAAAGGAAAGATAAAATTTCCACATTGCAATTACCATATATCATTTTAGGATATTGATATAATAAATGATTTATAAAAACCATTTTCAATACCAAAATATGTAAAAATAGTATATGGTACTTATTTTCTTTTTAAAAACCTTATGGCTTGTCAAGAAATCCAAATATAAAATAATGCTCACGATGGTGGAAAGGTCGTTGTTGCCGTGTATGTTAAGAAGAAACATTCCTTTTAAAATTTAGTAAAATGCTTCATAGAAAAAGATTAATTTCAAAAATAATTGAATTAAATTAAAAGAAAAGGGGTATAATTATACATTATATAAAATAAAGTCATGTATAAATTAAAATTTTCCTCAATGAAAGGAGATTGAGATGAAGTCCCTTACCTTGATCTGAATCGTCACGTACAATCATTGTGTTCATGAATAATGAACATAGGTTAATTTATAATTGATTAAGAACATTTTTCAATTTTATTATTCTCTTTATATCACTTATTCCCATGTTATAACAATAATATAATTATTTAAGTTAATATTGGTTATGTTTTCAATATTCAGTTCTTGAGTCGAAAATGAACTTGATATAATTAAAAATTTTCCATGGGATCAAAAGTATATTATATCCAAAATAGTATTCATGATTTAAATATAATATATATAAATTATACATATATATATATATGTGTGTATTTATAATATTCCACAATATTTGAATATAATAAATGAAATGCATCGTTCATGGAGACGGTAGGTCGTACGTACGGATGAACGCTACTTTCATTTATTTATCATATTAAAGAAATGAAAACTAATTAATAAATAGGTATATTATAATTCCAATATAATATCATATTTTATATATGTTACATAATTTCATTAACTACATATTTTATACATTACAGGTATGGCATGAATGAGTCATATCACTCTGAGGGGGCAGTAGTCCACACTTCCTCAAATGAAATTATCATATTTACACAATATGGAAAGCATAAAGGTATATTTTAAATGAAAAATACCAAAGCATAGAGACAATATAAATATAATATATATCATATATAAATATATTTCCATCATAATGGCCACCATGATAGGTGATAGGGGAAAATTGAACAATCATCATTTCGTGAGGCAGTAGTTACCTATACACAGAAACAGTATGTTCATATCCATTATATGGAGGTGTGTGCAAGTGTAGTTTGAATACTTATCATAAAAACATAATAGTAAACTGAGGATAATTGTGTTGTTATGTAATCAAATAATAATACTATAATAGGGAGTGAAGAAGTAAAATAATGGACAAGAACTTTAGAGAAGATGCTACCTCTAAAACGTGTAACTCATTTTTATTTGAGCCAAAATGCATTATTGAATTAAATTATTCCCAATTTAAGGATTATAGAAGGAAGTTAGGTATTTTTTTAGTTTATTTGGGAATAATTTGTATGAGAAAAGTGTCTTTAGAGGTGTGAGTTATTTGGGTAGATGTGGTGGCCATTTATAAAGGGGAGGAGTGGCACTTTAGGAAGGTCTTGAAATATTATTTTATTATAAATTTATTTTCGATTTAAAATGGTCCAAAACTCATTTATTTCAAATATAATATGCTTTTTGGTCAAAAAAACTCTCAAAAAATAGGTTTTAGAAAATTTTAGGATACAAAATTAACCTTATATTTTAGCTTTAACCCTTAGTTAAAAACATTAACTCTTACCATGTATTCTTGCATTTTCATAATATATGGTAAATATATTTACTATAAAATGAAAAGAGAACGATAAGTGGTTAATTAATGATATTTTTAACATTATATAAGTCATTTAGACAAATATTATATTTTTAGGACTACTATATCATTTAAAAAATAGTATTTTTTTAAAAATCATTTATGTCAATTTTGACACTATAAAGTAATTGATTTTTGTTAAAGTCATAAAAACTTGATTACTTTTAACCAAAGGAATTAACTCAAATATAATATGTAAATAGAATCCTTAAAATTCTTTAATTTTATCAAAATATTCAAATTACATTTATTTTAATATTTATAATATCATTTATTTGAATCTTTCATTAATGAAGCAATCATTGCATCATCACTGCGTCATAATTAAGTTTACTTATTTAATGTTTAAAAATTATAAATAAAATACCATGATGTAAGAAATATTTTTATATTTCTAATTAATATTTATAGTCGAAGAAATCACTTATGTAAACCCATATAAAATTTGTTTTAGTAAAAGATACATGTTTATGATATTTTTCTCTTTACTTTAAATTAATTATTATAAAATGTTGTTTTCACTCCCAAGTGGATCCATGGGATCCCAAAATCGACCCAATGATGCCCATGGTCAGAAATATCTCATCCAAAAGGATTAGTAAATGTGTTAGGGTAGTTTAATATTATTATAATATTATTTTTTACCCTTATTTACCAGATTTACCCTTTAACCATGGTAAATAAAATAATTACTGAAGTTACTATTCATAACGTCTAAAAATAAAAGGTACCTATTCACAAAATTTAAACCTTATTATTACAAATATGGAATCCTTTTCTCAAATTAAAAACACAGAAGTTGTAGTAATTAATTTAAAATTAATTCTCATTGTCAAAACAAAAAGCAGGTTTTTAAGAAGTAAAAACTACCAAAACATTGATATGTGTTTATGTTCAATTTTAATGTAAAATTACTTACAATGGAAAAAATTTGATTAAATATAATGACCCATACTTTACATACATTGTTATTTTCTTCAGAATTGAAGCACACTTATTACAACATATAACAAAACCAAGAAAGGACCGTATAGGTATAGAGTCTCTAGAAACTGGGAAACAAAAACAACTGGTTCATAAAGCATCTACTTTGCCTCCCATTTATTTCATCATATCTAGAGTCCCTTTTGGAATATCCTACTTAATAAACTTCTTCCTAACCTAGGGAAATAAAACATACAAAAGGGTGAGCTCAAATGCTCAGTAAGGGTAAACAAAAGAAATATCAATCACATCATATACATAAGAACATAACTTTTTGAAATCTTAACCTGCAAAAGAGATCATAATTTCATAACATGGGATAAATCATAGTAGTGAAATGTAATCCCAATAATCATAACTTAAAACATGAAACTTTTTGGAATACACACATAATCATATAGAATAATTTCTTATTAGTCAAGACTCATTTCCAAGCCTATCTTAGTGGACAAAGTCCATTTCTGAACTGAGTTCACTCCTCGTTTCAGTCATATTTCACTGAACCAGTTTAACCTACCGTTCCAGCCATGTTTATCTCATGAGATATAAAATCCTTACCCAATGAATTGGAGGTAGATATAGGTCCCACCCATCTCATAATTATACCATTCTTATGTGTGCCAGAAAATCATAAATCATACATCATTGCATAACCCATGTAATAAAAATGGGATTCTTAAACATCATGACATCATAAAACAATTCATATAAGATAAAGGAATTAATAAAAATAATTCCATAACAACATAATCAAATAAATTTAATAATAGGGATAGAAACAGAACCATATATTATCTTAGATTGAAAATAATTTTGATAAAACACTTGAACTCCATTCTTGGGAAAAATATCTTTTCTACTTCAAAAACATTTTCCTTTCTTAACATTTCATACAATTTTAAACTAAAAGAAGTTGATTAAAAATAAACTTGAAAACTTGTAAAGGAAGATTCTTGGAAATAATGTTTTAAAAATCCATTCATTCCGTATAAGTTAAAAAAAATCTTCTCGTACTTTTGTCGGAAAAGTCAAAAAGTACCTCGTACGAAAAACGACAAAAGATTCCTTTCATATCTTTTATTAAAAACTCACCGAAGGGTAAAATTGGATTTAAACAATTGTAGGTGGATGGAAACAATATTACATATTGAGGAAACATGTATGTGGATGATAAAATACACCCCGGTAAATACCAAAGTATAAACAATCTCGGATAAAATGAGATTGTGATATTTTCCCTTACCTTAGGTCTGATTTGCTTCATAAGTGTCCGAACCTCCTGTATAATGATTTAAATAATTTTATTGACTTATTACAGAATCGTAATTATTTTTATGATATCATATATGGTCATATTCTTAGCTTCTTATTAGTAATATTTCATTACTACTTGTTATTCGGGTGTTTATTACTTTTTGTTCTTATGCGTGTTTTGTTGAGTAAATTCTTTTTTTTTAGGTTATATATACCTCATTTCCAGAATGTTATTACTATAATATATATCATATTCATTCATTCAATTCGTTTATATAATCATTATGCAATGAAGATCATGTAGAACGAGTCGCATCACATCGTGGAGACGGTATTCCGTACGTACGCACGAGCGATGATATCGTTCCCATGATCGTGGAATTGTATTGGAGTGTATATATACTATTTAAGAATCAATATCACTTTACAATAATCATATATAGTCATTATTTACACCATTATACCCATCCAAGTAAGGTGATGGTTGAAAATAGATTACACCACAGCATGGAGACGGTATTCCGTACATACGCACGCGCGGTGATTTCGTTTTCCGTAGGATGGATAGATGGTGAAATAGGGTTGTTTCATACTTATAATGACATATCAGTATATGAGTGATACTGATTTTATTACTTCATAATGAAACAATTAAATAAGAAGAAGTGGAAGAAGAAATAATGTTGAAAGAATGGGTAATGGACATTACCTCTTCTTTGAAGCGCCTCTTTGAGACCTCCCCTTAGGGAACTAAAATTGGTCTTTGAAGAATACCAAGACCTCTAGGATGTTTCTAGGGAAGTGGAGAAGAGAATTTGGCAGGGTTTGGCCGAGATTGAAGGCTCAAAGTGGTGTGAGGAAATGTAAAGACCCGGAAATTTCAAGGAAAATTTTTTCTAATTTTCTTTGGAATTTTACACGAACGCAGTTTCTGACGGCGCCTGATTCCGAGGCCCGGTGTGCCCAGAATTAATTTCCGAAGTTTGGCTCGGGTATGTTCAGTGAACGAGCGAGCGGGAATTTCTATCTTTTGAACCGGTGCTCGGAATTGAAATCCAATTGCACCGATGAACTCGCAACGCCGGTAATATCTTAAGAGAACCTTTACCGTAGTTGCGTTTGTGTGGGAGGAGAAGTTAATTTTTGGGGTTTAATTAAAAAGTGAATACAATTGTTAAATCAAATTTTAACAATTTTAAGTGGTTAACGTCTCCCATGGGAAGTTGGTGGTGGGCCCACATCCATCCAACTTCCCATGTGTGGATATTTGAAAGGGTGGGGCCCACACGAACCCCCCCCCCCCCCACCTTTTCAAATTCCTTAAACTCCCTAACCCTCTTAACCCCTCACTTTCCAACTCCCCATAAACTCACATTCTTTAATATTTGACAACTTGATTAATTAATGAGGTGAGTTAAGTATGGTTTATTTGAATTTCAATCTTTTGAAATTCTTTCCAACACTTTGCAATTAATTAATTAAACCAACTTAATTAATTATTTTGAGTGTTTGAATTCTTTTGAATTCATTTTGCCAACATTAAAAAGAGAGATTATATTCTTCTTTTTGGGTTGGCATAAACCTTGTGGGGAGAACTAAGGAGAGGAGAACTCTTGGAAGATCATCAACCTCTCGAGGAAGAACGTTCCACGTTTCTGAAGAACGTGAAGCAACACCTCCGACCATCTTCAACCGGAGTAAGGAAGGGAAGCACCACCGCCTACAAAGAATACAGACGGTGACGTCTTGGCTCGACTTCAACGAGCTCTTCTCCCACCAACCTAGACAGAACGACGCCCGACCTCTGCGATGCTTGTCTTCCGCGGGTCGTTGAAGAACTTCGTTCTTGAAGCCGAGGTAGGGGAATTTATTTTGGAATTCTCTTATCTTTTGAGAAAAAAGCGCGGACCAACCAATACCGGGTTGATCCGCGGATCGTCCGATCAAGCGGTTCATGATTGAGGGTTTTTATTTATTTAATTGTTCGTGAAAACAAACTTGGTGATGATCGTGGATTAAAACCCTTTTTGTTATCGAATAACGCGAGGGGGTCGGACCGCACAAACACGGCCGACCCTCCTCCTTTGTTTTTCGTGATGGTTTCTTGAGGATGATACGAGAAAACGTGGTGTTGTCGCACCACGCGATTTATTGTGGAAGATACGTGTGGCGCCGTCGCGCCGCGCTGTGGAAAGAAATCCAAGAACACGACGCTGTCGCGTCGCGTCGAAGAAAGTCAAAGACGCCACGGCCGGAGCGGGGCTGCGGCGGAGGGAAGCGATGTCGTCGCATCGCGCCGAACGGCATAGGCCGCGGCCGGTTCCGGGCCGTGGTGGAGCAAGATGACCGGCGGCCGGCACCGGGCTGATGGTGTCGGCGAAGGAAGGATCGGTCGTCGCCGGTCCTTGCTGGTGAAACCGGCCGGCCAGTGCGGGCCGGCCGGGCAGTGGAGACCGGGGGAATTAATTTCCCCCTGCCGGGTCTCAAAAGCGGCCCCAATTAAGGGGTTGCGGTTCTCAAAGGGTGGGGGGCTTTGCCCCCCGCGCGCGGCACCCAAACGGTGCCCAGGCCGCGCCGCCGTGCCGGTCCGCGCCACCGCGCCGGACTGCGCCGCCGCGCCGGACCGCGCCGCCGCACCGGCCCGCGTCGCCGCGCCACCGGCCGGGCCGGGTTTTTTCCGAGCCGGGCCGGGTCGTCGGGCCGGGTCGACCCGGTTCGGCCGACCCAGGGGGGGTCAGGCCGGGTCGGCCCGGGCCCAGACCCCCAGTTTCGGACCACTTTTGGTCAAATGCCCGTATCTTGGGCTACGGGCCTCCAAACGACTCGCCGTCAGCGGCAACGCGATCCTTGGATCGAGACGGTCGTTTCGGTATACTATACTCAAGGTGCACCTTCCTTTTCGGGAGCCTACGTGGTTAAAACTCCATAGTTAAGCGTGCTTGGCCTAGAGTAGTGATCAGGATGGGTGACCTCCTGGGATGTTTCCCAGGGTGGGTGTGAGACGGAAAGGCCAATAACTAACAGACTGGGCGTCCGATTTACGCGTCGTCTATTTCGTTGAATTCCTCTTGATGAGACGGATCTTTTGGCATATTCCGCCCGAGGTTTGGATGCAGGTGGAGTACGGACGGGTTGGTTTTGCCTTAAAAACCAACCGGGCCCCTGGAACGAAAAAGCCAATAACTCTCAGACCCGGCGTCCGATTGATGCGCCGTCTGTTGCGTTGAGTTCCTATTGACGATACGGAACTTTTGGCATCCTTCGCCCAAGTTTTGGATGCAGATGGATAGTGGCCGGGTTGGATCGCACAGAAATCCAACCGGGCCCCTAGAACGGAAAAGTTGATACCTTTCTGACAGAACATCCGTTTGACGAACCGTCAGCGGCGTTAGTGATCACGATGAGAAACGGTCCCTATGAGTATACCCTATGAGAGTTCGGGGTACAGTTGAGATACGGCCGGATTTGGTTCGCTCACGAAACCAACTGGGCCCCTGGGACGAAAAGGCTAGTAACTCACAGACCGGGCGTCCGATTGACGCGCCGTCTGTTGTGATGAGACCCCTATGACGAGGCTGTACTTTGAGATACTTCTTCGTGTGACTTTGAGATACTTGGAGTATCGACCTGTAGCTCGTGGAGCGGACCCTCCCAGAGACGAGCGTGCGGAGTACGGAGACCGTGTAGCTGGCTGAGACCTGACGACTGCTTGACCGACTCGACTTGGAGTGAGTCGACTAGCCCAGTGGACGGAGCACTACTTTCTGAGGTGCAGACCCATGGCGGACGGAGCACTACCTGTGTGACAGTGCAGACCTGCGGTGCTCGTCCGGAGAGTACCTCAGCAGGCTACTAGGGGGTGTGCACTACTGTGTTTGGGTGACATACCTCGGCGGGAAGCACTACTGTGTTTGGGTGGCTGACCCGCAGTACTCGACAAGAGGAGTACTTCAGCAGTCTTAGGTTAGTGAGCAGTACCTCAGAGTCGTGACAGGACCACTGTACACTCCAGAGACGGAGCTCTTCAGCAGTTACGGTTTCGATAATGAAAATCCTGGTTTGAGCTGAGACTTTTGACCTTGTGTTTACCTCATGATTGAGATGGGTCACTTCCTAACTTAGTTATATGTATGGGCATATACCTGGGTAGTGGTTATCTGTTGATTTCACAATCCTTGTATTTCCTCATGATTGAGATGGGTTACTTGATAACTTAGGTATATGTATGGGCATATACCTAAGTAGAGGTTATCTGTTGAGATCTTCTTTGTGGTTATCCTTGTTGGTTTAGTGAGACATTGAGGGTCTCAGGGTCCCTACTGAGTATCGTTATACTCACCCCTGCACGGGTTATGCCCGCACCTCGTTGTGTTGGTTGCAGACGACGGGAAGTGTTGACGGAGGCCGAGTGTTCGAGGACTGGACAGTACCCGGAGGGGGACTACACGACGATTCAGTACCCGGAGTTGGACTACACGACGTGACGACTCACAGAGGAGGTTGACGGACGAGAGCGTGGAGGAAGCTATCTATACCTACCCTTCAGGTAGGATCCATTGTGGACGACCAGGAGCTGCGCTATCTGTACCTACCCTTCAGGTAGGATCCGAGGAGGACGACCCAGGAGCTGCTTCCTTCTTCCAGCTGTTGTCTTTTTGCTGTTGTACCTTGTTCAATTGTAGTTGTACTTTCTTTTGGGTTTGTATTCTGGCCCATTTACTTTTCATCTTTTCTTTTGTACTTAGTGTTTTGCTTCCGCTTGTACTCTGTGGTGCTTGTTTTCTTTTATAAAGGCAATGCCTTCCCAGTTATCGGGATTTTACACCTTTGGTGCTAGTCGCCAGCCCCTGGCCTATGGAAGGCGGGCTTGGGGTAGTCACGGCATGGGCCTCGAGGACGGGTCGTGAAAAATTGGTATTAAAGGAGTTCGGTTCTACCACAGAACTTATGACTCTGACTTTTTCTTTCTGTGAAGCAATAGTGTTAAGAGTACCGAGTGTGGATTTCAGTTCAGGGAGTCCAGTGTTGGTGCGGGCGGCCGACGTATCCATACACCAGGACCCTGACAACTGATTTCCGACTTTGTACACGAAAACACTGATTACGTGTGTGTTTTCAAAGGTTTTCCCTTAAAACAGCTCAAACCAGGTCAGCCCACCAGGTATAAATGTTTGACCGTGTCACGATGTTTATTTCAGGATTCTTTTTCACGGACGACCAGCTAGAGCCCATAGGGATGTGTGTGCTGACAGCCTGTCGAGCGACGAGGCTTTGGCGTCGGGCCCTCTTGCAGTTGAGGCACCAGCAGTACTACCATACGTTGGGCCACCGATGCCACCAGCCCCAGTAGTAGGGGATGCACGACGCTTGAGCGCACTGCACGAGTTCCAGCGCCAGAGGCCACCCAGGTTCCGGGGAGAGATGGACCTGCATTCGGCTGAGGTTTGGCTGGAGGCTGTGGTGAGAGTCTTCAGGATAGTGGGGACGCTGACAGACTTCATGAGGATCTTTGCTGCCAGCCTCCTTCAGGAAGCAGCAGGCAGGTGGTGGAGTAACTTGTTTTTGTTTTGCGACGGGATGACCTTCGCATGGGAAGACTTCAAGACCTTCTTCAGGGTGGAGTTTGTGCCAGTAGCTCTACACCCCGAGCATGTACAGGAGCTTCTGCCTTTGCCGCGTGTTTTTCGATCAGTAGCCGAGTCATCTGTGGGTAGTAGGCAGATGATGCAGAGGTCTAGGAGGACCAGACTAGCAGTTGGACGATCTCGGGTTTTAGGACCGGTGGTGCAGGGCACCCGAGGTGGGGTCAGAGCCAGGCGTGCCAAAAACGGACAATGTTACTCCTGCGGCGGGAAGGGTCACCTGGCACGTGACTGTCCGACTCCTCGTACGGTTGATCAGTGGGTGTTGGAGGAGCCACCAAGACAGAAGCAGCGGCTGGTGCTTGAGCAACAGCCGAGCAGTGGACAGGGTAGTAGAGCTCCGGGAACCGGTGGACAGGAGAGGAACTAGTGGATATGTACCTTGTACTTCTAGTTCCATTTTGCTGTTGTATTCGTGTCTTGTACTATGAGCTACAATAATAAAAAAGACACTTATCTTTGAGATGTTTTCTTTCCTATCCTTTTGTTTGGTTGATACTGAGTGGTCCCGGTTAAACTATTGAATTGACCCTCACTTTTGAGATTTCTACTGGAGGGGACCTAGTGACCTCACACTGATGCCGACAGTGTGACTCGACCCTTGGAGGAGAGAGTGACAGTTGGATCTCTTAGTAGTTACGTCGAGGCCTTATGACATCATCCATGGCATCAATGCATCATTCATGTCAGGATTGACTGTATTAGGCAACGAATGTGGTTCATCCAGGGGATGAGACCAGATTTCTCTTATCGTCAAAGAAGAAATCATAGTAGCTCTTGTGAGACTAAAGGAGGTGCAGTTCATCCAGGAGCGGATGAAGACTGCACAGTGCAGTAAGAAACAGGGAACCAGTGCCAGTCTTAGAGACTCGGGCGTGTTAAATGTTTCAAGAAGAGGATGTTTTAAATAGAGATGAGTCTGCGAAGCGGAAGACGTGGAGGCAGAGCTAGAAGAGCAGCGTGAGGTGTTGTACATCTTAACATGCTACAACCACCCTCCTTAGTTATCCCCACCAAGCTCAGGGTGATGGAGGGCGGTGGAAGAATGTGGCTGCATGAGGTCAAGGAGTGTGACCCAATGGCTCTAGAAATGATTTAAGGGACAGTCTGTGTCCACTACTAGCTGCTGTAGTAACAGACGTCGATATGAATCATTCATCGCTTTCACAAATCTTGTTCCAGACCTAGAGTTTCCGGTAAGCCATGGACTTGACCCTCACGTCTGGAGATACCTTGGGAGGAGACTCGATAATCACACTTACGCCGATGGTGTGGTCAGACCCTCGAGGTGAGAGTTTCGGTTGGAATCTCTTGGTGGCATCGTCGAGGCCTTACGACGTTAGTTTGAGTATGAAATGGGCAATAACTATTCATACTCAAATTGACGGTTTTAGGAAAACGTCGGGATGGGTTTTCCTTGGTCGGCGGAAAAGGAAACCCCAGGCAGCGCAGGGTAACTCTTGCACAGGAGGGTGCGACCGATCACTCTTGAGTCGGTCAACCTTACCCTCATGGCAGCAGCCTTTAGAGTTCCAGTTCTAACAGAAAATGGAGACCTCTGGAGTTCGAGGATGACGATCACGTCCTTATATGAGTCTCACCTCGACGAGGTTTACGGAGATGTGGCCAAGGCGGCAAGTTATCTCCAGGGTTCAGCGGACCTTCTTAGGTCCCCTGCTGGGTAGGCGGGGTGGTTTACCGCTTGACCCATTCACCGCAGTTGCACCAGGTGCTCGACGACTTCCACGTATCTCAAATGGGGAGATACGTTCTCGACCCTTCGCATACCATAGACCAGGAGGAGCTGGACGATGGCGATGGGGTGTCTTTCACAGAGGTTCTAGTGGGGATCGAGGATCGACAGGATCAGATCCTACGAGGACGATCGATTCCTCGGGTGCACTTTCTTTGGCAGTACGGAACCTCCAGGTAAGCCCATGGGAGCGGAAGGCTCAGATGCGTGCTCTGTACCACTTTTGTGACCCTAGTTTGTGTTGAATATTTACGGGGATGTAAAGTCCTGAGGTGGGAGTAATGTAAAGACCCGAAAATTTCAAGGAAATTTTTTTCTAATTTTCTTTGGAATTTTACACGAACGCAGTTTCTGACGGCGCCTGATTCCGAGGACCGGTGCGCCCGGAATTAATTTCCGAAGTTTGGCTCGGGTATGTTCAGTGAACGAGCGAGCGAGAATTTCTATCTTTTGAACCGGTGCTCGGAATTGAAATCCAATTGCACCGATGAACTTGCAACGCCGGTAATCGCTTAAGAGAACCTTTACCGTAGTTGCGTTTGTGCGGGAGGAGAAGTTAATTGTTGGGGTTTAATTAAAAAGTGAATAAAATTGCTAAATCAAATTTTAACAATGTTAAGTGGTTAACTTCTCCCATGGGAAGTTGGTGGTGGGCCCACATTCATCCAACTTCCCATGTGTGGATATTTGAAAGGGTGGGGCCCACACGAACCCCCCCCCACCTTTTCAAATTCCTTAAACTCCCTAACCCTCTTAACCCCTCACTTTCCAACTCCCCATTAACTCACATTCTTTAATATTTGACAACTTGATTAATTAATGAGGTGAGTTAAGTATGGTTTATTTGAATTTCAAACTTTTGAAATTCTTGCCAACACTTTGCAATTAATTAATTAAACCAACTTAATTAATTATTTTGAGTGTTTGAATTCTTTTGAATTCATTTTGCCAACATTAAAAAGAGAGATTATATTCTTCTTTTTGGGTTGGCATAAACCTTGTGGGGAGAACTAAGGAGAGGATAAGAACTCTTGGAAGATCACCAACCTCTCGAGGAAGAACGTTCCACGTTTCCGAAGAACGTGAAGCAACACCTCTGACCATCTTCAACAGGAGTAAGGAAGGGAAGCACCGCCGCCTACAAAGTATACAGAGGGTGACGTCTCGGCTCGACTTCACCGAGCTCTTCTCCCACCAACCTAGACGGAACGATGCCCGACCTCTGCGACGCTTGTCTTCCGCGGGTCGTTGAAGAACTTCTTTCTTGAAGCTGAGGTAGGGGAATTTATTTTCGAATTCTCTTATCTTTTGAGAAAAAAACGACGAGCGCGGACCAACCAATACCGGGTTGATCCGCGGATCGTCCAATCAAGCGGTTGATGATTGAGGGTTTTTATTTATTTAATTGTTCGTGAAAACAAACTTGGTGATGATCGTGGATTAAAACCCTTTTTGTTATCGAATAACGCGAGGGGGTCGGACCGCACAAACACGGCCGACCCTCCTCCTTTGTTTTTCGTGATGGTTTCTTGAGGATGCTAGGAGAAAACGTGGTGTCGTCGCACCACGCGATTTATTGCGGAAGATACGTGTGTCGCCGTCGGGCCGCGGCGTGGAAAGAAATCCAAGAACGCGACGTCGTCGCGTCGCGTCGAAGAAAGTCAAAGGCGTCGCGGCCGGAGCGGGGTCACGGCGGAGGAAAGCGATGTCGTCACATCGCGCCGAACGGCATAGGTCGCGGCCGGTTCCGGGCCGTGGCGGAGCAAGATGACCGCCGGCCGGCACCGGGCTGCCGGTGTCGGCGAAGGAAGGACCGGTCGTCGCCGGTCCTTACTGGCGAAACCGGCCGGCCAGTGCGGGCCGGCCGGGCAGTGGTGACCGGGGGAATTAATTTCCCCCAGCCGGGTCTCAAAAGCGGCCCCAATTAAAGGGTCGCGGTTCTCAAGGGGGGAGGGGGAGCTTTGCCCCCCGCGCGCGGCACCCGAACGGCGCCCAGGCCGCGCCGCCGTGCCGGTCCGCGCCGGACCGCGCCGTCGCGCCGGACCGCGCCTCTGCGCCACCGGCCGGGCCGGGTTTTTTCCGAGCCGGGCCGGGTCGTCGGGCTGGGTCCCCGCCCGGGCCGGGTCGACCCGGTTCGGCCGACCCAGGGGGGGTCGGGCCGGGTCGGCCCGGGCCCAGACCCCCAGTTTCGGACCACTTTTGGTCAAATGCCCGTATCTTGGGCTACGGGCCTCCAAACGACTCGCCGTCAGCGGCAACGCGATCCTTGGATCGAGACGGTCGTTTCGGTATACTATACTCAAGGTGCACCTTCCTTTTCGGGAGCCTACGTGGTTAAAACTCCATAGTTAAGCGTGCTTGGCCTAGAGTAGTGATCAGGATGGGTGACCTCTTGGGATGTTTCCCAGGGTGGGTGTGAGACGGAAAGGCCAATAACTAACAGATCGGGCGTCCGATTTACGCGCCGTCTGTTTCGTTGAATTCCTCTTGATGAGACGGATCTTTTGGCATAATCCGCCCGAGGTTTGGACATAGGTGGAGTACGGTCGGGTTGGTTTTGCCTTAAAAACCAACCGGGCCCCTGGAACGAAAAAGCCAATATCTCTCAGACCGGGCGTCCGATTGACGCGCCGTCTGTTGCGTTGAGTTCCTGTTGACGATACGGAACTTTTGGCATCCTTCGCCCGAGTTTTGGATGCAGATGGATAGTGGCCGGGTTGGATAGCACAAAAATCCAACCGGGCCCCTGGAACGGAAAAGCTGATACCTTTCTGACAGAACGTCTGTTTGACGAACCGTCAGCGGCGTTGGTGATCACGATGAGAAACGGTCCCTATGAGTATTCCCTATGAGAGTTCGGGGTACAGTTGAGATACGGACGGATTTGGTTCGCTCACGAAACCAACCGGGCCCCTGGGACAAAAAGGCTAGTAACTCACAGACCGGGCGTCCGATTGACGCGCCGTCTGTTGCGATGAGACCCCTATGACGAGGCGGTCCTTTGAGATACTTCTTCGTGGGACTTTGAGATACTTGGAGTATAGACCTGTAGCTCGTGGAGCGGACCCTCCCAAAGACGAGCGTGTGGAGTACGGAGACCGTGTAGCTGGCTGAGACCGGACGACTGCTTGACCGACTCGACTTGGAGTGAGTCGACTAGCCCAGTGGACGGAGCACTACTTTCTGAGGTGCAGACCAATGGTGGACAGAGTACTACCTGTGTGAAAGTGCAGACCCGTGGTGCTCGTCCGGAGAGTACCTCAGCAGGCTACTAGGGGGTGTGCACTACTGTGTTTGGGTGAAATACCTCGGCGGGAAGCACTACTGTGTTTGGGTGGCTGACCCGCAGTACTCGACAGGAGGAGTACATCAGCAGTCTTAGGTTAGTGAGCAGTACCTCAGAGTCGTGACTGGACCACTTTACACTCCAGAGACGGAGCTCTTCAGCAGTTACGGTTTCGATAATGAAAATCCTGGTTTGATCTGAGACTTTTGACCTTGTGTTTACCTCATGATTGAGATGGGTCACTTCCTAACTTTGGTATATGTATGGGCATATACCTGGGTAGTGGTTATCCATTGATTTCACAATCCTTGTGTTTCCTCATGATTGAGATGGGTTACTTGATAACTTAGGTATATGTATGGGCATATACCTAAGTAGAGGTTATCTGTTGAGATCTTCTTTGTGGTTATCCTTGTTGGTTTAGTGAGACATTGAGGGTCTCGGGGTCCCTACTGAGTATCGTTATACTCACCCCTGCATGGGCTATGCCCGCACCTCGTTGTGTTGGTTGCAGACGACGGGCACTGCTGACGAAGGCCGAGTGTTCGAGGACTGGACGGTACCCGGAGGTGGACTACACGACGAGTCAGTACCCGGAGGTGGACTACACGACATGACGACTCACAGAGGAGGTCGACGGACGAGAGCATGGAGGAAGCTATTTGTACCTACCCTTCAGGTAGGATCTGTGGTGGACGACCAGGAGCTGCGCTATCTGTACCTACCCTTCAGGTAGTATCTGAGGAGGACGCCCCAGGAGCTGCTTCCTTCTTCCAGCTATTGTCTTTTTGCTGTTGTACCTTGTTCATTTGTAGTTGTACTTTCTTTTGGGTTTGTATTCTGGCCCATTTACTTTTCATCTTTTCTTTTGTACGTAGTGTTTTGCTTCCGCTTGTACTCCGTGGTGCTTGTTTTCATTTATAAAGTCAATGCCTTCCCAGTTATTGGGATTTTACATCTTTGGTGCTAGTCGCCAGCCCCTGGCCTATGGAAGTCGGGATTGGGGTATTCACAGCATGGGCCCCGAGGATGGGTCGTGATAGAAAAAGCGGGAGGAGGTTCCCTTTTATAAGGGAGGAGAGGGGCACCTTTGGAATAACTAAAAATATTATTTTATTATAAAGTCAAATTCGGTTTTTAATAGCTCCAAATTGATATTTTTTGTAGATAAGGTGGGTATGGGTCGAAATCCTCTAATTCAATAGAATTTAGACAATTTTAGGTTATTATATTAACCTTATCTTTTAGTTTTAACTCTTAGTTAATTAGATTGACATTTACCATGTCACTTTGTATTTTTATATTATATAGTTAATAAACTTACCATATACATCCAAGAGACCCCCAAGTGGTTTATTAATGATACACCTATTATGATATAAGTATCTTGTCCAAACCTTATATTTTTAATAATATAATAACAATTAATAATGTAATATTTGTTTTGAAAACTATTTTAAGTCAATTTTGACACTATTTGGTAATCAATTTTTATGAAAATCATAACAGAATGATTAGTTCGAAAAAAATTAATTAAATCAATACTAACATGTCATATTAACATATAAAATTATTTTAATTCATAAAAAGTCTCAAATTACATTTATTTGGGTATTTATAACATCAATTATGTCAATATTTCATTAATAAGATAATTACTGCATCATCATTGTATCATAAATAAATTAAATTATTTTAAGTCTAAAAATTACAAATAAACTACCATTATGTTGGAAATCTTTTTATCTTTTTAATTAATATTTATAGTCGAATTTATCTTATGTATAACCCTATATTAAAAATGATTTAGTTATTAAATATTGATTTTAACTATTTTAACCCTTCTTTAAATAAATTGAAAATAAATGTCCTAATCTAATCCATGTGGTCCTAAATGGAAATATTTTATTCCTAAGGTTTTTTTTGGTCAAATTACACTTATCCAATAGAATTCGGACATGTGTTAGGGTAATAATAATAACACTTTTACCCTTAATTACCCTATTTACTTTTAACAGTGGTAAAAACAAGTAGAAAGTTACTATTCACCAAAAATTATTTTCATCTCATTGAACCACGTTTTAGTCCTTGATATTAACCATGTCTCTCGGATTTTCGAAATTCTACTCACAGAAGCCGTAAAATTAAGTTTTATGAAAAATTCAGTTTTTTTAACTACCACTTAGTGGTTTCACTATTCATCAAAAAATGAAAGTTTCCAGAAAAATACCAAAAATTATGCCTAAGCTATATTTGATATTATGAATTCAAAAATAATGTTTATTTTACCAAATTCAAAACATATCAGTTACATTAATTAATTTAAAAATTAATTCCCATCGCAAAACAAATAGCGTGTTTTTAAGAGATAATAACTATCAAAAGACTGACACTTGTTTATGTCTGGTTTAAATGTGAAATTACATACAATGAACAACATTTTATTAAATTATAAAAATATATTCTAAATATACTTTAAAACCACTAAAATTAATAATTTATCACTATTAATTATTTCAATTAAAAAAGTTGTTTTTAATTAAAATTTACTAATTTTCACTATTCATCAAAATATGAAAGTTATCTGAAAAGTACCAAAATTTCACCCTAAGCTAATTTAGATATTCCAAATCCAAAAATGAAGTCCATTTTGAAAAACAAAATTTACAAAATTTCAAAAAGTGGTTATTACTATTCATAACGACTAGTTTTAATAATATTTAAATAGCATATCGTTGTTTAGTGAAACTCGGTATTGCGTACGACACAAGCTATCAAAGAAGGTCGTGGTTGAGTGTAAAGCAAGCCAAGCTAGTGTTGTGTGTAGTGAAAGATTACTTTGATGATTTATATAATATAAAAACAAAATATTTCTCATAAAAGTCTCGGGTGTTACATTCTACCCCCCTTAAAATGAATTTCACCCTCGAAATTTGTCACTTTGTAACAAAAAGATGAGGATACCTCTCCCTCATCATATCCTCAAGATCCCATGTATCTTCTTCTAATTGTTGGTTCCTCCATAAAACTTTCACCAATCGAGTGGTCTTATTTCGTAGGACTTTTTTGCTACGATTCAGAATCTCTATCAGCTATTCTTCATAAGAAAGATCTTGCTCCAGCGGTACAACTTCTAAGCTGAGTACATGTGAAGGATCAGGTATGTACTTTATCAGGAGAGATACATGGAACACATCCTGAACTTGAGAGAAATTCGTTGTAAGAACCAATCGGTAAGCTACCTTTCCAACACGATCCAGTATTTCGAAAGGACCGATATATCTAGGGCTCAACTTCCCCTTCTTTCCAAATCTCATGACCCTCTTCCAGGGAGATATTCGTAAGAACACTTTATCACCCAATTCAAACTCTAGGTATTTTCTTCGGTTGTCGGCATAACTTTTCTATAGACTCTAAGCTTCTCTTATGTGTTGTTGAGTAGATCGGACCTTTTCTGCCATCTCATCAACAAGATCAGGTCCTAATAGCTTTCTTTCCCCAACTTCATCCCAGCAAGTTGGAGTCCTGCATTTCTTTCCATAGAGTGCTTCATAAGGATCCATCAGAATAATGGAGTGAAAGATATTATTATAAGAAAATTCTACCAAAGGTAGGTGTTGATCCCAACCACCTTTGAAATCCATATAGAAATCTCTCAACATATCTTCTAGAGTTGGAATTGTTTTCTCAGACTGACCGTCTGTCTGAGGATGATAAGTAGAGCCAAAACTCAACTCTGTATCCATATTATGCTGAAGACTTCGCCAGAACTTCGAGGTAAATCTCGGATCCCGATCAGATATAATAGAAAGTGGTACTCCATGCAATCTTACCACATCCTTTACATATATCCTGGCAAGCTGATCCAGAGAAATCCTCTCTAATAGCAATGAAGTGTGCAGACTTTGTAAGACAATCAACTATGACCCAGATAGAATTATTCCCTCTGTATGTTTTAGGAAGTCCTGTGAAAAATTCCATAGTTTTGTTTTCCCATTTACATTCGGGTATGGGTAATGGTTGTAACATCCCCTTAGAATTCTGTCTCTCAGCTTTAACTTGCTGACAAACCAAGCATCGAGAGACATATTCAGCAACATCTCTTTTCATGACATCCCACCAGAAGTAATCTTTCAGGTCCCTATACATCTTCGTGCTTCCAGGATGAATAGAGAATGAAGAACTATGAGCCTCATCCAGAAACTCCTTCTTTAATTCAGGGATGGTAGGAACACAAACCCGATTCCTAAACTTTATTATCCCATCACAATAAAGGTTGAATTCAGGAACATTTCTCACCTTCTTTTGTAACTCTGCATCTTATTTCCGTTCCTCTTTAATCTTCACATGTATATATGGTTGAACATTCATTTGATAAAGATACAATTTTCCCCCTTCCATTATAATTCCAAGATCCATCCTTTGTAAATCCATAAATATTGGATCTTTTGCGATCCTCATCATGGATAAACTGGCATGGTCTTGTCGACTTAATGCATCTTCCACCTTGTTTGCTTTCCCAGGCTGCTAATGAATTGAGCAGTCGTAATCCTTAATCAGCTCTAACCATCTTCTTTGGCGCATATTCAGCTCCTTTTGTGTGAAAATATACTTTAAACTTTTATGATCAGTATAAATGTCACACCTTTCTTCATAAAGATAATGCCTCCAAATATTTAATGCAAAGATTACCGCAGCTAACTCCAAATCATGAGTTGGGTAATTTTTCTCATGTATTTTCAACTGTCGTGAGGCATAAGCTATCACCATATCATTTTGTATAAGAACACACCCCGATTCCTTATTGGATGCATCACTGTAGATCACAAACCTTTCTTAACTACAAGGCAGTGTGAGCATAGGTGCAATGGATAACCTTCTTTTCAACTGCTTGAAATTCTCTTCACATTCCTCCGTCCAAAAAAACTTAACTCCTTTCCGAGTCAACCTGGTGAGTGGATTAGATAATCGTGAAAAATCTTTCACAAAACGTTGATAATATCCAGCCAAACCAAGAAAAATTCGGATCTCAGTTACTGTTGTTGGTCTCGACCATCTTTTGATAACCTCTGTTTTTGCTGGATCCATAGATATCCCCTCTTTTGAGATTATGTGACTCAAAAATGAAACTTTTTGAAGCCAAAATTCACACTTGGTAAATTTGGTATAAATATTCTCCTTTCTCAGTGTCTTCAATATAATTCTCAAGTGATTTTCATGTTCTTCCTTTCTCTTTGAATACACAATAATATCATCTATAAAGACTACCACAAACTGATCAAGATAGTCTCTAAAGACTCTATTCATCAGATCCATGAAGATAGCAGGGGCATTAGTAAGACCAAATGGCATCACTATAAATTCATAGTGTCCATACCTTGTACGGAAAGCCGTCTTTGGTATATCCTCCCTTTTGAACCTTAATTGATGATACCATGAACGAAGATCAATCTTGGAAAAATATTGAGCTCCTCATAGTTGGTCAAATAAATCATCAAGGCACAGGAGAGGATATTTGTTCTTGATAGTGATCTTGTTAAGTTCTCTATAATCAATGCGGAGTCTCATTGATCCATATTTCTTCTTAACAAACAGAATAGGTGCTCCCCAAGGTGATGCACTAGGGCATATGAATCCCTTATCAAGATTCTCTTGGAGTTGCTTCTTCAATTCCTGTAACTAAATTGGGGCCATTTTGTAAGGTGTCTTTGAAATATGCAAAGCACCCAGTACGAGTTCTATTGAAAACTCAACTTCACGATTTAGTGGAACACCCGAAAATTTCTTTGGAAAGACATCATCAAACTCCCATACAATGGGCATATTCTTAATCGTGAGTTTCTCTCCAGCCATTTGAGATAAATAACCCTCATTTAATGGAATCAAGACCCATAAGATGGAAGAAATTTCCACTGGAAGGTTATGTTCATCCTTTCATCGATAGACGATCATAGATTGATCTGGAAAATGAAATGTGACTTCCCTTCTTTGGCAATTGATATGAGCTCCATATAAAGAAAGACAATCCATGCCAAGAATCACATCAAATTACACTATAGGAAGGATCACAAGATTTGCAGGAAGCACTTTCCCACAAACTTCAATCGGGGAAGAATTATAAACTTTTGATGCAACTATTGTGTCATTAGGGGTTGTCACAGCTAACTCAACATCTAATTGTTGAGTTAATATGGTGATAATCTTAGAAAATTATTCATAAATAAAAGAGTGGGTGGATCCAGAATCAAATAAAACATTTGCTACTTTAT
The DNA here is from genome assembly GCA_963277665.1 of Viscum album. Taxonomy (NCBI): domain Eukaryota; kingdom Viridiplantae; phylum Streptophyta; class Magnoliopsida; order Santalales; family Viscaceae; genus Viscum; species Viscum album. The sequence goes on along the minus strand of OY728131.1, from coordinate 1,650,534,406 downwards.
AGTGGATGGTAAGTGTACCTTTCACCACATCGTTATCGTACTCTACATCGCTGATAGAAATTGCATGTGACTTTCCTTTATCATTAGCCTTAATATTTTTTTGATGTCGACCATCATCATCAACCCTTGGATTTGGGAATTGATTGTCATAATGCCCCATCTCCTTGAACTTGAAACATTGAAGTGTAGTAGGTTCATTCTGTGTATCTCTTCCTTTGTTTGCATCATTAGACATCTTCTTCCCATCATTGCAGCATTCAAATGCCCGATGACCTTCCTTTCCACATTTGAAACATTTACTTGTCCCTTTAAGACAACTCCCTCCATGTTTCTTTCCACACTTTGAGCATAAGGGAAAGCTCGTCTTCTTTTCAGTGTGCTCTTTAGAATTTCCTTTGAATTCCATTTTCCTCTTATTATCAAACCCATATGACTGATGGGTTACTCCAATCTCCATCTCAACTTTGAGAGAACATCGAACGATTTCCTCGTAGCTATTGAAGTCCCTTATTGATAAGGCCCTTTGAAGACTTGGTTTTAAGCCACTAAAGAATCGATCAATCTTACTCTCAGGTTGGATAATAATACCAGAAGCATACCTTGCAAGTCTTGTAAAATTTGCTTCATAGGTACAAACAGATTCATCATCCTTTTGCTTCAGTTCAAGAAACTCTTTCTCCATCTTTGTTTGGAGAATACGAGGGAAGTACTTATTGAAAAATAATTTCGTGATCTCGTTCCATTCCATGGACTCAATTTCATCCCTTTTTCTCGTATTCTTAATAAGATTCCAACATTTATCAGCATCTCCTTCCAAACGATACACTGCTAGGATGACTTTATCATGTTCAGAACATTGAAGAACTGAAAATATCTTTTCAGTAGTACTAATCCATTGTTCAGCAACTAATGGATCAGTAGACCCGTTGAATGAAGGTGGACGATGCCTCATGAAGGATTAAATAGAATGTTGCTCCTTCCTTTGCTCGTTTGGAAGTCCTGCATGATTCATAGCTTGAGAAAGTTGTGTGAGAATGGTTACAAGATTTTGCATTCCAACTCCCATAATTTTTGGTTTCTCAGGGGGACAATCATTGCATTTCCCGTCGCATTCCGCATTAACACGGGTCCTTCGGGTTCCAGCCATTAACTAAAACCAAGAAGAATAGTGTGAGCAACACTAATTATATTAGGAAAACCACATAATCAAGAATAAAATTTCACACTTAAGGTCTTATCCTAGGTTATTCATGGCCATTTATAAAACACTAAGATTGTGTTCTATGCTTAGACTTATCCTTAGGGTTCTTACTAAGGCTTTTACATCCTAGTTTCCAAAGGTTGACTATACCTTTCCTCTGATACCAACTATAACGACCCATAATTTACATACATTGGTATTACTTCAGAATTGAATCACATGTATTACAACATATAACAAAACCAGTAAAGGACCGTATAGGTATAGAGTCTTTAGAAACTGGGAAACATAAACAACTGGTTCATAAAGAATCTACTTTGCCTCCCATTTATTTCATCATATCTAGAGTCCTTTTTGGCATATCCTACTTAATAACCTTCTTCTTGACCTGGGTAAATAAAACATACAAAAGGGTGAGCTCAAATGCTCAGTAAGGGTAAACAAAAGAAATATCAATCACATCATATACATAAGAACATAACTTTTGGAAATATTAACCTGCAAAAGAGATCATAATTTCATAACATGGGATAAATCATAGTAGTGAAATGTAATCCCAATAATCATAACATAAAACATGAAACTTTGTGGCATACACACATAATCATAGAGAATCATTTCTTATTAGTCAAGACTCATTTCCAAGACTATCTTAGTGGAAAAAGTCCATTTCTGAACCGAGTTCACTCCTCGTTTCAGTCCTGTTTCACTGAACCGGTTTAACCTGCCATTCCAGCCATGTCTATCTCATGAGATATAAAATCTTTACCCAATGCATTTGAGGGAGATATAGGTCCCACCCATATCATAATGATACAATTCTTATGTGTGCCACAAAATCATAAATCATACATCATTTCATAACCCATGTAATAAAAATGGGATTCTTAAACATCATGACATCATAAAACAATTCATATAAGATAAAGGAATTCATAAAAATAATTCCATCACAACATAATCAAATCAATTTAATAATAGGGATAGAAACATAACCCTATATTATCTTATATGGAAAATAATTTTTATAAAACACTTGAACTCCATTCTTGAGGAAAATATCCTTTCTACTTCAAAAACATTTTCCTTTCTTAACATGTCATACAATTTTAAACTAAAATAAGTTGATTAAAAATAAACTTGAAAACTTGTAAAGGAATCTTCTTGGAAATAATGTTTTAAAAATCCATTCATGCTGTATAAGTTAAAAAAACATTCTTCTCGTACTTTTGTCGGAAAAGTCAAAAAGAACCTCGTACGAAAAACAACAAAAGATTCCTTTCATATCTTTTACTAAAAACTCCCCGAAGGGTAAAATTGGATTTAAAAAATTGTAGGTGGATGGAAACAATATTACATATTTATGAAACATGGATGTGGATTATAAAATACACCCCAGTAAATACCAAAGTATAAACAATCTCAGATAAAATGAGATTGTGATATTTTCCCTTACCTTAGGTCTGATTTGCTTCATAAGTGTCTGAACCTCCTGTATAATGATTTAAATAATGTTATTGACTTATTCCAGAATCATAATTATTTTTATGATATCATATATGGTCATATTCTTTGCTTCTTATTAGTAATATTTCATTACTACTTGTTATTCGGGTGTTTATTACTTTTTGTTCTTATGCGTGTTTTGTCGAGTAAATTCTTATTTTTCTTTTGAGGTTATAGATACCTCATTTACATAATGATATTAGTGTAATATATATCATATTAATTCATTCAATTAATTTATATAATCATTATGCAATGATGATCATGTAGAACGAGTCGCATCACATCGTGGAGATGGTATTCCATACGTACGCACGAGCGATGATATCGTTCCCATGATCGTGGAATTGTATTGGAGTGTATGTATACTATTTATGAATCAATATAACTTTACAATAATCATATATAGTCATTATTTACACCATTATACCCATCCAAGTAAGGTGGTGGTGGAAGATAGATTACACCACGGCGTAGAGACGGTATTCCGTACGTACGCACGCGCGGTGATTTCATTTTCCGTAGGATGGATAGATGGTGAAATAGGGTTTTTTCATACTTATAATAACATATAAGTATATTAGTGATACTGATGTTATTACTTAATAATGAAACAACTAAATAATAAGAAGTGGAAGAAGAAATAAAGTTGAAAGAATCAGTAACGGACATTACCTCTTCTTTGAAGCGCCTCTTTGAGACCTCCTCTTAGGGAACTAAAATTGGTATTTGAAGAAGACCAGGACCTCTAGGATGTTTCTAGGTAAGTTTATAAGAGAATTTGGAAGGGTTTGGCCAAGCGTGAAGGCTCAAAGTGGTGTGAGGAAAAGAGGGAGGTGGTGCCCTTTTATAAGGGAGGAGAGGGGCACCTTTGGAATAACGAAAAATATTATTTTATTATAAAATCAAATTCGGTTTTTAATAGCTCCAAAATGATATATTTAGAATCTAAGGAGGTTATGGATAGAAATAATCTCATCAAATATAATTTAGACATTTTTAGGTCATTATATTAACCTTATCTTTTAGTTTTAACTCTTAGTTAATTAGATTGAAATTTACCATGTCACTTTGTATTTTTATATTATATAGTTAATAAACTTACCATATACATCCAAGATACCCCCAAGTGGTCTATTAATGATACACCTATCATGATATAAGTATCTTGGCCTAACCTTAGATTTTTAGAAATATAATAACAATTAATAATGTAATATTTTTTTTAAAAACTATTTTATGTCAATTTTGACAATATTTGGTAATTGATTTTTTTGAAAATAATAACATAATGATTAGTTAGAAAAAAATTAATTAAATCAATAATAACATGTAATATTAACATATAAAATTATTATAATTCATAAAATGTATCAAATTACATTTATTTGGGTATTTATAACATCAATTATGTCAATATTTCATTAATAAGATAATTATTGCATCATCATTGTATCATAAATAAATTAAATTATTTTAAGTATAAAAATTACAAATAAAATACCATTATGTTTGAAATATTTTTATATTTCTAATGAATATTTATAGTTGAATTTATCGTATGTATAACCCTATATTAAAAATTATTTAGTTATTAAACTTTGATTTTAACTATTTTAACCCTTCTTTAAATAAATTGATAATAAATGTCCTAATCTAATCCAAGTGGGCCTAAATGGTCATATTTTATTTCTAAGGTAGTTTTTGGTCTAGTTAAACTTATCCAATAGAATTAGGACATGTGTTAGAGTAATAATAATAACAGATTTACCCTTAATAACCCTATTTACTTTTAACCGTGGTAAAAAAAAGTAAAAAGTTATTATTCATCAAAAACTATTTTCATCTCATTGAACCACATTTTAGTCCTTGGTATTAACTGTGTCTCTTGGATTTTTGAAATTATACTCACAGAAGCCGTAAAATTAAGTTGTATGAAAAATTCAGTTTTTTTAACTACCACTTAGTGGTTTCACTATTCATCAAAAAATGAAAGTTTCCAGAAAAATACCAAAAATTAGGCCTAAGATATATTTGATATTATGAATTCAAAAATGATGTTTATTTTACCAAATTCAAAACATATCAGTTACATTAACTAATTTAAAAATTAATTATCATCGTCAAAACAAATAGCGTGTTTTTAAGAGATAACAACTATCAAAAGATTGACACTTGTTTATGTCTGGTTTAAATGTGAAATTACATCCAATGAACAACATTGTATTAAATTGTAAAAATATATTCTAAATATAAATTAAAACCACTCAAATTAATAATTTATCACTATTAATTATTTTGATTAAAAAGGTTGTTTTTAATTAAAATTTAGTAATTTTCACTATTCATCAGAATATCAAAGTTATCCGAAAAGTACCAAAATTTCACCCTAAGCTAATTTTGATATTCCGAATCCAAAAATTAAGTCCATTTTGAAAAATAAATTTTAAAAAAATTCAAAAAGTGGTTATTATTATTCATAATGGCTAGTTTTAATAATATTTTAATAGCATATCGTTGTTTAGTGAAACTCGGTATTGTGTACGATGCAAGCTATCGAGGAAGGCCGCGGTTGCGTGTAAAGCAAGCCAAGCTAGTGTTGTGTGTAGTGAAAGATTCCTTTGATGATTTATATAACATAAAAACAAAATATTTCTCATAAAAGTCTCGGGTGTTACATTAAATGATAAAAACATAATCCAATTTCACTTTAAAACTAATTACAAGGACAATATAACTATATAAATAAATTAGATGAAAATGCAGTTTTGAATTAAAATGCAATATTTTTACTATTCATTAAAAAATGAACTTTATCAGAAAATTAGAAAAAAATTAGCCAAAGTAAATTTTGATGTCCTGATTCTATAGAAGAAGTTTATTTTGTCAAATAGAATATATAAAAGGGACAAAACCAGATTTAAAAAAGGTTCTTCATTAAAAGGCGGTAAAACAACCTTTTAAAAATATTAGAGTATTCTATGCTTGAAATTGGGTTTATTCTCATTTTAAGCCTCTAAAAATTATTGGATAAATTTAAAAACATTTAAAAAATGTATAAAATCATAATATAGTTAATTATGTTCATTCCCATCAATATAATTTCTAAGCGTTAACTACTATTTAAAATAATAATCTTATTATTGTTTTAGTTTTTATTATAACTCAACATTGTGTGAAACAGAAGATTTCAGATAAACCCTTTGTTTCATGTAGAGTACTCTATCATAAAAAGTGTATTCTTTAATGTAAAAGTAATATCTTATTCATAAATATTAATATAAATGAAAATGTATTATTCTATAAATACCTAGGATCCTACATCATTCACCCCTTTTTGGAATTGCATCCTCACAATTCTATTAACTTATTAAATAAGTGGGGGTATTTTTCACTCATATCATTTTCAGATTCTAATGTTTCCTCTTCAACCATATGGTTTTTTTACAAAACCATTACTTTATGAATTTCCATATTCCGCGACACTTGCTCTCTGTGATCAAGAATCTGGACTAGTTGTTCTTCATAATAAAGATTCTCTTCCAAGTAAACTACCTCTAGACTCAAAACCTGATATGGAACTAGCATATAATTTATCAACATTGAAACATGAATAACATTGCGTGCCTGGGATAAACTTGGAGGTAAAGTCACTCTATAGTAAACTGGTCCAACTTTCTCCAGGATTTTATAGGGTCCAAAGAACCTCGGACTCAACTTTCTATTCTTACCAAAAACGCATCACACTTTTCTGTGGAGAAACTTTGAGAAAGACATGATCACCTACCTTGAAAGAAAGATCATTCCTCTACTTATTCGCATAACTTTTCTACTTTTTCTAAGCTGTTCTCATGTGCGTCTAAATCAACTAAACTTTTTCTACCATCTCTTCTACCAATTCTTGCCCCATCAACTTTCTTTCACCTACTTCATCCCAAAAAGATAGAGTTTAACACCTATTTCTATATAATTATTCAAATAGTGCCCTCTGTATACTAGAATGAAAACTGTTACTATAAGAAAACTCAACCAAAGAAAGATGTTGGTCCCAAATTCCCTGGTAATCCTTTGAAAAAACACATAGAATATCTTCCAATGTCTGAATAGTTCGTTCCGAATGCCCATCTGATTGCAGATGAAAATCTGAACTAAAATTTAATTTAGTACCCAAAAACTTCTAAAGGTTCTTTCAAAAGTTAGAAGTAAACCTAGGATCATCATCAGATACACTAGAGAGTTGAACTCCATTTAACCTGAATATCTCTCTAATATAAAATTGAAACGGTTTATGAAGAGACAGAGTGTCTTGAATAGGAATAAAATGAGCATATGTAGTTAATAAATCAACAATATCCTAAATTTCATTGTTACTCTAAGAAGTCTTTGGTAATCCCACTATGAAATACATGGATACATTTTCCCATTTCTACTCTGTTATTGGAAAAGACTCAAGAATCCCTTTTGGTAACTCTCATTATGATTTAAACTATTGACAAGTCAAACACTTCATAGTAAAGTTGGAAATATATCTTTTCATTTCATCCCATCAGTAATACTCTCGAAGATCTCTATAGATTTTAGTACTGTGAGAATGAACTGAAATGGATAACTATGAGATTCACATAACAACCCTTTCATCAACTATGAATCACAAGGAACACATAATCTTTTTCAAAATCTTAAAACACGACCTTTATCAATGTTAAATTTAGGTAAATTACCCTTATGAACCAATTCTACTTTTTTCTGCAACTCATTTTCTTCTTTCTGTACTTGATTTATTCTGTCTGATAGAGATGATTGTACTGAACTTGAAACAAACTAGAGGAATTTTTTACACCAAAAACTTGCAATCAAATATTAATAAAATCAAAAACCAAAGGATCTAGTTCCAAACATAACATGGTTAATGTAGAATTACTTTTCTGACTCAAAGAATCAGCCACTTTATTTTCTTTTCCTGGATGGTAATGAATTATAAAATAATAATCCTTGATTAATTCCAGTCATCTCCTTTGTATCATTTTTAATTATTTATGAGTGAATATATACTTTAAACTTTTTTAATCAGTATATATTTCACACTTCACACCATATAGATGATGCCACCAATTTTTAAATCAAAAACAACAGCATCTAATTAAAAATTATGTGTAGGGTAATTTAACTTGTGATTTTTCAATTGATGTGAAGTATAATCAATTTCCTGCTCATTCTGCATTAGGACATAGTCAAGTCCTTTCAACAAATCATCACTATAGATAACAAATTCACCATTCCGAGAAGGTAGTGCAAATACATGAGCATTCATCAATATTTTTTTCAATTCCTAAAAACATTCATCATATACTTTTTTCCATATGAACTTAACACCTTTTCAAGTTAACTTAGTCAGTGGACTAGATAACCATGGAAAATTTTCGACAAACCTCCAGTAATAAATTGATGAACCAAGAAAACTAGGAATATTTGTTATATTTGTGGGTCTTGTCCATTCTTTAACAACTTATTTTTTAGCAGGATCAATAGTTATGCCATCTTTAGAAACAATGTGACCAAGAAATGAAATTTTTTGTAACTAAAACTCACACTTAATAAATTTCCCATACAATTTATTTTCTTTTAATGTTTTAAAGAAAACCCTTAAATAACATCCATGATCCTCTTTACTTTTATAATATACCAAAATATAATCAATAAACACAACCACAAACTTATTCAAGAACTCAAGGACAATTCTATTCATAAGATCCATGAATACATCAGGTGCATTGGTTAACCCAAAAACCACAACTAAAAATTCATAATGGCCATATCTAGTACAAAACACGGTCCTTGGAATGTCTTCTTCCTTTACTTCCAATTGATGGTACCTCGACCACAAGTAAATCTTTTAAAAATAATGAGCTCCATATATCTGATCAAAAAAATCATTGACATGAGGTAAAGCATACTTTTTTTTAATAGTGATGTTATTCAAGGCTCTATAATCAATAAAAGTCTCATTGAACCATCTTTCTTTTTAAGAATCAAGACAGGATCACCCCATGGTGATGTGCTAGTTCAAATGGAAACTTTATATAATAACTCCTACAATTGCTTCTTTAACTCTAAAAGTTCAATTTGCTCTATTCTATAAGGGGGTTTTGAAATTGGAGTATCATCAGGAACCAAATAAATAGTAAATTCAACTTTACGGTTTGTTATTATATTAGGAAACTCATCAGGAAAAACATCAAGATACTCATTTACCACCAGCACATCATTAATCTGAACAGTTCCTTTGTTTTCAACAATATGTGCAAGGTAACATTCATTTTCATAATTTACTAGTTTCTCAAATTCCTGATATGTAATCAAAAGTAAGGGTTCATTATTTTACAAAAACTGAAATTCTTTCTAAAAATAAACCTCTTTAGCTCTGTATTCAATCTTAGAATGATAAACGAAAATCCAATCCATACCCAAAATAACATAAAACTCTACTAGAGGAAAAAAATAAGTTTTACAAGTATATTCTTTCTATACACAAGGATAGGAAGGTTCTTATAATTTCCTTTTGTCTCAACATTTCCTCCATGTGTTTTTACCACAAGTTCAGGATTTATATCTTGAGATGTAATTCCCAATTTACTAGAAAATTTCTTAGAAATGAAATAATGTGTAGACCTAGAATCAAACATCACATTGGTATAATATAAATAAACAAACAATGTACCTCATACTACTTTATTTAATGGCCCAAAACCAACTGAAGTAGTTATAAAGGATTTTACCACACCTTTTTTCTTGTCATCTGGCTACTTTCCATCATTTGAGATCTTTGTCGGACACTTATTTTCATAATGACCCATTTCATTGCACTTAAAAAAATTTACTGACTGTAAATTAGATTTTTTCTTACCACTACCCTGATATTTTTCTGTGAAATTACATGCCATATGTTCCACTTTACCATATCATAAGCACCTACCAGAATTCAAAATGCATTCCCTAGTGTTCTTTTTACCACAATTTTCATAAACTATAAACTTAATTTTCTTACCATCAAACTTTATTAAAGAGTTATACCCTTTCTTATACCACCTTGACTTCTTATTTTGTTGTTTTTTCAAAGAAAACATTATCATCTGCAAACTCCATTTCCACATTCTCCACACATCAAATAAGTTTTTCATAACTTTTGAACTCACGAGAAGCTATATCCCTTTGATACATTAGCTTTAATCCTGAGTAAAAATGATTGATTTTACATTAATGATCCTGTATGAAATTTGGAGTATACCTTGTTAGTTAAGTGGATTTTTCTTCATAAGTAGTCACTGAGTCATCCTCCTACCTCAATTCTAAGAATTTTTTTCCATCCTGAGTCGAAATGCCTTGGGAAAATATTTCTCAATAAACATACCTTTGAATTCATCCCAAAAAATAGAATAAATCTCCTCACTGTCCCTGATATTTTTAACCATTGAACACCACTTATGGGATTCACATTCAAAATGGTAAATATAAAGACTAACCTTTTGATGTTCTGAACACCCCATGACATCGTAAATATTTTCTAGTGCTTTAATCCACCCTTTAGCTATCATTGGGTCAGATCATCCTATGAATGATGGGGGATGTTGCCTCATGAAATGTTCCACTACTGACATGTTCCTATATGGTTTATCTAGATGATCCCATGCATGGATACCACCACCATTTATATCCTGATTTAATTGTTCTAAACTATTTAGTTTTGATTCCGACCATTTCTAATTTCCGATTTAGTAGTTTGTTTTTCTCTTGATGTCATCCAGTCCTAGCTTCCATGTTTCCTCTGCAAAAACCCATTCTGAAAATAGACATATCTTAGATGAACCAAAATGGTAATATTCAAATGCTATATCATTTCAATTTGACCATAAAGTAAAATAATTTAGGGATATTCATTTAACAGTATCCTAACCCCTAAAGTTATTTAAATGACCTTTGATACCAACTATAAGGCCCCAGTCTTAAACATTACATAATATTGATTTAAGTCAAGAATTCGACATTGAGGATCTTTTTAGGTTTTTGGTTTTATAGAATTATGTCATAATTATTACATTACATCTCAAAAATTACAAAGTAGACACTTCTACTCTATCCAATTTTTTTCCCAATAATAAAACTCATTAAATAAAAGAATAATTTTTTCTTGACATAAATCTTTTTGAGTTCTTCTTTTATCTTAACCCTCCTTATACCTTGTGAAAAACATTTCAAAAATTGGGACAAATATAAAAATCTCACTAAGGTGTATAAAATAAGGAAAGAAAACATTAGTCCAACAATACATATAAATCAATGAAATCACACTTTTTACTCATAAAACATAAGATCTTTAACATACTCATGAAATAATAAGATTTATTAATAACACATGGAAATCACAAATCATAAAGGTAACATGTGGAATCCATAACATACTTATATTGTAGTTTTCACATCTACATAGAGAGTTATGTTTGGAATACCCATCATAGTATATTCCCTAAATATCTAGCAGAAACATTAACATTTACCTTTTTCATGTTACCCAATTCATTGTAGATCTATCTCGGGACCACCCTCCCTCAGTTTATCATGGAACAACCCATATATTTAAACAATACCCAAGAACCATAACATAATCATAACGCATAAAACAAGCATAAAGGAAAGATAAAATTTCCACATTGAAATTACAATATATCATTTCAAGATATTGATATAATCAATGATTTATAAAAACCATTTTCAATACCAAAATATGTAAAAATAGTATATGGTATTTATTTTCATTTTAAAAACATTACAGCTTGTCAAGAAATCCAAATATAAAATAATGCTCATGATGGCAGAAAGGTCGTTGTCGCCGTGTATGTTAAAAAGAAACATTCCTTTTGGAATTTAGTAAAATGCTTCATAGAAAAAGATTCCTTTTAAAAATAATTGAATTAAATTAAAAGAAAAGGTGTATATTTATACACTATATAAAATAAAGTCATGTATAAATTAAAATTTGCCTCAATGAAAGGAGATTGAGATGAAGTCCCTTACCTTGATCTGAATCATCACGTACAATCGTTATGTTACTAAATAATAAACTTAGGTTAATTTATAATTGATTGAGAACGTTTTTAAAGTATATTATTCCCTTTATATCACATATTGTCATGTTATAAAAATTACATAATTATTTAAGTAAATATCAGTCCTTTTGTCGATATTCGGTTCATAAATCGAAAATGAACTTCATATAATTACAAATTTTCCATGTGGTAAAAATTCCATTTTCTCCAGAATAGTATTCATGATTTAAATATCATATATACATAGTATATATATGTGTATTTATAATATTCCATAACATTTGGAGATAAAATATGAAATACACCGTTCATGGAGATGGTAGGCCGTACGTACGCATGAACACTACTTTCATTTATTTGTCATATTAAAGAAATAAAAACTAAATGATACCTAGGTATATTATAATTAAAATATAATATAATATTTTATATATGTTACATAAGTTCATTTAATCTATCCTTTATATGTTCCATGTATGTTATGAACGAGTCATATCACTTTGAGGGGGCGGTAGTCTGCACTTCCTCAAATAAAATCATCGTATTTACATATTATGGAAAGAATAATGGTATGCTATAAATGAAAAATAAAAAACCTAGAGACAATATAAATATAATATATATCATATATAAATATATTTCCTTCATAATGTCCACCATGAGAGGTGGTAAGGTAAAATTGAACAATCCTCGTTAAGTGAATCAGTAGTTCGTCGTACACATAAACTGTATATCCATATCCATTAAATTGAGGTGTGTTTAAGTGCAGTTAGAATAATTCTAATAAAAAACGTCTTATTATATTGAGTATAATGGTTTTTTATGTAACAAAATAATAATAATATAATAGGGTGTGAAGAAGTAAAATAATGGTAAGGAACTTTAGAGAAGACGCTACCTCTAAAACTTGTAACTCTTTTTGATTTGAGCCAAAAGGATTTCTTGAATATCCTTATGCCCAAGGTAAGGATTATAAGAGGAAGGACGGGATGTTGGGAGATTATTTGGGAAGAATTTTTATGATCCAATTGGACTTATATGTGTGAGTTATGTGGGTATATGTGGTGGCCTTTTATAAGAGGGAGGAGGGGCACTTTAGGAAGGTCTTGAAATATTATTTTATTCTAAATTGATTTTTGATTTTAAGTGGTCCCAAACTCATTTATTTCAAATATAAGATGATTTTGGGTTGAAAAAATCTCAACCAATAGGTTTTATAAAAGATTAGGTTACACAATTAACCTTATATTTTAGCATTAACCCTTAGTTAAAAACATTAACTCTTACCATGTCTTCTTGCATTTTCATAATATATGGTAACTTTATTTACTATAAAATAAAAAGATAACCATAAGTGGTTAATTAATGAAATTTTTAACATTATATAATTTAGTTGTCCGAATAATATATTTTTAGGGATATTATATCATTTAAAAAAATAATATTTGTTTTAAAAACTCATTATGTCAATTTCGACACTATAAAGTAATTGATTTTTGTTAAAGTAATAACAACTTGATTACTTCAAACCAAAGGAATTAAATCAAATATAAAATGTTAATATACTCAAAAAAATCATGGATGGTATAAAAATATTCAAATTATATTTATTTTAATATTTATAATATCATTTATTTGAATCCTTCATTAATGAAGCAATCAATGCATCATCATTGTATCATAATTAAACTTATTTATTTAATGTATAAAAATTATAAATAAAATACCATGATGTAGTAAATCTTTTTATATTTATAATTAATATTTATAGTTGAATATATCACTTATATAACGACATAAAAAACTATTCTTGTAAAAGATACATGTTTATGTTATGTTTCTGTTCACTTTAAATTAATTATTATAAAATGTCATTTTCTCACCCAAGTGGCTCCATGGGGTCCCAAAATAGACCCAAGGATGCATATGGTTGGAAATATATAATCCAATAGGATTAGGACATGTGTTATGGTAGTTTAATATTAATATAATATTATTTTTTACCCTTATTTACCAGATTTACCCTTTAACCATGGAAAATAAAATAATTACTAAAGTTACTATTCATAACGTCTAAAAATAGAAGGTAACTATTCACACAATTTGGAAATTATGATTCCAAATCTGAAATCCATTTTTCCAAATTCATAACACAGAAGTTGCAGTGATTAATTTAAAATTAATTCTCGTCGTCAAAACTAAAAAATGGGTTGTTAAGAAGTAAAAACTACTAAAAGATTGGCATGTGTTTTTGTCCAATTTTAATATTAAATTACTTCCAATGACCAAAATTGGATTAAATGATAAAAACATAATCCTTTTAAACTTTTAAACCAATTAAAATGGCAATATAGCTATATAAATAAATGGTATGAAAAGGCAAATTTGAATTAAAATGTAGTATGTTTCACTATTCATTAAAAAATGAACTTTATCAGAAAATTCCTAAAGATTTAACCAAAGTAAATTTTGATGTCTCACTTATATAGAATAATTTTATTTTTGTCAAATATAACATATAAAAGTTATGAAAACTATATTTAAAAAAGTTTCTCCATCAAAAGGCGGTAAAATTACCTTTTAAAAATATTAGAGTATTTTATTCTTAAAATTGGATTTATTCTCATTTTAAGCCTCTAAAATTTATTAGATAAATGTAAAAACATTTAAAAAATATATAAAATCATAATACAGTTAATTCTGTTCATTCCTTCCAATACAACAGCTAGACGTTAACTACCATTTAAAAATAATATTATTATTATTATTGTATTATTTTTCAGTATAACTCAGCATTGTGTGCAATGTAAGATTTCAGAGAAACCCATTGTTTCATGTCAAGTATTCTATTAGACAAAGTTTATTATTTAATATAAAATTAATATCTTATTCATTGATATTAATATGAATGAAAAGGTGTTATTCTATATATATCTAGGATCCTACACATATCTTACAAAAGGTCCTAACATCCCCTAGATGTGATGATAACCTATCAGTGAAATGAAAATATTAATAAAAAATATTTTGTTTATGGATCTATAATATCATTTCATGGGACACACATAAAACAATATATAAAGGGTAGGGAGCTCAAAATACATTAATACTTCTTCTCATGGAGTAATTCCTTGGTAAACTAAAGAGAATGAGGTTATGAGAACTTGACCAACCAATTTTAAATTTTCATTTATATGTGGCATTGGATGTTCCTATCTACGAATGTGTATAATGGTCATTATACTTTAAGGTTATCATTTTGTGGGATTAGAGTTACATTTTTTTCAATTATGTTTCAATATGTGTTTGGTGAGTTTAAGATAGTGGTGATTCTTGGATAATTGATATAGACTAAAAATGGCATTGGATGTCATTATTGGACAACTATCCTTACAATTGTGATGATTTTTTAAGTAGATCTTAAATGTAAAATACATGAGAAAAAGAATTTTATGAAGTGAATGTTGTTATAACAAGTTAAAAAAGGCCTTGAAAATGTTGATTTTTAAGAGGGTTCAAATAAGTACATGAAAAATTTCTTTATTCCATGAGAAGAAGACCATGGAAAAATATATTTATATTTTTCATAAAGAATTATTGGAGAATAATTTTGATTATTAATTATCTTGTGTTATGAAAATATTGGCTAATAGTTTTAATTGGAGTGGTATATTAAAAAACAATTCCAACCACATAAGACACCCTAAAAAGCTCAACCAAGAAATTATGGGAGCAAGGATCTACCACATGTACGGGAGCCAGCTATGGTAGCCCACATTACAATAGGAGAGTGGGCTAAAATTGATCCGGGTGGGATGCATAGGTGAGAATGTATGTTTATGGGCCAAGTGAGCCAGCATAGGTGAGGCATGACCCGTGAGGGGAGTGTGTGGGTGTTGTGGGTGTCTAAACCAGCTATCACCTTGAAGAATTTATGGCACATAATCATTTATAAAGAAGATATCAACCATATTAGAGTTCTATGTGGGACTCCGGAACATGGATACAATTCATATTTCTTAAAAAATATATAGACATATCACTTAAATTTGATCTGATTTCTAATATTTTTTCGATCAAGATCAAATGTCGTCTTCTACCTCCGTCCTTTGTTCGATGGTATATTTTTTACCATCTTTCATATCAGAATGACCAGGTATCAAACTGATCTCATCATTTCCATGAAGAAGATCAAATGAAATTATGATATGCTCAAAAGTTAAGATATAAATCCTATGATGTGTTATGTTAAGAACATTAAGTTAGATCCACTATCGAATTAAGATAAAGACTTTATGAGGTGGTATGGATGCATGTAATGATTCATCCTATAGTTTTTCATTCACATGAACACTTCCCCATGATAAGCACGCTCAAACTCACAAAAGGGAAGATTCCATTTTTTTAAGTTTAAGATGTTTGAGGATAACTGAATGACTTGGGTGAATTAAAAAGGTTGTAAAATGGAATATTTTACAGAGCCTCGACATGGAATTAAAGTTGGAACTAAAGTGGTGAGACTCGCCTATAAAAGGAGAATATGTAATGTCAAAAATATTGTTTTTGATATTGAGAGATATATAATTTTTTTATGAAAATATAGTATTCATCAACCTTGTTTAATGAATAAAAATACATCATTTGATACTCTAATTTGAAGAAGAAGAAGAAGAGGAAATTGTTGGAATTTGTATTGTGTTTAACACACTCGAATAGCTTTGCGAAGATCTTTTCCCTCAAATACATTCAATATTGTCAAATAATCTTACACATAACCTTCTTAGTTTTCATGAGGTATTGAGATATCATGACTTGGTTTTGTGAAAAGGAAGACATGGATTTTGAGGTTTGTGAATTTCATCATTTCATGAAAAAAAGTAATTGATCGAGTCATGCTATAAATTGCATGATATTATTGTGTTTATAATAATAGTGTTCATATTTTGGGGTTTTCTATAAGTAGGAGAGTGAATGAATGATTGCATGCACATGTGAAGGTAGAATCACTTGCATGAGATCATCAAACACTTGCACAATAAGCAAGTAACCCAAAACAGTGAGACTGCACATAAAATAAGAATATAAACAAATTAATTTTATAGGATTTATAATATGAACCATGAAATAAATCATTCATGTGTGAAATTCACATGATTTAATTAGGTTAAGAATTCGAGAATAATTTTATTGTGTTGTGAAAGTTTTATCTTGTATAAAATAATACGTAAGAATTTGTGTGCACCACTTGAACACATCTTAATGAGGTTGGGACTTCAATCATAAGGAATAATTCAAGTCTGGGACATTGTTGTAATGTGAAAACTGATCAAACATAGGTGATTAGAATTAATTGTGTAATACCAATAGATCTGGTTAGTGAATATTTAAGGTACTTCAAGTTTTAAATGAGTAAGTCAGGTTTTTCATGCTCCAAGAGGAATATCAAAGAGATTGTCCTATGGTAGATCAAACCAAAAAAGGTGGATTCTTGTAGTTGGTTCTAGGAGTAGGTGAAGTATTTTATTTGGAACTAGTAGTATAAGGAGTCTATCAGTTGGATCCAGAGCAGAAGAAGACTTCTAGTTAGATCCAGAAGTTAAAGGAGTCTCTCAATTGCATATAGGATACTTAAAGTCTTTCAGTCAAATTTTAAAGCATTATAAGTATTTTGGTTGGATCCAATAGTAGAAAAATTCTCTTGGTTGGATTTTAAGAAAAAAAAAGTCTCTTAGTTTGATCTAGGATCATTTTAATCGATTTTTTATTGTAAATAATCAAAAAAGGTTGGAATAACTGGTCACCTCAAGGAGTTGGATTTCTACCAAACCTTATAAATCTTATATGCTGCTCTCTCCATTATTACAATTACACATGAGGTGACATTGATAGATAATACTGGGTGGATTTAGATCCTTAATAGGTTTGACAGGTTTAATTTTAGAGAAAATGAATTCATAAAAATTAACCACCGATTTACCCATCCCCTCTTAGTGGTCAATCCATCTTGGAGCTCTATAAGTGGTGTCAGAGAAAAGGTTCTCTCTAAAGATCCAATAATTATTATAACAAATAAATAATTTTAATTAATTAAATATTTGAGGTGTACATAGATTTTATGGGAATAATTATCATAGTTATAGAAATATGATGATACCTTTTCTCTTGTCACTCATCCTAGAAGTGAGAGACACTACAACAGTGGGTTTTCTACACATTACTAATGATGCTTCCATGAAACAAGATGATAAAAGAAATATGGATTTTGATAGAAAGGAACAAAAATAAATCTTGATTTCTCTATCATAGAAGTTATAAAAAAAGTTCATTGGTCACCATAGTTCCAAGGAAATATAGGAAAAATTAAGTAAAAGTTATGAAGGTAATGTTAAAGTCAAGGAATCCAAAATAAAAGTTTGGAAGAGTAAATTTTTTGAAATAAAAATGACTAATGAAGAAAATATTGATGACTATTTTACCATAGATAATGACATGGACAAAAGAATTCAAGGATTTTGTGAGAATATATATGACTCTATCATTAACAAAAAATTAATGAGGTGTTTTTGAGATAATTTTGATTCAAATATCTCATCCTTGTAATAAATTTATTATTTTTATCTTGATTAAATATAGAATATTCTCATAGATTATGAGATGATAAAAATTTCATCTTTCAAGAAGAAAGAACAAATTTAAATGGTCGTTGAATCTATGAGGAAAATAAAATTCATAAAAGAAGAGGTTGAAGAATCTAAATATTTAAATAGTAATGAGGATGATGATAAACTCAATCATATTGTTTCTCTTATATAAAAATGATTCATAATGGTAAAGTATATGGGAAACAATAAGGAACCACCAAAATTCTTCAATTTTTATAACTATCATAATTTTTCAAAGATGTTTATAAAGAATAAATTTGAAGAATTAGAATTAGAATCAGAATCATATGATGAGATATATCATAAACACTAATGAGGTAATAAAAATAAGAAGCACTATAACCTAAAGAAGAGAAATATTATGAGAAAGCACAAAAAAAATTCATCGTCAAGTTTTTCTTTTATAATTAAGTTGGTTTCTTTCCTCATACAAGTAGAAGAATTGATTCATCAAGCAGTAGTGATGATAGAGAAGAAAGGATGGTACTTGAGTGGAATTTGAAAGAAAAATTAGAATTATTCATGGAACGAATTCAGTGCCTCAAGAAATAAAAGAATAAAATTTAAAAATAAAATGAAATTGTGTCAAATGAAAAGAAAAAACTAATTAATAAGGATATATATTATATTGATGAGATAAAGCAATATAAATTGAATTTTGTTGATCTTGAAAAGATGGTGAGTTATCTTAAAGAAAATATGGCTGAAAGGAAGAAGAGTTGTTTGAATCTCAAGCCATATGTTCACTATTAAACATGAGTTAATCAAGGAAAGAGAAAACTTAACTAAATCTACATAAGTAAATATATAATCTTCCCAAGATAATGAGAAGAAAAGTTCATATGAATAAGGTAAATATACACTAAATCAATTTTAAAATAGATCTGTCTTATTTAATATTTCATATGTGAAAACCAAAACTAAGGATATTTGTAAGATAACTTAAAATAAATATTCCACATTAAGGTAAGGGAATAATATCTCAAGGAGGCCACAGCCCCCAAATAAAAGTGAATCATAGTTTCAAACAAAACAAAAATAACACTAATCTAGACTGATCTGGAACTAATATGAAAGAATAATGTTTCAAGGTTTTTTCTACTGTTGTGGTAAGCATGGACACAAAGATTATTCTTTTCTGTTTAACATTTATTTACCAATAAAGACGAAAGAACCAAGGAGGAGTTTTGATAATTATATGAGGAAAAACTAATAGAGAAAACAAATTGTGAACAGATCTACACTATAACTATCTATGCAAAATAAATTTCATATTCTAGAAGAACTTTGTTGAAGATGAAGTTCATAAATTCACAAGGATAATGTATGCATGGAAATGTTATAAGGATAGGTCCCCAATGTTGTTAAAATGAAAAGGTTTCAAAATAAATATAGTGGTAATTCATGTGATGTTTTTGAGAAGATAGATAATGTGAGGAAAGACTGCCTAGTTGTTTGTCCAAACCAATTGAAATTTGCTAAATAATTGGAATAAGTAAAAGAAAATTCTAAAGATAAAGGATGGTAAGTGATCTTAGGAAATGAGGTGGAGATTTTGAGAAGTTATCTATAATTAAAAACATTAATATCTATAAAATAGAAGTGGAGAGATGTATTTCATAAATGTAAGAAGCATAAAGGAAGAAATAAAATAGTCAAAAAAAAATAAGACTCAAAATAGAAAGAAGATTCTAAATAAATCTTTCCAAATAGATATTAGTATAATATAATTTCCCAAATTGAGAGGAAGATCTCAATCTGAAATTTTTTTTCTAAAAAAAACCAAGATGTCCTTCTTTATTCCCTATTATTTTATGTGTTTTGAGCTAACATATAAGGAATTAAAGAATATTTTTGAGTTTTTCACTTATTTGAAGCATGAATATATTTTACTTTATATATTCTACTAACTTCCATGAAATGGAATAAAATATTCTATCTCTTAAGTGGGATTAACCTTAAAAAGAACCTATTATTTTACTAAATTCTATTGAATTTAAAACTTTTGGATTGATTTCAAACAATAAGGTTCAGGTATGTCGACAAAACTTTCTTCCATCATTATTAATTATATTAATCATATAAATGAAGGGGGTTGTTTTTTATGACAAGATGAGACAAAAGGGAGTTATTCCTTTGAATGTGAACTTTCTGATGTGTTTGTCAAAGTGCATTTAGTATTTTTAAATTCATTGAAAACTTTTACTATTGATAACCCCTTAAATGGGAATTGAGAATTTATGATCATGATTTCATATACATGGTAGTTCATCAATATCATATACAACCCCTGTTTGGTATCTATTATTTTCTACACTAGTTTAGCTCATCTAGACTTAGAGTTTATAAACTAAAGTATCTTTGTTAATAAACCCATGTGATATCACATATCTCTCAGAAGTGTTCAAGAAATAATCATATAAGGGATGAGAACAAATTTTGGGAAATTGAAGAGATGAGAAGCCACCCATTTACCCTTTTCATTTTATTTTCAATAAGGGAGATAATGTTTTGAGAACGAATGTTGAATTTTAAATATGTGAAGTGATATTTACAAAAAAATACAAATGGAGGATTATTGGACCTGATGTTTTATTTTCTTTAAATGATTTTTTAATATATTCTTAGTGATTTTAAGAAATTAGTTATTCTTAAATAATTGTTATGGATTCAAAAAATGGGATTGTATTTCATTCATAGACAATTCTCCTTTCAATTGTGAGGATTTTTTAAGTAGATCTTAAATGAAAAAGACATTTAATAAGGAATTTTATATAGTTAACATTGTTACAATAATTTTAATAAGACCTTGAAAATATGGATTTTTATAAGGGTTTAAAGAAGACCATGTAAAATTTCTTTATTGTATGAGGATAAGACCATGAAAAAATATATTTATATTTTTCATGAAGAATTATTAGAGAAGTATTTTCAGAATTTTTTGGATTTAGTTATGATAATATTGGATAATTATTTTTTATTAGAGTTGTATATTAAAAAATAGGTCCAATCACACAAGCATCCCTATCCAGCACAGCTAAGGCATTGTAGGAGCAAGTATCAACCACGTGCAAGGTAGCCAGCCATGGCAGTCCATATGGAGGTAGAAGAGTGGGATATAATTAAGACCATTGGGACGTATATGTGATAATTCTTATGGATGGGATGAGTGGTCAAATGGTCCAGTGTAGGTGAGTCATAACTCGTGAGGTAACTATGTGAGTATTGTAGGTGTCAAACCCAACTGCTAGTTTGAAGCACTTATGGAACATAATAATTTATTATTGAGATATCAACCATTATAGAGTTTTATGTGAGACTCCTAAACATGGATACAGTTCATATGTCTTCAAAAGGTTATAGATATATAGAATCTATTCAATTTGATGCATGAGATTCATCAGATCAATCTTGGGCATCATCTTCTACCTCTTTTCTTATCTCGATGGTGTTTGTTAATAGTCTTTTATGTAGTAATGGCTAGTGATAAAACAAAACACATCATTTTCATGAAGATAATTGAAAGAAATCATGATATAATACAGAGTTAATAAGTGAATCATGTTTTTTGTTATGTTAATAACTCAAAGCTAGAGTCATTTCCAAATGATGATGAAGCTTTTATGACTTAGTGTGGATGTATACAATGAATCATGATATATTTTTACATGAGCATGATAACTTACTTATGAGAAGTGCTCTCAAAATCATGTAATGGGAGACACTGCATTTTTTAGCGTAAGATGTCTGAGGATCACCAAACGACTTGGGTGAATTAAAAAGGTCATGAAATGGAATGTTTTTTGGAGCCTTGATGCGGCATGAAAGTTGTAACTAAGGTGGTGAGGATCACCTATAAAATGAGAAGAATAAATTCCAAGAACACTAATAATGATATTGATAGATCTATCATTTTCTAATGAAAAATGAGCATATGTGAACCTTTTTTATGATGAATATTCCCTCCAATGATACTATAATGTGAAGGATAAGAGGAAACCATAGGAATTTGAATTATGTTTAACACACGTAAATATATTTTCAAAGATTATGTCTCATTGATCCATTCTGGATTTCATGATACTCTTATGCATAAACTTCTTCATTTTCATTTGGTATTGAGATATCATGAATTGGTTTTATAAAGAGAAATATATGGACTCTAAGATTTGTGAAGTTAATTTTTTAATGCAATAAGGAATTTATTGGGTCATGCTAGGACTTTCATGATATTATTGTGCATAGAAGAATATTTTACACCCATTGGGGTTTGAGTGAAGGGGAAGAGTGAATGCATGATTGCATGCATACATAAAGACCGAAGTACTTTAATTTGATCATAAAACACATGAAAAACAAATGAGGAACCCAAAACAATGTGACAGTACATGAAATAATAATTTTAATAAATGAATGCTTTAGGGTTTAAAATATGTACTACGAAATTCATCTTGCATACATGAAGTTTTAGTGACTTAATCGGGCTGAGAATTCAAGAATAAGTGAATTGAGTTGCGAAAGATTTATCTTTAATAAAATAATATTGATTAATTTTTTTAAACCACTTGCACACATCTTAGTGAGGTTATTTCTTTAGTGAGAGTAAAGAATTCATGCCCAAGAATTTGTTACATTGAGTCAACTTATTGTACATAGGTGGTCAAAATTAATTGAGCGAGACCAATAGACCTGATTGATGGCTATTTAATGTACTTGAACTTGTACAAGAGAAAGTTAGATCCCGAAATCTCATGGAGAAAGATCAAACAAAACATTTTAAGTGGATCAAACCTACAAGGTTTTAGTATTCTGATTGGTTCTGGGAGAAGTTGATGTCTTGTAGTTAGTTCTAAGAGTATAAGGTCTCTATTTACTGGAGATAGAGTAGAAGAAGTATTTTGATTGGAGTTAGGGGAAAATGAGTCTCTCGGTTTGAGTCAGAGTACTAGAAGTCTTTCAATTGGAGCTAAAAGTAGTGGAAGTATTTCGGTTGGAAGAAAAATAACGAGTCACTTGATTAGAACCAAAGAATGAGAAAGTATCTCAAGTAGAGCTGGGAGCATTGTAATAACTTATTAGAATGTTAATAATCTTTAACTAGGGAGAATAACTGATTTTATAAAGAAGTTTGATTTATTTCAAACCTTGTAAATATTGTGTTTTAATCTCTTGATTATTATAACTACACATGAGGTGACATTGAGAGATAATATTGAGTGCATTGAGATCCTTAACATGTTTGAGGGGTTAAATTTGAGAGAAAATGAATCTATAAAAGGAAACCATTTATTCAACCTCCCCTCTCAATGGTCAATCCAGCATGGGGCCCTACAATATTAATTCATGTCATGATTCATTTCCTTTAACATATTTATGTAAACCATGATGTCATATGATCATGGAAAAGTTGGGTGTGTTGGTCGCATCATGACTAAAATGACATTAATGAATAATGTGAGAAAGGATTTTCTATTTTTTCATTAAAATAAGAAGATATATCATACACTTTTATGGAAATATAACTACCTTATTAATTCCATGGTCATGTCATTCTATCAACAAGTTCATTTTTGGAAAGTGAAATAAAGAGGCATCAAGCATCTAGGTTGATTACACCAGTGTGTATCCTGGTTGATTATAGATTTCGTGATAAAGGTATTATATTATATATTATATGTTTATATGAAGTTGGATTTCATTAAACCATTAAATTATATCTCTATGAGTGTCATGGAATGTTTCTATTTGTTAACATTGTACTTCAGGTCATTTTATATAATGTCACTAAGGAAAGGGTCTAGAGGGTCAAACATTAAGTATATCCAAAAAATTAGTTAAATTCTAGTTGAATTTAACATGTTGAATAAATATTATTCTCAAATGTGGTTTGATAATTATTCATGTTTTTATTGATCACAAATATTCAATCACCATTAATTTGAGAGAATAAATGTCAGGTGAATGTTCAATAAATATTTATTTAATGAATGTAATGTTTATTTATTTATTTGTGAGTAATGTAGTTATATTTATTTACCTAAATAAATACTCATTTTCAATGTTTGATAAATATTGAGGAGGATTAAGAAACCCAATTAAATGGTTAATTGAGAAATAATATATTAAATATTATTGAATAATTGTTAATTTATTTATTATATAAATAATATTTATTTATCCATGATTCTATCACATGTCAATGAAATATTATTATTATTTTTATTATTGTAATATGGACATGGGGTTTTTTTGGAATTAAGAAAATAATAAGGGCACATTTGGAGTTATTGTTTTCAAACCCTATCTCTATTTAAACGCAATTATAACACTCACAACCCTAATCATCATTGTGCGTAACAAAATTCGAGAGAGAATTATCCCAAACCCCTGAGACCTCTTTCTATATAAAACTCTCATTAATAGAGAGAGATTATATTCTTCCATCCTCTCAACTCTAGAGAAACTAAGAGAAATCCTTCTGAGCTTGAAGTATTTCTAGTTGAGATCATCAATAAATGATCCAAGAGACAGAATATTCCATACTAGAATCTAGGGATTTTGATAGTGGTGATCAAAGGTTTTTGGTGTGCATGTGGATCACTACTAAATAGATTCTACCCTTGAATCCTATTACTGCAACAAAGGTATGAGAAGAATCAATCAGCCAAATATTCAATAGAGAAATAATTTTAGTGCAATATAATTATTACCTCAATAAATTAATTATAAATTATATTTTATGATCCTATATTCTTGGTCCTGGTGTCTATATAAATTAATCTTCTAATTTATTTTGTTTTTCATGATGTTATTAATCATGTACATATTATATTACTCATATATTTTGATGAAAAAAATTAGTTGTTTATTTCCCAATAGGTGCTTCTGGTGCACCCATAACGTTCATGTGGCATTAAAGAATCCACATAATAATTGATAATTATTTATTTATTGTTGATTGATTTACACATTTACTATTAATTTTTTATTTTTGATTTATTCATTTTATAAATTTGAATGTCAATATCTTATCATCTACTAATTTGTTCTCACTAATATAATCAAAATTGATTAATTATAAATATAAAACATCTGAACAACCTATCCTGAGGTGTTAAGAATTTTGTATTTATAGAACAAGATTACATGACATGTAGCCCAAAGTTACATGTCGTGTAACCATGTTCACCACAACAAGATGATCCATGATAAATATGGGACATAACACTTAAAGTGTATTAAATATTCACTAAATTTAAACTGGACCATACTGGAACACAACTTTCTGGATTACATGTTGTGTAACTCACTAACATACCATGTAGTCCACAAATTTTCATGGTGTAAAACATGTAGTAGAAGATACATCATATCTTTATTACATGAGAAGTGGGACTGATGACCAAGTAACTCAAATGTCACATAGTGTGTAACTACCATACATTCTATGTAATTTATAAATATTTGTGTCCGACATACACACCCAGTCCCCAAACGTATGTTTCGGATAAATATGTAAGGATTATATATAGCGTGTAGCTGGTTTTTACACATCACATAACCTACTTTTTTGTATAAAGTAAAATTAATTAATTATTCTATTTAAACATAATTAACACATTTCCATGTGTCGTTAATTAACAGTAGACATTGTGTGATAACTATTATATATATTGAGTGCTTAATTAATTTCTTCGTAATATTCAGAACTGCATACCATGTATAGTTTTATTACACTTACTACTCTATGAACATTAAAAGAATTACTAGTATGAAAATTATATGTGTTTTTTTCATTTATTGATAGTAAAATTCATGTAATTATGTTAAAAAATGTGTAGGATTTATACCATATGACTAGAAATTATATTACCATAATACATGTTGTGTATTTTGGATGGTACTCATTGTGTTTCCTCAAAGAAAATTCTTTATACATAGTAAATTTTAAAAAAAAATACATTTTTAATTTTTTTAAAATTACATTGGATGGAAATCTCAAGGATAGTTTGGATGGAAATTAAAATAAATTAATAGATTAATTAATAAGGATAATTTATTAATTTTAGTTTTCTTTATATTAATTAATAATGATTAAAATGAATGATATTATATTAAATGTGTAGTTTTACATGTATATAGATGATCATGACCTTAAATCGGCCTATGTATGTGATTATTTTTTTAAATTTATTATTATTTCATGTTTTTAAATAATTTTATTAAATTAAATTAATTGTTTTTGTGTTATCCCCTCATTCTCATTATATAAGGGTATATGTGCCCATAGTTCCTTTTATATAAACCCACTAACAGATCATTTTATCCCTCTCACTTGCATGTGATTAATACTTATATAATGGATAGAGATCATAGCCAAGTAGAGGTAGGTCATGTTCAAAATCAATGTGAAACCAAACTAGGAGATATAAGGGAGCATGGGTGGAATATTGTAACTTGAACCATACATAGTTCCAAAAGATTATTAGCCATATTCAAGGGTCGGTTTATCATATAATAGATAAATCAATGATTAGAAAATCTCATGAACATACTAATTTATTATTTTATTTCTATGAGTTACATGGTTAATTATTTATAGATAATTTATTTTTGAACACTTAATAAATTAATTAACAAACATGTGAGATGGAATTAAAATAAATTGTACTATATGTATTTTTTATCTAAGACATGGTTAATAGATTATGTAAAATCCAATTCACATTAACTAATAATGTAATAAGATAAAATGGAAAATTTATGCGTAAAGATAAAAAATTCCCTCAATTAAAATATTATATTGGTATAGCATTCCATTATTACTTGATTTAGAATTAAAATAGCATATGAGGCTGTTGATTGGACCTCGTAAGAACATTTCCTTCTAATGTGATTTTCTGAAGAAAATTTTGTGTTGACTAAACTAGATTTATATTTTTTTAATGGCCTTCATATTTCAAATATAAATTTAGAGGAAAGAGTTGAGGAAGTCCCAAGTCCATGATTTTAGGATTGGGTAGTCCACTCAATGGTTTAAGGATTTGTGAGTTAATAAAGATAGTAATACCTATCTATAAGAACCCGGACCTTATTTTCAGGTATGTTTTCCTTTTCCAATCATTTTTGAGAAAAATAGGAATTTCTGGAGGTTGTGTAGGGGCGCACGGATGACACACGGTTGGTGCACGGTCTGAACAAACCATGTGTCTAGCCCAGGAAACCGTGCAACCCTTGAAAGTGGGCTCCACATGGGCAGTGCATGGTTTGTCAAACCATGTAGGCAACCCATGCAAAATCCCTGGGTGAGATAGTGGAAACAGCACGGTTGGCACACATTTTTCCAAACCGTGAGGGGTAACCGTGCGGTCACTTAAAATTGGGGTTTTTAAGTCCCGGGCCACTCGAAATTTCCCATTCCTCCACTTTTCTTCCTCCTACTCATGGATCACATGGGATTTGTAATTTTAGAGATTGGGGGAGCTCTTTGGCTCATTTTGGAGGCAAATTGAAGGGGTTTCTTGGTGGATCTAAGGCAGTTCTTCTCGAGTAAGTCCTTCATCTTGGTTTCTCCTTGGTTTTCCCTAGATCTTCTCTTCCCTCTCTCTAGGTTTTCTAGATATACGTTTTTTGCAGGTATATATAGTGTTGGGTTGCCTTGGTTATTGATTTTAAGGCTTGTGGATGATAGGGAAGGAGTTTTAGAGCGGTCTTCTGTGAAGCGGTTTCCCAAATTTGTGGGTGCGGTTGATTGTGGATCGTTTTCACCAGAACCCTAAAGGTAGGTAGTTTGTGCCTTTCAGTTTAAGGTCTTTGAATTGTATGTGAAAAATCACCAATATCCATGAATGGGGTATTGTGCGTTTACCATTTTTAACCCTGTTAATTGCCTACTTTGCTGGTGTGTGCAGGTAGAGATTATTTGTATGTGAATAGGGTTTCTTATTATCCTTTGGAGGTGTTTCCATGCATGTTATGCTTAGGACTGTTTGGTTCTTCTTTTCCTGTTAGGATGCTTTGTTCTTTCCATTCCTAGTATTGTAGGATTGAGTGATCTTCTTTATCTGACATGCTGATATGCAGTAGACAGCTATCCAAGTAGTTCTTGAGGTTTACTTTGGCCGATCCGCGTTGCTATACTTGTTGACTTACACAGGGCCGTGAGAACCTGGTGTAGTAGACTATAGGGAGAATGGATGTAAGGTCTTCTCCAGAGTGTCTTTATAATTATATGATGTGAGACCATAGGGGGATTTGACATTGAGTGCTTCCCTAGAGTGTCTGTAATTCCTTGACGCGGGCCATAGGGGGAATTGACATTGAGTGCTTCCCCAGATCATTTTTAGTAAGACACGAGACTATAGGGGGAATTGACGGTGAGTGCTTCCCCAGAAAGTATATGCTTAAGTTGAACCATAGGGGTTAGACTGAGTGTGATTCCTAGAGGGTTGCTAGTACTTGTTAGGTAGGACCAGAGGGGATAGGCTGTGGGCACTTCCCATAGGGTTACCTGTTTGTTAGCTTCTTGCTGGTATCTGTTAGGTAGGGCTAGATGGGATAGGCTGTGAGTACTTCCCAGAGGGTTACCTTATTTGATTATCTACTTTGTTTAGTTTTTTCATGATATTTGGACTGTGGATTATTTACTGAGGAGTACTTCCTATTCACTGCTTTCTATACTTTACCTGCCATATATATTCACTGACTATTAGGCACAAATCATATGGTGGTTGCCTACTAGGATTCCTCTCACACCCTATTTGGGCCATGCTTTTGGGCCCAAACAGACTATGTTGTTGCGGGTATAGATAATGGAAAGCACCCTTCTACTTCAGGTACATGATTCTGTTGGATCTGGAGATCATTGGACCAAGATATGGCTTGTGATGAAGAGGAGTTTATCTGCTTTCTTTTTCACTTTGGTTTAGCATTTTTGTATTCCCTCATTATGACTTGTTTGGCTGTTTTCCTAGACATATATGTACAATGCATCACTTTATATATATGTGCTCCAGTTTTTTATCATTTCAGTCTTCCGTTGTTCACTGTTATTGGATATTACTACTTCCGTAATTGTATATTTGTTTGTATTCTACTGTGTTACTCTACCAATGAGGGTATAGTTTCCCCACTATCACACCCAAGGCCCTCACTACTAGTCGGTAGCCTCTGGACTTCGGGGAAATGTGCTTGAGGCCATGTGACCAACCGGGTACGGGGTGCCCCTAGGTGGCTTCCGGAACGGGGATGTTACAAAGTGGTATCAAAGGAATTTTGTTATCTTGGCTTACTGTTTGGAGCATATAGCCAGGGATAGGATGGAATAGGTACTTGGTAATAAGATGTGCATGGGAGTAGCTAACCCGTGTACATGGAAAATACAAACTACCTCATTTATTATAATTTTACTAGTTTTCAATTTTACAGTTGATTTGATTCACTGTTGGGTGATTTACATGCTTTGTGCTGATACCATTGTTATTATTGTGGTTCTATTTTTATCAAAATCCGATTAGATGAGGGTATTCCATCTCATGCATCATATAGGAACTTGCTAGAAATCACATGTCATGCATTCTTTCCATGTCATCTAGGATGCATTAGAAATTGCATGTTGTTGTGATAGATGTTGTGTAGAATATGCATGTTGTTGTGATATATTCCTTGATAAAAATATCTTCTTCTTGTTAGAACATTGATTGTGTAAGGTTTTGTTTCAATGAGTTCCAAATTTTGGTTCTTGAGATGTTATGGGCCCTCATGGACCGGAACTTGGTGGATCATTGACTTGTTTACCTTGTTTATAACTTGTGTAAAATTCCAAGCTTTGATTCGTGGGGAGTATTGGCCCTCACGGATCGGAATTTGGCACTTTCAATGTTCATTTCAGTGTTTATCTGGGTTCCGGAGTAGTTTTTGAGGCTTACTGTCTAGAAAAACCCAGAATGCATGCCATGTAGTTTTGACTACACAACATGTGTTCTTCTGTTCGGGAATAAATAGTCTTTCTTAAGTACACGTCGTGTAATCTCTGTAAATGTTGTGTACTCCTATGTGTCAGTCCCTATTAATCCTGATCAAAGTTGTGCACTTGACCTTGCAGAGTCATGCCACTGAGACATCCTCCAGTTGTCCGCCAGTTACATGGCAGAGATCAGATGTCGAATACGGCTGATCAGGGACTGCCAGTAGATCCTCCTGTTGTGCCATTCTTGGCACCAGCAGTTATACCTGTTACCGGTGCTAATTCACAATTTAGGGAAGTCTTCATGAGGATGATGCATACCTTTCAGGGAGCGCCACCTCCCGCCCCGTCAATGGATGATCTGAGTCTGGTCTTCCAGCAGTAGAATCCTTCCACTTTTTCAGGGGAAGGAGGACCTCAGGCTGCAGAATCATGGCTAGAAGCCATGCTGATGATATTTGAGCATCTGGAGATTCCTCTAGAGAGTAGGTTCAAGATCTCTACCTATATGTTACAAGATTCCACCAAGAGATGGTGGGATGTGATCTCACAGGCGGGTCAGCAGCAGGTTATGGCTTGGGAGGAGTTCCAATGCATATTCTATGAATAATTTTACTCGGAGACCTTGAGGGCCGACTGAGCCCAGGAGTTCATGATTCTAGAGCAGGGTACTCTTTCTTTCATGGATTATTCATCTCGTTTCACTGAGCTTTAGAATTTCACACCCTTCCTGGGAGGAGATGGGTTATTCTTGGCAAGGAAGTTTGAGGATGGCCTCAGACAGGACATCTGCTCTAAGGTGAATATCTTTAGGTTGACTTCCATCACTTCCATCGTCAACCAGAAACTGATCACAGAGCAGAATCGGAGTTAATCTAGAGTTTTGAGCCAGGGCGGCTCCACATCTAGAGATAGTGTTCCTTATACTGATAGTAGGAAGCTCCGCAGTGAGTCTTCGCTTGGTGATCCAAGGAGGCAAGACACATCTTTTGGTAGCCAGGTAGTATGATACCTGTGCGGGAAGAGTGTGCATAAAAGGCCGCAGTACCAGAGAGACCCAGTGGAGTGCCAATCATGCGGCAAGATGTGTCACCTTCAGCACTTCTGTCAGGTCTTCTCACCAGCTACTGGTGATAGGGATTCTTCTATGACTCTTTGTACAGAAGCAGCTCCACCAGTTTCTCACCAGTCTGGGAATTGGAGTTCTTTCGGCCGTTCAGGCCGAGGTGGAGGTCACGGCCACGGTGGTCAGTCACCCGGATACCAGCGACAGCAGGGTGGATCCACTCAGAGTAGTCAGGCAGTTTCATAGGGCTGCGGAGCTGGCTAGACTTTTGTAGTGGAGCAGACCCATCAGGAGCAGGATCTCGGCCCCTCTACGGTTCAAGGTACTATCCTAGTAGCCTCAGTTTTATCTTCATCTCTTTTCAATACTGGTTCTACGTGTAGCTTTATATCTATTTCTATCGTGGAGAGTCTTGGGCTCTGTATATTTTCTTGTGATGATGTCTTGACGCTAGACACTCTGTTGGGGACAAGAAAATTTGGTGTATGTCAGTGCAAGGAGATCCCTCTTGAGGTTGGTGGGTGTCACTTCCTTTGGGATATTTATGTTCTAGAGATGAAATGTTATGATGTCATTCTCGAAATGGACTGGCTATTTCCCTTCCAGGAAGTCGTCGACTCCTACCACTGAAGGGTGAGTTTTATATCACCAGAGGGTGGATCCTTTCTCCATAAGGACGAGTGGGATGTCCAGGCGAACAGAGTGGGACTAGAGCGTCATGGATTAGGAATAGTTACAGCCCAGATTTCTAGTCTTTATCTGGATGACCAGGGGACTTCACAGTTAGAATTTCCTCCAGTGGTGGATCGTTTCAGTGATTTATTTCCTGACGACTTTCAGGTTTTCCTCCGGAGCGTGAGGTAGACTTTTCTATTGATATTGTGCCAAGAGTGGCACCAGTGTCCATTCCTCTTTATAGGATGTCTACACCTAAGTTTCAGGATCTCAAGAAGTAGTTGTAGGACTTGCAGGCAAAGGGTTTCATCTAACCCAGTACTTCTCCTTGGGGTTCTCCTATCCTTTTTGAGAAGAAGGAAGACAGAACTCTTAGGCTTTGCGTGGATTATCGGAAGTTGATCTAGTTGACGGTCAAGAACCGATATCCCTTACCCAGGATTGATGACCTCTTTTATCAGCTTCAAGGAGACTGGGTGTTCTTGAATATTGACTTGAGGTCTGGTTACCATCAGTTTCATGTTAGACCATCTGATATACCTCTCACAACTTTTATAAGATAGTATGGTCTATACGAGTATACGGTTATACCGTTCGGTCTCATGAATGCGCCTACAGTTTTCATGGCACTGATGAACTGATTGTTCCATCCATACTTGGATTCCTTCATGGTGGTTTTCGTGGATGACATCTTGGTGTACTCTCACACTCGAAACGACCATGCTACCCATCTTGAGATCGTTCTGAGTACACTGAGAGAGCATCAGTTATATGCTAAGCTCTCGAAATGCCACTTTTGGATGGATCAGATTTACTTCTTGGGTCATGTTATCTCAGAGACAGGAGTATTAGTAGACCCAGAGAAAGTGAGATTTGTAGTTTCCTGGGAGCATCTGAAGAATGTATTTGAGGTGTGGAGTTTTCTGGGGTTGGCTGGATACTACAGACATTTCATACAAGACTTTTCATGCTTGGTAGCACCGCTGATAGGTCTGACTAAGAAGGGTGTGAAGTTCTTATGGTCAGAATCTTGTGAGTCATCCTTTTAAGAGTTGAAAGATAGGTTGACTTAAGTAACAATACTAGTCTTTTTGGAGTTGCGAAAGATCTACACTGTTTATTGTGAGGCTTCAGGTATCATTCTGGGAGTTGTGCTTATGCAGGGAGATGGAGTCGTTGCGTACGGGTCTCGACAGTTGAGGCCACATGAGAGGAATTACCCAACGCACGACCTGGAGTTGGCAGCTGTTGTTCATGCCTTACGTTGTTGGAGACATTATCTTCTAGGAGATAATTATGTGCTTTTCACTGACCACAAAAGTCTCAAGTACATCTTCACTCAGTGCGATCTGAATTTGAGACAGCGAAGGTGGGTCAAGTATCTTCAGTCCTTTGACTTTGATCTTGCCTATACACCTGGGAAAGGAAACACAGTGGCTGACGTGTTGAGCAAGAGAACTCGGATATAGGCAGTTCAGGAGGCTAGTAATGAGTGGTAGCTTATGGCTCTGTTCTCTGAGATGCATTTGGCGGTGCACGACAGGCAAGGGCAGACGTTTCTATCTTCGGTAGCTGTTACCCCTACTCTTCTCGATCAGGTATGGATGAGGAAGCTATCAGACTCAGAGGGCCTAGTCTTGTGGGAGATTGTGTCAGGAGAGGACCCTCTTCTTGGATGGACAGTAGGTGAGGATGAGATCTTGTGTTTCCAGGGATGCGTAGGGGTGCCAGGTTTTCCAAGGTCACCTCAAGGAAATGATGTTGTTTGGGTTGTCATCAACAGACTTACGAAGGTTTCTCACTTCCTTCCAATCAAGGAGACATTCAGTGTTGATGAGATGGGGTGGTTTTACATCTGAGAGATTGTACGTCTACATGGAGTTATGCACTCCATTTTTTCAGATAGGGATGCGCGTTTTACTTCTCGGGTCTGGCAGGAGCTTCAGAAGGCTTTGGGTACACAGGTACTTTTGAGTACAGCATACCATCCCCAGACAGATGGTCAGTCTGAGCATACGATTTAGGTGCTTGAGGATATGCTTTGAGCTTGCATTCTGGACTTTGGAGGTTCTTGGGAGAAGAATGTACCTCTTGTATATTTTTCCTACAATAATAGTTTTCAAACGATTATTCAGATGGCACCTTATGAGGCTTTGTATGGTAAGATATGCCGATCACCCTTATGTTGGCTGGAGATAGGAGAGGCAGCCTTTCTGGGACCTCATATTGTTCAAGAGACCACAGAGTAGATAGAGTTGATTCGGAGGAGGATGGCTACTGCACATTCACGGAAAAAGTCTTATGTTGATCAGCGAAGATGACCTCTGGAGTTCGAGTTCGGGGATTAGGTTTTCTGGCATGTCACACCGGGGTTGGGGAATAAGAGGATTAGGAGGTAGGGTAAGCTTTCACCAAGGTATATCGGTCCGTTTGAGGTGTTGGAGAGAGTTGGGTCGGTTGCCTATCAGTTGCAGTTACCTCAGAGGTATTGGGCTATGCACAACATTTTCCACGTTTCTCAGCTTTGACGTTACTTTTCAGACCCGTCTCATGTCTTTTAACCCGAGGATGTTGATATTGAGGTGGATTCATCGTTTGAGGAGCATCCTATCTAGATTTTCGATCACAATACAAAGGTTCTCCAAGGCCAGTCTGTTCCTCTATTATGGGTGCTATGACAGCACGGGCGGGTGCATGATTAGACTTGGGATAGGGAGGCTGATGTACGAGCACAGTGGCCGGAGCTGTTCGGGGTTTCTTCTTTTATGCTGCGCTAGGGAAATTCGGGGATGAATTTCTTTAAGGGGTGAATTTTTTAAGAACCCAGACCTTCTTTTCATGTATTTTTTCCTTTTCTAGTCATTTCTTAAAAAAATAGGAATTCCTGGAGGTCGTGCAGGGGTGCACGGTTGGAATACAGTTGGCGCATGGTCTAAACAAACCATGTGGCTAGCCCAGGAAACCGTGCAACCCTTGATAGTGGGCTCCGCATGGGAAGCGCACAGTTTTTCAAACCATGTGGGCAGGCCATGCGAAATCCCTGGGTGAGACAGTGGAAACCACACGGTTGGCGTACGGTTTTCCAAATCATGTGGGGTAACCGTGTGGCCACTTAAAATTAGGGTTTTTAAGTCTCGGTCCACTCGGTATTTCCCATTCCTCCACCTTTCTTCCTCCTACTCATGGCTCACACGGGTGTTGCAATTTTCAGAGATTGGGGGAGCTCCTTAGATCTTTTTGGAGGAAAATCAAAGGGGTTTCTTGGTGGATCAAAGGCAGTTCTTCTCGGGTAAGTCCCTCCTCTTGGTTTCTCCTTGTTTTTTCCTAGATATTCTCTTTTCTCTCTCTATGTTTTCTAGATCTACATCTATTTCATGTAGATCTAGTGTTGGGTTTCCTTGGGTGTTGATTTTAAAGATTTTGGATGATAGGGAAAGAGTTTTAGAGCGGTCTTCCATGAAGCAGTTGCCCAGATTTATGGGTGTGGTAGATTGTGGATCGTTTTCACCAGAACACTAAAGGTAGGTGGTTTTTTCATTTAGGTTTAAGGTCTTTGAATTGTATGTGAAAAATCGCCAACACCCATGAACGGGGTATTGTGCGTTTACCATTTTTTAACCCTATTAATTGCCTAATTTGTTGGTGTGTGCGAGTAGAGTTTATTTGTATTTGAATAGGGTTGCTTGTTATGATTTGAAGGTTTTTCCCATGCATGTTCTGCTTATAACCGTTTGGTTCTGCTATCCTGTTAGGCTGATTTGTTGTTTCCAAGCCTAGTATTGTAGGATGGAGTGATCTTATTTATCTGACATGTTGATATGTTGTAGACAGCTAGCCAAGTAGTTCTTGAGGTTTACTTTGTACGATACGTGTTGCTATACTTGTTGACTTACACAGGGCCATGAGAACCTAGTGTAGTAGACCATAGGGAGAATGAACATAAGGGCTTCTCCAGAGTGTCTTTATAATTATACGATGTGAGACCAGAGGGTGAATTGATGTTGAATACTTCTCCAGAGTGTTTTTAGTTCCTCAACACGGGCCACAAGGGGAATTGACGTTGAGTGCTTCCCCAGATCACCTTTAGTACGAAACGAGGCTATAGGGGGAATTGACGGTGAGTGCTTCCCTAGAGAGTCTATGCTTAAGCTGAACCAGAGGGGTTAGACTAAGTGTGCTTCCTAGAGGGTTGCTTGTACTTTTTAGGTAGGACCATAGGGGATAGGCTGTGGGAACTTCCCAGAGGGTTACCTATTTGTTAGCTGTTTTCTGGTATCTGTTAGGTATGACAAGAGGGGATAGGCTGTGAGTACTTCCTAGATGGTTACCTGTTGTGATTATTTTCTTTGTTTAGTTTCTTCTTGATATTTGGACTGTGGATTTTTTATTGCTGAGTACAACCTGTTCATTGCTTTCTGTACTTTACCTGCCATATATATTCACTGACTGTTAGGCATAGATCTTGTGGTGGTTACCATCTGGGATTCTTCTCACACCCTATTTGGGCCATGCTTTTGGGCCCAAACATACTATGTTGTTGCAAGTATAGATAAGGTCAATCACCCTTCTACTTCAGGTACTTGATTGCGTTGGAGCTGGAGAGCATGGGACTAAGCTATGGCTTGTGATGTTGAGGAGTTTATCTACTTTCTTTTGTACTATGGTTTAGCACTGTTGTATTCCAACATTGTGAATTTTTTGGATGTTTTCCTAGACATATATGTACAATGCATCACTTTATATATATTTTCTCCAGTTGTTTATCATTTCAGTCTTCCCTTTTTTACTTTTTTTGGATATTACTGCTTCCACAATTGTATATTTGTTTTTCTTCCACTGTGTTACTCTGCCAATGAGGGCATAGTTTCCCCATTATCACACCCAAGTTCCTTACTGCTAGTCAGCAGCCTCTGGCATTTGGGGAAATGTGCTTGAGGCCATGTGACCAACCTGGTATGGAGCACCTCTAGGTGGCTTCCCGAACCGGGACGTTGTACTATCAACCTAAATAACTTTGAATAGATTTTTAGACCCTCATCTGATTTATAATAAGGGTTATATAGATTCTTTCCACTATAATATCCAAGCGACGTGATACTCATAAACTAATAGTGATGGATATTGTGTTTTGATAAAATAACATAAGATTAATAAATTAAATTTATTATCTAATTTTGTAATCTAGATAAAGTAAAAAAATACTCTCTTATATATTATAGAAATGGAAATCTATATGAATTTGACCTTATCACTGTGGTCGGTGGATGGTTCAGCACCGTAGGGAGGACAGGCTTTAGGTAGCTGTGTGTCAGGCCAGGTGCATGCCATGGAGCTTCTGGGGGCTGAGCAAGCTGGTGAGCTAACAAAGGTCATAGGTACATTATGGGTGTGTTTGTGATTTCATTTTTGCTTCTATTTTGCATGTACTATTGAGGCATGTTCGTTTTGAGTGCATGAGGTGCATATGATTTATATAAACTGACCAGATGTCGGTCAGTGGGTTGGCACCATCTTGGGTGCGTGTGTAACGACCCAAAGTTTTTCAATGGAAAATTCCCTTCTTATATTTATGTCATAAAATAACATAAAAACACAAAATTATGAACTAATAAGTGATAAGTGACCTTTAAACATAATTTTGTCACTCCTATGTTTGGAATTTTGAAAATCCGACATACACAGTAGTGTTCATGATAATTTTTGGAGTCTAATGAAACAAAAATAATTTTTGGTGAATAGTAATATACCCTTAAGAATAGTAACATACCCCTATGAATATTAATATGACCCTTATGAATAGTAAATCATCCAACATAAGAGTAACATTACCTATGAATAATAAAATAAATTTTAGACATCTTAGGAAGTGATAATTTGACTTTAGTAAACGTTTTGGTATTTTGTAAGTCATAAATAATTAATTATAAATAATTAATTAATTTAAAAATAATATTTATTTCCCTAAAATGTATTTAATAAATGTCTCATAGTTTTTAGATAATTTTATAAGACCCTACATAATTTTTGAAAGCACTATAAATCAGTTTTAATCTTAAAAACTGTTTTTTTAAGTAAATTATGATTTTAATTAAATATTGAATTAATAATATATAGAAAATTATTTTTAAAAAATGGACTTCATTTTTGGATTCTACACGTCGAAAAATGGTTGGGGAAAATTTTTGGTATTTTATTGAGATACTTGATTTTTTTATGAATAGTAGAATCTGATAATTCACAATAAATGCTAAATAATGTATTAATTGAGTCATCAATGATGTTCTGCAGATGTAATCCCACTTGGTTCGGGATTACATTATAAAATTACTATTCTTGGTCGTTCAAGACTCACTATTCCTTGTCTTAGGTGAAAATAATAAACTAATGAATTTTATATTAAGGAAACCCCTCTCCCCTCCACTATAAAAGCCACCCTTCACTCCCTCATTTCCTCACACCAATCAAGATCCAAGACTTCTCTAAACTCTTCCCAAACACCTTCCCTATCCCCTCCCCCGCGTCTAAAATATGTTGGTCTCAGAAAAAGACCAAGACTAGCTTCCTTAAGGAGGATCTCAAGAGGAAGATTTAAGAGGTAATTTCCCTCCCTCTTCTCCTTTAATTTCCTTTCAAGTTCAAGTTCCTTTCTTGATCTCTACCCACCTATATTCATCAAAATTGTTTTTTAACTACATTATTATACACATACTATAATTTTATGTTTCTAATGGTATCTTATATCATCCAACCCCCTTTCTCTTTTCCTTTTTTTAAAGAGAATGTTGTTCCTGTGGTGTTAATTCATCACCTTCAAGAATGACATAGTTTCTTCTTCCATTTATACCTTCAGATCTATCCATGAAACCATTTTTATAGTGGAACCAAAATATTTTATATGTATTATGTTCTCTTTAAAGTTCTTGAAATAACCTATGGCCATATTACTAAGTGATACGTTAAAACAAGTTCGTTGTGATCCAAAAACCACCCAAATTAACCCAAATAATCATCATTTAATTCTTATCTAATGATTCATCCACATGGATATAATTTGATCATTATAAGAACATTAAAACTCCTTCAATATCATTAATAACATGTAATATCAGTTCTGGATGATTACCGATTTTCTACCAAAACTTCAATTTAAGAATACAAGTGAACAACTCAAGAAAACTATAAAAACGAACATCCCTGAACAATGTTTTTAAACTCTATAAGTCATCCAAAGGAACACAATATGACATAATGAAATCAGAATGAACCCTACTAATGTATAAAAGGTTCTGGAATTTCTAATTATTTAATATAATGTCATTATACAAGACATTAAAGAGAAGGAGGCATTTGAGTACAAGGTAAGGGGAAAATCTCGAACCCAATTTTCTTCCTTCAGGTTCTACCTCTTTCACTCCATTTTGATATGGTCACTCCTTAAAGATCATTTTTTTCATTATTGTCTTTCATTTTCTGGGATATACATGTTTTCTAATGAAGTTTATTCCAATCCAAATGTTTTCCTAAAGAACTCTTCTCTTAAGAACTCAAGTTTTACCTCTCATTCAAGGTTGACGGTTCTTGTATCAAGTATGTTGTTCCCTCTTTATTTTGGGAACCCAAAGTTTATGAATGTGTTCTTATGAGATGAAACCCATTCCTTTTCATGGGTTATTTATGTTCATTTATGTTATATGTTCATTGTGGCATTCATGATAAAGGATAATGTTATGAAGTGACGGGTGCGCCCAGAATTATATAGCGCAATATGAATGTTTAAATGTGACGGGTGCACCCAGAATTATATAGCTCTCCAATGCATTGGGTAAAGTGATGAATCTCATGAGTAAATTTGAAATTATTTGTGAACAAGATACTAGCTTGGTTCATAAGTATGTACGGTAGTTAACCACTAAGACATGATGTTTCATTTTTATGCATTTCCACATTTCAAGTCTTTGATTTATGCTCCTCTCATGTTCATGATCTTTTGCCTATGTTATGATTATGCTCACCCCAT
Source organism: Viscum album (assembly GCA_963277665.1). Lineage (NCBI taxonomy): Eukaryota > Viridiplantae > Streptophyta > Magnoliopsida > Santalales > Viscaceae > Viscum > Viscum album. Next base: position 1,650,494,213 of record OY728131.1, on the reverse strand, counting down.
GTTATATTTTTCTTATCTATCCTCTTACTGGGCTTCTATATCACACCATTTTATGTATATCCTTAGGTGTATACATGTACTAAGGAGAGGACAAGTGCCACTAAGAATCTAGTGAAGAAGAAATTAAATAAATATTTATGGTTGATGTTGTATTTGTTATGTGTGGTCATAGTTTTCCCAAGACACTAAACCTTTGGATCCTCTATGTGTAATGCTATTATGTTGTTTATATTTAAAATTATGTAATAGTAAAGTAAGAAAAGGATGGGTCGCTATAGTTGGTATCAGAGTCAAGGTTTAGTTAATTTGGGAATTAGGATTAGTAAACCCTAGATAAAACCTCTAGTATGAGACTAAGTAAAAATATGCACACAAGAATATTTACCTAGGGATTACATATGTTATGTTTTTGGTATAATTTATTAAATGAATAAGTTATTCATGACTTGTTTACTTATGTTTTGTTCTAACCTTTTCTATTTTAGAAAATGGTGGGAACCAGGAGAAATCAGGCCAACAACTCATGCGAGGGCTAATGCAACGATTGCCCGAACGACATTACCAATGATTTGGGAGGTGGAGTTCAAAACTTCATGGATATTATTACCCAATTATATCATGTTATGAACAATAACCATAATAATGGGGAACGTCCTCCTTCACCAAAGAGGGAGCAACTGGATATTGAATGTTTTATGCAGCAACGACCACCAACATTCTGTGGATCTTCTGATCCACTAGTTGCGGAACAGTGGGTCAACTCCATGGAGAAGATATTTTCTATTCTTCACTGTTCAAAGATGGATAAGGTGACTCTAGTCATTTATCGTCTATATGAAGAAGACGATCAATGGTGGGATTTGATTAAGAACACCGAGCCAAGGGAGGAAATTGAAGAGATGAAATGGAAAGACTTTAAGATAATGTTTCTTAATAAGTACTTCCCACGAACTCTTCGCACGAAGATGGAGAGAGAATTCATAGAGCTCAAGAAAAAAGAATGACAATCTGTCACAACCTATGAAGCGAATTTCAAAAGGCTTGCAAGGTATGCTTTGGGTTTTGTTATCAAAAATGATAGCAAAATTGATAGATTCTTTAGTGGATTAAAACCACACCTTCGAAAGGCTCTTGCAATTCGAGACTTTGGGAGTTATAAAGAAGTTTTTCGGTGCGCTCTAAAAGTGGATATGGAGTTTGGATAATTGTCCCATGGATATGGTGATAAGAAAAGAAAGATGGATTTTCAATCTGGTGGATCTAATGACAAAGGTGGGAAGAAAAATCAACGACCCACATGCCAAAAATGTGGGAAGTTGCACAATGGGAACTGCCTCAAAGGGACAGGGAAATGATTCATGTGTTGGAAAGAAGGACACCATGATCAAGAGTGTCAAAAAGACATGAAAAGGAAGGATAATGTAGCTGATGAAAGGAGAGAACCACCCATGGTTCAATGCTACATCTGTAGGGATCTAGGGAACTATGCAAAGCAGTGCACTAAACCTCGAGCTCTCGAGGTTAATCGGCATCAGCAACCACAAAATCCAAAGGAACAAGGGAAGGCTTATGCCATCACTACTGCGGAGGTGGAGCATGATAATGAATTTGTACAAGTTACACTTCCTATTCACTCAAGAATGGAAAAAGTCTTATTTGATTCTGGTTCTACGCATTCCTTTATATCTTGCAAGTTTTCTAGAACTATAGAATCGAAGCCCTGAAACCTTGAAGTAGAGATATCGGTAAAAACACCAAGTGGTGCAATCATTACAACCCAAGTGTTGGACTCTTCTCTTGTTGGTGTATGTGGGAATATTCTTCCATCAAATCTCATAATACTTCCCTTTGTAGAATTCGATGCTATAATGGGAATGGCTTGGCTCTTGTTATATAGAGCACATATCAACTATCGGGAAAAGGAAATATCTTTTCATATTCCAAACCATCCCATGCTCCTCTACAAATTCAAGGAAGATCATGAATCTCCTTTGAAAAATCCTTCAATGGTTTGGGTGTTGATCCCCTATGAAGAAGCATACCTCGCCCAAATGGTTGAGTCGAAGGAAAGTTCCAACCTTGAGGAAATTCCCATCGTGAGGGAATACGGCGATGTATTTCCCAAAGAGTTACCCGGAATTCCCCCGGATCATGAGGTAGAGTTCTCAATTGAAATCATACCCAGAGCTACTCCTATCTCAAAGTGTCCCTATAGGATGGCTCCTATCGAACTGGAGGAGTTAAAGAAGGAGCTACAAAAGCATCTAGACAAAGGGTTCATATGCCCTAGTGCATCGCCTTGGGGTGTACCAGTGCTCTTTGTGAAGAAGAATGATGGAACAATGCGGTTGTGTATCGATTATCGGGAACTCAACAAGATCACCATAAATAACAAGTATCATCTCCCAAGGATTGATGACATGTTCGATCAGTTAAGAGGATCTCAATACTTATCAAAGGTGGATCTTCGTTTTGGATATCATCAAGTAAAGGTGAAGAAGGAATATATTCAGAAGACTGTCTTCCATACACGATATGGGAACTATGAGTTTTTGGTGATGCCCTTAGGACTTACTAATTCCCCTGCAATTTTCATGGATTTGATGAATAGAGTCTTTAGACATTACCTCAATAAATTTGTGGTAGTGTTTATCGATGATATTCTCATCTAGTCCAAGAGAAAGGAGGAACATGAAGAACATCTAAGACTTGTGTTGGCGACATTGATAAAGGAGAATTTGTACGCCAAGTTCAGCAAGTGTAACTTTTGGATGAATCAAGTCACGTTATTGGGAAATGTGATCACAAGCGAGGGAATTTTTGTGGATCCTTTAAAAACAAAGGCGATTGAGGAATGAACCAGGCCCTCTATTGTCACAGAAATCCATAGTTTTCTTGGATTAGATGGGTACTACCGACGTTTTGTGAGAAACTTCTCACGATTGTCAAGCCTGCTAACTAAGTTAACAAGGAAAGGGGTAAAGTATGTCTGGATGGAAGAATGTGAGGGAATCTTCAAGGAGCTAAAGAGAAGGCTAATCACGACACCTGTACTCACACTACCAAAAAGTGGAGAAAGTTTTGATATATATAGTGATGCTTCAAAGAAAGTCTTGGGTTGTGTACTCATGAAAAATGATAATGTGATAGCCTACACCTCACGACAGTTGAAGATCCATGAGCAGAACTACCCGACGCATGATCTAGAGCTGGCAGCCATGATTTTTTCCTTGAAAATCTGGTGGCACTACCTTTATGGTGAGAAGTGTGACATATACACCGACCACAAGAGACTAAAGTATATATTCACACAAAAGGAGCTCAACATGTGTCAAAGGATATGGTTAGAGCTAATCAAGGATTACGATTGCTCTATTCACTATCATCCTAGAAAGGAAAAAAAGGTAGCTAATTCTCTAAGCAGGAAAGAACCTTCTACTCTATCCATGTTGTGGATTGAGAAAGACCCAATCTTCTTCGATACGCAAAGAATGGATTTGTAAATCATAAGGGCAGGAGATACATCCTACCTTGCCCAAATGATTGTGCAACCATCCATACAAGAGAAGATTAAGGAAGCACAAAGGGATGATGTGGAGATACAAAAGAGGGTGAATGCAGTCAAAGAAGGGGAGCTTCAAGATTTCCATATTGATGATGATGGTGTGATTCAGTTTGGAATGTGGCTTTGTGTGCCTTCATCACTCAGGATAAAGAAGGAGCTATTGGATAATTCACATAACTCAACTTTCTCTATCCAGCCTGGGAGTACCAAGATGTATCGTGATCTCTGAGAACACTTCTGGTGGGATAACATGAAGAAGGAAATTGCGGAATATATATCAAGGTGCTTGGTATTTCAGCAAGTTAAAGCTGAGTGGAAAAAGTCCAAAGGTATGATGCATCCATTGCCTATACCCATGTGGAAATGGGAAAATGTTACTATGGACTTTGTCATGAGTATCTCGAAGACGTCAAAGGGAAATAATGTGATATGGGTTGTGGTTGATCGACTCACCAAGACTGACCATTTTATCGCCATTCGGGAATATCTCTCGCTTGAACAACTTGCAAAGATATATGTGAAGGAAGTGGTGAGACTGCATGGTGTTCCACTATCAATTTTCTCTGACCCTGATCCAAGGTTCACATATAAATTCTGGAGGAGCCTTCAACATGCTTTGAGTACTGAATTAAATTTCAACACTGCCTATCACCCTCAAACCGATGGCCAGTCTGAAAGGACTATTCAGACACTTAAAGATATGCTAAGAGCCTGCTCTCTTAAATTCAAAGGTGGTTGGGATCAGTATCTCCCATTGGTTGAGTTCTCATACAATAATAGCTTCCGCTCGAGTATTCAGATGGCTCCATATGATGCTCTGTACGGAAAGCAATGTAAAACTCCAACCTGTTGGGATGAAGTTGGAGAAATAAATCTACTTGGGCCCGATCTTGTTCAAGAGATGACAAAGAAGGTTCAAGTCATCCAGAAACACATCAAAGCTGATCAAATTCAGCAAAAGAGCTATGCTGACAACCGTCGAATGGAATTGGAGTTCAACGTGTGAGTTAAATTCTTCCTTCGAATATCTCCATGGAAGAGAGTCATGTGGTTCGGGAAGAAAGGGAAGCTAAGCCCAAGGTATATAGGCCCCTTTAAGATCCATGACCGCATAGGATCTGTGGCCTATCGTCTTGCACTTTCACCGAATATGGATCAAGTTCATGATGTGTTTCATGTATCACTACTGAGGAAGTACAAACCAGACCCCTCACATGTACTAAACTCAGAGGTGGTGCAGCTGAGAGATGATCTCTCCTATGAGGAGCAGCCGGTAAAGATTCTGAACCTAAGTGATAAGGTTCTACACAAAAAGACAACTCATCTTGTCAAAGTGTTGTGGAGGAACCATAAGTTTGAGGAAGAAACTTGGGAACCAGAAGAGGCAATGAAGGAGAAGTACCCTCACCTGTTTGTGTAAAGTGAAATTTCAGGGACGAAATTTCATAAGGGGGAAGAATGTAATGACCCAAAGTTTTTCAATGGAAAATTCCCTTCTTATATTTATGTCATAAAATAACATGAAAACACAAAATAATGAACTACTAAGTGATAATTGGCCTTTAAACATAAGTTTTTCACTCCTATGTTTGGAATTTCGAAAATCTGACATACACAGTAGTGTTCAGGATGATTTTTGGAGTCTAATGAAACAAAAATAATTTTTGGTGAATAGTAACGTACCCTTAAGAATAGTAACATACCCCTATGAATAGTAATATGACCCTTATGAATATTAAATCATCCAACATAAGAGTAACATTACCTATGAATAATAAAATAAATTTTAGACATCTTAGGAAGTGACAATTTTACCTTAGTAAACGTTTTGGTATTTTGTAAGTCATAAATAATTAATTATAATTAATTTAAAAGAATATTTATTTCCATAAAATGTATTTAATAAATTTATCATAGTTTTTAGATAATTTTATAAGACCCTACATAATTTTTGAAAGCACTATAAATCAGTTTTAATCTTAAAAACTGTTTTTTAAGTAAATTATGATTTTAATTAAATATTAAATTAATAATATTTAGAAAATTATTTTTGAAAAATGGACTTCATTTTTGGATTCTACTCATCGAAAAATGGTTGGGGTAAATTTTTGGGATTTTTCTGAGATACTTGAATTTTTGATGAATAGTAGAATCCGATAATTCACAATAAATGCTAAATAATGTATTAATTGAGTCATCGATGATGTTATGCTGATATAATCCCAATTGGTTCGGTATTACATTATAAAATTACTATTATTGGTAGTTCAATACTCACTATTCCTTGTCTTAGGTGAAAATAATAAACTAATGAATTTTATATTAAGGAAACCCCTCTCCCCTTCACTATAAAAGCCACCCTTCACTCCCTTATTTCCTCACACCTCTCAAGATCTAATACTTCTCTAAACTATGCCCAAAAACCTTCCCTATCCCCTCCCCCACGTCCAAAATCTTCTGTTCTCATCAAAAGACCAAGACTAGCTTTCTTAAGGAGGATCTCAAGAGGAAGATTTAAGAGGTAATTTCCCTCCCTCTTCTCCTTTAATTTCCTTTCAAGTTCAAGTTCCTTTCTTGATCTCTCCCCACCTATATTCATCCAAATTATTTTATAACTCCATTATTATACACATACTGTAATTTTATGATTCTAATGGTATCTTATATCATCCAACCCCCTTTCCATTTTCCTTTTTTTATTAAAGAGAACGTTGTTCGTGTGGTGTTAATTCATCACCTTCAAGCACGACATACTTTCTTCTTCCATTTCTACCTTCAGATCTGGCCATGAAACCATTTTTACGGTGGAACAATAATATTTTATATTTATTATGTTCTCTTTAAATTTCTGAAAATAACCTATGGCCATATTACTAAGTGATACGTTAAAACAAGTCTGTTGTGATCAAAAAACCACCCAAATTGACCCAAATAATCATCATTTAATTATTATCTAATGATTAATCCACATGGATCTAATTTGATTCATTATAATATCATCCAAACTCCTAAAATATCATTAATAACATGTAATATCAGTTCTGGATTATTACCGATGTTCTACCAAAACTTCTATTTAAGAATACAAGTGAACAACTCAAGAAAACCATAAAAACGAACATCCCCGAACAATGTTTTTAAACTCTATAAGTCATCCAAAGGAACATAATATGACATAATGAAACCATAATTAAACCTAATAATTTATAAAAGTATTTTTAATTTCTAATTAATTAATATAATGTCATTATACAGGACATTAAAGAGAAGTAGGCATTTGAGTACAAGGTAAGGGGAAAATCTCGAACCCAATTTTCTTCCTTCAGGTTTTACCTCTTTCACTCCATTTTGATATGGTCACTACTTAAAGATAATTTTTTCATAATTATATTTCCTTTTCTGGGATATAAATTTTTTCTAATGAAGTTTATGTCAATCGAAATGTTTTTCGAAAGAACTCTTCTCTTAAGAACTCAAGTTTTACCTCTCATTCAAGGTTGACGGTTCTTGTATCAAGTATGTCGTTCCCTCTTTATTTTGGGAACCCAAAGTTTATGAATGTGTTATTATGAGATGAAACCCATTAATTTTCATGGTTTGTTTATGTTCAGTTATTTTATATGTTTATTTTTCCATGCATGATAAATGATAATGTTATGAAGTGACGGGTGCGCCCGGAATTATATAGCGCAATATTAATGTTTAAATGTGACGGCTGCGCTCGGAATTATATAGCACTCCAATGCATTGGGTAAGGTGATGAATCTCATTAGTAAATGTGAAATTATGTGTGAACAATATTCTATCTTGGTTCACAAGTATGTGTGGTAGTTAACCACTAAGACATGATGTTTCATTTTTATGCATTGCCACATTTCAAGTCTTTGATTTATGCTCCTCTCATATTCATGATCTTTTGCCTATGTTATGATTATGATCACCCCATGCTATATTGTTCTTATCTATCCTCTTACTGGGCTTCTAGATCACCCCTTTTTATGTATATCCTTAGGTGGCTACATAAACTAAGGATAGGACAAGTGACACTAAGAATCTAGTGTAGAAGAAATTAAATAAATGTTTATGGTTGATGTTGTATTTGTTATGTGTGGTCCTAGTTTGCCCAAGACACTAAACCTTTGGATCCTCTATGTGTAATGATATTATGCTGTTTATATTTACAATGATTTAATAGTAAAGTAAGAAATGGTTGGGTCTCTATAGCGTGATTATATATAGAAGAGGTGTTTGGTATCAGGAGCATCATTGGATGTGGGTTACTTGAGGTGATGAGGTATTGGGACATCGTTGGATACAGGTTACTTGAGGTTCCTTGGTAATTGGGGCATCGATGATGCGGTTTGGGATTAAGGTGCAAGCAACTGGGTTATTTTAAGCATCCATGGGATGAAGGACCTCGTTCTTCCATGGGTTCCCATGGGCTCGAGGTAGGCACCAATATGGTTCAGGATATGATTTGGTGTCAGAAGTGACATGGGAGCACCTGATAAGGTGCAAGGGTGACGATGTGTCACAGGAGGAACATGGGTCTAGAAATAGGTCGATGGACCTTTGATTGATTTTAACTTAGGTCCAAATTTTTTCTAGAGTGTTTCTTCACTACCTTTGGAAGGGAAATTTAGGGATGAATTGCTTTAAGGGGGAAGTTTGTAAGAACCCAATTCTTCCTTTGAGGTACGGGTTTCTTTTTTCAGGTTATTTTTGAGAAAAATGAGGGAAATTGGGTGAGTACTGAGCTTCAGGACTATTTTAGGGTTACATGACATGTACTCCATGTACATTCCATGTAATTTTTGGTCGTTTAATGGATATACATGGTGTGTAGGGATGTCATAGAGGAAGAGAGTACCATCCATGAACATGTTGTGTACTTACCAATACACATTGTGTACTGATGGTAGCAGGACTTTTAATGACCTGGAAAGTAAGTTGGAAAAAATGGGAAACTTGACAATATACACAAAATGTATATTTAATTACAAACCATGTACTTTATAATTTTTTGTTAAAATGGGAAGTAGCCTCATTTTATGATATAGAGGTAGAAGGGTTCACTCGGTTTCATGAACTAATTGATCGAGACTCATTTTTACTCCTGGTTCTTCATCTTAAGTCTGATTTAAACGTTGTTAGAACCATTAGCACCCAATCAATAAGCTCTTGATTCCTCTTGAGTCATTGTTTATGATTTATATTCTTGAACTAGTTATCGAACCTTGAGCGTTTATGATCGTTTTGTAGATCTATCCCATTCTAGGCTGAATTAAAGGCCGAATCTGGAAGAGGAGTGTCGTGCGAGTATTTATTTTCCAGTGCATGTTATGATATTATGCTCGGATAGGTACCTTTATATTCCTCCCATAGGGTATATTCTCTCCATTATCCTTTTTTACACCCTCACTGCTAGTCGGTATCCTTTTTCATTTGGGGAGTTATGCCAATGGTCAGTGACACCTGACCCAATAGCACTATTCGGGTGGTTATTTAGGTTTGGGACATTACAAAGTGGTATTAGAGGAGTTTTTATGCCTCTTTTATTTGTATTACTATTTGGGATTATGGTATACTAAAGATAATATTCTATTGGAACTAGATTTTGAACATGTTCTTGGGTGCCTGTAGCCCCATGTATGAGGGATAGATTGAGTTACCTTGGGTAGGAATTGTTGTTTTTCTTTTTCTCAGATTGCAGTTTATATGATTTTCACCAATGTGGATCACTTGGATTATGATGATTATTGATTCTGATATGTAACCCTTAACCCAATATGGTGAGAGATAATTATAACTTGGCCCGGTAAGGAAAGGTATGGTATTTTGGTTTTTGATAGGAAAATTTTTAGGGTATTTCAATTTCATATATGCACATATTGTTTTTGAAGTGATAATACCATGTGATATATATCAAATGGCATGTGAACAAGTTGAAATGCCTCATATAATTGCTTGTTTTACTATAATGTGGCATTCCATGCTTTAAATTTATGTGAAATTTCATGTGGTAGGTAACTTGGGCCTAGATCTTATACGAGTATGCATGTATTATGGTTGAGGTGATTTTGATCACCAGGATTGGGTGACTCGATCGTCAGTTTGAGGTAATGTTGGTTGTCAGGACAAGTGTGGCCCGAGGATTTTGTGATAATTGGATCTGTTGAGGGCCGGTAAGGAGACCATGAGGCTAGGATGTCGTGGGTATGGTTGCAGTGGGGGAGAGTAAGGGTAGTTATTATACACTACCTTTTACTACTTTCTCTATCTATGTTGAATATGTTGGGATATATATAGATTTTATTTCCATTTATGGTATTCATAAATTTCCTCCTAGATGAATCGATGGAGCATCAGGTGGATGATGATATAGTTTTGTATGAGAATGATCAGGTTCAGAACCTTGAGGGGTATGTAGAGCATGAACGACATGTATAGGCTTAGGGGAAAGATTTGGTTCAGGATCTAGTACAGGTTGGGAAGCTACTGGGTTTGATAGTGTTCAGGGAGGTACGCCTAAGTTCAGTGAAACCTAACCTAATAGCAACATTTAGGTGGCTATTTGGGTCTGGTAAATTATCTGAACTAGTCTAGTATGTGATTTTTAGGGGATCTATAGAGCTTATTAGGGAACAGATCCATCTATGGCTTACCTTACTTAGGAGTTCCATTCACAGCACCCACCACTTTTTCTATGGTGAGGTGGGTCCACAGGTAGCTGACAACTAGATAGAGAGCATAAAAATGATCTTTGAGCAACTCGAGATGCCTCCAAGGAAGAGTGTTAAGTTGGAGAGATACATGCTCAGAGGAAAAGTGAAGTACTGGTGGGATGTGCAGGTTTAGGCTTACAGACATGAGGGACTGTCCTTGAAGGATTTCAAGGATAGATTCTTTGACCACTTTTTCATAAAGATGTTGAGGGCAGAGTGAGATTTAGTGTCCTTGAGCCTTTAGTAGGGTGAAATGTTCATCATGGAATATGAAGCTACTTTCATTGAGTTGTCTCTATTTTCACTATGTATGGTAAGTGATGACACATCGAGGGTGATGTGCTTCGAAGATGGCTTACGGAACTCCATTCGAGTGCAGGTAAACATATTTAGGCTAGCCTTATTCTCAAAGTCATTTAATTATGTGCTCATAGCTGAGGGACCTGAAGGATAGTCCTCACTTGGGTTGGGTGGTGGCTTTAGGTGATAGTTCAAATGGTAGGAAATGTGGTCAGGATGAGTTCCAATAGGGCGATCAGGCCAAGGACTTAGCTAGACCACCTCGTATAAGTTCATCAATGGTTTTTCTTTCATTTTGGGTAATCATGTCATGTACAGAATTAGTGTGATAGGCCTCCAAAGGAGTGCTGGGCATGTGGAAAGTTTGGGCATCTTGAGAGGTTCTGCAAGAATCCTAATCAAATAGCTGGAAAATAGGGACCGACGTAGGTACAGGCTTCAGAGGTCGAATCAGGATTGGTACCAGGTGAGGGTAGTTGAGGTTTAGCTTTATACGTAGGATGTGGTAGAGAAACTGGGACCCATCAATGGGTTCAATTGACGGTGTAGCTCTATAGGGAGGACAGGCTTCGTAAATCCGTGTGTCGGGCCAGGTGTACACTATGGAGATTCCAGGGGCTGAGCAGGCTTGTGAGTTAATGATTGTCAGAGGTATGCTATGGGTGTGGCTGTGATTTCCTTTTTTCTTCTGTTTGGCATGGCATATTAAGACATGTTCATTTTGAGAGAATGAGGTGCACATGATTTATATATACTGACAATACATTGGACAATGGGTTGGAACCATCTCGGGAGTGTGATTTTATATATAAGAGGTGCTTGGAATCTGGAGTATCATTAGATGAGGGTTACATGAGGCGATAAGGCAATGGGGCATCATTGGATGCGGGTTACATGATGTGCCTTGGGAATCGGGGCAACGATGATGTGGTTTTTGATTGAGGTACAAGACATTGGGTTGTTTTGAGCATCCATGGGATGTGTGACCTCATTATTCCTTGGGTTACATGGGCTCAAGGTGGGAACTAATATGTTGAGGGATATGATTGGGTGTTGGAAGCGACACGGGCGCACCTAATGAGGTGGACGGCTGACGATGCATCATGGGAGGACCATGGGTCCAGAAATAGGTCGATGGACCCTTGATTGATTTGATCTTTGATCTGGATTGGTTCTGGATTGTTTCTTCACTACACTTGGAAGGGAAATTCAGGGATGAATTTATTTAATGGGGGGTTTAAGAACCCATTTCTTTCTTTTAGGTATAGATTTCTTTTTTTCAAGTTGTTTTTGAGGAAAATAAGGGAAACAGGGTGAGTACTGAGCTTCAGGACTGTTTTGGGGTTACACACTGTGTACTCTAAGTACACATTGTGTAATTTCTGGCTATATAATGGCTATACTAGGTGTGTAGGGATGTCAGAGAGGAGGAGAGGACCATCCATAAACATGTCGTGTACTTTCCAGTACACGTTGTGTACTGATGTCGGTAGTACTTTTAATGACTTGTAAAGTAAGTAGAAAAAATGGGAAAATTTACCATATACACGGCATGTGTATTTAATTATATTCCATGTAATTTATATTTTTTAGATAAAATAGGTAGTAGACTCATTTCCTGGAAGATAAGTAGTAGGGATCACCTAGGTTCACGAACTAGTCAACCGAGACTTGTTTTTTCTCATGATTCTTCATCTTAAGTCCGATTCAAACATCATCGGATCCATTGAAACCCAATCAGTAAGCTCTTGATTCCACTTGATCCATTATTCATTATTTCTCTTCTCAACATAGTAGTCATACCTTGACTGTTTATTCTCATTTTGTAGATCTATCTCGTTCTAGGCCTAATTAGAGGTCGACACTGGATGAGGAGTGTTGTACGAGTACGAGGTATGTGGTGCATAAAATGTTTTTTGTTTTCACGGACATTTGGGGGTTGAAAATTTTTAGTGCAATAATGGTTTTTTAGAATGACTCATGTTGTTGCATATTGAATTGACCATGTTCCTTGTGGGATGGCATTGGGCATTCCCTTACATTGATTATGTGAGTGATGTCGAGTTAGAGGTCACCACTCTATGGGGAATTTTTTGTTGAGGTTCCAAAATTGTTATAACAATTTTTCTATTTAAACTATTTATTTTAAATTTTTAAAGACGAATTATTCTATTTAGAGGCATTCAGGACCTTAGTACTGCTATGTTATAGCTGATGGATAGTACAATTCATCTGTTTAAATTGAATTGCTTCATTAAAGTTAACTGTTTCAATTTGATATAAATATGTAATTGTTGAATTTCATGTGTTGACCCCCTTTGGGTTGTGATTGGCTAGTCCTGAGGTTGGGTTGGCATGGCCATCGGGATTGAGAGATGTTGTTCACTGGTTGGACTTGACCCAGATTTTCTTGGGTGGTTTTTTACCATGGTATTGGGCATCGTGGAAGTCGGTTTGAGGTAGTGTGAGTGTTAGGTTAGACATGGATCGGGATACTTGGATGGAATAGACATTGGATTTGAGAGACATGACTGTAGGTGCATGAGGTACCATAGATATTGTGGCATAGGTTTTTATTTTTTTGATTTCTTCTCACATGTGATGGACAAAGTTCCAATTGAGTTGTGTGTACACAGGTAGACTCCAGGATGAGGTGTTTTTGACCACTCATGTGGGTAGAGGCCCCTGATAGTTGCGGTTTAGGTATTTATGGTTTGGGGTGCTTATTGTAGAAAGTCACATGGAAGGTGAGGAGCCTTTGGTGGTTAGAAATGAGGTTATCGGGTTGGGGTCTAGGCTCGATGTGATTGAAGTTGTGGGATGGGATATTTATTTGTTGTGCCTTCGGTTTGTGGGTCAAGTTTGAGTCTGGTGAGTAATTAATTTTTCATAGCATTTTATGTTATTATGATTGGACCAGTACTTTTATATTCCTCCCAGAGGGTATATCCTCCCCAATATACCTATTTACTCCCTCACTACTAGTCAAAATCCATTTACGTTTGGGGAGGTGCGCCTAAGGTCAGTGATACCTAACCCGATAGCATTGTTCGGGTGGTGGCTCGAGTTTTGGACGTTATAAAACCCATTTGTGTAATCATTATCTTAGACATGTAAATGATATTTGTTTGAAAAATATCTATCAAGATGGTTATTTATACTCCTTTCAGCATAAACCACTTGAAAATTTTCATACTTGTTTAAAAATAAAAATAACTAAACCACCATTTGGTGCACAAGGTGAAAAAACCACAGACCTTCTAGAATTGGTACACGTATATGTTTTTGGACCTTTTATAGTATAATATAATAGTGGGTATTCATACATAATTACTTTTACTGATGAATAAATATATATGAATATGTATACACAATTAGGTATAAGTTTGAGACTTTTGGGAAGTTTAAAGAATTCAAGAATGAAGTAGATAATAAAATTGGTAATAAAATAAAGAAATTTCAATTTGACCGAGGTGGTGAGTATCTTAAACAAGAGTTTATCAAATTTATAAAATAGTATGTGTTCCTATCCTAAAAAACTATTAATTATACACCACAGTGTAACAGTTTTAGTGAAAGGAGGAATTGTACCTTTCTTGATGTGGTGAGGTCAATTATAAGTAATACAAGTCTTCCATTATCCTTTTGGTGATATACATTACAAACTATGGTTTATACTCTAAAAGAGGTTATAGATAAGGAATAAAACATGATATCATAAAATTTAATGTGTGTAAATAAATATGTATTGGATAACTTACATGTTTGATGATGAGATGTATTTTTTATTTTCTTCAAGAAATAAACTAGCATCCTAAGCTACCAAGTGTATATCTATATGATATCTAAAAGAAACTATGGTATATTACATATAAATTCATTAAAAAAATAATTATAGTTGACTGTCATCCTACCTTTATATATAAAGAACAAATTAGCAATATGGATAGTGAGAGAATGATTTACTTTGATAAAGTTGATCAATATTTGGTGCAGGGATAGATTCCATAGGTCCCCATGGAATAATTTATTCCTAAAACACAAGTACTACATAGGAGAACCAAACATGTTAGAGAACCAAAAAAATATGTTTTTATAGTCACTAGGGATGGTAAATCATTATTAGTAGAGAATAATGATCCTTTTCCTATAATAAGAATATATAGATATCAAAATCTATAAGTTGTTAAGAAGACATGAATTATGATATATAATCCATATATCAGAACCAAGTATGGGCTTTGATCAATCTAGTAATTGATGTAAATCCTATTTGGTGTAAATGCGTATTCAATAGAAAACTATTCATGGAAGGTAAAGTGAGTGCTTATAAAGTAAATTTAGTGGATAAAGGGTTTAAATAGTGTTAAGTAATTAACTAGGATGAAACCTTTTCTCTATTATCCAGGTTTAAATCCATTATAATTTTACTTGTTATAGCATCTTTTCATGACTATGATATTTGGTAGATGTATTTTAAAACAACTTACCTTAATGATAATATTCAGGAAGATATCTATATTAAACAACAGGAAGGGTTTGTGACACTTGGTAATTCCAATCAATAATGAAAGTTACAGAGTTTCATTTATGGATTGAAGCAAACATCTAGGTTATGGAATAGTTGGATCGATAAATCCATAAAATAATTTTGTTTCATAAAGAATAAATGTGATCCATGGGTTTACAAGAGGTTTAGTGGGAGTGTTTTTATTTTCCTAATAGTATATGTCGATGAAATATTACTTATTGGAAATGACATATCATTATTTCAGTCTGTTAAGGATTTTTTAAATAGGTGTTTCTCTATGATGGACTTAGGTGAAGAATCCTACATTTATAATATTAAAAACATTAATGATATATCCAAGATGATGAATGGAATAATTCAAGGTACATATATTAATCAGATATTGATGAGATTCAGTATGGAACAATCCATGTGGGGACCGGCTCTAGTGTCACATGGTATATATGTTTCTAATAAAATGTTCCCTTAGACACAACAAGAAATAGAGGTGGTGATTAGGATGCCTTGTGAATTTGAAGTAAGTCCCATCATGTATGTTATGTTATATACTAGGATTTATGTTAACTAAACCTTGATAATCATATATAGATATCAAGTTGATCAAGGTGAAAAAAAATTATAGTCGCCCTATCCTTTTAAACATATTATTCTATAATTTTTAACATAAACATACAATAATTAAAACCCAAATATAATAATGCCTAGCCTCTTTGGATGAATAGGTTGATAATACATCAAAGTGAGGCTAAAATAAAACTTCTTTATTTTATTCTACCTAATTATCTACTAAATCCATTTAAGATCCTAAAACTGTAGAGGATAACCTGTGGAATACATAAAAGAAATAGGTGAGCTGAAAACCCAGTAAGGGAATAAACATGATAAGGAAATAAAACTTGTGAGTCCAAAGTATAATAGGATATCATAATAGAGAAGGATAAAGTGTAATTGCATGTGATAATAACATAAATAATATGGTTTCATAAGATCATGGCCTCATAGGAAATGTAGAATAAATAATAACATGAAATAAATATGATTCAATGCTAACCACAAAGACAATATCACGTGGTGGAAAAAGTCCCAAAATGGATTAGGTTTTCTCCATATTCCCCTAAAAGAGGCATCATGAGACTAAAGCTTTACCCAATTAATTGGAGCACTATATGGGTGAACTCATTGTTACATGTTCATGATTCATGTGTTCCACAAGAAGGAAATCAATAATAAGGCATAAAAATAATAATTACCCATGGAAAGATAATGGGTTTCAGAATCTTGTCTAATATCCTAATCAAAGTAAATTTCATAATTAAGGCATTAGAGATATGAACATAAGGATTGTATTAACTCATAAAATTAAGTTATAATAAGTTAGGTATATATGTGATATACATATATACATAATTTCAAATCAATCTATAACATTAAAGTTAATCATTGTTGATGAAAATGTCTTTAAAAGATTACATAGAATATGTCTTTAGGAAAATACCCTTTTCACTTTCAAATCACATCCTAAAAATCTAAAAATTTAAAAAATATTAAAGAAAAAAATTTATTTAAAAATAATTGTGGAATCATATAAAGGAAACATCAAATAATTTATTGTTCATGATGGCGGTTAATTTGGTACATGTCGTATAAGTTAAAAAAATTCTGTATACACTCTTTTATAAAGATTAAAAATACCTCATTCAAAAAATGATGAGAATATTCCTTTAAAATTATTTTTTAAATATTAAAACCTGGTTAAAATTTTATTTAATTAATTATTTATAGAAGGTTAAAAATATTATTTAAAATATTTTTAGAAAACATGGATATAGAAGAAAAATGGTTTTCGAATGAAGAGATAAGTAAAGTTATATTTTCTTATAAACATTCTCTATCATTTTAAGTATCAAAGAGATTAAAATGGTAATATTACTTGAAAATATCATGAATAACCATATTGAAATAAAATATATCAGTTTTAAGATAGAAATATCAAACAATTCCTCTAAGGGAGGCTTAAATATAATCAATCTTGAAAAATGATGAGATTGGGAAATAAACCTTTACTACTTTGCTAACTTTTAAATCATAAAACCTATGAAAAAAATAACTTAAAATGAAACATTAAATTCCATAAATATAAATATATTCATGATAAAACATTAAAAGTTTTGGTATGTGCACCATAAAAATAATTAAGTTGTGAATATGGAATATATCTTACGAAAGTAAAAGTGAGGAGACAAATCCTTTATAAAGGTTGTATCATTGAAGTGAGAACTAATCAATGAAGTTATTATGTGTGTAAAATGTAAGTCAACATAAAATAAGTTTAAATAAAACCTAAAATATTCAATGGTAATTAATCACATAATTTAATCATATCAAATACAATGAAGAAGTAATTTAACCTAATGAAATATATTGAGTTATAAATTCCCTTACTGTGAGTCAAAACTTATCATGTATGCCCTTTATCTCCTGTATAATAAAATAATATAAATTTTTTTTCTCATATTAACATTTTATAGGTTTAATCCCTTATAATTAAACTATTTACTTCATTTATTTTAATGATATATTTAATTACTCATTCAGTTATGTCTTCATCGGGTGTTTTGAGGATGTTCAATTTATAGTTTGAAAAGCGCATCAGTGTGTTGAACATGGTAAAAGGGATCATTTTTCCATCATCTATATAATAATAATCATGAAATAATTATAATTTTTATAGATAAATTATAATTTTAAAACTAACCATGAAATATGGTTATGAAAAATTAACTATATTACAATCATGGAGACGGTAGGTTGTACGTAGGCATGAGTAATGATTCCATTTTTCAAAAATAAAGATTAAAAGAAGATAAGTGTAATTTTATATTTATATAATTATAATTAGATAATAAATAACATATTATTTCATTAAATACACTTATATATTCCATCCATGTGAATAGGTAATAAAAAAAAGAATCACATCTTATCATGTGGCGGTACTCCACCGTGCACATGAAAAATGTTATCATTTTTCAATGGATGGTAAGGTAATAAGGTATATCATATGTTACTTTTAGATAATGATTAATATATAATTAATATCGTATATAAATATTAAATCTATCATCAGTAACATCTCTAAGAGGTAATGATGGAAAACTAGTTACATCATTTTGTGAGGGGGTAGTATGTCATACACATGAATGATGGTTTCATTTCTCATTTTATGTAAGAGGGTATGGATAGATATTATACCATAAACATAATAAAATATTAGTAAATAGGATATACTGGTGTTATTATATAGTAATTTTTAATACTTAATTTAAGGTGGAAAAGGTAAAAATAAAGATCTCGGCAAAGACTATTACCTTCGCTTAGACGAACCTCCTTTAGATCTCTTACTAAGGAGCCTAAGGCTGGTCTTTTGGGAAGAAAAGAAGATCCAAAATTTTGTATAAAGATGTTGGATAGACATTTAGGGTTTTTTCAATCCAAATGGCCTGATAGGTGTGAATGAGTGAGGGGATTGGGTTCCCTTTTATAATTGAGGAGGAGTGGATTTTTTGTAAATACCCAAAACTATTCAATAATTGGAAGTCACTCTCAAGAAAATTTCCTCCAAATTGATAAATAATGGATTTTAGGGGTGATAGAGATGACAAAAACCTAAAAATTTCAAAAATAAACATGTTTTAAACATTTTATTCCATTTATCTCTAAGGTTACTCACTTTTACCATTTTAGTTTTTCACCATGGTAACTAATTTTCTTATTGTTTTTACTATTCATTATGACCAAAGTTAAATTTACCTTATTACCTAATATTAATTATTTAGATTCAAAATATATAATCCATTTTATCAAATTCAAGACATATAATTTCCATTATTAAATTTAACATTAATAATGTAAGACATGTTAAAAAATAGTTTTTCAATAAATGCATTTTTCAAACAATATATTATCTTTTATTAACTCAATAAATAGTAATTATAATTAAATTAAATTAAATTAATATTTATATATATATATTATATAAATATAATTTAAATCATTCCCCATTATGGGTTATTTTAATTAATTAATATGGAGAAACATTGTTCACTTTAAAGCGGTTATGAGAAAAATGTGTGTTTACGCCTAAAAATGAAATTATAATAAAATAATTAAAATATATCATTTAAATAAAAAAATTTAGATTATTATAAATTAAATGGTTTAAATTTAACTTTAATATTAAATTCAAAATATAATGGAACTTTTAAATTACATTATTTAATGAAAATAAATGATAGTATTTGAAAAATTGATAATTCTCACTATTCACTAAAATATCAAACATTTTAGAAAAATCCCAAAATTTATCATAATTTAATTTTGATATTATAATTTCAAAAATTATTTCTAGTTTATGAAATAAAATTTATAAAAGTTCCATAAATTAATTATAATATTTTCTCACAAAAAAATAAATATCATTTTTAAAGGGAGTTAATTTTTTGTAGAGTAAAATATCTTTATTAAAATTTGTGTTCTTATTTATTAAAAATTTATAAATAAATTCATATTAATTAGGACCCTTATATATTTCATAAATCAATTAATATTTCTCATAACCACTAATTTAACGGCTATGTTATAGTGATAATATATTTTTTGGTTCAATTAAGATCAATGTTGTGTATTGTATAGACTATCAAACATAATGTTATTCTTTTAAAATAACATGTTGTTACATTATAACCCCCTTAAATAAAATTTTTACTCAAAATTTGAACTTGTTCTCAATTATCAAGGGTTTGACATTCAAAAACACCTTTATGGAAAACCCAAATCATAAAAAGGGTTAATAAAACTTTCTCTTAAAAGGAGGGAAAGGGAAATACCAAAGTAACCACATAATTAGGTTTACAAAAAGGAGAAAATTAGTGGGAAGTAAAAACATAGATTTATAAAGAATTTCCATTTAAAAGATAATTTTATCCTTTTTTAAGATAGGAGAGGTAATCCATTTATCAAAAATGAATAAAATTTTTATTTTAAGATCTTTTTCCTAAAGTTAAATGATAATTTTACCATATAAACTAAGGACATGAGTAAGTATACTTATTTGACAATTAAAATTTAATCCTTTAATCATTTATCACCAAAATATCATCTATTTTGTTAAATGATGAGTATTCAAGATTAATTTTTCATGCTTGGAGTAATAAAATTAAATTTTAATGGATCACATGATTCCAAAAAATGATATAAATATATTCCTCCAATATTTAAATATTGACCAAACTAGAAATGGTTACCACAAGGTAAGATGATTCTAAAAATTAATACACTCTCATATTAATCTCAAAATCCAATGTTCAACTTAAATCATTCTATAACCCTACATCCAAAATAACATCGATACTAAAAAATTTAATTGTATTACTCCAAATTTATATTTCATGTTAAACCACATGTTATAACTAATGGTTAAATATAACTTAATCCAAATAAACATATCCTAAAATATCATTAATCACCTCAAAATCCAAAAAAAATTCAAAATATTTGATCCTAAAAATATATTTCAAAAAATCAACGTAATATTTATCCATAAAATCATTTAAGTAAAAATAATTTCATACTAAAGAATACATTATATAGTCTAGTTTTAGGTGTTGCAACCTTATCACCCTTCACTTGTGGGTTCAAACCCCATCATCTTGTATGATACAATGAGTTGTCTCCCAGTATGTGGGTTGTCCTTTTTATGAAACTATATTAATATAATTCCTGTAATGTTCCCAAAAAAATGATTAAAATCCTCAATATAAAATTAATCATCAAATCAGTTTTTAACCACTAAATTATTCTATAAAACTAATTTTTTCTAGAAAAATCAAATAATCTTAATTGACCATAATTATCTCAACATAAATCACATCTCAAAGATTATCTTTTCCTTAGTCATGTGTTTTTTAATACAATATCACATTTCCATTAACTTGCCTTTCTAGGTCATTAGTACCATTCAACATATTCTTGAAAATACTTAATGAAAAACTACTATAGAACAATCCTTATAAGTTTCATGGTTCTTATAAACATCATACCATTGATTAAAATAATTCAACAACATGATTATATAGCTCTAACAACTAAACCCTTGGATCATTCCACTTCAATAATTTTCATAACATAGGCCCATATAAATTAATACTTGGATTAAGGAATTGACTTGGATAATTACTAAGTTCCTCAAATCTATGACATTGAATTTTTAGAGATGCCTTAGGTTGAACTTTTTTTCTCTGTGTCTTGCTAACCAGACTCTTCATTTTTATTTGGAAATAAACTACTTTATGCCCTCATTTTCCACACATAAATAATTTTATAAATACTTTAAGTCATATTCTATGGTGTATATTCCCACATTTTTACATTTATAAAATTGAATCTTTTTTTCTTAATCATCATTAACACTTGATCTTCCATAAGATTCTATCCTTCTCTAATTTTATGTGCTTAGAAATTCATGTATATTCTAGTTTTTAATCATAATTCGAGATAGCTCATTTTTCATAATCACAAGATGTCTAAATTCCATTCCAATTAGGTTAGGCATGTCATTAGTTAAATCATTAAAATTCTAATCACATTGGTTATTGTCATTATTTTTCCTATATACCTTCATTAACTAAAAAGAATAATAGAAACACTATGAGGATGAATTAATATAAAAAAGGGAAAACAAATAAACCTTGAAGGAATAAGTTATAAATTATAAGTATATATTGACTTATGAGTCTATAGGTTTCAATATAGGTTATCCATGGTAACATTTCATATTAGGCCTTTTTGGAATTAAAATTTTATTCAAGTCTTTCATAATAGTTCATAAAGATTTTGGTAATTTCTAAAGAGTATCCCCTATGAGTGATAAACCAAGTGTGTATAAAGGCCTATTTTTGTGTACCAGGTGATGATAAAGTTGATCCCAATACACTATTTTCATTTTTATTACCCATAGGTACAACATTTCTAGAGCCACATCCTCTAGTAGTATCTAGACAGGGATATAATTTCATGGAACCCACTTTCTCTATACTTCACCAAAATTTCAGGATATTTTTCTATACTTTGTCTTGTATTTATACTTACCCCTAGGGTTATCATAAAATTATTCCAGTCCTAATACAAAAAAATAACTATATATTTATCTTATACCAATTATAATGAACTGAGTCATTTACAAATATTATTCCAATTTTTTTAACATAAACATAAAATAATTACAACCCAAAGATCATGAGGCCTAGTCTTTTTGGATGACTACGTTGATAATAAATAAATGTGAGACTAAATTAAAACTTATTTATTTTATTCTACTTAATGATATCATAAATCCGTTTGTGCTCCTAAAACTATATAGGATAATCTGAGGAATATAAAAAATAAATGGGTGGGATAAAAATCCAATTAAGGGAATAAACATGATAAGGAAGCATAACTTTTGAGTCAAAAGTATATCTTGATAACATAATAGATAATCCAAAATAGTAATCACATGGGATCAAAACATAAAGAACATAGTATCATATGATCATGGAATCATAGGAAATATGGAAGAAATATATAACATGAAATAAAGATGAGTCAAGGCTAAATGACTAGATAATATCATATGGTGTAAAATGTCCCATAATGGATTAGGTTGGCTCTATATTATCATAAAAGTTTCCTCATGACACTAAAGCTTCGCCCAATGAATTAGAGTGTTATCTAGGTATACTCATCACAACATTTTCATTATTTATGGGTTCCACAAAAACTAAATCAATCATAAGTAAAATAATAATAATTATCCATAGAATGATAATGGGTTACATAATTTTGTCTCATGTCATAATAAATGTAAATTTCGTAATGAAGGTATTTTAGATATGAACATAAGGCATGTATTACCTCAAAAGATTAAGGTATAATAAGTTATGTGTATATTTTAGAGACATACATACATAATTTAGAATCAATCTATAACACTAAAAATTTTCTTCATTTACGAAAATGTCTTTAAATGATTATATGGAATATTTCTTGAGAAAAATACCCTTATCACTTTGAAATCACTTATTCTAAATCTAAAAATGTCAAAAATATTATAGAAAACAATTTATTTAAAAATAACCATGGAATATTATAAATGAGAATTCGAATAATTGAGTGGTCGTGATAGTTACTAATGACATACATGTCATATAAGTTAAAAAACATTCCTTTCACACCCTTATAAAAGGTTAAAATGGTGATCATTCAAAAAATTATGAGTATATTCCTTTAAAATTATTTTGTAAAAGTTAGAAAATGGTTAAAATTTTATTCAATATATCATTTTTATAATGTTAAAAACATTCTTAAATTTTTTTTAAGAAAACATGGATATGGAAGAAAATGTATTTTTGACTGAAGAGATAAATAAAGCCATCTTTTCTTTAGAAAATTATATATCAATTTAAGTGATAAAGATAATAAAATTGTATTATTACTTGAAAATTCCTGAATAACCAGTAAAATAACATAGATTGATTTTAAGATATAAATATCAAACAATTTATCTAAGGGAGGCTTAAACAAAAAAAATCCAGATTAATGATGAAATTGTGAAACAAACCCTTACTATTTTCCTAAAATTTAAATCATAACCCCCTAGAAATAAGTAATTTCAAAAGAAACCTTAAATACCATGAAGATAAATTTATTCATGATATAAAATTAAAATGTTAATTATATAAACCGCACAAAATAAATAAGTGGTGAATATGGAATATGTCTTATGGAAGTAAAAGTGAGATGAGAAATCGCTTACAAAGGTCATATCAATAAAGTGAAAATTAGTCAATGTGTTTATTATTTGTTTAAAATTTAATCCCACAAAAAACAATTGTAGATAAAAATAATAATAAATGTTCATTAAACATATAATTTTATCATATCCAAGACAATGAAGAAGTAATTTAACCCAATAAAATAAATTGAGTTTTAAAATCCCTTACCTCGAGTCCATACTTATATAAGTCCTTTATCTTATGTATAATAAACATATATAAATTATTTGTTTTATTATGAACATTTACCAGTTTTATTCCCTTATACTTAAACCATTTAATTCATTCATTTTAAGTAAGTTTTTAATAACTTATTTAGTAATTTCCATGTCGGGTGTTTTGAGGATGCTCCATTCATAATTTCAAAATGGAATTAGTGTGTTGACCATGGTTAAATTGATCATTATTAAATGATACCCAAAATAATAATCAATAAATAATTATAATTTTTATAAATCAATTATAATTTTAAAACCAACTATGAAATATTGTTGTGATAAATGAACTATTATACAATCATGGAGGGGGTAGGTCATACATATGCATGAGTAACGCTTTCATTTTTCAAATATCATGATGGAAATAATGTAAGTTTTATTTTTTCCTTTCCATAATTATAATTATATAATAAATATAATATTATTTTATTAAATACACTTACATATACCATCCATTTGAGGTGGTAATAAAAAATGAATCGCAACACTTCACCAGGAAGTATTCCACCGTGCACGCGAACGATGTTATCATTTTTCAATGGATGGTAAGGTAAGAAAGTATATGATATTTTACCTTTAAATAATTATTAATGTTTCATGAATATAATATATAAATATTAAATCTATCATCATGAACAATTGTGATAGGTGATGATGGAAAATGAGTTACATCGTTTCACAAGGTGGTAGTTTTTCGTACACACGAATGATAGTTTCATTTCCCATTTTATTGAAGAGTATATTGATAAATATTATGAAATAAGAAAAATAATATATCAGTATATTTTATATGATGGTGTTATTATATTTTAATTTTTATTACATGATTAAATATGGAAAAAGAATAAGTAAAAATAAGGAGGTCGATGAAGATAATCCCATTCGCTTAGAAGATCCTCCTTTAGATCTCTTATTTAGATCCCTAATGTTGGTCTTTTGGGATGAGAAAAAGATCTAGAATTTATATAAAGATTTTAAGTATAGATTTTTCTAGTTCTTGGTCAATAAAATTCGCTTTATAGGTGTGAATAAGTGAGAGGAGTGGGTTCCCTTTTATAATTGAGGAGTTTCATTTTTGTAAACACCCAAAATTATTCAATAATGGGAAGTCTCTCTCAAGAAAAGTGCCTCCAAAATTTATTAATAATGAATTTTAGGGGTGATATGGTCGATAACAACCTATAAGATTCAAAAATAAACATGTTTTAAAACTGTTATTCTATTTATCTCTAAGTTTACTCACTTTTACCATGTTAGTTTTCCACCACGGTAACTAGTTTTTTTACTACTTTTACTATTCATTATGACCAAAATTTAGTTAAAATTATTAAAAAATATTAATTATTA
The DNA here is from genome assembly GCA_963277665.1 of Viscum album. Taxonomy (NCBI): domain Eukaryota; kingdom Viridiplantae; phylum Streptophyta; class Magnoliopsida; order Santalales; family Viscaceae; genus Viscum; species Viscum album. The sequence continues at coordinate 1,650,468,657 of OY728131.1, read as the reverse complement.
TGATTCCAAATATATAATACATTTTATAAAATTCAAACAATATAACTTTTAGAATTCAATTTAAAGTTAATCTTACAAAACGTGTTGAAAAATAGTTTTTCAATAAATGAATTTGCATGCAATAAATTGTCTTTTATTAATTATATGAATGGTAATAATAATTAAATGAATTTAATTCATATTTATTGATATGTAATTTTTAAATTTAATTTAAATTATTCTTTATTAGTGGTTATTTAAATTAATTAAAATTGAGAAAATTTATGCACTTTAAAAGAGTTTTCTTAAAAAATGTGTTTTTAAGCCTAAAAATAAACTTATACAAAAATCATGAAAATTGATAATTAAAAAGAAATTTATTATATTATTCAAAATAAAATGGATAAAATTTAAATTTAATACCAAATAAAAAATATAATTTAACTTTCAAATTACTTTATTTGATGAAAATAAATTGTGGTATTTGAAAAATAGGTAATTTTTACTTTCATTGAAAAATCAAACATTTCATAAACATCCCAAATTTTACCCTAAGTTAATTTTGATATTATGATTTAAAAAATGATTTTAATTTTATAATATTAAATTTATAAAAGTTCCATAAATTAATTATAATATTTTCTCACAAGAAATCAATAAAAATTATTCCTTAAGGGAAAGTATTTTTGATAGAATAAAATATCTATATTTAAAGTTGAGTACTTATTTATTAAGAATTTATCAATAAATTTATATTAAGTAAGACACTTTTATATATTTCATTAATTGGTTAATATTATTCAAAACCACTAATTTAATAGGTATTTTATAATAGTAATATATTTCTTGGGTCATTTAAGCTTAGTGGTGTGTGTCGTATACACTATCAAAAATAATGTTCTTATTTTAAAATATGTGGGTGTAAAATTCTACCCCCCTCCCCAAATAAATTGTGTCCTATAATTTTTAACTTAAAATTATTAATCAAGGGTTTGACATTTAAAAATTCCTTTATAGAAAACACGCATCATAAAAAGGGTTAATAAAACATTCTCTTAAAATATGGAAAGCGAAATAAAAAGGTCATTATAAAATTAGGTTTCCACATAGGATAAAATTAGGGGGAAGTGAAAACAATTATTTAAAAAGAAGATACATTTAGAAAATAATATTATATTTTTTTAAGAGATAATAGACCATTAATTTATTAAAAATTAAAAAAAATTGTTTCAAGATCCTTTTCATAAATTTAAGGGATTATTTTACCCTCTAAAATAAGTATATAAGTAAATATAATTATTTGATAATTATAATTTTATCTGTTTATCATATTTCACCATAATCTCATCTATTACTCCAAATTATGAGAATTTAAGATGAATTTTTCATTCCTGAAGCACTAAAATTAACTTCTAATGGATCACATGATTACAAAAAATGATATCAAGATATTACTATATTATTTTAAATATTAAAGAACCATAAATAGTAACCATAAGGTAAGATAATTCCAAAAATTAATACACTTTAATATTAATCTTCAAATCCAATGTTCAGCATAAATCATTCCATAACCCTACATCCAAAATAACCTCAACACTAAAAAATTTAATTGTTTTCTTCACAAAATATATTTCAAGTTAAAACAAATGTTATACCTAAGGGTTATAGATACATAAACCCAATTAAACATTTCCCAAAGTATCATTAATCACCTCATAATCCAAAAATTTTCAAAAATATTTTATCCTAAAAATATATTTCCCAAAATAAAATTAATATTTATCCATTAAATCATTTAAGTAAAAATAATTTCATATAATCCAGTACTTTACATAGTCTAGTTGTAGGTGATGCAACCTTATCACCCTTCAGTTGTGAGTTCAAGCCTCGCGGTCTTACCAGATATGATGAGTTGTTGCCCATAATGTGAGTTTTCATTTTTATAAAACAATATTAATATAATTACTATATTTTTCCAAAAAATATGATGAATATACTCAAAATAAAATTAATCATAAAATGATTTTTAACAACTATATTATTTTAAATAACTTATTTTTCCAAAAAAACAAATAATTTTAATTGACTATAATTACATCAACATCAAGTGCATATCAAATATTATCTTTTCCTAGATAATTTGTTTTTCTATAAAATATCACCTCTACATTAACTCACCTTTATGGGTTATTAGTACCATTCAACATTTTCTTGAAAACCCTTAAATAAAAACTATTGCAGAATAATCTTTATAAGTTTTATGATTCTTATAACCAGCATAACATTGATAAAAATACTTCAACAATATGATTCTCAAGTTATAACACTTGAACACTACAATTACTCAATTCAATAATTTTAATAACATATTCCCTTAGTAATTAATCCTTTCATTAGGTAATTAACTCAAATAATGACCAACTTACCCACATATATGAAATTAAATTATTAGTGGTGCCATAGGTTGAACTTTATTTCTCTATGTCTTATTAACCCAACTCTTCATTTTTATTAAAAAGTTACCTACTTTGTTCCCCCATTTCCCACACATAAATAATCTTTTAGTTCCTTTAATTCATTTTTCATGGTTCTTATTCCCTCATTTTTGACATGTAGGAAACTAAATCCTATTTTCCTTGTCATCTTTTACAACTGAACTTCCATGATATGTCATCCTTCAATTCTTTGACGTGTTTGTAAATTCAACTATATTTTATTTTTTAATAATAATTCATGATAGATTATTTATAATTATCCCAAGATTTTTAGATTTTATTCCCATAAGGTTAGGAATATCATTAGGTAAATCATTACATTTTCCATCACATTGGTTGTTGGCATGATTTCTCTTATTTCCCATCATTAAAAAAAATGAATAATATAAACAATATGAGAATGAATTATTATAAAAAATGGATAACTTATAAACCTAAAAGGAATAACTTATAAATTATAAGTATATCCTAACTTATGAGTCTCTAGGTTTCAATATATGTTATACATGGTAATATTTTATATTAGTTGTTTTTTTAACTAAAAATTTATCCAAGTCCTCTATAATGGTTCATAATGATTTTTGGAATTTCTAAAGAATACCCCATGGGAGGTTCAAATCAGGTGTGCAATAAGGCCCATTTTCATGAGCTAGGTGATGTTAGAGTTGATCCCAATACACCCTTTTCATATTTATTACCCCTAGGTACAACTATTCAAGACAAAATCCACTTGTAGTATCCATACAGGGATATAATTTCTTAGAAGCTATTCACCCTATACTTCACCAAAATTCCAGTATATTTTTCTATACTTTTTTGTGTTATAATACTTATCCCTAGTTTTATCTTTAAATTATTCTATTTCTAAACCCCAAAAATAACTAGACATTTCTCTAATACCAACATAGTGACATTAGCATTTTAGACATATTATTCGATGATTTTTAATATTAACATCAAATAATTATAACCCAAAGATCATGAGGCCTGGTCTCTTTGTATGACTAGGTTGATAATACATCATATTGAGAATAAATAAATAAAATATTTTATTCTGCATAATAAGCTCATAAATCTATCTGACCTCCTAAAATTTCATAGGATCGCCAGGGGAATACATAAAAAAAATGGGTGGACTAAAAATTATTATAAGGGAATAAACATGATAAGGAAGCATAACTTGTGAGTCAAAAGTATAACATGGTATCACAATAGAGAAGGCTCAAGATTAATCACATAGGATAATAACATAAAGAACATGTTATCATAAGATCATGTAATCATAGGAAACATGGAAGAAATATATAACATGAAATAAACATGAGTCAATTCTAACTATCTATACAAGATCACATGGTGGAAAAATCCCAATAATGGATTATATATACTCTTTATTCCCATACATGACACCTCATGAGACTAAAGCTTCACCCAATGAATTTGAGAATTATCTAGGTGAAATCATCATAACATGTTAATTATTTATGTGTTTTATAAAATTTAAATCAATCATAAGGAATAAAAATAATAATTACCCATGGAAATATATTGGGTTTCATAATCTTGTCTCATGTCACAATCAAAGGAAATTTCATAATGAATAAATTTGAGAGATAAAAATAAGGAATTTATTACCTCATCAATGTAAGGAATAATAAGCTAGGTATATATATTATAGACATATATACAAAATTTAGAAGCAATCCAAAACATCAAAGGTTATCATTATTGATTAAAATGACTTTAAAATATTACATGGAATATTTCTTGAGTAAAATACCCTTTTCACTTTGAAATCACTACTTAAAAATATAAAAATTTCTAAAATATTACAGAAAAAATTTATTAAAAATAACTATGGAATGTTATAATGTAAAATTAAAATAATTGAGTGGTCATTATAGTAGGTAATTCTATATATGTTGTATAAGTTAAAAACATTCCTTTTACGCTCTTGTAATAAGTTCGAAAGGTCCCTCATTCCGAAAACAATGAGAATATTTCTTTCAAGCTATTTTTTTAGTTCAAAAATGGGTAAAAATTTATTGAATAACTCATTTTTATAATTTTAAATTCATTATTGAAAATACTTTTAGAAATCATGGATATGAAAGAAAAAGTATTTTCAACTGAAGATAGAAATCAAGTGAGCTTTTTTGTAACATGTTCTCCATAATTTTAAGTACCAAAGAGGGAAAAATTATACTATTACTTGAGAAGTTCATGAATATAAATAGGAAAATAAAATATATTGGGTTTAATATAGAAGCTTCAAACAATTTCTCTAAGGGAGGCTTAATCATAGATAATCCTAAATAATGATGAGATTGTGAAATAAAACTTTACTACTTTGGTAACTTTTGAATCATTACCCCCATGAAATATATAGCCTAAAATGAAATTTTAAAAACCAATAATATAACAATATTGATTATATAATATTAAAACTTTCAGTATATACACCACACAAAAAAAAACTTGTGAATATGGAATATATCTTACGAATGTAAAAGTGATACGAGAAATCCCTTACAAAGGTCGTGTCATTGAAGTGAAAATTAATCAATGAAGTTATTATGTGTTTAAAATGTAATTACACATAAAAAAAGTATAGATATGACCCTAAATAATAAATTTCCATTAAACATGTAATATTATCATATCAATGATAGTGAAGAAGTAATTTAACCCAATGATAGAAATTGAGTTATAAAATCCCTTACCTTGAGTCCAGAATTATTGTGTATGTGCTTTATATCCTATATAATAAACTTATATAAAATATTTATTTTCTTATAAACCTTTTCTAGGTTTAATATCTTATATTTTAACCATTTAATTCATTTATTTTAATTAAATAATTAATTACTTATTCAATTATGTTCGCGTCGGGTGTTGTGAGGATACTCTATTCATAATTTCACAATGGTTTCGGTGTGTTAACCATGGTCAAAGGGTTCATTATTCCTTAATTAAAATAATAAAAATCATTAAATAATTATCAATTTTATACATAAATTATAATTTTAAAACCAACTATGAAATATGGTTATGAAAAATGAACTATGTTACAATTATGGAGACGGTATGTCATATGTACGCAAGAGTAACACTTCCATTTTTCAATTATCATGATGGAATTAAGTTAAGAATTATTTTATCTTTATAGAATTGTCATTATATCATAAATATAATATTATTCCATATAATACACTTAAATAAACCATCTATATGATGCATTAATAAAAAAATGAATCACATCGCTTTGTGATGTGGTATTCCACCATACACATGAAAGATGTTATTATTTTTCAATGGATGATAAGGTATGAATGTATAAAATATGTTAATTTTATATAATTTTTAATTTTCCATGAATATCATATAAAATATTAAATCAATCATCATGAACATCTGTGAGAGGTGATGATGGAAAATTGTTTACATCTTTCCATTAGGCGGTAGTCCGTTATATACAGGAATGATGGTTTTATTATCCATTTCATGGAAGAGGATGTGGATAAATATTATGAAATAAACAAAACGAAATATTAGTATATAGGAGATACTTTTATTATTATATTTTAATTTTTTATAAAAAATTGAAGTTGTAAAAAGAATAAGTGAAATTAAGGATCTCGGTGAAGATGGTCACCATCGCATAGAGGAACATCCTTTGGATATCTTATTAGGGACCTAAGGATGGTATTTTGGGAAAACAAAAAGCTCTATAATGTGTCTAAACATGTTTTTAAGATATTTTTTGGGGGATTTTAAAACCAAATTTCTTTAGATATGTGAATAAGTGAGGGATTTGGTACCCTTTTATAACTGAGGACTGAAATTTTTGTAAACACCCAAAATTATTCAATAATGGGAAGTCACTCTCAAGACAAGTGCCTCCAAAACTGCTAAATAATGGATTATAGGGGAAATATGATCCATCAAAACCTCCAAAATTATAAAATAAACATGTTTTAAAAAAATTATTCCATTTATTTCTAAGGTTACTCAATTTTACCATTTTAGTTTTTCACCATGGTACCTAGTTTTTTACTATTTTTATTATTCAGTATAACAAAAATTAAGTTGAACATATTATATAATATTAAATATTATAAATAAAAAATATATAATCCATTTTTCCAAATTCAAAACATATAACGGAAATAATTCAATTTAAAATTAATCACGTAAAACGTGTCAAAATGGGGGCTTTCAAGAAATGAATTTTTCATATAGTAAATGATATTTTATTAACTCTACAAATAATAATCATAATTAAAAGAATTTAAATTCATATTTTATATATATATATATATTTAATTTAAATTATTCCTCATTATAATTTATATTAATTAAATAAAATGGATAAAATTTATGCACTTCAAAATAGTTTTCAAAAAAATGTGTTTTAAAGCCTAAAAATAAACTTATACTAAAATCAAGAAAATAGATTATTAAACTGAAATTAATTAGATTATTATAAATAAAATGATTCACATTCTACTTCAATACCAAATCCAAAATTTAATGGAACTTTTAAATTACATGATTTAATGAAAAGAAATGACAGTATTTGAAAAATTGGTAACTATCACTATTCACTAAAAAAATAAAAAAAATCAGAAAAATATAAAAAATTACCCTAATTTAATTTTTATATTCTGATTTAAAAAATTATGGTAGTTTTATAAAAAAAATTCAAAAATTTCCATTAATTGATTATAATATTCTTTACAAAAAAATAAATAAAAATCATTTTTGAAAGGAATGTATTTTTTATAGAATAAAAAAATTCATCAAAAGTTCAGTGCTTATTTATTAAGAATTTATCAATAAATTTATATTATTTAGGATGGATGATGAGATCTCGGTAACCCTTGGTGATGTAACCCTAGGTGATGATCAAAGATGATCCCACCCCCCTTCTTGGAGGCAAGAGGGGGTAGGAGAATCTGGTCCTACCACCTCCAAATTTGCAGACACCCTTTATCCCCTTCTCTAACCCCAATTTCCTATAACACCCCAAACCCAAAAGCCTAGAGTTAGTGCATTATTTTAGGACATGGTCATGATTACAAGGAATCAAGTCCCGAAGGACCGATCAGTTTAGCAGTCTTGGAAAACAGATTACATACATGAATGTTACATTACATTATAAAATGATTAACAACAACAACATTGTCTATATTGAACGCATTCATATCCCTTCGACTATCCCTATAAGTCATTCATAATATAATTATTTTCATCTTGGAAAAAATAAAACATAGAAAGGTGTGAGCTCAGTTCTCATTAAGGATAACAATATTGTGAAAAATTTCATAAATAAGCATAAAATATTTAAGGCAATGTATAAGACAAAAAAAAGCCTTTTAAACTTAAACTTCAGCATAATATGGAAAAGATAAATCAAATAATTTCATTTACTTATTCACATGGATATTATAATAGTCTAATAATCACATTTAATATCAATAGCTAATTTCATAATGATAGAATTCATAATTCCAGACTTCATAACCACATATTCAAGGGCCTTGTGACTAGACTACAAATAAGATTTTGTCAAGGACTTATTACAAGACACTCATTTGTCTCATGATACCTACTGATTCATATAGGATCTATATCGGGCTCCACCCGTCACTTACTAAGTCCAACGCATTCCTCATATGAAAAGGTTTAAACATAACATAAACATTCTTATTAAAACTAGCATACGAAATGTCAATAATTCATCCATAAGCCATGACTGGTATAAAAATAACACATATGCAGTAAAAAATATCACAAAACCTTCAATACAATATGGAATATTTTTATAATAAATCAACCTTGATCAAGAATAATATCTCGTAAAGGATTTTGACATAGTTGAAAATGATCGGTAAAAATCTTTGAGAGAAATATCCCTTTTTCATGAAATCATTTAAAAGTCACATAATTTATAAATAATTTCATTTAAAAGATAATTTTGAATCAAAGTGTCCCATACCACTTTGAAATTTTTTAAAGTAATTAACATTTTAAAACATTCATCTTCATATAAATAAATCCTTAAAACAATTTTAAAAACATGGACATTAATGAGAATGGTTTAAAAGAATAAATATTTAAAACATTTAAAATGATGTTTTAGTAAAATATTACCTTAAAAATAATTCCTTTGAAAACTATTTTATGAAACATGTACATGGATAATAAATATTTCCCAGTAGATACTTACGTAATAACAACCTCGGATAATGAAGATATTTTAAAATTAACCCTTACCTTGCACTTTGCTCTGGTCGAGGGTACGTTTAACCTCTTATATAATGAACATAGTATGTTATTAAATTATAACATAACCATATTAATATTTATTATATCATACATGATTCATTTATGACTTTATACTACCCATTTAATAATGATTTCAATGTTAAATTAATATTTCGGGTAATAATCGCTTTCTTTATCGTACATGTTTTTAATTGTTATTCTTGATCGTATCATTTAGATCATGATTTAAATAATTAAAAAATATAAACATTGATTTATATATCATATATAATTAGAATATAAATATTAATAATAGATAGATATATGAAATGGGATGCACCATTTATGGAGACGGTAGGTCGTACGTACGCATAAAGGTTGTTTCCATTTTCATATCGTATTGAACGAAAGTAAGTGAATAAGATATATGTAAGTATATAAATATATATATATATATATACATATATATCTCCAGTATAATTATTATTTCATATATTACATACTTATTAATAATATATATATTTTTTATCATCGTTGAATGGTGAATGTGGAAATGAATCTCATCGCGTCGTGGAGATGGTAATCTGTACGTATGCATGAATGACAATATCATTATATCAATGGTGAAATAGTATGTAATTGGATGATATATAATATATAAATACTAATTAACATGTTATATTTATTATTTATGTCAGTTATACTCATTATTATACCCATCCAAATAATGAAGTGTTTGAATAACAAACTACACCACGAAGTGGAGATGGTAAGTCGTACGTACGCACGTATGTTGACTTTGTCATTATAGGATGGATAGAATAACGATTATTGTTGTACCATATTTATAATAACATCACAATATATATAAGGTACTGGATTTATTATTTTAGTATGGAAACAACAAAGAAAGAGGAAGTGGAAGAGGAAAAGAACATGAAAGAGGGTGGTGAAATTATTAACACTTCTTCGGGTGTTTCCTTTTGAGTTGATCAAAATGGCCCCTTAGGTCGGATTTATGATCAATGTAAGGCCTCTAGGTTTAATGTAGGATAGTTTAGAAGGTATTTGGGCAGGTTTTCACTTAGACAAATGGCTTTGGAGGTGTGAAATTAAGAGAAGGGGAAGTTCCCTTTTATAAGGAGGTGAGGGTCACTTTAGAAAAATATTAATTTATTAATTTATTATACAATAATATTCGGTTTTTAAAGGCTCCAAATGAATTTATTTCAATTATTAGGAGTTTATGGGTCTAAATAATCTCAACAAATAGGTTTTAGACAAGTTTAAGTTACCATTTTAACCTTATCTTTTAGATTTAACTCTTAGTTAAATAGTTTAACTTTTACTGTGTCTTCTTGTATTCTTACACTATATGGTTAATAAATTTACTCTAAACTTACAAGAGAATGTCAAGTGGTTCATTAATTATATATATAATATTATTTAATCCCTTTTTCAAAACCTTATATTTTTTGGAATATTATATCAACCAATAATATGGTATTTGTTTTAAAAACTAATTTATGTCAATTTTGACACTATTTAGTATTTGGTTTTTGTAAAAGTCATCAAAACTTGATTAATTCGAACCAAATACATTGAATAAATAATAAAATTTCATATTCACTTATAAAATTATTGTATGGCATCAAAAATTTCAAATTATATTTATTTTAATATTTACAATATCATTTATTTGATTCTTTTATTAATAAAGAAAATATTGCATCATTATTGTGTCATAAATAAATATATTCATTTTATGTATAAAAATTATAAATAAAATATAATCATGTAGGAAATGTTTTTATATTTAAAATTAATATTTATGGTCTAAAATATCAATTATATAACCCCATATAAAAATGTTTTACTAAAAGATACATGCTTTTGTTATTGTTGTCTTTACTTTAGATTAATTAAAATAAAATGTCATTATCACTCTCAAGTGGATTCATGGGGTCCTAAAATCGACCAAATGATGACCATGGTCGGAAATGTATCATCAAATATGGTTAGTACATGTGTTAGGGTAATTTAATATTATTTTAATATTATTTTTTTACCCATATTTATCGGATTTACCCTTTAACCATGGTAAATAAAATATTTACCGAAATAATTATTCATAATGTCTAAAAATAAAATTTATTTATTTAAAAAAATTTGACCTCATAATTACAAATATGGAATCCATTTTTCCAAATTCAAAACACATAATTTTCATAAATTAATTTAAAATTAATTCCTGTTGTCAAAACAAAAAACATATTTTTAAGAAATAATAACTATCAAAAGATTGACACTTGTTTATGTCCAATTTAAATGTAAAATTACATTAAATGACCTAAATTATATTAAATGATAAAAATATAATCTAATTATACATAAAAACCATTCAAATTTTTAATTTAACACTATAAATTATTTCGATTAAAAAAATGTTTTTAATTAAAATTTAGTATTTTTTTACTATTCAACAAAATATGAAAGTTATCATAAAAGTATAAAAAATTTATACAAACTAAATTTTTATGTCCCTATTATAAATATGAATTTAATTTCACTAAATTGAATATATAAAAGTGTCAAATATTATATGTAAAAAGGGTTCGCCATTAAAAGGCATAAACTGTATTTTTTGAAAAATACCTCTGTTATCTTAAAAATTGAATTTTTCTTATATTATATATAATAAACACAAAATATGAATGTTAAAATTATATAGGATATATAAAATTTAAAATGTGTTTAATATTATTCATAACCTCTTTTTTGAATGGTTAGTTTAGTAAGTCGTGGTGCGCTCGAACTCAGTGTTTTGTGTAGAGAAAGTTATTGAAATACATTAAAGAGATAAAATACTGTGAAATATTGGGGTGTTACATTCTATCATCCTTAAATAAATTGCATCCTAAAAATTTGAAATTGTTTTTTTGAAAATAAAATGTTAAAATAGAAAAATACCTTTCCGGAAAACCCACATCAGAAATTGGGTTAATAAAATTTAGTCTTAATAAGAGGGGAAGGGAAATGAAAAAGTCACCATCAAATTATGATCTCAATTAGGAGAACATTGTAGTAAATTAGAGACACATAATTGGAGGGAAAATTAAATATTTATATGGAGTGATCGAGGTCATCAATCACAAACAAGTGTAAAATTGAGGGCCTCAAAGCCATCAATCTATGAAGATTTAAAAATATCATTGGTTAAACAAAAATAAGGTATTAAGATAACACATTTTTGGTTTTAAGATATCTTCCCTAAAGTTTAAGAATTAATTTATTCATAGAATAAGAGGAAAAAAATATACTTTATAAGTAGAGTTTCATCCTTCAACTAATTCTTACCAAAAACTCATCTTTCACTCCAAAAGATAATATAATTAAAAAATATTCTATTTATCCTAATCGTATAGGGTTACAAAACTAATTAATTTATAATTAATTTTTCAGACTATTTAAAAATAAACTACATTATACAAACCAAGACATCATGTATGCCAGTGATAGGTGATGCACCCTTGTCGCCCTTCAGTTGCGGGTTCAACTCTCACGGACTTTCTAGACTTGACGGGTTGTCGCCTGACCTTAGGGTTGTCCTTTTTATGACAATACAAAAACAATCTCAAGAAATGATTTAACCTTAACAATAGTATCCAATGTCAAACATAATCGATCCCAACCTTTAGACTTATCCAAAATACTTCTGTCCAAACTCATAGTCCAAAATTTATAAGGAAGGTAAACACAATGAAGATCCTTTTTGTCACATAATAACATGTGAATAACTTTATCATGTATTCTTTTAAAACACTATAACACCGTAAATTACCATAAAACCTTATTGATTACATTCATGATCCATTATTCCTTATAGAATACTGGATATACTCATTCTATCCAAAAATGTTGTAAACTCCAACAATTATGGAATAAAAAACCCATTAATCAGTTCCAAGGATATCAATAACATCCAATATAATTTATCCAAATGAATCATATATTATTCCAAAATCAATACCTCGATATCAAGACTATATTAAAGTTTTATCTTTACTTAAACCAAGTATTTTCCAAATAGTTTAACTTTCTTTTGAGTCACTTTTCTTGGTACCACACAATCTCAAATCCTCAATGAAATAGTATTGCAGTACAACCCTTATATACTTCATAATTGTTATAATTGGTACATCATTGATACAATAATCAAATGACATAATTCTTTAATATCTACATAAGAACACTATTCATTAATCTTTATTTGTGCTAATATCATAACTTGATTATTATCCAATAGCATCATTTTTGGTATACTCTGATGATTTGGACATTGATTCGTGTAGTGTCTGAACTCCTTGCAGATGAAGCATTGTACATTTGAAACCTTTTTCTTGCCCTTGAAATAATTTACTCGGTGTCCTTTTTCTCCACACTTATAAAAAACTCTCATTCCCTTCAAGCATTTACTAAGGGGATTCTTTCCACAGTTATCACATATGGGAAAATCCTTCTTTCCATCATTCCCTTTATCCATCTTTCTCTCTACCATCCTTTTCTTCTCTGGCTTTCCTTCAAAGCCATAGGACTCATAAAATTCATTACTTATCTTATTAACACATGATACTATTTCTTTATGTGATGATAATACATGGGAGACTATTTCCTTTCTAAATGTCGGCTTAATACCATGAAAGATATAATCCTTCTTAATTTTTGGATCAAGCGTATTTTTGGTGTTCTCATTCCATCTACTGGGTGCCATTTCTAAATAATGGCATACAATAGGTTATTTTATGAATCACAATGCATAATTCCAAACTTGTAAAATACCTAACGTAAATTGAAAATATTATGCATATAATCTATAATCATAAAAAATTTTCTTTGAGAAAGTATTTACTCCTAAATCCTTCATAATGGATTGTAATGAAAATGTGAATTATCCAAAGCATATCCCTTGGGAGTTTTGTAACCAGGAGTGCATCAAGGCTCGTTTTCGTGTACCAGGATACCCTAGGTCAAGCCTGAAACTCCTTGTCAGAGTTTTCACTCCTAGGTAAATCTGTGCCAGAGCTGCCTCTACCTACTCGTATCTAGACAGGGATGTATTTCTTAGAAAATACACAAAATCTCTATATTACCAAAATTCTAGGAAGTTATTCTATACTAATCCTCAAATTCTATCTTAGGGTAATGTTCTTTAATCAGATTTTATCTAAATCTATTTCAATGGTTGTTGATAAACTTACTCTGATACCAACTATAATGCCCCGACCCAAGAAGCCCAAAATTGGTGTATTATTTTAATACATTAGTTTGATTAAAAGGAATCAAGTTCCGAAGGACCAATCAGTTTAGAAGTCTTATAAAATAGATTACATACATGAACGTTACATTACATTATAAAATGAAAAACAAAAACAACATTATCTCCATTAAACACAATCATATCCCTTAGACTATCCCTGTAGGTCAGTCATAATATACTTATTTGCATCCTGGGAAAAATAAAACATAGAAAGGGGTGAGCTCAAATGCTTAGTAAGGATAACAATATAGCGAAAACTTTCATAAATAAGCATAAAATATTTAAGGAAATGTATAAAACTAAAAAAAATCCTTTTAAACTTGAACTTCAACATAATATGGTAAAGATAAATCATATAATGCCATCTACTTATTCACATGGATATTCTACTATTCGAATAATCACATTTAATATCAATAGCTAATTTCATAATGATGGGATTCATAATGCTCGACTTCATAACCACATAGTCAAGGCCTTGTGCCAAGACTACAAATAAGATTTTGTCAAGGCCTTGTTCCAAGACACTAGTTTGTTTCATGAGACCTACTGATGCATCGAGGAGCTATAGCAGGCTCCACCCGTCACTTTCTAAGTCCAATGCATTCCTCGTATGAAAAATTTTAAACATAACATAAACATTCATATTAAAACTATCATACTAAATGTCAATACTTTATCCATAAACCATGAATGGTATAAAAATAACACATCCACAGTGAAACATATCACAAAACCTTCAATACAATATGAAATATTTTTATAATAAATCAACCTTGATCAAGAATAATATCTCGTAAAGGATGTTGACATAGTTGAAAATGATCAGTAAAAATCTTTGAGAGAAATATCCCTTTTTCATAAAATAATTTAAAAGTCACATAATTTATAAAGGAATTCATTTAAAAGATAGTTTTGAATCAAAGTGTCTCATAGAACTTTCAAACTTTTAAAAGTAATTAACATTTTAAAACATTCATGTCGGTATAAATAAATCCTTAAAACCATTTTAAAAACATGGACATTAATGAGAAAGGTTTAAAAGAATAAATCTTTAAAACATTTAAAATGATTTTTTAGTAAAATATTACCTTAAAAATAATTCCTTTTAAAACTATTTTACAAAACATGGACATGGATAATAAATATTTCCCAGTAGATACTTACGTAAAAACAACCTCGGATAATGAAGAGATTGTAGAATTAACCCTTACCTTGCACTTTCCTTTGGTAAAGGGTACGTTTAACCTCCTGTATAATGACCATAGTATGTTATTAAATTATTCCAGAACCATAATAATATTTATTATATCATACATGATTCATTTATGAATTTATACTACCCATTTAATAATTATTTCCATGTTAAATTAACATTTTGCGTAATAATCGCTTTCTTTATCGTACGTATTTTAACTTGTTATTCTTGATCGTATCATTTAGATCATGATTTAAATAATTCCATAATATAAAATTTGATTTATATATCATATATTTTTAAAATATAAATATTTATAATATATAGATATATGAAATGTGAGGCACTGTTTATGGAGATGGTAGGTCGTACGTACGCCTAAATGTTATTTCTGTTTTCATATCGTATTGAATGGAAGTAAGTGAATAAGATATATGTAAGTATATATATATATCCAGTATCATTATTATGTCATATATTACATACTTATTAATAATTTATATTTTTATAATCTTTGTTGAATGGTGAATGTGCAAATGAATCTCATCGCGTCGTGGAGACAGTAATCCGTACGTACGCACGAGAGACAATATCATTATATTGATAGTGAAATTGTATGTAATTGGATGGTATATAATATATACATAATAATTAGCATTTAATAATTATTATTTACATCATTTATACTCATTATTATACCCATCCAAATAATAAAGTGATTGAATAACAAAGTATACCACGACATGGAGACAGTAAGCCGTACATACGCACGTATGGTGACTTTGTAATTATATGATGGATAGAATAAAGAATATAGTTGTACCATATTTATAATAACATAAAATTATATATAAGGTACTTTATTTATTATTTTAGTATGGAAACAACAAAGAAAGAGGAAGTTGAAGAAGAAAAGAACTTGAAAGAGGGTGGTGAAATTATTACCTCTTCATCGGGTGTTTCCTTTTGAGTTGATCAAAAGGGCTCCTTAGGATGTCTTTCTGATCAAAGTAAGGCCTCTTGGTTGAAGGAAGGATAGTTTAGAAGGTATTTGGGTAATTTTTGGCCGAGTCAAATATATTTGTAGGTGTGAAATTAAGATAAGGGGAAGTTCCCTTTTATAAGGGGGTGAGGGTCACTTTAGGAAAATATTGAAATATTAATCTATTATACAATATTATTCGATTTATAATGGCTTAAAATGAATTTATTTCGATAATTAGGTGGTTATGGGTATACATACTCTCAAAAAATAGGTTTTAGATAAGTTTATGTTACCATTTTAATTTTATCTTTTAGATTTAACTCTTAGTTAAATAGTTTAACATTTATTGTGACTTATTATATTCTTACACTATATGGTTAATAAACTTACTCTAAACTTCCAAGAGAACCTCAAGTGATTTATTAATGAAATATATAATATTATTTAAGCCATTTGGACGAATATTAAATTTTTTAGAATATTATATCAACCAATAATATAGTATTTGTTTTAAAAACTAATTTATGTCAATTTTGACACCATTTAGTATTTGGTTTTTGTGAAAGTCATAAAAACTTTATTACTTCAAACCAAATAATTTATCAAATACTAACATGTCATATTCACATATAAAATTTTTATATGGAATAATAACTTTAAAATTATATTTATTTTAATATTTACAATATCATTTATTTGATTCATTTATTAATAAGGAAAATACTGCATCATTATTGTGTCATAAATAAATATATTTATTTTATGTCAAAAAATTATAAATAAAATATCATCATGTATGAAATATTTTTATCTTTAAAATGAATATTTATAGTAAAATATATCAATTATATAACCCCATATAAAAATATTTTACTGAAAAATACATGCTTTTGTTATCTTTGTCTTTACTTTAGATTAATTAATATAAAATGTCATTATCACTCCCAAGTGGATCCATGGGGTACTAAAATCATTAAAAGGATGAACATGGTCAGACATGTATCATAAAATATGGTTATTACATGTGTTAGGGTAATTTAATATTATTTTAATATTATTTATTTATCCATATTTACCGGATTTACCCTTTAACCATGGTAAATAAAATATTTACCGAAGTAATTATTCATAATGTCTAAAAATAAAAGATAAATATTTACACAATTTTTACCACCTAATTCCAAATATGGAATCCATTTTTATAAATTCAAAACACAAAAGTTGCAGAATTTAATTTAAAATTAATTCCCATTGTCAAATCAAAAAGCGTTTTTTTAAGAAATAATAACTATCAAAAGATTGATAATTTTTTATGTCCAATTTAAATGTTAAATTACATACAATGACCTAAATTATATTAAATGATAAAAATATATTCTAATTATACTTAAAAACCATTCAAATTTATAATTTAACACTATAAATTATTTCGATTAAAAAAGTTGTTTTTAATTAAAATTTAGTATTTATTCACTATTCATCAAAATAGGAAAGTTATCAGAAACGTACCAAAAATTTATTCAAGATAAATTTTTATGTCCCTATTATAAATATTAATTTAATTTCACTAAATTTAATATATATAAGTTTCAAATATTATATTTAAAAAGGGTTCGTAATTAAAAGGCATAAAACTACATTTTTTAAAAAATACCTCTTTTATCTTAAAAATTGAATTTTTCTTATATTATGTTTAAGAAACAAAAATGATGAATGTTAAAATTATATAGGATATATAAAATTTAAAATTTGGTTAATACTATTGATAACCTCTTTTTAAAATGGCTAGTTTGGTAAGTCGTTGTGCGCTCGAACTCAGTGTTGCGTGTAGCGCAAGTTATTGAAATACTTTGAAGAGATAACATACTATGGAATATTTTGGTGTTAAATTTCCTCCTATAGTTCCTAGTGATTTTGCTAAATCTGAAGGATCTTGATCTTCAACTTGGTGTACCTCAACTATCGATTTTGTTGTCAGAATTCTACAAAGAATTGAGTTACCTGGAACTGACACTAGTGGCTCATTTCAACCATTGAAGTCCCTCAGTTGATGATTTAGATAGTTTTGTTTTTGGTAAGTGGGATTTTCATGAATGTTCGGACATCGGTCTTCTTGATAAATTCCACTTCATGATTTGGTTTTCTTCGAAAGATAATCTGGTCCGGGTTTAGTCCAATGCTCCATGTTGATGTAATGGCTGTATGTTCTTCCTTCTTCGATGGTCTTTTGATCTCTGTATGAATTGTGACCCATCCTACATCACGACATGGGTAATTCTCCCTCAAATCCCTTTACATTTTTTAAAATATAGCAATTATTTGTATGATTGGAAATATGGTAGGTCGCTTTCTATGTTCTGATATTCACACGTCTACTGTGAGTCATCCGATCAACCCTGGCCTTTATGTTGAGGTGGATGTATCAAAGAATCTTGTGCATTAGATCTAGATTATAGCCGGTAAAGAATTTAGATGGAATCAGGCTGTCGTTTTTGAATCTTGGGTTAACTATTTCTCGACCTGCTATTGATTGGGGCATTTGACCTCTAAATGTCATTGTGAAGACATTAACAAGAGGACATTTGATCCAAAGGAGAGGCTAGGTAAGGTATTTGGATAGAGGAATATGTCTGTTGTGGGTGATTATCCTGGAACTGATTCTAGTTTAGTGAACCGGGATGCATCGACTTTGGTAAATTATACAGAGGTCCCTCCTAATCTGATGTTTTCTGCAGTGTTTGGTCAGATTAACCATGATCTGAAAATTGGGAATGGTGTGAAGTAGTCTGTTTACAAGGGTTCCTCTAGTACTAGAGGCAATGCAAGCCTCTCAAGTATCTATGTGGTTTCATGGGATACTCAGCGTAATGTTTATGTGCATTTTGTCACTAACATGAAGGTTGATGGTCAGCTTGAGGGGCCCAAGCTTGTGGCTAAGGAGAATCTGAACTCTATTATCTATGATGATGGTCTAATCTTGGAGGATTTGGAAGTTTGTGATGATGAGATTCAAGGGTGGGATGATAGTGATGGAGGTGTGATGATCACAGTTTCTATTAGTAATCACTTTCAAGATTTGGATCATGAGAAGGTGGAGGAGGGTACTCCAATGAATGAAGGTGTCAGTATGCAGCTTGAGGTCCCTTCTTAGAAGTATGTAATTGGAAAAGGAGTAATGAATAAGGGGATACATGATGATCATGAGTTTTTGGATCATCTACATTGTTTAGAAATGATTGAAATTAATATTCAATTTCAGCAAGAATGAGGAGGGAATGATGGTTATCAATAGGTTCATATCCTTGAAAAATGGGGGGATATATTTGATAGTGATAAGGAAAATTATGGTGGCATGATCAGACCTTCATATAGTGAAATTGATCCAAGCGGGAAGAAGAAGATGTCTGGGAAGCAGGAAGTTATCACTGCTCCACCATGAAGAAGATCGAGGAAAGACTACTCCTATCAGCCAAATATGGTGTCCACCAGGTCCTCTGTTAGGAATGAAGGTGGGGTCGGCTCTGGTTTGAATAAAGGTATGCAATCTTCTAATGAGTTTCTATCTTTGGAGTGGTTGAATCTGAGAAGGAAGTATTCTACGGTTTTGAAGCACTATGAAATCCTAGAGTGGGAATCGGCTACAACATAGGAAGCAATTTACCATATATGTGGCGACAAGTATGGTTTTTATAATCTATAGCTGCATTTTCTAGATTGTGGGTATTGTTTGTTTTACTTTTATTTTATTTTAATAAATGGTCATAGGTTCACCTCTAACTGATCTTTTCTGGTATATTATGTAGGACCCTTATATATATTTGATAAATCAGTTAATATTATTTGTAGTGCTCTAAACCTAGAAGCTTAGAGCTCATGTCTACTATCAATCACATTGTCATGATTATAAGGAATCAAGCCATAAAATTCTGATTAGTTTAGTATTCTTGGTGAACTAGATAAATAAATGAGTATTTTATTACAAATGACTACACTAATTTCAATATAATTTTTTATTTTTTCTAAATAAATAGCTTCTAGGATAAATCTAATTCATCTAGTAAATCTTTGTATATCTTTTATAGTACTCTTCTTCGATTCTTGGGGAAATAAAAAAAATAAGGGTGAGCTAAAATTCTCAGTAAGGTAAAAATATAGTGGAGGAAATAATGAATCAATGAGAGTAATAATTTTTTTCATGGTAAATAACTAAACACACATACCATCTAATCAATAAACTGAATGGAAGTGAATAAATAATATTTCATGGTAATAACAGTAAATACATGCCATTCATATAACTAGATGAGGAAAAATTACAGTGGAAAGGTATGAAACTAAAACACATTCTATTTAATCAATGAACTGAAATGTACTATATCCATAGATATATCGACGCAAAATCTCATGGATGAATAATAACTTAAACTACTATGAGGGAAATGCTTAATTTTCAGATGTCGTGTTTAAGGTGCATAAAAACATATTACCATGAATACATTTCAAAAAAAGGTTTAAAATTAAGGGTAGAAACCCAATTGCCCAACTATTTGTCTCATGATAACCTATTTATGCATTAAGGAGCTATATAAAGTCTGGGCCCCTCCTTTCATTTCCAGTCCAAAACATTCCTCATATTGAATAATTAAAATAACTAATATGCCTTATCAATTAACTGTATTTAATGATAAATATGGATTTTTAAATAATTTTCCATTTAAACATTATGTTTAAAATGGTAAATAGTTTATTCAATAGTAATATCCATGATAAATGGTATGGATAACTATAAGAAATTCATTTCTCAATGATCATACAAAATTTTATATTTCAAGGAGACTAAAAAATATTAAAGTAAGTGAATGTGAATACTATCCTTGTCCAAATAAATAATAAACCATCCAAAGTAATATTAAGGATGGTTTTAAAACAAAAAATCACAAGTAGATTAAAATAAAGGGTTATTGTTGTTGATGAATAGAAATACTATAAAACGATCTTTTGAAAACATTCTTGAGGAAAATATCCTATTATTATGAAAAAACACTTAAAAAACCTTTTCTTTTAAAATCACTTTTGAAAATATTTTCTTTAAAAATTAACTATTTAAAAATGCAACAGAATATTCCAAGAAATGACGGTAGGTAAATACAAACAAGTTGTACAAGGTAAAAATAATATTCCTTTTGTATGGAAAAATATTAGAAAATTACTTGTTTGAAAAGAAAGAAGAAGATTCCTTTGAAAAAAATTGGTAAAAGACAAAATGGATTAAAATTTTATTTAATAATAATTTTACAAACATTTATTAAAAACCTTTTAATAAAACATGGTTTTTAGAAGAAAACTGGCTCTCCAACTAAAGAGATAAATAAAGTCAGGTTTTCTAGAAAAAAACTTTTTCAAAAACATTTTTAGTACCAAAGAATTGAAGATTTGTACTAATGTTGAAAATGGTCATGAATAATCAGAGGAGAATAAAAGGGTTTATTGAACAATGGTTATATAATTTACTCAAATGTAAATTCCATTGAAATATCATTAAATATATAGTTGACGAAAATAATCTTTAAACATTCCAAAGTGTCACATACCACCTTGAAACATTTTAAATCATAAACCTCATGAAGTAATAATATTAAATTAAATCCTTAAATAGAATTAAGTTTATAGGATTAATTAAAAAATATACAAATATGGGCATTATATACACCACACAAAAGATATAAGTGTTGAAATGACATTTATCGCACGGATGTAAAAAGTCAGAGGAGAATCCCTTACCTTGTGTTTTCTTTTAGGTGAACATCCTTTAACATCCTATATAATAAACTTATATTAATTTTATAATTTCTTGAGAACCTTTTTCAAGTTTATAATTACTTTTATCTCACTTATTATTATGTTGTATAAAACTACTTGAATAATTAGTTTTACATTGAGTGTTTTGACCAAATTCGGTTTATGTGTCAAAAAAAACTTTGGTAAGTAAACTATGGTCAAAGGGGTAAATATATAACATCTCTAGAATAATAATCATGACATAATTATCATATTTTTACATAAATTATACTTTTAAAATCAATCATTGAATATGGTTATGAAAAATGAACCAACGTTATAATCATGGAGACGGTAGGTCGTACGTACACATGAGTAACATTATCATTTTTCAATGATAATTATGGAAAGAAGGTAAGTATAATTATATATTTCCAGAATTATCATAATATTATTAATACCATATTATTTATTCATATATACTTATATATATAAATTTTTTATGTAAAAGGAATCACATTATATTGAGGAGGCAGTAGTCCACACGTCTACGAACAACGTTATCTCTTTTAAAGTGTGTGAAAGGGAAATAAAGAAAATGATATATATATATATACATATATATATCCATCAAATTAAATATGTCATCAATTTCATATATATATTTTTTATGTATCATATTTTTAATTATAACCATCCTTTATACATTCCATATATTGTGTGAACGAATCACATCGCTTTGAGGGGCGGTAGTCAATGCTTCCTCAAACGATGTTATCATATTAATGTGAATTAGAAAGTATTAAATGTATGTGTTATAAAATGATTAAATAAGTATAAATAGATAATAAATATCATATCTAAAATAAAAAACGTATTTTCCATCTTAATTTACAACCATCAAAGTTGGAAATGGAAAAATGGACAATCATCGTTTCATAAGGCAGTAGTTTTCTATACACAGAAATAGTATGTTAGTTACCCATTACATGGAGGTGTGTGTACGTTTATGGAGAAATATTTAACATAAAAATCCTATTATATTTATAATACTTGTTTTTTTATGTAATCATATAATAAGAAGAGTATAGGGGTTTAAGAATTTAAATGAAACTAAAAATCTTGAGAGAAGATGTTGCCTCTTAATCGGGTAACTTCTATTAGTTTATACCAAAAGGATTACTTGGAATGATTTATTCTTTAATATATGATTATAGGTATAGGGGAGAAATTTTGGGAGACTATTTGGTCAGATATTGGCCGAACCTAAGAGGTTTTATAGGTGTGAATAAGTGGAACAGATGGTGGCCTTTTATAGGGAAGGAAAAGGACTCACTTGGAATTTTTGGAAATAAGTTAGGTGTACATATGTTCTTACAAATAAAATATTACCAAACCCAAAAAACTCAATAATGAAAGGTTAATGGCCAAATTATTTATATATAATGGGTGTTTTACAAGTTTCTAGGTCATTTGGGCCCTTAAATACAAGGCTTAGTCCATTTTTAATCCTAATTACTCTTTAATTATTGTAATTAATTATAATCAATTTCACTAATCATTTTGGTCAAAAATTAAGTTGATATTATTAAAATAAAAATATAATACTGATTAAAATGGTGTATGTCTATTTTTTTAAATTAAATTCACAAAAGTGGAAAAATTAAGATTAATGCTAATCTCACAAATAGATGGTTTAAGTGGTTTTAGTAGAAAAATGTTCAAAAGATTATTGAGTTTTTATATTAAATTTCAATGTGATATTGATTATAATAAAATAAATTTTTCTAATATATTTATTATTTATATAATGTGACTTTATAAAAAATTTAATATATAATTTAACATTAATAATTATTTAAATAAAAGGCAGTTTTTAACTAAAATGCAGTATTTTTCACTATTCATAAAAAAATGAAGCTTCTCGTAAAAATACCAAAAAATAACCCTAGAATAATTTTTAAATTATTAATTAAATAATGAAGTTTATTTTATTAAATTTATTTTATAATAATGTCAAAATTAATATTAAAAATAGGTTCTCCATTAAAAGGCGGTAAAAATGTCTTGATAAAAATATAGGTTTTTATGTGTGAACTAGGGTTTGTTCTTATCTTATGATTTTCAAACCTAATGGATAAATAAAAAAATATTTGATTGAATATATTACATATTAGTTTCATTAAAATAATTAACTAATTGTATTTAATTATGTTTATTAAGACAAAACTCCTTTAGAAGCATAAAAATAATAATATTTCTTTTTATATCTAATTGGTACTTATTTTCATTTCTCATTCATTGTTAACCAATGAATTAATTTTATATTTGTGTAAACCATAATTTTTATAAGTTAGTTATTACTATTCATAACAACTAATTTAATGTCATGTTTATATCATATTATATTAAATAATAATATTTTTATAATACATTGTTATTTGGTGAAACTTGATCTTGTGTATAATGCAAGCTATCAAGGAAGGTTGTTCTTATATGTAACAAAAGATATAGAAGAAGGTCACTCTTGTGTGTAACACAATATATCAAGGAAGGTCCCTCTTGCATGTTACAAAAGATAACTTGGTGTTAAATGCATTACAAGCAATATCATGTATTAAATTTATTTAAAATAGCAAAATATATAGTAGAGTCTCGGGATATTATATTCCCTTATGCGCTTAGTGTGGTGTTTCACACATTCTATTTAATAAAAAGTTTTAATTCAGAATTTCATGGTGCTACATTCTCCCCACCTTAATTAAATTGAATCCTCATAATTTAAACTCGATCTTGGTAAGAGATTTTTTGATGTTTCAAAAATTTAAATCACATATCATGATAAGGGTTCATAAAAAATCCTCTAGAAAAGAGAGAATGGGAATTAAAATGGTCACATGAACTAACATGTATCTGGGTTTCTAAGTATGAGATCATTAGTGGCAACTAGAGATGAAGACTTGGAGGAAAAGTGTAAATATTTATAAGGAGTGAATGGGGTTATCAATCACAAACAAGTAAATGATCAATAGAATGTTGAGGACCTCAATGCCATAAATTGGATACAATTTAAGAGACCATAAGTTCAACAAAAATTAAGTTATTAGGATAGTATTTTATTTCTAATTCGTTTTCGTATTATTGGGTAATTATTTTACTGACCAAGAATATAAGGAAATATTCTAAATCGATAGGTTTAAATTTCATATGAACAATACTAACTTTTAATTGTGCTTTGATAAAATTATAATTCATCCCTTTAATCTCAAAAATTAATTACCAATAATGATTTTTTTTAATTCTTGAACCACTAAAAGAAACTTTTAAAGGATCGTAAGGCCAATAAAATAGTGACAAGTTTAACTACTTTTCACTTACTATCTTCTAAAATAAATATGGTTAATATATTAATATCTAATCCTCAAAAGTGATACTAACGGTTCATCATTAACATTTATTCATCAAATTATTTAACCAAAAACAATGAAAAATTAACCAGGACATTATGTAGGTCAGTGGTTGGTGTGAAACCCTTATCATCCTTCGGTCGTGGATTCAAGACCTGCAACCTTATCAGATTTGATTGGTTGTCACCAGAATTATTGGTTTTCCTTTTCTAAAACCAAATTAATATAATTTCAAAAACAAATATGATGGAAATAATTAAAATTTAAACATAAATAGAATATTAACCATGATTTTCAATACTTCCTCAAAACATAAATACTTCATCCTTTTATTTTCACATAGGTCCTTTATTAGTCTAGGGTTTATACATAATATCATTTATAGGATTTCTAAATCATGACACCTCATATTCAATATAATAATACCTTAGTTTTAACCTAGGTTATTCATTATAATTATCTAATCAAATCTGTCATAATGGTTTTTAAATAAAACGTGGATTATCCTAAGCATATCCCCCTAGGAGTGTCAAACCAAGTGCGCATTGAGGCCTGTTTTCATGTACCTGGTTACCCAAAGTCAGGCCCGGAACACCTTGTTAGAGTTATTACTCCTAGGTACATCTGTTCCATAACCATGTCCACTTATATTATCTATAAAGGGATTTATTTCTAGGAAGACTCATATAATATATAAGTTACCAAAACTCTAGGGTGTTCTTATATACTTATCCTGAAATTATACCTTAGGGTTATGTTCTCTAACCTATTTTTTCTTAAATCTAGTTCCCAAGGTTTCTACTAAACTTTCTCAGATAAAAAATGTATCACCCTAACCCCAGAATCCTGGAGCTAATGGCTTCTATAAATTAAATTGGAATTATTACAAGTAATCATGTCCCAAAGGACCGATCATTTTAGAATTATTAGTGAACCAGGTACATAAATTTGTCTTTTATTACAAATTAATACACTAATTAAAACATAATTTTTTATACTTTATAAATAAATAGCTTCGAGGATAACCCTAATAAATCTAGTAAATCTATGCATATCTTTCATAGTATGGTTCTTGGATTCCTGGGGAAAGAAACATAATAAGGATGAGATCAAATTCTTAGTAAGGTAAAATATAGCGGAAGAAATAATAAATCAATGAGATTAATAATTTTGGAATGGTAAATAATTGAACACACATACCATGTAATAAATAAACTGAATGGAAGTGCGTAAACAATATGGCATGGTAATAACAAGAAATAAATTCCATTCAAATAACTAGATAAGGAAAAATCACTATAACAAGATATGAAACCAAAACACGTGTCATTTAATCAATGAACTAAAATGAACTATATATATAGATATGTCGACGCAAAATCTCATGGATGATTAATAAATGAAACTAGTATGAGGGAAATTCTTAATTGTTGGTCGTCATGTATGAGGCACATGAAAACCTATTATTGTCAATACCTTCCACAAAATGGTTTAAAATTAATGGTAAAAACCTAATTGCACAACTATTTGTCTCATGAGAACCTATCGATGCATTGAGAATCTATATATAGTTCGGGCTCCACCCGTCAATTTCAGTCCAAAAATTACTCATATTGAAAAATAAAAATAACTAATATTCCTTATCAATTAACCATATTGAATGATAAATACATATTCATCAATAATTCTCCATTTTAATACGTAATGAAAAATATTATATAGTTTAGTAAATAGTAATATCCTTGAAAAATGGTATAGATAATTAGGAGAAATTAAATGCTCAATGATCATATTAAATTGGATATTTCAAGGGGACTAACAAATGATTCAAGGAATTGAATATGAATATTATCCTTGTCTAAATCAATAATAATCCATATAGATGAAGAATAAGGATAGTGTTAATACAACAAATCCCAAGTGGATTAAAATAAAGGGTTGTTATTTTTGATGAAGAGAAATACTATAAAATGATCTTTCAAAAACATTTATGAGAAAAATATCCTTTTATTATGAAAAATCATTTGAAAACACTTTTCTTTGAAAATAAATTTTAAAAATATTTTATTTAAAAAGTAACCTTTTAAATATTCAAATTAATCTTCAAAGAAATTACATTGGTTAAATCTATACAAGTCATACGAGGTAAAAATAATATTCCTTTTGTACAGTAAAAGATTAGAAAATGCCTCGTTCGAAAAGTGAAAAATAGAATCCTTTGAAAAAATTGTTAAAAGAAAAAAGGGGTAAAATTTTCTTTACCAAATAATTTAAAAACATTTTTAAAAAAAATTAATAAAAAACAATTTTTAGAAGAAAATAGGTTATCCGAAAAAAAGAGAGAAATAAAGTCGAGTTTTCTGAAAAAAAAAACATTTTATAAAACATTTTTAGTACCAAAGAATTGAACATTGGTACTAATATTGAAAATGTTCGTGAATAAAAATAAAATAATGAAATTTTTTATTAAACAATGGTTATATAATTTCCTCAAATGTAAATACCATTTAAATGTCATTAAAGATATAGTTGAGGAAAATAATCTTTAAACATTACAAAGTGTCACATACCACCTTGAAACATTTTAAATCATAAACCTCATGAAGTAATAATATTAAATGAAATCCTTAAATATAATTAAGTTAAGAGGATTAATGATACAATATAATAATAGGAGAAGTAGATACACTAGAAAAAATATATAAGTGGTGAACATGACAATTATTCCATGGATGTAAAAGGTGAGAGGAGAATCCCTTACCTTGTGTTTCCTTTAGGGTGAACATCCTTTAGATTTATGTATAATAAACTTATTTTAATTTTATACATTCTTGATAACATTTTCATGTTTATAATTACTTTTATTTCACTTATTACTATGTTTTATACAAATACTTAAACAATTATGTTTACATCGGGTGTCTTGACCAAATTCAGTTTATGTGTCAAAAAAACTTTGGTAGGTCAACTATGGTCAAAGGGGTCAATATACAACATATAAAAAATAATTATCATGAAATAATTATCATATTTATACATAAATTATACATATAAAAGCAATCATTAAATATGGTTATGAAAAATTACCCAACGTTACAATCATGGAGACGGAAGGTCGTACGTACACATGAGTAACGTTCTCATTTTTCAATGATCGTTATGGAAATAAGGTAGGTAGATTTATATATTTATATAATTATTATAACCTCATTAATACAATATTATTTATTCATATATACTTATATATATAATTATTTTATGTAAAATGAATCGTATCATGTCGAGAAGACGGCATTCCACACATCCATGAACGACGTTATCTCTTTTAAAGTGTGTGAAAGGGTAATAAAGAAAATGATATATATATATATATATATATATATATATATTCATAAATGTAACTATGTCATGAATATCTTATATTTTTTTATGTATCATATGTTTAATTATAACCAACCTTTATACATTCCATATATAGTATGAACAAATCGCACTGCTTTGAAAGGGCGGTAGTCCACACTTCCTCAAATGATGTTATCGTATTAACGTGAATTGAAAAGTATTAAATGTATCTGTTATAAAAGGGTTACATAAGTATAAATACATAATAAATATCATATATAACATTAAAAACACAGTTTCCATTATAATTTCCAACCATTAAATTTGGTAATGGAAAAATGAACAATCATCATTCCATGAGGTAGTAGTTCACCATATAGAGAAACAGTATGTTCGTTACCCATTAGATAGAGGTGTGTGTAAGTTTAGGTAGAAATATTAACATAACAACATCCTATTATATTTATAATACTTGTTTTTTTATTTAAATAATATTATAGGGGTTTAATAATGGAAATTAAACTAAAAAACTTGAGAGAAGGTATTACCTCTTAATCTGGTAACTTCTTTTGGTTTATACAAAAAGGACTCCTTGGAATTATTTATGACAAAATAGTGTCTTATAGTTATAATTAAGGGATATTTGGAGACTATTTTGGAATATCTTTGCCTAACCTAAGAGTTTTTAGAGGTGTAAATAAGTGGGCGAGGTGGTGGCCTTTTATAGGGACGGAAAAGGACTCACTTGGAATTTTTGGAAACAAGTTAGGTGTACATATATTATTACCTAAAAGGTTTTACCAAATCAAAAAAAAAACTAAATAATTTAACGTTAATTACTGTATCATTTACATCCAATAGGTTTTCAAAAAGTTTATTGGTCATTTTGGCCCTTAAATATAAGGTTTAGTCCATTTTTAAACTTAATTACACTTTAATTACTTTAATTAATTTTAATCATTTTAACTAATAATTTTGGTCAAAAATTAAGTCAATATTATTAAACTAAAAATATAATCCTAATTAAAATTATTTATGTCCTTTTTTTAAATTCAATTCACAAAATCGGGAAAATTAATATTAATGTTAATCTCACACACATATGGTCTAACTTGTTTTAGTAGAAAAATGTTCAAAAGATTGTTGAGTTTTTATATTCAATTTCAATGTGAAATTGATTATAATAAAATAAATTGTATTAATATATGTCTTATTGATATAATTTTAATTTATAAAAAAATTAAAATGTAATTTAACATTAATAATTATTTAAATGAAAAGGCAGTTTTTAACTGAAATACAGTATTTTTCATTATTCATCAAAAAATGAGGTTTCTCAAAAAAATCCAAAAATTCACCCCAGGAAATAATTTTAATTATTAATTAAATAATGGAGTTTATTTTATAAAATTAAATTTATAATAGTGTCAAAATTAATATTTAAAATAGGTTTGCCTTTAAAAGGCGGTAAAAAGCTTTAATGAAAATATAGATGTTTATTTGTGAACTAGGGTTTGTTCTTATCTTATCCTTATCAAAACTAATGGATAAATATCAAAAATGTTTTATTGAATATATAACATATATGTTTCATTAAAATAATTAACTAATTATATTTAATTATTTTTATTAATACAAAACTGCTTTGGAAGCATAAAAATAATAATATTTCTTTTTATATCCAATTGGTTCTTATTTTCGTTTCTCATTGATTGTTAACCAATGAATTAATTTTATATTTTTGTTAACCGTAATTTTTATAATTTACTAATTACTATTCATAACAACGAATTTAATGGTTATTTTATATCATATTATTTTAAAAAATAATATTTTAATAATACATTGATATTTAGTAAAACTCAATCTTACGTGTAACGCAAGATATCAAGGAAGGTTTATATTGTGTGTAACAAAATATAACTCAGTGTTGCATGCATTACAATCAATATCATGTATTGAATTTATTTAAAATAGTAAATATATATTACAGTCTCGGGATATTATATTCCCTGATATGATTGGTGTTGTGTGCCATAAATTCTATTGAATACAAAGTTGTAATTTAGAATTTCGGGGTGTTACATTATTCATACTCTCCAATTTATAGGTTATCTTATAACGGTCATATATTTCACATATCATCTAATATCGGTTTTATGTGTTATATATGCTATCAAATATAATTTTATTATTTTAAAATCTTAGGGTGTTGCATTTTACCACCTTAAATAAATTATGTCCTCTAAATTTAAACTTGTTCTTAGTAATCAATGGTTTTACATTCAAAAATTATTTTGTGGAAAATGAACATTATAAAAAAGGGTTAATAAAACTTCCTCTTAAAATATGTAAAAGGAAATATAAAGTTCATCACATAATTAGGTTTCCAAAATGAATAATATTGGTGGGAAGTTAAAACATGGATTTAGAAAGAAGTTCCATTTATATGATAACATTATACTTTTTTAAGAGAGAAGAGGCTATCTATTTATCAAAAATGAATAAATTTTTTGTTTCAAGATCCTTTTCCAAAAGTTAAGGTAACCTTTTAACATATAGAATATGAAAATAGGGAAATATACTCATTTAATGATTATAATTTCATCCTTTAATCATTTTTCACCAAAATATAATCTATTTCTCCAAACAATGAGTATTCAAGATAAATTTTTCTTTCAAGGGGCACTAAAATTAAATTATAAGGGATCACTTCCAAAAAATTATATCATGATATTACTCTTGTCTTAAAATATTAAACCAAACCATAAAAGGTTACCACAATATAAGATAATTCCTAAAATAAATACACTTTCATATTAATCTCTAAATCCAACATTCAATTTAAATCATTCTATAACCCTATATCCCAAATATCCCCAAAACTAAAAAATTTATTTTTGTTTTTACCAAATTATCTTTCATGTTAAACCACATTTTAGACCTAAAGGTTAAATATACCTCAACCTAATGAAACATTTTAAAAAATATCATTAATCACCTCAAAAACATTAAAAATATTCAAAAATATTTTATCCTAAAAATAAATTTCCCACAAAAACTTAATATTTATCCATAAATTATTTTAAGTAAAAACAATTTCATACTAACCAGTACATTACTTATTCTACTAGTAGGTGAATCAACCTTATCACCCTTTAGTTTTAGGTTCAAGTCTCATAGTCTTTCCTGATATGATGATTTGTCACCCAATATGTGGGTTTCCCTTTTATAAAACTATATTAACATAATTCCAATAATGTTACCAAAAATATTATGAATATCCTCAAAATAACATTATGCATCAAAATAGTTTTTGACCACTAAAGTATTCTATATAACTTAATTTTTCCAAAAAATAAAATAATCTTAATTTACTATAACTACCTCAACATCTTGCGCATATAAAATATTATATTTTACTCAATCATGTGTTTTTCCATAAAATATAACTTTACTATTAACTCACCTTTATAGGTCATTAGTACCATTCCAAATATTCTTAAAAATTGTTAAATAAAACCTATTGTATAAAAATACTTAGAAGTTTCATGATTCTTATAACCACCATACCCATGATAAAAATACTTCAACATGATTATTGAGTTCCAACACTAAAACACTTCAATCATTCCACTTCAATAATTTTCATAACCTAGAACCTTAAGAACTAATACTTGAATTAGGTAATTGAATCGGATAATGATAAAATTTTCCACATCTATGACAAGTGGTGCCTTAGGTTGAACTTTATTTCCCTATGTATTATTAACCAGACTCTTCATTTTTCTTTAGAAATTAGATGTGTCGTACCCTCCTTTTAAACACATAAATCATTTTAAAGTTCCATTAATCCATATTCCATAGTGTTTATTCCCATATTTTTTACATGTAGGAAGTTGAATATTCTTTTCTTTATCATATGTAACACTTAAACTTTCATGATATGTCATCCTTATCTTCTTTTATGTGTTTTGAAATTCAACTATATTCCACTTGTTAATCATAATTCGAGATAGCTCATTTGGAATTATCACAAGATTTCTAACTTACATTTCCATTAGCTTTGTTATATCATTATGGTAATCATTACATTTCCCATCACATCAGTTTTTTGAATTATTTCTCTTATTTACCATCATTAACTAAAAATAATAAAAGAAACAAAATACGAATTAATTAATATAAAAAAGGGGGAAATTATAAACTTATAAGGAATAACTTATAAATTATAATTATATCCTAACATATGAGTATCTATGTTACAATATAGGTTATCCATGGCAACATTTCCTATTATGTTTTTTTTAATAAAAATTTTTTCAAGTCCTACATAATGGTTCATAAGGATTTTGGGAATTTCAAAATCATATCCCTAGGGAGTGTTAAACTAGATGTGTAGTAAGGCCTATTTTTATACACCGAGTGATGATCAATTTTAGCATAATTCACCCTTTTTCATATATATTACCCTGAGTTACAATTGTTCTAGAACCACATCCACTTTTATTATCCATATAGGTATGTAATTTCTTAGAACCCACTCGCTCTATACTTCACCAAAATTATAAGAAATTTTGTTATACTTTATCTTATGTTTATAAATATCCATAGGGTTATCACTAAATTATTATGGCCCAGATATTAAAAAATAACAAGGCATTACTCTGATACCAAAAATAGGGACCCAATACTTTTACACATTTTATTCAATTATTTTTAACAAAAATATCAAATAATTACAACCTAAAGATCATGAGTCCTAGTGTCTTTGGATGACTAGGTTTATAATGCATCAAATTGAGGCTAAAAAAAACTTATTTATTTTATTTTCTACAATGAGCTTCTAAATACATTTGATTTACTAAAACTATATAGGATAACATGGGGAATAAATAAAAGAAAGGGGTGAGATAAAAAACCTAGTAAGGGAATAAACATGATAAGGAAGTATAACTTGTGAGTCAAAAGAATAACATGATATCATAAAAGATAAGGCTCAAAAGTAATAACATGGGAGTATAACATAAAGTACATGGTATCATAATATAATTGAATCATATTAAATGTGGAAGAAACATATAACATGATATAAACATGAGTCAAGGAAAAATTTGTAGACAATACCACATGGTGGACAAAGTCTCATAATGGATTAGGTTTACTCCCTATTCTCATACATGTTGCCTCATGAGAATAAAGCTTTACCCAATGAATTGGGTCATTATCTGGGTGAAACCAAAATAACATTTTCATGATTTATGTTTTCTATAAAAAGGAAATAAATAAAAAGGCATAAACATAATAATTACACATGTAAAGAGAATGGGTGGCATAATCTTGTCTCATATCATAATCAAAGGAAATTTCATAATGAATGAATTTGAGAGATAAACATAAGGTATGTGTTACCACATAAAATTAAGGAATAATAATATAGTTATATATGTGAGGGACATATATACATAATTTATAAGAAATCCATAACATCAAAGGTTATCTTAGTTGATGAAAATTTATTTAAAAATTTATATGGAATATTTCTTGAGGAAAATACCCTTTTCACTTTGAAATCGCTTCTTAAAAATTTAAAATTTCAAAAATAGTATAGAAAACTTTTTATTTAAAAATAAATAATGAAAAATATAAAGTAATAATCAAATAATTTACTTTCTATGATGGAGGGTAGTTCCATATATGTTGTATAAGTTAAAAAACATTCCTTTCATGCTATTGTAAAAAGGTTAAAAAGTGTCTCATTAAGAAAATGATGAGAATATTTCTTTAAAACAATTTTCTAAAAATTAAAATATGGGTAAAAATAAATTTAATAAAACATTTTAATAATGCTAAAAAATTATTGAAAATATTTTTAGAATACATGGATATGGAATAAAAAGGATTTTCGACCAAAGAGAGAGATAAAGTCATCTTTTCTTACAAATATTTTCTCAATAATTTTAACTAATAGAGAGAATAAAATGTAATATTACTTTAAAATTTAATTAATAAACATATAAAAATAAAATATATTGGGTTTAAGATATAATTATTAAAAAATCCTCTGAGGCTTAAACTTAAACAATCCTGAATAATGATTAGATTGTGGAATAAACCATTACCACTTTGGTAACTTATGAATCATAACCCCAATTAAATAAGTAAATTTAAATAAAATTTAAATACCATTAAGATAAATAGATTCTTCATATAACATTCAAAGGGTTATTATATAAACCACACAAAAGAAATTAGTGTTGAATATGGCATATGTCTCACGTAAGTAAAAGTGAGAAGAAAAATCTCTTACAAAGGTTGTATCATTGATGTGAAAATTAATAAGTGAAGTTATTATGTGTTTGAAATGTAATTAAACATGAATAAAGTTAAAATATTACAAAATATAATAAAAATTCATTAAACACGTCATTTTATCATATCAAAGACAATGAATAATTAATTTAACCCAATGAATGAAATTGAGTTATAAAATCTCTTACCTCAAGTCTATACTTTTCATATATATAATTTATCTCATGTAAAATAAACTTATATCAGTTTTTTCATAATAAAATTTTATAGGTTTAATACCTTATACTTAAACCATTTAATTAATTTATTTTAATGACATATTTCATTACTTATTAATTTATGTCCACATCAGGTGTTTTGAGGATGCTAAGTTTATAATTTTAAAAAAGAATCGGTGTGTTATTTGTGGTCAAAGGGGTTATTCTTATATCATATAAATAATAATAATAATTTTTATACATCAATTATACATTTAAAACTGACTATAAAATATTTTTATAAAAAATCTACTATGTTATAATCATGGATACGGTAGGTCGTACGTATGCACGAGTAATGTTTCCATTTTCCAAAAATCATGATAGAAAGAATGTGAGTGTTATTTTATCTTTAAATAATTAAAATTATATTATAAATATCCTATTATTTCATTAAATATACTTAAATATACCATCCATGTGATGTGGTAATAAAAATCAATCACATCGCTTCGCAAGGTAGTAGTCTGTCGTACACACAAACAATGTTATCATTTTTCAATTCATGGTAAGGAAAGAAGGTATATGATATGTTACTATTACAGAATTATTAATATGTCATTTATATCATATATAAATTCTAAATATATCATAATTACCATCCTTGAGAGGTTATGATAGAAAACGATTTACATTAGTTCATGAGGCGGCAGTCCGTCATACACACGAACAATGGTTTTGTTTCCTATTTGATGGAAGAGGATATGGATAAATATTATTCCATAAAAATAATAACATATCATTATATATTATATAATAGTGTTATTATATTTTAACTATTAATACATAAAACAATGTGTAAAAAGAACAAGTAAAA
Source organism: Viscum album (assembly GCA_963277665.1). NCBI lineage: Eukaryota > Viridiplantae > Streptophyta > Magnoliopsida > Santalales > Viscaceae > Viscum > Viscum album. The sequence goes on along the minus strand of OY728131.1, from coordinate 1,650,432,497 downwards.
AAAGAAGGTGCTCAATAAAGATGATTATCTTCACTTAGAAGAACCTTCTTTGGATCGCTTATTAAAAACTGTAAGGTTGGTCTTTTAGGAAGAAAATAAGATCTATAAGGTGGATAAGTATGTTTGGTAGAGATTTTTTCAGGGTTTATTATGAAAAATGGCTTGATAGGTGTTAATAAGTGAGGGGAGGGGGTTTTCTCTTATAATTGATGAGGAGTAGCATCTTTGTAAATATCAAAAACAATTTAATAATGGGGAGTCACTCTCAAGCCAAATTCCTAAAAATTTGTTAAATAATGGATTGAAGGTTTTATATGGTTGATAAAAATCTAAACCTTTAAAAAATAAACATGTCATTTCATTCCCCTCTAAGGCTACCCACTTTTACCATTTTAGTTTTTCACCATGGTAACTGATTTTTTTACTATTTTTACTATTCATTATGAAACAAATTAAGTTCAAATTATTACCTAATATTAATTATTTTGATTAAAAATATTTAATCCATATTATTCAATTCAAAACATAAAATGTTAAGGATTTAATTTAAAGTTAATCCCGTAAAACTTGTTGAAAATTTGTTTTTCAAGAAATGCATTTTTCAATCAATAGATGATATTTTATTAAATATATGCTCAATAATTATTATTAAATGAATTTAAATTAATATTTATAGATATATAGTATATAAATATAATTTAAATCATTCCTCACTATTTTTTATTTTAATTAATTAAAATGGAGAAACATTATGCACTTTAAAATAGTTTTCAAAAAAATATGTTGTTAAGTCTAAAAATAAACTTATACTAAAATCATAAAAATTTATGATTAAAATAAAATTAATTATATTATTATAAATAAAAAATTTTATCTTTCACCTTTGGTTCAAATCCAAAATATAATGTAACTTTTAAAATATTTTATTTAATGAAAAGAAATGAAAGTATATGAAAAATCGGTAATTTTTATTATTCATTGAAAAATAAAACATTTAAAAAAAATCCCAAAATTACACCCTAAGTTAATTTTGATATTATTATTTAAAAAAATATTTTAATTTTAAAAAATAACATTTCTAAAAGTTCCATAAATTAAGTGATATTTTCTCACAAAAAATTGATAAAAACATTTTTGAAGGGAACCGGTTTTTTATAAAATAAAATATCTTTATTAAAATTTGAGTGGTTATTTATTATGAATTTATAAATAAATTTATTTTTATTAGTAAACTTATATATTTATTTAATAAATAATTTAATATTATTCATACCCACTAATTTAATAGTTAATTTATAATGGTAATATATTTTTCAGGACATTTAAGCTTGGTGTTATGTGTCATATACGCTATCAAACATAATGTTCTTATTTTAAAATCTATAGGTGTTAAAATTGTATTATTTTTAAGGATATACTTAAGTACATAAGGTTTAATAATTATATGCACCTTTTATATGGAGGATATTAGGTGTTGGTCTTCAATGGTTATACTAATTCCATTTTCCAAATAGATCGGAACGATCTAAAGTCATAGTCAATATATGTCTTCATTATAAATAGAAAATTTATTATCTATAAGAGTTCCAAGAAATAGGTTAACACTGATTATATAGTGTATTTTGAGTACGTAAAATCTTTTTATTTAGCCAAATAAGTAGTGTGGATACACAACTTTTTTCAAGATCTGGATGCGGTATTTAATATAAAAGACTATACCTCAATATATTGAAATAATACTATAGCGGTGGATCTCATAAAAGAACCAAGTTTAAATTTATAGTAGGAGAACATACTTCAAAAATATCACCTCTTAATAGAATTTTCTCATATTTTTGAAGTTTTATGAGTATATTTTTCATGGAGGAGAATGTATCAAACCCATTAACTAAAGATTTATCTTAGTAAAATCATGAATATCATGTGAGAGATAGTGGAATGAAGGTTATTAGTAGTTGACTATAGTTAAAGTGGTTTTTTATTGGTATTTGTTACCTTGAACTAACTTTTATAAACTTTATGATTACCTATATTCATTTCATTTGAATATTAATAAAGTTTTATCACATCAATATTGTTGTTCTACATGACATTATATGTGATTTAAGGTTTCAAACATAATAGAAGCGCCTATTTGGTAGGTTCCAACTCAATGTTTTGTCTTAGTTTATGAATAATTTGAGATGTACATGATAAATAATGTTATAACAAATGGAAATAAATTGAATATTAATTGAAAAAAATGACATAACTAAGAATATAGGATTTTTTCATGTATAATTTATAATTAATTTGTATAAATAAAGAAATACCTTTCATTTAGTTTCTTTCTTCATTTTCAATGATCTGATGAATACCTCTTATCATACTATCATTGCGCTAGATGAATCAAGGGAATATTCCCTTTAGTAGTGATCCACAAATTTTTTGAAAACCTCTGATTGTCATCATAAAATTATTTGAGTTCTAGAATGAATGTTTTTAACGCTTGTGGTGATCATTTTTAATTACAACAAAATACTTCAAGGTGGGAAGGAGTTTTTATAGTGGATAAGGATGATTTTTATTCATTATTAAGAGAATTCTATAATATGATCACTCTAGGGAGTGAGAGAATCCTCACTAGAACTCATTTTTCACAATAATTAGAAATGGTTAGGGTTTTATAAAATGTTGTAATCCTGTTTAAATAGCATTAGGGTTAGTAAATAATAATTTTACAAGGACCCTTATTATTTTATTAATCCTCAATGAATCCCATGTCAAAATAAAAATATTATTATTATTGTTATTATTATTATTATTATTTACATGACATGCATTAAAATTACTAATAAAATAACTATTGTTTCCTTAAATAAATAATATAATATTTATTCAAATAATATTTAATATGGAATTTATCACCGAATAATTAAACTCGGTCCGTCAATATTTTTCAATATTTATTAGACCTTGAATAATGACAATTTATTTAATTAAATAAATATTAATTTATTATTATTAAATAAATAAAAAAATACTATATCCACTAACTTCATGAATAAATATCTATTATATAGCCATATAACTAAATAAATATTTTTTACCTTGTGAATATCCCATAATAAATAAATATTATATATTCATATAATTAAATATTTAATTACTTGGTGAATAAATTTTCATTAAATATTTAACTCATGTGTATATTCTTTTAAATAACAGGGGATTGGATATTTTTTATCAAACTAATATGAATAATTTTTAAACCACGTATGAGAATAATATTTATCAAACATGTTAAATTCATATAGAATTTAACTAATATTCTAGATATACTTAGTGTGTGACTCTTTATTCCAACTTCACTATGTAATTTATCTACACCAACTAAATTCCAAAGTTAGGAACTAGTAACACATAAAGTCTCTCATAGAGAAAGAAGTTAATGTCACAATGGCATACAACCTCATACAAACATACTCTGTGTAATATAATCCCTTTATCTTGATATCTCTAGTAAAATGGGTTGTGTGATAATATCATAAACATATATGCTTGATGAATCTTTCTTTTAATTTCTAGAATCAAACTCACCAATATAATTCCATAAAAATGGTGTAAGATATTGTATCCTAGTAGCCATTTACTTTATGATATTTTGGTGTGGGAGGTTCTTATAAGAGGTTCCAAGGAATTTTAGAAGGGAAATAGAGTTAAGATTAAATGTTGTATTAATAGATAATTTTGTAACATGGATCCTGGTGTTACACCATAGGGGTGGTTGTTACAATATAATGAGGTTGTTTATTGTGTAAGGAAACTCAAGGGAGGAATTTAGAGCCACTTCTAATTTTGTAATGGCTACTCCATGTAGGTAAGATGCGGTATAACTGAGTTGGGTTGTTGTGTCATGGAATAGGGTTATGGTGTGTGTTGGATAGATTCTACACCATGGAGGTCTCAGCTATGGAATAGCACTTTGAGTAGGTTATTCCAATTTAGGTGTTAGTTGTGTCATAAGAAGTAGGCTAAAGCATAGTCCCCTTACTTGGTAACAGGTTCAACATTGTGGTGGTTTTGGTTGCATCACAGTCCCTCCTTGGGAAAATCGGATTTTCACCATGTTTAGTATCAGATTCCTTAGACATGATTTGACCAAGAGGATAGTGGTGTGGTCTTCTACATTACACTATAGTATACCTTATTCTATATATTTCTATAGTGTATTTTGAGAGGCTGCATCTTAGTCTTCAATTTTTAAGTTGTCCTATAAATACCTCAAAACCCTCTAAACTAACTTTTATCCCAAAATTTCCTCTCTAAACCTAGGTATCCTAGATATTATTTCAAAGTCCATGATTCTCCTTTTAGATTTGAATCAACCCTTGCTTTCTAATGATTTATTTTTGGTGATCTAAGATTATTTCTTCTCCTTTTCCTGTTATTTCTTCTTTGTTTGATCCCATTTTCCCCATGTTATTATTACCATGTTATGATGGATGATCACCATAATACAAATTGATTTTATTTTTATGGTATCTTCATGGTTTTTTAATGTTATCCTTGGAGGGATATAGTTTCCTTATAGGATAGATGATCAGATATCTGTGTTGGTATTTCGTTTCCATTTCCAGAATTTCAGAAGTTTGAGGTAGGGGATCCTTTTCTTCTCATCTTATTTATGTTCAATCATAATTTGATCATGGGTTAGACCTTTTTTTGGAATTATAATTAACCTAATAAATATTAAACTATATTAAATATTAACTTTTTTTATGTTTAATGATCACATGTTCTTTCACCGTGATAATGGTCTACCACATGATTTACTAGATAGAGTGTTATATAAATTATGCTTTAGAAGCATGTTTTTAATGTGTGGGTTAGAATTTTGTTCTTTTTGGAATTAATAAATAACATAAATTCATTAATTTCATTGGTTTATTAAATAATTTAAATAGGCATGTTTAATGAATCTATTCTTGTAATTTGATGGTAATCAAATTGATACTTAATGCATGTTCTAATTGAATTTGTTCTTACATGTGAAAATGTAATTGGATAGAGGATATGAAGTTGTAATACTTATTGAGGATAATTATAAAAAAGTAATGTTAAATGAGAATATTTATTCTATTAGTTTTATAAAACTAGAATTGATGTTAAGAAGCCTGTTTAAATGACTTGATAGATTGTAATAGCTGATGAATTATGTTACCCGTAGTTGTAACCTGTAATAAATGAATTTGTTAGTTTAAGATAGAATCAAAATGTTTTTTTAATAAAGATAATATTTGGGTATGAGTGATATTTTTTACTTATAAAGGTAAAATACCTTTGGTTTGGGGAAGATTGAGACCATTTTCATGTGAATGTTAAATACCATATTTTGATAGCATGGTTTCCCTATTGACCTTGTTGGTTGTTTGAATCCTTATGTGTTTCTCTATATGTGAGCCTTGTTATACTATGTGATATGAGAATAGTATTAATGATCAGATATGCATGGGGAGGATCAAGTTTGTGGTAGTATTTTATGCCTATTATGGTGAGATGCATGATGATATACATGAGGGTGTCATGGATGTAACTAGAGTTGATGGAATAATTTGAGGTTGGGTATACCCATTATTGTGCTGAAATATAGGGTTCTTTATTGATAATAATCTATTAAAATATCAGATGTTCGGGTTTCTTATTTACCTTCATTCCTTTCCCCACTTCTTGAGGTAGCTATATGTGCTTGGATATTCATTTATTTAATGGTTGATCATGATGTTTCCTAGAGTAATAATAATTATAGAATGATTAATAATTTTTATTGAATGTCTTAACCCATGTTTTTGTTTTTTGAAATAAAAATATGTTAATCTTAAGAAAACATAGACTTTGTTGGATATGCCTAGATGGAATGATTTTTTACATTAATGGTTAATGAAATTTTCATATAGATTATTGTTAATTAATGGATAATGAGTTAATTAATGAAGGTTTAAGTTATTAAAAATCAAATAAGTAATAAAGTGAAAATATTCTTAAAATCATGTGTGGTTATAGTATATCTATCTCTTAGTGGTGGCATCCAGGTGTCTAAGTGAATATATTTATGGTTGTTCCTGATATTAGATTAATTCTCATAGTGTGGTTGTGAGCTATAGTATATCCTATATAATTCATGATGTCATACGCTACCCCATCCTTGTCATTAGAGTGAATGACACTAAGTGGACTCTGGGAGGGTATTTTTCTTAAGATATTGGTGGTGGGGATGGATGGATGACTACCCCCTTTGGCCTCACTCTCTTATCTTGGTATTACTAGGTACTAGTATTTATGGTGGTTAGCATTCCCCATATATGTGTGTAGAGGTATATAAAATATTTTTTTTTAATTTACACACATGTATCTCTGGATATAGTACCCAAAAGACTAATTTAGGTATGACGTGTATAGTTTGGGATGGTTCGAGGTATATTATATGTTGTATGGTTTGTGATGTCTTGATGTATAATAACCTAGGTATAATAAATTTCATATGAGTTATGGTGGATCTCAAAAACTACTTGGTTACTATATAGATATATGTATGGGATTATTAGATGATGTGATTCATGAGGTTTATGTTGTGATACTTATCCTAGGTGTCTTTGAGTTGGATTTTTTTAGAGAGATGGATTAGGATGTACGATGTTGTGGCGGAGTGGTAAATTAGTTAGGAAGTAGTAGTGGGGTACCGTTGTTTTATTACTATAATATATGATCCCATTTTATGTGATACTTGGTGAGAGTTATTTATAGTTAGGCTTAGAGCATAGTATACCTATTTATGTGAAAATCTAGTTTCACTTGTTGTTCACTAGGCTTTGGTATGGTTTCTTTATCTTTTTTAAGTGAGATTATGTGGAGTATCCTATTGAGTACACCTGTTATGATCACTCTACATATATATAAAATATTTTTATGTTTGGGAAGAGAATGTTGTAGATTGATATGTACATTACAAGATTATATTTTTTCAAGAGTTTTTTGGGATTCGTGGTCACTGTTGAGTTTATCTTTTGGTACTTATAGTTTCCTTTCTAGTTTTTTTGGTTTTTATGACATTACATGTATGTAATTTGGATTTATTTTATCTTTATGAGTATGAGTAGATTGGTGTATCTATATTGTCTCTCTATGCCACATGTGCTCCTAGTGGGTAATGCCTCTTATTTTTATGTTTATTATACCCTCAATGCTTTTCACCAACATGTGTCCTATTATAGGTAGGATTTGGGTGGTCACCATCTCCCTTATCTCATTTATAACCTAGGAGGGGTATTTTTGGGGGGGATGGATCATTCTAGAGTGTTATCAAATGGTTTAGGTTGAGGGATAAGATGGAGTTTGGAGTTAGACATATGTGAGTACAGTATGGTTTGGTAAGGAAATAGTGTTATCTAAGTTTAGTAAACAATGTAAACAAGGGATATTGGGTGAGAAATAATTATTTAGGGCCCCCTATGATCAATTTCAAAGACCTTTATGTTTACTAAGTCTACTAAGAAAAGTGATATAGGTTGTAGTGTAGATACCTAGTAAAGGATCATGAATCATTATTCTTTACACATATATTTAAAATTAGTAGATATTAAGACAGGTTAAACCTTAAATAAATAATGATAAATAATTAATTAAAGTTAAATATTATATATTCAAGGTTTAGGAGTCTCTGACTATCTTTTCTTTTATAGTTATGTCTCCAAGTTGATGTCCCCATTAGGTTTGTATAGAGGATTTTCAGCATGAGATGTCAAAAAAATTCCATAGATTAGAGGTAAACGACAACAACAATTATAGGAGGAAACTATAAGGGTTTCACTACCAGAGTTTTCAGTAGTACAAGGGTTCTATTTTAGAATCAATGAAAAAAGACTGATTGGAGGAGGTTGAGATAGATTTTAATTTGATTCAGACTTATAAGGAGCATCAGGTTTCATTAGTTGTGATGATGTTGCATGGAGTAGTGAGGAATTGGTTGATCTTGTTCCTTGGAGATCATGAGGATTCATAGGTCTCGTGGTAGAAGTTCATAGACCAGTTCTGAGAAGAGTTTATTTCTTTGACTATGAGGTTATCTAATTTCTAAGAGTTGTTTACCCCTCAACAGGTCAGTTCCAGCATGTGGGGGTTCCGGATCCATTTTAGGACTCTTATCCATTATGATTTAGACCTATTTTCATATGATGAGGCTAGGTAAGGCATTTATAGAAGGATTTTCATATAGAGATCCAGTTCCAGGTTTCCCCATTTATGTTATCAACATATCTCGAGGTACAAGTGAAAAAATATTTTGTTGAGAGGAAGCTGGCTAGAATTGGATCATCAATAGAGGGGGTCTTTATTATTTTTCATGAATCATAGTTATGGTTAGGGGGTTATTATTTCCTATAAAGAATATATTTTTATCATCAAGGGGTAGGTCACATCCCTCATCATCTCATTTCTCTAAGGATAGCATCTATTGAGCCTTTTCTAAAGGATCATATGATTATTTTCATGTGGCGACTAAGGTCATTATGAAAGAGAGTGATCGACCTTTCTGAGTAGGTAGTATGCACCAAGTATTCTACTTTAGGTTCCTCTATTGAGTAATTTTTATCCAAGGTAGCAGTAGCAGAATTCAGTAGGTTGGGATCAGCAGAGAGGGAATAGAGTAGGTAGAGTATAGGCCCAAGATGTTCCTCATACTTAGAGAGTAGAGAGTGTCCATATATTTTCTCATTATCGGGGTCAGAGAGGTCATGGAGTATCTCGTGGTCATCTTCATGCCCTAGAATTACTAGAAATGAGAGATCCATATGTCATTTGAGTTACCCTTTAATTTTTTTATACTTGGGTGCATGCCTTATTTGATTCAAGATCTATATACTCCTTCATATCAATTTCCCTATTTCGTGTTTTAGGACTTGGTGTGGAAATAATTATGGTTCCCTTGGTGTTTTATATTCTAGTTGGAGGTCAAGATTATCTGTATGAAGTATGTTGAGACTATGATCTAGTGTTGAGGTAGCACAACTATTAGGTAGAATTCTTGTGTTTAAAAATACATCCATATGAAATCATCCTCATTATGGGTTGGTTTTATTCAATGCAATCTATTTTTAATTTATTTGGAAGGAAGGTTGTGTTATATGATGCTAATGGAGAGTCTATAGTTTTCGTTAGTGAGAGAGACTCTCGAATAGGTCATATTATTGTTCCATCCTTGTATTCCTTATTGGTCAGTATGATGGTGAGTTCATCAAAGGCTCAAACAATGGTATTTCCTTGGTTTGTGTAAGAGTACCATGATGTCTTTCTTTAGGTGGTTTTAGTGTTTCCCCCTCTATGAGAGATAAAGTTTACGAATGAGGTACAACCGGGAATTTATCCTATATCAATGTATATATATAGGATGGTTCCTTCTAGGTTGTGAGATATATGGATACAAATTGATGATCTGATGCAGAAGGGTTTTGTATGGCTGAGTGTGTCTCCTTGGGATGTACTAGTTTTGTTTGTAAAAAGGGCTGATGGTAGTTACATCTCTATATCAGTTATGTTCGCTTGAATTAGGTGAAAGTGAAGAACATATATCATATTTTCAGTATTGATGATTTATTTTATTATTTTAAGGGAGAAAGTTGGTTCAAGGAGATATATTTGAGTTCATGATATCATTGGATGCAGGTGAAGGATTAGGTTATTCTGAAGACCACTTTCTGATATCTTCATAAGCATTATGAGTTTGGTGTGATGTCCTTCTATGTGGAGAACTCTCCAACCATGTTCAAGGGTTTTATAAAATCAATGTTTAGAGACTTCATGGAATTTTTCATGGTTTATTTCATAGAATATATCCTCATATAATCCAAGGAGAAGTATGCAGAGCATCTGTGTGTTGTTTTGGGAGTTTTTTGTCAGCAACAATTATTTGGGAAGTTGTTGAAGTGCTATTTATAGGATTTTGAAGATCATTTTTTAGGGTATTTCATGTCCTAGTAAGTAGTATTTATATATCCTTCTAAGATAAAAAATATTCATTACTTATGAATACCCCCAAAATATTTATAGAGGTGTGGAGTTTTCTTGGTCATTTAGGCTATTATAGGAGGTTCATAGCTGATTTTTCTAAGGTTACGACTCCTACAACATCATTTAACAATAAGGATTAGGATTTCTTATGGATTGATCAGTATCTAGAAGATTTTGAGTACTTAAAGGAGAATTTTTTCAATAGTCCAATCCTTTTTTCAGTGAGGGAGTTCAGTCAAGGTTTTTTATGATGTTTCACATCTTGTTTTGGGTTGTTTTATAATAAAATGGATATTAGTTTTTTATTTTGGGTCTTGGTAGTTATGTAATCATAAGAATAAATATGCCACCCATGATCTTGAGTTAGTGGAGGTTTTATTTTCCTTCAGGTTTGGGTGAAATTACCTCATTGGTTGGCATTTTTTTGGTTTTTAATAATCATAAGATCCTGCATTATATCTTCTCCAAGCATCAATTGAACTTGTACCAGCAACAGTGGATAGAATTTTTGTAGGATTACAACTTTTAGGTTTCATATACACTAGTAAAAGTTAATGTTATAGCTAATTCACTGATCAGGAAGTCATGTAGTCATTCCATACATGAATCTATAGATTCTTGAAGAGTGGTGGAAAAAATATTAGTGATGCATCTAGATATTGGAGATGTTAGAGGAAGAGGTTTTCTTTTATAGATGATAATGAATTCATCTTCAGTGTAATGGGTAGAGGATTACCAATTTGGGTATTTTTAGGTGGATTTATGTGGATATATAGTTATCTTTGGTGATTCCCCTGATGGTTTTTTTAGGATAAAAAACATCGGGTGTTGTTTTAGGGGAGTATTTTCATCAATTTTTTGATGCATTAGATGGTTATCCTAGAGTTAAATATCTAACCCTTTTCAATAAATAATATCATGAAAAATATGTTTCGAGCTATAAGGGGGTAGTTTTGGGTTACTAGGTTGAAGAGGGGAGTTATAGAGTTTGTGTCTCAATGTTTGGTCTTCTAGAAGGTGAAGGCCGAGTATCGTGGTCCCAGTGGTTTGCTCCATCCCTTAGATGTTCCCCAATAGAAGTGGGAGGAAATTTCAATGGAATTTTTTCTAGTTTACATTAATATATAGGATTATTTGATTCTATATGGATGATAGTGGATCGTTTGATGAAATAAACTCACTTTATAATAGTTAAGTAATTGATATCGGTGGAGGTTTTTCTGAGGTAGTGCCTGGAGGAGGTGGTGAGGCACCACAGAGTCCTGAGGATGGTCATTTTGATCATTATCCTTAGTTTAAATATAGGGTATATAGAGGTATCCATTATTATTTTGGATCTTAATTATGACTTAACACTAATTTTCATCTGTATAAATATGGTCAGATAAAATATACTATCCTGACTCTTAAAGACATGTTGCATTCTTAAGTTATGGATTTTAGAGGTTCATGGATGAGTCACCTACCCTTGGTTGATTTTTCTTACAACAATATTTTTTTCTCCACCATTAGTATTACACCATTTGAAAAAATTTATAGTATAGCTTTTCATTCTCTACTTTTCTGGACTGGGGTCAAATAGTTATCAATTCTCGAGTTAGAGCTAGTACAGAACATGACATAGATGGTTTAGGTAATTTTTTAGATAATGAAAGCAGTACATGATCATTAAAAGTCTTAGGCCATTCCTAGGATGAGACCTGTGTAATTCTAAATTCTATATCATGTGTTCTTGAAGGTTAATGCTCATCATGGGTGGAACAGATCTTTTCATGGGATTAGGATTTCTCCCTGGATTTTTGGGCCTTTTAGGGTGTTGGATCATATTGGAACCATAGAGTATTAGATATAACTTCCCCCATAAATGATCTAGATACATAATTATCTCCATGTTTTGTAGCTCTATCATTACCTTCATAATGACTCTCACATCATTGATTTGGGAGATATTTATATTGACGATGATGTGGCATTTGAGATGCGGCATGTAGAGATCTCGATCTCTAGGATAATGTGTTGAGATAAAATGTTATTCCCTTGGTTCTTACCTTATCGAGGAACAGTGTCATGGAGCATAGTACCTAGAATTTTGATTTTTAGATGAATACTTAGTACCCCAAAATGTTTTTTGTTTAGCTCTTCTCTTATAGATTTGTTAATTTTTTGGATGGTGAACCTTTCTGGTTTATGAGATGGTTTTCTTTTAATTCCATGTTTGTTGGTGATATCACTCCTCTTTGATAGGTATCTCTCCTTGATAGTGATTAGGATATGGTTTTTAATTTTGTGTGTTTTTTCACTTTCTTCCTCTGAGTGAGTTGGTTGAGCTCCTATGATGCTAAGATCCTTGGGAGGTATATCACGGGGTGTTTTTTTTTACAACCCTTTTTATTTATTTATATCTGGGTTTTATAAAAAATATCAAGGATGAGAATAGTTTGAGGGGTATCTTATGTAGAAGATCATATCCTAATATATCTTTAATTTGTGAGTTTTGGGTGTTGGAGGAACCCAGAGGAGGTTCCAAGGTGTTCGTAAGGTAAACAGAGTTAAGATGAAATATCATATTAATAGAGAATTATGTGTCATAGATCTCAGTTCTATGACATAGGGTTGGGTGTTGTGGGATAGTGATGATGGTTGTGTCATAAGGACAGTCAAGGGGGGAATTTAAAGTTACTGTCAATTTTGGAATGGCTACACCGTGGAGGTTGGTTGTGGAATAGTCGGGTTGGGTTATTGTACTATAGAGTGGGAATGTTGTATAGGATGAATGGATTCAATTTTTTGGAGGTCCCAGTTATAGTATAGTGCTTCCAGAAGGTTATTTCAATTTAGGGGTCGTTGTGTTGTGGGTAGTAGGTTGCGGCATAGACCCCTTCCTTGGAAAATAGGTTCTTAAGTGTGGTGGACTATACCGTATTCCCTTCCCTAGTAAATAAGATATGCATCATGGTTAGAATCATGTTCCTCAAACATGATTTTACTAAGGGGGGTTTGGTGTGGTCTTCTTCCTTATGTCATAATATACCCTCTATTAGGAGGTTCTGCAACATGGTCCAGGAGGTTGCATCATGGTCTTCAGTTTTTTAGTTGTCATATAAACACCCCAAACCCACTTCTCTCCCATATATTACTTTCAACCCCTAAGCACCCCAAAGATCCTTTCTAAGAACATAAATACCCCTTTCAATTAAAATAAACCTCACCCATCTAGGGATCGATCTGTGGTTATATGAGGTGGGATCTTATCCTTTTCTAGTGGTTTATTCTCTGTTTGATCTTTTATTCCTCTTGTTCTTCTTGTAATGCTATGAAATAAGTTAAACATCATCTTAATGAAGTTTCTTTTGATGTTTCTGGAATAGTTATGGCACAACATCCTTAGAGGGATATGGTTTTCTTGTGGGAGAGGTGATTAGAGATCTATGTTGGCTTTTCATTTTTGTTTCAAGAACATTAGAAGTTTGAGGTAGGGGATTTATTGATTCTCATCTTATTTACATGAAATAATAAATTGATCATGGTTTATCCCTTTGGGTGTTAGTTTAATTAACCTAATAATGTTTATATTGGATTGAAGACGAACATGGTTTATGATTAGCAATTGCATGTTCTTCCACCATGATAATGGTTTGCCTCATTTTTTACTAGATAGTGTGATACCTATATTATTATTTAGTATCATGTTTTTCATGTGTAGTTTATCATGTTTCTCTTGATGGAATTAGTAAATAATGTAAAGCTTTTAATTTGGTAGGTTGGATAAAAAATTTAAAGAGGCATGTTTAATGAATCTATTCTCATAATTTGTTAGTAATAATGCATGTACTAATTAAAATTTTTCACTAATACAAAATAGGTGTTCAGCAACGCTGGTATTTGTCAACACTAGAAAAAAGTGCTGATAAATAGCATCTTTATCAATGCTAGAAATTACTGATAAATTTAACCCTTTATCAGCACTTTTTTTAGCACCGATAAAGTGCCCCTTTATCAACGTTTTATTTATAGCGTTGATAAATGGTATCCTTTATCAATGCTTTATTTTTAGCATTGATAAAAGGTAACCTTTATCAGTGCTTTATTTTTAGCACTCATAAAGTAATCTTTTGTCATTCATTTTTTAGCACTGATAAATGTTTTAATAAATAAAATGAAATAATTTAATAAAAAAATAAAGAATGAGTTTATTAAAAATAATATTACAAATTTTATTAATTAAATAATTATTGATAAAAATGAATAAATTTATTATACTATATATAAATTATAAATACTAATAAATAGTATGTATTAAATATATAGATATATGAAAAATAGAAATTAAACAAATTAAAATTAAAAATAAGTAAATTGAGAAAAATATTAAATATGTTTTTTAATTAGATGATTATTGATAATGTTAATAAATAGTATATATTAAATTTATAGATATATTTTAATGTATGTAAATATGATTTATATATTAAAAAATATTATTTTATGATTTACATTAAATAGTAATGTATTTAGTGAATAATGGTTTATAATTAAAAATTAATATGAATTAAAAATACTGACTAATTACATCGAGTAATGAACATAATTGAATATCGTTTGATTTTTCAATTTATAACATAGATCAAAATTACTATATCAATTTCACATATATGCATTATATATATTCACACACTCAAATATATTTTTTGGAATTTAATCAATTTATATTATTTATTTTATATTTATTTATTTACTATGTTTTAATATTTTCAATATGTATTCATATTTATTTCAATATATATCCATTTTTTAATGATTTATATTAATCAACCTTATCCAAGTTTTCAATATATTATACTCATTTTTAATTAATCAATTTTACGCATTTTTAACATGCAAGAACTTAAGATTAAATATTAATTAATAATGTAAAAAGTACATTTGTAAAAAAATATTTATAAATAACTACATTTATAAATGTATATTTATTATTTTGATACATTTATAATTATAAATAAATAAATAATATTTGTTTAAAAAGTTTTTATATATTTATAAATAAATAATTATAAATTTATAATAAATTTATTTAAATAATGAATATATTTACTATGTTTATATATATATATATATATAATGATATAAATATTATTTTTTAAAAAATTATTTATATAATTATAAATAAATAATTATATATTCAAAGAATTATAAAATTATTATTTTATAAAAAGTTTTATTATAAATATGATAATTATATATAATAATTATACTTTTTAAAAAAGTATTATTTTAAAAAAAAAGTGTTGTAAGTATTTATCAGTGCGAAATAAAGTGCTAATAAAGATTCATTTTATCAGTTCTTATTAACTTAGCACTCATAAAAGGTATCTTTATCAGTTCCTTTTTTGAAGCACTGATAAAAGTGGCATGGTCTATTTTAAGAACCCTATCAATCACAAACCAGTTAGCGATATCTGAAGCTCTCTAGGGAAGATATCTCCTACCATTGCTCCTTATTGTCAAATTCAAGCTCAAATCTAGGATAGAATCAAGGCTCCAACTATTCCAAGGCTCTAACCTGGGTCTCAAGCGATTCAAGGTTTAAACGCAACCATGGCTCGAACGAAATCCAGGTTTTTCGATATATCTAATTTCCATCAATTATCCATTGAACCTTCTCATCCCACATTTGTGTATCCCAACAAGTCTATTTACACTATCCTATAATAAAACAACCCAAAATTCATTTTTTTTAGATATATTGAAGTATCATCTTCTCTGATATCATGTGGGTTGCCTTGGGACAACATTGGTACTGTGCAACTTGAAATAAGTCAAACACAATGTTGGGTCTTGTTTTTGTGAGGTATAATTGCCTCCCAATACCTATATTCCATGATATTTACCATTTAAAATCATCAAATTTTGAAAAATTCATCCATATAAGAATCAGTGTTGTTATTGGTTTTGAATATAAAATTAAAAATCACTTGGATGATGAAATATCTAACATCAATGGGGTCTTATATTATAACATGAAACAAATGGAATTGAGAGGTTTGAGAGATGAGGAACTTAAATATAGGGTCATCCCCTTCTATTTGAAAGGTAATTCTATAAGTTACTTCTAAAAAATGGATGATGAAATATCTGGAAGTACATGGGAACAACTATATAATAATTTTTTCATGAATTTTTTTCCTAGGATAATGAGCACTGAAATATGGTGTAAAACTAATGGATTTTTTTGGGATAACTATGAACTATTTCATGAGGCTTGGGATACATTTTTGGTTTTACTTATGAAATGTAACAATCAAATTATTCTGATGAATCTGTAAAATTAGGTGAGAAAAAACATTATATATGTTTGATTTTTTCCTTATTTAATTAACTACTTATTTAAAAAATATAATGCTTTTAGTTTTTTTTTTGAAATATTTCAATTTTAATTTAAATAATATGATTTAAATACTATAAAAAGAAAAATCAATGAGGTTTAAGGTTATATAATCCTTGGAATATATTATAAAGAAAAAAATGATTTTCAGATAAAATGTAATTGATATTTTTATTTTGGTTGTTGAAATATAGTCAGAAAATAAAAAATTGGAATGAATAATTTTCTAGGAAAAACCTCAACATCATGGTGTTTTAAGAAAAAAATATTGTTTCACTATGTGGTACAGAAGAAGAATACATTTTTTATAGAATTTATTATTCTCAATCCTTTAGGATTGATCAAATTTTTTCTAAATTTCATATTTTCTTTAAAAAGTAACTTATTTAACGAGAAAAGTTTTCGATTATTTAAATTTTAAATAATATTGTAAATCATTCAAGAATAAATATTATACTAATAGATTTAACTAATTCTGATAAAATAAAATATTAACATTGATTGATGTAAATTTAATAAATAAGTTTTAATATAATCTATTTTATTGAAATAAAAATTATTTTTCATGGATAAAATCATTACACCTTTAGAATCCCACTTCAAGTAAACTTTTTAGTTTTGATTTAATAATTTAATGGCATTCTATGTTCACTGTGGATTCTTAATTATATTGAGTTTTATGGTTTAATAACATAAACATAAATTCATTTTTTATGTCCTTCTAGTGGTAATATGATGCCCCATTGATGTGACCATCTCAATTACATGGCATAAAAAATCATTACAATACATTACCATTACCTTTTATGTTTAGAGTTTTACAGTATTAAGAAAATAATTACATAAAAAACTAATGTATTTTTAAACTAATGGGCATTATAACACCCCAAACATTTTAAGGTACGTTTCTCTTAAATACATTTTATTCATTAGATAGACTATATTTCGTAAAGCATTGTGTTTAATTTTTAAAACAAAACTTGGTTATTTAAGAGATAGTCATAACCTAGCCTTTAAACTTAAATTTTCCACTTTTGTGTTTTGAATTTTGAAAAATGGACATTCACAGTTGCGGTCAGGATGATATTTAGAGTCTAATAGAATTAACTTGATTTTAGGTGAATAGTAACCTACCCTTATGAATAGTAACCTACCCTTATGAATAGTAACATACCCTTATGAATAGTAATATGACTCTTATGAAACGTATCCATATCCATGAATGTATAAATAAATTTAGGCGCCGTAAAAAAGAAGATGAATATTTTAAGTGTCTATATTTTTCGATTAAATAATGATTTTAATTAAAAATTAAATTTATCATATTTAGAAAATTATTTTTGAAAAATGGAGTTCATTTTTGGATTCTATGCATTGAAAAATGGTTAGGGTGAATTTTTGGGATTTTTCTGAAATACATGAATTTTTATGAATAGTAAAATACAATAAATTACAATAAAAGCTAAATACTAGATTTACTGCATCATAGGTGATTCAAGAATGATGTAAGCCCACTTGGTTCGAACTCACATGACATTATTACTATTTTGGGTCACATGAATCAAGACTATTCATATTCTTGAGCAAAAATATTAAAATAGTAATTAAAATAATATAAAATCTCTCCTCCCCTCCACTATATAAACCACCCATCACCCCCTCTTCCTCCCACGCCACTCAAGCTTCAAGACTTGCCTAAATTCTACAAAATACTCTTCCCAAGACCTATCCCCATGTCCAAGGCATACTGGTCTCACCAAAAGTCTAAAAAAAGGTCTTAAGGAGTTTCTCAAGGAGGAGTACTCAAGAGGTGAACCACTCTTCTCTTTTCTTTCAAATTCTTTTACAAGTTTTATTATTTTTTTGCTCTCTTATCACCTCACCTCATCCAAATGCCCTTATAATTACAGTACCTTACATGTAATTTATTTTAATTATGCTAATGTAATATTTCATCATCATATCTCTTTTTTCCCTCCTTTTATACTATAAATGCAAACACCGTCTGAGATATGTTAATTTATCACACTCGAGGAAGACGGGTTTTCAATTTTCATTACTATCCTCAAGACTGGTCATGAAACCTTTTTAATGGTTGAAACAGATATTAATAAATGTATTTTACCTTATGAAATGTTCGGGAATCCTTACACAGTCATAATACAAAATAATAATACAAAACAAGTGCATTTATGAACAAAATGAGAAAAGTTAATCCAAGCATTTATCAATAACTTTTAACTAATGAATCATCCTCAAGTATATAACCAAAAATCATTATAAGATCACTTATAATTTCACTAATAATATATATTTATAATTATGTATGTTTAATCGCATTTCAAATGAACTTCTATTCATGAACACAAGTAAACAGGTCATGAAAACCGAGGAAAAAATGCTTCCAAAACAATAAAATTAAATCTCTTAAAATCCATCAAAAAGGTCATGAATGAACCTAATACAGTTATAACATATAAATTACATGTTTATAAGGTTTTGGAATTATTAATTAATGAATCTAAATTTGATTATTCATATCATTAAGAACAATCAAGAACACCTTCGATCTTAAGGTAAGGGATATCTTAACTCAATTTCCATTCATTGAGTTAAACATCAATGTCATTAGTTTTGTATTTTCCCAGAATATATGTGAATGACCTATGAATATTTTATTTTGTATATACAATTTTATGTTTTGGGTTTATGTTTGTCACACATAATTATTTCATTGATTTGTCCTCAATCTAATGATATGTTCTTGGTAAGGAATCCTCTCTCTCACTTTTATTCAAGGATTTCCCCTATGTTGTGTCCTTTTATTTTTAATTCCTAATGATGGGGTATGTTTTTTCACCCCCCCCCCCCCCCATACTGCCCTTATGATATATAAATAATGTAATACCCCTTTACCTCTCTTTAATTCCTCACAAGATTACTCGTTACCGTGCCTAAATGTTTGTAAGGGGTTTTCTTATCTCACTTTCATTTACGTGAGATTTCCATTGTTCGCCGTTTATTTATGGTATGTGGTGTATGTGTAATTATATTTCTTATATAATATAATTATTCCCTTTATATCCATGGTATTAAATTATTTATTTTTTGGTTATTAAGTTCTTGTCATATGATTCGATTGATTACATTGTGGTAAGGGACTTTGTCTCAACTACCATTTCGTTGTGACAAACTTTGTATTGTGAACCTAATAATCCTTATGTGGTGTACCTACTGACCATTTGAGATCACTTTTCATTAGAAATTATATTTATATTAAATATCCATATTCTTATATCATGGATATGTTTATTTTCTATACCGTATACCATTTTATATACGGTGTTTATTTGGAATATTGGTTTAACTTTGGAAATATTGATGAATCTGTATCCTCTACTCTATACGGATATTGAAAAGGCATATTTATCTTATATTAAATCAATGTATAAATAATGATTTATATTTTCAATGGTGTGTGGGGCCTAATATATCCCCTCGATGCATCAACAGGTCTTATGAGACAAATCAGTTTGCGACAAACCCTTTGAGTTTGTTACCAAAAATCATACGGGTTTCTACCCACAGAACTAAACTATTTTAACATTATTATGGTATCATGTGCTAGATACATGACATCCAATTTATAATAATTCTCTTTATTAATTATCAGTTATTTCTATCCATGATGTTTTCACTATGACAAAACCTATGGATGCAGTTTTATTCTCAGTTATTAATAGCATGAGTTTTTCATTAATTCACCATGCCATATTGATTATGCCAAGTTGTTTATAATTCAGTTATTATTGATTCATACTTATGCTATTTGTAACCCTTACAAGTAATTTTATCTCACCCCTTTCATTTATTTACCTCTAACATATTATGAAGAAGAGGCCATTTATTGAGTTTCTGTGGATGCAGTTTTTAGTTTTTGTTATGTATTGTAATTTGTTACCTTTATCAATGTAATTTGAGTTACATGTATGTATCTAATTTCTTCAAGACTACTAATATGTTTTTTCCTTCGATATTTTTATTCCTTATAACCATTCCAATGTAACAATTAATGCACTGGATCTGGTCTATAGGGGTCAGGGTGTTACAGTTGGTATCAAAGGAAGTTTAGAAAGAACCTTGGAAACTAGATTAGAAAATAAAGATTAGGGAACAATGCCCTAAGGTAGTATTTGAGGACAAAAAAACAGGAACATTGTATAATTTTGGTAAGGGATATATTTTTTGGATATTTCTAGAAAATACATCCCTGTCTGGATAAAAATAGGTAGAGGTGGATCGGGAACAGATGTATCTAGGAGTGAAAACTCCAACAAGGAGTTTCAGGTTTGACTCAGGGTATCTTCGTACACAAAAATGGGCCTTATTTCACTCTTGGTATTAACACTACCAGAGGATATACTTAGTATAATACAAATTTTCTTTACAAGCCATTATGAAGGATCTTAATATAAATTTTTCCTCATAGAAACCATGTTTATGAGATTAGCTATGCATAGGATTTCAATTTATGATAATTACTTTGCTAGTCAATATTATAAATTATGATTCATAACCTAATTTGGTGTATGCCATTATTTAGAAATGGTGCCTAATGGAAGAAGGGGAATCAAAACTCGTGGGACAATGTGAGGATTTTCCCACTGAGAAACTCAACACAGTCAATGTTGGAGCAGATCAGATCATGGCCATATTGGGGAAACTTACTCATGTTGTGACGAATAACCATGCTACACCTGTGTTGGATTGTTTTATGTGGTATAATCCCCCATATTTTAGTGGGACAACTAATCCAGTGGAATCTGTTTAGTGGATCAAGTCCCTTGAAAAGATATTCGAGGAATTAAGATGAAATGATAATGAAAAGGTAGGGTTAGCAGTGTATTATCTCAAGGGTGATGTTGATCAATGGTGGTCCTTGATCCAGAATACTACTAAGGAAGAAGAAATAGAAGATATTTAATGGAGTAATTTTAAGGAAATATTCTTCGAAAAATATTTCCCTCATGAGAAACAAACCAAAATGAAGATGAAATTCCTTGGTTTAAATAAAAGTGAAGAAGACATTATTACAGAGTATAAGGATACCTTCAAAAGGCTATCCAGGTATGCCATAGATTATGTATGTGACTCGGTAGACAAGATTTATCATTTCTTTTAAGGTATTAATCCAAGTCTTCGAAGGTAACTGGCTTCTCAAACATTTTAATCATATGATGAAATTGTATTAAGTGCCATAAAAACAGAGAGATATTTTTCTAGATCAAACATGTTCAAGGGAAACTAAGATAAGAAGCAGTACTCTCATAACCATGGAAAAGGTGAAGTTATAAATAAGAACAAGGGAACAAATCAATTTTCATTATGCATGAACTGTAGAAAGAATCATCCTGGAAAATGCTTGAAAGGCATGGGAGTCTGCTATAAGTGTGGAGAAAAATGGTCATTTATCTGATGAATACAAGGGGAAGAAACAAGTCAATGATATTCAATGCTACAATTGTAGAAATATGGGACACTATAAAAAATATTTTCCTAATATCCAAGGAAACCTTCCTCAGAAAAGGCCATAAGAGCAAGGGAAATCATATGTGATTACAACCGCGGAGGTTCAAGTTCCTAATGATGTGGTGGTAGGTACTTTAATTGTTTCCTCAAACTTAAACAACACTTTATTTAATTCTGGATCATCACATTCATTTATATCTTCCAAGTTTTCCAAGAAAATTAGACAAGTCCAATTTTATTTAATAAAGGAGTTGTTAGTCAAAACTTCTAGAAGATGTATCATTGCAACAAAGGCATGTCAATTAGTCCCCTCGTGATACATAAACGTGATTTATTTGCAAACCTTATCATCATAAAAATGATTTACTTTGATATAATTCTTGATATTAATTGGAAATCAAATTATGATGCAAAGATTTATTACAAGAATAAGGAAGTTACAATCTTTAAAAATGGTGTACAATTCCATATTTTTAGAGCAGAAACCTCGCCAACTGATTCTTAGCAAGATCCACCCCTAGTAGCTCTATTGAATACAATTCTTGGAGAGGAAGAGAACCCAATTTCTATGGGTGAGGAAATAAATATTCAAATTAATGATTTATATATACTGTAAAAATACATTGATGTATTCCCATAGGATTTACCTGGACATACTCTAGTGCGAGAATTTGAGTTCTCTATTGATTTAATTCCTAGTGCAAGACCTATATCAAAGACTCCCTATAGAATGGCCATTGTGGAGTTAGTGGATCTAAATAAATAACTAGAGGAATTGAGTGAAAAATGATTTATTCAAACTAGTGTTTCTCCATGGGGATCCTATGTCCTCTTTTTCAAGAAGAAAGATGGGTCCATGAGGCTATGCATTGATTATAGGGAAATCAATGTTATTAAAAATAATAATAAGTATCCTCTTCCACAAATTAATTATTTATTTGATAAACTTCATGGAGAAAAATACTCTTTAAAGATTGACCTTTGATCTGGATATCATTAGTTATGTGTTAGGAAGGAAGATATTCTAAAGACAGTGTTTTGAACCAGGTATGGTCATTACAATTTTACAGTAATTCCTTTTGGACTAACTAATGCACCATTTTTTTCATAGATTTAATTAATAGAGTTTTAAAGGAATATCTTGATAAGTGTTTTGTGATATTCATCGATGATATCTTGGTATAATCCAAAAGATATGAAGACCATGATAATCACTTGCAAATTATTCTAAAAACACTTAAAAGAAATTAATTATATGGTATGTTTAGCAAGTGTGAATTCTGGCATAAATCGGTTTCTTTTCTAGGATACATTATCTTTAAGGATGGAATCCTAGTTGATCTTGCGAAGAAAAAGGAAATCCAAGAATATCCCAATCCAACGAACATAATTGAGGTACGTAGTTTTATTGGCTTAGCAGGTTACTATTAGCATTTTGTTCAGAATATTTCCAAACTAGCTAACCCGCTAACCAAGCTCACATGTAAAGGAGTTAAGTTTGTTTGGACTAAAGAATGTATAGAATGCTTTGAAGAATTGAAAAGAATATTGGTCAATGTTCTAATTTTGACTCTTCAATCTGGAAGTGATGGATTTGTAATATATAGTGATGCAGTAAAGAATGGGTTGGGTTGCATCCTTATGAAAAATGATAAAGTTATTGCTTATGCATTAAGGTAGTTTAAAACTCATGATCAAAATTATCCAACTCATGATCTTGAGTTATCATTTGTAATATTTTCTCTGAAAATATGGAGAAATTATCTTTATAGTAAAAAATTTGAGATATACATAGATAACAAGTGTTTGAAATACATTTTCACACAAAAATAACTCAACATGAGGAAAAGGAGATGGCTTGAGTTGCTCAAAGATTGTGACTTTTTAATACACAACCACCCAGGAAAGGAAAATAAGGTAAAATATGCATTAATCAGGAATGATCGTGGACTTCTAACTCAAATGAGGATTGAGAGAGATCATATATTCATGGATATATTAAAGATGGATATGGAAATTGTTAAGGAAGGGGAAATATCTTTCCTATTTCAAATGATTGTTAAACCATATTTACTATAGAAGATAAAAATATCTCAATCTGATGATGAAAATATAAAAAAGAAAATTAATGATGTTAAGGATAGGATATTGAAATAATTCGTGTATGAGGAAGGAGTTTTAAAATTTGGGAGGAGGTTATGCTTTCCATCATTACCTGATCTAAAAAGAGAAATATTAGACGATGCTCATAGCTCAAATTTCTCTATACAACCTGGTAGCACAAAGATGTATAGATATATGTAGGAACATTTTTGGTGGGATAATATGAAGCAGTAAATTGCTGACTACGTGTCAAGGTGTCTAGTTTTTCAACAAGTGAAGGCAGAGAGACAACATCCTAGAGGGTTAATGCAACCTCTACCTATTCCTATGTGGAATTGGTATGACATTATAATGGATTTTGTCACTAGACTAATGAGGACACCTAAAAGGAATGATGCAATATGGGTAATTTTTGATTGTATCACAAAATCAGCACATTTATTTGCTATAAAAGAGGATTTACCACTTGAGTTCTTGGAAAGACTTTATATTAATAAATTTGTAAGACTTTATAGTGCACCTATATCGATTGTGTCTAGTCGAGATCCCTGGTTTACATCAAAATTTTGGAAAAGTTTCCAAATGGTTTTGAATAATAAGCTTCATATAAGTACTACTTATAACCCCCAAGACGATGGACAGTATCAAAGGACTATTAAAACTCTAAAAGATGTAGGTTCTGGGTGTAGTGGAAGCGCGTTAGTGGGTGTACCCAACTTTAATTTTAGTGTTAACAACGATCAATTCAAGATTTATCATGATAATAAAATGTTGGATCTTTGAAATATAATAAAGAATGTAAAAGAAATAGGGGAGTCCTAGAACCATAGATAGGATCATAATATGTTAGTTATAATTAATTTAATTAATTGACAAGAATTAAATTTATGAAATTCTTTCTTCATTGATGTTTCCGGTCACGATCTGATGTGATTTGTTGTTGCGTCGTAGAATAAAAATGTAGTATTCCTATAGCAGTGATCCACACATGCTCCACGTATCTCTAGACATCGCTGAAGGGATCTCTAGGTTTTATCATGAAAGATCCTTCTCTTGCGATGTACGCCTTTGATCGCCTTGATCCGTTGGAGGAGGATCTCTCACTCATAGCTTTAGAGCATTCTTGGTGGAAAAAGAATTATCTCCTGGCTTGAGAGCTTTTCTAAATCTGTCGTGCACAACCAAAGAAATGTCTATTCTAATGAGAATTATATAATTATGATTTTAATTGAATAGAATAATAAAATTAATTAATTACCCGAAAGTATTTATTCATTTAATTTAATTCTTATTAATACCCCATGTCGAATAATAACAGTTGACTATTATTATTATTTGACATACGCTCAGAAAATTACGATTAATATTATTTAATTAAATTAATAATAGTATTTCTCATAAATTCCTAGAAAAAAAATACACGGCATGTATATTTAATATACACGGTATGTACTTTTTTTCCATTTTTCTTTATTTCCTCCAACACATTTATTAGACCTTGAATAATGGCTATTTATTTGTCAAATAAATATCACTGCATTACTCGCTAATAAATTTATTATTTCTCCCACAATATATTCTCTCGAATAACTATTGTCGAAATAAATGCAATCATGCATCCTTGAATAATTATTAAACCACAATCGAGAATAATCTTTATTCAACTTGTTAAATTAATATTCAACTGAGATACTTGGACACACTTAGTGTGTGACCCTCTAGGACTCTTTCTCAATGGCATTAGGTAGAGCCTACCTAAAGTCAAAGGTTAGAATCTAGTAACATTCCAAGACACCCATAGAGCAAGAATTTTATGCCGCAATGATGTGCCACCTCCTACGAACGCTTACCGTGTAATATAATTCCTTTTTCTCGATATCTCGAATCAATCGGGTTTCATGCTAGTACCATCAACCCATGTGCTCGATTATTATTTATTTGACTATTGGGAATTGAACTTGACCATTCTTTACCAAGGCCATGGATTTATTTAGGATATATCAATTCCATCAAAGGGCCTGAGATGTCAACTTCTGTTACGGAACAGAAGGGACAAATCCTTTCTCGTGTTATCTATTATTGTAGTATCACTTGTGACGCACCCAACATATCCTTCCTCGTTGCGAATAGTGTTTCATCACAGTTTCCATCAATACATCTAAGTGTGTGAGTTGTAATACCCATTAATAATAATCTTAAAGTCTAAGGACCAATACACACGTCTGTAGATAGGAACATTAAATGACACTATGAAATTTGGATTTCCTACTGGCGGGTCTCATTCTCATAATATCCTCTTGGATATTACCAAGGGAGCACACCATGAGAAGGTGCCTCAAAGTTTTATGAGTCATCACCCCTAATGTCCTGTATTATTTGTGCCCCTAAAATAACATCATTAGACCATAGAATATATATTCAAGGATAGTGTTATGGAACTTTCGGGTTCTCATCATAGTAAGGATCTTATATAACCCTTTAACGCAATAGCTATCCTTAGGACATTATCATATTCATTGTCAAACAGAAGAACAATAAATATGTGATAAGGTATTTATTAATGAATAAAGTATAAAGTAGTTGGTTCTAGGCCACCAACTCCAATAGACTCCAACTTGGACTAGAGCCAACTGCTAACAACTTTTAATTTGCTAGCTCTCGCATGAAATTCATGTTTCTGCTGATATAGGCCTTTAGTCATGGGATCCACCACATTCTATTGTATGGAAACTCTACTCACTACAACTTCACCCATTTGATATAAATCCCTCAAGAGGTGATACTTTTAGATTATGTGATTTTTCTGCTGATGTGACCTTGGTTCTTTTTCAAGAACCACTTTTGTAGTATTATCACAATACAATGTGATAGGATATTTACTGCTAGGCACCATATCAAGATCCTAGACAAAGTTTTGAATCCAAACGGATTCCTTGGCTGCATCAGAAGCCGCTATATATTCAGACTTCATTGTAGAATCGGTGACAACTGGTTTTTTTGAACTCTTCCGACTCACAACTCCTCCATTGAGACAGAAAACATATCCATATTTTGATTTTAGATCATTCTGATCTATCTGAAAACTAGCATCATAATACCCTCTGATGAGAAGCTCTACATCTCCTCTAAAAACCAGGAACATATCCTTAGTTCTTCTCAGATATTTAAGGATAGTCTTAACAGCAGTCCAATATTGTTCTCCTAGAACTGCTTGATATCTACCTACCATGCTCAGTGCATAGGCAACATCAATCCTGGTACATAACATATCATACATGAAGGATCCTATAGACAAATATTATGGTATCTTACTCATTATCTCTTTCTACTATTATTTCTGGGGACACATTTTCTTAGAAAGATGTATGCCATATGACACTGGAACTAATCCTCTCTTAGATTGTTCCATATTAAATCTCTTTAGTATGTGGTCAATGTATGTACCCTGACTTAGTCCAAGAATCCTTTTGGATCTATCAAGAATGATCTTGATCCCTAAAATGTAGGCTTCTTCACTCAATTCCTTTATGGAGAATCACTTGTTCAGCCAGTCCTTAACTAACTATAAGACTGGTATATCATTTCTAACAAGAAATATGTCGTCAACATATACTACTAGGATAATGATTGCATTCCCATTAAACCTCTTATAAACACATGGCTCACATTCTTTCTTAATGAAACAAAATTCCTTTATGGATTCATCTAATTTAAAGTTCCAAGACCTGGATGCTTTCTTTAATCCATAAATGTATTTTTGCAACTTGAAAACCTGTTTGGATTCACTTGGTGTCACAAACCCTTCTAGTTGTGTCATATAGATATCTTCCTGAAGGCTCCTATTAAGGAATTCCATTTTGACATCCATTTTCCAAATCTCATAGTCATGGTAAGATATTATGGAAAGTATGATTCTTGTGGATTTAAACATGGAAACTGGTGAGAAGGTTTCATCATAGTCAATTACTTGATGTTTTCTGAATCCTTTATCCACTAGCCTTGCTTTATAGGCCCTAACATGACCTTACATGTCTATTTTTCTCTTGAATACTCATTTTCGTCCAACATTCTTTACATCAACCGGCTCATCGACCAGAACCCATACTTGGTTCTGATACATGGAATCTATCTCAGAATTCATAGCTTCTAGCCATCTTGAAGCTTCTGATCTTTCTATTAGTTCCTTGTAGGAGAGAGGTTTTTCATTGTCCAACAATAATGATTCACCATACTCGGTGATAAAGAAACCAAATCTCTCTGGTTCCATACCTCTCTTGAGCTCCTACGTAGTACTTTTGTTTCTAGAACCTCTTCCACGGGGATCGGTGGAACTTGTTCCTGTACCAACTCCTGTGTATCTTGAGCATAAAATTCATCAAATTCAATCTTTTTTCCACTATCCTTTTTGAGTATGTGATCCCTCTTAAGAAATATAGCTTGTATGGTGATAGTCACTTTCTTTTCCAAAGGGTTATATAAGTAATATACTTTCATTTCCTTGGGATATCCTATAAAGATACAACTCATGCCCTGGGGGCTAGTTTTTTTCCTGATAAGGCCTTACCAAATGCCTCACATCCCCATACACGTGTGTGGGACAAAATGGGTTTCTTTCTATTCCATAACTCGGAGGGAATTCCATTTGCCTCCTTAGTTGGTACTATGTTTAATGTGTATGCTGCAGTTTGTAATGCATATCCCCAAAAGGATAATGGAAGATCTACATGACTCATCATCGACCTCACCATGTCCAAAAAGTTTTGGTTCCTCCTTTCACTAACACTATTCTACTGTGGTTTATAAGGAGGAGTGAGTTGAGATAGAATCCCAGACTCCTGTAGAAGATCGATAAACTCTTAGTTCAGATATTCTCCACCTCAATCCGATAGAAGTTTCTTTATCTTTATACCAAGCTGATTCTCTAATTCATTCTTTAATTTCTTAAATTTTTATAAGGCTTCTAACTTATACCTAATTAAGTAGATATATCCATATCTACTCAAATCATTAGTAAAAGTAATGAAGTAAGAATATCCACCTATAGCATCTACTGGAAATGGTCCACAGACATATGTGTGCACTAATCCTAGATTCTCTATGGCCCTTTCACCCTATCCACTGAAAGTCAGCTTGGTAATTTTAACTTGTAAAAAATCATAACATCTATCAACTGGTTTTAGCTCATTAGAGTCTAAATAGTCATCTTGGCAGAGTTTTGTCAAGCGCTTCTTGTTTACATGACAGAGACAGTGATGCCATAATTGGGTGGTGTATGAGTCATGTGAGTTTATTTCATTATCGATTTCTAACACATGTTTTTCATAATTTAATACATAAAAACCATTATTAAGATGTGCCATACCATAACATACGTTGTTCTTATAAAATAAGTAACCATTATTTCCAAACTTGAAAATAAATCTATCCATATCCAAACATTATACAAAAATTATTTTTTTGGTAACACTAGGCACATAATAACAATTATGTAAAACCAAAATCATCCCAGTTAACAAGGAGAGGTGGTAATCTCTAATGTCTAATGCAACCAGCCTCGTGCCATTGGTAGCTTGAATACCAACCTCTCCTCTGGAAATCTTTCTAAATCAACTCAGTTCCTACATTTGAATGAAAATGTGATCCCCACAAGTTGTATCTAATACCCAATGTGTAGGAATTGAAAGATTACACTTGATAAAGAACACACCTTTAGCATCCCCACACTTCTGGGTGTAGTTTCTCTTCTAGTGGACTTGCTTGCCACTTGCAAAACATACCGCCTCACGTTCCTTGCCCTACCTCTGAATCTCCCCCTTCTTAGAGGGATGGTGCTCGGGGGCTTCAGACTGTTTATAAGTCCTTATCCCCTTTTCCTTGTCCTTCATTTTCTTATTCACCATAAGGAATGTGGGTTTGTCATGCCCCATGTCCTTATATACATGGAGAATTAAGGTCAGAAGTTTTGATAGACTCTTCTCATTGTTGCTCATGTTATAGTCGACAATAAAGCTAGAGAAGGTCTTGGGCAGTGATAATAGGATGAGATCTATATGAAAATCATCTGAGAACTTAATCCCTAAGATGTTCATGTGTTCAATGTAACCAATACGCTTGACCACATGAGTCCCATCTAGTACAGACTCTTCGAGATTTTTTGTGAGAAAAGCATTTTAGATCTCATATCTCTCCTGTCTCACCTTCTCTTGATAGAGATCCTTAATGTGATACATCATGCTATACGTGTCCATGTTTTCATGTTGCTTCAAGATCTCATTATACATGGCTGGTATCATGAAACATTAGACATATATGGAATCATCCATATGTTCTGTGTAGAGAGATAGTTCTTTATCACTGACCTCTTTTCCAGGTACAACTGGAATAGGCTCCTCCAACACGTAAAATTTCCTCTCGTGGTGAAGGATGACGCGTAAACGCCTCTACCATTCCTGGAAATTGGTGCTGGTGAGAAGGTTTTCCATCTAGAGTATGGTTCGCAATGATATGTTTGATGTCATTTTTCTTTTCATTTCTATAATTTAAGATGAGAAAAGGTTTAGTACTTTATCATGATAAAACTTAGATAAATAAATTAATACTTATTAGTCTCCCACTATTTTATCGAAATCCAATAGCCCTCACCATTGACTTTGTAATATTCTAGTGGAAAGGATCCATATTTTCCTTCTCATTACCCCAAATAGGGTTGGTCAAGTAATTTTAATGTTTTTAGGTACGCATTCCAAATGCCAACTGCATTATCTCGCAGCTCCTTGATCCATTGAGTGGACTCCCCAATCCTGAAATCCTTTTATTTTGGATTTCCTCAACTTTTGCCTCTTGGTAACACCAAGTCATGTTGTGGCAGTCAACCCTTGATGTGAACCAAGTCAATTCAACCCAAAAACTTGAATTATAATTCTTCGAAAATTGAAATTACCCCAACTAGGGTTGGTCAAGCACTTTGAACTATGGTTCGATTCTAACCAAGATTATGGAAGGCTATACCGACTTAATACTTCTTTAAGGGATTTTATCCTTATACATAAATTGCCATTTTATTATCTTTGATTACAAGCCTGTTAATATTAAGTGGGATATACTTAAGTGATTAACCATGTATGAGATAATATTTACAAATAAGTTGGTCTTATTTTAGTTCCATATTGAATGATTGTTTAATTCATTAATTGTATGATCATGACAACACACCCACAATAAATAAACCATGAAACTGATAGAAATAAAATAAATGGTATGATCATGATCTTGTTCTATTGGTTAGTTTATTTAGATTTTTATAAACTAACCTAAGACCCAGGGGAGAAACACCTTGAACATTTTTGGTTCATGTTTACAGCTTTCCACCTATCCACCTTTGTATCTCCTTGGATTGGTTTCACCTTGGATCCTAACTTGAGCCACATTCACTAACTTGGGAGCTCCATCCATCGCATATGCTTTTATTTCACATGTAGGTGAAGGGTAAAATGGGGTTTTACATAAAAGAAACCTTGGGCACGCAGGCCCTACATATTAATGAGGATAAGGCTCATAGGCCAACAAATTTAATTTAAATAAATAAATTAAAAGAAACCATTCACTTACAAAGTTCTTGGTCTAGCTCATGATTATCCATGCATGCAACGATATTTACACATAAATAAAACTAGCATTTAATTCTTTAACTATTCTTGTTTAAGATAAATCATGCTCAAATCAATTAATTATCTTTTATTAATCAATCCTTTTATCTTAAACCCTTTTTCTGAATTTCCTTGATATTCTCATCCATCATAATTTTAAAGAAATAAATTAATTTAAAATTATCTTTGTACGTAACTTGTACCTTGGAGGAAACACATTGAATTCTCATTCATAACTACCCAATGATTAGAAATAAAAATTATGCATATGTTAAATTAAACACATATATATATAACACATATCACATGTTGTGCCTCAGCTTTACGCCTGCACTATGGTACACGTCTCAAGGGTTTGTATAATATAATAACAAATTTTAATAAATCTACATAATTTGGATGAGTACACGGCGTGTAGTTCTGACTACACGGTGTGTAATTTTGTTCACCATCCATCCGAAGTACACGCTTGGGGACATGGCGTGTAAATGTACTTCAGAATTCTTCGGAGTACATAGTGTGTTCAGTGGGACACATGTCATGTAGTATCTGCATTACACGATTTTTAGCTAGGAGAGACGTGTACAGGGTACACGGTCCAACCCTAACCCAAAAGGATTACACGCCATGTTCAATGAGACACATAGTGTGTAATCTAGAAACCATGTGCCACCTGTTCCTGGTCAACACCAAGATTCATTTAAGACTTATAAATACTCCAACACATGGCCTGATTTAGTGGACTGGTCTGATGTATTGAATCTTGACAACACGACATGTATTTTCAAATACACACTATGTATTCTGGTGTTGTATGGCCAGGAACGTTTGGCACCTCTGGATGAGATCCTCAATTTTATTTTAATCGAAATTAAAAGAAAAATTTATTTCTATAAGGTGAATGAGAAACGAGATAGGAGGAATAAATCTCGAGATTCAGATTTAATGAACGATTAACTTGAATTGAAACAACTAAATTATTAAATTCATAAATCACCAATGAAAGACTAAATAATTATAATCAACGATATGACCCCTCTGATACCACTTGTAGGTTCCGAGCGCAGTAGAAGTGCATTAGTGGGTGTACCCAACTTTAATTTTAGCATTAACAATGATCAATATGAGATCCATCATGATAATAAAATACTGAATCTTCAGAATAGAATGAAGAACAAAAAAAATAGGGGAGTCCCAGAACCATATATATGATCATCATATATTGGTTATAATTAATTTAATTAATTGACAAGAATTACCTTGATGGAATTTTTTATTATTTTATGTTTCTGGTCATGATCTGATGTGATCCGTCATTGCGTCGTAGAATCCAAGTGTAGTATTCCTCTAGCAGTGATCCACACATACTCCACGTATCTCTGGACATCGCCGAAAGGATATTCAGGTGTTAGTATGGAAGATCCTTCGCTTGTGATGTCCGCCTTCAATCGCCTTGATCCGGTGGAGGAGGATCTCTCTCTCAAAGCTTGAGAGCGTTCTTGGTGGAAAAAAAATTCTCTCTTGGCTTGAGAGCTTTTCCAAATCCGTTGTGAACAACCAAAACAAATTTCTAGGCTAATGAGAATTATATAATTAGGATTTTAATTATATAGAATAATAAAATGAATTAATTACCATAAATTATTTATTCATTTCATTTAATTCTTAGTAATACCCCATGTCTAATAATAACAGTTGACTACTATTATTACTTGACATACGCCCAGTGAATTATACCTAATATTATATAATTAAATAAAAAATATTATTTCTCATAAATTCCCATAAAAATACACAGTGTGTATATTTAATATACATGGCATGTACTTTTTTTTCCATTTTTCTTTATTTCCTCCACCACATTTATTAGACCTTAAATAATGGCTATTTATTTCTCAAATAAATATCACTACATTACTCACTAATAAATTTATTATTTCACCCAAAATAGATTCTCTCGAATAACTAGTGTCGAAATAAATGTGATTAGGCATCCTTGAATAATTATTAAAGCACAATCGGGAATAATATTTATTCAACTTGTTAAATTAATATTTAACTGAGATACTTGGACACACTCAGTGTGTGACCCTCTAGGCCTCTTTCTTAGTGGAATTAGGAAGAGCCTGTCTAAAGTCCAAGGTTAGCATCTAGAAACACGCCAAGGCACCCATAGATAAAGAATTTAACGTCGTAATGACATTTCACCTCCTACGAATGCTTACTGTGTAATATAATCCCTTTGTCTTGATATCTCAAATCAAGCGGGTTGCATTTTAGTGCTATCAACTCATGTGATCGATTATTCTTTCTTTGACTTTATGGAATTGAACTTGCCCATTCCTCACCATGGCCATGGATTTATTTAGGTTATATCAATTCCATCAAATGGGATGAGATATCAACTTCTATTATGGAACAGAAGGTAAAATTCTTTCTAACATTATCTATTAATGCATTATCACTTGTGACGCACCCAACTTATCCTACCTCACTGCGAATAGATTATTCAAACTCTAGAAGACATACTGATATTATTCTCTCTTGAATTTCAAGGTATGTGGGATCAATACTTTCCTTTGGTGGAATTTTCCTACAATAATAGTTTCCATTCTAGTATTCAAATGGCTCAATATGAAGCATTATATGGAATGATATTTCAAACTCCAACTTGTTGGGACGAAGTTGGTGAGAGGAAACTTATAGGCCCAAAACTTATTGAAGAGACCACGACAAAGGTAAATACAATTCAAGACCATATTAAAGCATCCCAAAGTAGGAAGAAGAGTTATGTTGACAACCGGAGAAAGGATTTGTAATTCCAAGTGGGAGACCATGTCTTCCTGAAAGTATCTCCATGGAATGGTGCCTTTAGGTTTGGTAAGAAAGGGAAACTGAGTCCCAGGTACATTGGACCATTTAAAATTATAGAAAGAATCGGAGTTGTAGCTTACCGTTTAGAAATGCTGCCAAGTCTCTCTAAAGTTCATGATGTGTTCCATGTGTCATTGTTAAAGAAATACGTGTCAGGACCAACTCATGTACTCAACTATGAAGAAATAGAACTGTAACCTGATTTTTCATACTGTGAGGAGCCTATCGAGATTCTTGACACAAGGGAGCTGGTATTGATAAATCAGACCAATCATCTAGTCAAGATTCTTTGGAGAAACCATAACATAGAGGAAGTAATGTGGGAACCTGAGGATGTTATGAAGAAGAACCACCCAAACCTTTTTAGAGATCTTTATGCATGACAAATTTCAAGGATGAAATTTCTTAAGGTGGGAATAATATAACACCCCAAAAATTTTAAGGTGTATTTCTCTTAAATACATTCAATTCTTTAGATAGCCTATATTTCGTAAAGCCTTATGTTTCTTTCAAACAATGCTTGGTTATTTAAGATATAGTCATAACCTGGCCTTTAAACTTAAATTTTCCACTTTTGTGTTTTGAATTTTGAAAAACAGAAATTCACAGTTGCGATCAAGATGATATTTAGAGTCTAATAGAATTAACTTAATTTTAGATGAATAGTAACCTACCCTTATGAAAAGTAACCTACCGTTATGAATATTTACCCTTATGAATGGTAATATGACTCTTATGAATGGTATCCATACCCACGAATGTATAAATAAATTTAGGCACCTTAAAAATGAAGATGAATATTTTAAGTGTTTATATTTTTCGATTAAATAATGATTTTAATTAAAAATTAAATTTATCATATTTAGAAAAATATTTTTGAAAAATTGAGTTCATTTTTTTGATTCTATGAATCAAAAAATGGTTTGGGTGAATTTTTTTTATTTATATAAAATACTTGAATTTTTTATGAATAGTAAAATACAATAAATTACGATAAATGCTAAATACTTGATTTACCGCATCATAGGTGATGAAAGGCTGATGTAATCCCACTTGGTTCAAACTCACATGCCATTATTACTATTTTGGGTCACATGAATCAATACTATTCATAGTCTTGATCAAAAATATTAAAATAATAATTAAAATAATGTAAAATCCCTCCTCCCCTCCACTATATAAACTACCCTCACCCCCTCTTCCTCTTACACCACTCAAGCTTCAATAATTGCCTAAATTCAGCCAAATACTATTCCCAAGACCTCTCCCCACATCCAAGGCCTTCTGGTCTGACCAAAAGTCCAAAAACAAAGGTCTTGAGGAGTTTCTCAAGGAGTACTCAAGAGGTGAACCTCTCTTATCTTTTCTTTCAAATTCTTTTACAAGTTTTATTATTTTGTTGCCCTCTTATCACCTCACCTAATCAAAATTCCATGATAATTCCAGTTCTTACATGTACTGAATTTTATTATTCTAATGTAATATTTCATCATCGTATCTCTTTCTCCCCTCCTTTTAAACTATAAAAGCAAACACCGTCCGAGATGTGTTAATTTATCACACTCAAGGAAGACAGGTTTCCAATTTTCATTACAATCCTCAATAATGGTCATGAAACCTTTTTAATGGTTGAAAAAAATCTTTATATATTTATTTTACCTTATTCAATGTTTTGGAATCCTTATACACTCATAATAAAAAATAATAATACAAAATAAGTTCATTATGCACAAAATGGGCAAATTTAATCCAAGCATTTATCATTAACATTTAACTAATGAATCATCCTCAATTATATAACAAAAAATCATTATAAGATCATTTATAATGTCACTAATAATATATATTTACAATTATTGATGTTTAACCACATTTCAAATGAACTTCCATTCATGAACACAAGTAAATCGGTCATGAAAACTACGGAAAAAATGCTTCCAAAACAATAAAATTTAATTGCTTAAAATCCATCAAAAAGGTCATGAATGAACCTAATAAGGTTATACCATATCAATTACATGTTTATAAGGTTCTATAATTATTAATTAATGAAGCTAAATTTTATTATTCAGGTCATTAAGAACAATCAAGAACACCTTCGAGCATAAGGTAAGGGATATCTTAACTCAGTTTCCATTCATTGAGTTAAACATCAATGTCATTGTTTTTGTATTTTCCCAGAATATGTGTGAATGAACTATGATTTTTTGATTATGTACATCCACTTTTATTGTGTGGGTTTATGTTTTTCACACATAATTTTTTCATTCATTTGTCCTCAATCTAGTGATACGTTCTTGGTAAGGGATCCTCACTCTCACTTTTATTCAAGGATTTACCCTATGTTGTGTCCTTTTATTTTTAATTCCTAATGATGGGGTATGTTTTAGAACATCCCCCATAATACCCTTATGATATATAAATAATGGGATACCTATTTACCTCTCATTAATCCCTCACAAGAACTTCTGTTACCATGTCGAAATGTTTGTAAGGGGTTTTCTCATCTCACTTTCATTTCCGTGACATTCCCATTGTTCGTCACTTATTTCTTGTATGTAGTGTATGTGTACTTACATTTCTCATATAATATCATGATTCCATTTATATTCATGGTATTAAATGATTAATTTTATGGTTATTAAGTTCTGTTCATATGATTCGATAGATTAAATTGTGGTAAGGGACTTTGTCTCAACTACCATTTCGTTGTGACTAACTTTGTATTGTGAACCTAATAATCCTTATGTCATGCACCTACTACCCATTTGAGATCAATTTTAATTTGAAATTATATTTTTATTAAATATCCATATTCTCATATCATAGATATGTTTATTTTCTAAACCGTATACCATTTTACATATGGTGTTTATTTGGAATGTTGGTTTAACTTTGGAAATATTGATAAATCTGTATCCTCTACTCTATACAGATATTGAAAAGGCATATTTATCTAGTATTAAATCAAATTATAAAGAATGATTTTGACTTTTAGAAGTGGTTAGGGCCTTCTATATCTCATCGATGCATCGATAGGTCTCATGAGACAAATCAGTTGGCGACAAACCCTTCGAGTTTTTTTCCAAAAATCAGATGGTTTTCTACCCACAGAACTAAACTATTTTAACAGTATTATGGTATCATTTTATAGATACATGAATTCCAATTAATAATAATTCTCTTTATTTTTTATCAGTTATTAATATCCATGAGGTTTTCACTATGACAAAATCTATGGATGCAGTTTCATTCTTAGTTATTAATAGCGTTAGTTTTTCATTTATTCACCATGCAATATTGACTATGCCAAGTTTTTTATGATTTAGTTAGTATTGATTTGTGATTACACTATTTTTAACCCTTATTGATCATTTTAGATCACCCCTTTCATTTGTTTACCTCCAATAGGTTATTAAGAGGATATCATTTATTGAGTTTTTGTGGATGTTGTTTTTAGTTTTTGTTTTGTATTGTAATTTGTTACCTTTCCCAATGTAATTTGAGTTACATGTATGTATCTAGTTTCTTCAAGAATACAAAACTGATTGTTCCTTTTGGATTTTAATTCTTTAACCATGAAAATTTAATAAGTAATTCATCGTCTCTAGTTTATAGGGTTCGGGGTGTTACAGACATTTTTTGGAACAATATATGCAATAACTTGATCTATAAGAATCCTTCATTGTTCTTATTTGGATCAAGCTCCTAATGTCACATTGGTCTTATTAGGATAAATATCCTCATGCATATATATGATCCAATTATCATCCTTGTTTGCCTCTCCTAATTATGTAGGATCTACTTTGGAAAAAATAAGGCTTT
Organism: Viscum album; assembly: GCA_963277665.1. NCBI lineage: Eukaryota > Viridiplantae > Streptophyta > Magnoliopsida > Santalales > Viscaceae > Viscum > Viscum album. The sequence continues at coordinate 1,650,394,097 of OY728131.1, read as the reverse complement.
TTGTATAGTCTTACTCCTTCGAGTTTTCACCAAAACTTTCTAATCACCAATGACATTTTATTCATTGATTTTATCCTTTCTTATATTTCTTGTAGTTGATAAAAATATATCCATATTTGAAATGATAACCCACTCATTAATACTTATTAAAAATCACTTCATTTCTTTTATCACGCATCTAATAAACACTATGTATATTTTACTTTAACCCATATAAAAATAGATCATTCTTTAAAATTTCCTTTTAGTTCCACTGATATTTTCTCCCCATCCTCCTCACTCATTGATTGATTGTTTGGAAAGATCTATTTGTGTTTTTTTTATATCATTATTGATTTACTATAATCATATCCCTATGGTCAACAATTTTTTCACAATAAAATCATTATCCATATAATTAATGTATTGTTTCATATTTATGTTTAATTTATTTCTTTACATTATTACTCGTATAATAATTTTTTTCTTATACAAGTGGATTCTTTTGTTTGAGTTTGGGAGGTTTGTTCAAATCTTCTCATGCTCATGAGGGATTGTACTTTGAGCCTACAACTGAGATAATGACAATAAGGAAATGCATTAAGAATGCATACAACCATCAGGAATAGGTGAATTCCTACTACTTATTTAATTAATTTTTTCATCATTTTATCTACTATTTGTAAGTTAATTTTCTTATAATTCTTATCTAATAATTATTTATATTTTTTCATATATATTTTGGGAATTTATATTTTTCTTTAAACTATCTTCAATGAGACATAAAAGAGATAAAATGATTTTTTATGCCAATGTAACCACATTTTCCATATTCACTATATTTCTTTGTCGATCTTCCAACATTGCATATTGATTCGATGTTGTTATCCAAAAAACCTTTTTCATTTTTTAAAACTAGGAGCATATAGGAAGCTCATGTGCCCATTTTGGTGACTTCTTGTGATATAATGGGCACATGAGCTTCTCCTTCTCTTCTGATTTTCAAAAATGAGAAAAAGAATTCCACTAAAAACATCAAGTCAATATATAGTGTTGGAAATTAAACATAGAAAGATAATTGAAACATGGTTACATTAGAAGTTAGAATTTTTGTTTTGATATTTTGGGATGTGTAAGAATCAATTTCACCTCAATCTAACATATGGTGTGATAGGTATGATTCCAAGTGCTAAATTTTATTTAAAATTTGCATGAATTTTAGTAAAAAGGATAGATGACATATTCAAACCCAAGAAAACATATTCCAATTATTTTGATACTTTATTTCAGTGATCCATAAGTCATTAGGTACATGTAGGAATCATCCGAACCTTAATCTAATGCACGGTGTGACCGCTATGACTCAATGTGTTCATTATCAGTTTCACATTGATAGTTTAGTTCAAAAAATGTTACTCACTAAAAACAAAACAAATGCACTAAGATTTTATTGATAATTTAGTATATTGATTCATAAGTCATTTTTGATGTGTAGGAATCAGTCTCACATCAAACTGATACACGATGTGATCAGTATAGGTCAAAGTGAATGTTTCCATTTTAAAATGACATTTTTTTGTAAAAAAATGACATAATCAAAAACAATAAAACACATTAATATTGTTTTTATACTTTATTAAAATGATCCATAAGTCATTTGAGATGTGTAGGAATCAACTGCACCTCAATCCAACACACAGTGTGATCGGTATGACTCTAAGTGCATCTTTTTATTTAAAAATGACATCAATTTTAATAAAAATGACAAATAACCTAATAAAAATTAAGAAAACACATTTATATTATTTTAATACTTTATTAAAACAATATATAATATATTTGGGGAGTGTAATAATTATTCTCACCTCAATTTGACACACGGTGTGACTAATATGAATCCAAGTGCGTCTTTTTATTTAAAATTGATACCGATTTTAATAAAAAGGAAAATTGACCTACTCAAAATTGATCAAATGCATTCATATTGTTTTGATAATTTATGTAAATGATATATAATTCATTTTTTATCTGTTGGAATCATCCTCACATCAATTTGATACACTATGTTCTTGGTATGACTCAATGTATTTGTTATCAGTTTAAAATCGACAGTTTATTTGAAGAAATGTCACTCACTAAAAACCAAGTAAACATGCTCGGATTTTCTTTATAATTTAGAAAATTGATTCATAAGTAATTTTTTTATGTCTAGGAATTAGTATCACATCAAACCGATACGTGATGTGATCATTATGAGTTAAAGTGCATGTTTTTAGTTTAAAATGACATTTTAGTAAAAAAGATAAGTAACATACTAAAAATTGAGTAAATGAATTGGTATTATTTTGATACTTTATGAAAACAATTCATAATACATTTGGGACAATTTATAATGATCCAAAACTCAATATAATGCACATTGTAGCTGATATGAGTCCAAGTGTGTCTTTTTATATAAAATTGACATTAATTTTAGTAAAAATGAAAACTCACCTACTCAAAACTGAGAAAACGCATTCAGGTCATTTTGATACTTTAGGAAAATGATCCATATGTCATTTTTGACAAATATAAATTATCCAAACCTCAATCTGATATAAAATGTGTTCAGTATGACTCAATGTGTCTGTTATCATTTTAAAATCAACATTTTAGTTCAAAAAGTGCCACTCACTGAAAACCGAGAAAACACGCTCAGATTGTCTTTATAATTTATGAAAAATATTTATCAGTCATTTATGATGTGTAGGAATTGGTATCATATACAACTGCCACATGATGTGACTGGTATGACTCAAATTTTGTGTTTCCAGTTTAAAATGACATTTTAGTAAAAAAGATAAGAAACATACTCAAAATTGATAAAAACACATTCGAATTGTTTTCATACTTTAGGAAAATGACCCATATGTAATTTTATACGTGTAAGGATCATACTCACCTTAATATTATACACGGTGTGACTGATATTACTCCAAGTGAATTTTTTTAATATATAAGTATCATTTTAGTTTAAAACATGTATCACATCTCCAAAACCAAGAAAATGAGCCTAGATTGTTTTCTCTTCATTTAAATTCTATATTCATACATGATTTTGATGATTTTTTTGAGTTTTTCATGTTGTGTTATGTTATTACAGCACACTACATTGGTGCTACAGTGTGCTGTAGTAGCACACTGGTGCTACAGTGTGTTGTAATAGCACACTGTAGTATTCCCCTTTATCAGTGCTTTTAAAAGTGCGGATAAATGAATCATGCTTTTAATCAAGATCCAATAGTTAATTATTCTCTATAACTGATAAAGGAAATTTTTATCACTATTAAAGTATGATTTTTTAGTATTGTGGAATTGGATAAATAATATAAATCTATGGTGTTTTGTTTCTAATAATAAAACAGTATGTTAAATAATAATTTTTCTTCTCTCAGTTTGATGAAACTAAAATTGATTCTTGGAAGCATGTTTAAATAATTTAATAGATTATAATAGATAGTGCCTTAGGTTACCCATAGTCATAAACTATAATAAATGAATCTGTTAATTCAATATGGAATAAAATTAGTTTCTTGTAAAAGATAATGTTTGGGGATGAGTGAGACTATTTACTTATGAAGGTTAAATACCTTGTGTTTGGGTCCAAGTGATCTTATTTATATATAAAGGTTAAATTACTTGTATTTAGGGCCTATTTTACCTGTTGAACTTCTTGGTTATTTTTTTATTTTATTTCCCTAGATTTGATCCTTTTTATGTGATGTGATATGAGCCTAGGATGGTTGATTAGACATGGGCAGGGAGGCTCAAGTTTATGGAATTAGTTTATACCTGTGATGGAAAGATGCATGGTGATATGCATAAGATTATCAAGGATGGTACTAGAGTTTATGGAATAATTTAAAGTTGGGATTACCCATTTTTATGTTGAAATCCAAGATTCTTGATTGATAATAATATGTTCAAAGTCAAAATGGCTAGATTTCTTATTTATCTTCATTTCTTTCCCCACTGCTTGAGGTGGTAGGATGTGCTTGGTTATGTATCTCTTTGATGGTAGCTTAGGATGTCTCCTAGAGTACCTAGAATTATGGAATTATTAATAATATTTATTAAATGTATTAACCCATGGGTTTGGTGCTTGGAATGAAAAAGATGTTAATCTTGACAAACTGTGGAATTTACAAGTGATGATAGCTATAGTTGAGCCTAAGACTTGGTAAATTCCCATAGTGTGGTTGTAATATATATTATATTTTTTATGATTTATAATTTTATATGCCACCTCACCCATATCAGTAGGGTGACCTACACCCAATGGACTTTGGGAGGTTGTTTTCCCCAATATTCTGATGGTGAGCATGGATGGCTAACTAACCCTTTAGCCTCACTCTCTTCTCCTGGTAATATTATATGCTTGTATTCACAATATTTATCTTTCCCCAAATATGTGTGTAGAGGGATGTAATTTCTAGTGGTTATTTCACAGACATGTATCTCCGGGTATAGTATCCAAATGACTATTATAGGTATGACATGTAGGGGCTATGATAACTCGAAGTATATTACACAGTGTATGGGCTGTGGTGGCTTGAGGTATAATACCCAATGTATAAGACATTCTATACAAGTTGTGGAGGCTCCCAAAAACTACTTAATTATTATGTGGATATGTGGATGGTATGATGATATTATTTTATGCATGAGATGAAAGTTGTGATACTTTTCCTCGGTGCCTTCAGGATGGATTATTTTAAAGAGAGATGGATTGAGAAATATGACATTGGGGTAGAGTGGAAAATTATTGGGGAATTAATAGTGGGGTACCCTTGTTTTATTACAATAATATATGTTCCCATGTTTTTGATACTTAGTTAGATTTAGGAATAGTGAGGTTGGGAACTTAGTATATATGTTTAGGTGATGTGTTAATTTAACTTATTGTTCTTTAGGATTTAGTATGATTTCTTTATCTTTTTTATGAGTGGATTTGAGGAGGATCCTACTAAGTATAATTATTATGATCAACCTATATATATATATATATAAATTGTTTTTCATGTTAGAATTAGTATGTTGGATATCGGGCTAGATATTACTAGCTTGTGGTTTTTCACGAGTTTTTTGGGCTTTGTGGTCACTGTCAAGTTTATCTTTTTGGTACTTATAGTTTCTTTTCTAGTTGTTTCAGTCTGTATTAAATTATATATATGTACTTGGGATTTATTTTATCTTTATGATAAGTAGTTTATTGGTGTATTTGTCGTATCTTTCTCTTCTATAGGTTCTCTTAAAGGGTAATTCCTCCCATTTATATGTTTATTATACCCTCGATGCTTGCCGCAAACCTGTGTCCTATTGAAGGTGGGATTCGGGCAGTCACCATATCTCTTCCCTCATAATCAGGCTAGGAGGGGTACTCTTTTGGGGGAGGGGTCATGGTATATGGGTTAATTAGGTAGTTCTATTCCCATCAAAGATAATGAGATATCAACTTTCATTCTTAAACAAAAGGGGTGAATCCTTTCTCATGTTATTCATTAATACAACATCAATTATGATGCACCCAACTTCACCATGAACATATATCATCATTTTTTATGGAAATACATCAAATTACATGACTTATAATATGAATTATTAATAATATTAAATTTTAAGGACTATTATGCACATATATGGATAGGAACATCCAATGACACATATAAATGTGGATTTTCGACTGGCGGGTCAAGTTCTCATAATCTCCTTTATTTAGATTTCTAGGGATGAGCTTCAAGAGAAGAAGTCTCAAGTACTTATGAGACTGCTACCCCTGATAGCCTTTATTATTTATATCCCATTAAATTATGTCATCTAGATATAGAACATATATTTAAGAATATTATTATGGTGCTTCTAGGTTATCATCATAGTAGGGAACTGCTATGACATTTTAGTATGGCATCTATCCTTAAGACATAATCATATACTTTTTCACGTAGAAAAATAGTCATTATGTGATAATAACTTTACTAATATTCAAAATCCATAAATATAGGTATTCATAAAGTATGTAGAAGTTGGTTTTAGGGCACCAACTCCAACAGTCACCCACTTTCACTAGATCCAGTTGCTAAAAACCCTTTCTCTATCTATATCACAATACTCAAAGTTCTACTAAGATAAGTCTTTAGTTAATGTGTGATATGTCATTTATGTTTTATTACATAGAAAATATACTCACTACAGCCTCACCCCTCTAATAAAGATCCCTCAAAAGGTGATACTTTTGGAGTATGTGCTTCATACTTTGATGTGACCTTGTATTCTTTTCAAGAGTTACCATAGTAGTATTATCAAAATAAAATGTGATCGTGTCTTTATTAATAAGCACCACATCAAGATATTAGAAAAAATATTGAATCAAAACTGTTGATTTGGATACATCATAATCCACAATATACTTGGATTCCACTATAGAATCAAATACAACTTGTTCCTTTGAATTCTTCCAACTCACATATCCTTCATTGAAAATCAATACATATCTTTACTGTAACTTCAAATCATTATGATTTATTTTTTAAAAGGCCCAAAAATTTATATAGAATTTCCTTTTTCATTATAGGGGAGTCTATTGGTTCAAAAGAGGTTTTTAAAATTTAAAATTTTTTTTAAAATGGTTTTTCAAATTATAAAAATTAATTTAAAACTTTAAAAAAAATGTAAAGCCCATAATTAATATGGGAGTATTACAGTTGTTTATTTAATTCAAAATTTTAATTTTAATTTTATAAATAATGATAATATTTTATTCTTAATTATTTATAATTTTTCCAATTGAAAATTTAATTTTCTTTAAAAAATGTTTACCCTTGCATAGTCCTTCTTCCATGCATAAGGGTATTTATGTATAGTTATGTAAGAATAGAAAAATACAGCCAAATGAGGTTATTTTAATTTCATGTAAAGGTATATTACTAAACTATTATAAGGGTTAGGCTTCTATTTTGAAGCTTTTGTAAAGGTAGGCCTTAAATTTTTATGGTTGTGTAATGGTAGAATTATCATTGTGTAAATGATGTGTGTTTTTGTTACATAAGGGTAAAGTACCTTAATTACATATAGTTACTTTAAATTCATGAATAAGGATCATTTTTTAGGAACTTCATGAAGTTTAATTACCTCATGTTAAGGTAGTTGTATATATTTCATCTCATGTAAGTGTACAACCAAGCTCAAGTGGGGGTAGCCTGGCCTATTTTATCACTACATAAGGTTCAAGGTGATTCCAATCCTCACATGTTGGTAAACCTTTCCTCATTTCATGGTAGATCCACTTGTACCGCTACGTTAAGTTGGAATCCATCTACCTTCATGAAGAAACTATTCCTCATGGTAGGGTAGTGTTTTTATATATAATTCTAAATTTTATTCTTTTTCTGAATCTAAAACTTATTTATACTAATTTTGATGGATTTAATATCTAAAAATAAATTTTTTAAGATACCCTTTTAAACCATTAAATTTTTTCTTAAATTTTAGGAGATTTAAATAGGGATTAAATCAAACATAATTTAATATTAATTAAAAGGAATATTTATGAGTCATTTTGGAAATACTTGAGAGTGAAAATTGGTATCTGTTAAAACCATATTTTCCTTATTTGAGTCTTCCTTCATTTAACATGAGTAAATATGATCGATCCTTGCACATTAATTCTAGTGAGTGATCTATTAGTGTCCCAAGTTCCTTTCATGTGATTTCTATACTATTTTTATCTTACCTTATCTTCTCTGTTTTTTTGTAGTATTCTGAAAGTTTCTTCTCCAGGTAGGGGATCTGAATTCTCTATTTTGTTTTGTGAAAGTGTGAATTTATCATGATTTATATTCCTCTATATGAATATGATTTATTTACTATAAAAATATAATAATATGGAAATTATTGAATAGAGAGTAAAGTGTATTGCATGTTATATACTTGTATCAAAAATAAGAAATTTAAAAGTAATAAGAAGGATTAATTATCACTTGTAAATTAATATAATTATTATTAATTGATAAACTGAAAATTTATAGGAGGTTATTCTCACTTTTATATTTTTATTATTTTCTTTCCCTATCATGGAAATTTAAGTATTTAGTTGGAGGACTTATAATATTTATTAGATTAATGTAATCATTTCAAACCTATTGGTAATATGTTGTAATTTATATTTATGTATAGAATATGGAAATCACATAATAAAATTTATGTTATTAATTTACCATATAAATATTATCTAAGATATAAAAAGGGATAATTACATGCTACTTAGATAATATTTAATATTTTGGAAATCGTATATAGTTTTGTGTATATTAATTTATAGCATGGAATTATAGGATAATAGTTTCTTTTAATCTAGGTAATTAATTGAAAAAAGTTATTATCACATGTTTTACATTAAGAATTTTAATTCTATATTCTAGTAATAATCTAAGAAATAGAAAAATAATAATCTCATGAAAATTTATTGACATAAATTCATAGCATGGAATCTAAAAGAATAATGGTATAATCACATGTTGTAGTGTATTTGTATATTTTTTTATAATGAAAATTATTATATAATTATTTTATTGAATAATTGAACTGGTATAATTATTATTTGTGTATATAATTAATATTTCATGTTTAAGATTAAATAAATAGTTAGGTTTTGTGTGATCGCTTGTGTTTACAGTATGTTTATATTGCCTATTGATATTTATTAGATATTATGCTATCAACATGGCTATATTTCATTGTTTTTTTATCATGGTTTAATATCTTGAAAATAATCAACAACATAAAGCGGGATGATGTTATAATTAAAATAAAAAAACATGAATAGAATAACTACTCCACTTCTTGGAATTAATTAAACATGGGAATAATTTCTTATACATGTTCATGTTGTTTTCTAAATTTTATTAGCTAATGAAAATAGGTTTCATGATATGGAAAACATATTCATAATAAATTAGTTAATTAAATATGCAATTAAAATGGTTATTTGTTAAAGAATAAATGTTTGTAGCTAACTGATCCCATTCTTCGTTATGGGAGTCTTAACATCCTAAATTCCATGGCCTTAGTATCTTTATTTGAGTGTAGAAATTACATTTAATACGTAGGTATGATATAATAATATTATAGCCTTATTATGATAGATTTATAACCTAGTATGGTTGGAATGATTTTATGAGTAATGGATTGATGGCATGGAGTTATATTGATGGTTTTTTATATGTTGATCAATGGGATGGGGGCCCAAGGCAATAGTGATGGTCAATGTCAGTGATGGAGAAATATCTTGTTCTATGTGAAATGGAGTGGGAATGACATCATGCAGTCAGGATGAGTTCAAAGGAGGTATTTCTTGTCGATTCATCTTAATCTTTTTTTATTCTTTCTTGATGGATGGAAGTCTAGATGTTATTTATAATATTGGATTCATACGGTTGGATGTGGTTTGAATTTATGCACATTGAGTGCATATTTTATGTGGTATCCTTAGAGGATTCATAGAGTACTTGAATAATTAATGAAATGATAAATAGATTAATTTAAAGAATGGGGTTGGTTCTTGATGTTTATAGATGATGGTGACATACTTGAGAATATAAATAAGAAATTTTATAGTGTCTAAGGCACTAGCTTAAAAGATTAAATTTTTAATCTTGGAAAAGAATATAGGATAATATTAATTAATGTGTAATTAATTAATTAATATGGAACATTAAGCTTATATGATTGTTTGAGATTTAGACCTTAGTAGCGGAAATTAGGGGTCCTTTTTTTATGATAGTGGCATATGATTCTAAGGATAGATAGTTTCCCTTGGTGTATTTTTGTAACAAACCAACCTAATTCAATCCAACCCATCACCTGAGTTAGCCCACCACAATTCCCGAAGCACATTCTCGATCGTCGAAAGATGGAAACCAGTATTGGGTATAACCAAAAATCTCTTAGGAATGGTTTATCAAATGGTAAACTAGCATGATCCATCCACAAAATGAGACATCTGAACCCATAATATCAGAGTTAACTATAATCATAAACATAAATCCATAGTGAATTAACATATGTAAATTAGATATCATAAACTAGACTAACCAACATATACAAGCATGCCACAAAAGGCCATATACATGGTATCTCAAGTCCAAAGCCTAAAACTCAACATCATGGGTACATGACCAAATTAGATCAATACATACATCCCATCAGATACAAAACCAAAAAAAATGAGTCCAAATGAGCCAACTCCATGAGACCATGTCTTCACCATAAAACATTGGACGACAATAATCAAGAAGAGCCATTTGGGTACATGGTGCCATTTCCTTTACCTATGTCCTATAAAACAAAGTCTACAAATTCCCAAATAAATGTGTAGTGTGAGAGGTAAAAATACCATTAGGATACCACTATAAATCTATTTAAGGATTTTACCCATGCAAACCAATAAACTAGTTTGAAAACACTTTTCAAAAATAAACCACTTTGAGTATATCCCATTTTCAAATAAACCTTTAAACCCCCTTTGGTTTTTCCAATTCAAATAAAATTGGTTTTCCAAAAAAAAATACAACATGGATCAAATATACAAGAGAGGAACAGCATTATCAATATACCCAATAAAACAAGGGAAATGATAATATCATCATCATATAACTATATAATGGAAAATTGGAATGGTGTATCACATCACATCAAACACGGAACTAATAAAATGAATAAATCATATAAACCAATCCAACATGAGTAATGTGAACCTAGGACTCTAACCTCAAGGTTCTAATGTGAGTGAGTCTAAACAAGTCTGTTAGCTAGCTAAGCAATGAAGGAATATCTCATGGTATTCCCCAATCCCAACTCTGAGGGCTCTCATAGACTCTCGGCAACCAATCATAGAATATCTCATGATCTTCTTACACAAAGTCTCTCACGGTTCCTTAGAAAACAAAATGAAAGCTTTCATGATCTTCCCTATGAAGTATCACATGGTCCCTAAAACAAACCCCTCGCTCACACCCTGGTTAACCCATGTGTTACTCTATGAAAACATAATCACAAACATGTTCCACACAATAAAAATCTATTTCACAAGTCAATTTCATAAAAAAAATCCCATTTTATTAAAACACCTTTCCCATGGTAAAACCATTTCCAAAACCATTTTAGAAATCTATTTAGAGTTATAAACCCTCTTTTATACATTTAATCAAACACTTGTGTGCATACAAACCACACCCATTAAGAAAACCCTCTTTAACAACCCAAGTTGGCAATCCAATCCATGAATCACATAAAACGTGGAATACACGTCAAAATTAAATCATTTTAATGGAAATTTAAACAATGCAAACCAAAGATAATTCATAATTTAAATGTAATCCATGGAAAATTTCCTTAAATAGATACACCTACCTCGTATTTTCTTTCACCCTCATCAACTTCAATGATAACCACTCGAAAGAGAAAGAACAAGACTTTAAATAGCTAAATTTCAAGAAAAAAACATTTCCCCGCCACTTAGCCTATATTCATCCAACACCCCTTCTAAGGTTACTCATCTCCATGAAAATGGAGGAACATTAAAGAGGAGGGAAAAGGGAAGAATAAACCAAGAATAAAGGGGATTACCTTAATCTAAACCACCTTGAGTCCAAGAGGAATCTACCAAGGATGAAGAGGAGAAGCTTAAAGGTCGCGTAGAAGGAGTTTCATACTATGGGGGACAGAAAATTAGGATCGAATCCTTAAAAATTGATAGGGGAAATAGTAAAACACCACTTTTTAAGTGACCTAGACATGATGAATAGTTAGAAAACCCATGAACCAAATGGGTGTGGTTACTATCTCCTTAAAAAAATCCATGTGATTTCCCATAGTCTTTCCATGATTTGAAAAATTGTGATCAAATCGTGAAAAACTCCCATTGTAACCAACTGCATCACCCTTGAATGGTTAGTTGCATGGTTAAACAAAGCATTCACTAACCATGTGCCTTGGTCTGTCTTTCCAAAAATTCCCTTTTCTGACCCCCAACACTAAATAACTCAAATATCATTCCAAAAGGTAAAAAAACTCAAATTTAGACGTATCGGTGACCTATAGGGTGTCACAAACTCCCCACCATGCCACTTTCTTCCCAAAAAAATCCTCAAACTTCCTTAGAAGAAAATTGGTGAGGCCATAGCTCACACACCAAATATTATCACTCCCATGTCTCATGGATATCACAACCATACTACCAGATAACATTGACCAATGGGATTGACTTTCCATAGAGCACCTTATTTTGATGATCCATGATACAAACTAGACACTCTATGATGGGGGTATCAGGATCAAGTTATGAATCTTCTCACTCTAACGCATGAGAGGGGTTTGGATGGTATCTATTAAACAAGGAGACATGGAATATGTCATGGATTTAGTTAAACCACATAGGTAACTCCAACCTATAGGCTACCTTTCTAAGATGCTCCAAAATATGAAATGGCCCAACATAACACATCATTGTATTTCCCTATATTTCAAATCAATGATGTCCCAGTCGAACTAATACCCACAAGAACACCTAATTATCAACCTAAAACTCTAATGGATGGTGATGAAGATAGTTGTAATACAAATCCTAGCGGATCTGAGCAGTCACTAACCATTTTTGAATCAGCATAACTATCTTAGTCATCTTCTGGATAAGACTTGGTCCCACTATGTAATGGTCCCCAACCTCAACCCAATACAATAGGGATTGGCACATCCATCCATACAATGCCTTGAATGGGGTCATATTGATCAAGACATGACAACTGTTGTTATAATAAAACTCATACAATGGTAGGTTTATTACTTAAAAAACTCTAAAATCAACCATGCACACTTGCAACATATCCTCAAAATTATTTATGGTCTACTCAGACTAACCATCTGTCTATGAGTGATATGTGGTGCTTAGTTTCAACTTAGTTACTAATGATTTATAGAATCCCTTCCAAAATATGGATTTGAAATGGGCATACTAATATGAAACTATCACTAAGGTCACTCCATAAAGGATAATAACCTTTTGAATATATAGGGATTCAAGTTCCTTTACCTTCTTCAACTCGTAAATGGGAAGAAATTAGGATGATTTTATCAAGTTATCAATAATAACTCATATGGAGTATTTTCCACTTAGATCATGATATAGCCCAGTAAATAAATCCATGGAGATATCATTCCACTTCTACACTAGAACAAGAAGTCATTGTAATAACTCATCTAGTCTTTAATGCTCAGCTTGGATCCATTGATAGGTCAAGCACTTGGAAATATAGTCTTACAATGCACATCTCATCCTAGGCCACCAATATCAGCCTCTTAAGGAATAAAACATATTGGTTACCCCAGGGTGTAGGTTCCAATAGAAATGATGTGCTTCCTATTTCACCTCCTACCTCAAGCTCCAAGGAACCATCAACCACTTCTTGAAATAGTGGGAACCATCAGGAGACTGAGATCAATCACCCAAGGTCACCCTACCATTTAAATCGTTGTTAATATGTTATCATCTGGGGTTGGATACATGCTCACTCAAAACTCAATTGATAAAGGAGACTATAACCTAAACACTGGATAAGAACACTACCCCCTATCCTCCTATGCCTCCAAACTCAAATCAGAAAATAGACTCATCAAACTCCACTCACCTTCTAACTCTTGAATAGCCTACACTGGAAGCTTCTCGCCCAACATGTCAGTGACCACATTCCCCTTTCCAAGTTTAAATCAAAAGTCTGATGATATTACTCCCAACATCTCTATCAGTGGTTCAGGTCCCTCTAGGTGGAAATATACTTCAGAATCATATAATCCAAATACACTAAAAAATGATACCTAAATAGGTAATATCACCATATATTTAATACATTCATTGAAGACACCAATTTCATGTCATGGGTGGGATAATTTCACTCATGTAGGTGTAGATTCCATGAGTCATAGTCCAACACATGGTCATACTTCATCAAAACACACCCCAAAACCACACCAAAATAATCACAGTACACTTCATAATCTATCCCAGGATTAAGAATAATTAGAACTATTTTAGATGTCAAGTAGGCCTATAACTGATCAAAGTCACCCTAAAACTTCTCATCCCACTCTAAATTCACCCCTTTCTTGGTCATTTAGTAAAGGAAGAAGCTAGATAAGAGAATATTAGAATAAAACATCTATAATAACCAACTAATCCTATAAATCTATGAATATCAAATGCATTATTGGGATTCTCCCAAGACATTATTGCTTGAAATTTTTCTAGATCCACTAAAACTACTACCTCTTAAATCATGTTTCCCAAAAACATCACTTCCTGAATCAAAAAATGTCACTTAGACAACTTCTCATATTGACGGTGATCCATCAAAATTCCAAAAACAACCTCCATATAGAATGCATGATACTTATTCTTCTTATGGTGCACCAAGATTTCATCCATAATAATAAACACAAAGGATTCTAAAAAGAGGTGTAAGATCTAGTTTATCAATTATGTAATGATAGCTATATAATTGATAAGACCAAATGGCATAACTAAATACTAAAAATGTTCATACTGGATTCAAAAGGTGGTCATTGGGACATCCACTTCTTAGACCCTCAGTTTGTGGTACCCAGATCTCATATAGATCTTTAAAAACCAATGGGATCCTCTAATCTGATAAAAAGGGTTATTAATTTTTGGAAATAGGTATTTATTCTTCATGGTCACCTATTTAAGCATTTGATAGTCTATAAAAATTCAGAGGCAACCATACCTAATCTTTTTAAATTTCACTAGTGAAGATCTTGTCAACACAGTAGGATGGATAAATCCATTTCCGTTGAGATCCTATAACTAGACCATTAACTCTTTTAACTCAGCTGGATCTATCTAGTAAGATATAAAGAAAATTAGGTTCCTCCTTTAGAGTATATTTATAGTAAATTTGATCACTCGATGGGGAAAAAACCTTCATAAATCCTCTAGAAATACATCTAGAAACCTTTCCATGAACATTGAATGTTTTCCCACTGAACTTTGATCAATAACATTGAGAAACAACCCTGAAAACTAGCATGAAAACAAAACCAAATCTGAAGAAACTATCTCTCCCCTCCCTGATTGTGGATCCCACTCTCCCTAAAATATGTGAGTGATCCTATATGGAGTGAGGAACTAGACCCTATATAAATAAAAGTTGAGTAGTTTCTTTAATCCAATCAACCAATCCATGCTGATAATAAGGTTAAAAACATACAAGTCTAAAACAAGAAAGTCCCAGGAAACATTCACATCAACTACCAAAACACAGTACTCAGGGCACTTGAAACCTTTCTCCTTCCTCAAACCCAAAGGGGTTATAAAATCCATAAAATATGGTATTAACTCAACTATCATGCCCAAATAATAAATCAATTTTAGTGAAATTAATGAATGGGATATTTTAGTGTTAAATAACACTGATTTTGTTGAAGAATTAATAAACATCATACCTCTCATGGTGGCCGACTCAAAATATAATCCCTCAATAATAACCTCTAATGCATAGATATTCCCTTTCTCAGAACCTCCCAATGTCTTCTTCCCAAGGTGAGAATATACCTTAACATGAGGGAAAGATCCTCCGCCCTTGGAATATTAGGACTAAACTTGATATACCTTTGAAAAAGTAGATCCCACGCCACTTCCTTGTGAAACCAACTAATAAAAGTGTTGGATATTCCACAATTTCCTACACTGGTGGCATGTCCTTAAAGTCACTGAGAAATGAGGCCTAGTGTGTCTAGACTTCCCAAACTGATAATAGAAAATGTTCCCACACCTTGTATAATCTATAGGATATGAACCTGATGATTGTTGGACACTCTTCCCACTGCCCCTCTGAGATTCATCCTGCTTCTGCTTCTTTCCTGATGAAGAACTTTGGATTCCACCCACTAAAATAATGCCACTGAGACCTATATTACCATTCAAATCTTCCTATTCCATAGCCACCTTATCAACCACCTCAGAATAAGTTATTATAAAAAGGAGAATAAGAATATACTTGATCTATAGTTGTAATCCCATCTTGAAATGCCAAGCCTTAAGGTAATCATTCATGAGGAGATCCAAAGAAACATGAAACAACTCTATGAATCTAGTGGAATACACCATAACTAAATGATCTCCTTTATCTAACATCTAGAATTCATAGGTATTCTCTACTCTCAAGGTCTTCAGATAGAATTTCTGATTAAAAGTCTTCTTGAAAGTGTTCCATGTGAGATCCTTATGCCTCCTCAAAATCACCATAGAATCCCACCACTTCCTACCCATTCCTTCCAACACATATGTGTATAATCCCACCTTTGAGGTAATAGGGGTACTAAAAAATCAAATATCCACTCGATACAGTCTAACCACACCTCAAGATCATTGGTTCACTTATCATGATGGAGCACCGATGGATTTTACCTCAAAAAATTCTGAGCATAGTTCACCATCTAGGTCTACTCAAGACCACCCACTTGACCTAAGGATTGAATTGTATGACTCATCAACTCTAACAAATCTTGATCAAGAGGATGGTTTTCCTATAGGATGTTCTCTATCGCACCCTCTCTACACCTGGACAAGGTTCTTATAGGAGGAATTATATATAATACACAAAACATAAGCTTCATCAAGAACAATTCAATCACAAATCTCATCAAAGGAACCAAAACAAACCCTCAATATGGGAATCAATAAACAACACTAGCACCATTACCTTTAAATGAAAAAGATAAAAAACACCAATAATTACAATAATTACCCACTTTTCATGGTTTTTCCACCTAGTTATGAAAACTATGCACCAACCATGTGGTTACCACTATAGGTTTATAAAACAATGTCGCACGGGTTGTGCACGATTACTACTAGTCATGTGCACTAACTATTTGTCGCTTTCATAACTCCCTATTTCACCCTAAAAACTCAAAATAACCCTTGTAATTACCCAAAGACTCAACACCGACTAGGAAATACTTCAAAATATCATCAAAAAACCCATAAATAGGCTCAAATTATGACCACCATCCCCGACCACTCATGGAGACTCGAGGTTTGATATGAATAAGAGTTTTCAAGGCAAACCCTTGTTCTTTCCTATTGATCCCTGAGGGTCCTAGCTCTATTCTACCATTGAATCCCAAATAAAAACCTCCTTTTATTCTATTTTGTAATGAACTAGCCTGAGTCAACCCAACCCATCACCCGAGCTAGCCCACCATAAGGCTTGAAGCATGTTCCCAATCACCACAGTCTAGTGACAAGCACTGGGTATAACCAATAATCTCTTGGGAATGGTTTTTCCCATTGTAAACTAGCATTATACATCCATTAAATTGGATGGAAACACCCATAACATCAAATTAAATGATAATTATAAATATACATCTCAAGTAACACATCATATGGAAAGTAGATACTATAAACAAGAATAAATAACATATAAAAGCATACCACAAAAGGCCATATATATGGTATCTCAAGTCTAAATCCCAAAACTAAAAATAATGGGTACATTAATAAAAAACATCAATACATACATCCCATAAAATAAAAAACCACAAAAAAAATGACTCCATAAAATCCAACTCCATGATACCACATCTCCTCCATAAAATATTGGAACACGATAATCATGAAGATCCACCTAGGTACATGGTTCCCTTTCCTTTACATGTGTCCTAAAAAAAGTCTACATACACCCAAAAGCATATGTAGGATATAATTTAAAAATACTAGTAGGGTACCACCATCAATATATTAAATTATTTTACCCATGAAAACCAATAAACTAGTTTGAAAACACTTTTCAAAACTAAACCACTTTAAAACATCTCATTTTTAAATAAACATTTGAAACCCCTTCGATTATTCCATTTAAAACAAAACCAAATTTCCAAAACAATTTAAAACTTGTCTCAAATAGATAATAAAGGCATAAAATTCTCAATATACCCAAAAAATAAGGTTAATAATAATATAACCATCATATAACAATATAAAGGAAAATGGTCATAATGTATCACAACAAATAAAACATGGCACTAATAAAATCCATAAATAATATAAACCAATCTGACATGATTAATTTTCACCTAGGGATCTAACTTCAAGGGTCTAATGTGAGTGATACTAAATAAGTATACTAGCTAGATAAGAAATGATGGAAGTTATCATGCTCTTCCCTAGGCCCAACTCCAAGATCTCTTATAGTCTCTTCGAAACCAATCATGGAAGTACTCATGATCTTCCTACCCAAAGGATCCCACAGTCCCTTGTAAACTAAAATGGAATATCTCATGGTCTTACCTATGAATCCTCATATAGTCTCTTGAACAAACTTCTCACTCACATATAGGTTAACCTATGTGCTCCTCCGTCCTAACATAATCACAAACATGTGACACATAATCAAAATTCATTTCCCAATCTAATTTCATAAACAAACATTCCCATTTTATCGAAACACCTTTCCCAAGGTAAAAACATTTCTAAAACAATTTTAAAAATACATCTGGATTCATAAAACCTATTTGATTCATTTATTCAAACACTTGGTGTGCATACAAACAACACCCATTTGGAAAAACATCTTTAAACACCCAAGTTTACTATACAATCCATGAATCACATAAAACATGGAATACACATCAAACATTAATCATTTCAATGGAAATTTGAATAAAAAATACAAAATTGATTCATAATTTAAATGAAAGACATCAAAAATTCCCTTAAATAAAGACACCTACCTCATATTTTCTTCTACCCTCATCACCTTCGATGATAACCACTCAGAAGAGGAAGAATAATTCATCACACGCCTAAATCACAAAAAGAACCATTCCTCCAGTAATTTACACTAGATTTATCCAACACCCCTTCTAGGGTTATGCATATCTATAAAAATGGAATAATAAGAAAAAGTATTGAGAAATGAAGAAGAAACTAAGATCAAAGGGGATTACCTCAAGACAACCAACCTCTAATCTAATAAGAATCCACCAAGGATGGATAATAGAACCTTAAAGAGAAAGGAAGAGGAGTTTTGTGTGATGGGGGAAAGAAAATGGGAGCCAAAAATTTAAAAATAGATACGGTAAAAATAGTAAAACATCAATTTTAAAGTGACTTGGATAAACCGTACTGTTTGGCCACATAGTGAGAAAAACCATGTGCTAACTATGTGAGGCTAATGTATACCCTAAAATAAAGCCACATAGTTTCCCCTAGGATATGAATGGTTTGAAAAACCATACAGAAACCATGAAAACCCACATTATCACTGACTATAGTACCCTCACATGGTTAGTCGTACAATTATAAAAAAATTACGCTAACTGTGTTCCTTGGTTTATCTTCCCAAAAACTCCCTTTTTTTACCCTCATCACCCAAGAACTACAACGATGATCCAAAATACTAATAAAAATCAAAAATAGATGTACTGGTGACCTGGAAAGTGTCACAATTCATGCGTAATATTATTTATATTTTATGATTTCATACACTTCCCCATCCATGTTTGTAGAGAAAAAAATACCCAAATGTTTTGGGAAGTGTTTTCCCTAATATCCAAGATGGAGAGGAAACATGTGGCTAATTTCTCCCTCTCCACCACACTCCCTTTATATGTAGCATTACTGAAAGTTTAACTTATACCCATGGTTTGAAACCGTAAGTAAATCCCTTGAAACTGTGGGTATAGGCTATACACACGGTTTCAAGGAACCATGGGAGACTGAGGCATCGGTATATCTTTGAGCTATACCCATGGTTTTGGAAATTTTCAGTATAGGTCCACCCCACTATGTCATTAACCTATAACCACAATTTGTAAAACCATGGTTATAACTTTAAAAAAATATGTGGTCGTAGGATTCAATCCTTGGACCGCCCTTTTACTCTTTTGGTGCCTACCAACTAACCTATTTTACTTATTGGTATATAAATATATATTTACTTCTATATAATTATATAAATTGTGTTTATAGGTAGAACATTGTGGTAATAGGAGTTCCTATGAAAAAAATTTGTGTCCCATGAAATTTTCCATGTCATAACATGTGAAATTTATACCCATGATTTTGGAAAATCGTGGGTATAGCTCCTCAAAAAACAACCCTATACCCACGATTTAGGCAAAACTATGGTTATAGGTCTTGAAAAACAACATATAACCATGGTTCTCCTAGAACCGTTGGTATAGGGGGTATATACCCACAATTTTCCAAAACTGTGGGTATAGGCTCCCATACTATACCCATAGTTTTGGAAAAAACGTGGGTATAGGGGTGCCTATACTCACGGTTTTTCCCAAAACCATGGGTATAGGGGCATTTTCCAGTAGTTTAGTATGAGTGGGAATATCTTGGGCTATAATGGCTTATAGTATAGGGTGTGTTCCTACTTAGGATGTGATGGATCCTATTTTTACTATACATTTAAGTGTGGTTTATAATTAATTGAGGTTATAGAACATACTTATATCAAAACATAATGGATATATCTTTCTATGGGTGTACTTGCATGGGTTTTGATGGATTAAGGTATAATGAATTTACTAGGTTATGGTGGATTCCAGAATACAACCTGGTTACTATTGAGATGGTTGAAAAAGGTGTGGGATGAGATGATGAGATGGATATATGGACTGATTCCAACATGAAATGATGGAACCTACATAGGACTGAGGTATTTAGGTTTGAGGCCTAACTCACATCAGGGATGACTTGACTTATGGAAGTGATGAGCATGGGATTTTTTGCATTGAGGAATGAGAGTGAAAAATCGGTAGGGATATAGAATTAGAGTACCTTCATTTATATATTTATATATTTATATATGTGTGATTTTAATGAATAATTATTTACTTATGTACATTTCTTTATGAGTAATACATGGTGAGGATGGGAAAATAGTACTTCCAACTTAGGTGATGAGTGTTTCATTTGTTTTTTTACTGGACTTTAGTGTTCTTCATTAGCATTTTTTTAATAGGTTTCTTGGAGTATCCTAATAAGTATACATTTTGTGATCACCCATCATATATATAAACTGTTTTATAGGTTCACATGGTCTTTTCGGTGATTGTTTTGAATATTACTTACTCATATGAGTCATTTTGTAGTTTTTGGTGTGGCGCCCCAAACCCCCACTCTTAGGCCTGATTCCAAAAACACATTCTTTAAACACTAGATTTGATAAAAAGTGAGATGACCAAAGATTAACATATATTTATTCTACATCATTTTTATAATTTAAACATTATATCTCATAAATAAACACACAATCTAAATAACATGAGGTTTATTTTCTTTGAGGATCAGTTACATAAGTAACTTATTTTATGATACTTGTGAACATTTCTCTATAATTGAGCCACACTAGACTCCATTATAGACTTATCATAAGTTATACTTATATTCATAACCTATGTAATAGAAACATAATAAAGGGGTGATCTCAAATTCTTTATAAGGTAAAAATTATCAATATGTTATCAGAGGAAAGATCATAAGAATATGAAAAAACATGATAATGTGAGAAATATCTTATTAAAAACATTAAATGATAAGAGTTTTCTATAAGTCATAATTTCATAAAATTTAATCTAAATTGAACAAAAATATATCATAGAATAAGAGTGTGAGATAATAAAATGATACATGGAGTATAATCATAGGCATATGACATAAAATATGGTATAAGAATCTGTATAAGAAATCATAATATTGTAAACAAAGTTAAGAGAAATCATGTCTAAGAAAAATATTGTGAATGAAGTAAAATGAAATAATTTCCATGTAAAATCATGTGACCAAATCATAAAGTGATCATTACCATGTACCATTATGTGAACAAAGCATAACATGATCATGTCCACTCACAAAAATGTGAACAAATCATAATGTGATCATGTCCATGCACCATCATGTGAACAAATCATAACACAACCATGTCAACACACAACCTCGTGAATCTAATGAGATATAAAACCTTAAACAATGTATTGGAGGGTGATATAGGACCCCAAACATAAATAATACATGCATATGTGTTCTATTTTAAAGTAATCATTTATCACATCATAAATAATTCATGGAGATAAAAATGGGTTTCATAACATTTTCAAATAGATCACCAAAATTGATCTCAAGAATGTAAATAGTTGATACCCAAAATAAATAAACCAAAAATATTATTTTATAATATCATTTAGGATATTATTAGTGAAAATTGATTTTCAATAAAATAAAACCTACAGATATAAAGAGAAAAATGGAATCAAAATCATAAAATCTTTTATTTTTAAAGTAAAATATGGAGTTAAGGTCAGTTTGAAGAGTCTTTTTTGAAAAGGTGAAGTTGGTTTTTTTGAAGTAAATTATTATAAAAATAAATTTCAATTTTGTATCCTTAAAATACATAAATTTTATCTCAAGTAAATGTGGAGTGGAAGATAAAACAAAGAAACATGGAAGGAAAACCCTTTCTAATATATTAAGTTACATTTATTGAAATACCACATCATAAAAAGGGTAATAAAACATACTTTTGAAGAGATTAAAATGGAAATTTTAAAATAATTAGTGATAACACATAATTTTTTTACCAAATATAAAGGAGTAAATTTTCAGGAATAGAAAACATGGATAGAGAAGACAAAGATATTACTTATGAAGGATGTGAATTATTTTTAACGGTGTTATAATTTTATGATAAAGAAATCATCATGGAATGAGATTTGAATTAAAAAATAATTTTTCCATGGAGTGGAAGATAAAATACAATATAATCCAATTTTATGGTGGAATAACCCAAGCATGTAATAAATGAGTTCAAGAATAAATATCATAACTCAAAGAAATAAGTTTTGAGTTATCAATATCTTTTACAACTTAACAAACGTTTCAATAAAAACCCTTGAAATATAGGGATTGAAAATGAACATAAAATACCATGAATAAAATATAATAAACTATATAATATATATAATAGTCAGGATACACACCATTTAAATAAGATTAGGTGTATAAAACAAAACATGTCTCAAAGAAAGGAAATTGAGGCAAAAAACCTTACATCATTAATATCTTTTAAATTGATAACCCATGAAAGGTAGAGAATGAGATGGATTATTAAATTAATTATATTTAATGAAAAATTATGGTAAAATAAATCCATTTCCAATATATACACCACAAAATAGGAAATAAGTTTGGAATATGCATCATATCTCAATGTATCAAAATTAAGATGCAAAAACCCTTACCTTAATTCATGAATTGAATGAAAGTACATTAACCTCCTATATAAAAAAAATAACTATGTTAATCACTTATTTAAGAACATTATTCATATCTATAACCTTTATAAACTTAATTTATAATAATTTATTACAAATATATTAGTTAGTTTTATTTTATTTTCATCATTGGATGTTATTTTCTTTAATTGTTTGTTTAGTAATAGTTTCATAATGGAGGGGTAAATTATTGATTATAAATTCAAATTTCATAATTAAAAGATAATTGTAGTTAATTTAATATATGTTTAATAATGATTTATGATGTTATAATTTCATTTCATAAGTATTCTAGTTACGATTCATGATGATTAAGTTGGTGACAATATTGTTTTGGTAATTTTCACAAATGAGGGGTGGTATCTTAAAAATGGGTTAGATGTTACAATTACGATTACAGAACCAATGAAACCATTATTTAATTATTATTTTATAATATCATCATTAATTTTGTTTCCTTATTTATCTATTATATAAATTTACAGCATTATTCTTGTAGGTGGTTAAATCGACCTAAACAAGAACAAGCTATAATCTATGGGTGAGTGTGGTTAAAAAGAAGATTCCTTTGGAATAATATCATCATTAAAGAATCATAATGATATTATTTAAATTTTTTTAAGTTATTAATCAGGTTATAATATATTTATACAAATAATAAAATACAAGATTAAAAAACAAAATACGTCACTTTGAGGGATGAGGTAGTTTGCACATACGCACGAGAAATGTGTTAATTTTCCATAGATCAGGAAGAAGATAGAAAATGGTTTATAATTTTAGAGTATTAATAATGTAATAAATATATTATTGATCTATTAAATATACTTTTATAACTATTCATTTAAGTTAGTAACAAAAAATCATGCATGTCTTTTATGGAGGCGGTAGTCCGTACGTACGGATGACGACATCTTTATTTTTCGAATGGTTTTGTAGGAAGATAAAAAAGGAATATTCCATTAGTATAATAAAATTTAATAATATTATTAATTATGATTTTTCAATGATTTCATGTATAGAATATGTTTGAGTGGGTAGAAGAAAAAAATAATTAAGATGGCTCGGTTGGGAGAATTACCACTCCCTTTGGATGTTCTCCCTTGGGTAACTCTTTAAGGATCCTTAGCATGGTACTTTAGAAAAGAAAATGATTCTAGAAAATGGGGTGAGAGTATATGGTATATTATGTCAGAGTTTTTTTCGATATAATTCTTTATAATTTTTGAATAAATGGGGTGTAGGTGAGCTCCTTTTATAGGTGAAGCGAATGGAATTTTTGTGAATATAACTTCTTAATATAAAGAGATCACATGATTCACATGTCATGTGGAGCCAAAGTAGAGAATAATTGATTTTGGGATGATTTAAGGTCTATAATATCTTGATTAATAATTTTAATACATGTTTTAAACATGTTTTTAAGTCTTTTACTCAAATATTTTTTACTTTTACCATTGTTTGTTTTTACCGTGGTAATTAATTTTTACCGTGGTAATTAATTTTTACCTAAGTATTTTACTTTTAATATCTAAAAAATATCCTTCTTAAATAATTTGGACCTAAAGAGTTAAAATAATAAATTTATTTTATAAAATAAAATTTATATGTGTGAAATAAATTAATTTTAACATTACCACGTGTAACATGTAAAAAACCATTTTTTAGAAAAAAATGTATTTTTAAGCATAAATGTATTGTTTAGAAAAAAAGTTTCAATGTTGTATATTTTAATGAAATTAATTGGTTTATTATTAACCAAAGTATATTTATGTTACTTTAAAAAATCTAAAACCTAATTTCCTCTAGGTAAATCTAAATTAAAAGAGAAAGACTAAAAATAGTTTTTATTAGAAAAATATTTCTTAATTTTTAAAATGTTAGACATGAGTTTTATAAATTAAACATAGTATTTTTAAATGAATAATTTAACTAAATAAATAATTTTTTGATCATGAAAAATGTTTTATAAGTTTTTAATTTATACTTAATTATGGATATAGTCATAAATTCTATGGTTTTAGTAAAAACTGCATCTTTTATTGTTCACTTAAAAATCAATTATTTCTGAAAAAATAAAAAAAATGATCCTAATTTTTTTTTTGAAATTATGAATTCAAAAATAAATTTAGTTTCATAAAATTAAAATTCTAAAATTTATAAATTTATCTTTTAAATGAAAATTTAAAATATAAAGAAAAATTGTTTTTATTAAAAAATGACATTTTAAACATAAATTGTTCTTAGAATTATTTCATGTCAATTTATAATTTGAATAGTTTTAAGATATTAGTTCATTTATAATAATATTTTAAAATTTTTCAATTTAATTTACTAGGATGGAATATATAACACTTTTAAAAAAATAATTATTTGAGAAAGAACAATCAATTTTTTAATATGAATCCATATTAATTATTTATCTTTAATTTGTAAGAAATTTTTGTTTAGTAATATTTTTTTATTTACTATTGGTTTTATTATTCTTATAATTTTATTAATAATATTCATTTAATATGTCACAGGTCATTTTAGTTTGATTTTTCATGTGGGTAAACCTATCGAACACATTAGATTTATTTAAAGTAAATGTATATAGTAAAATATTTGGGTGTTACATTCTCCCCCTCCCCCCAAAAATAAATTACACCCTATAAATTTTTATTATAACTTATCGATGAAAATAACTAAGGGTATCTAAGTTCACTACTATAAAACTCGGTTTATCCAACGCTATGACTTTAACGGTACTTGTTAAATGTGCTATTAAAGACCCCCTTTTTCAGCATTAAAAAAAATTGTTAAATGGGGTCTTTATTATTGTTTTTTTAGCACTATTAAGGGGGTATTTAATAGTTTTAAAAAAATATTAAAGGGGGCCATTTATCAGTGTTTGTAAAAAAGCGTTGATAAAGGGGGGAATTTGTTAGTCCTTGTAAATAATCACTAATAAAGACCCCCCCCCCCCCCATCAGTATTTTTTTACTAGAATTGATAAAGGATATATTTCAAAAAATATATATTTAATTAAAAAAAATATATTAATGTATAAATATATTTATATTTATATAGATATATTATATATTTGTTAAATATGTTCTAGATAAGGTTAAATAGGCATTTACACTTAACATATATGATATTTAGTGAAAATGCCTTGTAAAATAATTAAAAAAATATTTTTAATTAATGATTTTCTAATTATTATCATTTAATAGCTATTTCATAACAATTTGAAGATAAAAACCCAAAAAATTAATAAAAGGTCTAAAATAAGTTGAAAACGTAACTCGAACTTCAAACGACCATAACTTTTGATCTAGGTGTCTGTTTGGCCTCAACCGTATATCAAATTGAATCCTATGATGAGACCTATTCCATGTTGACTAGGGGGACTGTTCACTATCTTTTTAGGTCAAAATAGGCTCATAAGGCCTCCAAAACTGAGCTTTTAGTCAGGGTACCCTAATTTTTTAACATTCGATGGAATTTCAGCCTCTTTTAAGGGGGTCTTATTGTCTTTTTTCAGTAGGGACTAAATTTATTTCCAAGTATTACATTTATATTTATATTATGGTTTTGAATTTTTATCATTTTTTACAATTTAATATTATTTATAATCAAATAGATAACAATATATACATATTTTTTATATATTCACACATACACACACTCGCAAAATATATTTTATATATGAATTTAAAAAATATATATATAAAGATATATATAAACATATATATAAAAACATTGTAATGAAATATATATAAATATATGGATATATTATAAAATGGAAGACAAAACAACATAGGGGAGTGGAAATGGAGTTAGGATATGAGCAGAGGGTCTTAGGTTCGAAACTGGCTAGAGGCAGGGGTGCGCACGAGATAGTGGAATTATCTAAAGCACTAATAAAGGGGTTGGTAAGTGCTAATAAAATTTGGGGTAATAAGAGGTTAGAATAAAAAAATTATCCCCCTTTATAAGTGGGGCCTTTATCAGCGCTGTTAAAGGGGGCCTTTAACAGTTCTTTTTTCTAGCGCTATTAAAGACAACCATTTAACATCACTCTCATTATCAGTTCTTCTAAAGCACTGATAAATCCCTTTTACTAGCAATGTTAAAGGCCATATTTGTAGTAGTGGTGATAGGTATATCTCATGATATAATTTCTAGAGAGATACCAACAAAAATTATTAAATATATATTTTTCCCTCAAAATGGATCAATTCTAATATTGATTTTTTTCTCCAATCATTTGAGTTAAACATACCTCATGATTAGGTATCATAACTCCGATAGTAGAATTATTTTTATAAGAGAGATCATAGTTATCCTTAAACTGATAGATAATCATGTGTTGGTTTGTAATATGAAATGTGACTTCCCTATTTCACTGATTATTATAGATTCAATGTGGAGATATCCAATACTGTTGACCTCACCTGTTTTCATAATCACAATTATGTGTTAATATGTTTTTATAATCTTATGTTGACAATAATATCAAAATAATAATTGGAATATGTTAATCGTTGTTTATCTATGTTTATAAATACTTTAAAATAATTCTAACTCAATCTGGATATGTTTTGCATAGAACAGATAAGTGTTAAGTTCACTAGTATGCACATAGCTACTGATACAGACAAACAGACAGACCTACTATTATTACAAGAGCTACCGATATGAAGATCGTTGATACGGCTAAGTACACTGGTACAGAATAGAGCTACCGATATGTAAGTCTACTGGTACACTGAAAGGTTACCGTTAGAGTAAGTCTATCGATAAACAAAGGTCACCAGTTAGCAAATGTCTCCGATAGATCAAGTCCACCGATAAGCATAGCTATCGATACGGGAAGACCTACTGATACAACCAGACAGACGAACGGCTACCGATACAGAGCTACTGATATAAAGTTCACCAATAGACAGATTCACTGATATAAGTAGTTACCAGTACAAGAAAGTTACTGATAGACCAAAGCTACTGATAGAAAGAGTTACCAATATATAGAGTTATTGTTACATTGAGTAACTACTACCGATACAAGGAGCTACAGGTACAAGAACTAAGAGCTACCAATAGGAGCTCACCGCTATACAAAGTCCACCGCTACAAGTATAACGATAGAGATCTACTGATGAAAGATGATTGTTAACTAATCACTGCTACTTAAACTCCATTTCTATTTATTTATTAAGCAACGGTGATATTTTATGTTTTTAATTCATGTACTATTAATTAATGATATTTTTTGGCATGTTAGGGAACCGTACCTCGTACCTATGAAAAGGTAATCATTCCCATTGCTGGAGATAAAATCTATAAAAGGAAAGACAAAAACTGGGCATAATAAGGGCTGAACGTGTGCTGAAAAGAAGTGAAAAATATGTTGGGTGTGGAGATACACGAAGATACTCATTTGATACAAAAGGAATACATGCACTAGAGCTTAAAGTGGTGAAGAAATTTTACTGGAATCTAAGGAACATTGTTGTGCTGCAAATTTTATTGGAACTTCAAGCAAGACTTGAATAAACTGAAAATCAAGGAAGAAAATAACACTCTGTTTTTCAAGAAAAAAACCAGAGAAGGACTTAGAAGCACTTCTGTTAAATCAAAAGGAGTCCAGAGCTGCATTTAAAATCACTAGAGCATTCTAAACTCATATCTACTCTCTTAGTGATTCTTTTATTTATATTCTGAGCAGTGTGTGTGCTCTGTATTTTTAGACACACACTTTCTCCTGTGCTGAACTGGAGTATTTCTAAATCCTCATAAAAAACTTCTATAACACTATTTTATCCCACTGTGGAAGGTGGTAGAGGTCAATTGTGTCCTGGATAGCCTGAGTGATATTGCTTTTATATTTTCCCACAAAGAACTCTGGAAGAGGTCTTAGTACCTGGACAGTCTTTGCATTGTTGTTAACCCCAATCCAGGGTGTGGATTAAAATTTATATAAATTTTTTGAGAGGACTAAGTCTCAGCTTGAGACTAAACCTCTTGTTTTAAACTGATGTTCTTATTTTATCTTGTTTCAAACTATTTATTATTCCACTGCTAAGTACTTTAAATATAAATTTGTTTTAAAGTAACTCTGATAGTTAAACTAGAAAGTGTATATAACTTTTGTTAACTAGTAAGTTAGTTTCAAAAGTTAATCAATCTTCAGATTGAGTCAACTGAGAAATAATCAATCTCTAGAGAAACTAATTAAAAACTTACAATCTTTATAAATTTACTACATTTTAGCTTATTATTAAATTTGGCGTATTTTTAATATAAATATTTTTAATAGAAATTTTAATTGGAACTCAATTCACCCCCCCTCTTGAGTATCCACTCTGACCAACATTTGGTATCAGAGGGTTGTTTGTTATTTATAAAGTATTACCAAATACTATGTTTTTCAAATGTGATTTTAGTTGTATCTTAAAGATTTTAAATTTATGTTAGTTCTAAATTTTATCTCTTTAAATATATTTTCTAAAATCTAACTATGGATAATATACTTGAAGGTGCTGCTACTAACAGTCCACCGTTCTTTAATGGTACAAATTATGCTCAATGGAAACTTAAAATGAAAATTCATTTAGAAAGTATGGGATTTGACATCTGGACTACTATAGAGACTCAATATAAGATTTTAGAAAATGAAAGAACTACTTGGGATGAACCTACTAAGACTAAATACAATAATAACTATAAAGCAATGAATGCTTTGTACTGTGCTTTGGGTGATGAAGAATTTAATAGAATATCTGCTTGTAAAACTACTTATGAAATCTGGGACACTTTGGATATTTATCATGAGGGAACAACCAATGTTAAATAAATGAGATTGAATACCTACACTATTAAGTATGATAATTTTAAAATGAAGTCTGATGAACCTATTTCTGATATGTATCTCAAGTTCAATGAGATTGTCAATACTATGAGCTCACTTAGAAAAGTTGTTCCTACAAATTAGCAGATTATGATAATACTAAGATGTCTTCCAGAAAGATGGGGAGGCACATCAGTTTCAATAATAGAATCGTGTGATATAAGTTCACTGCCTGTTAATGAATTAATTGGTAAGTTGATGATGTATTAAGAAGTGCTGAAATTAAACAAGGAAGAATATGATGAACCAAGGAGGAAGTCAGTAGCATTTAAATCTACTGCCTTAATGTAACGACCCAAAGTTTCATTAATGGAAATCCCTCTTGATCTAATTAAATGTCTCTTTATGTAAAATGTTTATATAAAATGTCAACTTATTTGTTTTTATGTTAAGAATTGTGACCGTTGCTTTTATAGTTGTTGAACAGTGGTCACATGATTAGTATAAATATAGGGCTTTAGCAAATCCAATTTACTCAGACAAAGGAAGAGATGGCCTCATCCAGTAGAATTGCTCCATACGAAGCCCATTTGTCGGAGCTCAGAAAAGAGGTGTCATATTTGGGCTTCTCTCTTGACCAAACCCAAGCTGAGCTTCATCATGTCAAGCTCGAACGAGACCATCTACAGGAAAAGTGGAAGTTGATAGAGATTACCACTCGAGCAATGTTATCTGAGCCACCCCAAGAGTCTGTCACCATTGCACACCTTACCCTTAGGTCTTATGTGGCTGTTTTAAGGGGTTATGTATTAAATCACAAGTACTATGTTCATCTACATTATTTTTGTATATAATAATTAATATACTTTCTTGTCATTATTGATACATTGTAAATAGTTTTTAAAGTACAAGTAGTGTTTTTAGTTATTATTTAATTAAGATATATATTTTATTAAATTAAGGTATTTTTGAATTAAATAATATTTTAATAAAATAATATTATTATTATTAAATTAATTTTATTGTATATAAATGATCATATAATTTTATGAATTCAATTATAATTTTTATTAAGGTTTGAAAGCCATTTCTGTCAAAACCTGTGAATTTTTTATAAATGTCAGCTTTTATTTTAAAAGTGAAAATTAAAATATTTAGAAAATTATTTAAATAAAATAAATTATATTTCTGGAATCAAGACATCGAATTTATCCAAAGGTGAATTTTTCATAATTTTCTGAGCCAGTCAAATTTTTGGGTAAAAATTAAATACCGTTTAAATATATAATGTGTTTTATGACATCATAATGACTCAATAGTGATGTAATAAAATACTATAAGCTTTATGTTCAGAAAATATATGTTTTACCATTAAAATAATGTGATTTTGGGTTTGTTTGACTTAATTTTTAAAGCATTAATGGACCCCTCAAAACTTATTAAATATCTTGTCTTTTTAAATTATTTTCCATGGGAGTGTGACTCGCCTCCACATAAGCAAACCCATTATTTTAAGAAGTTTGGACTTTGGCCTTATAAAATATTTTCTTCCTCTTCCCTTTTCCAAAAACCATGGGCAAAAACCATGAGCTGATTTGTGGTTTGGATTAGTTTAATGTAAGGGGTCCCAAACCTAAATAATAAAGAATTCACTCACCTTTCCTGTATAAACCCACCCAAACTCACACTTCATCCTCACTCAAAGCCTTTGGAGTTCGTCCAACCTCTTCCCTTATCTCTCTATAATCCTCCCAAGGTTCCCCAATCTCCCAATAATCCTCTCTCAAGCTTCTCTCAAGCTTTGGAAGCACACTTCCAAGTAAGGGTTTTTCTTCCTTTCACTTTTTTTTGTCCAATTTTTTTAATATTGTTATGCCCTTTTAATTTCAATTATAAATGATGGGGTATGGTTTCTCACCTCCCCCATACTTCCCTATTATTTTTTTAATGATGGGATACCCATTTATATCTCATTAAATTCCTCCCATGTACACTCATTACTATTCCGAAATTCTAAATGGAACTTCTCTCTCTTCATTTACATTCAAGCAATACTTTTGTATCATGAATATAAATTCCATTAAAATTGTTTGTACATGTATCTATATGACCCCCTTACTATCCATTTTATGTAAATATGATGAGACACCCCTTTCTCTCTCATCAACCATTTTTATGAATTCTTATGTCACGTTGTTACGCTGCCGAAATTGCACTGATTTTCTAAGCCAATGTCTTTGTGTAGTGAATACCATGCCCATTTCTACATCAAGGGTATTCAACTTTATGCACATTTACTTATTGATTATAAAGTTTAATGTATGAATTCCATATTCCTTTATCGTGTAATAAATTATTATGTTTAATGAATCCATGTTTTATGATCTGTGTGGCACACTTATGCATGAAATGAAATGTTTAAGAAGGGTGCGCCCTTATAGCACTTCAATGCATTGGGTAAAGTATAGTATCATGATACTTCATGTGCAATGAGTGTTGACTCATGCTAATTCAAGTGCAACTAGGGTTTAGTCATGATTCATGTGCAATGAGAATTTACTCATGCTCCATGTGCAATGAGCCTTGGCTCATCCTAATTCCATGTTAAGTGTTGTTGTCACATTTCCATGTTATGATTATCATGCTTTATCATGCCTTTATGTTCATGTTTCTATTGTGGTCTATTGATATGCCTATTCTCTAACATGTATTGTACTCTCCATGTATTCCATGTTTATTCCCTTACTGGGCTTTATAGCTCACCCCTTTTCTTATGCATGTTCTCAGGTTATCCCATGCAATGCTAAGTACGAGGGAATGTAGTGGTCATGTAAAGGAAGTTTTCAATAAAGATTTTGTATTTCATGTTTTAAGTTGTTATGTAATGATCCTAAGCCCCAAAGACACTAGACCTCTCAATCTTCCATGTTGTATCAAGTGAATAGTTTATGTAATAAATAATGTTTAAGTTTGTAATAAAAGCAGTGTTGTCATAGTTGGTATCAGAGGATAGGTTTAGTTATTTTTGGGATTAGGATTAGAGAACCCCAGTAAAGGCTTAGAGACAAGACTATGTATAATAAAAACATCCCTAAGTTTTGGTAAGTACTGAGTGATTGTTTTATCAAGCAAATACATCCCTGTCTGGATACGATCAGGTAGAGGCGGCTCTCGCACAGATGTATCCAAGGGGTAAAACCCAAAAACACCACTTTAAGATAGACTCAAACGCGAACTGGTGCACTAAAATGGGCCTTGATGCACTCTTTGTTATGACACTCCCGAGGGATATGTTTTGATAAATTCAAAAGCTTAGTATAAACCCTTATTAAGGGAATTAAAAAAATGCCCCTATGAATATATGTTAGAAAGTAGATCATGAAAAGCATAGATTGAAGCCTATAGACTCGTGAGTTAAGGAAATAAAAGTTTATTTATAAGTCATAAACTTTTGTCTTTGGATTACCCTTTATGTGTTACCCCTAAATTTCCTTTTATTCTAGCCAATGGACGGTAATAGGAGGACTCGTGCTAACAACTGATGTGAATATCAGTGTGATGATTATACTAATGAGATGCCCAATCCAATGGGAACGGGAATCGCGAACTTTGTCACGCTTCTCTCTTAGATAACTCAATCTTTGAATAGAAACACAGGTCAAGAGGAACATCCAAACCCCCCTAAGAAGGAAAAAGTCACTATCGAGAGCTTCATCAGACAAAGGCCCCCTACTTTTAGTGGATCATCTGATCCCATGATTGCTAAACAATGGATCAACTCCATTGAAAAGATCTTCTTCATCCTTCAATGTTCTGAACAAGAGAATGTTCTCCTGGCGGCTTATCGTATGGAGGGTGAAGCTGATCAATGGTGGACATTGATCAAAAATATGAAGCCTGAGGAGGAGATCTAGGCGTTGGAATGGAAGGATTTCCGGAAGATGTTTTTCGATAAATATTTTCCGCGCACCCTCCAGCTTAAGATAAAAAGGGACTTCCTTTCCCTCAAGAAAAAAGACGAATAATCTATTGGGGTGTATGAGGTAAACTTCACAAGGCTTGAATGATAGGCTTTTGGATTTTTAGTTACCCCTGAATGCAATGTTGACCGCTTCTTTGGTGGGCTGAATCCTAGCCTACAGAAAGCATTAGCGATCTGTGACTTCGATAGCTATGAGGAAATTGTCCGATGTGCCCTCAAGGTCGAAATGGAGATCGGGGAATCACTGGGGTATCATGGGGAAAAAAGAATAAGGTATACTTTAATGCTGGTGGTCCGATGGATAAATCCAACGGTGCTAAGAAGATCTATCACCCCACTTGCTAAAAGTGTGGAAATAATCACCCTAGAAATTGCCTCAACGGGATGAGGAAATGATTTAGGTGTGGAAGAGAAGGGCACCTAACTGTTAACTATCGGCAAGAAAGACCCGCGGATGCGACAGAGGAGAGTAATGCTCTGTTCGAACCTCAACGTGTTGTTTATTGCTACAACTACAAAAGAACCGGGGCATTTTTCAAATCAGTTCCCTAATCCAAGGGTTTTCAGAGGCAACCAACAACCTCCAAGGCAACAAGGAAGAGTTTTTTCCATCACTTCTGCCGAAGTGAACCCCGATAATGAAGTGGTGATAGGTATGCTAGTTATTCATTCAGGAATAGCGAACATACTTTTTGATTCAGTATCTACACATTCTTTTATATCTTGAAATTTTAGTAGAACAATCCCAGAACCACCACAAATAATGGAAGTGAAGATGTCGGTGATTACGGAAAATCGGGAAATCATTGCATCCCATGAATATAACTCCTCCCCAGTCATAATCTGTGGATTTAATTTTCCAGTGAACTTCGTTATACTCCCTCTAGTGGAATTTTATGAAATTCTTGGCATGGATTGGCTTTCCTTATATAGATCCAACATAAATTGTCGGGGGAGGGAAATCACACTTCATATGGAGAATCGACCCCCGATTCTTTACAAGTGTAAGGAGGAAGATGAATCTCCTTTAGCTCCATCATCTAAAGCATGGATATTACTTCCCTATGACCATGCATATCTATCTTAGATGATTGAGTCCAAAGAAGAAACAATCCTTGAAGAAATGCCTATTGTGAGGGAATTTGCTAACATGTTTCTCGAGGAACTACCTGGTCTTCCTCCTAAAAGAGACGTTGAATTCTCAATTGAACTTATACTAGGGGCGCTACCAATATACAAGACTCCATATAGAATGGATATTGTGGATCTTGAAGAGCTGAAGAAACAACTATAGGATAATCTGGATAAAGGTTTTATACGCCCAAGTGCTTCATCATGGGGTGCACCAGTCCTCTTCATCAAGAAGAATGATGGGTCAATGAAGCTTTGCATCGATTATCATGAACTTAAAAAATCACGATAAAGAACAATTATCCTCTTCCATGGATCGATGACTTGTTTAATCAGCTACATGGAGCAAAACACTTCTCCAAGGTAGATTTGCGGTCAGGATATTATCAAGTAAGGGTTAATAAGGAAGATGTCCCCAAGATTGATTTTCGTACAAGACTTGATGAATATCGACATGGTAAGGCTGAATGGAGTACCACTATCTATTGTGTCTGACCAAGATCCAAGATTCACCTCTAAGTTTTGGAAGAGTCTTCAACATGCTATGGATACTAAACTGAACTTCAGTATGGCCTATCATCCTCAAACTGATGGCCAATCCGAGCAGACTATCCAAACACTTGAGGACATGTTGACAGCGTGCTCAATGGACTTTAAAGGAGGATGGTATCAACATCTTCATCTGGTTGAGTTCTATTATAATAATAGTTTCTACTCGAGCATCCAAATAACACCATATGAAGCCCTTTATGGGAAAAGGTGCAGAACACCGGCGTGTTGGGATGAGGTCGGTGAACGTAAGCTGCTTGGACCGGAAATGGTCGAGGAAATGGTGGAGAAGGTGAAAACCATTCAGCAGCATATCAAGGAAGCCTAGATTTGACGGAAGAGTTATGCAGATAATTGTCGACGAGACCTTGAGTTTAAAGTTGGATACATGGTTTTTCTATGCATATCTCCATGGAAGAAGGTCATGAGGTTTGTAAAGAAAGGTAAGTTAAGTCCAAGGTACATTGGCCCCTTCAAGATTCTTGATCATGTTGGGGCTGTGGCCTATTGACTAGAACTTCCACCTACCATGGCCAAAGTACAGGATTTCTTTCATGTATCCCTCTTAAGGAATTACATACCGGACCCTTCACATGTACTCTCTTCTGAGGTGGTACAATTGGAGTATGATCTTTCTTATGAGGAGCAACCAGTGAAGATCTTAGATTGTAGAGAAAAAGTTCTACGAAATAAGACAATTCCCCTCGTCAAGGTGTTGTGGAGAAACCACAAGTTTGAAGAAGCGACTTGGGAATTGGAGGAAAGGATGAAGCTGAGTTACCCACATCTGTTTTAGTTTGGGAAAAGGAAATTTCGAGGGTAAAATTTCTTAAGGGGGGGAATATTGTAACGAACCAAAGTTTCATTAATGGAAATCCATCTTGATCTAATTAAATGTCTCTTTATGTAAAATGTTTATATAAAATGTCAACTTCTTTGGTTTTATGTTAAGAATTGTGACCATTGATTTTATAGTTGTTGAACAGTGATCACATGATTAGTATAAATATAGGGCATTAACAAATCCAATTTACTCAGACAAAGGAAGCAATGGCCTCATCCAGTATAATTGCTCCATACGAAGACCATTTATCGGAGCTCATAAAAGAAGTGGTGTCTTTGGGCTTTACTCTTGACCAAGCCCAAGCTGAGCTTCATCATGTCAAGCTCGAACGAGACCGTCTACGGGAAAAGTGGAAGTTGATAGATATTACCACTCGAGCAATGTTATCTGAGCCACCCCAAGAGTCGGTCACCATCGCACACCTTACCCTTAGGTCTTATGCGGCTGTTTTAAGGGGTTAGGTAAAAAAATTCTAGTACTATGTTCATGTGCATTATTTTTGTATATAATAATGAATATACTTTCTTGTCATTATTGATACATTGTAAATAGTTTTTAAAGTACAAGTAGTATTTTTAGTTAATATTTAATTGAGATATATATTTTATTAAATTTAGGTATTTTTGAATTAAATAATATTTTAATAAATTATTATTATTATTATTAAATTAATTTTATTATATATAAATG
Source organism: Viscum album (assembly GCA_963277665.1). NCBI lineage: Eukaryota > Viridiplantae > Streptophyta > Magnoliopsida > Santalales > Viscaceae > Viscum > Viscum album. The sequence continues at coordinate 1,650,356,687 of OY728131.1, read as the reverse complement.
ATCATACAATTTTATGAATGAATTATAATTTTTATTAAGGTTTGAAATCCATTTCTGTCAAAACCCGTGAATTTTCGATAAATGTCAGTTTTTATTTTAAAAGTAAAAATTAACATACTTAGAAAATTATTTAAATAAAATAAATTTTATTTCTGGAATCAGGATGTCGAATTTATCCAACGGTGAATTTTTCATAATTTTCTGAGATAGTAAAATTTTTGGGTAAAAATTAAATATCGTTTAAATATAAAATGTGTTTTATGACATCATAATGACCCAATAGTGATGTAATAAAATACTATAAGCTTTATGTTCGGACAATATATGTTTTACCATTAAAATGATGTGATTTTGGGTTTGTTTGACTTAATTTTCAAAGCATTAATGGACCCCTCAAGACTTATTAAACATCTTGTCTTTTCAAATTATTTTCCATGGGAGTGTGACTCACCTCCACATAAGCAACCCCATTATTTTAAGAAGTTCGGACTTTGGCCTTATAAAATATTGTCTTCCTATTCCCTTTGCCAAAAACCATGGGCAAAAACCATGAGCTGATTTTTGGTTTGGATTAGTTTAATGTAAGGGGTCCCAAACCTAAATAATAAAGAATTCACTCACCTTTCCTATATAAACCCACCCAAACTCCCACTTCCTCCTCACTCAAAGCCTTTTGAGTTCGTCCAAACTCTACCCTACTTCTCTAGAATCCTCCCAAGGTGCCCCAAGCTCCCAAGAATCCTCTCTTAAGCCTCTCTCAAGCCTTGGAAGCACACTTCCAACTTCCAAGTAAGGGTTTTTCTTCCTTTCACTTTTTTTGTCCAATTTTCTTAATATTGTTATGCCCTTTTAATTTCAATTATAAATGTTGGGGTATGGTTTCTCACCTCCCCCAAACTTCCCTATTATTTTTTGAATGATGGGAGACCACTTTATCTCTCATTAAATGCCTCCCATGTACAGCTGTTACTATGCCGAAATTCTGAAAGGAACTTCTCTCTCTTCATTTACATTCAAGCAATACTTTTGTATCATGAATCTAAATTCCATTAAAATTGTTTGGACATGTATCTATATGACCCAATTACTTTCAATTTCATGTAAATATGATGAGACACCCCTTTCTCTCTCATCAACCATTTTTATGAATTCTTTTGTCACGTCGTTACGCTGCTGAAATTGCACCGATTTTCTAAGCCAATGCCTTTGTGTAGTGAATACCATGCCCATTTCTCCATCAAGGGTATTCACCTTTATTCACATTTACTTATTGATTATAAAGTTTCATGTATGAATTCCACATTCCTTTATTGTGGAATAAATTATTATTTTTAATGAATCCGTGTTTTATGATCCATGTGGAACACTTATGCATGAAATGAAATGTTTAAGAAGGGTGTGCCCTTATAGTGCTCCAATGCATTAGGTAAAGTATAGTATCATGATACGTCATGTGAAATGTGTGTTGACTCATGCTAATTCAAGTGCAAAGAGGGTTTACTCATGCTTCATGTGCAATGAGAATTTACTTATGCTCCATGTGCAATGAGCCTGGGCTCATACTAATTCCATGTTAAGTGTTGTTGCCACATTTGCATGTTATGATTATGATGCTTTATCATGCCTTTATGTTCATTCTTCTCTTGTGTTCTATTGAGATTCCTATTGTCTAAAATGTATTTTACTCCTCATGTATTCCATGTTTATTCCCTTACTGGGATTTATAGCTCACCCCTTTTCTTATGCATGTTCTCAGGTTATCCCATGTAATGCTAAGTACGAGGGAATATAGTGGTCATGTAAAGGAAGTTTTCAATAAAGATGTTGTATTTCATGTTTTAAGTTGTTATGTAATGATCCTAAGACCCAAAGACACTATAACTCTCGATCTTCCATGTTGTATCAAGTGAATAGTTTATGTAATAAATCATTTTTATGTTTTTAATAAAAGAAGGGTTGTCATACTCAAAGAGAAAGGACAAGGAGAAAGTTCACATACCTACTGAAAGCTCAACAAGTGAAGGTTCAGATTATGATAGTGATGAAGAGATGGCTCAAATATCCAGACAATTCAAAAAGTTCTACAGGAAGAAGAAATTATTCAGAAAACCAAATTATAAAGGAAAATATGACAACAAAGGTCATTAGAAAAAGGATTGGAAAAATTTTGATAAGGATGATGAAATAGTGTGTTATGAATGCAAAATAAAAGGACACATTAAGGAAGACTACCTAAAGTTAAATTTCAAGAAGAAATATGACTACAAGGATAGAAAATATAAGAAAGCCATGAAGGCCACCTGGATAGCTTCACAAGATAGCACAAGTGAGTCTGAAGTTTCTGATTCTGAAAATAATCATGCCAACATGTGTTTCATGACTAATACCTCTGAGGTACCTATTTCCCCATGCTGAATGAATATTATTCTCGGAGTGAAAGTAGTGATGATAATATGTCTAAATATGAATTGTTTGAATACTGTAATATGCTAGAAGAAACCTATAATGAATTGAAGGACAAGTATAAGACCTTAAAAAAATAGCATGCTTTGACCATCTCTGTTAAATCTGAACTTGATATAGAAAAGGAAAAGAATGCTCAATTACTTAAGGAAAATACTGAACTGAAATTGTCCAATGAGCAATTAAGGAATGACTTATATAAATTTAAAAATGTAAAGAATACTCTAACTCAAATGTTAGGAAAACAAGTGGTACCAAAATATACCACTAGAATAGGCTATAATCCTAGACAGAGACAGATTATTAAAAATAGATTTATTCCAAAATCTGTACAGAATGCTGCTAGTTCTAGTTCTGGAAATTCATATGCTTAAACTAGTTATTCACATGTATATAGATCAAATAAAGTTTATCTTTCAAAATCGTTTGAATCTATTGACTGTATGAGACCAATTAGACAAATTTGGGTACCAAAAGTTTTGCTTTCTAACCTGTCTAGACTCAAGAAAATCTGGGTACCAAAATCATTTCTGTTTAAACCTGTTTTGTAGGAAACTTGCTTGAAAAGTTCCCATAAGAAGTTTTGGTACTTGGACAGTGGATGTTCAAGGAATATGACTAGATATTACTCATTCTTTAAGATTTTAATCAAAGTTGATGGAGGCCATGTCACCTTCGGTGATAATTCAAAAGGAAAAATCATCGGCTTAGGCCAGATTGGTAACACTGACTCAGTTTTAATTTACAAAGTTTTATTTTTTTATGGACTTAAATATAACCTGTTAAGTATTTTTTTAGTAGTGTGATGGTGTTTTCAATGTTAAATTTGAAAATGATTCTTGTAATGTTTTTAATTCTAAATTTTTTTAGTATTTTCTGCTTTGAGAAATGAAAATGTTTATGATGTTGATTTGAATTACTTAGCTAAATAGAACATTTCTTGCTTAAATTATTTTCATAAAGAATCTTTCCTATGGCACAGAATATTAGGACATTGCAAAATTCATTCACTTAGAAAACTGACTATGAAAAACTTAGTTAGAGACCTACCTAAACTTGAATTCCTAGCTGATAAAGTCTGTAATCTCTGTCAAAAGGGAAAGCAACATAAAGTTTCTTTTAAATCAAAGAAATAAGTTTCAACTTCTCAACCTCTCGAGTTAGTTCACATGGACTTGTTTGGACCTTCTAGAGTTTCTAGTTTAAATGGTAAGCACTATGTCTATGTCTTAGTAGATGACTATTCTAGGTACACTTGGGTATACTTCTTAGCTCACAAAAGTGAAGCTTGTTATTACTTTCTTAAATACTCCAAGTCTGTAGAAAGCCATAGTGGACTTAAGATTAAAACCCTGAGATGTGATCATGGTCGTGAGTTTAAAAATCATGAGTTTTAATCTTATTTCTCACACAATGGCTATAGTCACAATTTCTCCTCCCCTAGGACACCTCAATATAATAGTGTGGTAGAAAGAAGAAATAGAACTCTTCAAGATATTGTAAGAACTATGCTTAATGAGTATGACCTACAAATTTACTTTTGGTTTAAAGCTATAAATACAGCTTGTTATATTATTAATAGAGTCCTGATTAGACCTGTTCTCAAAAATACCCCTTATGAGTTGTGGAACCATAGGAAACCTAAGGTTAATTAATTTAAATTTTTTGGTTTCAAAGTTGTTATTCTCAACACCAAGGATAATCTTGATAAATGTGCATCCAAGAGTGATGAAGGAATTTTCCTAGGTTATTAAATATATAGAAAAGCTTATAGAGTTTTTAATAAAAGAACCAAATGTGTGGAAGAGTCTGTTCACATCAATTTTGATGAAACTGATCCACATGAACCCAAATCTTCCATTGAAAATATTGAAGAAGATTTTTATATTTTGAACCTTAATGATAAAATCAATGAACCTATTGTAAAGACATCCAGTTTTGGAAACTTTCCAGAACCTGTTTCTGTAGAACCTGAATCTAGAGAAGAACTTGAAATTTATAGTCCCTCCTTTACTAGATCAACTAGGATTCTAAAGAATAATCCTTTATATGTTATTGTTGGTAATCTTAATAGAGGGACACAGACTATATATTCTCTAAGAAACTAGGTTGAACATCAAGATTTTCTTTCACAGTTAGAACCTAAAAATATCAATGATGCTATCAATGATGAATTTTGGGTAATGGATATGCAAGAAGAATTGAATCAATTTGAAAGAAACAAAGTCTTGGAATTAGTTGACAGACTTAAGGACACCTTGACCATAGGCACTAAATGGCTTTTTAGAAATAAAGTTGATGAATTCGGAAACATAGTTAGAAACAAAGAAAGTCTAGATACACAAGGGTATAGTCAAGAGGAAGGAATAGACTATGAGGAAACCTTTTCTCATGTAGCTAGATTAAAAGCTATTAGGATTCTACTTGCCTATACTACTCATCTGAATTTCAAGTTATATCAAATGGATGTTAAAAGTGCTTTTTTAAATGGTTTTATAATAGAAGATGTTTTTGTTGAACAACCACCTAGATTTACTAATCCTCAATTTCCAAATCGATTTTTTAAGCTCTCTAAAGCTTTATATGGTTTGAAACAAGCTCCACGAGGTTTTTATAAAGGGATTGTTGATCCAAATCTTTTTATTAAAATAATTTCTAAAGATGTTTTGATAATACAAATATATGTTGATGATATTATTTTTGGAACTTCTAAATATACTTTGTGTATTGATTTTTCAAAGAGTATGCAAAATGAATTTTAAATGAGTTTAATGGGAGAACTCAAATATTTTCTTGGATTTCAAGTCTTTCAAAATGAAAATGGTATTATTTTAATTAAAAGTAAATATACAAAGGATCTTTTAAAATTTTTTGGTTTAGATAGTATTAAGAAAAGTGATACACCCATGAGTACCACCTATAAGTTGGACATTGATGAATCTGGGAAACCAGTTGATCAAACAAATTACAAAGGTATGATTGGAAGTCTACTTTACCTTACTGCTAGTTGACCAAATATTATGTTTAGTGTGTGTATGTGTGAAAGATTTCAATCTAATCCTAAAGAGTCGCATTTTCTTATTGTTAAAATAATTTTCAAATATCTTAAACATACTGAAAATTTAGGTTTGTTTTATCCAAAAGGACAATATTTTAATTTAATAAGTTATTCAGATGCTAAATTTGCTGGTTTCAAGTTAGATAGGAAGAGAACTTCTAGAACATGTCATATTTTGGGAAAGTCCCTGGTATCATGGTGTAGTAAGAATCAAAATTATGTTGTATTATCTATTGCTGAAGTAGAGTACATTGCTTCTGGTAGTTTTTGTGCACCAATTATGTGAATGAAACATAATTTTTTGGACTATAGATACGTTTTTAAACATGTATCTATAAACTGCGATAACACTAGTGAAATTAACATCTCTGAGAATCCTTTTTCTCACTCTAGGACTAAACACATTGATGTAAGGCACCATTTTTTGAGAGATCATTACCAAAAAGGTGATATTACTCTTGAATTTATAGGTACTAAACATCAATTAGCTGACATTTTCACTAAGCCTTTAATTTAGGATAGGTTAAGTTACATTAGACATTAATTAGGAATGATAGACTCTGTGTGTTAGAAACCTCACCGTTATACCTCACTGGTATGAAACCTCATCGTTATACCTCACCGGTATGGAACCTTACTGTTATACCTCATCGGTATGGAACCTCACTATTATACCTCACCAGTATAAAACCTCATTGTTATACCTCATCGGTATGGAACCTCATTGATATACCTCACCGTTAGGAATTCTCACCAGTATATGATTACTGTTATTTTGTGATATTTTAAAATTCGTGTCTTTATCCACCGGAATCTGTATCATTTATATGTTTTATTTATTAATTTTATGATTCCTAAATGATTAAAACTAAGTTGTAGTTACTTCTCAATACACTAAACTCTCATCTCTCAAACCCGACTCCTTGAATCCCTGAATCTTGCGAAAACCCTAAGTTCTTCAATCTAGAGATGGAAAAAACCAAACTTCCGACTGTCAGAGATGACTCTAATGAGCCAAATGTGAAGAAGCAGAAGACAGGACCTGAAGTAAGTAGCAGTGTCAATCGAACAAGGTCAGGTAGGCGTCCAGTGAACCTGCACTTTCAAAATAGAGAAATTTTAATCAAGAAAGAGTTGTGTGCAGAATGGATTTTTCCAAGAAAATCGCTGACCCTAAAAATATTGGAGGAGCAGAAATGGATAGAATGTTTCACAAAAAACAATGGTCCTTATTATCCGAAGATGATAAAAGAGTTATATGCTTTTGTGCACTTTGAGAAATCCGATAAGGAAAATAGAATGATTTCTTTGGTAAATGGAAAGGAAGTAGCTTTTTCATCCATTGAATGGGCTGAATGCATTAATGTACCACATGAAGAAGTATTTGGGTATTCATCGAAGACAATACCTCCTACTGGTGACATATTCGACTATAAAATTGCCTTGGAAGAGTTGATAGGAGATGGCACTCCTAGGAAAGTGGTGGCTGCTGAGATGGATAGGGAAAATAGGCTAATGTTAAAATTCATTCAACATGTGCTAAGTACAAGAAGATGGGACTTTGCAAATCTGAAGTATCAAGATATCTATTTGTTGCATATCTTAAGGAATGTTGTGAAGGTGAATCTGTGCAGGTTGTTAATGATTCAAATAGAGGATATTACCAGACCCATATCAAAAACCAATGCATTATTATTTTCCAAATTGATTTTAGTTATGATTAAATTAAAGGGGGTTGTTGAGTCTCAGGATGAGACAGTGGTGGTAAGAAACAATTTTTGTATCACAATCATAGTATGTAAGTACGTGAAGATTAGCTGGAACCCATGGAGAAGGCAGTGGGTTACTGATGATGAGAATATTTATGAAAAATTCAATCCATTGTACCATCCAAATAGACCAAAATATAAGATAGATTCGGGTCTAGGACCTGATGAGGAGGAGCCACAGTATAGTGATGATTCAGATGAGGAGGATTCCTCTGCAGCAGATGGAGGAGATCCAGACTTGCCTCCTAGCCCAACTCCTGAAATTGTATCACAAGAAAAGGAAAATGATTCTTTAAACCTACCTAGTAAATAAACTATTTTGGGTGTAAGCAATGAAGAGGAACCTGTGGATGAGGAAGACCAGCAAAAATTAGATCAGGAAGAGGCTGACACAGAGAATGAGGAAGAAGAAAGAGAATCTGAAACTAAAGAATCTGCTTCTACCACCTTGATGTTGAGTCCTTTGATTGGAAGTTCTACTATGCCTTTAGAGGTTGTTCTTGTTGAGGTAGATAGACTTGCTCCTATTCTTGAGGAGCCTTATGCTGTTGAAGAAATGGAGATGGTTGTGGAAGATTCTTTTGAGGAAGACCGAGCTGATGTAGGTGTTGTTTCCATACAGGAGAATGCACTAGTTGAGGGGGAGCATCCAACTAGACTTGGAAGTGTTTCAGTAGCTGATGGAATTGAAGACTGGGTTGAAGACCCAGGTTTTGTGGTTTGTGGGTTGGACTACCCTGATTCTGAAGATGAGATGCCCATGGACAGACCACAAGTTAACTATGATATATGTTCTGAGTTTTTACCTAAAGATGTAGTAAGGAAATCTGATCTAGACCAGTTGAAATCTGATCTCAAGACTTCTTTTGTGGAAGAGATAAGAAAAACGGAAGCTTACTTATTTTCATCCATCCAATATGTTATGAAGAATTTTTTGGCTAGTATTGTGACAAAAAGAGAACATGTTATTGTGCCTTCTAATATGGTAACCAGGGTGGACTTTGAGTCTTTAAAGACTAAGATGATAGAGTCTTTGAATGCATATATTGCTGATTTAAAGAATTGTTTTGTTGAGGAGCTGAGTAGCATGGAAAAATCCATTGAACTTTCTCTTGGATGTACTGTGTCAACCACTATGACAGAGATGATGAATGATATCAGAGTATGTCATACTCAGATTGAGAGCTGGATAGGAGCTGTTGTTGCCTTGAAGTAGTCTATTTCTTCCTTAACTTCCTTGAGTAGTTCTCAAGCTCAAATGAATGCTGATATACATTACATTAAAGTTGTAGTAAAGAAATTTGTGGATATCTTTGAATCTTTTAAGAATTTGGTCAAAGAGCATGTGAGCACTTAGGATTTGGTTGTCCAGAAGCAGATAAGCAACTTAACCCAATCATTCAAGGAGACTATTGTATTCACTATCAAACCTCTTGCTTCATCCAGTACTTCTGTAGATGTTGATAAATTTTGAGTAGTGATGAGAGAAGAGCTTGGTTCATCATCAACCAGTGGCTCTGTGGACTCATCTGCACTGACCCAGGTGGTGTATACCACCAGAGATATCATGAAAATTTTTTAATATTATATGATAGAAGCTTATGCCTCTTATAAATAAGTAAAGGATAAATTTGACTCTTATTTTCAAAAAGTGTATACCAAGCATTAGTTGACCAACCATTTCAAGCTTATGTTAGAAAATATGAAGTGACCTCCTATCAATCAAGCCTTCCGAGAACAAGTCAGCAAGCTTAGAGAGTTGACCCCTATACTAGACAAATTCATAGAGAACAAGGATGATTTCATTTCTGCTATGGAAAGAGGAAGAGGAATTATAATGTACTTTAGGAATCTGTTGCTACCATTCTTTCATGTAGATAGTACTCTAATCATTTCACCTCCAGCTCTGCCTACCTCTACTCAGTCTGGCTCTATCCCTCAGATGACTCCAGTCCAAGCCATTCGGAGCCTCACTCTTATGATCACCCAGAGATCTACACATTATAGGCCAGGCACTGTCTTAGTAGTTCAGCCTTCTCTGATTATCTCTAGTATTCCTAAGCCTCCACCTGCATCCACAATGCCTGAATCCTCTTTTGATCCCAAGGGAAAATATCATGCTGAGGATGTGGATTTATTAGTAGCTAGGATCTTTGATAGGAATCACCTGTATTTCTTTCTGTTTCAATCCTGTATTTCTTTGTATCTGTTTGTCCCACTTTTTTCTAATCAAAAAGGGGGAGAAATAATATCTAAGGGAAAAATATCTGGGGGAGAAATAATATCTGAGGAAGAAAAGGGAAAAATGATGTGAAGAACCATTTTTTTTTACCTCTGATACATGTGTTTTATATTATCTAGTGTTCTCTGATACAATTTAATTTAAATACTATATCCTATGATACTTTTAAAATCTCACATTTGAAAATGTCATCACTCACGCTGAGAAATAAGAACCATTGTATTTTATACTGATACTTTACTGATTATTTTGGATTATGATATCATAAGTTGTGATTATCAAAAAAGGAGATATTTTTGACCTCAACTATTTTGATAATCCCAATTATGTGTTAATATGTGTTTATAATCTTATGTTGACAATAATATCAAAATAATCATTTGAATATGTTAATCATTATTTATCTATGTTTATACATACTTTGAAATAATTCTAACTCAATCTGGATATGTTTTGCATAGAACAGATAAGTGTTAAGTTCACTGGTATGCACATGGCTACTGATACAGACAAACAGACAGACCTACTATTATAACAAGAGCTACTGATATAAAGATCATTGATACGGATAAGTACACTGGTACAGAACAGATCTACTGATATGTAAGTCTACCGGTACACCGAAAGGTTACCGTTAGAGTAAGTCTACTGATATGTGTAAGTCTACCGATAAACAAAGGTCACCGGTTACCAAATGTCTCGGATAGATTAATTCTACCAACAAACATAGCTACTGATATGGGCAGACCTATCGATACAACCAGACAGAAGAACAGCTACCAATATAGAGCTACTGATACAAAGTTCAACGATAGACAGAGTCACCGATATAATTAGTTACCAGTACAAGAAAGTTACTGATAGACCAAATCTACTGATAGAAGGAGTTACCGTTATATAGAGATATTGTTACATAGAGTAACTGCTACCAATACAAGGAGCTACCGGTACAAGAACTAAGATATACCGATAGGAGCTCACCGCTATACAAAGTCCACCACTACAAGTCTACCGATAGAGAGCTACTGATGAAAGATGATTGTTAACCAGTCACTGCTACTTAAAATATATTTCTATTTATTTATTAATCAATGGTCATATTTGATGTTTTTAATGCATGTACTATTAATTAATGATAGTTGTTGGGGATGCACCCGTAAAGGGTTCTCCCGGTCTAGGGTTCTCCTCTCGCCACCGCCGCCCCTTCGCTACGGACGCGCGGCGTTTCCATCTTGAGCTCGGTGTGTCGATCAGGATCTCTGTGGTGTCACGCGGATTCGTGGTCTTCCCTTGTTGTGGATCTTTTCTTTGGGCTACGGTAGTTGCTGGTTTAGACCAGCGGGTGTAAGACCGGTCCCCGTCGACGGCATACTCTTTGGAGTGCTCCCGGGTTCGTTCTCGGCAGCTCGCTAGTGACCTGCGGTGAGCTTCTCAGCGTCTGATGGTCGCGATCTTGCATCGGCGTGCTTGGGGTCCCGGCCTTCCTCAGGTGAGTGCGGTGGGGTTTCTTCGTGTCTAAACCGGCCGTTTTGGTTGGTGGCGGCGGGATCCTCAGATTCAGGGCGTGGCTTGTGTGATTGGGTGGTTTTTGGGTTTCTGACCCTTCGGTAATGGCGTTGAAGTTGAAGATGGCGATGGCATTGGCGGTTGGCTCTCGCCAGTGATGATTTTGAAGGTGTGAGAATGTTTGTTCCCATTTTGTTTCCGCTGGTGGTGATTAAGTGGTGTTTCCAGAGGGACGTTGGAATTTCGGTGTCGATGGATGCCGGAGAAGGCGATGTGGTCTCACGGATTGAGATGACGGACGATCCCGTCACCGGTGAAGGGTGGCGCGTGACGGTGGCCCGGGCTGTCGTGTGGCCTTCGTTTGGCGTGCGGACTAACGACAGGGACTGATGTGGTAGGTGCGCGGCATGAGGCCTGTCAGCACAGAAGTTGACGCTAGGGTCGCGGGTCGAGGCGAATGGCGGTGAATGTGAATTTGTGTTTGAAATTTGAAATGGGGTTCGGCTTTGGATGTGGTGAAGTGTTTTTCTGGAGTTGATGAAATGATGTATGGGTACCAGCAACCCCTTAAACCGGCCATATGAAAATGAAAAAAAAATGATTTGAAGGCAGGATAGTTGTTGGCATGTTAGGGAACCGTACCTCATACCTATGAAAAGGTAATCATTCCCATTGCCGGATCTGGAAGCTATAAAAGGAAAGACAAAATCTGGGCATAATAAGGGATGAAGGTGTGCTGAAAAGAAGTGAAAAAGCTGCTGGGTTTGAAGATACACGAAGATACTCATTTGATACAAAAGTAACACATGCACCAGAGCTTAAATTGGTGAAGAAATTTTCTGGAATCTGAGGGAAATTGTTGTGCTGCAAAGTCTATTGTAACTTCGAGCAAGACTTGAATACACTGAAAATCAAGGAAGAAAATGACACTATATTTTTCAATAAAAAAATCAGAGAAGGACTTAGAAGCACTTCTGTTAAATCAAAAGGGGTCCAGAGATGCATTTCAAATCACTAGAGAATTCTAAACTCATATCTACTCTCTTAGTGATTCTTTTATTTATATTTTGAGTAGTGTGTGTGCTCTATATTTTTAGACACACACTATCTCATGTGTTGAACTGGAGGATTTATAAATCCTCATACAAAACTTCTATAACACTCTTGTATCCCACTGTGGAAGGTGGTAGAGGTCAAGTGTGTCCTGGATAGCCTGAGTACTATTGCTTCTATATTTTCCCCCGAAGAACTATGGTAGAGGTCTTAGTTCCTAGACAGTCTTTGCACTGTTGTTAACCCTAATCCAGGGTGTGGATTAAAATTTATATAAATTGTTTGAGAGGACTAAGTCTCAGCTTGAGACTGAACCACTTGTTTTAAACTGCTGTGATTATTTTATCTTGTTTTAAACTATTGATTATTCCGCTGCTAAGTACTTTAAATATAAATTTGTTTTAAAGTATCTCTGATTGTTAAACTAGAAAGTGTTTATAACTTTTGTTAGCCAATAAGTTAGTTTCAAAAGTTGATCAATCTTCATATTTTTTCAACTGAGAAATAATCAATCTCTTGAGAAACTAATTAAAAACTTACAATCTTTATAAATTCACTACAGTTTAGCTTATTATTCAATTTGGGGGATTGTTAATATAAATATTTTTAATATAAATTTTAATTGGAACTCAATTCACCCCCCTCTTGTGTGTATCCACTCCGACCAACAAATACATTTCCAAAATAAAATTAAAATCATGTAAAGTAAGGATACTAAGAATTTCATGAATCATAATCCTATAAACATTTAAAGAGATTCATATAACTTTTCTATAATAATTATACCATGATATTTTTTTATTTTAAATAGTTAATAGTCAGTGAAAACATAAACAACATAAGACTTCCACAAATATAGAGTGAAGAATAAGTGTACCTAGAACCACTTAGTTATCACTATCCACATCAATAGTAGTCATTACATAAGATTTTACATATTCCCTTAGCTTATATAGATTTTTATATTGATGGTCTCCATCACCCCTGGTTTTGGTGCACTTATTTCCATAATTTTTATACTCCTTATAATTGAAGAATTTAACTAAGGGTTTTGTATTAAGTTGGGTTTTTCCTCTATCCATTTAATTAGTTAATCACTTCATATCTATTCAACATTCATGTTCTCAATTAACTTCTCTTATAAACTTGAAAATATCACTTGTTCCTTTAAGACATTCCCTTGGGTGTTTCATCCCATATTTTTGACATGTAGGAAGTTAGATCTTATTTTTTTTAGTCTTTATTAGATGAACTTACATGAAACTAAATATTTCTATTCTTTGGTGTGTTTGGAATTTTTTAAATACTTACGTTATTATTCATAACTCAAGATATTTGGGTGATCATAACTATAAGATCAACACCAACTTTTATCCCATTTGGTTTCCTATTAGGATAATCACTACTTTAAATCACACCCATTGTTAACTCAATTTCTCCTTAATTTAGACATTACTTTTTTTTAAATTCATTTTTTTTATTCTTGAAAAACAATTTTTGGTTAAGTGAGAACCCAAAATTTAGACATTACTTGAATAAAGAAAAGTTAAAGATAAGTATACTTAATTTTAAAACCTTATAAAAAGGAAAACTATTAACTTAAGTGGAATAAATCATAAATGAAATATGTACCCTAACTTATAAATTTCAAGGTTTCAATCTAGTTTATTAATTTTTTATGTCCTATTATTTTCTCTAACCATACCATAAATATATTCTCAAATCCTTCATAATGGCTCATAAATATCATATGATAAACCGGATAATATCCACCAAAAATTTCAAGTCAGGTGTGCAGCCTTATCCCCACTCATTATGCACCGAGTCAAGATTAAGTTGATACTCAACCAAACTTTTTCAATATGATTACCTCTAGGTATATTTTTTCTTCAATCACATACACTTTCCAGCATCTAGACAGAGATATAATTTCTAGGAAACTATATACTCAATACTTTACCAAAATTCTATGATGTTATCCTATAACTCTTTCATATGGGTTTCACTAAATTTTTCTTATCCTAATCCCCAAAAGTAAAAAAAATAATCCTCAAAATATAACTAAGCTTTACTATAATACCAATTGAGGCACCTTGGACCCACACTCCTAGATATAGTTCCAAAAACACTTTCTTTAAACACTGAATTTGATACAGAGTGAGATGAACCAAACTAAGCATATATTAATTTTACATAATTTTTATAATTTAAATATTTAATCTCATAAACAAATACACAATACCAAAAAAGTAAGTTTTAGTGTATTTGAGGATCAGCTACATAAGCAACTTATTTTATGATACTTGAGAACATTTCTTCATAATTAAGCCACATTAAACTCCCTTGTTGACTTCTCATAAGTTATAACCATCTTCATAACCAAGTTAATGGAAACATAATAAAGGGTTGAGTTCAAAAACTCAGTAAGGGAAAATTTATCAACATTTCATCAAATTTTAGAACATAATCATATGATAAAACATGATAATTTGAGATTTAACTTATTTAAAAGAATATAAATCCATAAGAGTTTTCCATTAGTTATAATAATATGATAGGTAATCTCAATCGAAAAAACATATACCATGGCATAATAGTGTGAGAAAATAAACATGATCCATGAAGAATAATCATGGGAAAAGGACATAAAAATATGGCATAAGCATAGTTATAGGAAATTTTAATATTTTAAACAAAGTTAAGGGCAATCATGTCCCAACACAATCTTGTGAAAAAATTAAAACACTATCATGTCCATGAAAAATAATGTGAATATAGCATAAAGTTATCTTTCCTATGAAAGATCATGTGAAAAAATAATAAAATGACCATGTACATGCACAACCTTGTGAACAAAGCATAACATGATCATGTCCACCCACCATCATGTGAAAAATGCATAAGATGATCATATCTGTGCACAACATTGTGAATCACATGAGATATAAAAACATAACTAGTGAATTGGAGAGTGATATAAGACCCCACCCATCAATCATCCATAAAAATGTGTGCCCATTGAAAACAATCATTCATCAGGTCATAATGATCTCATGGAAAGAAAATTGGGTTAACATTCTAGGTGGTATCACCAAAATTGATCTCAAGAATATAAATTGTTGATACTAAAAATTTAACCACCCCAAAAAGAGTAGTTTTTTAAGAACATTTAGGGGTTGATTCATGAAAAATTATTTTCAATTAAATAAATCCTTTAGAAATAAATAAATAAATGTAAGTGAAATTGTAAAATATTTTTTAGAAAAAAACTATCTTTAGTGTAAAAGTTGGAGTTACAATCATTTTGAAATGTCATTTTCAAAATGGTGAAGTAAATTTTTTTAAAATAATTTAATTTTAAAAATAAATTTAAATATTGGATCCTTGAAAAATATATAAATTTTATCTCAAATAAATGTGGAGTAGAAGATAAAACAAAGGAATATGGAAGGAAAGCCATTTTTAATATATTAAAATACATTTATTGAAATCCCACATCATTAAAATGGTAATAAAAATTCATTTTTAAGAGATTAAAAGGGAAATGTGAATATGAAAACTGATAACACATAAATAGGTTTCTCAATATAAAGGAGAAAATTGATAGGAATTGAAAAAATGTATATGGAAGACAAAGAGATTACTTGGGGAGGATGTGAATTGCCCTTAGAAATGTTATATTTTATGGTAAAGAAATCCATCATGGAATGATATTTGAATTAAAAAATTGTTTTTCCCTAGATAGTAAAATAAAATATAAAATAAAATAATTTTATGGTGTAATTATCAAATCATGGAAGAGATAAGTTCAAGAAGCGATATCATGACTCAAAGAAATAATTTTTGAGTTATTAATATCCTTTATCACTTGAGATGTTTTAATAAAAAACCCTTGGAAGATAGGGATTGAAATTGAACTTTATATACCATAAATAAAAGATAATTCATGATATTATATATCCAATAGGAAATATATAAATCATTTTAATTAAATTAGTTGTATAATATAAAACATGTCTCGATGAAAGGAAATCGAGATGAAACGCCCTTACATCAAAATTATGTTTTGAATATATAACCCATGAAAGGTATAACATGATATGGATTTGTAAACTTATTATATTTCATGAATGAAAATGCTAAAATAAATCCACATATAATATATATACACCATAAAATGGAAATAAGTGGTAAATACGCATCACATTTCAATAAAGAAAAATTGAGATGTAAAAACCCTTACATTTATTATTAAATTCCATAAAATCACATTAACCTCATGTATAAAAAAAATAACTATCTTAATCACTTATTTCATATCATTTCCTACTTTATTTTCATCATTAGATGTTATTATCTTTGATTGTTTTTTTAGTACTAGTTTTGAAATGGCGATGTCAAATATTGTTTATAAAATTAAAATTTAATCATTGAAATATCATTATATGTACCATATTAGATGTTTTTTAATTATTTATAAACTTATAATTTTATTTCATAAGTATTTTAGTTATAATTCATAATGGAAAATTTATTGACGAGCTTGTTTTGGTAATTTTTAGGAATGATTGGTGGTACCTTAATAATAGTTAAGATATTATTATTAACATTCCAAAACCAAAAATAATAATTATTTAAATATTGTTTTAAAATATCACCAGTATTTTGGTTTTTTTATTTATCCATGATATAAATTTATATCATTTTTTATGTAGGTGGTTAAACCGACCCAAACAAGAACAAGCTATAATCTATGGGTGAGTATGGTTAAGAAAGTGATTCCTTTGGTATGATATCATTATTAAGAAATCATAATGATATTAATTTTATGTTTTAAATGTTATTAATCATGTTATAATATATTTATATAAATAATAAAATACTG
Source organism: Viscum album (assembly GCA_963277665.1). Lineage (NCBI taxonomy): Eukaryota > Viridiplantae > Streptophyta > Magnoliopsida > Santalales > Viscaceae > Viscum > Viscum album. The sequence goes on along the minus strand of OY728131.1, from coordinate 1,650,339,711 downwards.
GAGTGAAAAATGAAATACGTCACTTTTGTGGAGGTGGTAGTCCGCACATATGCACGGCTAACGCATTTGTTTTCCTTAAATCGGGAGGAATATATGGAATGGTATATAATTTTAGAATATTAATAATGTTATAAATATAATAATAATTTATTAAATATAATTTTAAACCCATACTTCTATGGTGGTGATGAAAAATCAATCATGTCTTTCGTGGAGGTGGTAGTCTGCATGTACGCATGGCGACATCTTCATTTATCAAATGGTTTTGAAGGAAGGTAGAAAATGGATATTACATTAGTATAAAAAAAATTAATCTTATTATTAATATTTATGGTGTCATAATTTAATATATATGATAGTTTTTAGTGGGTATAAGAATAAAAGAATTAAGAGGGCTTGATTGAGAACATTATTTCTACCTTAAGATATTCTTCATTGGGTAACACCTTAAGGCTCCTTAGATTGGTCTTTTGGAAAGGAAAATTATTATAAGGAATAGAGAGATAGTGTATAAGTTATTGGGTTATATTTTTGGTCTAGTTAATTATTTATAATGAGTTGAAAAATGGGGTGGAGGTGAGATCCTTTTATAGGTGAAGAAAATGTCATTTTTGTAAATATAATTTATTAATATAAAGAGAGAATGTGTTTCACAAGTCTAGTAGATCCAAAGTGGAAAATAATGGATTATAGGAGGATTTAATGTTGATAATATCTCAATAATTCATTTTCACACATGTTTTAAATATTATTTTAAGTCTTTTGGTCTTTGAGTTTTCACTTTTACCATATTTAGTTTTTATCATGGTAATTAATATTTATCTAAGTGATTTACTTTTAATGATTAAAAATAAAATTTCCTTATTAAATAATTTGGACCTAATGATTCAAAATAATAAATAAAATTTATAAAACAAAATTTATATTTTTTATTGAAATTAATTTTAAAATTAGTGAATGTAATGTGTAAAAACCTACTTTTATAAGGTGTATTTTTAAGAATAAATGTTATGTTTAAGACTACATTATAAATTTTGTTAATTTTAATGAAATTAAATAGTTTATTATTCACCAAATAAAATTTATTTTACTTTAAAATAACTCTAAAATCTAATTTCAACTAGAAAAATATTAATTAAAAGAGAAAGACACAATATAGTTTTTATTAAAAGAATATTTCTTACTTTTCAAAATATTAGACATGGTTTTTCTAAATTCAACACAGTATTTTTGAATGCATAATTTCACTACATAAATAAATTTTTTGATCATGAAATTTTTTTTATAAGTTTTTATGTTATAATTACTTTTTAATATAGTCATAAACAGTACATTTTTAGTAAAAATGTATCTTTCACTATTCACTGAATAATAAATTATTTCAAAAAATATATCAAAAATTCATCCTAAGATAATTTTTACATTATTAATTCAAAAATTAAGTTATTTTCATAAATTTTAAATTCTAAAATTTATAAATTTATCTTTTAAATGAAAATAAAAAATGTAAATAATAATTATTTTATTGAAAATGATATTTTCAAACATTAAATGTTCTTAATATTATTTAATTTCAATTTATATTTTAAATAATGTTAATATATAATTTCATATATAATAATATTTTAAAATTTTTCTATTGAATTTATTAGGTTAAAATATATAAAACTTTTTAAAAAATATTTGGGAAAGAAAAATCATCTTTAATATTAAATCATAGTAATTATATATCTTCTAAATTTAAGAAATTTTTGTTGAGTAAAATATTTTTATTTATTAAAGGTTTTATTATTCTAATAATTTTATTAGTGATATTTATATAATATTTTGTGGCTTTTTTTAGTTTGGTGTTGTGTGTGGGGAAATCTATCAAACACATTAAATGTATTTAAAGGAAAGATATATAATAAAATATTAGGGCATTATAAATGGAATTGTTAGTGATCTTGGTCACTAACATAGGATTCATTTTGGTTTGTATCAATTGTATCGCTTTTTTATAACACTACATTCAAGTATTGGGATGGTTTATGTTTAGTTTATAATATATACTTGATCGGTGTTTTCTATCTTATCTCTTATTTTTAAATTTTTATTGATACAAATGCCTCCCATATGTGTTATTTATATACCCTAAATGTTATTCACTAATTTTTGGCCTATTGGAGGTAGGCTTTGGGGGTCATTATATCCCTTTATTCATTTTAGGCATAGGAGGGGTACCTTTGGAGGGAAGGGGTTGTAACAAAGTGGTATCAGAGCTGGTTGTTGAGTGATATGATAGAGTTTGGAGTTAGTCACTAATGAGGATTTAATGTTTTGGTAAGGTAATGGTGTCAGATAAACATACCATGTGATGGAACAAGGGATCACAATAAGGAAATAGGATTTTATGGGCCCTTATGGTCTAATTCAAGGACCTTCAAGTTTACTGAACATGCTAAGTAAAGTGATACTTCTTGTGAGGTAGAGACCTAGGAAATAATCATGCATCATGATTTTGTTTTCCTGTGTTTGATTTGGGAAGACAATGGGAATTAGTTAAAATTTAATTAATTAATTAACCATAAATAATATATGTCTTGGGTTAGGATTCCTTAAAAAATTATTTTTCAAGAATGGATCCAAGTCGATATCCCATTAGGTTTTCACTAAATATTTTTAGCAATAGGTGATAGTAAATCACAAAAAAATGGAGTTCCATAATGAAAACACTTAAAATATGACACTCCAAAAGTTTTAATTTCAAGGACTATAAAATTATAAGGGGTATAATTTTTATTAAGATATAGAAAAAAATTGGAGAAGGTTGAGATTCCATTCAGTTTAATTCATTCTTAGAGGGATCACTAACTTTCATTGGCAGTGATAATATTGTATAGGGAAGAAGCTTGGAAGTGGTGGTTCCTTTTCCAAAAGTATTATTAGGAGTGATTCATTTTATGGGAATTATTATAAGATAAATTTCAATATGATTTTCTTTCTTTGGTTGTAAGGGTGTATTTTTTTTATTAGATTCTTTTCCTCCACTTAGGGATTTTTGATTTCTTGTCTTGGTATGTTGTGGAACCATCTAATCCCTTTTTTATCCTTAATCCTTAGATTATCAGTCCTTAGAATTTAATGACTCAAATTATCATCATTCCTTTTATATTTTGATACTTTTATATGAATGATTTGTACTTCCATCATCCTCACTAATTTAAACCCACTTATTGAATCCCATGATCCAATTTCTTGTACCACTCCAACCTTTGACAACCAACATACACCAAAATTCTCTTCAAAGGTGAAAATTATAACTCATTCCTTGGGCCAGGTGTTGAGTTATAGATATAGTTCAGGGAAATGGTTTCTCTAACATTTTTCATATCATTCCATAAATCTCTCCTTGGGATTGGTGTTGTAAAGATATACTCCAAAGGAAAAGATATTATTATCATATGCATCTTATACTCTTCTCTTGGACTTGGTGTGGTGGATATTTGGTATAGGGGGAGGGATCTTTGTATGTATCCTTTATTTTAATCAATATAATATTCTCTTGGGCTCAATGATATGGGCCCTGGTCCAAGGGAAGGGGATACTGTATGTTTTCTCTTTCATTTATTTTCCACCTAGTATTAGATTATTTTACTCTATGTTGTTAGTTAAATTATTGTATGTTGTGTCTTATACTTGTGAATCTATTTTTGATGTTTTGATGATTTTATATGCATGTATTTTTGGATTTATTATATTTTACTTGTAAAATATGTTATGGATTCAAGTATATAATGATAGGGGAAACTTCACCCATCATGGAACATTTTTTTTATTCATTTTAAAGTCATGAAGAAAATTCAAAGATTCCCAAGCAGACAGTATCATGGTGTGGTGGATGGGTTCCCTTTATTTTTTCTCTTGTGATGGATTTATTTATGTTAATCTAAGTGCTTGTAATTATTAAGGAATATAACATGGTTCTGACTTAAAACTCTTGAATGAAATGATATCCACCTATAGTTAATGATAAATTTAAAAGTGAAGATGTGTATAGTGTTACTTGAGTGTGTTCCCGGTAAATGAATATTTGTTAAAAACTTGGAAAATTTAAAAGTTGTATAAATTATATTATTTCAACCTCATGTTTTTTCTATGATTCGTGTTATGTGTAGATTTAATTATATACCTTTTAAGTTATGTGTGTTAATTTTGACTCAATAAGAATAATGTAAAATATAAAAGGTGTACATCATGCTTAGAATGTTTTATATTTCAAAAATTATCAATCCGTTTAACATGAAACATGTTAATGTTTTTAGTTACATTAGGGGGTGGATTATTCAAATTATATGATGAAAGATAAATTAAATTGGCTAATTTACTAGCTAGTTAGGTTGTTTAATTAGTAATAAAATGTTTTAGAGAAAAAATTATTTTGTGGTACCTATTTTCTTGAATAGATGTTAGCCTTTATTTCATGAAACATAAATTCATTTTAAAAGAAGTTTTGGGTAAATTAATTGGGTGTGTTTTTAAAAAAATGGTTTTAATGACACCTTATTATTAAGAGGGTTTAAAAGGTTTTCATTTAAATGTTTTTCAAATTTATATATTTTAAATGAAAAGGACTTAGTAAAAATCCCTTATTAGCATGATTTAAATTTTTTAAAATGTTTTGATATGAAATGTCGTGATGAATGTCTAATATGTAATTGAATAAATTTTTAATGAAAAAATATTAAATCAGAAAGTGATGTAGTATACATAGAATGATTTTGTAAGTGGAATATATAATATTTTCTCAAAAAATTGCTATGCAATAATGTTAATATAATTTTTCATGAAATGTTAAGCCTGATATGTTCTGAATGTTATGAATTAAAATGGATACATGATTTATTATTCCATATTTTTATTAAGTATATTTAATAAAAATGGACATGCTGAAATTATGTGGTAAATTAAAATTATGATACATGAGGATAAAGAATGTGCGTATTTAATATTAGATCTTTTCTAAGTAAAAATTATTGAGGTAAAAAATATGTTGATTTATCCTATAAGAAGTTATATGGATTTAATTTAAATCAGTGTGAAGTTATTGTTTTTGAAATTTGTTTCCTATTATAGTGTTTATATTGTTGAAATGATTATTTAATTAATGTTCGTTGTTGGTTGGGTCTACTATAGATATTTTTTTAGAATTTTTTATGATTTTTGTGACATTAATTTCGAATGAGAGTCATAGATGCACCTTAATACCCCAAATATTTTTATTCTTGATTTTTTTGAGATGATTTATTTGGCCTAATTTTGATATATGAGATAAAATATCCACCTTGATTCAATGTTTTATTGATGTATTTGATCTTTATTTATATGTATCTCTCTCATGAGATTGTTTTGAGATTGATTGATAATGTTTCATGGATATACACTTTGTTTTTATGGTGTATTAGTTGTATTCCTCACATAGCATGATCCTTGAGAGGTATCTCATAGGGTATTTGAAATATCCTCCTTCCTTCATCTCTCCTTATCATTTTTTTTAGATTATCGAGGATGAGAATTATTTTAGAGGTATTTAAGTTAAAGGCCTAGACTTTTATTGATCCTTTCCTTTATCATTCTAGGGTGTCCAATAGTTCAAGATAATTTTCATAAATTTAAATAGTTTTTTTAAATGGTTTTAAAAATTATGAAACATAATTTTAATGTTTTAAAAAATTATTTTGGAAATCATATAATTAATTTGGGAGTTTAAAATTTGTTTATTTAATTCTAAATTAAATTTTAAATTTTATAAACGCTGGTAATATTTTATTCTTAAATATTTATAAGTTTTCTAATTGAAAATTTAATTTTTCTTAAAAAAATTCTTAACCTTACATGGGACTTCTTCTATACATAAGGGTAGTTATATATAGTTATATAAGGTTAGACTTCTTTATCCACATGAGGATTGTTTAGTTTCACATAAAGGTAATTTCTTAAACATGTATAAGGGTAAGTCTTATATTTTAAATTTTTTATAAAGGTAAGACTTGAATTGATATGGTTGTGTAAAGGTAGAATTATCATTGTGTAAATGTCAGGTTTTATGTTTATTGTAAGGGTAAAGTTCCTACCTCGTGTATAGGTAGTTAAATTTATTATGTAATGGTTTTTTTCAAATGTTATGTGAAGATGATTTGCCTCACATCGGGGTAGTTTCATATAGGTATTATCATGTAAAGTTACATACAATCTCATATGGGGTAGCCTAGACTTTTCTATCACTACCTATGGGTGGGGGTGAGTCTGGTCCTTGTGTGTAGGTAAATCTTTCCTCATGTCAAGGTAGATCCATTTATAATGTTTCATAAAGGTATAATGTGCACACATTTATGCAACAACTACACATCGCGTTAGGTGGTATTTTTATACAGAATTCGTAATTTTCTTCTTTATTCAAATAAAAAACTCATTTATAACAATTTTAATGTATTTAATAACTAAAAAACAAGGTTTCAAGATACCCTTTGACTTATTTAAACTGTGTATAAAATTTAATAGATTTAATTGGTAATTAAATCAAATAGTATTTTATGTTAATTAAAAGGAATGTTGACAAGACTTTTTGGAAATATTTGAGAGAGAGAAATGGTGTCGGTTAAAATAATATTTTCCTCATTTGAGTTTTCCTTCGTTTCTCTCTAGTCTGTGCAATCCAACCTTTTCCTTCAAGTCTTGTTAGTTATCTTCCATCTAATTGAGTCCCTTCCATGTGATTTTAAAGTTATGTTTAGTCTTCCTTCTCTCATATGTTTTGTATCAACATTCTTAATGCTTATTCTCTAGTTAAGGGATTAAGATCATATCTTTTGTTTAGAGAAAGTGTAAATTTATCATTATTTAGATTTATCTATATGAATAGGTATTATTGACCATGAAAATATAATAAAATTTAAATTATAAAAGATATAGGAAGGTGTATTTCATGTTTTATTCTTGTTTCATAACCCTAAAAATTAAAAGCAAGAAGAAGAAGTAATTATCGCATGTAAATTACTATTATTAATATTAATTGATAAACTATAATTTTAGAGGATTATATTATTCTCACTTATATGTTATTATTATTTTCTTTCCTCATCATGAAAATTGAATAATTTAGATAGATTAATTGTTTCATATGGTAGATTAATGTTATTATTTCAAACCTAGAGTTAATATGCTATAATTTATATTTATCTCTAGAATATAGAAATCATATAATGAAATTGATGATATTAATTCACAATATAGAGATTATTTAAGATAGATAAAAAATAGGTAATCACGTGTTTCTTAGATAATATTTATTATTTTTAAAATTGCATATAGTTTTTGGATGTTATTTTATAGCATAGAATTAGAGAAAAATAATATCTTTTAATCTAGAGAATTAAGGTAAGAAGTTATTATCATATGCTGGAAATAAATATTGTTAATTTTTTATTATGTTAATTATCTAATAAATATAAAAAAGAATAATCACATGAAAAATTATTAATATTAATTTAGATCATGAAATCTAAGATAATAGAGATAGAATCACATGCTGCAATGTATCTATTTATCATTTTATGATGATAATTATTAGAATATTTTTTTATTGAATAATTGAAATGGGATAATTATTTAATTTTTAGATAGTTTATATTTCATGTTGAATATTAAATAAATGGTTGGTTTTTTATGATCGTTTGTGTTTGTGGTATGTTTATATTACCTCTTGATATTTACTAGATAGTGTGATATATGATTATTTATGTTTAATTATTGTTATTAAGCATGGTTTAATAGCCTGAAATATATGATCAATATAAATTTAGATGATATTATAATTTAAATTAAAGAGGCATGAACAGAATAACTACTACACTTCTTGTAATTAATTAAACATGGGAATAATATCTGAAGCATGTTCATGTTGTTTTCTAGATTTTATTATCTATTGCCTTTAGGTTTCTTGATATAGAAAACCTGTTCATAATGAAATAATTAATTCAGTATTGAATTAAAATGGTTTTTTTTTAAGAATAAACTTTTTGGGATGAATGATATCATTCTTGATTGGGGAGGCTTAACAATATTGATGTCATGGATATAGTTTATTTGTTTGTGTGACGGAAATTCATTTAATATTTATGTAAGATTAGAGATAATTGGAATCTTGTTATGATTGATTTATAACCTAGTATTGTGTAATGATTTGATGATCAATAGGTTGGAGGCATGAGGCTATATTGATGTTTGGTTATATGTTAATCAATGGGATGGGAGCTCGTGGATGCAGTGATGGTCAATTTTGGTGATGATGGAATGGTTTATACTATATGTAATGGTCTAGAAATGACATCGATAAGTCATGACGAGTTCAGTGTATAGATTTATCATTAATATATCTTGATCCTTCTTGGTACTTGTTTAATTTATATATTGATAGATGTTAATTATATGATTGGATTAAAACTACTGGATGTATTTAGACTTTCTTCATGGAAAGTTCATCTAGATGTGGTATCCTAAAATGAGTCCTAGAGTATCTTGATAATTATTGAAATGATAAATGGATTAATTTAAATAACTAGGTTGGTTCTTGATGTTTATAAATGATGATTACATACTTGAGAATATAGAAAAGATAATTTTTAGTACTAAAGTAACTAGCTTAAAAGATTAAAGTGTTAATATTGGAAATGAATATGGGATAATATTAATTAATGGATAATTAATTGATTAATATGGAACTTGATGATTGTATGGTTTGTTGAGATATATACCTTAGTGGTCATAGTCAAGAGTCATGTGTGATGATAGAGGCAGATGAGTCTGAGGCTATATAATTTCCCTTAGTGTGGTTATGAATGATATTATTTATATTTTCTGATTTCATATATTGCCACACCCATGTTGGTAGGGTAACTAACATCCAAATGATTTGAGGGGAATTTTCTCCAATATCTAATATGTTGAGGGAATATATGGATGAATTCTACCTATCCCCCACTCTCCCTTCATATATAGTATGAGTAGGAATATGTTGGGATATAATGTCTTATGGTATGGGGTGTGTTCTACCTAGGATGTGATGGATCTTATTTTTACTATAGATTTATATGTGGGTTGTAATGGATTGAATTTATAGCACATACTTGTATCTGGATGTGGTGGTTATGAATTAACATGTGTGTACTTTCATGGGATTTAATGGCTTGATATGTAATGCATTTACATGGTTATAGTGGCTTTTGAACTGCTACTTGGTTAATATTAAGATGGTTGCACAAACTGTTGGATGGGTTGATGAGATGGATATACGAATTGATGCCAAAATGAAATGTTGGGACCTATGCAGGACTAGGGTAGGTAGTTCTAAGGACCTAATCCCATTATTAATGACTTTTATTATTGAAGTGATGATCATATGATGTGTGGAATTAGGGAATAAGAGTGACAAAACTAGTGGGAAGTGGAATCAGGGTACCCTCATATATATATATGTGTGTGTGTGTGTTTGTTTGTTTGTGTGTTGTTTTGATAAATAATAGTATATTTTTGTGCATTACATGGTGATGAATTCATGGTGAGGATGAGAAAATAGTATTACCTTCTTAGGTGATGAGTTGGTTTCATTTTTTTATTCACTAGGATTTAGTATTCTTATTTCATATTTTTCATGAGAGGTTTTAGGGGGGTCCTACTAATTATACATATTATGCTCACCCTATATTTATATAAACTATTTTACAAGTTTCTAAGAATTTTTTAGTGATTGATATAGACCTTACTGGCTCTAAGGAGTTTTTTAGTAACTATCAGATTTAGTGGTGACCATGGTCACTACTATAAGACTCGTTTTTTCAGTTGTATCAGTTTTTTATAAAATTACATTCATATATTGGGATGGTTTATTTTTCATTTATTATATGAAGTTATTTGGTGTTTTTTATCTTATCTCTTATCCTTAAATTTATATTGATAGTAATTCCTCCCATATATGTGATTTATATAACCTTAGTACTAGTTGTTAACTCATGGCCTATTGAAGGTGGGATTTGGGGGTCTTTATCTTTTTTTCTTCATTATTGTCCTAGGAGGGGTACCTTTGGAGGGAGGGGGTTGTGACATGTTTGGATACAAGCGTAAGTACATATTTTGATCACTAGTTCCTCATCTCCTCCATATAACAATAACATTACCTTAGTATGCCTAAGATACTTAAGGATAGCCTTAAAAAAAATATTCTTCTTGATTAGATTGATATCTATATATGATTTTTAAATCATAGTAAACATCAATTATAGTATATAACATTTTATACATTATAGATCATATCATAGAGCATATGAAATCTTACTTATTATATATATCTCTCTATATCTCTTGTTGTGTCTAAGGATACATTTTCTTAGAGAGATATATATCATGTGACACTGGAACTAATCCCCTCTTTGATTGTTCCATACTAAATCTCCTTATAATCTAGTCAATATATGTACCTTTAATTATTCTAATAAAAATTCCGGATATATCACAAATGATCTTTATTTCAATGATATATGTTGTTTCACTAATTCCCTTATAGAGAAACACTTGTTTAACTAGTCCTTAGCTGGCTGTAAGATTGGTATTTTGTATCCAAAAAATAATATGTCATTAATGTATACTACTAGAAATATAACCACACTCCCACTAAACCACTTATAAACACATGGATTTCATTCATTATTATGTGACCAAAATATTTTATGGCTTCATTGAACCAAATTTTCCATAACCTTGATGCTTTCTTCAATCCATGAATGGAGCTCTGTAACTTTCATATCTTATTGGAAATTCTTAAAGTCAAAAACCCTTTAGCTTATTTCATATAGGCATCTTCCTAAAGGTTCCCATTAAGTAAATCTCTTTTTAAATCCATCTACCAAATCCCATAATCATGTAAATTTGTTATAGAAAGTATAATTCTAAAAAAATTAAATATGGGAACTGGAGAAAATATTCCATCATAATCAATTCCTTAACTCAATTGAAACACTTTATCCACTAAACTATTTTATAGGTATTCACTTTACCTTTAATGTCTATTTTTCTATTGAATACCAATTTATACCCAACAGGATTTTCATCAACTAGAAGATTAACCAAAACCTATACTTGGTTATGGTACATGGAATCTATTTCATAATTAATTTATTTTTTTCCTTCTTTCATGTTTTGATATCTCTATTGCCTCCTTGTAGGAAATAGGATCATTATTATCAACTAATGATGATTAAACATCCTTGATGAATATAAATCCATATCTTCCTGGTTATCTATCCTATCTAGCGATCCTATTTAGTACTTGTGTTTTAGGAACAACCTCTTCCATGGGGACCTATCAAATATGTTCCTACACCAACTCTTATTTATCTTGATCATTAACTTCATTAAATTCAATCTTACACACATTATCCTTCTTGATGGTGTATTCCCTCCATAAAAATGTGGGACACTGGTTGACCAAAAATCTTTTATTTAAAGGGTTTTATAGGTAATATACTTTAGTTTACTTAATATTTTCTATAAATATACACTTCATGCATTGGGGTACTAGTTTTTTTCTTATTAAGGACTTAACAAACACCTCACATCCCCATGTATGCATTTTTTACAACAAGGGTTCCTTCCTAATCCATAACTAATATGGGATACCATTTCTTGGTTTGGTTAGAACACAATTTAGTGTGAATGATATAGTTTGTAATGAATATCTCCAAAAGGATAATGAAAGACTTGCATGACTCGTCATCAACCCCACCATGTCAAGCAATGTATAGTTCCTCCTTTCACTAACATCATTCCACTATGGTGTATAAGGGGGAGTGAGTTGGGATATGATCCCACAATACTGTATAAAGTTTATAAAATCTTGGTTAAGATAATCACCACCTCGATCACATCAAAGTTCTTTATACTCTTTCCAAGTTTATTCTCAACTTCACTCTTGAACTCTTTGAATTTCTTAAAAGATTTAGACTCATACCTCATCAAGTAGATATATCCATATTTACTTAAGTCATGATTAAAAGTTAATAATTAAGAATACCCACCTATATCTTCTATGGAAAAAGGTATGAACATGTCATTGTATACCAATTCTAAAAATTTTGTATCCCTTTCACCTTATCCATAAAATAGTGGATTAGTCATTTTTCCTTGTAAACAAGAATGACAGTTATCAAGTAGTTTTAGCTCAAAAAGAGTCTAAGTAACCATCTTAATAGATCTTTTCAAACACTTCTCACTTACATAAATAATATAGTGATACCATAATTGGGTGTTAAATTAGTCAGGAAAACTTTATTTTTTATCAATTTATAATACTTGGATTGTATAATTTAATACATAAAGACCATTATTTAGTTGTTACATACCATAAAAATTCTATTGTTATAAAAGTAGAATTTTTTATTTCCAAACTTGAAAATAAATCTATCCATGTTAATGAAAGTAAAAAATATGAATTTATTTATAACACTAAGTATAAATTATCAACTCATTAAAACCAGGATAATTCTTGTTATCAATGTGAGGTGGCAGTCACCAATGGCAAGAGCAGTCCGCCTCACTCTGTTGGTAGCCTATAAATCCACCTCTCCTCATGTAATCTTTTGAAATTTATTTAATTACTATATTTTAATACATATTTGAGCACCAAAAGTTTTATATAATATACAATGTTTAGATATATAAATATTGAACTTGATAATGAACGCACCTAATGATTCCTCTTGCTTCTTTAACTAGGTGCATTTCTTCTTCTAGTGGCCCTGCTTTCCACCTACAAAAAATATTTCATCCTTTTCGTTTTCCTATCTTTGGATCTTCTTTTTCATGTAAGGATGGTTATTATGAGCCTTATACTCTATGTGAGACTTGGGGACCTTTTCTTTATTCTTCCATTTATTCACCATAAGGATTTCAAGTTTTTTAGGCCAAATACCCTTATCAACTTCGCGAATTTAAGTAAGAAGATTTGAGAGAGATTTATTTACATTAATCATATTATAATTAATAATGAAACTATAGAATCACTTAGGTAGTGAGGATAAAATGATATATTTATAAAACTCATCATGGATTTGAAATTCAATGTGTTCAAGTGCTCTATGTAGCCAATCATCTTAACTCATGAGGACCAACTAGCATTGATTCTCTAAGATTTCATGTGAATAGTGCATTAGATATCTCATATCTTTCTTATCTTTAAATCTCTTGATAGAGATCATGAAGTTGAGATAAGATGTTATATGAATTCATATCCTCATATTTCTTTAGAAGCTTATTGGACATGTATGATAGCATGAAACATTGGATATTTATTCCATCATCCAAATGTTTCATGTAGAGTGATAGTTCTTCCTCACTAGCCTCTTTACCAAACATTTTTGGAATAGGTGTTTCCAATACATATAATTACTATTCATGGAATAGTATAACACCCAAGCGCTTATGTAATTCTTGGGAATTCATGCTAGTGAGAAGGTTATCCTTCTTTAATATAGATCGGAGTGATATTTTTGAAGGTGTAGGGTGGACATGTCTACAATAAATAAGATCATGTTTTTAGTAATTTATATGGATTTAAAAAATAGATGATAAATTATTTTATTTATTAATATTTCAATATTTTATTGAACCCCAATATATCTCATAGTTGGTTTTGGAATATCACATCACTTGGATATTCTAGTGGAAAGGATCCATACATTCTTTCTCATAACCCAAACATTGGCCATGAAAATTTCTCAAAATAATTTAGGTATGCGTAAATTATCGACTGCATTCTCATTGATCTATTGAGTGGACTCCCTAGTCTTGAAATTATATACTTGAATTTTCTCAACACTTAACTCTGAAATGGTATTAGAAAGATTTTTTCCATTACACCCAATAACAATTTGTTTAAGTTAACCCAAAACCCTTATAAGAACTTCATAATAAAAATAAGTATCTAAACTTTGTTCATGTAAACACTTAGTTGTAGGGTTTCATTCTTATTCAAGTAATATAAGTCGTGTCTAACTTAATATTTGATTTGAGGGATTTTTATCTTTATGTTTAAACTTATCATTTTATATTATTATATACTTATTCATATTAATTGTATTTTACTTAATTGATTAACCATGTCTAGATAAATTTTACACATATTTTAATATTATTTTTATTCCATAATTCATGATTTTTAATTAATTTATTTAATGATTAATATACATAAATAATTAATCATAAAACTAAAAAATAAAGTGTAATGAACATGATATTTTCTAATGGTTGGTTAATATATTGGATGATAAACAAATCCTTAAACCAAGGTAATTAACTCTAAGAACCATTCATGGTTCGTGTTGTGGCATTCCACTTATGCGCCTGTGTACCTCTTGGATTGTTCTTTACTTGGCTCTAAACTTGGACTGCCTCCTCTTTCCCTAGATATATATCCATTACATAAGAATTTAATTTCATGTAGGTGAGGTGAACCAAAGGATTGGTTAATTGGGTTTAATAAAGAAATCATGATCACATGGGCCCCTACATGATGAGAAGAGAGGAATGACATGCATGCCATTATTTAATTTAGTAAATTGTTAAAGAAAATATGAAATGATAATAAATTAAAAGAAACCAATAACATATATAGTCTGGTATAATCTCATGATCATACACATATATTCAACAAATATGAAAAATTATTATAGGTATAATTCACTTCAATTCATTCTTTATTATTAAGATAAACACTCTTGAAATAATTAATTAATTCATTTATCTTAATGTCCATCTGAAGAACTCTAAAGATATTCATCATTTGATGCATCATGGAAAATAAACAGATTGAAAAAAATTTACAGATAATTACATGGAATTAATTGATCATTTATTAATAAAAAAACCTTGTTATATAGTCAACACACCAACTAATAACAATATAATTAGGTTTTAATTATTTAATTAATTATTCATTATGTAATTTAATTTTTTTATTTCTGGGTGAATACATGGTGTATACTAATGAGTTACATGACATGTTTGTTACTTAATATATATCCAGGATAGACACCTAGGTACTTAGTGTGTTTCTTAGCCAGGATATGTGGTATATACTAATAAGCTACATGCCATGTGTTCCACTTACCGTGTGTCCATGAAACCTGCCTATAGACTGGGGCTATTTATTAGATGTAGAGATCAATGAGTTACATGTAATTTACACCAAATACACACTATGTATCTAATTAATGTTACATTATATTATTCTCATGCATCATTTTACCCTTATTTGACCACATGTTTAGTATGAATTTTTCATCTAAATGGTGTAGATAGCACAGTGTGTACAACATCTACATAACTTTTTGTTTAAAAAATTGTGTTTCGGGATGACCTAGTCAACACATGATATGAATTTAATGCATCACATGCTATTTACTTCTTATCACACTATTTATCCCATGACTCATCCAAGTTTAGTGAACTTTAGTACACGTTGTGTACTTTTGGTCACATGTCATGTATTTTTTTCTATCATCCAAAACCCTTATAACCTTCTGATGAAATATCTTATCATTCTTCATCTATTCTTAATATTTTTAAAATAGTATGAAACTAGAATGAAACATTTAAATATATAGAAAACGTTTTAATAAATTATAGATTAAAGAACAAATAAACTAAAAGATAAAAACTTAAAACAATTGTGCATAATTGATCAATGAATAATAAATTATTATAAATTATTATGTGATTGTTTTGATACCACTTGAAAGTTTTAGGTGTAGCAGAAGAATATATTGGTTAGTTTCTAACCCGAATTTTATTTTAATCTATGAATAATTCAAGATATACAATACAAAATTTAACAACCCTTGTTTCATGTACTTTACCCTTTTTTATTTACTTTTAAGTTATATAATACCTGGGTTGAGTTTTGGGACTTTGTTGATGGTTTTAGAGTATTCTATAAGTGTTTCTAGAGGTGCATAGTTTGAGTATAGTTAGAAGAAAAATTCT
The DNA here is from genome assembly GCA_963277665.1 of Viscum album. Taxonomy (NCBI): domain Eukaryota; kingdom Viridiplantae; phylum Streptophyta; class Magnoliopsida; order Santalales; family Viscaceae; genus Viscum; species Viscum album. The sequence goes on along the minus strand of OY728131.1, from coordinate 1,650,323,640 downwards.
AACTTCTATAGTAAATGGTGTAAGATATTTTGGGTAGTTTCACGTTTGTTGAATGGTTTTTACAAAATTTGCACATTCCGAGGGAAACTGTGAGTGTGGAGATAGTGGTAGAACCATAGTTATCACATGGTTTGTCAAATTGTGCGAACTAATCATGTGATGGTATATTTTGGAGGTAGTAGTTCACATTATTGGGGTGTAGTTTTCCAAACCATGTGGTTCCCTAGGTGATATCCAATAGCATGTACACAGTTTGTGTGTAGTTTGTTAAATCGTGCAATAAGAATTAAATGCTCTGAAAATTAGTATTTAACTCATATTTTCACCCCATAACTCTGATTTTATCTTATATTCTTCCAAGATCTAGAACTAATCTTATCTCCTGGTAATCCTTTATTATTCCCTTTGATTTGGAAGGTTATTTTGAAAAATCAAAGTGTGTTGGATCTCCAGAACCATCGGTAAGTCACTATTTTCTCCCTTCCTCGTTAGATCTTCTCATCTCTTCTCACCCAAAAAGTTAGATCTAATCCATTTTGGATATATCTATGATTTATTATGTGTTTTGATGATATCCTTATTGGATATATTTAATGAAACATGTTTTGATCTCATATTTAGAGGTTTCTTAGTGTCTTTATTTGGTTTCTATTGCCCATTCAAATGTAGGTGTCTTCACCCTCTTCTCTACTAATTCTAGAACCTGAAGGCTTGACTTTTTTTATTTGAAAAGGAAATATTGAATAGTTTCTTGAAGGGAACCATTTTGGTTTATTATTTGAGAACATGAAATTTTGAATGGATTTGGAAACCCCTTTGACTTATAATTTTAAATTATGGTTTTAAAATTATGGTTTTGGGAATAAAGGAATTTGAATAGATTTTAGAAAACCCCATGATTTGAAATTTTAAATTTATGCTTTTAAAATTATGGTTTTGGTTGAATACAATCAATATGTTTGATGAAATTTTTAAAATCAAATAAGTATTTATTATGGAGTGGTTTGATATGATAACACATCATACATAGTTAGAGTGTGTTCATATTACATATGTGGCCTTGTTGATATGGAATTGGTGCTCGTGCTTGGGGGAACATGGTATTATCACCTTGTGATGACTTGGTGAAGGAAGTATTGCCACTTTCAAGTATTGGTATTGTCATTTGGCATGTGTTTGTGTGTGAGTGTGGAACATAGATGGGTATGCCAAGTGGAGGGAAGAACTGGGAAAATTGATATAGTTCAATTGTTTTTTTTTTAATATTTTATTATGGGAAATGGTTTTTATGTTCCTCTCTTTGTTATAAAATTCTTTTATAAACTTTTAGTTAACATGTTCTTGCCCTAGTGGGGTGATTTCGAAAGTCGCTTGGTGAAATCCTACCTGGTATGATTACTTACCACCTTTATATGCACTTTGGCACTTATAAAGATGTTATTCTTTAAGACATGGGTAAGAGAAAGGAATTATATTTATCTAGTGGGTCATAATGATGTTACTTCCTCAAATTGGTGTTTGGAGCTTAGGGTTCTCTATTGGTGTCATGTGAGTGATGCCACATCGGTGTTTCCACATCATGTTGTGTTCCAGTTTTAGTTGGTTTTCATGGTTTAATTTATCATTACTACTCTAATATTTCAATTTTACTAGTTTTATTTTGATTTGTATTGTTATTAATCATGCAACATATAGTAGGTTTGGTTGTTTATTTTTTTTTTTTTTGATAGTTTTTTTAAAATGGAAAATCATCCCCCAACATTTTACTAATCACTTAGAATTTTTTTTCAGACTTTGGTTTCTTAGGGATGTCACCTGAGGTTAGTGACACCTTCGACCTGGCCCAAGACAATGGGATGGGAGAGGATTTTACAAATGCTATCAGTATTGGTCTATCTATCACCATGTAATAGTAGTAAGGAGATTGGAATTTCATAATTTTAAATGTATATCATAAAAAAGATGTAACTAACCTCTTTATAATGAAATTCAAGTTACTGGGTTCCTATGATTACAAAAAAAGTGTTCTAATACACTTCTAGGTGTGTCTTAATCTCATTGTAATGGTTTTATCCAATGAGAATAGCATATCATGCATTGGTGTTCAGTCTTCCCATTAGGACTGCATTGATCATATTATGTTTAATAGTTTTTGGAAATTTATTGTGATTATTGTTTGTTTTTATGACTAGAAATATTATAATCCTTTGGTTTCTAGTGAGTGGTGACTAAGTAGTGTTTTTTTGGTTATAGAAAATGGAACTAGTTAGATTTCATTGAAATCCTCAAGTAGAGGCTGTAAAAAATATGGTTTCACCTGATCCATAGGTGAACCAATATCTTTTTCATAGCATTATATAATCTTCTCAAGCCTTATACAAGGGGAAAATGACTAACCAAGACAAGTGGATCATTATTTATAATTTTAGAAACAAAATCCACCAATCTTTCATGGGTATTTGGAACCTATAAAAAATGGAAGTGTGGATCAATAGAATGAACTGAATTTTTAATTTCCTTGGAACACTGGTTGTCCTTAAGGTGAAGTTAGTAGTATACATGTTGGAGGATATTTCATTCCAATGGTGGGATTTATTTATCTAAGATAAATTCATCCAAGTCCTTGTATGGGAGGACTTTGAAAAATTGTTCAACCATAATTTCTATCATTTATACCTTCAAGGTAGTCATAATTTTTGGTTAGAGTGAGTAACTCAAGCAGGGGTTAATTTAGTACCCAATAAAAATTTCTGTTAAAAACACTTTAAAATGAAATCCCCCAAGTTAATTAAAAATACCTAGCTATTCAAAATAGTGTAATAATATAAGTTTGATCTTTAAAAATATTTCTCATATCATTATTAGGGATCAGTTAAAACAATATTTGAAATCACTTTAATTTTGAAACGGGTTTACTTAATCAAATAATTTATATAGACACATGTTAAGACTAACTATCAAAGTATAAGATTTATATATATATTTAAAAACAAATGCAGTTTTAGATTTGAAAAAAAAATTGAAACGCACAATGGAGTAAATAATGGGATCGGTCTTAAGAAGATATTTAATACCCTCCTCTTGGAAATCACCTTCTATCAAGAAGATTATAATATCAATAATCTACTCCACAACCTCGATCAAGTATTTAAAAACAATATAATACATGTTTTACAGGATAAAATCCTCTTCTAAAGTTATTCATGAGAAGAAAAATAATACAATCCATGCAGAACTTATTCCATAGTTTTCATGGGTTAACAAATAAAGAAATTTGAGAGAGTGTGTCTTGCACACTCTAATTAAAGTGCAGAAGTCAGTGTGTTTAGATAAATAGATTATTATATCACACTTATTGAAATTAAATCATAAAAAAAATATCAATTAAGAAGATGCAGAAATATGTGATGCTTCTCAGTCTAAATAGCTATTGGCGCTCAAGGGTCGCCGTATTTTACCTAATGAGGATCTTGAACAAGTTTCTCTGAAATTGCAGAAAAATAGAGTGTCTTAGAGTTTGGTTTCTCTATCTGTAGTTCTCTAAAAACTTCTACACAGATATCTTGAATTAGTGTATTAAAGGTTCTTGATCTTTTGTGTATTCCACACTTTCACACTCACATATATTTATCTGTGTTCATGAATTCACCATGCATGTATATATCTAGGTTCATTCCATGTGTGAGGGAATTATCAGAATATATATCTCTGAAAATTAAAATATCCATTGAAGAATAATAATAAATATTTCTTGGATCCTCATACTAAGAAGCAAATCAGGAAACCTATGACTTTTTATTAAATGCATCTATGGAGTGGTTTTTGAATAATCATTAACAAATCTACATGAGGTTGTCTGCATTAACTTCCATAAAATATTTGTTGGTAGCATTAAATTAGAATGAAGGAAATAATAATAACGATAGAATACTAGAAGTTGATGAAATATGATAGAAGCATATACCAATGGTATCATGGTCTAGTGGTAGCATAAGCATGACAGTATCACAGGAATGATGGTAGAACATGTGAACTAATGGAAGCACGTGTGAACTAATTTTATTACATGTATATACTTAGAAAATTTTATTTACAAAATAATATACTATCATAAAACATTAATCTCATTAGAAACATAATAATCATGATTTTTTATTATTAAAATAAAGAGTTTCCAACAAGAATAATATATTTATTTAGGTTAAATTAAGAAAATCTATTATTTACAGAATATGTTGCTAAGTTTATGAACTTAGTTCATTTTTCTACTAAAGTAGCTACTAGTACGTCCCTGAAGGCATGTGTCTTTGAGTAAAGACTATGACCATAATTTCATTCTAAAATATTTTTCCTCTGTATTGTTGATTATACAAAGATGGTGGATAGAGTGATAGTGGTATAAAGGGATATCACTATAAATCCAACTAGAGGAAGTTTTTTTGTCTCCATAGAAAGAATTAGTAACTATATTGCTGGAACTAAGAAGAATAGGGACATTTACTTTCAAGGTAGTGGAGCATCTCAAAATCAAACAACGAGGTCAGTTAACTTTCCATCAAAACCTAATCCCAAGATCAGATGTTTCTGATGTGTTTTATTTGAGTATATTAAATGAGATTTTATGACACCTCCTAGAGCATGTCACAATTGTAATAATATGGGATATCTCCTATGTTACCGTTGTAGCACTCTAAATTCAGTGGTTGGAAATACCTCACATGTGTCTCAGACTTTTGATGCTTCGATGGGGTGATATCATTAGAATAATTCTTATCCTTATAATTGAGCGAGCCAAGGTGATTCTAAGAACACTATGACTCCCCAGAAAATGAAACCAATGTAAGGATGCAAGAAGAAGGGGGAGTGAGTAAGAATTTGTATGGTGTTGGTAAGATGGTCACAAAATATTAATCTCATTCTTCAATGGTGTGAGATACTATTATCTTGAACTCTAATCTCATGAAATCTTTGTTTGATACTGGTATTTCCCACTATTTTATTCTTACTCATGTTCTAGATCATATTTGATTTCTTGTTGAAATGATGACTCGTGTCTTGAAACTTTAAAAGCCTCTCAACCAATGAGAATATTGAGCCTTTAAGTGTACAGTGAATTCTATAACTATTTATGAGGATGAATTTGTTTTGTATTTCTCTATTCTTGAGATGAACATCTTTTAAATAATTTTGTTAATGGATTTATTGGCATCCATCAAGGCCCACATCAACTGTTATGTATAGCAGGTTAGTTTCAAATCCTTCGATGGTGTTGAGGGTATATTTAAAGGATATTGGGATTAAAATGCAAGAAGAACATGACCTTTGGTCTAGACTATCACTTTCTAATTGTAAATAGTTACCTTGTAAATTTTTGATGCAATCAAACATAGATATTTTCTAACCATTGTGAACCAATTTCCCAATGTATTTCCCAATAATTTCTCTAGGTTCTTACTTGAAAGGGAAGTGTAATTTAAGATTTATCTTGTTTCAAGGACTAGTCTTATTTCACTTTCATCCTATACTATGATACCAACATAATTAAGGGAATTAAATTTTCATCTAGAAGCATTGGAAAACAAAGGATTCATTCAAACTAGTACATCTCTATGGATAGAATGAGTTCTTTTTGTAAATAAATTGGATGGAACTCTTTATATTTATGTGGATTTTCATAATATAAACTAGGTTATGATAAATAATTGATATCCTCTTCCATGAATTTATGATATGTTTTATCAATTGAGGTGATTAAAATTATTCTTTAAGATTTATTTATGATCAGGGTATCACCAACTTTGGGTTCATAAAGAGGATATTCTAAAGTCGTCTTTTTAAATTCATTGTATTCATTATGAATGTGTGGTTATTCCCTTTGGTCTTATGAATTCACAATTATTGTTTATGTTATTGGTGAATCGTATCTTTTAGAGGTATCCTGACTTCTTTTTGGTGGTATTATTCGATGATACTTTGGTGTATTCTATGACTAAGGTCGATCATGAACAACACATGAGCGTAGTGTTGGGTATCTTGTGAGACCAGTGCCTTTATGGTAAGCTTTCAAAGTGTGATTTATAGATATAATAGGTACGTTTCCTTGGTCACATCATTTCTGAAATAGGAGTCTTGGTATATCCTAAAAATATGTAAGTTGTTATCTCTTGACAACCATCAAATAATATCTCTGATATATGTATTTTCCTCATCTTAGTAGGGTATTGTTGATGTTTTGTTCATGACTTGACTCTCTGATGACATATTTGACAAAGAAATATGTTCCTTTCCAATACCACGATGCGTACATATCCAACATTTTGAACCAGGATCCAACTCAAGGTATATAATATAATATGGTATACCATATTTTATTGTATATCCAATATTTTTATCCAGGGTCTATTATTAAATGAATATCATTTTTTATGAGTTGGAGTTGAGAATGATATGCTCTTTTCTTTTAGGTTTTCTCCTATTAATATTTATGGATAAAAAATTTATGAGATAACTTCAAATTGACGTGGAATTTAGTCTTTTTGGCTTCAATTTATATTTAAGGAGTTTTATGAGTGAATGTTTAATAATATTTTATGATTTTGATGACATCTAAGGTAAAATGTTATAAATAAATATTGTATTGATTGTTTTCATAATTCTCATATGATTTTTCCATTTATGACCAAACTATTAATGGTTTGGAATATCAACTTGTTGGATGAATGATTAACTAATTACAGGGTAACAACTATTAATGGTGTTCTGGTCATTTATTGTGATTAATAAATAAAAATAATAATTCATGAAATCCTTATGATTGTTTCCATAAATATTTTTTTCATTTAATTTTATATTTCACAGTATAAAAAATAATTTTTAAAATTTAAATATTATTTGAAAATAAATATGAAAAAAACTGAGGTTTTGGACCAATAATTTTGAATTTAGGTACATTTAGTCCTTATAATGTTTGAATAAATATTTTTTTTAATAATAATTTATTAGATAAAATGAAATTAAATGATCATAACTAAAATTTTGTTCGATGTAGTTATTTATTTATTTTTTGAATGATTTTATAAAGTGGCTGGTTATATTATTTCTATAATAAACTCCAAAACTGTATGACAAGTGGAAGTTGGTCATTTTCACATGTTTTAGGCCCCAATTTTTGCATGCACAACATGATTTTGTATTCTAACACTTGAAGGGAATACAAAAGGCATCAGACAGATCAGAGAATAAAAGAAGGGATCTATGAAATAGATGAAACAAACATCGAGAAGTTAAATAGTAACTTAAAAATTGAGGAGGGATCGCATTTCATGGTAGTTGGGAAGGTTTGGTAGGTATCGAATTCTAGGGTTTTTTTGTTTGGGGTATTTCTATATAATCACTGAGCAATGGTGGAATTTTTTACCATAAAGTTCATGAATCAAAGTTATGCACAGTGTATTGTACCAATGCTATTCTATAGGGACCACTATTCTTTAAGTTCAACTTGGATACTTTGGCCTCTAATATCATCCAAGAGGAACACCATATGATTCTTGAGGGTGGAAGTACCTCTACAGATTTATTAAAATTTATTCATCTTCAATTTCAGATAATGTGGTTATGACTTCCCATGGGTTTACTTGCATGGGTTTTGATGGATTGAGGTATAATTCATTTACAAGGGCTATAGTGTCTTCTGAACTACTACCTAGTTACTATTGAGATGGTCTCAAAAAATGTTGGATGGTATGATGAGATAGATATACAAACTGATACCAAAATGAATTTTTGGGACCTGTGTGGGATTGGGGTAGGTAGGGCCGAGGACTGACACCCATCAGGAAAGACTTGACTTATTGAAGGGATGAGTACATGATGTGTGGCATTAAAGCATGAGAGTGAAAAACTAGTGGGAAGTGGAATCATGGTACCTTCATATGTTTCTATATGTGTGTGTGTGGTTTTGATAAATAACAGTTTATTTTTGTGCGTTTCTTGGTGAGAGATTCATGGTAAGGATGAGAAAATCGTATTATCTACCTAGGTGATGAGTTGGTTTCATTTGTTTATTCACTAGGCTTTAGTATTCTTTTTTTACATTTTTCATGATAGGTTTTAGGGGGGATTTTACTGAGTATACAAGTTATGCTCACCCTGTATATATATAAACTATTTTACAAGTTTGTTTGGTGATTGAGCTAGACCTTACCAGCTCAAAGGAGTTGTTCAATAACTATTGGAGTTGTTGGTGATCATGGTCACTACCGTAGGACTCGTTTTTGTTTATTTCAGTTGTATCAGTTTTTTATGAAATTAAATTAATGTATTGGTATTATTTATCTTTCATTTATAATATGGATTTATTGGTTTTTTCTATATTATCTCTTATTGTCATGACCCGTCCTCGAGGCTCGTGCCATGACTACCCCAAGCCCGCCTTCCATAGGCCAGGGGCTGGCGACCAGTACCAAAGGCGTAAATCCCGAAAATAAGGGGAAGGCATTGCCTTTAGAAAGTAAACAACACCACAAAGTAAGCCAGCAGAAGTAAACACTAAGTAAACTGAGTACAAGTAAGTGCGGAGAAGTAAGTGGGCTAGAATAAAACTCAAACTGAAAGTAAAGTACAACTAGAAAGGAAGTACAGCAACTGAAAAGTAAAGTAGCAACGCCGAGCCGTCCACTGAAAATATCACCTGAAGGGTGGGTACAGATAGCCTCCTCAGCTCCTCGGGTCCTGCCGTCCGCCCTGTATGCATCTCGCCCAGTGGTCCACCTACAGGTACCGTCTCGTCATGATATCCACCTCCGGGCACCAACTCGTCATGGGTTCCTCCTCCAGGAACCATCTAGCTCTACAAGCCTTAACCTCGATCAGTGATGTCTGTCATCTACAACCAACACAACGTAGTGCAGGCGAAGCCTGTGCAGGGGTGAGTATACGATACTCAATAGGGACCCCGAGACCCCCGAATGTCTCCCTGAATCCACAAAGGATAAACCAAAAAGAAAAGATACAATCACGAAGTAACATCCAACACTACTTAGGTATATGCCCATACATATACCTAAGTCATCAATTCCTGTTCGGCTCCAGCATCCATGCCCAAGTTCGATCACGTCCACATAGGAGAACACAACTCAATCCACACAGGATAACACAACTCAATCCACATAGGAAAGTAATTCAATCATATCGAAGATATTGATTAAAGTCAAGACTCAGCTTAAACCAGGATTTAATCATGATTTCGAAACCATAGCTACTAGGAAACTCCTCCTCTATCGAGTACAGTGGGTCTGCCACTACAACCAAGCACTTCCCATTAACCTTGGACTATTGTAGTACTCCACCTGTCGAGTAATGTGGGCCTGCTGCTACAACCAAGCACTTCCCACCATTGGTCTGCCGCTACATCCAAGTGCTCCCCCTCATAGCCTCCAGAGGTACTCCTTCCATTGAGTACCGCAGGTCTTTCGCTACAACCAAGCGCTCCTCCGCCGTGGGTCTGCCGCTACAAACAAGCGCTCCTCTGTCGTGGGTCTGCCGCTGCAACCAAGCGCTCCCCATTGGGATATCTAAAACACACCGAGTCGATCGATCAGCAGTCATCAAGTCTCAGCCAGCTCTAGGGTTTCATAATGATTGAAGGTGCCATAGTCTTCACCGCCGAACCCACGGGGTATTCCCGCACGGTAGTCATCGTCATTGCAGACGCAGCCAGCTCTAGGGTTTCCACACACAACACGCTCGTTCCGGGAGGGTCCACTCCAGGATTCAAGAGTTCGATACATAAACTGACACGTAGTCCAGAGTTGATGTATCCCAAAGTTCCCTCTCATCAAAAGGAACACAATGCGACAGACGGCGCGTCAATCAGGCGCCCGGTCTGAGAGTTATTGGTTTTTTTGTTCCAGGGGCCCGGTTGGTTTTTAAGTCAAAACCAACCCGACCATACTCCAACTACATCCAAACCTCGAGTGGAGTAATCCCAAAGGTCATTCTCACTAAGAGTAATCCAACAAAGTTGATGGCACGTCAATCGGACGTCCGGAGCTCAAGTTATAAGCGTTTCCGCTCCGAGGGCCCGGTTGGTTTTGTGTTCGAACCAACCCGGCTGAACCCAAAGTTCTCCAAAACCTTGAGTTTAATATACCAAAACGACCGTCTCAATCAAAGTATCGCATCGCAACTGACAGTGCATCGATCAGAGGTCCATAGCCCAAGATACAGGCAAAAGACCGGAAGTGGTCTGAAAATGGGGGGTTTGGGCCCGGTCTGACCCGGCCCAACCCCCCCCCCCCCCCCCGGGTCGACCCGAACCGGGTCTGGGTCCGGCCCATTAGGGCGCGGCCCGGACCATGGGGCGCGGCACGGCCCCGCCGACGCGGCCCGGCCCAGGGCGGCTCGGCGCTGGCCGAGCGGGGTCAGCTCAGCGCTGGCCGAGCGACCGCGCAAAGGGGGCGGTTGTCCCCTTGATTGCCGCCACGGCCCCCCGCATGGGGGAAGTTCCTTGCCAGTGGACGCGGCTCAGCGCCGGGTCCCTTCCTCGGTCCCGCGCGGACGTGGGACCGGACGCTCGCCGCCGCGGCTGAAGCCACGATAGTCCCTCCTGGCGGCACACCAGGCGTCGCCACCTCCGGCCGCCGGAAAATTCTGCGGGCCACCAGAGTTGCTCCGGTGGTCCGTTTTTGATTCCGTCTATGCCGGCGTTCACCTCGGGTCTCGCACTTTACTGCGGAATCATCAAACCGCCTCTGTGGCCCATTCCGTAAACACCCATCGATCCACCATCAATTAAACAATCCGCGGAGCCTTTGAATCATCGCAACGGCGCCGCGTTTCTTCGCTCATTCTTTGTTGTTTCCGCGTGGTGCCATTGCACCGCACCGCCTTTGCTCGTGCCACAACAAGTAAAACCAACAAAAGGGGGAGGAGGGTCGGCCGTGTTCATGCGGTCCGACCTCCTCCCATTATTACGATGACAGACCGCCCAAACGACTATTAACAATTTAATCAAAGGCCAAGGATATAATCCACATAAATTAAATTAAACCAACATCCTACCTTGATAACAAGATGATGTTTGAAGTGCGTCGTGGGAAGCGGCGTCGCGGGGGAAGATGATGATGTCGCTCACCGCACGCTTCCACTTCCGATTTCGTGCGTCGGTGCGTTGACGACGAGGAGGGTGGAAGGAGGGTCATCGGAGAAGCACCACGTCAAAAAGGGGGGCTCTGAGGAAGAAGGACGAAGAAGGTCGGGGAAGAAGCGTCGTCGGCGTTCTTCGCGTTCTTCGCTGGAGAAAGAATTTCTCTCAAGCTCTCCACCAAAAGGCGCAAGAACATGCCCATAATAATAGAATATAATCTATTATTCTTGGTGGCGGAAATTAATTAAGTGGGCCCCACTTAATTAAGTTCACGGTGGTTGGCACAATTCAAAATTCAAAAAGTGGAGAGGCTCTGCCAAATTAATTGCCCGAGTGGATGACATAATTAATTTGGGGAGTTTCGAGGGGGTTTAAAGGCCCGGGTGGTCCCCACCTAATTAACAAGGAGAGGTTCAAGGAGTTTCCTCCCATTAAATGGGGGGGTTTTGAGGAGGTTTTATTCTCCTCCATTAAGAGGAGAGTTAGAGTCCAAGAGGCTCTCCCTCATTAATGGGGGAGTATTGAGAGATTTCCTCCCCTCCCAAAAAATGGGGGGTTAAGCCCCATGTGGACCCCATGTCATAACCTCTTGTGGGAGGTTATGTCGTTCGGGTAGTCCCCACCCTAATTATCCTCCCATGGGAGGTTAGGGTGTGGCGGTCCCACCACCAACTCCCATGTGGAGCTTTTAACCAACATTATCCACATGGCATGGGTTCAACAAAGATAAAATAATTTGTCACTTATTTTATTTTATTATTCCACGTGAACCCAAAAACCAACTCTCAAACCCGATCATCTGCCGTCGAGGTGAAAGTCCTCTTAAGTGAAAATCGGCGCTGCGATTCCATCGGTGCCCTCAGAAATTGATTCCGAGCACCGGTCCAAAATTTAGGAAAACCCACTCGTTCGTTCACTGAACTTAGCCGATCTAAACTTCAGAAAATGATTCTGGGCACACCGGGACTTGGAATCAGGTGTCGTCAGAAACTTCGTTCTTGTAAAATACCAAAGAAAATTAATAAAAAAAAATTCCCTTCAATTTTATGGGTCTTTACATTACTCCCACCTCAGGGCTTTACATCCCCGTAAAGATACATCATAAACTAGGGGAACAAATGTGGGTATTGTGCACGCATCTGAGCCTCCCGCTCCCAAGTGCTCTCCTGGAGGTTCCCATGCTGCCATCTGATGCGTACTAGAGGTATCGACCGTCCACGTAGGACCTGCTCCTGTTGATCCTCGATCTCCACCGGGACCTCCGCAAAAGTCACCCCATCATCAATGTCCAGCTCCCCATGGTCGATGATATGCGTCGGGTCGTGCTCATATCTCCTTAGCTGAGATACGTGAAAGACGTCGTGCACCTGGTGTAACTGAGGTGGTAGAGCCAGGTGATAAGCCACCTCGCCTATCCTGATGAGGACCTGAAATGGTCCGATGAATCACGGAGATAACTTGCCTCCTCGGCCAAAACTTCACAATCCACGTCGAGGTGAGACCCACAAGAAAACGTGGTCGCCATCCTTGAACTCTAGTGGTCTCCACCTCCTGTCATCACAAGACTTTTTTCGGCTCTGAGCTGTCCTCATCCGCTCTTGGATGGCCTGGACCTTCTTTGGTCCTACAAGAGCTACTAAGATTTCTTCTTTGCCGATAGGAGAAATCTGGTCCCATCCCCTGGATGAACCACGTTCTTTTCCTAATACATTCAATCTCGACATGGATGATACTAATCCATACCAAGGATGACATCGTAAGGCCTCGACGCTCACTACGGGAAAAAGGGGTTTTTCCGACGGGTTATTTGCGACGGGGGCATTTTCCCGTCGCAAATAAATGATTATTTCTGACGGGGAAAGCTCACCCACCGCAAAAGGTTTGGCACGCAATACGCGCTAAACCATGGGAATGTTATTTGCGACGGGAGGTTACCACCCGTCGCAAATAACCGGCGGTGGTAAAAAATATTTGTGACGGGAATATACCCATGTCGCAAATAGTATGTCGGCAGGTTATTATTTGCAACGGGTCCCGTCGTAAATAACTATTTAACTATTGACCGTGATAAATGTGGGCTAAAGTATTCGCAACGGGTCCCGTCACAAATAGTCCCGTTGCAAATAAGCTAACCTATAAATACCCTCATCCGTTTTTTTTCATTCATTCTCAAACTCTATCTTTTACTTCTCTCAAAACTCTATTTTTAGAGTTCACAGTTTCTTAAGTTTAATTTTTATTTCTGGAGTTGATATTGAAGTCTTCAACAACTATCAGAGATCAACCTCAGATCAATTTTAAAGGTATTTGTGTTCATTTTAATTTAATATTTATTTTAAATTTTTTATTAGTTTTAATTATTCGTAATTAGTTGTAATTTAATTATGTTTAGATTGTTTTGTTATTTAATAAATTTAAATTATTAGTATTCATTGTTCATAGTTAATGGTAATTAGGAATAATTAATAATAATTAGAAATAATTAATAATAAATAGGAATAATTAATAATAATTAGTCATAATTAGGAATAATTATTAATAATTAGTCATAATTAAGAATAAATACTAATAATTAGTAATAAATACTAATAATTAGGAATAAATAGTAATCATTAGTAATCATTAGTAATTATTAGTAATAATTTAGAATAATTAGGAAATAATTAGGAACAATTACGAAAAATAAGAAAAAATACGAATAATTACTAATAATTACTAATAATTACTAATAATTACTAATAATTACTAATAATTATTAATAAACCTCCCCCATGCGCGCATTAACCTTTACAACTAAGACATTTCATTTTTTTATACATTTAATGATCTATCTATATATATATATAGTTATATTTATTCATATATTAATATAGATTTATATTAATATAAATATATTTGGTTATATGAATATATATATATATATATATTTATATTTATTTATTTATTTATTTATTTATTTATTCATATATTAATATATATATTTATTCGTATATTAATATATATTTATATCTATTTTTATATATATATATATAGTTATAAATTTTTATTCGTATATTTATTTGTATATTAATATATATTTATAAACTTAGTTTTAAATAAATTTATAAAACATGTTTTTTTATGTGTATTTATAAATAAATAAATAAATAAATACATACATATATACAATACACACACACACACACACACATATATATATGTGTATAGTTATGAATGAGTACATAGAAATGAGGGGGTGAAAATCCATTGAGAATGTTAAAATGGATATAAATTCTAATCTGTAAGTCCTTTTCAACTCCACAACTAGTCAAATCGAAGAACATGAAATGATCTTTGATATGATATGTGGTACAGGCCAAACGGACATCTGGATCGGAAGTTATAGCCATTTTAATGTTAAAACAACCATAAATTCTAATCCAGAAGTCCGTTTCAGCTTTACAATCAATAAAATCGAAGAACATGAAACGATCTTTGATATGATATATGGTACAGGTTTATCGGACATTGGGATCAGAAGTTATAGTTGTTTGAATGGTAAAAAATCGGGGTACCCTGACTAAAAACTCAGTTTTGGAGGCCTTCTGGGCCTTTTTTGGCCTCGAAAAAACATTAGACAAGTTTTACCTATCCATAGGGTGGTAGAGCTCGTCGCAGGCTTCGATTTGATATGTTTTAGAGCTCAAAAGGAGTCCCGGATCAAAAGTTATGGACGTTTAAAGTTTGGGTTTTATTTTCAACTTATTTTGGATCTTTCATTAATTTTTTTATTTTTTTTATATTCAAAGAGTTATTAAATGACTATTAATTGATAAAAATTACATAATTACTAATTAAAAATATTTTTTAATTTATTTTCTAATCCTCTTTTATTAAATATCTTATAAATTAATATTATATTTCCATAGATCCTTTCAAAAACATATTTATAAAATAAATATTATATTTATATCAATATAAATAGATTAATATATTTAAATATTAATAAATAATTTTTTAATTTTTTTTTTAATTTTTTTATTATTATTTGCGACTGGACCGTCGCAAATAGTTTCTTCAAAGAGACTATTTGCGACAGGAAAAGGGCCCATCACAAATACTTTGTTGCGACGGGCCCGTCGCAAATTTTTTTTTAAAAAACCAGAAATCTATTTGCGACGGGCCCATTTTCCGTCGCAAAAAAATTTATTTACGACGGGCCCGTCGCAAAAAAAATTGGTTGCGACGCCGTTTTCCGCAACGGGTCATTTGAGACGGGGCCCTGTCGCAAATTACCCATCGCAAATACCTGTATTTCTAGTAGTGGCTACTTCCAAGAGATCCAACCATTACTCTCGCCTCCAAGGGTTGAGTCACACTGTCGGCATCAGTGTGTGGTAACTGGGTCTCCTCCAGTAGGTATCTCAAAAGTTAGGGTCAAGTCAACGGTTTTTAAACCAAAACCTCTTAGTAACAACAAAAAAAAGAGGACATGGAAGTAAATGCCACAAGGAAAGGTGTATTTTATTATTGCAGCTCAAAGTACAAAGACACAAAGCATCTAGAAACAAACATAAACAAAGCTAGAAGAAACATGAACATAAGTCTTCACATCTGGAGCTAGTCCTACTCCTGTCCATCTGCTCCTGGAGCTCCATGATCATAGGCCTCAGTTGCCTGAAGTTGAGCTCTCTCCTGTCCACTCGTTCCCTGCAGTCGGGGTGGTCTCCCTGGTGGTGGTGGTGGTAGGGCATCAAAGCGTCGTCCACCACCCGCTACTCGGCCAGCTCCTCTGCCTCGTCCGCCATGGTCGAACCTCTGCCTCTGCCTGGGAGGTCCTTTGTTTATATGATGATCATCTGTATGGCGGGTTGGACAGTCACAAGCCATGTGACCAACCCCGCTGCAGGAGTAACATTGTCCGCTCATGGTAAGTCGTTCTCCACCCCGGGTGCCTCGCACAAACGATCCTGTGTCATGCGGTCGACCACCTGTAGGTCTAGTCCTCTTGGACCTCTGTGTCATCTGTCTACTTCCCGCTACAGAAGAATATGCCGCATGCCGGGTAGTGGTGGGTCCTGCTGTTGGAGACTGCTCAGCAAGGAAACTCTCCACTAAGAGGGCTCGCTCTGATACCCCTGTCTGTGTCGGGATGCTATGAGAAACAACTAAAGCTCTGATCTCTCGCATGAGCCCCTTCTTGAAGGTTTGGGCCCTGAATAATGTGTCACATACCATGTCCGTGGAATAGCGCGAGAGATCGGTAAATCTCACCGAGTACTGGGCTACTGTCATGCTTCTCTGCCGCAGTTGTAGTAGCTCCTGGATGCGCACCGCACGGAGGGTGGCTAGGACGAACTCTGAGTGTAAGAGGCTCTCAAAGTTCGTCCAAAGAAGAGATGCCTCGTCGTGTACCTGGAGCATCAAGCTCCACCATCTGCCTGCTGCTGCGTGCAGGAGGCTCGCTACAAGGATCACCATAAGGTCAGCTGGTGTCCCCACTATCCTGAAAACTCTAACTACAGCCTCCAGCCAATCCTCAGCCGTCTGTGGGTTCGTATCTCCCTGGAACCTGGGTGGCCTCTGGTGCTGGAACTCGTGCAGCGCGCTCAAGCGGCGTGCATCGCCTGCTGCTGGGGCCAGTGGCATCGGTGGCCCAATGGGTGGTAGTACCGCTGGAGCATCCGTTGGTGCCTCAACTGGAAGAGGGCCCTGTACTGAAGCCTCGTCGCTCAGCGGGCTGTCAGTACATACAAAACTCGGAACCCTAGCTGGCTGCCGTCGAGGGGCCATCCTGAAAAGAACAGGTGAGCCATGGTCAAAACAGAACCTGGTGAGCTGACACAAAGTAATCACAAAGAAAACCTTTGAAACACACGTGCAATCAATGTTTTCGTGTATTGAGTCAGAAATCAGAATTCATGGTCCTGGTGTACGGATACGTTGGCCGCCGCACCAACACTGGACTCCCTGGACCGATAACCACACTCAATACCCTTAACACTATTGCTTCACATAGAAGAAAGATCAGAGTCTTGAGTTCTGCGGTAGAACCGAACTCCTCTGATACCAATTTGTCACGACCCGTCCTCGGGGCCCGTGTCGTGACTACCCCAAGTCCGCCTTCCATAGGCCAGGGACTAGCGACCAGCACCAAAGGTGTAAATCCCGACAAGAAGGGGAAGGCATTGCCTTTAGAAAGTAAACAACACCACAGAGTAAGACAGAAGAAGTAAACACTAAGTAAACTGAGTACAAGTAAGTGCGGAAAAGTAAGTGGGCCAGAATAAAAACCCAAACTGAAAGTAAAGTACAGCTGGAAAGGAAGTACAACAACTGAAAAGTAAAGCAGCAACGCCGAACCATCCACTAGAAATCCCACCTGAAGGGTGGGTACAGATAGCCTCCTCAGCTCCTCGGGTCCTGTCGTCCGCCCTGTATGCGTCCCGCCCAGTGGTCCACCTACAGGTATTGTCTCATCGTGATATCCACCTCCGGGAACTGACTCGTCGTGGGTTCCTCCTCCAAAAACTGTCCAGCTCTACAAGCCTCAACCTCGATCAGTGATGTCCATCGTCTGCAACCAACACAACGTAGTGCGGGCGAAGCCCGTGCAGGGGTGAGTATACGATACTCAGTAGGGACCCCGAGACCCCCAAAGGTCTCCCTTAATCCACAAAGGGTAAACCACAAAGAAAAGATACAATCACTAAGTAACATCCAACACTACTTAGGTATATGCACATAGATATACCTAAGTCATCAATTCTCGTTCGGCTCCAGTATCCATGCCCAAGTTCAATCACGTCCACATAGGAGAACACAACTCAATCCACACAGGATAACACAACTCAATCCACATAGGAAACTAAGTCAATCATATAGAAGATATTTATTGAAGTCAAGACTCAGCTCAAACCAGGATTTAATCATGATGTCGAAACCATAGCTGCTGGGAAAATCCTCCTCTATCGAGTACAGTGGGTCTGCCGCTACAACCAAGCACTTCCCATTAACCTTGGACTGTTGTAGTACTCCACTTATCGAGTACTGTGGGATTGCTGCTACAACCAAGCGCTTCCCACCATGGGTATGCCGCTACAACCAAGCACTCCCCCTCATAGCCTCCAGAGGTACTTTTTCTGTTGAGTATTGTGGCTCTGCTGCTACAACCAAGTGCTCCTCCGCCGTGGGTCTGCCGCTACAACCAAGCGCTCCCCCTCATAGCCTCCATAGGTACTCCTTCTGTTGAGTACCGCGGGTCTGCCACTACAACCAAGTGCTCCTCCGTCGTGGGTCTGCTGCTACAACCAAGCGCTCCTCCGCCGTGGGTCTGCCGCTACAACCAAGCGCTTCCCACTGGGCTATCTGAAACACACTGAGTCGATCAATCAGCAGTCATCAAGTCTCATCCATCTCTAGGGTTTCATAATGATTGAAGTTGTTGTATTCGTCACCGCCGAACCCACAGGGGATTCCCGTACGGTAGTCATCGTCATCGCAGACGCAGCCAGCTCTAGGGTTTACGCACACAGCATGCTCGTTCCGAGAGGGTCCACTCAACGAGTCAAGAGGTCGATACATCAACTGACACGTAGTCTGGAGTTGATGTATCCCAAAGTTTCGTCTCGTCAAAAGGAACACAACGCGATAGACGGCGCGTCAATCAGGCGCCCGGTCTGAGAGTTATTGGCTTTTTCGTTCCAGGGGCCCGGTTGGTTTTTAAGTCAAAACCAAGCCGACCGTACTACAACTGCATCCAAACCTCGATCGGAGTAATCGAAAATTTCCTTCTCACTAAGAGGAATCCAACAAAGTCAACAGCACGTCAATCGGACGTCCGGAGCTCAAGTTATAAGTGTTTCTGCTCCGAGGGCCTGGTTGGTTTCGGGTTCGAACCAACCCGGCCGAACCCAAAGTTCTCCAAAACCTTGAGTGTAATATACCAAAATGACCATATAGATCCAAGGATCACATCACAACTAATGGTGTGTCGATCGGAGATCCGTAGCCCAAGATATGAGCAAAAGACCGTAAGTGGTCTGAAAATGGGGGGTTTGGGCCCGGTCCGACCCGGCCCAACCCCCCCCCCCCTCGGGTCGGCCCGAACCGGGTCCAAGTCCGGCCCATTAGGGCGTGGCCCAGCCCGGCCTGGGCGGCTCGGCGCTGGCCAAGCGGCCGCGCAAAGGGGGCGATTGCCCCCTTGATTGTCGTCGCGGCCCCCCGCGTGGGGCCATTCCTTGCCAGCGGACGCGGCCCAGCGCTGCGTCCCTTCCTCAGTCCCGCGCGGCCGTAGGACCGGACGCCTGCCGCCATGGCTTCAGTCACGTCGGTCCCTCCTGGAGGCGCGTTGGTGCCTCCACCTCCGGGCAGCCGGCCGGTTCCGGCCTCTGCCTCCGGCTGCCGGAGAATTCCACGGGCCATCGGAGTTGCTCTGGTGGTCCGTTTTCGATTCCGTATGTGCCGGCGTTCACCTCAGGTCTCTCACTTTACTTCGGAATCATCAAACTGCCTCTTCGGCCTATTCTGTAAACGCCCGTCGATCCATCATTAATTAAACAATCCACAGAGCCTTCAAATCGCTGCAACGGCATGGCGCGACGGCGCCGCGTTTCTTCACCTGTTCTTCGTTGTTTCCGCGCGGTGTCATTGCACCGCGCCGCCTTTGCTCGTGTCGTAACAAGTACAACCAACAAAAGGGGGAGGAGGGTTAGCCGTGTTCGTGCGGTCCGACCTCCTCCCGTTATTACGACAACAGATGGCTCAAATGACTATCAACAATTTAATCAAAGTCCGAGGATATAATCCACATTAATTAAATTAAACCAACCCCCTACCTTGATAACGAGATGATGTTCTAAGTGCGTCGTGGGAAGTGGCATCGCAGGGGAAGATGATGATGTCGCTCACCGCACGATTCCACTTCTGAGTTCATGCGTCGGTGCATTGAAGACAAGGAGGGAGGAAGGAGGGTCATCGGAGAAGCACCACATCATAAATGGGGGCTCCGAGGAAGAAGGCCGAAGAAGGTCGGGGAAGAAGCGTCGTCGGCGTTCTTCGCGTTCTTCGCTGGAGAAAGAAGTTCTCTCAAGCTCTCCACCAAAAGGCGCAAGAACGTGCCCAAAATAATAGAATATAATCTATTATTCTTCGTGGCGGAAATTAATTAAGTGGTCCCCACTTAATTAAGTTCATGATGGTTGGCACAATTCAAAATTCAAAAAGTGGAGAGGCTCCGCCAAATTAATTTCCCGAGTGGATGACATAATTAATTTGGGGAGTTTCGAGGGGGTTTAGGGGCCCGGGTGGTCCCCACCTAATTAACAAGGAGAGGGTCAAGGAGTTTCCTCCCATTAAATGGGGGGGTTTGAGGAGGTTTTATTCTCCTCCATTAAGAGGAGATTTAGAGTCCAATAGGCTCTCCCTCATTAATGGGGGAGTATTGAGATATTTCCTCCCCTCCCAATAAATGGGGGGTTAAGCCCCGTGTGGACCCTATATCATAACCTCTCGTGGGAGGTTATGCCGCTCGGGTGGTCCCCACCATAATTATCCCCTCATGGGAGGTTAGGGTGTGGCGGTCCCACCACCAACTCCCATGTGGACCTTTTAACCAACATTATCCACATGGCGTGGGTTCAACAAAGATAAAATAAGTTGTCACTTATTTTATTTTATTATTCCACGTGAACCCAAAAACCAACTCTCAAACCCAATCATCTACCGTCGAGGTGAAAGTCCTATTAAGAGAAAATCGGCGCTGTGATTCCATCAGTGCCCTAGGAAATCGATTCCGAGCACCGGTCCAAAAGTTAGGAAAACCCGCTCGTTCGTTCACTGAACATACCTGAGCTAAACTTCGGAAAATGATTCTGGGCACATCGGGCCTCGGAATCAGGTGCTGTCAGAAACTGCATTCTTGTAAAATCCCAAATAAAATTAAGAAAAAATTTTCCCTTGAATCTTATGGGTATTTACACTTATAATAAAATTTATATTGACAGTAATGCCTCCCATATATGTGATTTATATACCCTTGATGCTAGTTTTCAACCCATGGCCTATTGAAAGTGGGATTTGGGAGTCATTATCTTTTTTTATTCATTGTCGGACTAAGAGGCATACCTCTTGAGAGAGGGGTTCATGGAATGTTTGGAAACTAGAGTTATTATATTCTCTGATGAATAGCTCCTCATCTCCTCTATATACTAGGAACATATCCTTAGTACGCCTTAGATACTTAAGGATATCCTTAATATCATACTAAAATTATTCTATTTGATTGTCTTGATATATACCTACTATGTTTAAAGTATAGGAAACATCAATCCTAGTATATAACATTACATACATAATATATACTATCATATAAGAATATGATATCTTACTCTTTCTCTCCACCCCTATTGTGTCTCAGGACACATTTTCTTAGAGAGATGTATACCATGTGACATTGGAACTAATCCCCAATTTTATTGTTCCATAATAAATATCCTTGGAATTTGGTTAATATATGTACCTTGAATTATTCTAATAAACATTTTTGATCTATCACAAATAATCGATATTTCAAGGATATATGTTGTTACACCAAATTCCTTCATAGAAAAACACTTGTTTAACTGGTCCTTAACAGACTGTAAGACTACTATGTTGTTTCCAAAAAATAATATGTCATTAATTTATAATAATAGGAATATAACCAAACTCCCACTAAACCACATGTAAATACATGGATCACATTCATTCTTTATGTAAGAAAAATATTTTATGGCTTTATCAAACCAAATTTTCTATGACCTTGATGGTTTCTTCAATCCATAAATGGATTTATGTAACTTTAATATCTTATTTGAATTGATTTAATTCACAAATCCTTCAGTTTTCTCACTTTGATACCCATGCACATGCTTTTTATTATCAATTCACCAAAGGGTACTATCACAAGGATTGAAAATGTCATGCCGGCCTTATTATGGGATGATCAATTAGTGCGGTGTCATTGGGATTCTTAGAGTCTCATGGATAAACTAGTTGAGTAGGGTGGTGTGGGCCTTCATGACATTTATGAAACAATGAAATTAATGTAGGCCTGGCTTACATGGGAGATTATTAAAGGGTTGTCTCTTTTGGAGAGGTTTATTAGAGATAGATATGGGGAGAGATGGGAGGGCTGGACAAGTAGTAGGAGAATTTTCTCAAGCCTCTCTAAATTCATGTATAACCATTTGTTAGATCTTCAAGATCACACCCCACTGGTTGGTTGGAAGAGGTGACATTAAATTTTGGAATTATAACTAGGCCGGCTAAAAACTCTTCTTTTTGGGGTGCCTAGCTCCGACCATTGCCTTCAGAGAAGAAAGCATCCAACAAGGCCTGATTGATGCAATCCTAAACATGGATCAAAAAAGTTTTTTCAATAATATTCTTCTTGCTGATGAACTGGACCATTGTTGTAGGTTCCGGGCGCAGCGGAAGCGCGTTGGTGGGTTAGCCCAACTTTAATTTTAATGTTAAACAACGTTCAATCCGAGATACGTCATGATATAAAATGCCGAATCTTCGGAATAAAATGAAGAACGAAAAATAAAATAAGATTCCTGGAACCCTTGAGATAGGATCATCATATGTTGATTATAATTAATTTAATTAATTCATAAGAATTGCCTCGATGGAATTACTTCTTCGTTGGAGTCTCCGGTCATGATCATGTGATCCGTCGTTGCGTTGTAGGATCCAAGTACAAGATTCCTCTAGCAGTGATCCACACGTGCTCCACGTATCTCTGGACATCTTCGAAGGGGTCTCTGGGTGATAGCACAGAAGAACCTTCACTTGCGATGTCCACCTTCAACCGCCTTGATCTGGTGGAGGATCTTACTTTCGTAACTTGAAAGCGTTCTTGGTGGAAAGGGAATTCTCTCTTGGCTTGAGAGTATTTTCAGATCCGTTGTGCACAAAAAAATGGCTCTCCTCTATGAGAATAATGTAATTTGGGATTATAATACTTATAATAATAAAATGAATTAATTTCCTGAAAGCATTTAATCATTTAATTTAATTATTAGTAATACCCCATGTCTTAATAATGACATCTAGCCATCATTATTACTTGACATGCACCCAACATATTACATTTAATATCATTTAATTAAATAAACAATATTTTTCTCACGAATCCTGAAAAAACAAATTACACGGTGTGTATATAAATATACACAGCGTGTACTTTTATTTCCTCCACCATATTTATTAGACCTTGAGTAATGGCTATTTATTTCTTAAATAAATGTAACTGGATTACTCGCTAATAAATATATATATTATTTCGCCCACAATATATTCTCTCGAATAACTAGTGTCGAAATAAATGAGATCAGGCATCCTTAAATAATTATTAAAACACAGTCGGGAATAATATTTATTTAATTTGTTAAATTAATATTTAACTGAGATACATGGACAAACTAAGTGTGTGACCCTCTAGGCCTCTTTCTCAGTGGCATTAGGCGGAGCCTGCCTAAAGTCCAAGGTTAGCATCTAGCATCACGCCAAGGCACCCATAGAGAAAGAAGTTAACGGCGCAATGACATGTCACCTCCTACGAATGCTTACCGTGTAATATAATCCCTTTGTCTCGATATCTCCAATCAAGCGGGTTGCATGCTAGTGCCATCAACCCATGTGCTCGATTATTCTTTCTTTGACTTCCCGGAATTGAATTCACCCATAACTTACCATGGACATGGATTTATTTAGGCTATATCAATTCCATCAAAGGGCCTGAGATATCTACTTCCATTATGGAACAGAAGGGAAAAATCCTTTCTCGCGTTATCTATTAATGCAGTATTACTCGTGACGCACCCAACGTATCCTACCTCGCTGCGAACAGTATTTCATCACAGTTTTTGTCAATACATCTAAGTGTGCGAGTTTTAATACCCATTAATAATAATCTTAAAGTCTAAGGACTAATATACACGTCCGTAGATAGGAACATCCAATGACACTATGAAATGCGTATTTCCTACTGGCGGGTCTCGTTCTCATAATATCCTCCTGAATATTACCAAGGGCGCACACCATGAGAAGGTGCCTCAAAGTTTTATGAGTCCTCACCCCTAATGACCTGTATTATTTGTGTCCCTCAAATAATATCATCCGGCCATAGAACATATATTCAAGAATAGTGTTATGGCACTTCCAGGTTCTCATCATAGAAGGGATCCGCTATGACCCATTAATGCAACAGCTGTTCTTAGGACATTATCACATATATTGTCACGCAGAAGAACAATCAAGATGTGATAAGGAATTTATTAATGAATAAAGTAAAAAGTAGTTGGTTTTAGGCCACCAAATCCAACAGACTCCTACTTGGACTAGAGCCAACTGCTAAAAACCTTTAACCTGCTAGCTCTCACATGATATTCATGCTTCTGTTGAGATAGGACTTTAGTCATGGGGTCCACCACGTTCTATTCCGTGGACACTCTGCTCACTGCAACTTCACCCCTTTGATATAAATCCCTCAAGAGGTGATACTTCTGGAGTATGTGCTTTGTACCTTGATGTGACCTTGGTTCTTTTGCAAGAGCCACTGCGGTAGTATTATCAAAATACAATGTAATGGGATCTTTACTGCTAGGAACCACATCAAGCTCCTGGACAAAGTTCCGAATCCAGATGTCTTCCTTGGATGCATTAGAAGCCGCTATATACTCGGACTCCACTGTAGAATCGGTGACAACTGGCTGATTTGAACTCTTCCAGCTCACAGCTCCTCCATTGAGACAGAAAACATATCCATATTGCGACTTCAGATCATTATGATCTGTTTGAAAACCAGCATCAGCATACCCTCTGATGACAAGCTCCTTGTCTCCTCCATACACCAGGAACGTATCCTTAGTTCTTCTCAGATACTTAAGGATAGTCTTAACAGCAGTCCAATGTTGTTCTCTGGGATCTTCTTGATATCTTCCTACCATGATCAGTGCATAGGCAACATCAATCCTGGTATATAACATGGCATACATGATGGATCCTATAGCCAAAGCGTATGGGATCTTACTCATCCTATCTTTCTCCTGTTGTTTTTGGAGACACATTTTCTTAGAAAGATGTAAGCCATGTGACACTAGAACCAATACCCTCTTGGATTTTTCCATACTAAATCTCTTTAGTATCTGGTCAATGTATGTACCCTGACTTAGTCCAAGAAGCCTCTTGGATCTATCACGAATGATCTTCATCCCTAGAATGTAGGCTAATTCTCCTAAGTCCTTCATAGAGAAACACTTGTTCAACCAGTCCTTAACTGACTGTAAGGCTGGTACGTCGTTTCCAATAAGCAATATGTCATCAACATATACCACTAGGATGATGACCGCATTCCCATTAAACCGCTTATAAACACATGGCTCACATTCGTTCTTAATGAAACCAAATTCCTTTATGGATTCATCAAATCGAATGTTCCATGACCTGGATGCTTGATTTAATACATAAATGGATTTATGCAACTTGAAAACCCGTTTGTCTTCACCTGGTGTCACAAACCCTTATGGTTGTGTCATATAGACATCTTCGTGAAGGTTCCCATTAAGGAATTTTGTTTTGACATCCATCTGCCAAATCTCATAATCATGGTAAGTTTCTATGGCAAGTATGATTCTTATGGATTTAAACATGGACACTGGCGAGAAGGTTTCATCATAGTCAATTCCTTGATGCTGTCTGAATCCTTTAGCCACTAGCCTTGCTTTATAGG
Organism: Viscum album; assembly: GCA_963277665.1. Classification (NCBI taxonomy): domain Eukaryota; kingdom Viridiplantae; phylum Streptophyta; class Magnoliopsida; order Santalales; family Viscaceae; genus Viscum; species Viscum album. The sequence continues at coordinate 1,650,297,739 of OY728131.1, read as the reverse complement.
TGCTAACTTGACCTTCCATGTCCAGCTTTCTTTTAAATACCCATTTTCATCCAACAGGCTTTACATCAACTGGCTCATCAACCAAAACCCAAACATGGTTCTGATACATGGAATCCATCTTAGAATTCATAGCTTCTAGCCATCTTGCAGCTTCTGAGCTTTCTACTGCTTCCTTGTAGGAGAGAGTTTCTTCATTGTCCAACAATAATGATTCACCATCCTCGGTGACTAGGAAACCAAATCTCTATGGTTCCCTTACCTCTCTTGAGCTCCTACGTAGTACTTTTGTTTCTGGAACATCTTCCACGGGGAACTGTGGAACTTGTTCCTGTACCAACTCCTGTGTATCTTGAGCATTAACTTCTTTGAATTCAATCTTGCTCCCACTATCCTTCTTGAGGATGTGCTCCCTCTCAAGAAAGACGACTTGTCTGGCGACAGTCATTTTCTTGTCTTGAGGGTTATATAGGTAATATCCTTTCGTTTCCTTGGGATATCCTATAAAGATACACTTCATGCCCCAGGGTGCTAGTTTGTTTCCTGAGAAGGCCTTAAAAAACTCCTAGCATACCCATACACGTGTGTGCGACAAAGTGGGTTTCCTTCCATTCCATAACTCGGATGGAATTCCATTTGCCGCCTTAGTTGGTACGCGGTTTAATGTATATGCTGCAGTTTGTAATACATATCCCCAAAAGGATAATGGAAGATCCACATGAATCATCATCGACCTCACCATGTCCAACAAGGTGCAGTTCCTCCTTTCACTAACACCATTCCATTGTGGTGTATAAGGATGAGTGAGATGAGATATAATCCCAGACTCCCATAGAAGATCGATGAACTCTTGGTTCATATATTCTCCACCTCGATTCGATCGGAGATTCTTTATCTTCTTACCAAGCTGATTCTATACTTCATTCTTGAATTCCTTAAATTTATTTAAGGATTCTAACTTATACCTCATTAAGTAAACATAGCCATATCTACTCAAATCATCAGTAAAAGTAATGAAGTAAGAATATCCACCTCTAGATTCTACTGGAAATGGTCCACATACATCTGTGTGTACCAATCCTAGAAGCTCTATGGCCTTTTCACCTTTTCCACCAAAAGGTGGATTGGTCATTTTTCCTTGTAAAAAATCGTGACATCTATCAAGTGGTTTTAGCTCAGTAGAGTCTAAATAGCCATCTTGGCAGAGCTTTTTCAAGTGCTTCTCGTTCACATGACCAAGGCGGTGATGCCATAACTGGTTGATGTATGAGTCATGTGAGTTTTTTTTGTTATCAATTTCCAATACTTGGTTTTAGTAATTTAATACATACAAACAATTATTCAAATGTGTCATACCATAACATATGTTGTTCTTATAAAAGAGACAACCCTTATTTCCAAACTTGAAAATAAATCCATCCATATCCAAACAAGATACAGAAATTATGTTCTTGGTAACACTAGGCACAAAATAATAGTTTTGTAAAACCAAAATCATGCCAGTTGGCAATGAGAGGTGATAGTCGCCAATAGCCAATGCAGCCAGCCTTGCGCTATTGGCAGCTCAAAGATCCACCTCTCCTCTGGCGATCTTTCTAAATCTACTTTGTTCCTGCATTTGAATACAGATGTGATCCCCACAAGCTTTATCTAATACCCAATGTGTAGAAATAGAAAGATTTCACTCAATAATGAACGCACCTTTAGCGTCCCCATGCTTCTGGGTGCAGTTCCTCTTCCAGTGGCCCTGCTTGCCATATGCAAAACACACTGCCTCCCATTCCTTACCCTGCCTCTGGTTCTTCCCCTTCTTGGAGGGACAGTGCTCAGGGGCTTCAGATCGTTTATAAGCCTTTGGCCCTTTTTCCTTGTCCTTCCTTTTCTTTTTCACCATAAGGATCGCGGGTTTGTCATGCCCCATGTCCTTATCTACCTGGAGAATCAAGTTCAGAAGCTCTGATATACTCTTCTCATTTCCACTCATATTATAGTTGACAATGAAGCTAGATAAGGTCTTGGGCAGTGATGATAGGATGAGATCTGTACGCAACTCATCCGGGAATTTAATCCCTAAGATGTCCAGGCGTTCAATGTAGCCAATAATCTTGACTACATGAGGCCCAGATGGCACAGACTCTCCAAGATTCATGGTAAACAAAGCATTGGAGATCTCAAACCTCTCATGTCTTTCCTTCTCTTGGTATAGATCTTTAAGGTGAGACATCATGCTATATGCATCCATGTTTTCATGTTGCTTCAAGATATCATTAGACATGGCCAATAGCATGAAACACTGGACATTTGTGTCATCATCCATGTGTTTCATGTAGAGAGATAATTCCTCATCACTAGCCTCTTTCCCAGGCACAACTAGAATAGGCTCTTCTAGCACATACAATTTCCTTTCATGGCGAAGGACGACGCGTAAACGCCTCTGCCACTCTTGGAAATTGGTGCTGGTGAGAAGGTTTTCTTTTTCGAGTATGGTGTGTAATGATATGTTTGAAGTCATTTTCTTGTCGTTTCTACAAATTAATATGAGCAAAGGTTTAGTACTTTATTACAAAAAATTGAGACAAATAAATTAATTAATACTTATTAGTCTCCCACTATTTTATCGAAATCCAATAGCCCTCACCATTGACTTCGGAATATTATGTTGCGTGAATATTCTAGTGGCAAGGATCCATATTGCCCTTAGTATTACCCCAACTAGGGTTGGTCAAGAAATTTGAAGGGTTTTAGGTAGGCATTCCAAATGCCAACTGCATTAACTCGCAGCTCCTTGATCCGCTAAGTGGACTCCCCAATCCTGAAATCCTTTTTGGATTTTCTCAACCTTTGCCTCTTGGTCACACCAAGTCCTGTTGTGGCAGTCAACCCTTGATCCGAACCAAGTCAATTCAACCCAAAACCTTGAATTAGAATTCCCCAATAATTGAAAGCACCCAAACTAGGGTTGGTCAAGAACTTTGAACTATGGTTCGATTCTAACCAAGATTATGTAAGGCTATGTCGACTTAATATTTCTTTTGAGGGATTTTATCCTTATACGTAAATTTCCATTTTATTATCTTTGATTACATGCTTGTTAATATTAAGTGGGATATACTTAAGTGATTAACCATGTCTAAGATAATATTTACGTATAAGCCGGTTTTATTTTAGTTCCATCTTGCATGCTCGTTTAATTCATTAATTGTGTGATTGTGACAACACACCCATAATAAATAAGCCATGAAACTGACAGAAATAAAATAAATGGTATGATCATGAGATTTTCTATTGGTTAGTTTATCTATCAGTTGATAAACTAACCCAATACCTAGGGGAGAAACACCTTGAACCTTTCGGGTTCGTGTTTACATCTTTCCACCTATCCACCTTTGTATCTCATTGGATTGGTTTCACCTTGGATCCTGACTTGAGCTGCCTCCACTAGCTTGGGAGCTCCATCCATTACGTATGCATTTACCTCACATGCAGGTGAGGGTTAAAAGGGGTTTTTACATAAAATAATCCTTGGACGCACAAGCCCTACATATTAATGAGGAGATGGCTCGCAGGCCAACAAATTTAATATAAATAAATAAATTAAAAGAAACCATTCACATACAAAGGTCTCGGTCTAGCTCATGATCATCCATACATGAAACGATATTTACGCATAAATAAAACTAGCATCCAATTCTTTAATAATTCTTGTTTAAGATAAATCATGCTCGAATAAATTAATTATCTTTAATTAATCAATCCTTTCATCATAAATCTTTTTTCTAAATTTCCTTGAGATTCTCATCCATAATAATTTTAAACAAATAAATTCATTTAAAATTATCCTTGTACGTAACTTGTACCTTTGAGGAAACCCGGTGAATTCCCATTTATTACGCAGATGTTAAATTAAACACATATATATAAAACACCTATCATGTGTTGTGCCTCAGCTTTACGCCTTCACCATGGTACACGTCTCAAGGGTTTGTATAATATAATAATAAATTTTAATAAATCTACGTAATTTGGGTGAGTACACGGCATGTAGTTCCGACTACACGGCGTGTACTTTTCTTCACCGTCCATCTGAAGTACACACCTGGGGACAGGGTGTGTTAATATACTTCAGAAATTTTCAGAGTACATGGCGTGTACAGTGGGACACACGCTGTGTAGTTTCCGTGTTACACGGTTTCCAGCCGGGCAGGCCGTGTACAGAGTACACGGCCCAGCCCTAACCTGAAGGGACCACACGCCGTGTTCATTGGACCATATGGCGTGTAATCTAGAAACTGTGTGCCACCTGTTTCTGGTCAACACATGGTGTCTTAAATTCTTAGAAAGAATACAATACACGGACTAATTTGGCGGATCAGTCAATGCATTGAACCTAGACTACACGGCGTGTACTTCCGAATACACGTCGTCTATTCTGGTGTTATACAGCCAGAAACGTTTGGCTCCTCCGGATGAGTTCCTATATTTTATTTTAATCAAAATTAAAAGAAATTTTTTTTTCTGTGAGGTGAACGAGAAACGAGGGAGGAGGAACAGATCTCGATATTCAGATTTCCAGAACGATTAAACTTTAATTGAAATAACTAAATTATTAAATGCGTAAATTACCAATGAAAAACTAAATAATTATAATAAATTATATAACCTCGCTCTGATACCACTTATAGGTTCCGGGCGCAGAAAAAGCGCATTGGTGGGTTAGCCCAACTTTAATTTTAACGTTAAACAACGTTCAATCTGAGATCTGTCACGATATAAAACGCTGAATCAATGGAATAGAACAAAGAACGAAAAAGAAAAGAAGAGTCCTGGAACCCTTGAGATAGGATCATAATATTTTGATTATAACTAATTTAATTAATTCATAAGAATTACCTCGATGGAATTATTTCTTCGTTGGAGTCTCCGGTCACGATCTTGTGATACGTCGTTGCGTTGTAGAATCCAAGTACAGGATTCCTCTAGCGGTGATCCACACGTGCTCCACGTATCTCTAGACATCGCCGAAGGGATCTCCGGGTGCTAGCGTAGAAGATCCTTCACTTGCGATGTCCGCCTTCAACCGCCTTGATTCGGTGGAGGATCTTGCTTTCGTAACTTGAAAGCGTTCTTGGTGGAAAGGGAATTCTCTCTTGGCTTGAGAGTATTTCCAGATCCGCCGTGCACAAAAAAATGGCTCTCCTCTATGAGAATAATGTAATTTGGGATTATAATACTTAGAATAATAAAATGAATTAATTGCCCGAAATCATTTAATCATTTCATTTAATTATTAGTAATACCCCATGTCTTAATAATGACAATTTACCATCATTATTACTTGACATTCACCCAACATATTTCATTTAATATCCTTTAATTAAATAAACAATATTTTTCTCATGAATCCCGAAAAAAAAACTACATGGCGTGTATATAAATATACACGGTGTGTACTTTTATTTTTCCATTTTATTTATTTCCTCCACCATATTTATTATACCTTGAGTAATGTCTATTTATTTCTTAAATAAATGTAACTGGATTACTCACTAATAAATATATATATTATTTCGCCCACAATATATTCTCTCAAATAACTAGTGTCGAAATAAATGCGATCAGGCATCCTTAAATAATTATTAAACCACAGTCGGGAATAATATTTATTTAATTTGTTAAATTAATATTTAACTGAGATACATGGACAAACTTAGTGTGTAACCCTCTAGGCCTCTTTCTCAGTGGCATTAGGCGGAGCCTGCCTAAAGTCCAAGGATAGCGTCTAGCAATATTCCAAGGCACCCATAGAGAAAGAAGTTAATGCCACAATGACATGTCACCTCCTATGAACGCTTACCATGTAATATAATCCCTTTGTCTCGATATCTCCAATCAATCAGGTCGTATGTTAGTGCCATCAACCCATGTGCTCGATTATTCTTTCTTTGACTTCTCGGAATTGAACTCTCCCATACCTTACCATGGCCATGGATTTATTTAGGCTATATCAATTCCATCAAAGGGCCTGAGATATCTACTTCTATTATGGAACAGAAGGGACAAATCCTTTCTCGCATTATCTATTAATGCAGTATTACTCGTGACGCACCCAACGTATCCTACCTCGCTGCGAACAGTGTGTCGTCACAGTTTTCGTCAATAAATTTAACTGCGCGAGTTATAATAACCATTAATAATAATCTTAAAGTCTAAGGACCAATACACACGTCCGTAGATAGGAACATCCAATGACACTATGAAATGTGGATTTCCTACTGGCGGGTCTCTTTCTCATAATATCCTACGGGATATTACCAAGGGCGCACACCATGAGAAGGTGCTTCAAAGTTTTATGATTCCTCACCCCTAATGACCTATATTATTTGTGTCCCTTAAATAATATCATCCAGTCATAGAACATATATTCAAGAATAGTGTTATGGAACTTCCGGGTTCTCATCATAGCAGGGATCCAATATGACCCATTAATGCAACAGTTGTTCTTAGGACATTATCGCATGAATTGTCACGCAGAAGAAAAATCAAGATGTGATAAGGAATTTTTTAATGAATAAAGTACAAAGTAATTGGTTCTATGCCACCAAATCGAACAATTGTTTCTTCACTGGTTCATCCTCTGGTAAGTTCTCCAGTAGTGGCTACAGAGCCACACTTCATACTTAAGGTAAGAGGGGTGATCTCGATTTAATTCTATGGTGCAAGGAGATTCCCATGAAGCTCAATTTCTTACTCTGGCACATATGTCACCAGGATCTTTTGACGAATGATAATATCTAGTAAAGATGGTTTAGCACTGTTTCATGATGTGTTTGTTGTAGTATTCCACAAATGGAATCCATAGAGAATCTATTTGTGACAGGAGGATGGGTAATGAATCTTTGGTGGTTCATGGGGTCAGTAATGAATATAGAATATGGTGGTAACTCATTCTAGGAGTCAATATCGAACTAGTTTCATGGTTATGAGAAACAGTTATCGGAGAGGAAATGTTGTGCAATCACAGTGGCTTCAATTTTCTGGACCCTTTGGGATGCCAGAAACAAGGCGATATAAGGCTAGACCCTTACCACCTCCTCCATATAGATTTAAACATGGGCTATGGTGGTGGAACTAAGCCAACTCTTACATGGAAGATAAGTCTCGATCTCCCTCTATGGTATTCTACCAAGAGACTCCTCCTCTATAGGCCTGATCCACATCAAACAGGGAACATGGGTTAAGTGGTTACCACCATACATTGGTTTGAATCTCAATGTCGATGGCTCATATATTAATGAGGAAATGAGGGGTGGTGGTCTAGTAAGGAATACCTACGGGTCTATCATTCTCAGCTTCAATTCTTTCTATGTTTGAGGTTCGTCTCTGGGTGTGGAGATCAGAGCCATGTACACTAGTTTAACCCTGTGTAAACACTTCAACATCACGATAGAGGATATTGAATCTGACGTTACGGTTTTAGTAAACATGCTTCAAGGAAATTATGATCCACTGTGGGACCTATCCTATCTGTTAAGGAAATTTATAAGAAAAATTAGTCATTTAATCTCTATTAAACATACTTGGTGCAAAGGAAACTTTGAAGTAGACAATACAGCACATACAAGAAGAGAAGAAGATGATATAGTTATTTATAGTTGTGTAGGATCCATCCCAAAAATTTGAAATCACATTATTCCCAGTGATGCACTAGTCCTTCACCACTTTATTCCATCGTGATTCATATTGGGTGTTCCCTTAGGGTCCTTTTGTCCTTGTACATTTTTATTTATCTTTATAATAAAAAAATAATTTTCAGCCAGTCTTGAATATCCACTTTCACCCAATGAGATTTGCATCAACTGGAAGATTAAACAAAACCCATAATTGATTCTAAAACATGGAATCCATTTTAGAATTCATGTAATTTTTCCTTATTGCAGCTTCTAAGATCTCTACTACCTTCTTATAGGAAATAGGATCATTATTGTCAACTAATGATGAGTCACTATCCTCGATGACTAGAAAACCATATCTTTCTACTTCTATAACCTATTTGGTGATACTATATATTACTTGTGTTTCAATAAAAAAACTCTTCTATGGGGACCTATATAATCATTTCTTCTACCAACTCATGTGTATCTTGGGTATCAACTTCATCAAATTCAATCTTACTCCTATTGTCCTTATTGAGGGTGTATTCCCTCTCTAAAAATGTGGGAAACTAGTTGACCACAATTATTTTATTTGAAGGGTTTTATAGGTAATATCCTTTAGTTTCCTTAGTATTTCTTATAAATATACACTTCATGCATCAAGGAGAAAGTTATTTTCTTGTTAATTCCTTAATAAACACCTCACATCACCATGCATGCAATTTTTACAACAAGGGTTCCTTCCCAGTACATAACTAATAAGGGATACAATTTTATGCTTTGGTTGGAACATAGTTTAGTGTGTATTATATAGTTTTTAATTTATATCCCCAAAAGTATAATGAAATAATTTCATGACTCTTCATCAACCTCACCATTTCAAGAAAGTTATGGTTCTTCCTTTCACTAACATCATTCCACTATAGTGTATAAGGGATATTTAGTTGGGAAAGGATCCCACGATACTATAGAAAATCTATGAACTCTTGGTTAGGATACTCACCACCTCAATCACATCGAAGCTTATTTATCTTCTTTCCAAGTTGATTCCCTTATTAATTATTGAACTCTTTGAATTTATCAAAAGATTCAGACTTATACTTCATCAACTAGATATATCCATATCTACTTAAGACATAAGTAAAAGTTAAGGACTAAGAAAACCCACCTCTAGATTCTATGGGAAAAGGTCTATACAAATCATTGTGTACCAATTCTAGAAGTTCTATAGACCATTAACCTTTTCCATCAAATGGTGTATTGGTCATTTTTTCATGTAAACAAGTATGACATTTTTCAAGTAGTTTTAGCTCAAAAGAGTCTAAGTAACCATATTTATAGATATTTTTCAAACACTTCTCATTTACATGACTAATATAGTGATGCCACAACTGGGTGTGAAATGATTAATTTGAACTTGATTTTTTATCAATTTCTAATACTTGGTTTTCATAATTTAATACATAAAGACCATTATTGAGTTGTGTCATACCATAAAAAATGTTATTATTATAAAATTAGCACTTTATATTTCCAAACATTAAAATAAATCCATCCATGTCAAGTAAATAAATAGAGAATATATTCTTGGTAACACTAGGTATATAATAATGTTTCATTAAAACCAAGATAATTCTTATTGTCAATGTGAGGTGGTAGTCACCAATGGCTAGAGCAGTCGACCTCACTCTATTGGAAGCCCATAAATCCACCTCTCCACTTGTAATCTTTTGAAATTTACTTGGTTCCTATATTTGAATATAGATGTGAGCACCACAAGTTTTATATAATACCCAATGTGTAGATATATAAATATTGAACTTGATTATGAATACACCTAAATATTCATCTTTATTCTTTAACTAGGTGTAGTTATTCTTCCAGTGGCCCTTCTTTTCACCTATAAAAAATATTACATCCTTTTACTTTGCCTATATTTGGATATTCTTTTCCTTGGAATGACGATTCTCAAGATCCTTATACTCTAAGTGAGTCTTAGGGACCTTTTCTTTATTCCTCCATTTATTCACCATAAGAATCATAGGTTTTTCAGGCCACATACCCTTGTCAAATTGGTGTATTTAAGTAAGGAGTTCTAATAGATACTTCTTGTTATTACTCATATTATAAATAACAATGAAATTGGATAATCAATTAGGTAGTGAGAATAAAATGAGATATTTATGAAACTCATCAGGGATTTCAAAATCAAGATGTACAAGTTCTCTATGTATCCAATCATCTTAACTACATGAGGCTCAATTGGTATTGACTCTTAAAGCTTTCATGTGAATAGTGCATTAGAGATCTCATATCTTTATTTTCTTTCCTTATCTTGATAAATATCATGAAGGTTAGACATGATGATATATGAATTCATATCCTCATATTTCTTTATAAGATCATTGGACATGTATGATAGCATAAAATATTGGATATCTATGCCATCATCCAAATGTTTCAAATAGAGTGACAGTTCTTCCTCACTGGCCTCTTTACTTTACACTTTAGGAATATGGGTTTTGAACACATATAATTTATATCCATAGAATAGTGCGACGCCCAAGAGCCTATGTCATTCTTGGAAATTTGATCTAGTGAGAAGGTTATCCTTCTCTGATATGGATCATAATTATATTATTGAAGTTGTATGGGTGTCCATCTCTATAATAAATAAGATAAAGTTTTTAGTACTTTATCTGGATTAAAAAAAATAGATAATAAATTATTTTACTTATTAATATCCCACTATTTTATTGAACCTCAACAAATATCACCATTGGTTTTGTAATATCCTATTTCTTGGATATTCTAGTGGCAAGGATCCATCAATTCCTTCTCATAACCCAAACTTTGGCCATGAAAATCACTCAAAGGAATTTAGTTAAGCATAACTTATCAACTATATTAACTTGAATCACATTGATCTATTGAGTGGACTTCTTAATCATGAAATTATAGACTTAGATTTCCTCAACACTTACCTAGGAGATGGTATTACAAGGACCCTTCCCATTACACCCAATACCAATTTGATTAATTTGACCCAAAACCCCTATAATAATTCCCCAATAAAAATAATTGTCCAAACTTTGTCCATGGAAACACTTAGTTATATGGTTGCATTATTATTCAAGTAATAAAATCCTTGTCAAACTTAATATTTGATTTGAGGGGTTTTTATATTTATGTGTAAACTACCCATTTTATCTTATTATTTGTTTATTCGTATTAAGTTGATTTTACTTAAGTGATTAACCATGTCTAAATAAATTTTACACATATTTTAATTTTAATTTTATTCCATCTTGTATGCTTGTTAATTAATTTATTTAATGATTAACATCCATAAATAATTAATCATGAAGCTAAAAAAATAAAAAATAAAAAGTGGAATGAACATGAGATTTTTTAATGGTTATTTTATCTAGTGGATGATAAAACAACCATTTAACCTTGGGAATTAACTTCTGGAAGCATTCATGGTTCATGTTTCAACATTCCACTTATGCGCCTATGTACCTCCTAAATTGTTTTTACCTCATCTCTGAACATGAACCGCCTCCACTTTCAATGGAACTCTATCCATTACATAAGCATTTACTTTCATGTGGGTGAGGGGAACCAGAGGATTGGTTAAGGGGATTATCATAAAAGAAATCACATGCACACATGCCATTACATAATGAGAGGAGAGAAATGAAACATGGGCCATTATTTAATTTAATAAATTATTAAAAACCATTAAATAATAATAAATTAAAATAAACCAATCACATCTATAGGTTTTTCTAAGCTCATAATAATCCACATACATGAAATGAATATTCTAAAGTATGCTAGATAGAATTCACTTCGATTCAATTTGTATTATTAAGATAAACGCGCTTGAATAATTAATTAATTATTTTTATCTTAATGTATGTCTGAAGAATCTTAGAGATGCTCATCATTTGATTCATCATGGAAAATAAATAGCTTGATAAAAATTTATAGATAATTACATGGAATTAATTGAGAATTTATTAATATATAAATCCTTATTACATAGTCAACACATGAGCTGCTAATAATGTAATTAGGTTTTAATGTTGTAATTAATTATTCTTTATGTAATTTAATTCTGTTTATTACTAGGTGAATATATAGTGTACACTAATAAGCTACTTATCATGTTTTTCACTTACTGTATATCTAGGATACACACCTAGGTACTATCACACCCCGACTCCTTAAATTATTTTATTTTATTATCTATTGGTTTTTCTTAGCCTTTCCAAGGTGTGGGACGAGCGCGAGTCTAATATTTTTATCGTTTAACAGTTTTGGTGGGTGTCGGACCGGTGCGCGGACATCGCATGGTTGGCGGTGACCGCGCAATCGGCCCAAGTGGCCGCACAAATGTGTAATGTATAAAATAAATAAAATTTTGTAAAAATAAAGTGTGTTAAATGTTTGCACCATGATAATAAAAATATTATTTTTGTGTAGATAATAATAATATTATTATTGGAAGTGTTATTATTTTCATTAATATGTTTTAATGTTAGTTGGTTGTTAAAAGTGTTTTTAGTATTTTTTTTTAGTAAATTTTTATTAAGGAAATTGTTAATGTTATATTATTATTATTATTAATGTTGTTAAAAAAATAGAATGAATAAGATTATTATTTTTATTCTTCTTACTTTTATTATGATTATAATTATGTTATTTATGATAATAATAATATTATTATTGTTAGAATTATCATTATTATTATTATAACATAGAAAAAAATGACGAAACCCTAGTTTTCTCGGCCAGCCCCCCCCCTTTCCTATTTTGCGCCACGGGCCGCACCCCCACTCTTCCTATTCTCTGCGCGAGCCAGCCCCCTTTTCCCCCTACCCTCTACCCGCTGCGCTAGGTTCCTCCCTTCCTCATCGCGACCCAGCCCTCGGTTCCCTGCGCAGCACCCGATCGGCCTCGCCAATGTCTCCCCTACCGCCTCCCTGTCCTGCTCCGGCCTGTGCCCCCGTCCGACTCACCCTCTCGGCTCGCCCTCCTCCCGGTCGTGACCCTGCACCCCTTGTCTACCATCCGCTCCTGCAGTCGTCTGCATGCCCTTTACCAGGCCTCCGTCGTTCTCCCATGCTGCCTCTCGTGCCCTCCGCACAACCGGCCACCCGCGGAGCCCCTCGATGGCAGCCCCCCTCTTCCTCCTCACCGCTGCACGACCCGGCAGTCTTCCAACCATCCTTCCCCCTCCGATAGCACAGATCCCTTCGGCTGGTATGCCTCCCTCGTGCGGCTTCATCCGATGCGCAACATGCTCCGAGACGAGCCCCCTCTGATAATCATCCTCTTTTTTTTAGGGTTTTATGTTTTTAGGGTCCAACTGTGATGAACTTGGTTTGATGTATTGATTTTAGAATTCAATCTGAGCTTGTTGTGGCGCAGTTGTCGTGTGATGGATTTGCGTACCAAGGATGTGAAGTTTTTCTACAAATAGGTAGGTGTTTCTGCATTTAAATATTATTTAATGAATTAATTTTCTTGTTTAATTAATTTATCAGGTTATTTAATTTATTTGTTTTGTGAAAAATTGGGATTCTTGAAGTTTATCTTTTGTTGGTTTTGTTTGGTGGATTGATCATATGGGGTGGAGTGCATTTGTGGTGAAAACCCTTGTTTAGTCTTGTATTAGCGTTTTATTATGTTGCGCAAGTGGTGTGAATTCTGTTTTGACATGTTATTGGTGTGTTTTTGGCCTTAGAGTAGGTTTTTGGGTGTGTTGTTGATTTATGTCATGTTGGAAAATGTTTCGAGGTGCGTTTGACTTTAAAGAGAAGAAATGGAGTATGTTCTTAGGGTAAAGCCTTATTGTGCATTTTAGAAAAGTTGATTTATTTATTGAAATGATTTATTTATCGGTGAGTGTGATGAGAATGATACTTTTGGAAGGTTTCGATGTGCACTTGGTTTTTCTTTTGGTTTATGTGAGTCTCGGATACCTTTTTTGCCGTGATTTGGTCCTTCCGCATTAATTGTTTGTGGGTTTTGTTTAATTGTTGTAGGGTGTTGCTCTGACGTGGCCGTAAATCCCCTCACTGGGTTTGCAAAGGGTGTCTCGGGTGACATCGGACTGCGCTCCGTCTTCCGCCGCCGAAGGCGAAGCGATTAAAATTGCTTCGGATTGTTCGCCTTTATTTGTGGGGCACGCCTTGTTTTACCGCATGTTTTGGGTTCGTTCTATTTCGTCTGCACCGATTTCGAGGTGGGTTTTACTCTGTTTATTCATTTGGATTATTTTTAAGATAGTTTTTCTGTGTTTTTAGATACTTTGTGTTGTTGCGGCGCATTGTCAAGGTTTTTCTGTGATATTACGGTCGTCGGCAAGTGGCGCGTGCTTGTGCGCAAGTTGGGACGTACCGCATCGTCGTCATAACCAAGCTACGAGTCGAGGTAGGTCCCCTACTGCACTCACCTTTAAATTTAGAATTTATTAATTTCTTAATGTTTTGTTAATTTTAATGAATGAGAAATAATATAAGATAATTAATTTTTAAATGATTATTTGGTGTGAAAAGATCCGTTTATTTTATACCAAACACCTAAAACATTTTCTTGAAAAGCGGACACCCAGTATTGAAAGAATGCCCATTTGGCCTTTAAACATAATTCATGTAATTTCAAATTTACTTCTAGTTTTAAAGATAAATGATTTCTTCTGAACAAGTGTTTTGGGTTTTCTTGAGAAATGAGGTTTTACTTTAAAATTGGTGAAGGCTTGTTTGGCACTTTAATAAAATAAATTATTTTGGAAAACACATTCAGGGGTGATCTTTGGTGTGCATTGATTGCGTGAGCTGTATGTGATGTTTTTGCATCGTGACTAATTGATTTACATTGTGGGCGCACCCCTTTTTATTGCTTGTGTTGACATGGGAACCTGGCATAGTGAGTGAATCTTCTGAGAACTATTACTGCACTAGTTTAGATTATGCACTGGCTAGTGGCCCCATAGCAGGGGAATACTAAGTTATTGATGCTATGGGGATTGGGCCCCTCGGTTAGGCCATGTAGGGCTATGCCGAGCGTTAGGGCGTTATGACATCATCGAGTTAGGGAATGCCTTCAGGATGAGTCAGATATATAGTATGTTCTGGATTGTTCGTGATCTCCTAGGTTCGACCCATGTTTCTTTTAGTGTTTATTTTTATGTGGTGGATGATTGAGAGGTCTAGTTCAGTAGTTTTCCCATGTGTGTCACTTTTATCTATTTCCCTTGGTGTGTGTTGTGTGTTATGTGTAGTTTTCCTTTTTGGATAATAACTAAAGTTCGGTTTTCTAAATTGCACGTAGAAATGTTTTAAAATACTATACACCTATTCCATACAAACATTAAACTTGTTTTAAATTAAAAAGGGTAATGGGATGATACTTGTTTTAGAAATGAAAGTGTGTGTGGAAACTAATATTTTATATAATTTAGTTTAAACCTGAAATTGGTAGATTCTTTATTTAAAGGTAGTGCATTGGGAATAGATATCAGGATAGACAACTGAGTTTTAATACTCACACCTATAGTTCTTTTCTATTTTAGTGTTTGTGCAGGCTACAGCTTGGGTGTGTTCGCCTTTGATGACGTTTGGTCATGAGTTGGGGAGTGACCTGCAAGGTCACATTGATATTGTGGTTGTCTCTTTTGGTTAGTTTCATTTTCTCTTGTTCTTGTTTAGTTACCTTACTATGTTTATTTATTTTTCACTGCTCTGTTTAATTTCTGCTGCTTTATTTATTTATTTTTACTGGGAGAAATCGTTCCCACAGCCTCTGTTGATTCCCTGGCGCTTGTCGCCATCCCGGGAGGATCGGGAACTCTTCTCGGGCCATATCGCGGACAGGCTCTGGCGACCGGCTCAGGGTCGACCCGGGATGGTTCGTGAAAAAATGGTATCAAAGCAGGTCGGATCTTAGCGGGCCTCTCTTTTCCGAGTACCCTTTGTTATTTGGGATTTCCAGTAGATGGAGATTTGGACGGTCGGGGCTTAGGAGGTAGGTTACAGGTCGGTGCCTGATCACCACCGCTCGTGATGAGGCCTAAGTTACCAGGGTTAGTCTGGGATTTGAGTCACTTGAACTTGGTCGTTTCGGATTGAGGGATGACAATGGAGTAGAATCGATTCACTTTGGGGCCTCACATGGGGTGGTGACCCATGTGGAGTCCAAGTGTCCAGTTTCAGGTCTTCTTAGTGTTATACTTTACTTGGGGTATGGCTCACCACCATGTCGTTGAGTCAGACATATGCACTAGTTCCTCATTATAGTGGGTTATTACTGCTTTTTTTTTGTTTCAGTCTCAGTTGATTTGAGTGTGCGTTAGAAGTAAAATTGGTTTTTAAATGGAAAAGTGTTTCTTACAAATTGTTTTCGAAATTAGTAAAGTGTATTTTTAAAGAGAAAGTGTATCGGTTTGGAAAAATTTGGTATGAGTTTGGATTTGATAATGAAAATAAGTGTTTGAACCTTGGCACTCCTTATGGAGGGTCATGTGTACATGGGTATGTACGGAGAGTGCGTAGGGGAACTTGTTCATAGATGATGTGAGCGGGATTGAATGAATGCACATGGGACAGTTCATAAAGTTCCATAGGTAAGTTTTGAAAATTTTAAAGAAATAATGGTTTTGGAAAACTGATTTCTCCTTGTGTTGTATATGTTTGGATATGGGCCTATTGACCTTAGCTTGTTTTGTTGCTTTGATTGAGTTTTGGATTGATGCTGACTTCGATTTTTTTCATGTTGTTATGAGTATACCACCCAGAAAGCCTCCCAGAGTTGTCAATGAGTTATGCTCAGTTCTCAGTTCCTTTTTTTGTGTTGCTTACTTATCAAGGTAGTCGAAGTTTGTTAGAGGTATTTGTATTGTTCTGAAAGATAGTGGGTCTTCAGGTTGTTGGGAACTCCTAGGGTAGTTAAGGTTCGTACCGCCCCAGAGTTATTTGAGGGTTCAGTTTTGGACTAGTATAGATGAAATTTTTCATCATCGTTAGAGTTTTGGGTGTGATTAATGGTGGTTGACTTCTGCAAAGGTTACCCACCTGGCAAGGAGTGTGGGCCGGTGGAACCCGTCTCCAAGAAACCATCCTTGTCGGTACCGGCTCCTAGTTCGTCGGACCGCTCTCTTGTGCGCCATCAGTATGGCATGTTCGGACATTCTAAGTCATTGTGTTGCATTAATTTGAAAACATATTACCATCGTGATTTTTTGAACCATCGAACGGAAGGAGGAGTTAGAGACCAGAATATTAAAATGCCTGACTGTGAGGCAGGAGATGCTTCAGCCATCAGGGCCCCAACCACAGGTCTCGGGGTGAAGCTCGCACATAGTCAGGAGTTGCCGAGGGTGTGTGGAACCTCAGTCCGAGTAATGTTTTCAGCTTTGGGAGGGAAATATCCAAAGTTTTCTTGTTTTGTTCTTGTCACCATTGTAATCTCATCATAGTTGTGGTGATGTGATGAACTTGTTCTACCGAAGTCTAAGAGGTCTTATCTATTCTCCCTATGTTTTCAAATCGTTCGGTTTTCCTTGAAGGGTGTTGGGCCCATGAATGAACGAGTCATTGTAATTTTGAGTTGGTTCTCAATTGTGTTCGTTAGGGGGATGTTTAGTTTCATGAAATTAACAGGCGGGGTTTCAGGGTCCTTTCTGAGTTCGGGATAGGAATTCCCTAGTCTATGATTGCAGTGAGGATTTCTTTCGGTCAGTGTGTGAGGGGTTGAGTCAATTCCTTATCCTCGGGTTCTTGGGTCGTTTCATAGAAAACTTTTTGTTTAATTCTCTGGGTGTTGTTCGGTCCATGTGGAGAAATTAATTGGGTTCGGTTTGGGAGTTCCCGTGTTGGCCCCCCCTCAGGGGTGGTATGATCGGGCTTCAAGGTTTTTATATTAGTAAATTCTTGTGGTGGGGATAACCCTCCCATGTTCTCCCCTCAACCTCGGGCTTTGATTTTCTCTTGAATTGGTCGGGTGTGACCTATAGAGAGTAAGGTCATCCTGGGATTCATGGTTTTTCCTCAGTTTTTTCTGGTCGTGAACTCGAGTTATGTTAATTGTTGGATTGGTGACTTTCTGAGGGCAGAAAGTTTTGTGGTGGAGATAATTGTCACACCCCGACTCCTTAAATTATTTTAATTTATTATCTATTGGTTTTTGTTAGCCTTTCCAAGGTGCAGGGAGAGCGCAAGTCTACTATTTTTATCATTTAATAGTTTTGGTGGGTGTCGGATTGGTGCGTGGACATCGCATGGTTGGCATTGACCGCACGATCGGCCCAAGTGGCCGCACAAATGTGTAATGTTTAAAATAAATAAAATTTTCAAAATATAAAGTGTGTTAAATGTTTGCACCAGGATAATAAAAATATTATTGTTGTGTAGATAATAACATTATTATTATTGTAAGTGTTATTATTTTCATTAATATGTTTTAATGTTAGTTGGTTGTTAAAAGTGTTTTTAGTATTTTTTTTTAGTAAATTGTTATTAAGAAAATTGTTAATGTTATATTATTATTATTATTATTAATGTTGTTAAAAAATAGAATGAATAAGATTATTATTTTTATTCTTATTACTTTTATTATGATTATAATTACGTTATTTATAACAATAATATTATTATTATTGTTAGAATTATCATTATTATTATTATAACATAGAAAAAAATGATGAAACCCTAGTTTTCCCAGCCAGCCCCCCCCCCCCCCTTTTCCTGTAGTGCGCCATGGGCCGCACCCCCACTCTCCCTATTCTCTGTGCGAGCCAGCCCCATTTTCCCTCGACCCTCTACTCGCCGCGCCAAGTTCCTCCCTTCCTCATCACGACCCATCCCCCGGTTCCCTGCATAGCACCCGGCCATCCTCGCCGACGTCTCCCCTGCCGCCTCCCTGTCCTGCTCCGGCCTGTGCCCCCGTCCGACTCACCCTCTCGGCTCGCCCTCCTACCGGCCGTGACCCCACACCCCTTATCCGCCAACCATGCCTGCAGTCGTCTGCATGCCCTTTACCAGGCCTCTGTTGTTCTCCCCTATTGCCTCCCATGCCCTCCGCACAACCGGCCACCCACGGAGCCCCTCGATGGCAGCCCCCTTCTTCCTCCTCACCGCTGCACAGCCTGGCAGTCTTCTGACCATCCTTCCCCCTCCGCTAGCGCAGCTCCCTTCGGCCAGTGTGCCTCCCTCGTGTGGCTTCATCCAATGCACAACATGCTCCGAGTCAAGACCCCTCTGATAAGCATCCTCTTTTTTAGGGTTTTTTGTTTTTAGGGTCCAACTGTGATGAACTTGGTTCGATGTATTGATTTTAGAATTCAATCTGAGCTTGTTGTGGCGCGGTTGTCGTGCGATGGAGTTGCGTACCAAGGATGTGAAGTTTGTCTACAAATAGGTATGTGTTTCTGCATTTAAATATTATTTAATGAATTAATTTTCTTGTTTAATTAATTTATCATGTTCTTTAATTTATTTTTTTTGTGCAAAATTGGGATTCTTGAAGTTTATCTTTTGTTGGTTTTGTTTGGTGGTTTGATCATATGGGGTGGAGTGTGTTTGTGGTGAAAAACCCTTTTTAGTCTTGTATTAGTGTTTGATTATGTTGTGCAAGGGGTGTGAATTCTATTTTTACATGTTATTGGTGTGCTTTTGGCCTTAGAATAGGTTTTTGGGTGTGTTGTTGATTTATGTCATGTTGGAAAATGTTTCGAGGTGCGTTTGACTTTAAAGATAAGAAATGGAGTATGTTATTAGGGTAAAGCCTTGTTGTGCCTTTTAGAAAAGTTGTATTATTTTTTGAAATGATTTATTTATTGGTGAGTGTGATGCGAATGATACTTTGGGAAGGTTTTGATGTGCGCTTGGTTTTTCTTCTGGTTTATGTGAGTCTCGGATACCTTTCTGGTCGTGCTTTGGTCCTTCCGCATTAATTGTTTGTGGGTTTTGTTTAATTGTTGTAGGGTGTTGCTCCGACGTGGCCGTGAATCCCCTCTCTGGGTTCGCAAAGGGTGTCTCGGGTGACATCAGACCACGCTCTGTCTGCCACCACCGAAGGCAAAGTGATTCAGATTGCTTCGGATTGTTCACCTTTATTTGCGGGGCACACCTTGTTTTACCGCATGTTTTGGGTTCGTTCTGTTTCTTCTGCACCGGTTTCAAGGTGGTTTTTACTTTGTTTATTCATTTGGATTATTTTTAAGATAGTGTTTCTATGTTTTTAGATACTTTGTGTTGTTGCGGTGCATTGACGAGGTTTTTCTGTGATATTGCGGTCGTCGACAAGTGGCGCGTGCTTGTGCGCAAGTTGGGACATACCGCATCGTCATCATAACTGAGATATGAGTCGAGGTAGGTCCCCCACTGCACTCACCTTTAAATTTAGAATTTATTAATTGCTTGATGTTTTATTAATTTTAATGAATGAGAAATAATATAAGATAATTAATTTTTAAATGATTATTTGGTGTGAAAAGAGCCGTTTATTTTATACCGAACACTTAAAACATTTTCTTGACGAGTGGACACCTAGTATTGAAATAATTCTCATTTGTACTTTAAACATAATTCACGGAATTTCAAATGTACTTCTAGTTTTAAAGATAAATGATTTCTTCTGAACAAGTGTTTTGGGTTTTCTCGAGAAATGAGGTTTTGCTTTAAAATTGGTGAATGCCCGTTTTGCACTTTAATAAAATAAATTATTTTGGAAAACCCATTAAGGGGTGATCTTTGGTGTGCGTTGATTGCGTGATCTATATGTGATGTTTATGCATCGTGACTGATTGATTTACCTTGTAGACACACCCCTTTTTATTGCTTGTGTTGACATGGGAACCTGGCATACTGAGTGAATCTTCTAAGAGCTATTTTTGCACTAGTTTAGATTATGCACTAGCTAGTGGCCCCATAGTAGGGGAATACTAAGTTATTACTACTATGGGGATTGGGCCCCTCGGTTATTCCATGTAGGGCTATGCCAAGCGTTAGGGCGTTATGATGTCATCGAGTTAGGGCATGCCTTCAGGATGAGTCAGATGTATAGTATGTTCTGTATTGTTCATGATCTCCTAGGTTCGACCCATGTTTCTTTTAGTGTTTATTTATATGTGGTGGATGATTGAGAGGTCTAGTTCGGTATCTGGCCCCTGTGTGCCACTTTTTTCCATTGCCCTTGGTGTGTGTTGTGTGTTATGTGTAGTTTTCCTTTTTGGCTAATAACTAAAGTTTGGTTTTCTAAATTGCACGTAGAAATGTTTTAAAATGCTATACACCTGTTCCATACAAACATTAAACTTGTTTTAAATTAAAAAGGGCAATGGGCTGATACTTGTTTTAGAAATGAAAGTGTGTGTGGAAACTAATATTTTATATAATTTAGTTCAAACCTGAAATTAGTAGATTCTTTATTCAATGGTAGTGCATTGGGAATAGATATCGCGCTAGCCTACTGAGTTTTAAAACTCACGCCTATAGTTATTTTCTATTTTAGTGTTTGTACAGGATACAGCTTGGGTGAATTCGCCTTTGACGACGTTTGGTCATGATTTGGGGAGTGACCCGCGAGGTCACATGGAGATAGTGGTTGTCTCTTTCGGTTAGTTTCATTTTCTCTTGTTCTTGTTTAGTTACCTTACTCTGTTTATTTATTTTGTGCTGCTCTGTTTAATTTATGCTGCTTTATTTATTTATTTTTACTGGGTGAAATCGTTCCCACAACCTCTGTTGATGCCCTGACGCTTGTCGCCAGCCCGGGAGGATCGGGAACGCTTCTCGGGCCATGTCGCAGACAGGCTCGGGTGACCAGCTCAGGGTCGACCTAGGTTGGTTCGTGACAGGTACTTAGTGTGTATCTCAACCAGGATACATGTTGTGTACTAATGATCTACATACCATGTATTCCACTTATCATGTGTCCACAAAACCTACCTACAGACTCAAGATATTTCTTGGACGCATAGAATAATGAGTCACACGAAATGTATGCTAGCTACACACTATGTATCTCATTAATATTATAGTCGGTCAGTCTCACACATCATGTGATACATATTTTACCACATGGTTAGCATGATTTTTTCTACTAAATTATGTAGACTACATGGTGTATACACCAGCTACATGACTTTTATTCTAACAAACTTTGTGTCAGGACAACTCAGTAAACATGTGGTATGCATTAAATTTATCACATTCTATTAGTCGTGTATCCCAAAACACATACAAGTGCAGCAAACTATAGTACATGTCATTTACTATTAGTCACATGTCATGTATTTGTGTCTATCATCCAGAGCCCTTAGAACCTTCTGATAGAATCTCTGATCATTCTTCATCTGTTCTTAATCTATTTAAAACCATATAAAACTAGAACAAAAAAATTAATATATTGAAAATATGTTAATTAAACTCTATATTAAATAACAAACAAACTAAATAATAAAAACTAAAAACAATTGTAAATAATCAATCAAAGGATAATAAATTATTATAAATTATTATATAACTATTTTGATACCACTTGAAGGTTTCAAGTGTAGTAGAAGCATCTATTGGGTAGTTTCCAACTCTGATTTTTTTTTAATCTGTGAATAATTCAAGATATAAATTAAAAGATGTAACACCACCGGTTTTATTTAATTTACCATTTTTTATGTATTTTCATGTTATATTATAATTGGGTTGAGTTTTAGGAGTTTCTAGATGGTTTTGGAGTGTTTTGGAATCATTTTTTATGGTGAATGGTTTGAAAATAGTTAGAGGAAATTGTCCAACTTCTTGTAGAAATAGTGTAAGTGATTTTGGGAAGGTTCACAATTGGGGTATGTTTTTCCAAACTTTACACATTATAGG
The DNA here is from genome assembly GCA_963277665.1 of Viscum album. Taxonomy (NCBI): domain Eukaryota; kingdom Viridiplantae; phylum Streptophyta; class Magnoliopsida; order Santalales; family Viscaceae; genus Viscum; species Viscum album. Next base: position 1,650,275,208 of record OY728131.1, on the reverse strand, counting down.
ATAAACTATCCATGTGGAGACAGTGGGTAGAAACATGGTCGGTGCATGGTTTTTCAATCTATGTGAACCAATCATGTGAGGGGATGGTTTGGAGGTAGTATCATCGCATGCTTGGGGAATAGTTTTTCAAACCATGTGAAACAAAAATTTGTCTCCCTAGGTGATGTCCAGTAGCATGTGCATGGTTGGAACATAGTTTTTTAAACCATGCGACATGAATTAAATTCTCTGAAAATTAGTATTTAACTCATATCTTCACCATGTAACTCTCATTTTATCTTCTATTCTCCCAATATCTCTAACTCCTATTATCTCCTATGAATCCTTTATGATTCCCTTTTATTCATAAGGTTATTTTGACAAATCAAAGTGTTTTGGATCTCCAAAACCATCGGTAAGTCTCTATTTTCTCTCTTCCTCTTTAGATATTCTCATCTCTTATAACCTGAAAAGTTAGATCTAATATATTATGGATATATGTATTATCCATGATGTGTTTTTATGTGATCTTGATTGGATATATTGAAGTAAATGTGCTGTGAGCTTGGATTTGTAATTTTATTAGTGTCATTCTTTGGTTTCATCACCCATTCAAAGGTAGGTGGCTTCTCTCTCTTCTCCACTAATTTTAGAAATTGAAGGCTTGGTTTTCATTAAATGTTTTTTTGGATTTGAAAAGGAAATGTTTAATGATATCTTAAAGGGAACCCTTTTTGGTTTATTATTTAAGAACATGGTATTTTTAATGGATTTGGAAACCCCTTTGACTTATAATTTTAAATTATGGTTTTAAAATTATAGTTTTGGGAACAAAGGAATTTTAATGAATTTTAGAAAACCCCTTGATTTATAATTATAAATTTATATTTTTAAAATTATGGTTTTGGTTAAATACAAGAAAGATGTTTTATTAAATTTTTAAAAGGGAATAAGTGTTTATTATAGAATGGTTTTATATGAGAACTTGTCATACATGGTTGGAGTGTGATCATTTTACATATGAGGCCTTATAGATTTGGACTTGCTGCATGTTCCCGAGGGAACATGGGATTATCACCTTATGAAGACTCGGTGAAGGATGAATTACTACTTGAAAGTATTTGGATTATCATTTATCATTCATTTGTGTGTGAGTGTAGAACGTGGATGGGTATTCCAAGTGGAAATAAAGGTTGGACGGATTGATTTAGTTCAATTATTTTTTTAAAATTTTTTTATTATGGGAAATGGTTTTTATGTTCCTCTCTTTGTTATAAATTGAATTTATAAAGTGTGAGATAACGTGTTCTTGTCCTAGTGGCATGAGTTGGGAAGTCTCTTGGGTAAATCCTGCTTGGTATGATTACTCACCCAATGCATATGTACTTTGGTGCTTATGCAGATGTTATTCTTGAGGAAATAGGTAAAGTAAAGGTCTTGTATTTATCTAATGGTTCATCATGATAATACCTTCTCAAATTGGTGTTTGGAGCTTAGGGATATCTCTTGGTGTCATGGGAGTGATTCCACATCAGAGTTTCTACATCAATTTGTATTTCAGTTTTAGTTGGTTTACATGTTTTACTTCATCTCTGCCACTCTAATATTTATATTTTACTGGTTTTCTTTTGAGTTGTATTATTATTACTCATGCATCATGTAGTGGGTTTGGTTTTCTATATTTTTTTGACAAGTTGTTTTGTTATAAAGGGAAAATCATCCCCCAAAATTTTACTAATATCTTGGAATTTATTAATAGGATTTGGTGTCGTAGGGATGTCACCTAAGGTTAGTGACACCTCTAACTAGACCCAAGCCAATGGGTAGGGTGAGGATGTTACAAATGGTATTAGTCTTCATTGATCTATCACCTTGGAATGTATAGATCCCCATGCTAGATTGGACACTAAGAGGGGAGGATTGAATCAGTGGTTTCTTTTATGAATCCATTTTATTATTGAATTCAACCTCTTGTACTTATTAAGGTTCTCAATCCACTCAATATTATCACTACTACAAATCGGGGCTTTAACAGTGCTAGTAATAGGGTTTTATTAGCACTTCAAAAGTGCTGATATTGTAAGCGATGTTAAAAGGGAGGTTTTTAACAGTGCTAAAAAAAGTGATGTTAAAGACGCCCTTTATCATCACTTTTTTAGCATTATTAAAGGGTTCCTTTAATAGTGCTATTTTTAGCACTATTAAAAATATGAAAAATAATTATTATTTTTTCACGCACCCCTGACACCCCCTTTCTCAGTGCTTACAGACCCTTTCTCAGCCCTTTTGACTACCCCATCCTTTGTCATGCACCACACCTCCTTCCTTAGTACTAGAAGGCTACTGTAAATACTTGTGCATGCCTATATTTTCTCTCAAGACCTCCCTTATGTGACTGAATGTTGTTTACTACTATGTCATGTATATTTTGTTGTATATTTAATAACTTTTCTATTTATTTTTATATATTGTTAAATATGTGATATATCTATATACAGTTATATTTATTTCTATATATTATATATTATATATTCATTTATATATATATTAGAATATAAATGTGTGTGTGTGTGTTTATTAATACACACACATATGTATATATAAAAATTATATCTACATATTATTACATTTTTATAAGGTAAATAAAATGGATAATTATCTATTTTAAATAAAATTAATGATAAATATTTATTTTTTATATTTAAAAATACATTTTTACTTAAATATGTTTATATATGTATTTATACAAGTGATTTATTATAAGTAAATATAAGAAAATATGAATATATTTAATTATAAATAAAACAAAATGATAAAAAATGATAAAATTTAAAAACCATGATATCAATTTGAATGTAAGACCTGATAATAAATTTAGTCCCCCCCAATGACAATAAGACCCCCTTAAATGAGGCTGAAAATCCATCGAATGTTAAAAAATTGAGGTACCGCGACTAAAAACTCAATTTTGGAGGACTTATTGGCCTTTTTTGACCTCAAAAAACAATGATTAAGGATCCTCGATCAATACAGCGTAGAGATCATCGCAAAATTCGATTTAATATGTGGTAGAGCCCAAACAGACACTCGGATCAAAAGTTATGGTCGTTTGAAGTTTGATTTATGTTTTCAACTTATTTTAGATCTTTTATTGATTTTTTTATTTTTATTATCTTTAAATTATTATTAAATGAATATTAGTCAGTAATAATTATAAAATTTTTAATTAAAAATAAATTTTTAATTATTATATAAGTCATTTTCCCTAAATATATTATATATTAAGTGTAAATTCTTATTTAGAATTATCTAAAACATATTTAAAAAATATATATATTATATTTATATCAATATCAATATATTTATATATTTATATATTATTTTTAATGAAATATTTTTTTAAATATACCCTCTATCATCTCTAGTAAAAAATCCCTAATAAAGGATCACTTTTATCAGTGCTTTTTAGAAGCGCTTATAAAGACCCCCTTTATCAGCACTTTTTTACAAGATCTGATAAGGGGGCCCTTTTAATAGTGATTTTTTAGAAGTGTTGATAAATACCCCCTTTACCATCATTTTTTTACGAGATCTGATAAAAGGACCCCTTTAATAATGATTTTTTAGCACTATTAAAGACCCCCTTTTACAGTGCTTTTAGCTAGCAGTGAATAAACCCAGTTTTGTAGTAGTGTATCTTTCAAACTCACCTCGTGTGCAGTATTAACAATAGAAAGAGTAGCACATGGTATTTACAAGGTTTGGAATAAAGAACCACTCCTTTACATGTTGGTTATTCCCCCCAACATGGATTCTTCATTATAATTTCACTATCTCTAAAAGTGGTTATAATGGATCTGGATCCAACCAAGAGTATTTGGATGCTTTTGACTCTAACCAAAAGACTTCTTACTCCAAATATAATTGAGAGGCTCCTCATACTCTTGGATCCAACCAGAAGACTTAAACTTCTCCCGAATCCACTCAAAAGGCTTCACCTCTGATGAAAGGCTTGATCCACTTTAGGTTGATCTGGTGATCTCCCTCCACAAGCTTGTTGAATTATACTTTCCTGTGTACTTTGTTCAAGTATCTTAAATATCCTTTAGTAGGGTTTTTTTCCTTGATCAATAATTATAATCACCTTTAACTGATTATTTTCTTCATTGAAATAATTCTCGGGCTATACTTCCTTCTTAATGAAGTCTTGGCCTCACTTCGATGTGTGCAAGGGTGCACACAAATATTATTCTATATTTTATGAAAGGATAAACTTACAAAATCTTAAATTTCTTCCTCTAGAATTATAAACTCAATTCAAACTCATCAAATACACTTCATGCATGAAAGTGTAATGGCATTTGAACATTTTGTTTTAGGAATCTCAATGTTTGTACATGTTCATATAAGAATGCATGCACCACTTCCTCTTTCTTCTTCCAAGATTCACACACCTCACTTATATCTCATGAATTTATGTCATAATATTCATGTGTATCATGTAACATGAAAGTATTTTGTTTAAGGGGTGTGTACACGATGTCCCTTGTGTTTCTTTATGCACACACACACACACTGTTTATTGTTTTTGTTTAGGTTCACCACATGTGAGTCATGAATGTGCATGTTCACTTTCTTAGCCCAAACTAAATGCTTGATTCATAGGTTGTGTACACTATTTCTATTCCTTATTTCATGTAAACCCAAATGGTTATAATCCTTTTGATGCATGAAAACCCTTCATCATGAGATAGAGTATATTGTCTCGATGTCTCAACCAAAACACACGAACCAAAAAGGCCTCATGGTTCTGGGTGCCTCACACAAACTAGGGAGGTGAAACACACTATACCTATATAGATTCACGAAAAAAATTATTCATGAAATATTTCATGAGTGCGTTTCACTTTTTGAAAGCTTTTAGGATCCAACTTCTTCTACAATAAATCCAAAGGCTTTACAGAATTCATTGTCCTTCGCAAACAAGTTTTTGGGTGCTATTTTTTTCAAGATATCTCTCAAAATAATGATCTACAACAACCCTTCTCAGCCTTAGGAGATATCTATTTGTAGGTATATTCTATCACCTCATATCCATTTTTTCAGCCACATCCAAGACTCTTTAAATTCCTTGAGATTAATTTCATATCATGGATATTTTAAATATCCTAAGTCATTTAGGATATCATTTAACATATGACCAAAAACATAGTGTTTTCTTCTATGAGTTCTCATTTTTTTTCTTTGTGATTTCATCCTCATCTACATGCTATAACTGCATGTATCTCATCTATTTAATATCAAACACATCCATTTCTTTAATTTCATCTCCAACTCGCATTTGCATCCGATTGAGATATGTTCTTTGAATTCTATGAATTTATGCGAGATGTTAGATTACATGCATGGTTTGGGTTCATTCTTATAGTCCTCATGCTATTGGTAGAATACTCATATGATGTCCATAAGATCAGTAATGGCAGTTCGGTCATTGATTTTGTGTACTTGATCTCCTCAGATGAAGGTCAAGGTTGAATATGATCACTCAGTTGATTGGATGATGTAGATGAAATGATACAATGATTGTTGTTATGTCCATATTTTAAGCATAGGAATAGTACTCTGATCATCTCAATATCCCACATTAAAATGTCCAAGTTGTTGGGTGCAGTATATCAAACAAGATACTTAATAGACCTTCAATAATTCTCTTCCCCCTCTTCTAGTACTACCCCATACCGATTCTCCTCACCATCATTCCACCCTGCACAGTGGTGTCACCACTTCTATTCCCTATACACGGGCACCTTTGGGGTATGCTTATTCCCACCCATGCCCCTATGATTGGCCTAGGCTGGTTCCCTTAATTGTGATCAACCTGTTAGGGTCCCACATTGGGTTTAGGTTGATCCGGTCTTGGTTGGCTCATAGATTAACCTATTTTTTAAGTAAGGTCGCAAATAAAATACTTAACAAAAATACTAAGTATTGAATAAAACAAAGATATAACAAATAAAATCCCAATCCACCTTATTCTCATATTCTTCTCTCATTTATCATGCAATATATATTCATATTTTTTCATGGTCATTTTTGTACATCCTCATGTATTAAAAATAGATTGCATGGGAATTCTTCTTCATGCAATTACTTCTAGAATGGTAATCACTTATGGTAAAAAATGTGCACAATATATTCCACGTGTTGTCTTAACTTTTAATATCACTTTAACAATCATCATATTTAATAAGAATAATTTTCCAAGTGTGACATCCAATTCTATTGCATGAATCCATAACAATTCTCCATGCATCACAACTACCTCATCATTAAATTACCAATCACGTATTGACATGTCATTGACAGAAAATTCAACATTGCACCCAGAAATCTATCCCTTTGTATTTTATTGTCAATACCTCTTTAGCACACTTTGCAGTAGTCAATATGTGTGCTCAAAATTTTCTCCCCCTTATTGGAAATCAAATGAAAAGTAAAAAAGTGTAGAAAATCTCAAAACATGTTCTCCTACCTTTGAATATTATTTATTCAATACCTTAGAGAGAGAGGTAAGATATCACATGGTTTTTCTTAGTAGAGAGCCTTTAGTGAATCAACTCTAAGTATAATTGGGATTACCCGATGTATAAAATAAGAGAGATATGACCAAGGTTTTCAATGCTTCTCATAAACAAACTTGCATGTGAAATCATGCTCAGAATGTCTCAATTTTCATTCAAGGGGTTGAAAATAATCAGATTTAATAATGACATGAAAAATCCTACACATACTTCAAAAAACACATTATTAAGTTCAAGTTCAAACATATATATCCCCATTTATCTCATTTTTTTCATCAACCAATCACTCCCCCTTAATTGATACTTTTAATAAAATTAATAATGGTGGATGAAAGTGTGATTTGTATGCCTCATTTTCAATTTTTATTAATCTGTTTTGAAGTTTCACATTCACTATATAGTGAAGATATAATAGTTTTATCAAACCAATGCTCCCCTTAAGGGATGAAACCATCTCATTCAATTCCCTGCATGTTAGTACAAAAGCATTCATATATAATGGAATAAGGAGGGACCTTACTTGTTTATCAATGTGAACATAAAGTTTATGATATTTTTCTCAACCAAGTTTCTCCATTATCTCTAGTCTTAATGTTTCCACATCTGATTTTCAAATATGATTTATCCTTTGGTAACAAGGAACTCATCACTCCAACCACTTAATTTTGTGAGGTCATTCTTATTTCTTCATCCATCAAATCATATTCATTTCCTGATGCAATCTCCATTATATTCATGGCTTCTTCTTATGCAGGAAATGTGGTTAAACATCTTATTTCATTGTAACTAACTTTATTACATCTCTTACACAGAACATATTCAATGCATGAGTTTTCATTTTTGTCAACCTATCATGAAATTCATATTCTTTATTTGGAATAATCATTTTTCCTTTAGATCCATCTTTTGTTTGTACTTCTTCTAACTTTTTAGCTTTCTGTAAATTATCTGGAAAAATCACAAGAATGTATTTGGGAATGTTGACTACTTTTTTGGATTTTACACATGGATTTACATTTCATTATCTCTTTTATATAAGATAGGATATCTCATTGTTCTTCTTGTTGAATTTTGATTTAACAATATTCTTGTTTTGTTCACAACCTAAGGATGAATTATCACCATTTCTATTATGTGAATTTATCTTTTCTAGTATATGTCTTCTCTTTTCTTAATCTTTTCTCCCCCTAAATATATTACTTCTATGATTCTCATTATTTGAAATATTTTGCAAAAAACTAATGCCTTGTGTCCAAATTTCTAGCAACACCAACAATATCATGTGTTCCTTCTTTTCTTTTAAGGTGTAATCTATTTAGATTTCACATATTGTGAACCTAGTTATTTCTGAGTGAAACTATCACTCTTTGTTACACTTCTTGGGGAATATTTATTCAATAATATTTTCTTATCCACCCATGATGTGGTGGGTTTATCATAATTTTTCACCATCCATACTTTCCCAAATTTTGGTTTAGAAACTGTATCTAATATTAAAATATCATTAGTACACAAGATAGTTTCTGATTTATGGGATACCTTCTTCTTGTAGGATGTTTCCTTTTGATAAGAGAGTGATCTCATGCTCTTCTTGGATTCATGATCCTTTGAGCACACTTGTGTAGCAACATCTCTTTTCATAGTAATATGGGAAGTTCTGACTTGTAGTGATTCCTAATTCTTTAATCTTGCCTCTAGCTTTAATCACTTCATGTTGAGAGAGTTCTTCTCATACTCAAATTATATTAGCTTGGATTCTCATTTCTCCTTCAGATTCTTCATTTTATATTCATCTATATTTTTTTATTCTTACAAATAATTGTCAAGCTCCTTTAATCTATTATCTTTTTCCACTAATTGAGAAGCTTTGACAACCATAAAAACTTTGTGAAATTTTTCAAATGCATGGAAAGCCTCTACAAATACAATCTCAAAGAATTATTTCTCATAAACACTTCCTTGAAATTATTCAACAACTTAATCATATCTTTCATTACAAATAGAAATTTTTTCTTCCTTTTCTTTTACAATTTTTGTGAGAGTGTTTGAAATACCAACTCTTTTAAGTAATGCCTCTTCCATGACATCAACTTCTTCTTCCAGCTATAATTTTTCATCTTAAAGAAGCTTTATGCCAACAATAATACATTTTACCACATCTCTAGGGATATTATTCAGATGTTCTTTGAGTACATACTGAAGATCTCTAAGTGATCCATCATCATCATAGCTTGAATAGGATTCATCATAAGAATAGTAGTTTAAAGAATTATTGCATGTTGTACCTTTAAAATTACCTCATATTTGAGGCATATCTTCATTTACACTAATATTACTCTTTAGATTCCTTGCTTATCTCTTCTTCCTATTATTTTGAGTCTTCACATAAATCTCCATCTGAGGTTTCTCGCTCATTTCCTGAAATATTCACTTCATAACGACTCACTTGGATATTTAGAGGTGACCTTCTCTGATACCACTTGTAGAGCCCCAGTATGGAATGAACATTGAGAGGGGAGGGGTGAAAAGGTGGTTTCGTTTACGAATCACTTTTCTTTTTGAATTCAACCTCTTGAACTTGTTAAGGTTCTCGATCCACTCAGTATTATCTCTCAAACTCACCTCATGCATAGTATTAATAATAGAAAGAGCATCACACAGTATTTACAAGGTTCGGCATAAAGAAATACACCTTTCCATGTTGGTTATTCCCTCCAACATGGATTTTGTATTATAATTTCACTATCTCCACAAGTGGTTACAATGGCTCTAGCTCTAACTAAGAGTCTCTATTTTCTTTTGGCTCTAACCAAAAGAATTCTTCCTTCATCTCCAACCAAGAGATTCCTTCAACTCCGAGATCCAACCAGAAGACTTCAAATTCTCCCATATCTAACTGGAAGGATTCACCTATAATGAAATGTTTTATCCAATTTATATTGATCTGATGATATCCCTCCACAAGCTTGTTGAATCACACACGAACATGTACTTTTTTCAAGTATCTTCAACAGCCTTTGGTAGGGTATGTTGGCCTTGATCAATAATTCTAATCACCAGTAACTGATAAGTTTCCTCAGTGCAACATTAATCATGTTATTCTTCCTTCTTAATGAAGTTTTTTCCTCACTTAGATGTGTTCAAGGGTGCACAAAAATCTTCTTCTATATTTTATGCAAGGATGAACTTACACAATCTCAAATTGCTTCTTATAGAATTATTAACTCAATTAAAACTCATAAAATACACTTCATGCATGGAAGTTTAATGGAATATAAACATTTTTTTTCAAGTATGTCAATGTTTATATGTGTTCATGTAAGCATACATGCACCACGTCCTCTTTCTTCTTCCAAGATTTACATACTTCACTTATATCTCATGCATGTATGTCATCATATTCATGTGTATCATGTAAAATGTAAGTCCTTTGTTTAAGGGGTGTGTACATTTTTTCCCTTTTGTTTCTTCACGCACACCTTGTATGCACACATACACACTATTTATTCTTTTTGTTTAGGTTCACCGCATGTGAGTCATGCATATGCATGTGCATTGTGCTTAGCTCGAACTGAATGGTTGATGCATGGGTTGCGTGCACTGTTTCTCTTCCTTCTTTCATGTAAAACCCAAATCATTATAAGCCTTGTGATGTGTGAAATCCCTTATTCATGATACATAGTATACTTTCTAGATGTCTCAACTAAAATGCACCTTATGATTCTGGGTGCTTCGTGCAAACCCGTGAGGTGCAACACACTATCCCTATATGGATTCGCAAAAAAATCTTCAAAAAGTAGTTCAAGAGTGCATTACACTTTTTTAAATATTATACGATCCAACTTATTCTTTATGAAATCCAAATGCTTTACGGAACTCACTATCCTTCACGAATGAGTTCATGGGTGCTCTTTTTTCGAGATCTCTCTCAAAAATGACAATTTGAAACAACCCTTCTCAGCCCTGGGATCTCTCTATTTATAGGTAGATTCCATCACCTCATATCTATTTTTTAAGACACATCCAAAAATCCTTCAATGCCCTAAGATTAATTCCTTGTCATAGCTCTTTCAAAGATCCCAAGTCGTTTGGGGTATCATTTAACATACATTGAAAAACATGGTGTTTTCCTTCACGAGTTCTCATTTTTCATTTGTGGTGTTATCCTCATCTACATGTTATAATTTCATGCATCTCATCTATTTAAGATCAAACACATACATTTCTTGAATGTGTTCTGTAACTCATGTTTGCATTCGGCTGCGATATGTTCTTCGAATTATATGCATTCATGCGAGACTTTAGATCACATGCATGATTTTAGTTTACTCTTATGATCCTCATGTTGTCAAAAAAATATGTATATGGTGGCTAGGAGATCGGCCATGGTATTTCATTTTTTGATATGGCGTACTTTATCTCCTCAGATGAAGGCCAAGGTTGAATACAATTTCTCAATTAATTATACAGTGCAATGAAATGATCTGGAAGTTTTGGTTCTATCTGTCTTTTAAGAGAATGAATAGTACCATGCTCATCTCAGTGTCTCACATTGAAACAACCAAGTTTTGGGGTGGGGTATATCAAACAAGCTTCTCAATGGACCTGCCATAATGATCTTCCCCCTATCTCGGTATCTCCCCGTACCAGTTATCCTCACTGTTGTGTTTCCCCACACAGTGGAATCATTGCTCTTTCACCCTATACACAAGCACCTATGAGGGAATGTTTGTGCCTACACATGCCCCTATGATTAGCCTAGACTATTTCCCTTGGCTGTGGTTGACCCTCCAGGGTCCCACATGTGGTTGAGGTTGATCCATCCTTGGCTAGCTTGTAGACTGGACTATTTTTTAAGTAAGGCCACAAATAAAATACTTAGAAAAAATTCTAAGTATATAATAAAACAAATCCATATAAAATAAAATCCCAAGACACCTTATTATCATATTATTCTCTCATTCATAATGTAATATATATTCATATTTTTGCATGGTCATGTCTACACATCCCCATGCATTAAAAACATAATGCATGGGAATTATTCTTCATGTAATTACTTCTAGCATGGTAAGCACTTGTCGTAAAAAAATGTGCACACTCCTTTTCACATGTTGTATTTACTTTTAAGATCACTTCAAAAATCATTAGATTTAACAAGGAGAATTTTACAAGCATGACATCCAATTCCATTGCATTAATCCATAACAATTCTTCAGGCATCACCACTACCCCATCATCAACTTACCAAACACATATTGACATGTCATTGAAGAAATTGAAACATTGTTCCCAATAGAATGGTAGTAAGGAGATAGGAATTTTGGAACATGAAATGTATAGAATAAAAAAATATAACTAACCTCTTTATACTGAACTTTAAGTGACCAAGTTTTTATGAGTACAAAAAAAGTGTTCTAAGACGCTTTTATGTTCTTTACCATCTCATCATTTTTGGTTTAGCTGATGAGTGTATCATATCATGCATTGGTAGTCAAACTTCCCATTAGGACTGCATTTATCATATTATTTTTAATGATTTTTTGGAATTTGTTGTGATTATTGTTGCATTTGATGACTTGAAATATTATAATCCTTCAGCTTCTAGTGATTGATGAGTAAGTAGTGTTTTGTTCTAGTTATAGAAAATGAAACTAGTTAAATGTCATTAAAATCCACAAGTAGAGGTTATAGAAAATATGGTTGCACCTGAGCCACATGTGAACCAATAACTTATTCAGATCATTTTGCAAGATTTTTAAGTGGTAGACTAGGAAAATAGAAATGAAGAAACAAGATAAGTGGATTATTATTTTTAATTTCATAAAAAAAATCACCAATATTTACGGGGGATTCAGAACCTAAAAAAGTGGAAGTGTGGCTCAATAGAATGAACCAAATTTTTTATTTCTTTAGAACACCAGTTTACCTTAAGGTGAATTTAGAAATTTACATGCTGGTGGATCTTATATTCCAATGGTGGGGTTTATATGTCCAAGATAAAGTTGACCAAGTCCTTACATGGGAGGATTTTGAATAATTATTCAACAATAAATTATATCCACACACCTTCAAACTAGATAGAATAATAGATTTCTTCAAGTTTAATTAATACAATCTATTAGTGATGGAATATTCTACTAAGTTTATAAACTTGGTTCATTTTTCTTCTGAAGTATCCACTAATGTTTCCCTAAAGGCATACATCTTTGAGTTGGGGATACAACTATAAATTCATTCTAAGATAGTTTTCCTCTATATTTCTGATTATATAGAGATGATGAATAGAGTGATAGTGGCAAAAAGGGATATCACTGAAAACCCAAATAGAGGAAGTAAGTTTGTCTCCATAGGAGCAAGTGGTAACTCTAATGCTAGAACCAAGCATAATAGGAACATTTAGTTCCAAGGTAGTGGAGCATCTCAAAATCAAACAATAGGATCAGTTAACTTTCCTTCAAAACCCAATACCAAGACCAGATGTTTCTAATGTGGTTCATTTGAGCATATGAAATGAGATTTTATAACACCACCTAGAGAATGTCACAACTATAATAATATGTGACAATTCTAGCATTATTGTTGTAGCACTCTAAATTCAGTGGTTAGAAATGCCTCACATGTGTCTCAAACTTCTTATTCTTCGATAGGGAGATCTCATTAGAATAATTATTATTCTCATAACCGAGCAAGACAATGTGATTTTAGGAACACCATGACTCCTCAAAACAATGAAATCAATGTAAGGAAATAAAGAAAAGGGGGAGAAAGTAAGCAATTGTATGGTGTTGGGAAGACACTACTACAGATAGTGCTTTTAAAAGTGCTAGAAAATTCTTTTAACAATGATTGAAAAGCACTATTAATCTCAGCGAAGATAAAGGGGTCCCCTTTAACAGCAGTAAAAAAACACTAATAAAGACCCCCCCTCCCTTTATTAGTGTTATTTTAGCATGGATAAAGGACACTTTTATCAGCCCTATTTTTAGTGTTGATAAAGGACCACTTTATCGGCCCTCAAAATAGTGCTGATAAAGTGGGACTTTATCAGCACTCTAAATATCACTGATAAAGGGGGAATTTATCAGTGCTTGAAATAGAACTAATAAAGGCCTAGCTATCTGTGATGTGCTATTTATATAAAATCACACCCACCAACACCTTCGCATCAAACACACACACCACATGCACAGCACACACAAGAACAAAAAATCACACACATGAACAAAGCAGCCCACACAAGGGTTTGGTAAACAATTATGTATACATTTCAAACAATTTTTTATATAATTACATTTACAATTATCCAAAAAACAGTTAAAAACATTAATGTTTCATCCTTTGACATCTGTGATCCCCTCTCAAAAATGTCCGCCCAAGGTATTAGTTGCAGAAAAAATCATCCCAACTCAAGAAAAAGGTTCCACCTATATAAGAAAAAAATATTATATTAGTAATAATATAGAGAAATGAATTAAACATTAATATGAAAGAATACATTTATAAAATGTAAATTTTTAATAAAAAAGACACATTTTGAGTCATACAGGTCACACCATGCATCGTATTGAGGTGGGGTTGATTCTTACACATCACAAATGAGTTATGAATCATTGTACTAAAATATCAAAATAATCTTAATGGGTTTTCTTGGTTTTGAGTATGTCCCTTATTTTTTTACTAAAATTAATATCAAATTTAAATGACATATTTGGATTTATACCGGTCACATTATTAATTGGATTAAGGCATGGCTGAATATTCCTACACCTCACAAATGACTCATGGATCATTGTTCTAAAGTATCAAAACAATCTGAATGGGTTTACTCAGTTTCCAGTATAACTGTTGTGTTTTTTACTAAAATATCATTTCAAACCAAAAACACCCATTATGAGTCATACCGGTCTCATCGTGCATTTATTTTAGGTGAGACTACTTCATACACGTCACAAAGGACTTACAAATCACTTTACTAAATTATTAAGACAAACAGAGGGAGTTTTCTTGGTTTTTAATGAGTGAAATGTTTTGATCTAAAATTCCAATTTTAAAATGATAACAGACACTTTTAGTCATACTGGTCACACTGTGCATTGGATTGAGGTGTGGTTGATTCTTACACACCAAAAATGACTCATTGATCATTTTATTAAACTATAAAAACAATCCAAATGAATTTGCTCAATTTTCAATATGTCACTTGTTCTTTTTACTTAAATTAATGTCAATTTTAAATAAAAACACATTTGGATTTGTACCTGTCACATCATTCATCGAATTGAGGTGTGGTTTATTCCTAAACATAAAAAATGAATCATGGATCATTATTATAAGGTATAAAAACATTCCCAATGAATTTTATCAGTTTTCAGTAAGTTAGTTGTATTTTTTTACTAAAATATAATTTCAAAATGGAAACACACTTTTTGAGCCATACCGGTCACATCATGCATAAATTTTATGTGATACTAATTAATACACATTATAAAGAACTTAAGAATAATATTACTAAATTATTAAGACTATCAGAAATCATTTTCTTGGTTTTCAGTGAGTGGCACGTTTTGAGCTAAAATGTAAATTTTAAACTAATAACAAACACTTTTATCCATACTGGTCACATCATGCATCGGATTGAGGTGTGGTTGATTAATACACATAAAAAATGACTCATGGATCATTATTATAAAGTATAAAAACAATCCAAATGTTTTTGCTCAGTTTTTTTATGTCAGATGTTCTTTTTACTTTAGTTAATGTCAATTTTAAATAAAAATACATATTTGGATTTATACCGGTCACATCGTGCATTGTATTGAAGTGGGATTGAATATTACATGTCAAAAATGAACCATGGATCATTTTCCTAAATTATAAAAACAATATAAATGTGTTTTCTTGGTTTTAAGTATGCCAGTTGTGTTTTTTTACTAAAATTGATGTCAATTTTAAATAAAAAGAGACGCTTTGAGTCATACCAGTTGCATCGTGCGTCAGATTGAGGTGTGGTTGATTCCTAAAAGTCACAAATGACTTATATATCGTTTGTATAAAGTATAAAAACAATAATAATGTGTTTTATCAGTTTTTATTATGTCGATTGTGTTTTTCTACTAAAATATCATTTCAAATTGGAAACATGCATTTTGAGTCATATCGGTCGCATCATGTATCAGTTTGACCTGAGACTATTTCATACACATCACAAAGAACTTATGAATAATTTTCCTAAATTATGAAGATAATAAAAGTGATTTTTATTGGTTTTCAATGAGTGACATGTTTTGAACTAAAATGTCAATTTTAAACTGATAATGAACACTTTTAGTCATATCATTCACACTGTTCGTTGGATTGAGGTTTGGTTTATTCCTAGACATCACAAATGATTGATAGATCATTTAACTAAAGTATCAAAACAATACAAATACATTTTCTTGGTTTTTAGTATGTTAGTTGTGTTTTTTTGATAAATTTATTGTAAATTTAATATAAAAATACACACTTAAAGTCATAACATTCACACTGTATGTCAGATTTAGGTGAGGTTGATTCCTACATGTCAAAAATTACTTATGGATCATTTTACTAAATTATCAAATCAATCTTAATGTGTTTGCTCAGTTTTCAGTATGTCACTTGTTTTTTTACTAAAAATACTATCAACTTTAAATAAAAATAGACACTTTGAGTCATACCAGTCATATATTCATTATATTTGTGTACATTATTCCATCAGGCATGTTGCCCATTCATTTCTAAACAAATTTATATCATCTTGTAAATAGGAGTCTTTTTGACAATCATGATAGTACTAAAAAAATATAAATATACAAAGGATTAATAAATATTTTAAATTAAATAGTAATAATTTTAGAAAATAACTCTTCAACGATGCTAGTTTGTTCATGGAATATGATCTATTTCATAAATTTACAAACATAATAACCATATTCTTTATCATTTTTTTATTTTCTACACTACAAAAACATTGAGAAAAATTAGTAATGTTTTTTATATGTGTTTGGATAGTGAAATATTATTAAATATACCCTGATTTGTATCTATTTTTAGTTCTTGTGATGTTTCTTGTCCTTTTCCCCTGGCCTCATTCCATGATGTAGACGATATTCATGCACCGCCCTATCATAATATAATCCTCATTAAAAGATAATATAAATTATATAACTAGATATTTATTTCTAAAATGTTGGATGTAGTTTATTAAAAATTAACAAACACCATCACGTGTGGTCGGTTTGTTGGATATCCTTGTAGTGAATCCAGGAAATAAATCTTTGGAGTATCCAAATTGACCGCAATGAGCATCCAATACTACCTAAGAACACAAAAAATAATAAGTAATGAAAGAAATTAAAATATATTTGATATGATTAAATTGTAGAGTTTTACCCCTATATAATTGGTATTAATAAGAGTTTGTCATCTGTAACTTTTATATTAAAATATTTGAGCAGGCCTTCCAGTATTTCATCCTCTTTCTCAGATTGTATTTTTGTTTATTTTGTAGAGGTAACGTAAGGACTAATGAGTCCAAATTTTTTTCATATATACGCCTGCGAAAAATATGAAATGTATTTAGTCATAATTATCATAGTATATCATCTTTTGGAAAATCAAATCATGAAAACATACCTCATGTATACATTTACAACTGAGACACCTAGCCAGTCATACTCCAGGATTTCACTTACATTGTCAACACTAATGAAATATGGATCTTCCCCTTTATATATATTTTCATCAAAAATAATTGTGTGAGTACCACCATCTTTCAACTTCATATTCACATGATCCTGTAATGATAATAAATGTGGTTATAGAACAGGCGGGTTTAAGGCACTTTTGGTAGATCATTTTGATCGGTTAGTTGATCCTTGAGATGGTTTTGAGTCGTTCTTTCTTTCCACCTCCTTCCCTGTGTCCATCTATAATAACATTCATCAGTTCAGACCTTTTTTCATTAAATGTTAAAGGTTTATCTTGAAAAATAAATTAGAAATAAATACCTCCTTATAGACATTTTTTTACAAGTTGTGACGGTCAGGTGATGAATGTTCCAAGAGCTTGTTCAGCCTTATGAATATCTTCATCATCAATTGGAATAGGTAGATCGACGCTCGAATCATGGAATACATTAATCAACACTTTTACATGACCTGTTGGAAGTGGTCTATTGTGTAGCATGGCATTCTGGATATTGAACACCATAGCCCTCGCTACAAGGCGATGGGTGGGTGTTGATAGATATAAAACACAATCATTTTCACCCTATACAATATCAGTACAAGAAAGGTATCAGTGTCTATCTGATTCAAAATTCATAGAAACAATTATTAGAACATTGATAACCTTAGCTAAGATAGGTTTTTTAGGGGAATGTCTCACCTCAAAGCTAGTGGGGGTGGGGCGGGATCTTCACACATTGGTTGTTCTTGAGTTTTTTCTTATCTTTTCCCCCCACCATCAAATTTTCTATAAACTCTATCTATAATTTCATATGTTCTTCAAGGATAGATACTCTTTATCTCATCATTTTAATTTATTCACTTTGATCCTCCTCTTGGTTTTTTCTCAAAAAAATGTTTGGGGTGTCACCCCAAAACCCGCACCTCTAACGCGGTCATACTTCTCTGGTTGTTTCAGGGCCACTGAAAATATTTCTGCATCTGTTTTGGATGTTACTAATTCCTATGACTATGCCAAATAGAAAATATAGGAAAATAATTAAACATTGTTATGTAATATTGATTTAAATCAAAACAAATATTTATTATGTCATGCTTACACATGTTTCCCACACTTTTTGTGTGTTTTCATCTATTAGTATCCCATATTTATTTAGATGTGCCTCCTTCCATAGCACATGGAGTGGGATGGAAGTGACTTTATATTTGGATTCATCAATTTGCATATAAATAGAGGAATATAGTTATGGTGTTGTTTTATGTCACATAAAAGTATTATGGTAGATTTAAAATATGTACCAATTTTTTTCAAGTGAAGCATGCCCCATTCTTTCTTTACAGTAGGGGTATGCTAGTTATGTTGCTCATTCCTTATTTTTAGCACTCAGTTGTTGTTTCATAAATAAAAAATTTTCGATCAAAGTGATGAATACACATATTATCAGACAATGTATTACCAAACACAATGTACCTAAAAAGAATGCTTCACATAACGGCTAGTAAATGCATCCCATGATCCTTAGTTTATCAAGTGTGCATAAATAGGAGGTGGGTTTAGGTTTATTTTCCCTTAAATATATTTAAGATAACATCTTGTTAAAATTGTGTGAAATCCTCTGTGAATCATTCTAGAAACCCTTAATACATATTCCTTGTGTGAGTCATCCACTATAAAAGAAATCTACAAGGTATGATGAAGAGTAAGTCAATGTTTCATTATTTTATTTTTTAGTAAATTAAAGAAATAATATCATAATGTTACTGTAATATCTCCCTGCATAAGTGTCTTAAGCCCGGTGACAACATGGTGATACAACTGTACATCAATTGGCACACGTTGTCGAGCGACGATTCTAATGTAACTACTGAACATGGAATTGTTAGGGTTAACATGCTAGCCCCGCTTATTCTATCTGACCTCATATTTGATGCCTTTTTCTTTTGGCTTAAGTATTTTTGCTAACACTGTCAAACTACAATACTCCTATTTTTTCCATGCTGTCAGTGTTTCACTACCTACCATTTCCTCAATTTCAACATCATCAATATGTTCCTATGGAGTGTTAGCATCATCATGTGTAGATGGTGGTTGTACCTATTCACTGGGAGCAATAGCAGTAATAGGTTTAGAAACCTATTGGTCCTTTGCACTGTGAGTAGTAGCAAGTTGAGAGACTTTTTGTTCCTCTCCACTGCGAGCAGCATCAGGTTGAGAGACCAGTTGTGCCTCAGGATTGGGATCATCATCATGTGAATGAGTAATTATCTACAGAAGTGGTTTAACATTTAATTTAGATTATATAAAAGTAGTAGTAAACAGATAATAACATAGGTAACACAATGTATATTACAAAAAAATATAACCTGATTGTTTAACTCTCTTTTTTTAAGACTTAAGGGGTTTACCCCTATATTGACTATCCAAATATCTTCATTGTGGTATCGTATGACATAAAAAATGTTGTCTACATTGGGACCGCTGTGAAATGATTGTGACATCCCAATGAAAGGGTCATAATCTGTTGAATTTTCATCTGACCCTTTAGTGGTTTTGGTCGATAACAAAACAATTGACTACTTTCGGTTTGTGGGATCTATAACATAAAATAATTGTACTTTCTGTGATTTCATTATAAATAGTTCATATTTACACCCTTCCTTACTAAAATCAACTTTCATAAATCCCAACTCATCTATTTTAACAGCACACGTGTTATCAACCCACTTGCATTGAAAAATCAGTACTTGGAAGTTTATATAATCCAACTCTCATATTTTTTTTTTGATGCCAAAGTATGAAATATTCTCATAAATTGGATTTGTGTCCTTAGCACTAGAAACATGAATCACTTCATCCACAAGTGTAACTCCACTATTTTTCATGGTACTTCCTTCATAATGTTCATTAGTATAGAATTTATAACCATTAATTACATAATCATTATAATATAATACATACAAACTTGGTCCTCCAACTATCCATTGAAGTCGTTTTGAAATTGATTCTGGATTTTCATATGACTCCTTAAATATATGGTCCTGAAACCATCCTATAAACTATCAATTATGTGTATTTGATATCCATTTTTTATCCCTTGATGGATTCAAATGCCTAAGAATGTCTTTTTCAATTTCGACATATGGGTCAACCTCCAAACTATTATAAAAACGTAAAGGTGGGCCTACTTCTGATCTGTAATATTGATTTTGAAAACCTCTCTTCTAGAAATTCCTTTACCCACAAGCCACCCAGTGTGATGAGATTTTATTAGACTAATGCTTTCCACACTGGATAGCTATTCGGTATAAAATTAAATGGTTTCCTCAACAATATATCACTTCACAATATAACCCTCTAGATGACTTTGATTTTTGACATACCCTTTTAAGATATTCATATACCGTTCAATGGAGTACATCCAGTTATAGTGTATAGGACCACATAGTCGAATATCTCTCACCAAGTGAACAATAAAATTAACCATCATATCAAATAATATTGGTGGGAAGAACATTTCCAATTCACATAATATGATGTTAATTTCTCTTTCCATACTCGGAAATTTTTTCAGGTCTGTAACTTTTTTGCATATAGATTTGAAGAGGAAACAAAGCTTCATTAATGTATAATGGACATTCTTGGGAAAATGAAATGTAAAGCTATAAGAATTAGATCTTACATCAAAATGTGGTAGTCATGTGATTTCATACCCTTTAACTTTAAATCGGTCATTGACACGATGTTCTTGATATTCGATGAATACCCCTTTGGAACCTTTATGTCATTCAAGAAGTTGAAAAACTGATATCTATCCTTCATGGAAAGAGTGTAACCAGCTAGAGGAAAAAAATTGTTTTTCACCTTTCACTGGCACCAACTCTTCTCATATTCCCATGTCAACCATGTCCAACCTAGCCTTAATTTTATCCTTTGTTTTGTCGAGTTCATTTAGCAACGTGTCGATGACACTATCACATACATTTTTTTCAACATGCATAACATTAAGAAAGTGTTTAACATACAGAAAATTCCAATATGGTAATCCAAAAAAATTTATCTCTTCTTCCAACTGGTTTTTGTAAGGTTTTTCAAAAATGGTTTACCAAAAGAAGTGCCCACATCTTTTACTTTCTCAAACATTTGATCACCTATTAGTGAAAATGGTGTTGTATGTTCTTCTGAACTTCCATCGAATGATTTCATCCAAGATCGGTACTTATGTCGTCAGGGTAGAAATTTGTGATGTCCTAGAAACATGGTTTTTTATGAATGTTTCAACCTAATTGATTGTGTACCTTGTTCACAAATGGGACACCCATGACTTAATTTAATGTTATATCCTAACAAATTTCTATAATCAAGAATGTCATTTATCATCCCATACAATATGGCTCTCAACGTGAAATATTCATTTCTATAAGCATCATATAATGTAACACCTTAATCCCACAATAATTTCAAATCCTTGATCAATAGAGAAAAATAAACATCAATATCATTACACAGTTTTTTCTGTCCTGATATAAACATAGATAGCATGATGTGTTTTCATTTCATGAATAACCATGGTGGAAAGATATAATTTACAAACATAACCGGCCATGTATTTTGAGTGCTTCTTTGAAAACCAAAAGGATTAACTCCATATATAGATAACGCAAGATGAATGTTTCTCAGCTCATTTCCAAAATCAGGATACTCATGATCAATTCTCTTCCACTAAGGAGAGTCTTTCGGGTGACATAGTTTCCTATATTTATTTCTTATGTCTGCATCCCATGTTAATTTTCATGTGGTATCCTCACTTCCATATAGGTGTTAAACCTTGGAATGACTATAAAGTATCATACAACTTTCGTAGGACCGGATTCATCTTTCTTATATCGAGAAGCACCACACTTTGGGAATTATCTAAGTGATTTGTGGTCCTTGAAAATAGTATACAGTCTTTCGGCCAGGCATGTATTCATTCAGAGATCGTACCCATTGAACGTAGCATTTATTTAGTGTTGTATGTTTGACTCGAGAGCTCATTATCTTCTAAGAGCATGTCATTCAAGAGAGCAAGTAATTCTATAAAACTGGCATCACTCCATATTTTGTCTACTTTCAAATTATATAGCTTTAGTATGGCTGACAATGCTATATATTTAGTGCAACCACTATATAAAGGCATCTTTTCACAACTTTTTAACCACTCAAACAATTTTTGGTAATCATGAAGTTCATCTTTAACTGTCCTTGTCATTTCCTTAATACGATATTCATCATCATTCACATATGTAATCATGTCCTTGATACAATTTTCTTCATTTTCCACACTTGTAATCATATCATATGATCCATAAAACACACTATTATCCCAAACACTAGCTACATTCGCTTTTTCCCCGTATTTATTCCAACATTTATAATTTCTATCTATTATGTGACAAATCAAGTGTTCTTCCAACTCCTCTAGACTAAATTTTCTTGAATAACGACAGTGTAAACATGGACAAAGGATTTGGGAAGGGTCATATGCATGATCTTTTGCAAACTTGGTGAACTCTTTCACTCTGTCTTCATACTCTCTTGTCAAATGATTGGCATCCATCCATTCTTTATTCATATCCATCCTATTTTATTCGGTAATATTAGTATTTAACCAAATAAATACACAAAATATTGATATAATTTAATAGTTTTCTTAATTCTATAAAAATATAAACTTAAAATATTGTGAAAAAACTACAGTTCAAATGTCCTTTGAAAAATATTTAAAAATCACACTTGAAATCCAATTAAAAAACCAACCATTTACACAAATTCCTCTTTAAAATAACATGCCCTTTTTAAAATAAATCAATATGTTCCAAACACTCTTTCAAAAAACCACAATTCCTTTTTTTAAAGCATCCAAGACAACTTCATGACCCAATAATCTTAATCATTTCAAATGAGAGACATCCCTCTAAGAAACATTTCAAAACACTTGAAATATTTTAAAAGATTCACTTAGGCATTTTCACAAAGACATAGATCCCAATAGAGACACATTATAACAGATACATAGAAAACACCTCAATTCATCCCAAATCAATCAGTTTTTTATAATTCTATCATATTATTCCAAAGGTAGGTATAATAATAATAATTTCCATAATCATTTGATATTGTGCTCCCCACCATTGGATATCCCTTATCCATGCTTCCATTGTCTAGTTATATAAATTATCCTTCACCACAACACCAAAGTCCCAACGAATATGTTCCATAGTCAGTGACCACACTCACAACCATAAAACACTCGTGTTCTAGTTTTCTACAAACACTACATTATCCAAATGATCTTTGGTTCACACCAAATAAATTGGTTGTACACCCCAAGAATAATGTCTATGTCTCTCACATGAAGTATTATTGGTTCATTCCTTTATAAATACACCTAAAAAATCTATAAGCATGAACCCATTACATAATCAAAAATTTCTCAAATGTCATTTTTTCACACAAAGAATTTCCCTATGCCACTCATCACTAGAAGAAACTATGTTGCTTTCCTGATCGTTTTAAGTACATCATGTCTCAAGTAAAAATAAGAAAATAACTATGGTACTAAACTAATATATGGTATGATTTTCTATAGTCTATTTTCTAAAATATTCAAAAAAAACTTTATAAATGACATTACAAAGACTAGTCATTCTAAAATTCTTAACTGAACTCATATCAGTAACCTCTAGAATTAAAGTGATGAGAGTGTCATTATAAGTCTCAAGATAATTCTTATCTCTCTAAAACTCAATCATTAGGTTAACAAAATCAAGTCCCAAAATAGTATAGAACCTTTTAAATAAAATTTCATAAATAAAATCTAGGTTTGGTACCTTTGATGGATGCATCAACCTAAATTCCACAACCACTTCATAACATTGAATATCAATAGTTAATAATTCATTCATATAATTTGTTAAAGTTGTAATAAAATAATAATTTAGATATTTAGATATAAAATTATGCTAAGAATAAAATATTATTTGATAATCACTTGAATTAAATCATTTTTCCCTTTGAGGGGATTCACCATAAATTACTTGTGGGTGGAAGGATTCATTACATGTGTTGTTATGGTTATTTGACTAGGGTGTCCAGAAAGTGTCACATGTAGCTTTGGATAGGTAAGGCAAACAAAAGATATTTTTCCCTTATAAATAAATTTATCCCTTAATAAAAATATCAATGAATTCCCCTATGAAGTAGGATTTTCATCCAAAAAAACATAAATTTTATGTGGTGTGCTTATTCCATTTATGTCATGCGTTTATCCTTTATTAATCATTTTCCTCTGGGGGAGGTATTTTCAAAACCATGAGGTTACTGGAACTAGAAGGTAGAGATCTGATGTAGTGACTTAGTTGAAGATTTACTTCTATGTTATGGTATATCAGGTTTGAGGATTTGTTTTAATTCATGTATGTTCTGGAATTTCTTCTGTTATCTGCAAGTTTAGGGGGTTTAATTTATGTTTTGAGGGTTTAACATTAGGATTGTTTATTTGTACCAAATCCAACTAATGGTATCAACTCTTTTTCTTATTCTACTATCGGTTACCAAAAAGTGGTATTAAATCTTGGTTACATAACATATGGTGATTATTTTATCAAGACTCGATAGAAAGTATTGGTTTCAAGACTACTGGGTTTCCTATAGTGAAGTGGTTTTCTAATATTTAGTGGAATTTAACTAGTAACAAAATGGTGGTTCCATTGAAATGGGTAATGTTTGGATTGATATTCAATGGTGGAGGATTCAAACTTTGGGGGAAAATGTACTTCCTAATCTTGGAGAGTTCAAAAGTTACATTGATTTTGAATTAGTTAGAAGTGAGGTGTTCAGTAGAATGGGAAACCATGAGATGAAAGCATTAGAAATTTTTTAAAAAGGTGTGTCCAAGAGAATATGGATCCAAGAGGGAAGAAGGAAATTCCTCAATGATGTTGAGCATTAAAGGTGGATGTGTAGTAGAGGGAGGGATCAAGGAGTATGATTGGTCGAGGTTTTAGTGCAACAATGGTTCTCAGTGAGAATGTATCAATGCCTAGAAAGTGAAGTGTTTTGATCCATATCTAGGGAGAGCATATTTATTCCTAGTAAGTGTGTGGATTTAATCCCATACTAGGGATAGCGGATCAATGTCTAGCAAGTACATGTCCCAGGTCCTGCCTAAGTAACTGGGGTTCTCATGATAAATGAAATAGAGGAGATCAAAATCAATCATGAAGTCAATCACATAAAATTTGAATGACATAAAAAACTATTCATCTCACCTCTAAACACCCTTCACTGAGACAACCCCTTTTTACCCATGTATAACACATTCCAAAAGAAAATCAACCCACTTTATATAGCCATCAAAATCCAAATATAATATAGTGAAAATGTTCCCAAATCAAAAATGCTTTTTATAAAGTTCCAACTATTCCTTTGAGAATTCATTGATAACCAAAACATGAAATTATTTTTAATAATTTTCCAAATGATCCTTAAATATTTCACCCAATTTGAACACATAAAATCTTTTTTTAGACCAAACACGATTCAAAACTTAATAAACACCTCCTTTAAATAATAAATGAATTAAATTCCAACATAAATATATCAAACATACATAACAGGGTGTCCAAAAATCATATAAGATATCATTACATATTACTAAATCAAATTAATATATAAGATTCATAAAATGATAATAAAATAACACCAAAGTTCAATAACAATCAAATCCCCTTCAAAAAGCGACATTTAATTAGAAAATAAAGTAGAATTCTTAATTTATTACTTATAGAAAATGTTTCAAGGTCATTAGGTGGCTTGAACAACTGTTTAAAAATATAAGTGTATGAAAAGGGCCTATAAGGAATTTACACAAACACTTAGAGTGAATTAGAAAGTGGTTCTAACAATATACGGATAAATGAACTTTGGGAAACCCATTTAAGTTAACTTGAAGGTCACCTTGATAAGGAATCATTATGTCATCATCCAAACTAGAATAATTCAATATAATTTAGATGAAGAAGAGGTTTAAAATACTCAAGCACCCAAAGCATGTAAATTAAAAAGAGTTTCATAAAAACAACTACCTAAACAAAGCTCAGATGATAAGAAACATTTGAGGAAGTGAGGAGAGTGTTGGTATTATGGATATCTTTTGATAAATCCAACAAATGATTGGAAAACATTTAAAAACTTTATAAAAAGGTATAAGTTAAAACCATATGAGAAACCCATAAACATGATCATTACAATACATTCATACTTGGAACAACCCTTCCCATGTTCACACACACATATTCAGGGTATACGGTCATGTTTCACTAGAGGACCATCAATTTCTTTTCAAAAACCAACCAACATGCAATTTAATTAGTGCACAAACAAGGACCACCAACGACCACAATTTTCAGCGGGGCATTTAGCCTGTATAATTCAAAACATCACTATCAAACAAAGAGAAAGAGAAGAAAAATCACTGCAGAGGTTTCATTCAGTGCATGGCAGAGGTGCGTTCGCAGTGGAGGAGAGGCACGCAGTAGAGGAGTCCTCCGACGGAGGAGAGGCGCCCGACAGAGGAGAGGTGTGCGATGGAGGAGAGGCCCACAGCGGAGGTATGGCACACGGTGGAGGTGTGGTGCGCAACAGAGGAGAGGTGCACGGCGGTCTAGTTCGTAGCGGAGGAGAGGCACACGACAGAGGTGTGGTTCACGACAGAGGAGAGGCGGCGAGAGGGGAGGATGGGGGGAGGTGCGACGGCGACGATCAGCTTCCGCGAGAGCTTGAGGGGTGCGAGGAAGGAGGAGAAAGTTAGGGTTTTTTTATAAAACCTCACGAAGATTTTATCAATGCTAAATAAAAACCGCTGATAAAAGGTGTGTTTTATCAGCGCTAAAATAGAAAGCGCTGATAAAACATATCTTTATCAGCGCTAAAAAAGTGCTGATAAAGATATAATGTTAATAATTTATTTCTATTATTATATATATTTATAAAATTATATACATGATAAATATATATTATATTTATAAAATTATAAGAAATATACTTATTTTATTTATAATCTTAGAAATATATATAATAAATATATTAATTATATATATTTATAATAGTATAGATGCATATAACTATATTTCTTCTAATTTTATAATTATTTATATGAATATATATTTATTTATAATTATAATTATAAATGAATATTTATTTATTGATTTAAATAATTATAAAATTGTAACAAATTAATATTTCTAATATTTATAATTTTATTAATATTTATATTTAATATATTTATTATAATTTTATAATTATTTAAATATATCTGTATTTATTTATAACTATAAATATAAATATTTGTATTTATTTATCAATATTTCTATATATTTATTTAATTATATATAACATTATATATAAAAATAATAAATATATTTTGTATGAATTAATAATTATTTAAATAAATATATAATTATTTATATTTATAACTAATAAATAAATATATATTTATTTGTAATTAAAAATTGTAATAAATAAAAAAATTATAGTTGTAATTATAAATATATATATATATAATTATAAAATTATAAAAAATATATTTATTATAATTTTTTAATTATTTAAATATATCTACATTTATTTATAATTATATTTATAACTATTTTTATTTATTTATAGATATTTGTATATAAATATATATAATTATTATATTTATTATATTTTTTTAATTATTTAAATATATCTATATTTATTTAGGAATTGTAATTATAAATATTTATATTTATTTATAAATATTTGTATATATTTATAAATATATTTATTTAATTATATATTTATAACTTTATAAGTAGTATAATAAATATATTTATTATAATTTTATAATTTGTTACTTATATATATATATTTATTTATTTATAGTTATAATTATAACTATAAATAAATATATTTATAAATATTTGTATATATTTGTAACGCCCCGAACCCAGTTACCCAGAGTCAGCGCATTATTACGTAACATTGTCATGATCACAAAAGATCAAGTCTCAAAAGTCCGATTAGTTTAGTAACCTTAAAAACACTAGATACATTCATAAATGTTACATTACATCATAAAGTGAAAAACTACAATAACATAGTCTCCATAGTCCACACTCATATTCCCTTCAGACTATCCCTACAGGTCACTCATAAAATATTTCTTCATATCCTGGGAAAAATAAAACATAGAAAGGGGTGAGCTCAGATGATTAGTAAGGATAACAATATAGTGGAAACTTTCATAAATAAACATAAACATTTAAGGCAATGTATAACTAAAACAAAAGCCTTTTAAACTTGAACTTCACCATAATATGGCAAAAGTAAAATGAAATAATGCCATTTACTTATTCACATGGATATTCTACTAGTCGAATAATCACATGAAATATCAATAACCACTTTCATAATGATGGAATGCATAATATCAGACTATCATAACCACATAGTCAAGGCCTTGTGCCAAGACTACAAATAAGATTTTGTCAAGGCCTCGTTCCAAGACACTAGTTTGTCTCATGAGACCTACCGATGCATCGAGGATCTATAGCGGGCTCCACCCATCACTTATTAAGTCCAATGCATTCCTTATATGAAAAGGTTTAAACATATCATAAACCATAACAAAATCGTATCACATAAAACATGCATAAAGGAAACATTACATTTCCACATTTCAATCATAAGATATTAATACAACACATTGATATAATAAAAACATTATCAAAACCATTTTCAATACCAAAATAAAAGAAAAGTAAAACATGGTATATATTTTTCATTTAAAAAAGTTATGGCTTGTAGAGGAAGCCGAAACTCGAATAATGGTCACGGCGGCGGAGAATTCATTGTCGCCGCATACGTAAGACAAAAACATTCCCTTTTGTCGCTTAGTAAAATGATTCGTATAAAAATATTCCTTTTGAATAAAGGTAAAAGTCAAAGGGGTTTATACACCGTATAAAATAAAGTTGTGTATAAAATAAAATATACCTCAATGAAAGGAGATTGAGACGAAGTCCCTTAACTCGTGTCCGAATTGACTCGATCATTCTTTAATCTCCTGAATAATAAACTAGAGTTAATCTCTACTTGCTTTAGAACCTTTTTCAAGTTCAATATTCTTTTTATATCACTTATTACCATGTTATGAACATTATGTAGTCATTTAAGTTAATAACGGTCGTTTTGTCGATCTTTGGTACTTAAGTCAACAATAAACTTCTTATAATTACAAGTTGTTCATGTGGTAAAATATCTATTATCTCCAGAATCATATTCATGATCTATATATCATATATATATAGTATATTCATGCATTTATAATATTACATAACATTTAGAGGTAAGAAATGAAATGCACCGTTGATGGAGATGGTAAGTCGTACGTACGCATGAATGCTACTTTCATTTCTATTTCGTATTTAATGGAATGAAATCATAATGATATAAAGGTATATTATAATTACAGTATAATATCATATATAATATCATTAAATCCATCCTCTATACTTCTCACATATGGCATTAATGATTCAAATCACTTTGAGGGGGCGGTAGTCCGCACTTCCTAAAATGAAATTATCGCGTTTACCCATAATGGAAATCATAAAGTTATGCCATAAATGAAAAATACAGGAGAATAATGAAAACATAAACATAATATATATCATATATGGAAATAGTTTCAACATAATGGACACCATGAGAGGTGTTAAAATAATATTGAACAATCATCATTTCGTGAGGCTGTAATTCGCCACCCACAGAAACAGTATGTTCTTTAACCATTAGAAGAAGGTGTGTGTAAGTGTAAATCAAATCCTTATCATAAAAAAATCCTAGTATATTTAATATATTGGTTTTGTTACAAAATAAATGAATAAAAAGATTTTAAGGGGTTGGAGAAGCAAAATAAAACAAAAGAACATAAGAGAAGACATTACCTTAAAATCAGGTAACTCTTTTTGATTTGAGCCAAAGGCTTCCTTGGGAAGACTTCTGCCCAAAGTGATTCTTCTAGGATTAATAGAGGGAAGTTGAGAGAGTATTTTGGAAGAGGTTGGCTGAGACAAATGGCTTTGAAGTTGTGAATAAGGTGGTAGAGGTGGGGGCCTTTTATAAGAGGAGAGGAGGGGCACTCTTGGAAAGATTGAAATGTTACTTTATTGTGGAATGATTTTCAGATTTTAAAGGTCCCACAATGATATATTTCAAGGATAAGGTGATAAGGTTTCGAAATAAACCCATCCAATAGGCTTTATACAAGTTTAAGTCTTATATTTTACCTTATCTTTTCATTTTATTTAAATCGTTCATTAATGAGGTAATCACTGCATCATCATGGTGTCATAAATAAATTTATTTATTTAATGTCTAAAAATTATAAAACAAATACCATGATGTATGAAATATTTTTAGCTTTCCAATTAATATTTATAGTTTAAAAGTTAATTTATATAACCCCATGTAATAATTGTTTTAGTAAAACAACACATGTTTGTGACAATTTTATTTTTACTTTAAATAAAAAGTTATTAATGTCATTTTCTTACCCAAGTGGCTCCATGGGGTCCCCGAGTTGACTCATGGATTTTCTTGGTCGACCATGACTCTTCCAATAAGGGTAGGACAAGTGTAAAGGTAATTTCATATTATTATAACATTATATTTACCTTAAATTACATTAATTACCTTTAATCGCGATTAATAAAACTTAAAAGTTAATATTCACCAAAAATTATTTTCATCCCATTGAACCAAATTTTACTTAATAATGACAACCATGTATGTCGTATTTTTGAAATTCAATTCACATAAGTGGTAAAGTTTCATTTAAACAAAAAATTAGTTTTTTAACTACCACTTAGTGGTTTCACTATTCATCAAAAATTGAAGTTTTACAGAAAAATACCAAAAATTCACCCTAAGCTATATTTGATATTACTAATTCAAAAATGATAACTATTTTAAAAAATTAAAAACATATAAGTTGAATTAATTAATTTAATAATTAATTCTCGTTGTCCCAACAAATAGCGTGTTTTTAAGAAACAATATATATCAAAAGATTGACAATTGTTTCTGTCCAATTTCAAAGTGAAATTAATTCTAATGACCACCATTGGATAAACTGGTAAAAATATATTCTAATAATACTTTAAAATAACTCAATAGTATAATTTATCACTATAAATTATTTTTATTAAAAAAGTTTTTTTTAATTAAAGTTTAGTATTGTTCACTATTCATCGAAAATTGGAAGTTCTCAGAAAAATACCAAAAATTCAACTTAGGATAATTTAGATATTTCAAATCAAAAAATGAAGTCAAATTTGAATAATAAAATTTATAAAATTTCAAAAAGTGGGTATTACTATTCATAACGGCCACTTTGATTGGTTGTGGTGTGTTATAATCTCGAACTTGCGTACAATGCAAGCTATTGCATTATTGAAAGAGAAGTGTACCATGGATGTTTGGGGTGTTACATTCTACCCTCCTTCAATAAATTTCGTCCTCATAATTTGAAATTGTTCTTCGAAAATAAAAGGTGGAAAATAGAAAATACCTTTGTGGAAAACTCATATCAGACATAGGGTTAATAAAATTTAGTCTTAATAAGAGGGAAAGGGAAATGAAAAAGTCACGACCAATTTATGATCTCGATTAAGAGAACATTGGTGGAAATTAGAAACATATAATTGGAGGGAAAACGTAAATATTTGTAGGGAGTGATTGAGGTCATCAATCACAAACAAGTGTAAAATTGAGGGCCTCAAAGCCTTCAATCTATGTTGATTTAAAATATCATCAGTTCAACAAAACATAAGGTATTAGGATAACACATTTTTTGTTTTAATATCCCTTTACTAAAGTTTAAGAATTAATTTATTCATAGAATAAGAGATAGGTATATATATATACTTGACAAGTAGAGTTTCAACCTTCAACTAATTTCTACCACAAACTCATCTTTCACTCAAAAAGATAATAGAACTCAAAAATATTATATTTATCCTAATCGTACAAGGTTCAAAATATTAACACATACCATTTAGATTAGGAAAAATATTTTTTAATAACCAGGGAATTCCTGTAGGCTAGTGGTAGGTAATAAAGGCATATCGCACTATGGTTTTGGGTTCGATTCCTACAGCTTTGTCCGATGCGACGGGTTATCCCCAGACCTGTAGGTTGTCCTTTTCCTAAAACTATAGTATTATAATATTCAAAAAATAATATTCAGAAATGTTTTAACCTTAAACAATACTATCCAAAGCTCAACTTAATCTATCTCAACCTTTATAGTTCTCCAAAATACTTGTGTCCAGACTCCCTCTAAACGGTCTCTAAATTCCAAAATCAATTGTAACATCAGATTCCCCAAACAAAGTAAAGTTTATCTTATTGTCACATCCTAAAAGTATGATTACCTTAATCATATTAAAACCTTAATGAAAACAACAAGTACTGCAGTACAATCCTTATATATATCACATTATTCTTATAACCAGAATATAATCCTTGAGTCCAAAAACACAAATACATTAATTATTCCACTTCAATTGTAGTAACAACATAAGATTGGACTTGATCCCTTGGCCTTTTATGAGGTAAGTTTCCTTGGTGCTTAGGGCATTCATTTTCATAATGCCCCATTTCTCTACAATTGTTTCATTCAACATTGATATCCTCTTTCTTTCCCTTGCAATCACGAGCCTGGTGACCTTTTTCTCCACATTTATAACAAACTCTCATTCCTTTTAGGCAAGTACCGGGGTGATTCTTCCCACAATTATCGCATAATGGAAAATCCTTCTTTCCCTTTTTCCCTTTATCTATCTCCTGGTCCACCGTTCTCTTATTCTCTTGTATTACTTTGTTGTCATAAGACGTAGAGAATTCCTTTTCTGTCTTGATAGCACACGAGATAATATCTTCATATGATGAGAAGGATTGTGAGACCAATGCTCGATGGAGAAATGGTTTTAACCCATCAAATATACGATCAATCTTACTTCTTAGGTTACATATATAATCTGCAGCATACCTTACTAACCTTGTAAAGTTAGACTCATACTTTGCAATATTCTCGTCCTCCTTTTGTCTCAAACTCAGAAATTGTATTTCCATATCTGCTCGATGGTCATGAGGAAAGTAATTTTCTAAGAAAATCTCTTTGAACTACCTCCATTCCATATTTTATACTTCATCATCTTCTTTTGTGTTTTGAATCAATGACCACCATTGATCATCATCTCCAGTGAGGCGGTAAACTTCCATGATAACCTTTTCCCTTTCACTACTCCCCAAGGCATGGAATATTTTCTATAAGGAATTTATCCATTGCTCAACTACTAAGGGATTTGTAATCCCATTGAATGTTGGTGGTTGTTGCCTCATGAAGCGATCTAACATTGATCATCCACGTTGCAGATCAGGGTGCTTCATACGAGTAAGGTTATTATTCATAACTTGAGTGAGTTGTCCCAGTATGGTGATAAGTTTATCAGCACCAGTTGTATCACCAGCTCCACTATAATTATCTTGAGCAGGAGGGAAATCCCTACATAGAGTGTGTGCATTGATACAATTTCCATTCCTTCCACTAGGTTCCATTTCTAAATAATGGCATAAACTAGATCAGTTCATGAATCAAAATACATAATTCCATACTTGTAAAACACTTAACATAAATTGAACTATTTATGGATATAATCCATAATCATAAAAAGAAATGTTTTCTTTGAGGAAGTATATACTCATAAACCCTTCATAATGGTTTGTAAAGAAAATTATAATTATCCTAAGCATATCCCCTGGGAGTTTCATAACCAAAAGTGCAGCAAGGCCCATTGTCATGCACCAGTTCCCATTCGAGTCTAGCTCAAAGCGGTGTTTTCGGGTTTTACCCCTACGTACATCTATGCCAGAGCCGCCTCTACCTGCTTGTATCTAGACAGGGATTTATTGCTCCGAAAACTCACAAAATCTCTATAATACCAAAATTCTAGGAATTTCTTCTATACTAATCCTCAAAGTCTATCTTAGGGCTATGTGCTCTAATCAGATTTTATCTAAATCTAGATTCCAAAGTTAGTACTAAACTGCCTCTGATACCAACTGTAACGCCCCGACCCCAGTTACCCAGAGTCGGTGCATTATTACGTAACATTTTCATGATCACAAAAGATCAAGTCTCTAAAGACCGATTAGTTTAGTATCCTTGGAAACACTGGATACATTCATAAATATTACATTACATCATAAAGTGAAAAACTATAATTACATAGTCTCCATAGTTCACACTCATATCCCCTTCAGACTATCCCTGCAGGTCAGTCATAAAATATTTCTTCACATCCTGGGAAAAATAAAACATAGAAAGGGGTGAGCTCATATGCTTAGTAAGGATAACAATATAGAGTAAACTTTCATAAATAAACATAAACATTTAAGGCAATGTATAACTAAAACAAAAGCCTTTTAAACTTGAACTTCGGCATAATACGGCAAAAGTAAAATGAAATAATTCCATTTACTTATTCACATGGATATTCTACTAGTCGAATAATCACATGCAATATCAATAACCACTTTCATAATAATGGAATGCATAATGTCATACTATCATAACCACATAGTCAAGGCCTTGTTCCAAGACTACAAATAAGATTTTGTCAAGGCCTCGTGCCAAGACACTAGTTTGTCTCATGAGACCTACCGATGCATCGAGAGGCTATAGTGGGCTCCACCCGTCACTTATTAAGTCCAATTCATTCCTTATATGAAAAGGTTTAAACATATCATAAACCATAACAAAATCGTATCACATAAAACATGCATAAAGGAAACATAACATTTCCACATTTCAATCACAAGATATCAATACAAAACACTGATATAATAAAAACATTATCAAAACCATTTTAAATACCAAAATAAAATAAAAGTAAAACATGGTATATATTTTTCATTTAAAAAAATTATGGCTTGTATAGGAAGCCGAAACTCAAATAATGGTCACGGCGGCGGAGAAGTCGTTGTCGCCGCATACGTAAGACAAAAACATTCCCTTTCATAGTTTAGTAAAACGATTCGTATAAAAAGATTCCTTTTGAATAAAAGTAAAATTCAAAGGGATTTATACACCGTATAAAATAAATTTGTGTATAAAATAAAATATGCCTCAATGAAAGGAGATTGAGACGAAGTCCCTTACCTCGTGTCCAACTTGACTCGATCTTTCTTTAATCTCCTGAATAATAAACTAGAGTTAATATATACTTGCTTAAGAACCTTTTTCAAGTTCAATATTCCTTTTATATCACTTATTACCATGTTATGAATATTATGTAGTCATTTAAGTTAATAACGGTCGTTTTGTCGATCTTTGGTACTAGAGTCAACAATAAACTTCTTATAATTACAAGTTGTTCATGTGGTAAAATATCCATTATCTAAAGATTTATATTCATGATCTTGATATCATATATATCATATATATCCAGTATATGCATGCATTTATAATATTACATAACATTTAGAGGTAAGAAATGAAATGCACCGTTCATGGAGACGGTAAGCCGTACGTACGCATGAACGCTACTTTCATTTCTATTTCGTATTTAATGGAATGAAATCATAATGATATAAAGGTATATTATAATTAAAGTATAATATCATAAATAATATCATTAACTTAAGTCTTTATATATCCCACATATGGCATTAACGATTCAAATCACTTTGAGGGGGTGGTAGTCTGTACTTCCTAAAATGAAATTATCGCGTTTACCCATAATGGAAATCATAAATTTATTCCATAAATGAAAAATACAGGAGCATAAGTAAAACATAAAAATAATATATATCATATATGGAAATAGTTTAATCATAATGGTCACTATGATATGTGTTAAAAGAATATTGAACAATCATCGTTTTGTGAGGCTGTAATTCGCCACCCACAGAAACAGTATGTTCTTTAACAATTAGACGAAGGTGTGTGTAAGTGTAAATAAAATAATTCTCATAAAAACATTCTAGTATATTGAATATACTGTTTTTTTTACAAAATAAAGGAATAAAAAAGAGTTTAATGGGTTGGAGAAGCAAAATAAAACAAAAGAACATAAGAGAAGACATTACCTTAAAATCGGGTAACTCTTTTTGATTTGAGTCAAAGGCTTCCTTGGGAAGACTTCTGCCCAAAGTGATGCTTCTAGAATTAAGAGAGGGAATTTGATAGAGTATTTTGGTAGAGTTTGTCCGAGCCAAATGGATTTGAAGGTGTGAATAAGGTGGTAGAGGTGGGGGGGATTTTATAAGAGGAGAGGAGGGGTACTCTTGGAAAGATTGAAATGTTACTTTATTATGGAATGATTTTCGGATTTTAAAGGTCCCACAATGATATATTTCGAGGATAATGTGATAAGGGTTCTAAATACACCCATCCAATAGGCTTTATACAAGTTTAAGTCTTAGATTTTACCTTATCTTTTCATTTTATTTAAATCGTTCATTAATGAGGTAATCACTGCATCATCATGGTGTCATAAATAAATTTATTTATTTAATGTCTAAAAATTATAAAAAAAATATCATGATATATTAAATCTTTTTATATTTCCAATGAATATTTATAGTCTAAAAGTTAACTTATATAACCCCATGTAATAATTGTTTTAGTAAAACAACACATGTTTGTGACAATTTTATTTTTACTTTAAATAAAAAGTTATTAATGTCATTTTCTTACCCAAGTGGCTTCATGGGGTCCCCAAGTTGACTCATGTGTTGTCTTGGTCTGCCATGACTCATCCAATAATGGTAGGACAAGTTTAAAGGTAATTTCATATTATTATAACATTATATTTACCTTAAATTACACTAATTACCTTTAATCGCGATTAATAAAACTTAAAAGTTACTATTCACCAAAAATTATTTTCATCCCATTGAACCACATTTTACTTACTAATGAAAAACATGTATGTAATATTTTTGAAATTAAATTCACAGAAGTATTAACGTTTCATTTAAACGAAAAATTAGTTTTCTAACTACCACTTAGTGGTTTCACTATTCATCAAAAATTGAAGTTTTTCAGAAAAATACCAAAAATTCACCCTAAGCTATATTTGACATTCCTAATTCAAAAATGATGTCTATTTTACAAAATTCAAAACATATAAGTTGAATTAATTAATTTAATAATTAATTCCCGTTGTCACAACAAATAGCGTGTTTTTAAGAAATAATATATATCAAAAGATTGACAATTGTTTATGTCCAATTTCAAAGTAAAATTAATTCTAATGACCACCATTGTATAAGATGGTAAAAATATATTCTAATAATACTTTAAAATAACTCAATAGTATAATTTATCACTATAAATTATTTTTATTAAAAAGGTTGTTTTTAATTAAAGTTTAGTATTTTTCACTATTCATCAAAAATTGGAAGTTCTCAGAAAAAAACCAAAAATTCAACTTATGATAATTTCGATATTCCAAATCATAAAATAAAGTCCATAAAAAATTTCAAAAAGTGGGTATTACTATTCATAACGGTCACTTTGATTGGTCGCGGTGTGTTAGAATCTCGAACTTGCGTACAATGCAAGCTATTGCATTATTGAAAGAGAAGTGTACCATGGAAGTTTGGGGTGTTAAAATATTTATAAATATATTTGTATATATTTTATATATATATATTTATTTATATTTATATTTATTTATTATAATTACATATTTATAAAATTATAATATACGTATTTATTGTAATTTTATAATTATTTAAATATATATATAATTATAATTATAATTACAAATAAATATATTTAAAAAGTATTTATATATACTTAAAATTTAATAATTATAAATATAATAAAAATATTTATTCTTTAAATATATTTAATGTAAATTTATAAGTATTGAGAACATAATCTAGTATATATATATGGGTAACATGAATTAATCATATACACCTAGTAAAATATACATAATAAAAAACAAGTCATTAGTGGACAACATGAATAATAAGAAGAGTGTAATGTATAAATGAACATTCATGATGATACAAACATATAAGCATGCATAATCAATATATTAATTGATCAAATTCATTGGAAACACACATATATTTAATTATAATCTTATAATTAAAACATTATATATATATATATATAATTTTAAATTATTAAAAAAAATATATCAATTATAAACTTGCATTTTTTATTTAATATATCCAAATAAACATTATTTTTGAATATAAATATAATAATTGTATATAAATTAGTATTAAAAACTTTTATCAGCGCTTTTAGCTAGCGCTGATAAAGACCCTCCTTTATAAGCGCTTTCTACTTAGCACTAATAAAACGACGCACTTCTTTTGCCCCATTTTGTGGTAGTGAGATGATCGTGAAAGATTTACTTGGTCCTTCAATGGTGTGAGGTATTATTCTCTTGAACTCTACTCTCATTCAATCATTGTTTGATATTGCCACGTCTCACTTTTTATTGCTACTCATGTTGTGGATCATATGGGATTGTATATTGAAATGATGCATCATGTCTTGAAATTTCAAGCACCGCTAAGCCATTGAGAATATCGAGCCTTTGAGTGTATAGTGTATTCTATAACTATCGATGAGGATGAATTTGTTTGGGATATATCTATTCTTGAGATGGACATCTTTGACTTGATTTTGGAAATGGGTTTTTTGACATCCGTCAAGGCCCACATCGGTTGTTATGTCTGCCATATTAGTTTCACATCTTCAGATAGCATTGAGCATCTCTTTAAAGGAAATTGGGATGCAAATTCAAGCAGTGAATGACCTTTGGTCCATACTATCACTTACGAGTTGGCAACAGTTACTTTGGAACTGTTGATTCAATCAAATATAGATATTTTCTAACCACTATGGACCAGTTTTCTGATGTCTTTTCTAATAATTTTTTAGGTTTCCACTTGAGAGATAAGTGTAATTTAAGATTGATCTCCTACCAGGGACCAATCCTATTTCACTTTCATCCTATATGATGATACCAACAAAATTAAGGGAATTGAAAGTTCAACTAAAATCATTGGAAAACAAAGGATTCATTCGACCTAGTACGTCTTCATGAGCAACACTGATTCTTTTTGAAAAGAAAACGGATTGAGCTCTTCGGCTTTATGCAGATTATCGTAAGCTAAAACAAGTTATGATAGAGAAATTAATATCCACTTCCACGAATTGATGACATGTTTGATCAATTTAGGGGAGTCAAATTGTTCTTTAAAATTGATTTATGATCAGGGTATCACCAAATTCGATTTCGTAAAGAGGATATTCTGAAGACAACTATTTGGAGTCGTTATAGTCATTACGAATATGTGGTTATACCCTTTGGTATTACAAATGCACCAACAACGATTATTTCATTGATGAATCAAATCTTTCAGAGGTATCTCGACTCATTTGTGGTGGTATTGGTCAATGATATTTTGGTGTATTCTAGGACTAAGGTTGATCGTGAACAACACATGAGTGTAGTGTTGGGTATCTTGTGAGACCAACGCCTTTATTTTAAGCTTTCAAAGTGTGGTTTATAGATACAAGAGGTATGTTTCCTTATTCATGTCATTTCTGAAAGAGGAGTCTTGATAGATCCTGAAAAGGTGGAAGTTATTATCTCTCGACAACTATAGAAGAACATCTTTGAGATACGTATTCTCCTCAGCTCAGAAAGGTGTTATCGATGCTTTATTCATGACATTTCACGACTTGCCTCTCCGATGGCAACTTTGACGAAGAAAAGCGTTCATTCCCAATAGAGCGACGAGTGCATATCCAACATTTTCAACCAGGCACCAACTCAAGGAATATCGTATAATACGATATACCCTATTTTTGTGCATATCCAACATTTTGAACCAGACTCTATTATTGAATGACTATCATTGTTTTATGATTTGGAGTTGATAATGTTGTGCTCTCTTCTATTAGGTTTTATTCTATAAAGATTTTTGGATAAAAAAATTTATGAGACAACTTCAAATTGACATGAAATGTAGTCTTTTTGGATTCACTTTATATTAAAGAATTTTTATGAGTGGATATTTAATAATATTTTATGATTCTGATGACATCCAAGGTTAAATGTTATAAATAAATATTGTATTGATTGTTGTCATAATTATCATATTATTTTTCCATTTATGACCCAACTATTAATGGTTTGGAATGTCAACTTGTTAAGTGAAAGATTAACTAATTACAGGGTAACAAATACTTTGAGAAACATATATAATGGGTGTTCATGTCGTTTATTATGATTAACAAATGAAAAGAATAATCAGTGTAATCCTTATAATTGTAAACCTAAATATCTGTTTTATTTATTTTTCGATTTCACAATATATATTTTTAAAAAAATTAAATATTATATTCAATTTAAGATGAAAAAAACCGAGGAACCAGACTTATAATTTAGAATTCTTGCACATTTAATCCTCATAATATTTTAATAAATATTTTTTTGATAATAATTTATTAGGTAAAATGGCATCCAATGATCATAACTAAAAGTTTGTTCATGCAATTATTTATTTATTTATTGAATGATTTTATAAAGCGGCTAATTATATTATTTTTATGCTAAACTCCATAACTGCATGACAAGTGGCAGTTGGTCATTTTTACACGTGCACCGCGTGTTTTTGGATGCTCACACGTGCGGGGATTGCAAAAGGCATTGGACGGCTCAGAGAATAGAAGAAAAGATCTATGAATCATATACAAACGTCAGGAAGTTGAACAGTAAATCAGCAAAAAGCGGAGGGCTCGCATTTCTCGGTAGCCGGGAAGGTTGGGGAGGTATCGAATTCTAGGGTTTTTTGTTTGGGGGATTTCCATGGAAGCGCCGAGCAATGGTGGAATGTTGTACCATGAAGCGCAGGAATCGAAGTTGTGCGCAGTGCATTGCGTCAACGCTATTCTGCAGGGCCCGATGTTCTTCGAGTTCGACTTGGATGCTTTGGCCTCAGATCTCGACCAGGAGGAACGCCAGATGATGCTCGAGGGTGGCAGCGCCTCTTCAGATTTATTCAGCTTCGATTCCGAGGAGTCTCATGACGCATCCATGGACGACGACTTCAGTATCCAGGTTCTGTCCTGAATCTTTCTTTTTGATCAACGTCTCTCTGTCATTTCAATGTCGATTCGAATCAAAAAATGAAGTCAAATTTGAATAATAAAATTTATAAAATTTCAAAAAGTGGGTATTACTATTCATAATGGCCACTTTGATTGGTTGTGGTGTGTTATAATCTCAAACTTGCGTACAATTCAAGCTATTGCATTATTGAAAGAGAAGTGTACAATGGAAGTTTGGAGTGTTACATTCTACCCTCCTTCAATAAATTGCATCCTCACAATTTGAAATTGTTTTTCGAAAATAAAAGGTGGAAAATAGAAAATACCTTTGTGGAAAACCCATATCGGACATAGGGTTAATAAAATTTAGTCTTAATAAGAGAGAAAGGGAAATGAAAAATTCACCACCAATTTATGATCTCGATTAGGAGAACATTGGTGGAAATTAGAAATATATAATTGGAGGGAAAACGTAAATATTTGTAGGGAGTGATTGAGGTCATCAATCACAAAAAAGTGTAAAATTGAGGGCCTTAAAGCCTTCAATCTATGTTGATATAAAATATAACCAGTTCAACAAAACATAAGGTATTAGGATAACACATTTTTTGTTTTAATATACCTTTCCTAAAGTTTAAGAATTAATTTATTCATAGAATAAGAGATAGGTATATATATATACTTGACAAGTAGAGTTTCAACCTTCAACTAATTTCTACCACGAACTCATCTTTCACTCAAAAAGATAATAGAACTCAAAAATATTATATTTATCCTAATCTTACAAGGTTCAAAATATTAACACATACCATTTAGATTAGGAAAACTATTTTTTAATAACCAGGGACTTCCTGTAGGCTATTGGTAGGTAATAAAGACCTGTCGCACTATGGTTGTGGGTTCGATTCCTACAGCTTTGTCCGACGCGATGGGTTATCCCCTGACCTGTAGGTTGTCATTTTCCTAAAACTATAGTATTATAATATTCAAAAAATAATCTTCAGAAATGTTTTAACCTTAAACAATATTATCCAAAGTTCAACTTAATCTATCCCAACCTTTATAGTTCTCCAAAATACTTGTGTCCAGACTCCCAATAAACGGTCTCTAAATTCCAAAATCGATTGTAACATCAGATTCCCCAAACAAAGTAAAGTTTCTCTTATTGTCACATCCTAAAAGTATGATTACCTTCATAATATTAAAACCTTAATCAAAACAATAAGTACTGCAGTACAATCCTTATATATATCACATTATTCTTATAACCAGAATATAATCCTTGAGTCCAAAAACACAAATACATTAATTATCCCAATTCAACTGTAGTAACAGCATAAGATTGGCCTTGATCCCTTGTACTTTTCTGAGGTAAGTTTCCTTGGTGCTTAGGGCATTCATTTGCATAATGCCCCATTTCTCTACAATTGTAGCATTAAACATTGATAGCCTCTTTCTTTCCCTTGCAATCACGAGCCTGGTGACCTTTTTCTCCACATTTATAACAAACTCTCATTCATTTTAGGCAAGTACCGGGGTGATTCTTCCCACAATTGTCGCATAATAGAAAATCCTTCTTTCCCTTTTTCCCTTTATCTGTCTCCTGGTCCACCATTCTCTTCTTCTCTTGCATTACTTTGTTGTCATAAGACGTAGAGAATTCATTTTCTGTCTTGATAGCACACGAGATAATATCTTCATATGATGAGAAGGATTGTGAGACCAATGCTCAATGGATAAATGGTTTTAACCCATCAAAGAAACGATCAATATTACTTCTTGGGTTACGTATATAATCTGCAGCATACCTTGCTAACCTTGTAAAGTTAGACTCATACTTTGCAACATTCTCGCCCTCCTTTTGTCTCAGACTCAGAAATTGTCTTTCTATATCTGCTCGATGGTCACAACTTTTCTAAGAAAATCTCTTTGAAATCCCTCTATTCCATATTTGATACTTCATAATCTTCTTTTGTGTTTTGAATCAATGACCACCATTGATCAGCATCTCCAGTGAGGTGGTAAACTGCCATGATAACCTTTTCCCTTTCACTACTCCCCAAGGCATGGAATATTTTCTCTAAGGAATTTATCCATTGCTCACCTACTGAGAGATTTGTAATCCCATTGGATGTTGGTGGTTGTTTCCTCATGAAGCGATCTAACATTGATCCTTCACGTTGCAGATCAGGGTGCTCCACACGAGTAAGGTTATTATTCATAACTTGAGTGAGTTGTCCCTGTATGGTGATAAGTTGATCAGCACCAGTTGTATCACCAGCTCCACTATAACTATCTTGAGCAGGAGGGAAATCCCTACATGGAGTGTGTGCATTGATATGATTTTCATTCCTTCCACTAGGCGCCATTTCTAAACAATGGCATAAACTATATCAGTTCATGAATCAAAATACATAATTCCATACTTGTAAAACACTTAACATAAATTGAACTATTTATGGATATAATCCATAATCATAAAAAGAAATGTTTTCTTTGAGGAAGTATATACTCATAAACCCTTCATAATGGTTTGTAAATAAAATGATAATTATCCTAAGCATATCCCCCGGGAGTGTCATAACCAAAAGTGCAGCAAGACCCATTGTCATGCACCAGTTCCCGTTCGAGTCTAGCTCAAAGCGGTGTTTTCGGGTTTTACCCCTAGGAATATCTGTGCCAGAGCCGCCTCTACCTACTTGTATCTAGACAGGGATGTATTGCTCGAAAAACTCACAAAATCTCTATAATACCAAAATTCTAGGAATTTCTTCTATACTAATCCTCAAAGTCTATCTT
Source organism: Viscum album (assembly GCA_963277665.1). Classification (NCBI taxonomy): domain Eukaryota; kingdom Viridiplantae; phylum Streptophyta; class Magnoliopsida; order Santalales; family Viscaceae; genus Viscum; species Viscum album. Next base: position 1,650,230,916 of record OY728131.1, on the reverse strand, counting down.
AGGGCTATGTGCTCTAATCAGATTTTATCTAAATCTAGCTTCCAAGGTTAGTACTAAATTGCCTCTGATACCAACTGTAACGCCCCAACCCCAGTTACCCAGATTCGGTGCATTATTACGTAACATTGGCATGATCACAAAAGATCAAGTCTCGAAAGACCGATTAGTTTAGTAGCCTTGGAAACACTAGATACATTCATAAATATTACATTACATCATAAAGTGAAAAACTACAATAACATAGTCTCCATAGTCCACACTCATATCCCCTTTAGACTATCCCTGTAGGTCAGTCATAAAATATTTCTTCACATACTGGGAAAAATAAAATATAGAAAGGGGTGATCTCAGATGCGCAGTAAGGATAACAATACATCGAAAACATTTATAAATAAACATAAACATTTAAGGCAATGTATAACTAAAACAAAAGCCTTTTAAACTTGAACTTCAGCATAATATGGCAAAAGTAAAATGAAATAATGTCGTTTACTTATTCACATGGATATTCTACTAGTCGAATAATCACATGCAATATCAATAACCACTTTCATAATGATGGAATGCATAATGTCATACTATCATAACCACATAGTCAAGGCCTTGTGCCAAGACTACAAATAAGATTTTATCAAGGCCTCGTGCCAAGACACTAGTTTGTCTCATGAGACCTACCGATGCATCGAGGAGTTATAGTGGGCTCCACACGTCACTTATTAAGTCCAATGCATTCCTTATATGAAAAGGTTTAAACATATCATAAACCATAACAAAATCGTATCACATAAAACATGCATAAAGGAAACATAATATTTCCACATTTCAATCACAAGATATCAATACAAAACATTGATATAATAAAAACATTATAAAAACCATTTTCAATACCAAAATAAAATAAAAGTAAAACATGGTATATATTTTTCATTTAAAAAAGTTATGGCTTGTAGAGGAAGCCGAAACTCAAATAATGGTCACGGCGGTGGAGAAGTCGTTGTCGCCGCATACGTAAGACAAAAACATTCCCTTTTGTAGTTTAGTAAAACGCTTCGTATAAAAATATTCCTTTTGAATAAAAGTAAAATTCAAAGTTATTTATACACCGTATAAAAGAAATTTGTGTATAAAATAAAATATGCCTCAATGAAAGGAGATTGAGATGAAGTCCCTTACCTCATGTCCGACTTGACTCGATCGTTCTTTAATCTCCTGAATAATAAATTAGAGTTAATCTCTACTTGATTAAGAACCTTTTTCAAGTTCAATATTCCTTTTATATCACTTATTACCATGTTATGAATATTATGTAGTCATTTAAGTTAATAACGGTCGTTTTGTCGATTTTTGGTACTTGAGTCAACAATAAACTTCTTATAATTACAAGTTGTTCATGTGGTAAAATATCCATTATCTCCAGAATTATATTCATGATCTAGATATCATATATATCATATATATCCAGTATATTCATGCATTTATAATATTACATAACATTTAGAGGTAAGAAATGAAATGTACCGTTCATGGAGACGGTAAGCCATACGTACGCATGAACGCTACTTTCATTTCTATTTCGTATTTAATGGAATGAAATCATATTGATATAAAGTTATATTATAATTATAGTATAATATCATAAATAATATCATTAAATCCATTCTTTATACGTCCCACATATGGCATTAATGATTCAAATCACTTTGAGGGGGCGGTAGTCCGCACTTCCTAAAATGAAATTATCGCGTTTACCCATAATGGAAATCATAAAGTTATGCCATAAATGAAAAATACAGAAGAATAAGGAAAAAATAAACATAATATATATCATATATGGAAATATTTTCATCATAATGGCCACTATGAGAGGTGTTAAAAGAAGATTGAACAATCATCGTTTCGTGAGGCTGTAATTCGCCACCCACAGAAACAGTATGTTCTTTAACCATTAGACGAAGGTGTGTGTAAGTTTAAATCAAATATTTCACATAACAAAATCCTAGTATATTGAAGATACTGATGTTGTTACAAAATAAAGGAATAAAAAGAGTTTAAGGGGTTGGAGAAGCAAAATAAAACAAAAGAACATAAAAGAAGACATTACCTTAAAAGCGGGTAACTCTTTTTTATTTGAGCCAAAGGCTTCCTTGGGAAGACTTCTGACCAAATTTATGCTTCTATAAGTAATAGAGGTAAGTTGATAGAGTATTTGGGCAGATTTTGGCCGATCCAAATGGATTTGAAGGTGTGAATAAGGTGGTAGAGGTGGGGGCCTTTTATAAGAGGAGAGGAGGGGTACTCTTGGAAAGATTGAAATGTTACTTTATTATGGAATGATTTTCGGATTTTAAAGGTCTCACAATGATATATTTCTAGGATAAGGTGATAAGGGTTCTAAATACACCCATACAATAGGCTTTATAAAAGTTTAAGTCTTATATTTTACCTTATCTTTTCATTTTATTTAAATCGTTCATTAATGAGGTAATCACTACATCATCATGGTGTCATAAATAAATTTATTTATTTAATGTCTAAAAATTATAAAAAAAATATCATGATTTAGGAAATCTTTTTATCTTTCCAATGAATATTTATAGTCGAAAAGTTAACTTATATAACCCCATATAATAATTGTTTTAGTAAAACAACACATGTTTGTGACAATTTTATTTTTACTTTAAATAAAAAGTTATTAATGTCATTTTCTTACCCAAGTGGCTTCATGGGGTCCCCAAGTTGACCCATGTATTGTCTTGGTCGGCCATGACTCATAAAATAATGTTATGACAAGTTTAAAGGTAATTTTATATTATTATAACATTATATTTACCTTAAATTACACTAATTACCTTTAATCGCGATTAATAAAACTTAAAAGTTACTATTGAACCACATTTTCATCCCATTGAACCACATTTTACTTACTAATGACAACCATGTATGTATTATTTTTGAAATTCAATTCACAAAAGTAGTAATGTTTCATTTAAACGAAAAATTAGTTTTTTAACTACCACTTAGTGGTTTCACTATTCATCAAAAATTGAAGTTTTTCAGAAAAATACCAAAAATTCACCCTAAGATATATTTGACATTCCTAATTCAAAAATGATGTATATTTTAAAAAATTCAAAACATATAAGTTGAATTAATTAATTTAATAATTAATTCCCGCTGTCACAATAAATAGCGTGTTTTTAAGAAACAATATATATCAAAAGATTGACAATTGTTTGTGTCCAATTTCAAAGTGAAATTAATTCTAATGACCACCATTGGATAAAATGGTAAAAATATATTCTAATAATACTTTAAAATCACTCAATAGTATAATTTGTCACTATAAATTATTTTTATTAAAAGGGTTGTTTTTAATTAAAGTTTAGTATTTTTCACTATTCATCAAAAATTGGAAGTTCTCAGAAAAAACCAAAAATTCAACTTAGGATAATTTCGATATTCCAAATCAAAAAATAAAGTCCAATTTGAATAATAAAATTTATAAAATTTCAAAAAGTGGGTATTACTATTCATAACGGCCACTTTGATTGGTCGCGGTGTGTTAGAATCTCGAACTTGCGTACAATACAAGCTATTGCATTATTGAAAGAGAAGTGTACCATGGAAGTTTGGGGTGTTACAATATTTATAAATATATTTGTATATATTTATATTTATATTTATTTATTATAATTACATATTTATAAAATTATAATATACGTATTTATTATAATTTTGTAATTATTTAAATATATATATAATTATAATTATAATTACAAATAAATATATTTAAAAAGTATTTATATATACTTAAAATTTAATAATTGTAAATATAATAAAAATATTTATTCTTTAAATATATTTAATGTAAATTTATAAGTATTGAGAATATAATCTAGTATATATATATGGGTAACATGAATTAATCATATACACCTAGTAAAATATACATAATAAAAAACAAGTCATCAATAGACAACATGAATAATAAGAAGAGTGTAATGTATAAATGAACATTCATTGTGATACAAACATATAAGCATGCATAATCAATATATTAATTGATCAAATTCATTGGAAACACACATATATTTAATTATAATCTTATAATTAAAACATTATATATATATATATAATTTTGAATTATTAAAATATATATATTAATTATAAACTTGTGTTTTTTATTAAATATATCCAAATAAACATTATTTTTTAATATAAATATAACAATTGTATATAAATTAGTATTAAAAACTTTTATCAGCGCTTTTAGCTAGCGCTGATAAAGACCCTCCTTTATAAGCGCTTTCTGCTTAGCACTAATAAAACGACGCACTTCTTTTGCCCCATTTTGTGGTAGTGAGATGATCGTGAAAGATTAACCTGGTCCTTCAATGGTGTGAGGTACTGTTCTCTTGAACTCTACTCTCATTCAAGCTTTGTTTGATATTGCCACGTCTCACTTTTTATTGTTACTCATGTTGTGGATCATATGGGATTGCATATTGAAATGATGCCTCATGTCTTGAAATTTCAAGCACCGCTAAGCCATTGAGAATATCGAGCCTTTAAGTGTATAGTGTATTCTATAACTATCGATGAGGATGAATTTGTTTGGGATATGTCTGTTCTTGAGATGGATATCTTTGACTTGATTTTGGAAATGGGTTTTTTGACATTCGTCAAGGCCCACATCGATTGTTATGTCTGCCAGATCAGTTTCACATCTTCAGATGGCATTGAGCATCTCTTTAAAGGAAATTGGGATGCAAATGCAAGCAGTGCATGACCTTTGGTCCATACTATCACTTACCAGTTGGCAACAGTTACTTTGGAACTGTTGATGCAATCAAACATATATATTTTCTAACCACCGTGGACCAGTTTTATGATGTCTTTTCTGATAATTTTTTAGGTTTCCACTTGAGAGATAAGTGGAATTTAAGATTGATCTCCTACCAGGGACTAGTCCTATTTCACTTTCATCCTATATGATGATACCAACAAAATTAAGGGAATTGAAAGTTCAACTAAAAGCATTGGAAAACAAAGGATTCATTCGACCTAGTACGTCTTCATGGGCAACACTGATTCTTTTTCTAAAGAAAGCGGATTGAGCTCTTCGGCTTTATGCAGATTATCGTAAGCTAAACCAGGTTATGATAGAGAAATTAATATCCACTTCCACGAATTGATGACATGTTTGATCAATTGAGGGGAGTCAAATGGTTCTTTAAAAATTGATTTATGATCAAGGTATCACCAACTTCGATTTCGTAAAGAGGATATTCTGAAGACAACTATTTGGAGTCGTTATAGTCATTACGAATATGTGGTTATACCCTTTGGTATTACAAATGCACCAACAATGATTATTGCATTGATGAATCAAATCTTTCAGAGGTATCCCGACTCATTTGTGGAGGTATTGGTCGATGATGTTTTGGTGTATTCTAGGACTAAGGTTGATCGTGAACAACACATGAGTGTAGTGTTGGGTATCTTGTGAGACCAACGCCTTTATGTTAAGCTTTCAAAGTGTGGTTTATAGATACAAGAGGTATGTTTCCTTATTCACGTCATTTCTGAAAGTGGAGTCTTGATAGATCCTGAAAAGGTGGAAGTTATTATCTTTTGACAACTATCGAAGAACATCTTTGAGATACGTATTCTCCTCAGCTCAGAAGGGTATTATCGATGCTTTGTTCATGACATTTCACGACTTGCCTCTCTGATGGCAACTTTGACGAAGAAAGGCGTTCATTCCCAATGGAGCGACGAGTGCATATCCAACATTTTGAACCAGGCTCCAACTCAAGGAATATTGTATAATACGATATACCCTATTTTTGTGCATATCCAACATTTTGAACCAGACTCTATTATTGAATGACTATCATTGTTTTATGAGTTGGAGTTGAGAATGTTGTGCTCTCTTCTCTTAGGTTTTATTCTATAAAGATTTTTGGATAAAAAATTTTATGAGACAACTTCAAATTGACATGAAATTTAGTCTTTTTGGCTTCACTTTATATTCAAGAAGTTTTATGAGTGGATATTTAATAATATTTTATGATTCTAATGACATCCAAGGTTAAATGTTATAAATAAATATTGTATTGATTGTTGTCATAATTCTCATATGATTTTGCCATTTATGACCCAACTATCAATGGTTTGGAATATCAACTTGTTAACTGGAAGATTAACTAATTACAGGGTAACAAATACTTTGAGAAACATATATAATGGGTGTTCATGTCGTTTATTATGATTAACAAATGAAAAGAATAGTAAGTGGAATCCTTATAATTGTAAACCTAAATATCTGTTTTATTTATTTTTCGATTTCACAATATTTTTTTAAAAAAAATTAAATATTATATTCAATTTAAGCTGAAAAAAACCGAGGAACCAGACTTATAATTTAGAATTCTTGCACATTTAATCCTCATAATATTTTAATAAATATTTTTTTAATAATAATTTATTAGGTAAAATGACATCCAATGATCATAACTAAAAGTTTGTTCATGCAATTATTTATTTATTTTTTGAATGATTTTATAAAGCGGCTAATTATATTATTTTTATGCTAAACTCCATAACTGCATGACAAGTGGCAGTTGGTCATTTGCACACGTGCGCCGCGTGTTTTTGGACGCTCACACGTGCGGGGATTGCAAAAGGCATCGGACGGCTCAGAGAATAGAAGAAGGGATCTATGAATCATATACAAACGTCGGGAAGTTGAACAGTAAATCAGCAAAAAGCGGAGGGCTCGCATTTCGCGGTAGCCGGGAAGGTTGGGGAGGTATCGAATTCTAGGGTTTTTTGTTTGGGGGATTTCCATGGAAGCGCCGAGCAACGGTGGAATGCTGTACCATGAAGCGCAGGAATCGAAGTTGTGCGCAGTGCATTGCGTCAACGCTATTCTGCAGGGCCCGCTGTTCTCCGAGTTCGACTTGGCTGCTTTGGCCTCAGATCTCGACCAGGAGGAACGCCAGATGATGCTCGAGGGTGGCAGCGCGTCTGCAGATTTATTCAGCTTCGATTCCGAGGAGTCTCATAACGCATCCATGGACGGCGACTTCAGTATCCAGGTTCTGGCCTGAATCTTTCTTTTTGATCAACGTCTCTCTGTCATTTCAATGTCGATTCGCATTTTTTTTTCAATATTTTTCGGCGGTAGAGTTGATCAGGATTGATGGTAAGAGTGTTTTGCATATTCGTCATTTTGGACTACGTGATTCGGATGGCTGGTCCTCCTCTGGAGCGAACTCTGTCTTTTACTTTTTTTTTCAATAATATTCGCTAATACAATATCTGTGATTATGCAAAAATCCCTAGCTCTCTATTATTGCTGCCGATTATGGCTGATCCGCTGTGATCAGAACTAGATCTTTGCTGGACCTCAGGTTCCTGGGGTTTCATTAACCCTTTTTGCTCATAAAACTAGGGCGTGAAGACTGGAGTATTTCAATGAGAAACCCTTGCTCAATTTCACTCATTGCATTCTGCCCTCTAAAATTGAAAATCAGCCATCTTGCATTTGTTTAGTCAACTGTTGAGTTTGATTGAGGTGTTGCTGTTTTGAAAGCATTGATTGTTGGTTCACATGCAGTCACAAATCCTCAATTAACATTTTTGTATTTGTAGTCCATCTACCTACGTCCCCTTTTAAGGATCTTCTTCTACATATAACCATTCAAGCATCCCAGAAGTACTATTCTATTTTTCTGACTGTGAACACTTATCTCAGTGCCTCATGCAACCAAGGTAGACACGCTTGACTAGAGTTCATTGATTTCTCTGCTGTGCCTTCAGCCGCACCCGGACTGCAATATTCTACTTCCCATAAATTGCGACCATATATAATTTTAACTAGACAGGTTAAGCTACATACGATGGAGTTTCACTGCTGAAAATAATCTCTGTACCATCTGTCCATATGTTGACTTGCAGATAATGGCTGAGTAAAATTTCTTCTTGCAGGTTTTACAGAAGGCTCTTGACGTGTGGGATCTACAAGTAATTCCCCTAGATTGCCCGGTTGCAGAGCCTGCGCAGTTCGACCCGGAGCTTGAAAATGCGTTCATTTGTCATTTGCGGAACCACTGGTTCTGCATTAGGAAGGTAAACGGGGAATGGTATAACTTCGACAGTTTATACGCAGCACCAGAACACCTCTCCAAGTTCTACCTCTCTGCGTATCTCGACAGTTTAAAGGGCTCTGGGTGGAGCATTTTTTTGGTGAAAGGAAGCTTGCCTAAAGAGTGCCCCATCACATCTTCTGAAGCTTCAAACAGTTTTGGCCAGTGGCTTCTACCTGAGGATGCGGAGAGGATCATCAAGTCCTGCAGCTCTTCACAGCCTAATCAAATCAATTCACCTAATCAGCTTTCTAATGATCAAATCAAGGAGTTTGAGGATGCAATTGCTGCCAGCATGGTGGATTTCTCCCCACCAATCGTCACTGCTAACGTTGGCCCTCTTCAAAATGAGCAAACCAGGGAGGATAAAACTGATTGATTGTAATCTATTGTGGGGAAAATGATGGATGATTTGTTCTGCAACTATAAGGTGTGGTCTGTTATACTGTTACACTTCATGAATTTTACTCAATTTTTGTCAAATATAAAATTTAGTTCATGTTGGGGTGGACTTGGAATTGATTCGACTTTTTTCTTTTTTCTTTTTTGATCTAGTTTGTGGTTGTGGATGTTGGGGTGAATGTGGAGTTGATTTTACTGGAAAAAAAAAACTGATCTCTCTATCTGGAGGGGGTGATTGTGTGACACTGGTATGGTGGGTAGTAAATGTTGGGAAACTATTCTAAATATGTTAGTTCTTGCAAACCTCGAACTTAGTGAGCCCCATGATTTTCATTGCAAAAAAACTATTTGTGACATAAATTCATCGCACATACTATTATTTGTGATGGATCGTCGCAATTAACCTCATTGTGATATTATTTGTGACATTATTTTCTCTGCCGCAACAAATATATTTCATAGTATTTTGTGACGAGAGTCGCAAATAATGTTCTCTATTTATAAAGTAAATACTTTATAAAAATAATACAAATATTCATCTTAAAAATTACAATTAATATGTTACATAAAAAGTTACATAGAAATAAATACAACAATAATGCCACTGAGGGGGTGGGGGATTAGGTCCAGCTAGCCAAGAGAACTTCATCCCTAAATCACATGCAAGTCGTCTCATATACTTTATCATCTCCTCGCGTTGTTGCTCTTGGTGTTGTTACTACTCCCTGTGGTTGTCGCTACTCTTCTTACTCTTTGGCCAATCTTTGTATAACCTCATCCTGAGCTCTCAGCCCCACCTCATACTTTGCAATAGCAAATGACGACGAAGATGACAATGCTCCATTCAAGCCAGATGGTGTCATCACTTCAGTGTCGTAATCACTAGCTAGGGTCGATGATCGTGAACCTATACTGATCACCCGATCTTTATGATGACCACTCCTCGTCACTTGCATCCAAGCTACCTCGTCAAAATGTAACTTGCACATGCCCTCATCCCCACCATCTGTCTTGACCTCACTCTCACACATGTGAGAAACCTTTGTCTCATATGTCTCATACAACCGTATAAATAGAAATTAAAAAGATAAAAAAATTATATTATGTTAATTTAAAAGACTGAAAAGAATACTAACCATAATATGTCGTTGTTTCTCATCGATAATTTGTCCAGTATTACTACTAGTGTACATCCTCTTGTACACATCAAACTCTGCAATGGATGGATCAACTGGAGATTGCATAAATTTATCATATACATTTAGTAATAAAAATACACATTTATAATTATTAAATAATATTACATACCAAATGTCAATGATGTATACTGAAAGTACGACTCTCAACTCCATGCCTCCTTCGATTCCTTCAACCAAAATTAGATTTCCTCTAGAAAGACTCTAACATCCAATACATGCACAATCCCTCCCAAGCCCAAGCGAGAACGTAATCTGACCGATGAGGTTTATAATGTTGGAGTTGGTTCCCTAGAACTAACTTCTAAGTACTTAATGATTACATGCATTCATTGTCTTGAATGTTAACGAAGTTTCTTATTACATCATGATTATTTCTCTTCATAACATGGTATGTGATAATGTTGTAAGAATATTTGTCATACTGAAAGGTCATAGAAGTTCTCTGCTATGATGAGAACCTGGAGGTGTCACGATAGTATTCTTGAATATATATGTTATGTTGCTGGATGCTATCGTTTGACAAGACACAAATGATACAGGTTATCAGGGTGGAGACTCATAGGACTTTGAGACACCCTCTCATGGTGTGCACTCTTGGTAATTTCCAAAGCAGGAGATTATGAGAACGAGGCTCGACAATAGGAAATCCTCATTTATATGTGTTATTGGATGTTCCTATCTTCAAACACGTGTATTGATCCTTAGACTTTAAAATTATCATTAATGAATATCATAAGTTCCGTACTTTGATGTATGGATGAAAACCGTGATGACATACGATTCCGATGAAGTAGGATACGTTTGTTACATCATGAGTGATACAACATTAATTGATAATGTGAGAAAAAGTATTTATCCCTTCCGTCTATTAACAAAAGTTGTTATCTCAAACCCTTTGATGAGAATGAAACTACCTGAATAAATCCATGACCATTGTGTTCTGTGGGCATGTCCATTTTCAAAAATTCAAAGAAAGAGATATCAAACACATAGGTTGATGACATCGGTATGCAATCTGCTTGATTAGAGATATCACAATAAAGAGATTACATTACACAGTAAGCGATTGTATGCGGTTTTATGCCATTGCAACATTAACTTCTTTCTCTATGGGTTCATTGACGTGTTACTAAACGCTAACTTTGGACTTTAGACATCTTTGACTATTGCCACTATGAAAGAGGCCTAGAGGGTCGCACACTAAGTGTATCCAGAATCTCAGTTAAATTCAATATTGAATTTAACAAGTTAGAATGAATATTATTCCTATTTTACAGTTTAATAATTATTCGGGTTTGGTTGACTGCCAAGATTTAATCATGAGTTATTCAAAAGATTATGTGAGTTAAATAATAATAAATATATATTTGCAAGTTTTGGTGAATATAACATTTATTATATTGATCGATAAATAATGCAATGATATTTAATTGTTAAATAAATGGTCATTATTTAGTGTTCGATAAATGAAAAGGAGGATAAGTAGACCGAGCTTAATGGTCCGATCGAAAATGATATAAGTGGTATTTATTTATTCTTGGGTGATGCACATGTCAAGAAAATAATAATTATTGTATTATTATTATACCTGGGGATCACTGAGGATTAAGTGAATGGTAAGGGATCTATGTGCAAATAGTTAACTATAAACCTATCATAATAAATATCCAATTATATCACTTTCTTGAGATACAACTTGTTGTGCATGACAGATAGAAAAGTTCTCTCAAGTCGTAAGAGATAGATCTCAAGAACACACTCAAGATCTAGAGTGTGAATTCTCCTCACCTCTCAAGTGATTGAGAGAGAGTAAAGAGTTCCTCATCCATGAAGACCTTCCTACTACGATCAACAATGAAAGACTTAAGTGATCAAGATCGAATATGCTAGAACCTGACGATTCTACGATGGTGTTTTGAGATTTTGGTGTACGCGTGGATCACCACGAAATGGATTCTACTCTTGAATCACGCGATACAATGATGTACAATGAGATTAAGTCAACCGATTCATCAATAAAGAAAGAGTTACAAGTCAAGGATACATCTACTTACAGATTAATTATAAATTACATGCGATGATATGTTTTTGGTTTCTTTATTTAAACAAGTCAATTAATATACAATTTAAATCTGTTGGTCATGATGTCATTCGTCATGTACAACTCAGATTATTCGTAAATTAAGACTAAAAACTGAGTTGGTCGTGCCCGATACGCGCTTCTGCTATGCTTGAAATCTACAAGTGGTATCCGATGAGTCACATTTTAATTTAAAATTATTTATTAATTGTTGATCGAATGGTATGCCTTTTCAGTTTATTTTAATTTAGATCTATTCGTTCTTGGAATCTGAACATTGTTTTCTCTTCCCTTTCTTCGTTCTGACTTGCATAACTAATAAACAGTTTAAATCAGAATGAAGAATTATTCAAAAATTTCATCTGGAGATGCCAAGCATTCTTTCCAGATAACACAAGACTACATACTATGTACTAAACTACATGTCATATAACTGTTTATCTGATGTGTATCTCACATGATTACCAGATCAGTCTGATGATATCATATCGGATTCGATAAAAGTGGATTTATGTAGATCTGGACCAGAAGGCACGCAGTTTGAAGAACTGCATGCCTTATAACTCATGCACACGACGTGTAGTCCATGCGTTCTTGTGGTGGAGAACACAAGGGTCCAAGCGTGTCGTGTATCCGCTACATGACATGGGGACTGGAAAACCATGCAACTTTGAGGCTGCATGTCATGTAAAAAGATTACACGCCGTGTACCTCATATACATTCACATCAGAAAAACATGCCCAGTCCTTAGACACGTGTTGCAGACACAGGCAGAAAAGATCACACATATTGTAACCCAATACACACTGCATAGTCTGCTGCATCCAGTGGGCTTAATTTAACACAACTAGAAGAATTAATTATATAATTAAACCTATTCTGATGTGTTTTGTGTGTCATATATTTGAAAGTACACACAATGTCATAGAATTGATGATTATATATTAAATTAATTTCCATGTTAAATTCTAAATCTATAAGTTGTGTATGGTCTTTGATTATAGTTTACTCCACATGCATCACGAGCATCACATGTAATGTAATTCACACGTGTTTCATGTGTCATTTGTTTGATAGTATATTCCACGCAATTGTCTACCACACAATATATGTTGGATTCCAAGGGAATGCACAAGCACAAGGATCATGTACGATAGTTTGGACGAGTACATGTCATTGTCTCCAAGTACACTTGTATACTTTTCTGATTTTAAATAAAACTAATTTATTGAATTTGTTTAAAATTATGGATGATGAAATTTTAAGGATTCTTGGATGAAATTAAGACAAATTAAATTAATTGGATTAATTCATGATTTTTATCTTAATTAAAGAATGAATCAAAATAATTTATAACAAGATTGCAAATGTCAGCTTGTTACATGTTATGTGGATGATCATGATCTTAGACTAGACCTATGTATGCGATTAGTCTCCTTTTAATTTATTATTATTAAATTAAAACGATGGCTCGTGAGTCATCCCCTCCTTATTGTGTAAAGTTTTGTGTGCCCGTGGTTTATTTTATGTAAAACCACCTTATCCAATCCATTGGACCCCCTCACTCGCATGTGATTAAAAGCTTATATAAGGATGAAGCTCCCAGGTGAGAGGAGGTGGTCTGAGTTCTGGATCCAAGGCGTAACCGATCGAGGTAATACATAGGAGATGAGTTGGAATGCTGCGACATGAACCAAGCTGTGGTTCAAGGTGTTTTCCCCTAGGGTCGAGGTTTAGTTTATCATTCACTAGATAAAGTAACCATTAGAGAATCTCATGATCATGCCATTTATATTATATTTCTATCAATTTCATGGTTGATTATTTATATTTGTGGATGCTACACAATCACTTGATAAATGAATTAACAAGCATGCAAGATTGAATAAAAAATAAAACCATATTATGCATATATTTTATCAAACATGTTAATCACATAAGTGAAATTCACTTAATATTAATAAGGAATGTGATAAAATAAAACTGAGATTTTACACATAAGGATAAAAAATTCATCAACTAAAATATTAAATTGATATAGCCTTTCACTACTTAAGTTAGAATCAATCTTATAGTTCAAAGTGCTTGACATACCCATGTCGGGGTGCTTTCAATCATCGAGGAACTTTTAGCTTGACGTTTTGGGTTGAATTAACTTAGTTCACATTAAGGGTTGGCTGTCCAAGTAGGATTAGAATTTAACTGAGAGGAAAGTATTGAGGAAATATTTATCCAAGATTTCAGGATTGGGAAACCACTTAACAGATCAAAGAACTGTGAGTTAATATAGTTGGAAATTTATGCCTACCTAAAACCCTTCAAATAACGAGTCATTCCTAAGTCTGAGTTATGAGATGGGAATATGGACCCTTTCCACTAGAATATCTATGCAATAGGATGTTTCAAAACAAATGATGAGGTTTGAAAAAATAGTAGTAGATTAAGAAAATTTAATAAAATTTAAATTTATTAATTTGATTTGGTAATCAAGGAAGTATTAAGTATCATATCTTAATTTTTTAGTAATGCAAAGCAACATGACTTCGACAATATCACTGTGATCCATATTAGAAAAGGATAACCTTCTCACTAGCTCAAACTTCTTGGAATGGTGTAGTTGGGGTTTGGCTTAGTGGTAAGCACCCCGTAATCCTACATGAAAAATGGGGGTTCAAAACCCATTGGGTGAAGGTACTATAGTGGTACTATAGCAGCAATGATACTATAGATCGGCGGGTACTGTAGCGGCGGCAGGGTACTGTAGCAGCGACGGTACTGTGCGGGTATTGTAGCAGGCGGGTTACTATTCACAGAATTGGCATTGGGCCAAAAATTTGGGCCTACGGGCTATGTAATGGGCTACAAGCCCACTGGGCCTTCAGGCTATGTAATGGGTCTCCCTCTACCCAATTAAAAGAGGTCTTTGCTTTGCTTTAATAATCAAACTTCTTGGAATGATATATGCTCTTACACGTTAGACTATGCCATGAATGAAAATTATACGTGCTAGAAACCCCACTTCTTGAGTTGCTTGCTAAAGAGGCCAGTGAGGAAGAAGTATATCTCTACCCAAAACATGGGGACGATGCAATGGATGTCCAATGTTTCATTCTATCCTCCATGTCTAGTGATATTATAAAGCAATATGAGGATATGGATACATATAACACCATTTATCACTTTCATGATATTTATCAAGAGAAGGCGAGGTAAGAGATATATGAGATATCCAATGCACTATTCACATGCAAGCTTGAAGACTCAATGCCATATGGGCCTCATGTGCTCAAGATGATTGTCTACATAGAACACTTTTACATCTTGGGGTTTAAGATCCCTAATGGTTTGCGCACAGATCTCATTTTGTATTCACAACCTAAAAATTTATCCGGTTTTATTATGAATTCTAATATGAGAAATAATGAGAAGACTCTATAAAATTATTACTCTTATTTTCAAATTTTATAAAGAAATAGGGAGTTAAAAAACCACAGTCTTTATGGTGAATAAGGAAAGGAAGAACAAAGCAAAGGGTATGGAGACTCATTCCAAGTTTAAGGCTCCAAATCACCATCCTTCCAAGAAGAGGAAGATCCAAAGACAAGTAAAGGATCAAAATGAAATGTGTTTTTCATGTGGCAAGAAAGGCCAATGGAATAGGAACTTCACCCAACCAAATAATCAAGAGGAAGCTTTAGGTACGTTCGTTATCGAGTGTAATCTTTCCATATCTATAAGTTGGGTATTAAATACTGCAAGTGGTACTCATATTTGCATCCAAATACAGGAAACAAGTAGATTTTGGAAGGTTTCCAAAGGCGAGGTGGATCTATGGGTTACCAATGGGTCAGGGCTATCTGCTCTATCCATAGGAGACTACCACCTCACATTTCCCATAAGAATGATTTTGGTATTAAAGAACTGTTATTATGTGACTAGTGTTACAAAGAACATCATCTCTATTTCTTATTTATACATGGATGGATTTATTTTCAGTTTTTGAAATAAGAGTTTCTACTTTTATAAAGACAAAATATTCTATTCCATGAAACAGTTGAATAATGGTCTTTATGTATTAAATTATAAAGACCAAATATTTTCAATTGATAAAGAATCAAGTTCACACGGATCACTTCAAACCCAGTTTTGGAATCACCATATTGGTCATCTAAACGAGAAGTGTTTGATGAAGCTCTATAAAGATGTTTTTTAATGTCTCAAAATTTACGTGTACTTTTTTTTAAAATTATATGGAATTATTATGAGACCACATGCTCTGACAACACGTGATTCTGAGGCCCGGTGAGCCCGAAATAGAATTTTTAACTTTTTTTAAGGTATGTTCAGTAAACATGCTAATGAGTTTTTCAATCTTTTAAGCCGGTGCTTGGATTAAAAATATGAGGGCACCGTTGGATTCAGAATACTGGGATTCACTTAGAATGGACTTGACTTTGGCCGGCAAGGGAGGAACATAAAATTTTATTTTCATACTTTTCAAGAAAAATAATAAAATAACTTAAAAAGTTATTTTATATTCTTTCTCATCCGTTGACCGGAAGACGATGACGTTGCGGTGCGGTGAAAAGGTGGTGACTGACTGAAAATTAATTTTTTATTAAGATAGACCCCCTTTTGATGGGTAAGAGAAACCCAACAGACTTCACCGACATAAAAACAATCAAGCCCCACAATCCAAAGTTCCAAAGACAAAACAAACCAATTCAAGGCTGCAAAGAAGGACCCCTCCCCAACATCAAAATCATTAAGACAAGATTCCTACTTCCCATCGCTAGTCAGATAGAAGTCTCGTGCAATGATGCACGGGCACAATACTGATGGCAAAAGCCATACCCTCTCAAACATCCAAATCCGGATAGCCATGATCTCTGGAAGCTCCTTGCTCTAAACCTCTTCTAGAACTGTTCCTTGAAGTGAACTGGATGCATTGTCCCATCAATCGCGAACCGTAGCACCACCACTCAAACAAAACAACACTAAAACCATTCGACCAAATCACAATTTCAACCTACACAAAGCCTTACCACGAAATCACATAATCAACACCATAGAAATTTCACAGCAACCAAAATGCTCATCCATCATCAAGCCAACACGAGTCACTGGAACCAAAGTGACCCCAACCAAAACCCATCCAAGAGTCAAAGCAGTGGAACCCAAAGTCTCCAAATCCAGACAACTGAAGGCAAAGAGGTGGTGACTGGATGCATTAATGAGGCTCATTAATGGCTCGTATTATGCAGCGTAACAATGCAACAAAGGAAGCCTAACAATGATGTTGTTTCATAAATGAAACAACATAACGATGCGACGTCATAGCGTAATTGAAATGCTACGACGTGATTTACTTTTTATTTTCTAACGCATTGGTGGATAGAGAATTAAATTTGGAGGATTCTCTGACGAACCTCCGGCGAACTTCCTCCCCAACAAAGAATAATGAACGTCAGTGAGACTTCACCGACTTCGATGAACCTCAAAGAACGAAGCCAGAAGTGACGACGTCGATGCCTTGAACTCTCAAGGATAAATGCTACATCATCAAACACCAGTGAGGTGGGGGTTTTATTTTTATTTCAAAGTTCTTCCCTACTCTTCTTTCTCTAGAAACGACGAACACATATCAACCCACGAATAATTTGATCCGCGATTCGTGCATTTATGCAGGAGGGTGACTCTTCTTAGGTATTTATTATTTGGGATTCAAACCTTGCATGAAATTATTGAACTTCAATCCCCAAACCTCCCCCTTGATTTAAACCTCTAATGCGGAGGGCCTGAGCCGACACAAAAAAGGTTTGAGCACCTTCGCAAGCGTGTTCTTGGTGGCCGCATTCTCAAAGTGGAGGCAGTTCAATTCTGGGGCTTGAGCAAGGATGGAGGCGACCCGAGGGACCCTTTGGTGTAGATGGGTCGAAGAACAGACCACCAGAGCAACTATGATGGCCCGCGGTGCGCTGCAGCAGCAGGAATCCATGGTCGGCTAGTCGCGGCAGCCACGGGGTGACGCGGCGCCAGGCAGGCGCCATGTGAAGGGGGTGGCATGTGTCCGGGCCACTCGGATCGACTGGACGAGCCATGGTCCATCGACCGCAGTTGGAGGAGGAGGGCCCGCAGTGTTCTGTGGGGAAGAGGAGACCAGACGCGACCAGTTGCCACATCCCAGCCAGCCACTCCCATCGGACGCACCGTGCGATCGGTCAATGAGCTGGCAGCCACGTTCTTAGCCCAACGGGCCTGACTCGCACCAGTGGGCCGGACCCACGGCCTAGTGGGCCGGTCCTACACCCAGCAGGCCAGACCCGCACCAACGGGCCATGCCAGACTAGACCAGGTCACCCTCAGCCAAACCGGGCTGGGTCCAGTGAGGCCTATTGGGCCTGGCCCACTGGCCAGGCCGGACTAGACCAACCTTGACCCGAACCAGGTCAGGTTGAGTCCATCTAATTAAACTGGGGTATGTGGGACCCTCGGGCCGGGGTGGTCGGGTTGGTTCGATCGGGTCAGATCGGGCCCCATCGCAACCGGTCCCCTGGTTACTAAAACACCTGTATCTTGCAAACCGCGCATCTAATTGATGATCTGTTTGCGGCGTTAGGACCCTCTTGATGAGATAGATCTTTTGGCATGCTTTGTGATGACTTTAATGGACATCGAGATGCGACGAATGGATTAAGGAGTGGTTCTCCCAAGTGCGCTACATACGGAACCCTGCGATTGGCTAAGACCTGAAGACTACTCGACGACGACCCAGTGGGAAGCGGCTTTGTGTGCCCCAGCAAGACCATAGTGGGGAGCGACTCTGTGTGACCCGACAGATCCACGACACTCGACAGGAGGAGTACCTCAGTTCAGCCAAGGTGGGAAGCGACTCTATGTGACCCAGTAGACCCACGGTGGGGAGTGACTCTCTGTGACCCAGCATACCCATGGTACTCATCAGGGATGAGTACCACAACGGTCCAAGGTTAGTAGTAAACGACTCTGTGTGACCCGTCATACCCACTGTACTCGATAGAGGAGGAGTTCTCCAGCAGCTGAAGAGTTCAATGATATGACTGATGATGCTACTATCACTACCCTAGAATATACCTAGTGTAAGTTGTCTTGTGATTCATGCTTTACTTTGAGGATTTATGTGTGGTATTTTCTTTTTGTTTTGGGGTCCCTATTGAGTTTCGTGTTACTCACCCCTGCACGGGCCCCACCAATGCGTGTTGTGCCCCGTGCAGACGATTGATGCTTCGACAGAGACTTTGATGGACTGGGACCCAGTGGAGCTCAGTGAGACATGACTGATCGACACATCGACGGTGGAATTGGTGGCCTAGGACCATGTGGGGCCCAGTAGGACCGGGTAAATAGGGCATACTACTTCATCTTCCAATAGATTCACTACTCTTACGACCAGGTGGGGTTTTCCACAGATGACCATCAGAGCTCCTTTTTTCACTTTTTTGTTTTAGTTCTTTTTGTTGGGTTCGTATTCTGGCCCAGTTTCTTTCAGCTATAATTTGTACTCAGTCTTGTTTTAGTGTACTTGTTTTCCCCTTTCAGTGTGTTGGGACATGGTTGGGAATGTGTGTGCGTACAGGTACTCTGGAAAATGCCTCCCACTTGTAGGTTGACGCCTTTGGTGCTAGTCGCCAGCCCCTAGCCTTCAGGAGGCAGGCTTGGGGTAGTCACAGCATGGGCCCCGGAGGATGAGTCATGACAAAGTGGTATCAAAGGGCAGTTTATCCTACCATAAATATCAGGAGTTTGTGTTTTGTTTTGGGGCAACAATGTTTGGTGTTGTGAGTCCGACTTTCAGATTCGGGGAGTCCAGTGTTGGTGCGGCGACCGACGTATCCATACACTAGGATCTTGAATTCTTCTTTTTAGCTCAATACATGAAAAAATTGGTTTCATAAGTGTCTCCTTATGTTATTTTGAATAAAATTCAGCTCACTAGGTATAACCTTCTGACCATGGTACATCTTGATCTATTTCAGGATGCCTCCACATGGACAACCAGTCAGGATCTCGATACGAGGTCATGAGGACAGCCTGCCTAGCGACGAGGTGTCCATTCAGGGACCAGTGCTTGAGATGGCCCCACCGAGTGATTCACCAGTGCTACCACCACCTGGTTTTCAGCATCTACTATCATCGGTTCTGGAAGAGGTTGTACATAGACTCAGTGCCTTGCACGAGTTTTAGAGATAGAGACCTCCCAGGTTCAGGGGAGAGAGAGATCCTCACGTCGCTGAGGACTGGCTAGAGGCTATGACATAGGTCTTCCACTTAGTGAGGACACTGCCAAACCATATGGAGATCTTGGCAGCAATCCTTCTATAGGGCTTAGCAGGGAGATGATGGAGCTTGACCACCCAAACACACGATGAGGTTACCCTCTCCTGGCTAGACTTTGAGCAGATTTTCCAGGAGGAGTTTTTCCCCTCGACCTTGTTCTCTGTGTGCATTAAGGAGTTGCTTCACCTTCATCAGGGAAACATGATGGTATCTGAGTACTCAATGAGGTTCACCGATCTATCTTGCTACTCCACAAACATGGAGTGAGACCCTTTCTTCAGGTCTTGATCCTTTGAACAGGGACTCAAGTGGGAGATCAGGGCATCATTGTTGTCTCTTAGAATCCCTACCCAGGCTGGGGTGTTGGAGTGAGCCCTTCATGTGGAGAGATTCTTGGCAGAGCAGGAGCCAATAGTTAGAGCCGCCAACAGACCCTAGGCGGAAGAATCTTCAGCAGGTAGCAGACAACAAACATGTGGGCCCAAGCGGGCCAGGTCTTTCAGAGGCCAACCGTAGGACTCGGGGTCGGTAGTGTGGGGATCTCGGTCCAGGAGTATCCAGCAGGGATCCAGGTAGTGCTTCACGTGCGGCGGGCAATGACACATCGTACGTGACTGCCTGACCCACTGTACGGATGACCAGCAGGCAATCGAGGGACTGCCGAGGCAGAGGTAACAGTTTGATCAAGGAGGTCTGCAGGGCGACATATGTGGTAGGGGAGATGGTTGAGTGGAAGGAAGTGGGCTATGGTTTGAGGTGTTACCGCCACCACCCCCAGGTGGGCCACCCCGACCTTAGGGAGCAGGCGGGCATGGGCGACCTTAGCTCCAGGAAGCAGAGGCTTATGACCATGATGCTCTAGAGATGATCCGAAGTATGATCTGTGTCTTTTCCACCCTAGATACTGTTCTTATAGACACAGGTTCTAGTCACTATTTCCTTTCCACAACTCTCGTTCGGAGCTTGGAGATTCCAGTAGATCCATTGGCTCGATCATTGCTACTATATACTTCTACAGGAAACGATTCAAAAATTACACACTGGTACCTGCAATGTGAGATTACTCTAGGAGGCGAGATCTTCGGCTGAGATCTCCTAGTAGTGGAATTAAGACCTTATGATGTCATATTGGGTATAGACTAGTTATCCACAGTCCATGCTCATATCGACTGTTTTAGGTGTACAATGCGGTGTGTCTACAGATATGGGACTAGGTTTTCCTTCACCGGTGAGAAGAAAACCCTTGCGGTGCAGGACAAACTTTCTCAGAGGAGAGTGTAGTTGATCACTCACCAGTTGGATAGCCTCACCCTTGGTGCAGTGGATGAGAGGAGTCCGAGATTTCCTGTAGTGGTGGACAAGTACGAGGATGTTTTTCCTAAGGATGTTCTGGGACTACCTCCTCGTAGAGAGGTAGACTTTTGTATTGACATGTACCTTAGGATGACACCGATATCCACACTGTCATATCGGATGGCTCCCATGGAGCTTCATGAGCTAAAGGTATAACTAGATGACTTGTAGGATAAGGGGTTCATAAGGCCCATCGTTTCACCATGGGCAGCCCCGATGCTTTTTTTCCAAGAAGGTAGATGGGAGTTTGAGGTTGTGTGTGGACTTCCGGTGCCTGAACTAGGTGACCATGAAGAACAAGTATCCACTGCTGAGAATCGATGACCTCTTCGACTAGCTGACAGGGGCGAAGTGGTTCTCAAATATTTATCTCATATTAGGCTATCACCAGCTTTGGGTACGGGATGAGGATGTACTGAAGACAACCTTCAAGTGTCGGTACGACCACTATGAGTTCCTGGTGATGCCTTTCAGCATGAACAACACTTTAGAAGTGTTTATGGTCCTCATGAACACGATCTCCCAACCTTAACTTGACTAGTTCTTCATGGTCTTCATCGATGACATCCCGGTGTACTCAGCGTTAAAGGATGAGCATGTTACACACCTACGGATAGTTCTAGATCCACTCTGAGAGCACCAGATTTATGGAAATCTCTCGAAGTGTTAGTTTTGGATTCTAGAATTCTAATTTCTGGGAAACATCATCTCATAGGTTGGAGTTGTAGTGGATCCGGTGAAGATAGAGGCGGTGATTGCTTGGGAGCCTCCTAGGAGCATGACTGAGGTGCATAGATTCTTGGAGTTGGATGGTTACTATCATAGGTTTGTGAACAACTTCTCCAAGGTAGTATCACCCTTATCATCTTTGACATAGAAGGGACAACCCTTTGTGTGGATAGATAAATTTCATCAGAGTTTCTAGGAGCTGAGGCAGAGACTGACAAGTGCCCCCCATCTTGAGACTACTAGAGGAGGGATTTGGGTATTTAGTTTACTAAGATGTATCAAGGACCAGACTGGGTTGTGTCCTGATGCAGGAACAAGCCATGATCGCCTACAACTCATGCCAGTTGAGGCAGAATGAGTAGAAATATGTGAACCATGACCTGGAGTTAGCAGTAGTGGTCTTTGACTTGAAGATGTGGTGACACTACTTGATGGGTGAGTGGTTTACAGTTTACTCCAACCACAAGAATCTCAGGTATATCTTCTCCCAAAAGGTCCTGAACCTGAGACAACAAAAATGTCTAGAGTTCCTCCAGGACTATGACTTTGAGATAGTTTATACTCTTGGGAAGGGGAACATGGTGGTAGATGCGCTCAACAGGAGGACCAGTTTGCAGCTGCTGAGTGAGGAGACAGAGCAGTTAGCTGCGATGAAGATATCCTTCATGGATGTTGGTGGAGTTTCTTACCTTTAGTCGATTATTGTTACTCCCCCACTCTTACAGCGAGTTAGGGAGGCCCAGCTAGTGGACGTGGACTGCGAGTCCCGGCGTGCTTAGTTATCCTAAAGATGGGCTCCTGATGGATTTTCTATAGGTGGGGAGCACTCCATCATTTTCATAGGGCGCACCATAGTACCAGAGACGTTGCAGGAGGAGGTGTTGAGGTAGTTCCATATGTACCCTATGGCAGTACATCCCGGAGTGGCGAAGATGTACCGGGACCTCCGACATCAGTACTGGTGGCTGGGGATGAAAAAGGTGGTAGTAGAGTTTGTTTCACGATGCCTCACTTTTCAGCAAGTGAAGGTTGAGAATTAGGTTCCAGCAGGCTTGACCCAGCCACTTGAGGTACCAAAGTGGAAATGAGATGTTATCTCGATGAACATCGTGATGGGGTTAGCACATATGTCCAGAGGTATGATTCTATTTGGGTGATCGTTGACCGACTCACCAAGTCGGCTCACTTCCTACCCATTTGGAAGTAGGGAACAGTAGAGGTCTTGAGATGCCTCTACGTCTAGGAGATAGTGTGGATTCACGAGGTGCCTTTGATGATCATCTCAGATCCTAACACCTGCTTTACATCCCGGTTGTGGAAGGTATTATAGGAGGCATTCGGGATGCAGCTGCATTTGAGCACAACTTTTCATCCCCAGGTGGATGGTTAGACGGAGCAGACTATACAGACCCTGGAAGACATGATCCATGCTTGTGTACTTGAATTTGGTCGTATTTTGGAGGACCACCTACCACTGGTGGAGTTTGTGTACAACAACAGCTACCACTCCACCATTGGAATGACATCGTTTGAGGCATTGTACAAGCGGCCTTTTAGATCACCCATATGCTGGACAACCCTAGGGGAGTCGACACTCATGGGTTTGGAGTTGGTATGGGCTACCACTGAGAAGATGAAGATCATCTAGGAGTGGATGAGGACTGTACAGAGAAGGAATAAGTCGTATGCCGATAGGATACAAAGACCCTTGGAGTTTGATGAGGGAGACCATGTGTTCCTTTGGGTCTCACCTCGATAAGGGTTACAGAGATTTGGTCGGAGCGACAAGCTATCTCTGAGGTTCATTAGACCTTTTCAGATCTTGAGTAGAGTTAGCGAGGTGGCGTACCACCTAGACCTTTCCCCACAGATGCACCGAGCGCATGATTTTTTCCATGTGTTGCAGTTGAGGAGATACGTGCATGACCCATCACACATCATCGACTGGGGAGAGCTGGACATTGACAATGGGGTGATGTTTGCAGAGTTTCTAATGGAGATAGAGGACTGAAAGGAGCGGGTCCTATGTGGACGATCGATTACTATGGTTTGAGTTTGGTGGAAATATGAGAATCTCCAGGAGATCTCATGAGAGCGGGAGGCTCAGATTCATACTCAGTACCCCCATCTGTTTGTCTAGTTTTTGTTTTGGCTTTTGGGGACGTAAATCCCTAAGGTGGGGAGAATGTAATGTCTCGTAATTTTCATGTAATTTTTTTTTAAATTATATAGAATTATTCAGAGACCACATGCTCTGATGGCACATGATTCTGAGGCCCGGTAAGACCAGAACATGATTTTGAACTTTTTTTAAGGTAGGTTCAGTAAAAGTATGAGCGGGTTTTTCTATCTTTTGAACCAGTGCTCGGATTACAAATCTGAGGGAACCATTGGATTCATAATGTCGAGATTCTCTTATAATGGAATTAACTTCGGCCAGAAAGGGCTGAATGAAAAAGTTTATTTTCATACTTTTCAAGAAAAATAATAAAATAACTTAAAAAGTTATTTTTATATTCTTTCTCATCCATTGAGCGGTGGATAGCGACACTACGATGTGGAAAAGAGGCAGCAAAGAGGCGCATTAATGTGGCTCATTAATTTCCCATATCTCACAACGTAACAATGCAACAAAGTAAGTGTAACAGTGATTCTATTTCATAAATGAAACAACATAATGACACGACGTTGCAGCGTAACTAAAATGCTATGACGTGATTTCCATTTTATTTTCTAACACGTTGGTGGACAGAGAATTAATCTTGGAGGATTATCTGATGAAACTCCAGTGAAATTCCTCCCCAACGAAGAACGACGAACACTGACAGTACTTCACCGACTTCAACGAACCACGAAGAACGGAGCTGGAAGTGATGACATCGACACCTTGAACTCTCAAGGACGAACACTACGACATTGAACATCAGTGAGGTAGGGGTTTGTTTTTTATTTCAAAGTTCTTCCCGACTCTTCTTTTTTTAGAAATGATGAACACAGATCAACCCACAAACAAGTTGATCCGTGATTCGTGTGTTTATGTGGGAGGGTGACTTTTCTTGGGGATTTATTATTCGGGATTCAAACCTTGCATGAAATGATTGAACTTCAATACCTGAACCTCCTCCTTGATTTAAACCTCTAACGCTGAGGGCCTGGGCCGACACAAAGAAGGCCCAAGTACCTTCACTCGTACGTTCTTGGTGATCACATTCTCGAAGTGGTGGAAGTTCAATTCTAGGGCCTGAACAAGGATCATGGCGACCTGAGGGACCCTTTGGCGCAAACAGGTCGGAGAACGGACCACCAGACCAACTCCAGTGGCCCACGGAAGGGACCATCGGCGCACCGGCACTGGCGGTGTGCCGTGACGGCAGGAAGAAACAACCGGATGGCCGTGGTAGCCATGGGGTGACACACCGCCAGGCAGGCACTATGTGAAGGGGGTGGCCCACATTCGGGCCACCCAGATCGGCTGGACGAGCCGCAGTTCGTTGACCGCAGCTGGAGGAGGAGGCACTGCGGTGTCCCGTGGGGCAGAGGAGACCAGACACAACCGATTTCCGCGTTTTGACCTGTCACTCCCACCAGATGCATCACGTGGTCGGTTAATGGGTTGGTAGGGCACGCTCCCAACCTAGCGGGTCGTGCCTCCAGTCCAGTGGGCCGGGCTTGTCCCACGCCTAGTGGGTCGGACCCGTGACCCAGCGGGCCGGTCCTGCACCCAACGGGCCAGACCCATGCCCGCAGTTCAGGCTGGACTAGACCGAGTTGCCAGGCGACCCAGCGGGATGGACCCTTGTCTAAATCGGGTTGGGTCCAGGGAGGCCTATTGGGCCTGGCCCAATGGCCAGGCCGGACCAGACTGACCTCGACCCAAAACAGGTCAGGTAGAGTTCCTCTAATTAAACCAAGGTATGTGGGACCCCCGGGCTGGGGTGGTCGGGTCAGTCCGACCGGGTCGTACTAGGCCCCATCGCAACCGATCCCCTGGTTACTAAAATGATTGTATCTTGAAAACCGCACATCTAATTGATGATCCGTTTGCGACGTTGGGACCCTATTGATGAGGCAGATCTTTTGGAATTCTTTGTGGTGACTTTCATGGACATTGAGATGCGATTAATGGTTTGAGGATCGGTTCTCCCAAGCACTCTACGTACAGAACCATTTGGTTGAATGAGACCTGAAGAATACTTGACGACAGACCAGTGGGAAGCGGCTCTATGTGGCCCAACAGGCCCACAATGGGGAGAAGCTCTGTGTGACCTGACATACCCACGATAATCGATAGGATGAGTTCCTCAGTTCAACCAAGGTGGGAAGCAGCTCTGTGTGACCCGACAGGACCACAATAGGGAGTGGCTCTGTGCGACCCAATATACCCACAATACTCATCAGAGATGAGTATCACAATAGTCCAAGGTTAGTGGGAAGCGGCTCTGTGTGACCCAGTAGGCCCACTGTACTCAATAGAGGGGGAGTTCTCTAGCATCTGAGGAGTTTGATGATATGACTGATGATGATACCATCACTACCCTTGAATATACCTATTGTGAGTTATCTTGTGCTTTGTGATTTACTTTGAGGATTGTTGTGTGGTATTTTCTTTTTGTTTTGGGGTCCTTAATGAGTTTCGTGTTACTCACCCCTACATGGACTCGCCCATGCGTGTCGTGTCCCGTGCAGATGATCGATGCTTCAACATAGACTTTGGTGGATCGGGACCTGGTGGAGCTCAGTGAGACGGGACCGATTGACGCATCGACGGTGGACTTGGTGGCCTTGGACTAGGTGGTTCCCATTAGGACAAAGCAGAAATGACATATTACTTCTGATTCCAGTATCTTCACTACTCTTACGATCAAGTGGGGTTTTCTACTAATGGCCATCAGAGCTCCTTTTTGTACTTTGTTGTTTCAGTTCTTTTTGTTGGGTTTGTATTCTAGCCCACTTTCTTGCAGCTATACTTTGTACTCAGTCTTGTTTTAATATACTTTATTTCCCCTTTCAGTGTGTTGGGACATGGTTGGGCGTGTGTGTGCGTACGGGTACTCAAGAAAATTCCTCCCACTTTTAGGTTGACGCCTTCGGTGCTAGTCGCCAGCCCCTGGACTTTGGGAGACGGGCATGAGGTAGTCACAGCACGGGCCCTGGGGGCGGGTCGTGACATGGTTACTTTGACTCTTTTGACCTTAAACCACCTGAAATATTTCATGCTTATTTACAAGGTAGATGACCAAACCACCATTTTGTGGTCAATGTAAAAGGACCACAAATCTTTTAGAATTGATACACACTGATGTGTAGGACCTTTTCAAGTAAAAACTAGAGGTGGATTCTCATATTTTATAATTTTTACTAATGACTTGAGTAGGTATGATTACATCTACTTGTTGAGGTATAAGTCTAAATCCTTTGAGAAGTTCAAAGAGTTCAAGAAAGACGTTGAGAATCAACTTGGTAATAAGATAAAGAAAGTTAGATTAGATTGAGGTGGAAAATATCTTAACCAAGAGTTTATTGACTTTATATAGGTGTATGATATTTTATCTTAACACACTTATACTTATACACTATAATGAAATGGTTTTAGTGAAAGTAGGAATCATACCTTGTTGGATATGGAAAGGTCGATGATGAGTCACACAAGCCTTTCATTATCCTTTTAGGGATATGCATTACACACAACAACATATATACTAAACTGAGCACCAAATAAAGAGAAAAATGGTATTTCATTTTATTTATAGAGTATAAATAAACCTATTTTGTCACATATTCATGCATGGGGGATGAAAAGTGTTTGTTAAGTCTAGCTCAAGTAACAAACTAACATCCTGGGGTGTGAAGTGTATCTTTATAGGTTACCCCAAGGAAATGAGGGGATACTACCTATATGATCCCTCATATAAAAAGTTTATATTTGTTAGGAATGTTGTATTCCTTGAGAGGGAACACATAATTAAGAAGGATAATGGGGTAAAGTTCAACTTTTAATAAGTTGATGCTTAAGATACACAAGAGTTAGTATGGGGAAAAACTCCATAGGTCATTGTGGAAGATTTAGTTTATAAAACCTAAGTATTTTATAAGATCACCATAAATGTAAGAGAACTAGAATGATATGTTTTTATAGTCACAAAAGATGGTGATTCATTATTGGTTGAAAATAACCACCCTCTATCCTACAATGAGGTAGCAGAGAGATCAGAAGCTACAAAGTGGAAATAAGTCATGACTTTTGATATGGATTCCATGTACCAGAACCATGTGTGGGTTTTGGTTAATTCGCCAAAAAATGTAAATCCTGTTGGGTGAAAATGGGTATTCAAGAGAAAGTTAGACAAGGAAGGTTAGGTTAACACTTATAAATAAAAACTAGTGGCTAAAGGGTTTATCCAACGTCATAGAATAGGATATGAAAAAACCTTTTCTCTAGTCACCAGGCTTATTTCCATCAAAATTATGCTTGCCATAAAAAATTTCCATGACTATAAAATTTGAAAAATGGATGTCAAAACTTATTTCATTAATGGGAACCTTCATGAATATGTGTATATGAAAAAACCAGAAGGGTTTGTGACTCCAGGTAATTTCAAAAGGTATGCAAGTTGTATAGATCCATTTATGGATTAAAGAAAGCATCTAAGTCATGGAATAGTTGGTTTTATGAAGCTATAAAAGAATTTGGTTTCATTAAGAATGAATGTGATCCATGTGTTTACAAGCAATTTAGTGGTATTACAATCATTTTCATAGTAGTATATGTTGATGACATATTACTAATTGGAAATGAGATACCATCCTTAAAAGAGGTTAAGGCATGTTTGAGTAAGTGATTTTCTATGAAGGATTTAGGTGAAGAAACCTCCATTCTAGGGATCAATATCATATGTGATAAATCAAAGAGGCTACTTGAACTAAGTCAAGGAACATACATTGACCAGATACTGAAGAGGTTCAGTATGTAACAATCTAAGAGGGTATTGGTTCTAGTGTTACATGGTATACATATTTCTAAAAATATGTGTCCTCAAACACAATAGAAAAAATATAGAATGAGTAATATCCCATATTCTTTTGCGATATTATCGATCATATATGCCATTTTATGTATGAGGATTGACATTGCCTAGATTTAAGCATGATAGGAAAATATCAACATGATCTAGGTGAATAACATTAGACTGCTGTTAAAACTATCCTTAATTATCTAAGTAATAATAATAATATGTTCTTGGTATATGGAGGAGATGAAGAGATAGTCATTAGGGGTTATACAGATTCTAGCTTTTAGATAAATCAGAATAATCAGAATTCATAGTCAGTGTAATGAATCAGATTTTATTAGTTTTATTTTTACAAAATTTTTGGAAAAATTCGATGACCAGGTGCTGAGACGGTATGAGATTCTGAGGCCCGATGTGTCAGGAATGGTTTGATGAAAAATGTTAAGTTTTTAATAGCGAGCGTGAGTGGTTTTCCTAAAAAAATAGAATAACTCTTAAACGGGTGCTCGTATAAGAAATCTGAGGGCACCATTGCATTTAGGATGATAGGTTTACCCTAGACGTGACTTAACTTAAGTTGGCGCAAGTCTCCAGTGAGAAAACCCAAAAATGGCATAATCATAAATAAAATTATTAAATAAAATTATTTTATTTTTTAAAACCTTATATATCATGAATGGTGACTCAGATTGTAATGGGGTGTTTTCCTTAGGCGGAGCCTAACATTGACTGACGCGGGTCAACTGTGGAAATTAGTTTTTGGGACGTAACCATAAATAAAATAATAAAATAATAAAATAATAAAATAATTTTATTTTCAAATCCTATAACTCATAAATAGTAACTCGGATTGGAAATCCAAGAGTACCGTTGAGCCCGTGAGGGTGTGATTTCCTTAGACGGGGCCTAACCTCAACCGGCGCGGGGCGAGGGTAAAAGTTAATTTTTGGATGTTTTAAAAGTTAATAAAATAAACTTTGTAAAATGTTTATTTTATTTCTTTTAATATTTCACAACGATGCAGCGACACTGCGACGCCACGACAAAGTAGTTTTTTCCTTTCATAAATAAAACAATGTGGCGATGCTACAACACAATGAAACAACGATGCTAAAACACATTTCTTCATTTAACAGCTTGACAGGAATACGGGATCAGATTGACAATCTTGGAGAAATTCCCTAGAAGCTTTAGAAAAGAAAATTCATTGGTGAAGCCTCTCGGTGGCGAATGAAAAGTGGCGATGAACACTAATAGTTCACGGATCATGAATCGCATATCATGAATCGCTGATCAAGGAATGAGGATCAAGGATCGATGAATGATGTCGGTGCAACTTTTTTCTTCACCAACGGCTGATCCAATCCTCGAGGTAGGGGTTTTATTTCTATGTGATTTCCTTCTTCCTGTTCTTCTTTCAAACGACGAATGCGGATCAACCCATGAACAGGTTGATGCATGGGTCGATCATTCTTACGGGATGAGTGTCTTGTTGCGAGGATTAATTTGAGAATTAGATCATTGTGTTTTTTAATTTGTTCTTTGTGATCATGCTAACACGAATTAATTTGGGTCGACACGAACAAAGGCCTAGATTCATTCTTCGGGTGTTCCTGTGTTTCTTCGTCTCCCGTCGTCTTTCGCTTTCTCTTCCTTCTTCATGAGTATTTGAGCGGATAGATTATTACACCTTCGATTTGTGGCACAACAATCCCGAGGCCGAGAATCTAACATCGTAGCAACCCCGCAGAGGTGTAACGATAAGCACGGTGTGATACACAGTTGTCGGTAAAGCGACCGTGAGCGGCGTGCAGGAGCCGTGACTAGGCGGTCCGTGGAGGTGGCAGATAGCCGCAATAGGGGGTCATGGTGAAGGGACACGGCTCACCGAAGCTGCATCAGACAGAAGACCCGCAACTTTGCCGTGAGTGGCGCTTGTCATACGGACCGACCACGTAGATCGAGGACCGACTGCGTAGACCGAGGACCAGACGCGTAGACCGTAGACCGGCCACGTAGACCGCGGACCGGATGTGTAGATCGCGTACCGGCCGCGTAGACCGCGGACCGGCCGCGTAGACCGCGGACCGGCCGCGTAGACCGCGGACCGGCCGCGTAGACCGCGGACCGGCCGCGTAGACCGCGGACCGGCCGCGTAGACCGCGGACCGGCCGCGTAGACCGCGGACCGGCCGCGTAGACCGCGGACCGGCCGCGTAGACCGCGGACCGGCCGCGTAGACCGCGGACCGACCACTTAGACTGCAAACCGGCCGCATAGACGCCACGTAGACCGCAGACTGGCCACGTTGACCACGGACCGTCCGTGTTAACCAAAGACTGGTTGTGTTGACCCAAGCGGGGCCTGACCTTCTGACCATATAGACTGTGGACCAGCCGCGTAGACCACGGACCGACCGCGTAGACCGCGGATCGGTCATATTGACCATGAACTAGCCGCGTTGACTAGGGTGGGGTGTGGCCAGCTGGCTGCGTCTAGTACAGGTGGACCGGCCCGCATATGGTGGGTTGAGCTAAAGAAAATTGGGCCACCCCGGGCAGCCTAATGGGTCGGGTTGGAAGCGGGCTAGGTTGACCTGGCGGGTCGGGTCGGTCCAGCCGGGTTAGACCAGACCCGGACCCTACCAACCCCTTTTCACTAAAAGGCCTATAAATTTCAATAAGTATGCCTATTTAACAAGCTGTTTGAGGCATTGGGACCCTCGCAACAAGACAATCCTTTTGAGATGGATTTGTGGGTTTTTAGTGAGGACCAACGTAGGTGAAAAGCTCCCCCTTGGTTCTTTCCTCGAGGGTTTGGTATGACATTATGTCCACATCACTGGGCAGTAATCCCCTCGAGAGGATAGAGTCCCAGATAGAGTTGTGACAACCTCCTTGGGACTAGAGTGATAATCTATCACTCATAATGTAGTTTCTTGGGTATTAAAGTGACCTCTGAGCACAGGGCATAAATCCTATATCTGCTGGTCCATATTGATAGGGTTATCAGTATTCTCTAAGGAGACCCCCCTACGTTATGAGCCACATTGGTAGGGTTTGGGGTATTCTTAGAGAAGAATCCCCTACGTTGCGGGTTAATACAGATTGGGTTTATGTTATTCTCAGAAAATAATCTGCTACATTGTGGGTTCATACAAATTGGGTTTGTGCTATTCTCCAAGTAGAGTCCCTTATCTATATATCATGATATGTGACCATAATTTTCTCTTTGGGTGGGGCCCAAATTAGTGGGACCTCTTATAAGAGTCCCCGATGACATCAAGGCTTGAGGGGTGAGTTCTCCCTGAATGAGCGTACCTCGAGAGGAATCCCGTGACCAAGGATGGGTTGTGAAATCGAGACTCCTTGTCTTAGTGAGACCAGATGTCTCAGGGAACTTCGTGACATATCAAGACCAGATGTTCTCTCAGATAATTTTGGTAGACTTGTTCTACGTGATTACTATCAGATATCTTGAGGAGTGAGATCTTCCAGAATCGAGCATGCTACAGGTGGAACCATATAGCTGGCAATGGATGAGACCTTGAGTCTTGGAATCCTTTATGAGTATACCTAGATGTTCTTGTTATGTGTGTTCTTGACATATACCTGTGTTGAGCTGAATGTATCTTCTTGGTGGTGTTTCCTTTGTGTTCTTTTAATTTGTGTTTCAGGGTGCCCTATTAAGTATTATTTTACTCACCCCTGCATGGGGTTTGCCTTCATGTGTCATGTCTTGTGCAGACAATCTATGCTTTGATAAATTCCTTGGTGGACCAGCACTGGGTGGTGCTTAGACTGACCCGACAGATGAGGTGTACTTCTGCGGTTTCAGACAACTGTTTCTATACCTACCTTTCAGGTAGGGTTTTCTGCAGAGAAGTTTTATAGACTTGTTCATTTACTTTCCTTTTTGTTGGACGTGTATTCTGGCCCTATTTACCTTCAGTTTTCTTCCAGCGTACCTTGTGTTTGTTTACTTAGTGTTTTCACTTTCCAGCATCTACGGCTTAGAGTTGTGTGTGTGTGTGTGTGTGTAGTTACTTAGAAAAATCCTCCCATATATTTGGGATAGGCCTACTCAGTTATAGTTTCCAGCCCCTGGCCTATAGGAGGCATGCTTGGGGTAGTCACAATATAGGCCTTGAGGGACGAGTCATGACAGAGTGGTATCAGAGGAGGTTGATTCTACCTTAAGAATCCAGAGTCTACGAGTTTGGTTTGGGGCAATAGTGTTAAGTGTTTTGAGTTCATATTTTAGGCTAGGGAATCCAGTATTGGTGAGGTGGCTGACGTATCCATACATCAGGACCCTGAATTCTTCTTTTTGACTCGGTACATGAAAACACTAGTTATAGGAAAAATGATGGTACATGAATCATATAGGAATGAGTTGTGTTTTCCATATCCTTGTTGAGCCATCTCCCTAGGTATACTCTATTGATCATAGTACATATTGTTTTGTTTCAAGATGCTTCCACATAGACAATCATCTAGGATTCCACCACGTGATCATGAATATGATCCATGGGGTGAAGAGATATGTGTACAAGAATTTGTACTATAGACAGCTCCTCTGGGTGGTGTACTAGTTGTACCACCACCTGTAGAGTATCACATGGTACTCGTAGTACCAGTGGATGAGATATTTGGGCTAAGCGCACTTCATGATTTTCAGTGATAGAGACCCCTCATGTTCAGTGGCGATACTGACTTTTAGGTGGTTGAGGACTGGCTTGAGGTGGTGACTGAGTTTTCCGTTTGGTCAGGAAACTATTAAATCAGATGGTGGTCCTAGCAGTGGGCCTTCTACGTGGCTCATCAAGGTGATGATGCGATTTAGATTACCCAACCTTACGATGATGTGACTCTTATGTGGACATAGTTTGAGAACCTTTCTTAGAGAAGGGGATCTCACCATAAAATCTAAGGGCTATGCGTGCCCAAGGGCTTCTACAACTTTAGAAGGAAGACATGTCTGTAACTGAGTATTCATTAAGTCATACCAACCTTTCCAGGTACACGATGAATACAATACAACTAGTGATTCAAGGCTCAGACCTTTGAGCAAGGTGTGCTTAGGGACATCTGAGTGAGTTCTATGCCTTTGTTCATTCCTAATTATGCTAGGGTGCTAGAGTGAACCATTGTGGTTGAAAGTCCTTTGTCTAAGCAGATACAACCAGTAGATGTTAGCAGTGAGCAAGTAGGAGTAGAGACCTCTAGAGAAGGAAGCTGACATGGGTCTCAGAGACTTGTACATGTGAGACGTTCCGAGAGGAGGTCCTAGGATAGGGGACCTATAGATCATGGCTTATAGGGTGAGTCTAGTTAGCCTAGAGAGATGAAATGCTTTTCATGATATGGTAGGGGACATCTGGCTAAAGATTTCCCAACCCGTCATGCTGCTGATAAGGAAATAGTGGATGGACCACCAAGGTAGATAAAGTGATAGGAACAAATGGATCTGTAGGATGACGGATGTGTTAGAGGAGATGAGAGAGTAGCGGGAGGTGGTATACATTTCGACATGTTACCACCACCACCCCCTTGTGGTTCACACCAGGCTCAGGGAGCTGGAGGACATGGGAAGGGCCAACTGCATGCGGTTAAGGTATATGACCCAGGGGATCTAGAAATGATTCGAGGTGCGATCTTTGTCTACTATTAGCTGTCTTATTAATAGACATAGGTGATAATCATTCTTCCTTGTAACAAATATTTTTCAATGCCTAGAGTTTCTGGTTAAACCATTGACTTGACCCTTATGTTTGGAGATACTTTTTGAATGAGACTCAATAATCACACTTATGCCGACAGTGTGATCTGACCCTTGAGGTGAGAGTTTCGGTTGGAATCTCTTGGTGGCAGCATCGAGACCTTACGATGTCATTCTTGGTATGGATTGGTGATCGACATTCCATGCCCATATTGACTATTTTGAGAAAAAAGGGTATGTTATGTCTGTAGTAATGAAATGGGGTTTTATTTAGTCAGTGAAAAAGGATACCTAGGCAGCACAGGATAGAATCATTCGTAGGAGGGTGCAGCCGATCACTCTTGAGTCAGCTAGCCTTACCCTTGAGGCAGTGGATGTTATGAGTTTTCAATTCCTAGCAGTAGTGGCAGAGTATGAAGACGTCTTACTTGAAGATGTTATAGGTTTACCTCCATGCAGGGAGAAAGAATTATACATTGTTCTACACCCCGATATGGAACCAATATCAACATTAGTATATCAGAGGGCTTTTGCAGAGCTTTGCGAGCTGAGGGTGTAGGTGGAGGACTGACATGGGAAGGTCTTAGTAAGACCCAGTGTTCGAGGTTATGTATGGATTACCATAACTTTAACCAAGTTATCGTGAAGAACGAGTATCCACTACCAAAGGGTTGATTAACACTTTAATAATTTAAAAGGGGCGGCCTTTAGAGTGGATAGAAAGATGCCTGCGGGATTTTTAGCAGTTAAGACAGAGTATGATGAGTGCCCCGATCTTGAGTTTTCTAAAGGAGGGAGTTGAGTATTTAGTGTTATGCGATGCATCAGGGAACAAACTTGGTTGTGTCCTGATGAAGATGCAAGAGGTGATTGCCTGTGGTTCACATCAGTTGAGACCACATTAGCAGAACTACGTGACCCACGATATTGAGTTGGAAACTGTAGTATTCGCATTGAAGATGTGGTGACACTACCTGATGGGTGGGAAGTTTATCATCTACTCAGACTATAAGAGTCTCAAGTATATATTCTCCCAGAAGGTTCTGAACTTGAGGAATAGACGTTGGCTAGAGTTCCTCCAAGACTATGACTTGGTGAGATTCTATACTTTTGTTAAGGAAAACATGGTATAAAATGCTCTCAGTAGGAGATCCAGTTCGTAGTTTTTGAACGAGGCAATATATAAGTTTTACTTGTTATAGTTATCCTTCATGGATAGAGATGATGTAGCTTACCTCCTTTCGGTGGTTGTTACCTCTCCACTCTTATAGCGAGTCAGGGTGGCACAGCTCAGTGACATTGGTAGTGATACTTTACATACTCAGTTGTCCATGGGGAATTCCCCTAATGGATATTTGAAAGGTGGGGAGCACATTGTTCCTTTCATAGGACACATAGTAGTAGTAGTAGTGGACACCTAGAGTGGAGAGATGCCTTGTCATATGTATGTGGGTGTCAATCCGGACACCAGGGATGAAAGAACATGTTAAAGTTGTTATTACCTATTGATATAAAAGTTGATCACTTGTTTGAATCAGTTTTGTGTTTATTAACTCACAGTGTTGAGACCATGTGCTTGGAAAGGGTTGTTATTTCCTTCCTTGGGGTGACAGGAAGGGAGTGAAAAAGGATATCGACGGACTTTGGGATGGGTTTACCACTTACATCCAGAGGATACAATACCATTTGGGTGATAGTGGACCAACTCATAGTGTCGAGACCCAGTGGAAGCACGAGAATATCTGGAAGAGCACATGGGATCGGGAGGCTCATATTCATGCTCGTACCCTCATATTTTTTGGTATCCCTTGTTTTGGATTTCTGGGACATAAAGACTTTACATGGGGAGAATTTATTGACTCATATTTTCCAGGTTTTATTTTTACAAAATTTTTGGGAAAATTCCAAGACTATACGCTGAGACGACGTGCGATTCTGAGGCCCGGTGTGCCCGGAATGGTTCAACAAAAAATGTTAAGTTTTTAATAGCGCGCATGAGTGGTTTTCCTAAAAAAGTAAAATAACTCTTAAACAGGTGCCCAAATTAGAAATATGATGGAACCATTGCATTCAGGATGATGATTTTACCCTAGCTGTGACTTAACTTTAGTCGGCGCAGGTCTCCAGTGAGAAAACCTGAAAATGACACAACCGTAAATAAAATTATTAACTAAAATTATTTTATTTTTCAAATCCTTATATCTCATGAATGGAGACTCAGATTAAAAATATGATGCCACCATTGAGTTCATAACAGAGTGTTTTTCTTAGGCAGAGCCTAATGTTGGCCGACACAGGTCAACTATGGAAAATAATTTTTGGGATGTAATCGTTAATAAAATAATAAAATAATAAAATTATTTTATTTTCAAATCCAATAACTCATAAATGGTAACTCAGATTGAAAATATGAGAGTACTTTTGAGCTCTTGAGGGTGCTCTTTCCTTAGGCGGGGCCAAACCTCGACCGTCACGGGTCGACGATAAAAGTTGATTTTGGATGTTTTAAAATATAATAAAATAAACTTAGAAAAAAGTTTATTTTATTTATTTTAATGTTTCACAGTGATTTAGCGACACTGCAACACTACGACAAAGAAGTTGTTTCCTTTCTTAAATGAAACAGTGTGGCGATGCTGCAACACAGTGAAACACCGACGCTGAAACACGTTTCTTCATTTAACAGTTTTATAGGGATACGAGATCAGATTGAAAATCCTAGAGAAATTTCCTAGAAGCTCTGGAAAAGAAAAGACATTGGAGAATCCTCTTGGAAGAGAATGACAAGCGGCGACGAACACTGACGGATCATGGATCATGAATCATAGATCAAGGACTGATGGTCGGGGATTGATGAATGATGGCAGTGCAACTCTATTCTTCACGAACGATCGATCCAATCCTTGAGGTAGGGGTTTTATTTCTATGTGATTTCCTTCTTCTTGTTCTTTCAAATGACGAACGCGGATCAACCCATGAATAGGTTGATCCACAGGTCGATTGTTCTTGTGGGATGAGTGTCTTGTTGGAGAGATTAATTTGAGAATTAGATCATTGTGATTTTTAATTTTTTTCTTCAAGATCCTGCTAATAATAACGAATTCAGGCTAACATGAACAAAGTCCTAGATTCGTTCTTCGAGTGTTCCTATGTTTCTTCGTCCCCCCATCGTCCTTCACTTTCTCTTCATTCTTCGTGAGGATTGAGTGGATAGATTGTTGTGCCTTCGATCTGTGATGAAAAAAATCCCAAGGCCAAGAATCTAACACCGCAGCAACCCCACAGAGGTGTGAAAAAAAGTGTGGTGCGAGATGAGGCTGCTGGAGGAAGTGACATCATCCCGGTGGCATGACCAGGCTAGGAGAACAACCGACGGCATGGGTGCCAGTGGAGGTGGTGCGCCACGGTCCATCGAGACTGCAACGGTGGGGAGACCCATGGTAGGGTCCATGGTGATGGTTCAAGCGGCCTCCGACTCGATGCCTGATGGTGGAAGGGTCCGTGGAGGTGCAGCTATAGGCGACGTGCAGGAGTTGCGGCCAGGCCATCCGTGGTGGTGGTAGAAAACCTCGATAGGGGGCCACGACGAAGGGACAAAACTCACTAGATCCACATCGGATGGAAGACCCACGAATTTGCTACGGGTGGCGTTGGTCACATGGACCAGCCACGTAGACCATGTACTGGCCACGTAGACTGCGGACTGGCCACGTGAACTAGGGCGGGGTGCAGCCAGCTGGTTGCATCCGGTGCAGGTAGACTGACCCATATGTGGCGGGCTGGGCTAGAGAAAAACAGGCCACCCAAGGCCGCCCAAGGCCACCCTGGGTGGCCCAGCGGTCCGGGTCGACCCATAAGGTTGGTTTAGACTCAGTGGTTCAGGTCGTTGGACACGGTGGGTCGGGTCGGGTCGGGTTGGTCTGACTGGGTTAGACCGGACCCGGACCCAACCGACCCCTTTTCACTAATACCTATAACTTTCAAACCATAAGCCTGTTTGATGTGCCATTTACGGCGTTGGGACCCTCATGATGAGACCGTCCTTTTGAGATTGATTAGTGGATTTTTAGTGAGGACCAATATAGGTGCGAATCTTCCCCTTGGTTCTTTCATCAAGGGTTCGATATTGCATTGCGTCCACATCACCGGACAACAATCCCCTCGAGAGGATAGAGTCTCGGATAGAGTTGTGACAACCTACTTGGGACTTGAGTGATACTATATCACCCCTAATAGATTTTCTTGGGTATTGACATGACCTCTGAGCATAGGGATTTAATCCTCCATCTAATGGATCATATCAATAGGGTTCTTAGTATTCTTTGAGAAAAATCCCCTACATTATGAGCCGCATTGGTAGGGTTTATGGTATTCTCAGAGAATAATTCCCTACTTTGTGGGTTAATACATATTGGGTTTGTGGTATTCTCAGAAAAGAATCTTCTACGTTGTGGGTTAATACAGATTGGGTTTGCGGTATTCTCTGAGGAGAATATCCTATCTATATATCATGATCTTTGACCAACATTTTCTCTTTAGGCAGGGCCCAAATTAGCGGGACCTCTTATAAGAGTCCTAATGACATCAAGGCTCGAGGAGTGAGTTCTCCCAGAATGAGCATGCCTCGAGCAGAATCCTATGACCAAGGATTGGCTGTAAATTGAGACTCCTTATCTTAGGAAGACTGGATGTCTCAGGGAACTTTGTGACGTATCGAGACCAGATGTTCTCTCAGATAATTTTGGTAGACTTGTTCCACATTCTTATTATTATATAGCTTGAGGAGTAAGATCTCTATGAATCGAGCATGCTATGAGTGGAACCCTATGGCTGGCAGTGGATGAGATATTGAGTCTTAGAATCCTTTATGAGTAAACTTGGATATTCTTTTTATATGTGTTATTAATATATACCTGTGTTGATCTGACTGTATCTTCTTGGTGGTGTTTTCTTTGTGGTCTTTTACTTTGTGTTTCAGGGTGACCTAATGAGTATTGTTTTACTCACCTATGCATGGGATTTTACCACACGTGTTGTGTCTTGTGCATATGATCAACGCTTTGACGAAGTCCTTGGTGGACTGGGGACAGGTGGTTCTTAGACTGACCTGACAGACAAGGTGTACTTCTG
Organism: Viscum album; assembly: GCA_963277665.1. Classification (NCBI taxonomy): domain Eukaryota; kingdom Viridiplantae; phylum Streptophyta; class Magnoliopsida; order Santalales; family Viscaceae; genus Viscum; species Viscum album. The sequence goes on along the minus strand of OY728131.1, from coordinate 1,650,190,823 downwards.
AGGATTATGATAGTTGTTTATGTACCTACCCTTAAGGTCAAGTTTTCTGTTGATTAGTTCCAGATAGTTATACTTTTACTTTCCTTTATGTTGGGCTTCTATTCTATCCCCATTTACCTTCAGTTTTCTTCTGGCGTACCTTGTGTTTGTTTACTTAGTGTTTTCACTTTCCAGCATATGTGTCTTGGAGTTGTGTGTGTGTGTATAGATACTTAGGAAAATGCCTCCCATCTGTTTGGGATATGCCTACTCAGCATTAGTTTCTAGCCCCTGACCTATGGGAGGTGGGTTTGGGGTAGTCACGGTACAGGCCCTGAGGGATGGGTCATGATCGTACCACGATTCAATGTTTTATTCCACCCTTACACCGCAGTTTTAAACTAGTTTTGTAATGAATATTCCAAATATAATAATAAATTTAACTTTATATTTTAATCAATAAATTAATGTTAATCAATATTAGAATGGTCAATGTTACTTGTTTTTATTATTTCAATGTAGGTGGAGATGATTTGGAGGGCCTTTGATGAAGTGGAAGAAAAATGGGCCAAAATTGCATGGATCCATGGACATCTGTCCACTGTTTTTCATATTACACGAAATCAGTGCATCCAAATGGGCTGAACTTTTGTGGGATTGTCCAAAATTTATTAGGATACATTTCATATTAAAGAACCCAATCCTGATTCGGCTTCTATGGGGCCCATACGAACTGATCTGTCCAAGACACCGAATATGGACCAAGTCAAATGCGGTGTTCTGTATTTTATCAATATCTTGAGCTGTAGTTGTCCAAAGGGTTCCAAACCTTTTGTGGAGACATTAAAGAGGTAGGTATACAACTTTTATATTTTCTCCAAAGCGATATAAGATTTTCTGAAGGCCGAAACGCGTGGTACAAGTGGATTTATGAAATCTGTGTGCCTAAAACAACCTTCCAATTTTCCTATAAAATGACACCTTGGGATCCCCATTTTCAATTTCGGCCAAGAGGCAAGGTGTTGCCATTTTAGAGTCCCCAAGTAGTCTTCTCAACATCCCTAGAAGTTCTGGAGGCTATGGGAGGTTCTACTTCAATATCTTCCTCTTCTTCCCCTCCTATGGGTTTCTAAACCCCTTGTGATCACCCGGGGAGGAATGTGATGTAATCCCGAGCTTCAAAGTTGTATTAATTTGAATGGTCTTTTTAATTCCAGGTTGTATGTTATTTTTCCTCATCCTCTATTATTATTTTATTGAGTTATATACTGGTATGTCATGCTCAACTCATATGATCATGTTTGGGGTACCCATTCATGTGATGTTTCACACACCGTTCACCAATTTCTTTCCCCCCTTCCAATTGCGGTGTTTGTGTGGTTCATATTGGTCAATTGAACTCACATAATCACTATAAAGGTCATGCAAATTTATGTCATGGTATCACAATGAAATAACATACAAACCTGGACAGCACATAGAATTCTTCATGTGTTTCCTTGGTGAGTTTCGGTTATGATGTCGAACACAAATCACCCAATCATCGACGGTGTCCGGTGAATCATTATGTGTTTTCGACTGAACCCTAGGAGGTATCCTAGTATAAACTCAGTAACATTCTGGTTCTAGGTGTTACAAACCAGGGATTAAAATATCATAACCCCATATCATGAAGCGATGAAGGATGAGCATCATGAGACTTCCCCGGGTTGATCATGTTTAATCAATCTTGTTCATTTCTACTTTGTTTTATCGCTTTCATTTCCTATTTTCATCATTAATCATAAAACCCCAAAGTATTACAAAACCTAATTCAACTTCTAATTCCATAATAAAACCCTTTTTTTAAATTAATGGTCTAAGACTCCGTCGAGAGATGACCTAGGGTTGCTGCTATACTGCAGAAATTCTAGTCAAAATTAAACAACTAATTTGACGCGCTCGACAACGCGATCAAATTTTGGAGCCGTTGTCGGGGATCCAAGATCATTTTTTTTCTTTATTTCCTTTTATTTATTTATTTTACTTCTTAATTAGTACTCCTTTAAATACCCCACCCCCATTTGATTGTTTTTGTTTTGGATTTTGTCTTTATTTTTGGTTTTTTTGTGTGTTCTTTATCTCTCTCTCTCTCTCTCTTCTTCTCCATATCCCTCTATAATTTTTTATTATAACATTATATTCTCTTTTCACCCTTCTTAAGTGATTTTATCCTTATTCAAAAAAAACTTCACAAATTATTTGCATGACCCGATCTGGTAAAGAAACACTACTTGAATTTGACCATGAAATTGAAAAGTCACTTCACACACAAATCAAGGCATCTAGAGAAGGTAAATCAAGTAACATTGAGGAAACCCTGTTGGAACCTCAAGTGGTCCTAAACCAATCCAAAATTGAACCAAATAAAACCCAATAAAACATGGCTACAAATAACCAAACTTTAAAAGAACTGACCACCCCTGATGTGGAGTACCAACCTGCGTACATCCAATATCCCAAGGAAGCAGCCAACTTTGAGCTGAGATCAGCTCTCATCCACCTCCTTCAAAAATTCCATGGTATTCCCGGTGAGGACCCTCACAAACATCTAAATGAGTTTCACATAGTGTGCTCCACCATGAAACCCCAAAATGTGTCTGAGGACCTCATTAAGTTTAGGGCCTTCTCTTTCTCCCTTGATGGTGTATCCAAATATTGGCTATACTATCTACCTACCACAATTGGGGGCTAGAATGACCTTAAACGACTCTTTCTAGAGAAGTTTTTCCCTACCTCCCGAACTGCATCAATTAGGAAAGAAATTTGTGGCATTAGGCAGTTACAAGGAGAGACCCTTCATGAATACTGGGAGAGATTCAAAAGACTTTGTTCAAGTTGCCCCCACCACCAGATTAGTGAACAAATTTTAATTAAATACTTCTATGAGGGAATTATACCCATGGATCATGGAATGATTGATGTTGTAGCTGGTGGTTCCCTAGTTGACAAAACTCCTTCTACCGCTCGTGACTTAATAGCCAACATGGCTCAAAATGCACAACAATTTGGTACACGAGCTATTGCACCAACCTGAGGAGTTCATGAGGTAAGTCATTAATCCCTAGAACAAAAGGTAGATAATAAACTTGATGAGATTCATACCATTCTAAGGCAATTATCTCAAGCACAAGGTAACTCACACTCTCCTCCCATTCCATTACATTATGGTATTTGTTCTGATAATACTCATTTTTCTGACCAGTGCCCACAACTTCAGGATTAATCTGAGTCTTGTGTTGTAGTGTTCCCTGTGCGTCCATTCCAACAAGCACTACCATTCAAGCAAGAACCATTCAGGTCAAATCCAAACCCCGGGTGGAAAGCACACCCACAATACCGACAAGGAGGAAACTCAAGCTACCCCAAGCAGAACTGGTATCAACAAGGCCAAGGTATGAAACCTTCTTATCCTTCAACATCTCAAAACAATCCTCCTCCTCCCAACTCTGAACCAAGCCTTGAGGATATGGTGAAGCAAATGGCAACCCAGAACCTCTAGTTCCAACAAACCACACAATAATCTATTAAAGACCTACGAACCCAAGTGGGGAAATTGGAAAACACCATTGGTGAGCTTAAGATGCAAGGTTATGGACAACTACCATTCCAACCCATTGCCAATCCAAAGGACAAAGGTAATGTATGTGCAGTTACACTTCATAGTGATAAAGAAGTTTCTCCTTCTGCTGATTCTGCACGGCAGGTATGTCCCCCTCATGAAAACTCTCTTTCCCAACCCTCAAAAATTTCATGTAAAGAAAAACAAGACAAAAATGGTAATCGAATTGTCATTGATGATTCAAATGAACAATCCATTCCTCTTCCTTTCCCTCAAAGACTCTCTAAATATAGGAAGAATTTTGATAATGAGATTGATAAATAAATAATGGATACATTTAAAAAGGTTCAAGTTAACATTCCTTTATTGGATGCAGTTAAACAAATCCCTCTATATGCCAAATTTCTTAAAGAGCTTTGCACCCATAGAAGGAGGCTGAAGGGGAATGAGAGAGTCAACCTGGGAAGGAATTTCTTGGCCTTGATTCAACCAGCAATTCCAACCAAATGCAAGGATCCTGGCACATTCACGATACCTTGTACCATAGGGGAGACCTTATTTTATGATGCTATGCTAGATTTAGGTGCCTCTATTAATGTAATGCCTCACTCAGTGTATACTTCTTTGCAGGTTGGAGAGCTTCAACCAATAGGAATTGTCATGAAACTTGCCAACCGAAGCACAACACACCCATTAGGGGTGGACGAGGATGTCCTTGTAAAAGTTAAGAATCTCATCTTCCTTGCAGACTTTTACATTCTTGAGATGGAAGATACCTGAACCCAAGGACATGCCCCTCTCATACTTGGGAGTCCATTCCTCAAAACAGCAAAGACGATCATCAACATTCACAATGGTACATTTTCCATGGAGTTTGGTGGAGAAAAGGTAAGTTTTAACATCCTTGAGGCTATGAAACACCCCGTTGAAGAGCACTCCACTCTTCCTATCTATTAGATAGAGGTGATCTCTAACGACAAACACACACAAAATTCTATCCTTGACCCATCCTCTGATTTATTTTCCTCTTATTCACCCATGGATGATTTGAGTTTTGGTTCTTCTTTTGAATGTTGTGTGGGTTCAGAAAAATGTTAATTTTGTGCTTTAATTGATGAGTGTGTTTATTCTGAGGTACCCATGACTATCAATGATTTTGAAAATCTCATTTCAATAGATTCTCTTTACTTTGAGAATAAACATGAGCAGATAGATAGTTTCATGGACCTCAATCCCCCTAAATCCACTCCCTCAATACAAAAACCCCTGGTGTTGGAATTAAAACCACTTCCATCAAATTTTAAATATGCCTATCCTGAGGGTATTGACCAATTGCCCATAATTATTGCCAATAACCTCTCTCTACAATAGAAATCAAAACTGCTCAAACTTTTGAGAGAGTGTAAAAAGGCAATAGGATGGACATTTGATGATATTCCCAGGATTATCCCATCTATTTTTATGCACCATATACTTTTGGATGATGAGGCTAAGCCCGTAAGGCATGCTCAACACTGGTTGAATCCCACTCTCCTTGAAGTGGTAAAATTGGAAGTCAGTAAATTACTTGCTACGGGGATCATTTATCCTATATCTGATAGTAAATGGGTTAACCCAGTGCAAATTGTGCCTAAAAAACAGGAATAATAGTTGTGTCAAATGAAAGGAATGAATTGGTTCCAACACGTGTGCAAAATAGTTGGCGAGTCTGTATTGACTACCGTCGACTGAATCAAGCCACGCGGAAGGACCACTTTCCATTACCTTTCATTGACCAAATGTTAGAATGATTGGCTGGAAAGTCCTATTATTGTTTCCTTGATGACTATTCGGGTTATTTCCAAATCCATATAGCCCCTGAGGATCAAGAAAAGACCACATTTACCTGTCCATTCGGCACATTTGCATACAGAAGAATTCCTTTTGGCCTATGTAATTCTCCTGGTACTTTTCAGCGATGTATGTTGAGTATTTTTTCTGAGTACCTTGAGAGTTGTATGGAAGTCTTTATGGATGATTTCATGGTTTATGGTTCTTCTTTTGATGATTGTTTGGAAAACCTAGGTTCTATCCTTCGCCGCTGCATTGAAAAATATCTTGTTTTAAATTACTAAAAATGTCATTTCATGGTCAAGCGGGGGATAGTTCTTGGGAATATCATTTCAAATATGGGAATTCGAGTTGATAAATCTAAAATTGAATCAATTTCATCCCTTCCATATCCAAAATGTGTTCGTGAGGTGTGTTCTTTCTTGGTTCATGCTGGTTTTTACCACCGATTCATTAAAGACTTTAGTAAGATCGCACTTCCTTTATCTCGGTTGTTACAAAAGGATTCTGAATTTGTTTTTGATAGAAATTGTGAGGATGCTTTAAATTCACTAAAAATGAGTCTCATATCACCTCCCATAATCCAACCACCAAGGTGGGATCTCCCCTTTGAGCTTATGTGTGATGCCTCTAACTTTACAGTTGGGGAAGTTTTATCACAAAGGTTTGAGAAGGCTCCTCATGTCATTGCATATGGATCGCGTACCCTTGACCCTGCCCAGGTAAACTACACAACCACAAAAAAAGAACTCCTTTCTATTGTGTTTGCCTTGGAAAAATTCCGTTCATATATTCTTGGGTCAAAAGTGATTGTGTTCTCTGATCATGCTGCCCTTTGTTTCCTCCTAAAGAAACCTGAAGCCAAACCCCGCCTCATTCGATGGATGCTCCTCCTCCAGGAGTTTGACCTTGAGATTAGAGATAAGAGAGGGGTGGAGAATGTGGTAGATAACCACATTTGTAGGATTTCCCCACCATTGGAACATCATGTTGACTCACCCATACCCATTGGATAATTCTTCCCTCATGAGAACCTTTGTGATGTTGTGGACCTTACCCCCTGGTATGCAGACATTGTGAATTTTCTAGCAACAACTAGGGTCCCCACTGATTTTAGCATTTCACAATCCTAGAGACTTAAGCATGATTCTTGTTGGTACATTTTGGATAACCCATACTTGTGGAGAATTTGTAGTGACCAAGTAGTTCGTCAGTGTGTCCCTAACCATGAGTTCACCTCTGTTTTGACCTTTTTCCACACCTTGGCATGTGGGGGCCACTTTGGCTCTCAACGTACGGCTCGAAAGGTCCTTGAATTAGGATTATATTGTCCAACATTGTATATAGATGCCCATAGGTTTTGTAAATCATGTACTCGATGTCAATTCACAGGGAATATATCCAAGAGGAATTAAATGACCCAACAACCCATGTTATTATGTGAAATCTTCGATGCATGGGGCATTGAATTCATGGGGCCTTTTCCAAATTCATTTGGATTTGTGTACATCTTACTAGCTATTGAATATGTTTCTAAATGGGTGGAATTAAAGGCTACTAGGACTGATGACTCTCGAGTTGTTGTTGATTTTGTGAGGTCCAAGATTTTTAGTAGGTTTGGTCTACCAAGATTCATCATTAGTGATCAAGGTTCACATTTTTGCAATCGTAACATGAAAAACTTGCTTCGTAAGTATGGGTTTTTTCATAAAGTCTCCACTGAATATCATCCCCAAACTAATGGACAAGAATAAATTTCAAATTGGGAAGTTAAGCGAATCTTGGAGAAAACAGTACAACCCAATAGGAAAGATTGGAGTTTGCGCTTGGATGATGCACTTTGGGCATACCGTACTACTTTTAAAACCCCGATCGGAATGTCACCATATAGGATTGTGTTTGGAAAGGCTTGTCACCTATAGGTTGAGGTTGAACACCATGCATATTGGGCCGTTAGGCAATGTAATATGAATCTCTCAAATATAGGTGAGCATAGGAAGTTGCAGATTCAGGAGTTAGAAGAAATTCGGCGTGATGCATATGATAACTCTCGAATCTACAAAGAAAGGACAAAGGCAATACATGATGGGATGATTCATCATAGGAAGTTTCATATTGGTGAGAAGGTCCTCATGTACAATTCTAGGCTTAAGCTCCACCCAGGTAAGCTTCGTTCCCAGTGGCCCAGTCCTTATACTGTTACTAATGTTTACCCTTTTGGTGCAATACAGGTTTAGCATGAGTAGAGTGGACGAAGTCTTACCGTCAATGGGCAGCGGCTTAAACACTTTTATGAGGATTTTTTGAAGAATCCGGTGGAGGAAATCCACCTTCTCGACGCATCATACCAATAAAACATACCAGGTTTTATCCTTCTCACATTCTCAATTATTTCAGTGTGGACACTGCACACTCTAGGTGTGGGGGGTGGATACATTCCTGGGTTAGATCGAAATTTTCATCATTTTCTCCTTTTGTTTTCTCTTTTTGGCCTTCTTTATGTTATTTTCATTTTTCCCCATCAACAATTTCTAAGTTCCATGATTTGGCGACCATAAAGGGGGGAAAGTAAAAATACCATAACGAAGGCTAAAAAGAATTTTTGTATGAATTTTACATCAGGGGGTGATTTTTAGTGAATTGGTTTTTTGTCAATGATATAAATGGTCGTATCTATGTGAAACCTTTGAGATGATTGATTCCCATTATGTGAGTAGTTTTTGGGAAAACTGTTTCACTAATATCTCCACAAATTTTTGCACCAAACCACAAAGTGTGAATATTTCTTACTTAATATAAGGTAAATATATGTTGGGTTAATATTTTTCAGCTTTAAATGATATTTCCATACATTCGTTCCTTATCCGATCTGTTTCATTACTGTACCAGATTGACCTATGCGTGTGTAACTAATGTCCGACTGTTGTACACCCTCAAAAAAATTGTTGTGTCTTGGGCAGGTCAAAAACCACTTCTCCTCAACCTTTGATCTTGTTATAACTATTGCAATTAGTGTCGTGAGGAGATCAAACAAGGGTTGAGAGATGAGTGTGAGATTTGTTCCAAATGCAACTTCAAAAAATTAAATAAATGAGGGGAGTGATGAAATGTGCAACATATGGGGATATCTAGGTCAGGAGCTTATGGTTTGACTTTTGGGAATGCTTAAGTGAGTGGGTCTTGAAATATGATTGCAAAGGATGTATGGTAGGTTCGGTGGATGATATCATTTAAGATGAAAAATGTTGAAATAACATATATTTATTAGATAGCAAGTGGAAAGAATAGCATGGAATGGTTTTCACACACACATGGAGAGTTAATGTTATGGTTTACTTCTGAATTCCTTGCTCAATTGGGTATCATGAAACTTTTTGAATTTCGCTATGATATGATTTATGAGACATCTTTTTCTATTTTCACTAAGAATAACTCCTTGGTGTGTTTTATGAATTGATCAATTTACTTTAAATAAAATTTCCTCAAATATATATGAATTATTGGGATATGTGACTTTTCCCAGGAGTGAAAATGTTTAGGTGTGAGGGTGTGATCGTACCACGATTCACTGTTTTATTCCACCCTTACACCGCAGTTTTAAACTAGTTTTGTAATGAATATTCCAAATATAATAATAAATTTCACTTTATGTTTGAATCAATCAATTAATGTTAATAAATATTAGAATGGTCAATGTTAATTGTTTTTATTATTTCAATGTAGGTGTAGATGATTTGGAGGGCCTTTGATGAAGTGGAAGAAAAATGGGCCAAAATTGCATGGATCCATGGACATCTATCCACTATTTTTCATATTACACGAAATACGTGCATCCAAATGGGCTGAAATTTTGTGGGTCTGTCCAAAATTTATTAGGATGCATTTCATATTAAGTAACCCAATCCTGATTCGGCTTATATGGAGCCCATTTGAACTAATCTATCCAAGACACCGAATATGGACCAAGTCAAATGCGTGTTCTGTATTTTATCAATATATTGAGCTGTAGTTGTCCAAAGGGTTCCAAACCTTCTGTTGAGACATTAAATAGGTAGGGATACAACTTTTATATTTTCTCCAAAGAGATATAAGACTGTCTGAAGGCCGAAACGCATGGTACAAGTGGATTTATGAAATCTGTGTGCCTAAAACCACCTTCCAATTTTCCTATAAAATGACACCTTGGGCTCCCCATTTTCAATTTCGTCCAAGAGGCAAGGTTCTACCATTTTAGACTCCCCAAGGAGTCTTATAAACATACCTAGAAGTTCTGGAGGCTATGGGAGGTTCTACTTCCACATCTTCTTCTTCTTCCCCTCCTATGGGTTTCTAAACCCCTTGTGATCACCCGGGGAGGAATGTGATGTAATCCCGAGCTTCAAAGTTGTATTAATTTGAATGATCTTTTTAATTCCAGGTTGTATATTGTTTTTCCTCATCCTCTATTATTATTTTATTGAGTTATGTACTGGTATGTCATGCTCAACTCATATGATCATGTTTGGGGTACCCATTCATGTGATGTTTCACACACCGTTCACCAATTTCTTTCCCCCCTTCCAATTGCGGTGTTTGTGTGGTTCATATTGGTCAATTGAACTCAAATAATCACTATAAAGGTCATGAAAATTTATTTCATGGTATCACAATGAAATAACATACAAACCTGGACAACACATCAAATTCTTCATGTGTTGCCTTGGTGAGTTTCGGTTATGATGTCGAACACAAATCACCCAATCATCGGCGGTGTTCGGTGAATCGTTATGTGTTTTCGACTGAACCCTAGGAGGTATCCTAGTATAAACTCAGTAACATTCTTGTTCTAGGTGTTACAAACCAGGGATTAAAATATCATAACCCCATATCATGAAGCGATGAAGGATGAGCATCACGAGACTTCCCCGGGTTGATCATGTTTAATCAATCTTGTTCATTTCTACTTTGTTTTATCGCTTTCATTTCCTATTTTCATCATTAATTATAAAACCCCCAAGTATTACAAAACCTAATTTACCTTCTACTTCCATAATCAAACCCTCTTTTTAAATTAATGTTCTAAGGCTCCGTCGAGAGACGACCTAGGGTTGCTGCTATACTGCAGAAATTCTAGTGAAAATTAAACAACTAATTTGACGTGCTCGACAACGCGATCAGGTCATGACAGTCAGGATATTTCTTCAGTGTTAACCGAGGATCTATGAGTTAGAAGAGTTAAAAGTGGAAAGTTTTTGCCAATTATACTATGGAGTCTAAGTATATTGTGGCTTATTATGTTTCCAAGGAGGAGATTTGGATTTTCAAAATTTTATAAGAACTTGATGTGGTGACTATCAGTCAAGACCCTATCACAATTTACTATGATAACACTTCAACAGTGTCTCTCTCCAAAGAGACAAAGCCACATCAAAGGATAAAGCATATATTTTATAAGTTTCATCTCTTGAGGTATTTTTATCAATGAGGTAAATTTTAAGTGAGAAGAGTATCCATGGAGGAAAACATGAAAGACCCCCTTGATGAAGGCTCTATCTCAGTATAGGAATAAGTATCATGTGAGAGCTAGCGGGATAAAGGTTGTTAATAGTTTTCTCTAGTGTAAGTGATATTTAGTTGAATTTAGTTCCTTAGAACCAACTTATAAGTACTTTATGATTACATGTATTCAATATATAGAGTATTAATGAAGTTTTTTATCACATCATGATTGTTCCTCTGCATGACATAGTATGTGATAATGTCCTAAGAATATCAATCACACTAAAAGTTCATAAAAATTCCCCACTTTTATGAGAACTTGGAGGTTCTGTGATAGTATTCTTGAATATATATGTTCTATAGCTAGATGATATCATTTTATAGGGCAAAAATGATACAAGATATCATGGGTGGATACTCATAGGACTTTAAGACACCCTCTTATAGTGTGCGCCCTTGGTAATTTCTAGAGCAGTAGGTTATGAGAATGAGGCCTGACAATAGAAAATCAATATTTATATGTGTCATTGGATGTTCCTATCTATGAATGTGTATATTGATCTTTAGACTTTAAAATTATCATTAACTAATATCAAAAGTCATGTACTTTGATGTATTGATGAAAATTGTGACAACATATGCTCACGAAAAAGTAGAAAATGTTGAGTATGCCATGAGTGATATGAAATTAATGTATAATGTGAGAAAAGAATTTATCCCTTATATCTATTATTGAAATCTGATATCTCAGTACCTTTGCTAGGAATGGAACTTCTGAGACAAATCCATGGTCATAGTGTTCTATGGGCATGTTCATTTATAGAAATTCAAATAAAGAGACATAAATCACATAGGTTAATGACACTAGTATGCAACCTTCTTGATTAGAGATATCATAATAAAGGGATTCAATTATATAGTAATCATTTGAAGGAGGTTGTATTTTATTGAAACATTAACTTATTTCTCTATGGGTTCCTTATCGTGTTTCTAGATACTAGATTTGGAATTTAGGAATCTCCACTTATTTCCACTAAGAAAGAGGTCTAGAGGGTTACATGCTAAGTGTATCTTTAATTTTGGTTAAATTTAATGTTGAATTTATTAGGTTATAATGAATATTATTACAGTTTTTTGGTTTAATATATTTTTGGGTTTGATTGATCTCCAAGATTTAATCATGATTTATTTGAAATAATATGTGAGTTAATCAATAATAAATATTTATTTGAAAGTTTTGGTGAATATAATATTTATTATATTTATCGATGAATAATGAAGTGATTTTTATTTGTTAAATAAATAGTCATTATTCAAGGTTTGGTAAATTCCATGAAGGATAAGAATCGAGCTTAATAGTCTGATAAAAAATGATATAAGTGATATTTATTTATTATTAGATAATGCAAATGTCAAGCGAATAATAATTATTTTATTATTATTAGACACGAGGTTCACTAAGGATTAAGTGGTAAGGGATCTATGTGAAAACAGTTAACCCTAAACCTACCACAATAAATATCTAATTATAAAACCTTCTTGAGATACAAATCACTGTGAACAATAGATAAAAAAGTTCTCTCAATCCCTAAGAGAGAGATCTCAAGAATTCACTCAAGATCTAGAGTGAGAATCCTCCTCACCTCTCAGGTGATCGAGAGAGAGAAAATAGTTCCTCATCTATGAAGAACTTCCTACTCCAATCAACAAAAAACAATACAAGCGACTAGGATCATCCACACTAACATCTGATGATTCTACGATGATGTTATGAGATTTTAGTGCACCTATGGATCACTTCTAGTGGGATTTTACTCTTAGATCATGTGACACAATTATGGTATGACAAGATTAAGTCAACCAATTCATCAATGAAGAAATAATTACAATTCAAGGTAATTCTTGATCTTCTTATAGATTAATTATAAATTACATGTGATGATCTATCTTTGGTTCCATCATTTAAACAAGTCAAGTAATATATGATTTAAGTCCATTGGTCATGAATCCATTCATCATGTATAACTCAGGTTAAGAATAAATTAAAACTAAAAATCGAGTTGGATGTTCCCAATAGTAACTCCCTCTATGCCCAAAACCAATATACAAGACTCGTCGAATACAGTCACATATTCTCCCTATATAGATCTCCTCCGAAGGCTATGTAAACATTAACGAAAAAATCATGCATGAATGCCTCTCATACCTCCCAAATAGAGGGTCACATGCACTCATCAATAGGAGACCACAAAGCCTATAAATATTTAATAATATATAAAAACTATAAATTATACAAATTTAAAATAAAATACATTATTTATTTATATGTACCAACTGATGCTTGAACATAAAATGTCACAACTTGCTAAAAAACTAATCCCATGACACCCATGAAACATAAAAATAATTCCTCAAAATAGAACTAGCATGACCAATTTATATTAATTTATACTAATTTATAACATTTTTTATTAATTTATACTCATTTATATTAATATATAATAATTTTTATTAATTTATACTAAATTATAATAAATTATACTATTTTATATTAATTTATACTATTTTTTTCATTTATACTACTATATATTAATTTATAATAAATTATATCAATTTATAGTAATCTATATAAATTTATACTAATTTATAATCATTTATATTAATTCATACAAAATTATACTAATTTATACAAAATTATATCAATTTATAGTAAATTATTTCAATTTATAAAAATTCATATTTATTTATATTATTCTTTATTAATTTACAAAAATTTATACTAATTTTTATTAATTTATACTCATTTATTCTAATATATAATTTTTTTATTAATTTATACCAAATGTACTAATTTATACTAATTTATATTAATTTATACTGATTTTTATAAATTTATACTAGTTTATATTAATTTATACTAAATTATATCAATTTATAGTAAATTATATTAATTCATACAAATTTGCGATGAATTTATATTAATTTATACTAATTTTTAGGAATTTTTACTAATATATATCAATTTATATTAATTTATAATAATTTATACTAAATTACATCAATTTATAGTAAATTATATAAATTTATTCAAAATTGTACCTATATATAATAATTCTTGTCATTTTGCACTAATTTATATTGATGTATAACAATTTTTATTAATATATACTCATTTATACTAATATATAATATTTTTTTATTAATTTATACTAAATTATTCTAATTTATTTGAATTAATAATAATTTATATCAATATATATTAAATTATATAAATCTATAAGAATTTATATGAAAATATAATGACTTTAATTAAATTTTATTAATTTATTCTAATATATAATAATTTTTATTAATTTATACCATTTTTGATATTTTTTACCAATTTATATTAATTTATAATAATTTATACTAATTTATATCAATTTATAGTAATTTATATTAATTTATACCAATTTCAAACAAATATATACTAATTTATAAAATTTCATATTACTTTATACTAAATTATATCAATTTATGGTTTTTATATCAATTTATAGTAATTTATACTAATGTATATTAATGTTTATAAATTTATACTAATATATATATATATATATTATTAATTTATTGTATTTTTTATTAATTTATACTAATTTTAGTTAATTTATAATAATTTATATACTTGTTTTTAGTAATTTATACCAATTTGTACTAAATTATATCAATTTCTAGTAATTTATATTAATTTATAAGATTTTTTATGAATTTATACTAATTTATAAAAATTTATATTAATTTATACTAAATTTTCTTAATTTATATTAAATTATATCAATTTTTGTAATTTATACTAATGTATAATAATTTTTATTAATTTATACTAATTTTTAATTTTTTTTATTAGTTTATACTATTTTATATTAATTTATACTGATTTATATGCTAATTTTTATTAATTTATGCTAATTTATAATAATTTTTATTAAGCTATACTAATTTATACCCATTTATATTAATTTATACTAAATTATATCCATTTATAGTAATTTTTATTAATTTATACTAATTTTCTATGAATTTATGCTAATTTATAAAAATTTATGTTAATTTGTACTAAACTATATTAATTAGTAGTAAATTATATCGATTTATAGTAATTTATACTAATGTATAATAATTTTTTATTAATTTATACCAACTTATACTTTTTTATAAATTTATACTAATTTATAAAATTTTAATTAATTTTAATTAATTTATAATAATCTATACTAATTTTTATTTAATTTATACCAATTAATATACTACTTTTTTTAATTTATACTAATTTATAATATTTTTTACTAATTTATACTAATTTAATTTTAATTTATACTAATATATAGTAAATTCTATCAATCTGTAGTAAATTATACTTATTTATACTAAATGTAATTCCATTTTAATAAATTAAAATAACCAACAAACTATATAAATGAAAAATCGCTTAGGGTGAAACTCAATGGTAGCTACTCTTATGGGTCTTGACGAGGTCTCTAGTTTGAGTCTCATTGAGTACTTTCCTACATGTGTGTGTTGTATGATTTTTTTTGTAATATGGTCACTTTCCCCGCATTGATGAAAATATTTAAATGAAAAAACAAACACATATAAAAAATTAATGATAATTTTAAAAAGTTTAAAAAAATACAACAAAATCAGTACTTTTCCAACGAATTTATAGATTTGGCCTAGAATCTACCGAGTTGAAGGTTAGATATGAAATCAGAAGGTTTTTTCGAGAGAAACAGAAGGTGTATGAAGTGAATGTGGGAAGATGATTGGGGGGTGTGCCTATTTATAGTTAATTTTTCTACGTCATACTTTTTACAATAAAAATACCATCGCAAAAAGTCCATCGTCTGAACTATTTGTGACAATTATTTGTGATTGAGTGCTTATTTACGTTGAGTATTTGCGATGGATAGGATATCCATCACAAAAAGCCACCGTCGATAATACTTTTTTCCACTCATGGAAATATTATTTTTGATAGAAATGGTCTATTGTAAAAAAACGCACCAAAAGAGTATTTTTGATGGAGTTGTATTAATTAATGGTATTTGTGATGGTTGTAGATACTTATTTGAGGTTGATCCATCACAAATACTCCTTATCTAAATGTGGTATTTGTTATGGACATAGTCATTTGTCAGAAATACTATCTCCAAAATTAACTATCGATAAAATTTACATTTTATCATAAACATTTTTTCCCGCTGCAACACGCGTAAACGTGTTAAATTTATTTACCATAAAATACCCACCCCTTGCAAGAAATCATCATAAAAAAAATTATTAGTGACTAGTGGACTAGTCTGTTGAAAATTGGTCAATCCCTGAGACTATCTGCGATAAACTCCTATTTTGTCACAAATAACCCTTCACAAAAAATCAGTTTTACTGTAGTGTATCTTTGTAATACCCCCCTTGTGAAAAAAACCCCAACAACACATTGTTAACTAGTGTAAAATGAATATATGGTTAAAGTATATTGTACCTCATATAATTCAAGTATCACTGAGAGGTTGAATTCCAAGATTTAACATATGATTATCATATATAGGATTTGGCATTGTCATGGTGAATATGTTTACTACTTGGTCTTCTATTGTAAAATAATCCAACTTCAAAACATTGTCTTCCACTTTTAACTTGATGAAGTGATATTTAATTTCTATATTTTTGGATCTAGAATGTTGTATATGTTTTTCCCTCAAATTTTCAACATTGTTGTTTCCACCCAATATTGAAATGGGAAGCTCCACCTTCTCTCCCCAATCAATAAGTTTTTGTTTCATTTAGAATAATTAATTAAAATCATGTGTGGTAGCTATGTATTCAACTTCAGATGTGATAATAGAAATACTCTCTTATTTCTTACTCAATCATGACACACATTTACTTCCTAGATAAATGACACTTTAAAGGTAGATTTTTTTTTCATCAACTGGTCTAACCCAACAATAATTTTTAAATTCTATTAACCTATATTTTTTAATTTCAATATAAAATAACCCAAAAAAACAATGCACTTTATGCATCTAAGAATCCATGTTATCAGTTTCATATGAATCTTCTTAGGATAACTTTGACATGCTGATGTCAGAAAAGCATTAAAAACAACATATAGTCATGGGGTATGAGATATAGTGGGCTACTAATGTTCTGTATATATTCCATAATTTTACTGACATTCCATGTTCATCCTTTTATAACTTTGTTCCTATAGAAATGCGAGTATTATTTGGTTTTTTATTGACATGGCCTAACCCACTAGGACACCATCTAGGCTGGTAGTTAGGCCAAGTTTTCCACTCCAAGATGACCTTCAATAGGCCAAGGGATGATGACTAGAACCAATAAGGCATATCACACATGGGATTCCTAAGCTTAATGAGAACCTATAAAAAATTTACATCTCCAAAATACAATACAATTAACAACCACCTAGAATAAATAGATAATCATGAAGGGTTTCTAAGGATTGGATAAAAATATTTCTAGCAGTGGAAAATAACAACAAACCAAAAACTAAGATTTTCATGCATGAAGATGACACCATGTTATATATAAAATGAAGAAAAATATGTACCATACACCGATGTTGGTCAAATCTCCTATTTTTAAATGTGAGATTGATGAAGATCAGCAAGGAACAACTAATGAGATCCCTATTTCATGGTATATCCACTGGATTTCGTGAATAAGTAAATGCTTATGTGGGATCCTTTGTGTTTCCATGGTATGCTAGTACCTCTTGAAGAAAAGGAAGGAGGGGAAGATATATTTTGGGTAGGAATAATATATGAAAGGCTTGGAATACCATCTCAATGGTTTTAAACCCTTTATATTTCCCTTGGGAATTCTACCTGATCATACAATCATTTACTCAAGCATTCATAATGTATAAGTAAAATAATATATAGTTATGACATTTGTAACCCATGACCAATAATGCATGAATTTATCATATAAATTCACTATTCATTTTCCCATATGTTTCATTATATAGAGCACTAATAATAATGATATCTAAAGTAGAAGAGATCT
Organism: Viscum album; assembly: GCA_963277665.1. Lineage (NCBI taxonomy): Eukaryota > Viridiplantae > Streptophyta > Magnoliopsida > Santalales > Viscaceae > Viscum > Viscum album. The sequence continues at coordinate 1,650,172,861 of OY728131.1, read as the reverse complement.
AAATTTTAACATTTAATATTTTTAAGACTCTTGTTAATTTTTTAATATGATTAAACCATATCATAACTCTATGAACATGTTTTATAATACGACATAGTAGGGGCAATGGCATGATATCACTATATCAAACCCTATGATATGATAAAACCTAAGGCATACAATATGCCTTGATTTATATATGTCATACCATATGACATATTTATATCATACAATATGATATATACCATTTATATATCATATTTATTTATAGATTCATTTCATATCTCTGTTAATATCCCACTTACACTAAAGCCATATAAACTTCATGCTATTTCACTTTATATTGTATCATATACAATAAATTGTGAAACCATATCCAAAACTTCTTTTGGATATATTTTAAAACACGTTTGGAAAGATATAATCAACTCTACCTTGTATCACATCATATGCATTACCTCATGGATATATATTCAAAACTTATTTTGGATAAACTCTTAAAAAAATTTAGAGCAGCTCTCTAAGTTTCATAAAACTTAATCCTTATTCATTCAACCACAAAGTGTGACCCAATGGGCCTTTATAGAATTTAAAATAAATATTAATTCTCGAATTTTTAAATGTAAGAAAATATAGTCCTCTACCAAATCATCAATGGTACTCAAGCTACAAATGGATTTGGCATGATCTCCATAAAAAACATGAATTTTGAAACCTGTGTCCACCAACTATATCATATACAGGAATGCATAATCATATAATAATTTTTTCCAAGAAATCAAGTAACCATGAGACATGGAGTATGAAAATCCCATATAAATACTTATATGTTCTCAATTATTTGAGTATAAACTGACCAAATGGATAAAAACATCACATTTCATTCATCCAAGCAGATGAGAACATCACATGATCCTCATTCAAATAGATAAGAACACCTCATGTACATTAACTTGTATGACCATACACTTCCTCAATCTATCAAAATCATGGGACTAAATGTAATACTTGTCACACAAGAGGATAAATATCATCTTAATTAAGCCTCAATTGACAACTTGATCAATAACATAACCAAACACCCCTTGATTAGATTATTCTCAAGGATGTTGTAAGAAATGTATCAAAGCATAAAGGTTTTGATGTTATATATATTTATAACACCAAATACAAGGATTCAATATCAGACATGAACCCCTAGTATACTGAATACATAGTGTATGACACTCCATGTAGTTTACTTGGGGGGTCCATCTAGCATAAAAAGCTCATTTTATGTCTCATGAGCATATTCAATATCTCTATATAAAATCCTATCCAAACCAACCTTAACATTTTATCACAATATATAATGATCCATGGTGAATATTAGTTAGGGTTAACTCAAATTCATACTTTTAGAGGTTAATTATCATTTCACTACATGTAATATATCCATCCAATGTGAAAGAAAAGATAAAATGGAGACATCCTTTTGTATAACATGATACTTTTTATATTTTTAAACTATTTTAAAAATACCAATAAAACAACACCTAAGTGTTTGTATAATCATATCCTATATGATAGAACACTAAAAAAGTATTATGTTTACTATTCCATTAGGTTTTTGTTAAACACATTACATCTCTACAAAATTCCTATCGCATCTCTTTACGAACATTTGATAAAACCTCTCACTAAAATACTTTAGTGAATAATAATTCTAAATAAAGTTTTTTTGAATAATGGTGAGGCTTACAAATCATATTCCTAATTTTAAACTCTTTTAACTTAGTATTCAAAATCCTTTACTCCACAACATAAAATTTTATTATTTTAATAAATTCTGATTTCTATTTAAAACTCTTTCTAAGTTCATCATCATCATTTTTCAAAATATTTCAAGCCAAACTAGTATTTTGAGATAATTATGTTAAAAAATATAACTATTTACATTATTTATCTTTATAAACATAACCTATACTTATTTAGGATATTAATTTACATTCACTTTGATTTTTGACTTGTATAATATTTTATCTATTATATTTGAACTTATCTAAGTTCAAACATACTTAAACTAATGTAAAGACTCCAATTTTCCTTTTATTACTTTATAATATTAAATGGATTGATTTTAGAGCTAGGAGCTGAGGTGACATGAGATTACAAGTCCCAGTGTGGCCAAAATTAATTTTTGAAATATATTAAATATATTAAATATCACGCATGCATAGTTTTCCTAAAAAAGTGGAATAACTTCTAAACAGTGACTTAGATCATAAATCTGAGGTTGTCGTTGAGTTCAGAGCTTGGGGTTTTCCCTATACATGATATAATCTATATTGTCATTAGGTGTTAGTCTTGAGTGCCTTCGTGGGTGAGTAATTAAAAAAATTTAATTATATTTATTTAATTAATTGATTAAAAGGAATAAAACTAATGATTCCTTATAAATATACTTCTATGGAAAATTTATAGGGCTATCCATATAACCCTACAAATCAATATGTGCTATTAGAGAGGAACATTGGAGGAGATCTTGGAAAACAACATCAAATCATATCGAGATTGAGGATTGTTGCACCATCAGAGTTTGTGAATCTCACCAATGATGACAAAAATGGACCGTTCTTCATCGATTATAAATCCAAACTCTAGGTAGGATTATTTTTTATTTGGATTTATCTCCATTTATTTATTCCTATGATGAACATGAATCAATCAACTAATGAATTGATTCACATATTGTTTGTATTGCAGGTATGGGATAAATATTATCCGTGATTGAGAATTTATTATTGATCATATTATCATATCATCATTTTTCATTCTAATTGAAATAAATAAAGGACAACACAAACATTGTATGAGGTTTATTCCTCATGTTGTGTGTTGTACATTTCTTCCCTTTTTCTTCACTCATCGCAAACAATCCATTTGTCCCACATTTCAAGAATGCATGGAAATCAATCATTGTGAACTCGTTTCTTAGAGCAATGGATTGATACCACAGACCCGGGTATGGTTTGATGATGGGATCGTGCTACGATGGCATATGATCGATCAAGGATAAATTTAGGGATACCAATTCTTCATATATTTTGTATGTGATGATGGTCAACACATTTGGATGATCTTCAAACGAATTCAAAGGCTATAACTCAGTGACCGATGATGGGATGACTTAGATGAGTGTGTTACTTGATTACTGGAATGATGCATGGTTGGATTGGAGGCTGGATAAGTGGATGATGATGCATAAACCAGATCTGTGATTTTGGGAATCCCAAGTTACACGGTGTGTAATCCGAAATTACACTCCATGTGGGATACCCTATGAGGCACTAAGGTTCTGTGGAGAAGATAAATATCACACGAAATGTGATAGTTGTCACATGATGTGTGACCCTCACTTGGAAGACTATCATGTACCTCAGAGTGTACACAATCATGGTGAGGAGTACATGGGATCATATATACTATGTACCTGAACACAGACACGACCAGGACAGGTGTAGAAGGGACACACTGTGTACTACTAGTACACTCTGTGTACACATTCAAAGATGGATTGGAGTCCTTATCCTTTTCATCTTGGAAAAGGTTCATTAGGGAGTATTCCCTTGATCCTTTCCTTAAGGGTAGTTATGGAATCACATACAACATATAGGATGGTGAACCCCTATGAGGAACTTTAGTCTTGGATAGAGTTATGGAATCCCTTTGTGAGGCCTAAAGTGAGATACTCTATCATCATAATTTCCCTAGGTGGGTTTCTTAGTATCTTCATGACCAACACTACACAATCATTGATCCCCTACTTAGAGAGTTAATACATACCGGGTTGTTGGTATACCCCATAGCCTTGGGTGTGATCCTCATTCTTTGTATCGTTCTCTTCATAATTCTAGCATGTAATTCTCTTGGAAAGACTCGATGAGCATGAAATCTCAAACGGATTCCATTAGTGTTATATAACTCATAGAGTGTGTTCTCTTGGAATATTTTTACGTGGAACCTTCAAGAATGAATTCTAGGTTGGCATTATAGTTGTGACTTTTACCTCGAGACAATGTGTCTATGTTGAGTATATCTAGATATTATTGTTATATGTGCTGCATTCATATACCTATGATGAGATGAATATCATTCTTGATGTTATATGCTTAGTGATTTTGGGGTGTCCTACTGGGTATTTTTATACTCACCCATGAATGGGTTTTTCCCACACATGTCAAGTATTATGTAGATGAATAACCTTTTGAAAGAGTCCTAGATGGAGAAGGACCATGTTGAGCTTAGTGAGATGGATAGAAAGAGGTGTGATCTTGCATTCACATTGACATAAGACCTCACTCACTTTTCAGTTCATATATATTTTTTATTTTCTTTTTATTTGGCCCTTTTTCTTCAAGTACTTATTACCATACTTCGATGGTGGGATTTTAGATGTATGCATGCATGGTTATCAGTTGTTTTACATTTAAAAATTGTATAGGCCTAAAGATGTGTGTGTGTACAAGTATATTAGGTTAAGACCTTCCATGTGTGTGATATGCCTACTTAGTATAGTCTCCATCCCCTAGCCTATTAGAGGTGGGATTGGGGTAGTCATGGCATGAACCCATTGTAATGGGTTGTGATAGAGTGGTATCAAAGGATTTGGTTCTATCTTAGGACCAGAGTCTATGATATTGGTATGGGGAAATAATGTTAAGTGTTTTGAGTTCAACTCTCAAGCCAGGGACTCGAGTGTTTGTGTAGCGACCGACATATCCATACACTCGGATGCTAACAAACTTCTTGTTGAATTGGTACATATAGACACTGGTTGTAGGGAAAATATTGGTACATGCATCATATAGTAATGATATGTGGTTTCTATATACTTATTGAGTCAAATATTCAAATATATTCATTGACCATGGTATATCTTATCTATTTTAGGATTCCTTTATCATGTTTTCTAGCAAGGATTCAGTATCAAGATCATGAGGATGATTCCATCAGTTATGAGTCTTTGATACAGGGACCTTTTTAGGAGGTGTTACCTCCAGGTGGTGCACCAGCCCTACTACCACCTATCGAGTAGTAGATGGAACCGATAGTACTAGAATATGAGGTATGTAGAATGAGAACATTTAATGAGTTTTAGTGACAACGATCCCTCAGATTCCAAGACAAGCTTGACCCACAGTCAGTTGAGGACTATCTTGAGGTGGTGATTCAAGTCTTCTATCTTCTCAGGACACCCACATACCAGATGGTGATCTTGGAAGCAAGCCTTCTCTATGAATCTAGAGGATTCTTAGTGACCTATTCATATGATGAAGTAAATCTATCATGGTCATAGTTTGAGAAACTTTTCAAATAAGAGTTATCTCTATCTATGTTGATGGTTTTTCACATCTAGGAGCTTCTAAAGCTTCAACATGGCAGTATGACTACAGATGAGTATTCATTGAGGTTCACCATGCTCTCTCAGCACTCGATGGATATGGTGTAGGATCAATTATTTTAGGCTCAAAAATTCGAGTGAGGACTATGTACAGACATTTGAGATAGAATAATACCTCGATACATTGCAACCTATGTGGGGGTTATAGAGAGTGCTTTGGTGGGAGAGGGTTTCCTGGCTGAGCAGACAATGATAATTGGTGATGGCAGTGGGCACACAGGAGCTGAGACTTTGGAAGCAGGGAGTTGAAGACAAGAACAAGGACCTGGACATGAGAGACACTTTGGGAGGTGATCCCAATATATATATTATATGGTTAAGGAATCACAGGATGGATATAGTCATCCCAGTGAGAGGTGGTGATACTCTTGTGACAGTTAGGGACTCTTGCATGGGATTGTCCAAACCATTGTGTAGTTGATAGAGAAACATTGGATGGGATACCTAGGCATAGGAAAAAAAGATAAAGTAGGTATTTAGGGTGGTGTACATGGTAAAGGAGTTTAGAGATTAGATGTAGGTGGTAGACATTAGGAATTGTTACCAAAACCACCCCTAAGTGGTCCACGCCAGGCTCAGGGAGCTGGGGGATAGGGGTGAGGGTAGCTGCAGGTGGTTGAGTCTTATGACCCAAAGGCTCCAGGGATGATATGAGGTATAATATGTGTCTTTTATACCTTATATGTATTGATGATAAACATAGTTGTGATCCATTACTTTATTACCACTTATTTGGTTAAAGACTTAAAGATTCCAGTTGAGCCTTTGGCTCAACCATTGCGCTTAAACTCTACTGGAGGTGACTCAGTGATCACACAATTCTGCCAATGTTGTTATCTGAATTTTAGAGGTGATAGTTTCATTTTGGATCTCTTTTTAGAAGTGACTGGGCCTTATGATTTCATCTTAGGTTTGGAATGATTATCTGTAGTTTATTCCTAGATAGACTATTTCAAGAGGAGGATGTGGTGTATTCACAGTTATAGGACAAGGTTTTCCTTTGTGGGTGAAAAGGAAACCCATGTATAGAAGGATATTCATAGGAATAAGAGGGTAAATTTGATTATATATCAGTTTTCTAGCACAAACCTTGGTAAAGTATATTCTATGAGTTTTTAGTTTTCTGCAGTGGCGGTGGAGTATGAGGACATATTTCCTGAGAAGAACTCAATATCTAAACCAAAATATCATATGTATTCCATAAATCTTCACGAGATGAGGTTGTAGTTGGAGGAATTGCATAGGAAGATCTTTGTAAGACCCAGTGTTTCACTATGGGCAGCCCTAGTATTGTTCGCTAAGAAGGAAGATTGGAGTTTGAGGTTGTGTGTAGATTATCTTCACCTAAACTAGGTGATTGTAAAGAATAAGTATCCACTAAAAAGTATCAATGACCTCTTCAATCAGTTTAGAGGGGCATGATGGTTCTTAAAGATTAAACTTAGATTATACTATTAATATTTGTGAGTATGAGATGAGGATACACTGAATATTTCATTTAGATGTTTCTATAGTCACTATGAGTACATGGTGATGTTGTTCGGTGTGAAGCCTACTTGAATAGCCTGAAGACCTTCAATTTTTATTCATTTTTGATAATACCTCTTTTTAGGGTTGAAGGGTAACCCTTAAATTTCATGTAGGTTTTGTGAAATTACATGACCCGAAGGTCTTAGAGGAATTCATCCCAAAATATGACTACTTGGAACTACCCCTCCCTAACATTTGCATTGTAATCATCTCTCCAGCTTTGCATGGATGTTCGACTAGATTTCTTGTGCAGAGATTCATAGGCCTGTGATAAAACACATTTTTATTGAATATTTTATTGGTAATAAATTATATAATTTCTTCACGTTGTGTTACATGTGTTCATTTATGAAATATTTGGGATTAGATCATTCATTTGAAAATTTGATGAAAATTTCAGTTTTACCCTTTAAAATTCATTGTAGCATTTCGAACATAAATATTTTGATATGTATTATTTGAACTTATTTTTTTAAATATGTTTCTAAATTAATTATCTACAACTTTAATTTAAGACATTGGAGCTAAATCATGCATTTGTTTGGTGAAAATAGACCATGAAGTCAAAGTTAGGCTGAACTCATCAGATTGGACATGTATTTTGTATTTAGACCATAACTTCTACATCAATGCTTTTATTAAAACCAAATTTTGAGAGGATCTCTAGGACTCAGTTTCTCACAAATAATCCTTATGGAAGGACAGATGATTCACGCATTTTTGTGGTCAAATGGGTGATTAAATTTGACTTAAAATATTTAGTCGAGATTCCCCATTCACACTTGAAACCACTTTGAACCTAGCCTCCCCACCACTCTATAAATTGGTGTTTTTATCATTTGGAGGGGTTGGTATGTGAATTAGGAGGTTGAGGGTATAGGAGAAGTATATCCACTCTAATTATCTAACCATTTAAACAAGGGTATCTCTTGAAGAAAGGATCCCTTCAATGGTGTCTTCTTCTTCTTCTTCGTGTTGTAATGATTTTGTTTATCTAATAAACTTATTTGTTATTATTTTATTTATTATTTTTTATTCTGTTTTGTTCAAATTTATTATTCTATTAATCTTAGTAATTGGGTTGGAATCAAGTGTAGAAATGAGATTGGGTTCTACCCTCTCTAAACCTTTGCAAATGCAAAACGTTTCTACGATGACTACACCGCCCATGGAAGAGTAGTTCTTTTTAGTAATCGATCTATCTATAACCTAATTTATTCATTTATTTTGAATCAATGAGATAATTTAATTCACATAATACGATCTATTAATTTATTATTTAATTTAAATGAAACTAATCAAGCAATTGAACAATAAACACAAATTACGCGAGGTCGAGAATTGTGTGAATTGTGAGAGCGTAAACTTAATTAGTAATTCAAAAACACATGTGATCAATTTGTAGTGTTCAAATATAATCCCTAAACTCAATTAATTCTAATTTATAGAGAGGATATGTGCCTTAATTTACCACTATCCATAATCTAACCTTAAAACATCAATGAAAGCAGGGTATTGTGATTGTATGTTTTGAAGTTAGCCTAGGGTTAATTTCACTTCATCTTGGTGGTAAAGTTAATTCTCATAGGGTTCATGATTTAAAAAAATTAAGGGATCATAATTAAGTGGATATTAATTTAAATTATAATTATTAATAAATTATTTAAGGGGTAGAGTTAGATCAATTACACTTTCTAAAAATAGTTTTCTAAAAAAACATCTTCTCGTTGTGCTTTGTTAATCAACATTCATATCAAAATTAAAAAAACGAAATATTCTTCAAGAAAACTTCTTTTAGTTTTATAAAAGATAAAAAACTCCATCCTTTCAAGTAGTGTTATTATTTCATTTTCTGTTATTTTCAAAATACCTTTAATAAGTTGTAAAATTTACTTCCTCCTTTGAGAGACGACCTTGGTTAGCCACTCTACTGCACCTAAGTACCCCAAAACCACTAATCATTTGAGGGCTCCCACGACAATGCCTTTTAGCCTGGTACCGATGAAATTTTCCATACCCTCTCATTCTTCCAAATTTTATAGATCTACTCTGGTGAATGTACCTACTTTGAACCCTCCTCTAGTGATTGTTCCTTGTATAATCTTTATGGTTTGCATCTGCACATCATGTGTCCCAAAGGCCTTAAGGTAGCTCGAAGGCATTGAGGTGTCTTGAAGGCCTTGAGGTGGCCTTAAGGCCAAAAGGTGGCCCAAAATTCTTACTAACCCGAAGGCTTGGGTGGCACAAAGTCCTTGAAGGACTCAAGGACCAAACCGATGGCCCGGAGGTGAATAGTTACAACTACTATAGTATCAAACAATACCTACTATAGTAACTCCTATAGTACCTACTACAATACCTGCTACAATGCCTACTATAGTACCGCTATAGTACCCTAGAAATATGCCTCCTCCCGGATTTGATCATAGATCTTGTGGATGAACTTGAAGATTCCCCACCAACCAGGTTGAGGCACATGTTCCATTTGGTTTGAAGAAAACCCCAACAATGTTCATGGGACTCATGAACCAAATATTTCATCCTTTTTATAAATGTTTGTAGTAGTATTCATTGATGATATCCTAGTGTACTTAGCATCTAAAGAGGAGCCTGCAAGACACTTGAGTTTGATTCTACACATACTTCAAGAGCATCGGATTTATAGGAATATCTTGATGTTCTAGTTCTGGATTCAGGAGGTCCACTTTTTAGGACATGTTATCTCAGCACATAGTGTAGTAGTGGACCTAGTAAAGGTTGAGGTAGTGTTATCTTGGGAGCCACCCATGAGCATGATGGAGGTGCGAAGCTTGCTTGGGTTGAAAGAATACTATCTAAGATTCATACCTAGTTTATATAGGATATAAGATCCCTTGATAGATTTGACCTAAAAGGGACAACATTTCATGTGGAAAGAGAGATGAAAACATTCTTTCTAAGAGTTGAGGTAGAGATTGAAGAGCACTCCCATATTGAGATTTATAGAGGTGGGCATTGAGTACACAGTTTTTTGCATTGCATTAGGGATTGGTCTAAGTTGTGTTCTGATGCAGAGGCAGGTGGTGATTTCATATGGTTCACATCAGTTGAGACCCCATGAGTAGAACTACACGACCCATGATCTTGAGTTAGTAGTGGTAGTCTTCGCAGTGAAGATGTGGCGAAACTACCTGGGGGTGATTGGTTTATCATCTATTATGACCATAAGAGTATCAAGTATATATTTTCTTATAAGTATTTTAACATGAGATAGAGGAGATGGATAGAGTTTCTCCAGGATTATGACTTTGAGATTGTTTATACTAATGCGAAGGGGAACGTGGTAGCAAATTATCTCTATAAGAGATCTTGTTAGTAGTTGGTGGGTGATGTGTCAGAGTAGTTAGACTCATTATAGTTATCCTTTGTGGATGGATATGGATTAACTTACCTCCAATTGATGGTTTTTAGACCTTCTCTTTTTCAACGAGTTAGGGAGGCATAACTTAGGGATACTAACTGTGAGATCCTACATACTTGGATATCCACTAGACATGCTCCTAATGTATTTTATGAAGGTGGGGAGCATGTAGTTATTTTTAGAGGATCCATGATGGTACTAGTGACGTTGCAGGAGGAGATTTTGAGATAGTTTCATACATCACCCTTATAGGTTCACCCAGGTGTGATGAAGATGTACTAGGACCTCTAACTTCAATTTTAGTGGCCAAGGATGAATAAGGGAATTGTAGATTTTTTCACTTGATGCCTTACTTTTCAGCAATTGAAGGATGAGCACCAGGTTCTAGCAATTTTAGATCAACCCATTGTGGTGACAGATTGGAACTGGAATGAGATATCCATGGACTTAGTGATAGGGTTACCACGTATGTCCAAGGGACATGATTCAATCTGGTGATCATAGACCAAATATCCAAGTTGGCCCACTTCCTAGATATTTGAGAGAAGAGTTTAGTTGAGAGCTTGGGATGCCTCTACATGTAGGATATATTCCAACTCCATGGAGTTCCCATGAATATTATTTCTAACCATGATGCTTGCTTCACATATCAATTATAGAAGGGATTGCAGGAGGCCTTTGGGACCTAGTTTCATTTGAGCACAGATTTCCACCCTTAGACTAATGGCTAGACTGAGTAGACCATTTAGGTCTTGGAGGACATGCTACAGGCCTATGTATTAGACTTTGGCCATAATTTTTAGGATTATCTACCCTTGGTGGGGTTTTAATATAATAACTACTACTACTACTATTCCACCATTGGTATGGAACCATTCAAGGCCTTGTACGAGCATCCCTGCTAGTCACCACTATATTGGACTAACCTAAGAGAGCTAACCCTTATGGTCCCAAAGTTAGTGTGATCCACTACAGAGAAGGTTCATATCATCTAGAAGCATATGAGGACTGCATAGAACCATTATAAGTCCCATGCGAACCAAAAACAGAGGACTTTGGAGTTAGAGGAGGGAGACCATGTGTTCTTAAGGGTATCCCCTCGATGTGGATTGTAGAGATTTAGATGGGAAAACAAGATTTCTTTGAGATTAATTGGACCTTTCTAGATACTATATAGAGTTGGTGAGGTTCCTTTCCACTTATCTCTATTGCTACAATTGAACCAGGTACACAATGAATTCCACATGTCACAACTAAGGAGGTACTTGCATGAACTGTTTCATGTTATCAACTAGGGAGAGCTGAACATAGAGAATGGAACTATTTTTTTAGATTACCCTATAGATATTGAGGTTCGGAAGGAGAGGATCCTTCATGGGAGAGCGATTCCTTTAGTGAATGTCTAGTGGCAGGATATGAATCTTCAGAAGAGTACATAGGAGCGTGCTCAGTACCCACATTTCTTTGTATAGCCTTTTATTTTGGATTTTTGGGATTTAAATCCCTAAGGTGGTGAGAATATAATGACTCTGATTTTTTCTATTTATTATTTTATAATATTAAATGGATTTATTTCAGAGTTAGGTGCTGAGACAGTGTGAGATTCTAAGGCCCGGTGTGTCTAGAATTAATTTTTGAAATATATTAAATACATTAAATATCACGCATGCACAATTTCCCTAAAAAAGTGGAATAAATTATAAATGGAGACTCAGATAAAAAATATAATGCCATCATTGATTTTAGAGTATGGGTGTTACCCTAGGTGCGACATAATCTTTATTAGTGTCGAGTGTTGGACTTGAGCGCCTTTGTGGGTGAGTAATTAAATAAATGTAATTATATTTATTTAATTATTTGATTAAAAAGCCTAAAACTAATGTTTCCTTATAAATACACTTCTATGGAAAAATTTCAGGGTTAGTTGTATAACCCTTCAAATCGAGAGGATCCATTGGAGGGGAATATTGGAGGAGATCTTGGTGAAAGACATCAGATCAGATCAAGATTGAGGATCATTGTGCCATCAGAGTTTGTGAATCTCACCAAATTGATTTGGTGAGAGGTTTGGTGTCGGTACCTGAGAACGAATCAGAGTAGAATTTTTCATCAATCGTATATCATTATGTCCCACATTTAAGAAATTTTGATAATAATTCATATTCATTCCTACACAACCCACAATCATTAGGGTAACATGCATTTTTTATACCCCAATACCATTGGCCATGATATTTTATTTTCATCATAATTGTAATTTGGAAGCCCATTGCCATATGGATGTAGCTCTTTTAGAAGTTTAAGAAATTTAGAGAAAATTTTATCACCCTACCCATTTCTTTCTTTCAAGTTAATTTATCTCAGAAATATTGACAACACAATAAATTTATTGTAACATGAGAATAGTGGTTTCTTAGAATCTATATACAATCATTAAAAAGATTTATTTTTTTATGGTTTTAATTCCTAAATCATGAAGTAATTATTCAATACAATCATCTATCTCTTGTTGAATATTTTCATCAACATTATATGTTGAATTTATAGTTATTTCACCATGTGAGATGTAACATGTATATTATGGTTAAAAACCTAAAAAATCATATGATCTTTAATTTCTATGGAATTTAAATTTATCCAATTAAAACACTTCATGCTTTGATAGAAAATCAGATCTTTGTTTTGAAGATTTCATTCATAAAATTCCAAGAAATCATCAAATTCCTTTTAATTTTCAACAATGGTTCTTCATAAGTTTTTTGCAATTACTATACATTAATTTCATAAGATTGCAATATAAAAGGTTAATATATTAAAACCTAAAATATAAAAAAAATATAGATAAATTTAAAACATAAAAACATATAATCAAAAAAATCAATTAAACATTTATTGATAAATATTTGATCAAAACAAACAATTATACAAAATGATCAAAATAAATCATTGAAAATTATGAATACAAGTGATGAAAAGGAGATGAACTAACAAAGAACAAATACTGGATGAAATGACATGACATGACGACATATGATAACCATAATGTAACATGCCAACCACAATAGAGAAAAGAAACTTTAATATATGAAAGGTAAATATTATTTTAATAAATTTTCATATTTTTTACTTAATTAATCAAATCATGTAATCATATTTATTTTAATTTATTAATTATGAATATATATGTGTGTGTGTGTGTGTATTATATAATATAATATAATTATTAATAATATTAAATCATAAAATATATTTTATTCGTTGATTTTATGGAAAAAGGAAATTTTAATTTAAAATGTTAAATAAAAATAAAAAAATGTATAAAAGAGTATATTTAAATAATATTGTTTTTTGGTGTAAAAATTGGGGTAATACGTTGGGGATTTTTTATTATTCACACAACATTTTGGATTAACCCTACTCCAAAATGGTGTATTACATTGAAGATACTCTTATATCAAAACATTAAACTCAACATTAAAATATTAATCTTTCATCATCTAATTATAAATAAGTTTAACTATAAAGAAAACTAAAATAAAAAATTTAGAAATATAAACAATTATAAATACAAATAATTCAAATTATAAATAAATTATACCATAATAAAGAACAATTTATAATTAGAAAGACATTTATACTCTGGAACTAATTACAACCATAGTAATTTATAATTGAAATATATATATATATATATAAAATTAAATTAATACAATTTAAAACTTACAAATACTAAATAAATATTATTAAAATAAAACATGAATATTCCAATTATAAAATATAGAAATTCAAATTGCAAATATGAGACAGTGAAATCCAAAAGGGTGATTGATGACCATCAGATTGAAAACAATGAAGTGGGGTTGTGAGTCACACTCCACACATATTAGGGTTTCATATAATGGTGATCGGTGGGGTGAATGAAGCTAATGATGAGTTGAGAGGATGCAATGGGGAAGAAAAATGATGAAAATAAATAAAAAAATAGACTGGACTATGAAGATTGAGGCAGATGAAGTGGGGTTGACAGTCGATCGCTGCAGGTATTAGGGTTTCTAGAAAAATAATGATGGATGAATGAGGGAAAAGCTATGTGGGAATTTTTTAAAAGGATTTTTACTCTAGTTTTGTTATTTTTTTTAAAAACTTACAATGCTGTTTTTTATAAAATTTGATCATGAATTTTTTTTTTTAATTGAGACAATAATTTTTTTTTAAAAAAAACATTCAATGTCGGTTTTTATAAAACCCAAAGGTGAATTTTTTTTAAAAATGACATTTATTTTTATGAAAAATAAATAAAAAATGTTTATTTGAAACCAGTTTTAATAAAAAAACACAAAAAGGTAAATTGAGAAGAGATTTAACATCGGTTTTAAATAAACCGATGTTAAAAATATCTCCACATCCATTGCGAAATTGGTTTTGGAAAAAGTTATACTAAAATCTCAATGTGGAATCATATTTTTCTACTAGTGAATATTTCACTTTAATTGCAATAAGATATCTTTTTACTCATAAAAATGAATCCAAAATTCAAATTTAATTGTGTAACTTCCACTTCAACTGTGACCATTTCTTTTCTATCCACCAGATCCATCCAGGCCTTTTAACTACCCTTATATATGATTGAGGGGCTTAAGGGTTCGAGTTGGAGTAGCCTTTAAAGCACTAAGTGGGCCACATTTTAAAATAACTCAAATTCAAAATTCCTTCAATAGTTATAGCATGATAATGATTCTTGTGGCATGATCATCATAACTATGGTTCAACACAGTCTATCATGGTGAAACCTAGTCGTTCTCCTAACTGCTTCAAAAACGCCACTTCATTTTTGAAATTATTGGATATATATTGGTGTAAAAATTAAAACACCAATAATGCAGCTAAGTATAAAAACACGTAACTTGATCACTACAACATGATTTTTTAATATCTATGGAACAATAACCTCATTTCATGGTGAAAATATATCTTTTTAGAACCACTCAAGTTTCTCATACAGGATCACTATGGTGTGATATATATCATTACTACATGAAAAAATAGAACTTATAATCCAACAATGAATCAATTTTCATGGCCACCTAATCATGTCATGATGTTGGACATCATGGAATAACCAGTATCCTTTGTGGTCTGATATCCATTTCATGAAATATCAGTATAGGAATTATCAAATTTAACATTCCATCACAGTGAAAAAAATTCCATTACAGTGTGATATATTCAAACTCACTACTCATTGTAGAAAGGTGATTTCCCTTACAGTGTGATCTTATTTTCAACAATAGAAATTAACCAAAAACTCTATCTTCTCAATTCCAATCTTTTATATTCACTTCCAAATTTCAAAAATAGCTTCACTCATATGAATCAACATGGTTCAATTGAGTTTTAATGTGATTCATTAGTTAAGACACTGTATTGATATGTTGAAAATAGAATAAAACACTTATCATATACACTTCACCTTCAATTCACTTTAACAAACTCCCCATTTGACAAACACTACTTTAATATAAGGGAACCCTTATTCAAACCTCTTAACTCTCTAGCCTCAAATATCTCCTTCATCTTGGTCTAAAAAATATTCAGAAACACTTGATTAATGACCTTAAACTTCAGAAGCCTCTTCCTTTGAATATGATACGACTTTTATCCATCCAAGAATCACCTCTACTTTCCCTACCATGATCTACACCAAATCTAGTATTAGAATCATTGACCCTCCAAAATCAGTTCAACATAACTAATATATAGAAAGATGACCATACAATTCCTCAAATAGATCAATGGAAATAGATAAGTGATAAATATTATTATAGTAAAACTTAACCAAAGACAAATTCTTCATTCATGAACATTAAAAATCATGAACACATGTGCGAAGCATGTTTTCTAGTGCTTAAATCTTCTGGTCTATTTGACCATCCATCTAAGGATGAAAAATGTCTTAAGGAATAACTAAGATTCAAAAGCATGTTGTAAGCTCCCCCACACCCTCAAGGTAAAATGCAACTATTAATTAGAAATGATCATCATAGAACCCCATAAATCCAAACCACCTCATCCACATAAATCCTCTCTAAAAAATATAATGCACTCAACTCTCTAATTTTTAGGAAATACATTGAATTTGTTATCTAATCCACAATCACCCAAATAGAATCGCGTTCTACCTAATCTCTTAGTAAAATAGAAATTAAATCCATCCAAATTCCATACCATTTCTGATAAGGAACATCAAATTATTTCACCATCCCAACAAGAATTCTATGTATGAATTTTACCCTTTCACAAATAGAACATTGATACACAAACTCAACAATTAAACTCTTTAACCTTGTACACTAGAACTGGTCTCTTAAAGCATGGTACATTTTGGAAATACTAGGCTGTATTTCCATAACTGAGTTATGAAACTCATGAAGAATAACCTCTTATATCACCAATAGAAAAAATATATTCCCTTGAAATAACACATGATGATCACTATCCTATGACCATCCCTAAGGAGAATCTCTACAAACAATGTGATCCCTACAGACCTATACCTCAATATCTCCTTACTAAGACTCCTCCACTTACTATAACATGGAGAATTCATCATCATATAATATTGAAAAACTCAATTACTAATTTCCTCAATATAAAAATACAAAGTTGAAATATCCTCAATCACCCTTTACTAATTTCTATCATTTTAATTAACATAACTATTTGACCTCCTGCTCTGCACATCACCTACCACATTACCTTTCCCTATGGTGTAGAAGATTTCAAAGTTATAATCTTACAATAACTTCATCCACCACCACTAACATAGATTCAAATCACATTAAGAGAATATATTATAAGATATTTTAATCTATGAAGATTACAAAGCACTCACCAAAAAGACAATGTTAGTACAAATTCAAGGAAAACTCTACCACCACAAGATCAAAATCACCAATCTTTAAAATTATACTAATACCACAATTCATGCAATGTTATATATAAACCTAAAAAATACCAAAAGGAAACTCTTATGATATTAGATGAAACACCAATTATCATTATGTCACGAGTTAGTAATTTTTATCTCAATCACCAACTCCATCCTGCAAATCTGAAAAAAAAAGTTAGATAAAAAAGATAATGATGAGACTTTTTGTATACTTAGTATCTTCCTCCCGGGGATCTCACATACAAATGTCTAAGAAGCATACCAAATTATTAATTAATAAATAGTGAAGTTGAATTATTATCTATACTAGGTTAACTACCACCCATCCCCACCAAGGCTCACTCACCCAAATCATAATGCAAGTATAGTAATATAACTGACTGGAAATTCATTTTTATTTGATTTTCGAAACAACCGCTTTTAAGGATAAGCAGTAACCGGCGGGATACAAAACCAAATATGTCCTGATTCAAAATTTGAAAATCAAAAACCAGAAAGTTCACATAACCCAAGACGATAGCGATCCAGGTCCGTCAGCCGAAGTCCCATCGCCTCAAACCCTCATCATTAACCCACTGTCGACGTCGCCATCATCACCACCGTCGGGGTTGCCGTCCACCGCACCAGTCGTCGGAGTCCGGATGAGTCCATCGCAGTCGCCAACCAACATCATTATGTTGGGCAAAAACCATTGTCATCGTCGCCGTCCAAAAAGCATTGTCATCGTCGCCGTTCGAACACACACCAGAACGTCAGAGACTGTCGGAGACCTACAAACCTCCTTGAAACAACAGCAGCATATCATTGAACAAAAACCAAGAGCAAACCACAACAACACCAAAAACCAGGAGAAGAATGACGCAAAAAAAAAACAAACCCAAGAAGAAATCCAACAACCCCTCAGAAAGAGGAAGAGAAACCAAAACATCAACAAAAGACAAATCAAATCAGACCGTGTTGAGAGTATCGTCGGCCGCAAAATCTCACCTCCCAAAACCTCTGAGTAACGACCACTCCCAATCTGACTCAGAAAGTTAGTGGAGGGACTTGAGGTCAGGGCAGATATTTGAACGACCTAGGACTCTGAACATCGGCATTACGACGAGGCTGAAACCAACAGCCAAAAACAAGAAAGAGTCGACAAAGGAGCGCCTGAAAAAAAAAACCCAACCGTCGAACCGCTTAACCCAAAAGAATATAAATATTTATATAAGTTACCCCACTCTCACTTCACCACAAACTAGTCACCATCACACCCCAAAGGATTGTGTATGCACACTTCCATACATCCCATGTCTATATAACCTCATTCAAAATATTCATATAACCCTTTATCCACATCACACCCGCAACCGAATAACCATAGCCTCAACCACATAACCACAACCTCATACCTCATTTTCCCAAAGATGCATCCTAAAGGACATCAACCTTATGACCTCCTCCCGATGAACATCTCAATCATAATGAACATCTCAATCATATAACCACATGACTACCTCATAATCATACCACCACCACATTACAATGTACTATAACCATAGGCCATCACAACCTATGCTACGACTAGAAGAGGGCGGGGAAGGGGGAGAAGTCAAGCATCCATAGCACCCACATCCTATATGTTGGGGGTACAACCATAACCTAAATCCTCATACAAGTGTTAATAAGGTTCCTAGCATGAGTGGTGACGCATAAGAAATTATAATAAAATACAATGCATATATAATACACACAATCCTAACCTAAGGGTCAACTCTCTCACACAATACATATACAACCACAACCATCTACACCTTATCAATAACTTATAATAAAATCAATTAGTACCTCTAACCATAGCACATAACAACTCTATCATTACAATAAAATAACCAAAAAAAAAGACAAAATAGTCACGCAACTTCCCATTTCATGTTTCATTACAATTCAATATTTATATATTACTAAACACATTATATTAATTTTACCACATTTATTTCTATCCACTTATTTAGATAAACCTCATTTCACATCATATATTTGATTACTATTAATTTTACACTTTATTTATTCATTAAAAACTGTGTTCATTTAATCATAACCCAATCACATTTCATACTTATCCACTTAGTTATATTATTTCCAAATTATTTCATCACTTGGAAACCACCAAGCATATCCACCTCATCCTCTCCACACCATTACAACAACATCTATATAAACATATCCTCCTCATCTAACATGTAAAAAAAAATCACAAAAAAAAACAACATGAAAAAAAACAACAAAAAAAAAACAACACACCAAAAAACAACATGAAAAAACACACCAAGCATAAACAACACACCAAAAAACTACAAACCTACAAACCAATGAAAAAATAAACACAAAAAAAAAAACCAAAAAAAAAACTACAAACCTACAAACCTAAAAAAAAACAAGCATAAACAACACACCAAAGAAAAACTACAAACCTGTTTTCCTTATCTCCTCTTTACCAAGCATAAACAACACACCAATTAAATAAATGAAAATTCAAGACTTTCATTCATTTTTCTCATTACCATTTTTAAGAGATTTAATAAATTAAAAATATATGAACATGCAAAAAATAATAAGAAAATACAATAATAATATTCACACTATAATAAGCCAATAATTGAAATAATAATGGGAAAATAAAACATGTCGGTAACACTTCCCCACTAATTTTTTCACCTATGTTTTATTATCATCACAAGTTCAATTCCATCTACTTACCCAAGAATGATAAAGAAATGTAATTCCATATTACATAATAAATAAAGGATAAACTCAAAATAACCTACCTCAATCTAAGCCTTAAATAGAACAATGCTGAAAATGACGAAAACCGTTAATTAAACACAAATGAACATGAAATGATCTTCCGCTAACCCTAGAGCACATTAATAATCATCAAACCAACAGATTAACCATGAATAAAACATCCTTGGTGATAAAAGTAACGATTGATAAGAATAAGAGGAGAAGAAAATGAGAAGAACAAAAAAAAGGAATAATTACATTGTTTGATTAATTTCAACCTCAAGAGAAGGAAATGATTGAACATTACAAGAAAGGGCTTTCCAAGGCATAAAATAAAACACTAGGTTCACCAAAAATTAATGAGATATTGGAGGAAACTAGATGAATATTAAGAATTGATTGGAATTTATAATAAAAACATAGATGGACAAAATTATAGTTTGACATAAAGAATCACATATCAACAAGGATGGGTCAACCAAACCTCTGAAAACCATAACACGATCTCCTCTATAACACATAATTTTCTCATAGTAATCAAATGTTCAAAGTTGATGATATAAAGAAAGATCACATTGTAATGGGGATAATATTAGGACAACTATTGGCCCTCTTAACATCAAAACACAACCATCAAACTCAATCAATGTCTACATAAAAATATCCTATTTAATTTGAAAGTTTCTTAACATCACCATGGAACAATGGTTATCATCGTGACACAATTAATTGAATAGAGGAACACCAAAATAGTATATCCAAGGCTCTATAAAATAATTGAGCGCTTCACATCAGAGGCCCTGAAATCATGATGCAACCATCAGACTATAATGAATGAAAAAATAACATATCTTTCAACTCCACTATCCAAAAAAATCTTGACACAATGAAAAGGTTCCCTGACATGATTTGTGTGTTAGTATAAAATTTTCACAAAAAAATATATTCGCTTCCACCATCCTTCACTAAAATCGCCCACAATGGATCCAAAACCCCGAAACCACATTAGAGATTATGTGGTAACCAAAAAAAGAAAGTAAACCCCAAATTTAAACCACATGAGAGATTATCTTTCCATTCCGGAGAAACTTAAAAGTGGATGAATCATTCACTGTGTAAGATCCAATCGATAAAGGTAACATCCATATCTGAGTCATTCTTGAGATCCTCAAAGTGATAGGTCATCTTGTTCCAGATTTGAATATACTCAAGATTTATTTTATGTTGTTAATTATGCATGCCATAATCCTATCTTATTTTTTGATCCAATGCATTTTCTTGTTATTCAGATCCACTCGAATATCTCTCTCATACATTCCATCAGCCTCCTCCTTTGCCACTTTCGAAGGACTCCTCCAACATCACTTCCCTGGAATGAATTAAAAGCACCAAGTTATTTTCTTTGTCAGCTTCCTCCCTGCCTACATCCTCTCGAACATCATTGGTTGTCTCATCCCCTATCATCTGTTCTGGGTCGACAATCCTTCCCCCTTAAGCCCCCTCGACCTCATCCCAGGGCTTTGATAGTTTCTCGCCCAGATTAAAAAGTTCCTAGATAAAATCCACTTCCTTACCTTATTTCCTACCCTGCAGACACTTCAAAAACCTGAAACACACTTTCTTCTGGAGCATAAACCACCAAACTTAACTTAGCCTCAGCACGCTTCACTTTACTAGAGGATATGGTTTACATTGGATTTAGTAAAGTTTAGTATTCCTTACGTCAAATCGGATATAGATTGAGGATCTTCTTCTTTACCACTCAATGCTGGTTCATCTTAGGTCCTGGAACTGCCCTGCTTCCTTCTAGGAATTTCCGTATGCCACCCTACCAAATTGGGATCACCTGCCATACATTCATCCGAGGATGTGAAAAAGTTATGAAGTTGGATGGAGGCTAGGGGACCTTTGTTCAGGAGGCACCCAGATTAAAGAAAGCTACTGTAATGCTAAAGGAGTCGAAGAACCATTAGTACCGATGCCAAATTTAGTGCTCTAGTTCCCTCTAGAAGCAGGCCTCCATCCTTGGCACATACTAGAATGCACTGCTGGGGCATAAGAAAAAATAGTATTAGAGATCACACCAGCCTACTCTACTACCTGTACACTCATCTTGACAACTTCCAAGTCACGCAGCAAGCCAGTAAAAATGAAATCAACCTTCAGATTTTTGCATCGGCATCACCCCCTTCCAAATAGATTCATCCTTGGGGTTTCCTCATTTACCAAATAAAATAACTGGGAGACTCACACGAGGATCATTCACCCCTCACCGGTAGAGAGGTAGATCATGACCCAAGTGATTGCAAGACAAAAAGTAATCAAAACAAGATTAAAAAACAAAGCTACTAGTTCCAACAGATCTTGACAACTTCCAAGTCACGCTGCAAACCAGTAAAAATGAAAGCAACCTTCAGATTTACTTGCATCGGCATCACCCCCTTCCAAATAGATTCATCCTTAGGGTTTCCTCATTTACCGAATAAAATAACTGGGAGACTCACACGAGGATCATTCACCCCTCACCGGTAGAGAGGTAGATCATGACCCAAGTGATTGCAAGACAAAAAGTAATCAAAACAAGATTAAAAAACAAAGCTACTAGTTCCAACAGATCTCCGATTAGATTTCAATGCTAATAAAATTCATGGGATATTTGGATTCGTCAACTCAACATAGATCCATAGGGAAATAGGGTGGAAAAAGAATGAGAACGGTTGTCTGCACAAATGAAATGACCCACCATATTGCCGATCAACTTGAGAATCCCCAAATTTTGAAAAGGAAGAGGAAGGCTGGGAAGGGAAATCCAAATCGCCATGAGTGGAAGATCCCACTTCAGGTAGATGTCAAATGAACAAAGAAAGCGGTAAAATCTAAAGCCATTGATAATGCACGGATCATTAGCCCAATAATAAATCAAGTCATCTTTAGACGCAAAACGGATCAAAAAATGCTGCGGGTCTAGAAGCCCTACAACCACCCGATCGGGCGACCCCCATGATTTCAAAATCAATCCGTCGAATGCATCCACTAAGGGATGACCCTTGCTGAAGTGAGCCACTAAAGTACGACTCAACAATGAAGAAGCCTTTGTGAGCACCAACGGGGAAATTGGAGGCCATGGACCCCAACGCATGACAGAGCTTTAGGGTTCGTTTGGCACAGAGAAAAGAAATGATACACAGGATAGAAATTGATTTCTAATGTTTGGTAGGGTAATTTTAAGAGGGGAGAAATGATAAGGGGGGAAACGGACTCATGCTATTGTTTTTAAATCATCCCAAAAATGGGATGATTTGGAAGGAAATGGTGGTGGAGGGTTATTAATAATTAAAAATTCCAATTTTATCCTTATTTTCTACATGTATCACAAAAGAATTTCTTTTCTTTTATTTTAAAAAGGTTCACCAAACAAGATGAAGAGAAATCCAAATCATTTCTTTTCTTTTACTATGTTATTGATCCAAACACAAGGAGAGAAATCACAATCATTTCTTTTCATTTCTTTTCTTTTATAAACTATGAAATCATTTCTTTTCTTTTACTAAAATCTAACCAAACACAGTGTTAGAGAAGACATCGATTTCAAGAAAGTTGGGTAAGAGGATAGGGTTAGAGAAAGGAGTGAACAGAAGATGAGGATCTTGTTGGGGCGCAGCGGAGGTGTGTGGTACCTCAAACACACAAAACGAGAGCAATAACGGAGCAACACACGATTTTTACGTGGTTCGGTCGTATGACCTACGTCCACGGGAGAAGGGGGCCGTTCTCTATTCACTCTCTCCGAATCTCGTCGGAGGTATCACAACTCACAGATCTCACAAACATGGGAATGAAAATCCCGTTAAAATAGAGGAACAAAGACAACTTTCTCATGGTTGTTGGAGGGTAGCTCATCTACCCTTGAACATCCTCCCGTCGCCTGCTGTCAACCTTGACGCCCACCAAAGGAGAGAATCTGTAGCCGCCTGAGTAGGTGTTGCCGTCAAAGGAGACTCCCAAAATGGGAGTGACCCTCACAAATCTCCTCCTCACGACCAATTTGGGGTAGAAACTTGACCTACAGTCTCCGTAGCCGCCTTAGTTTATCTCATGAGATATAAAACTTTACCCAATGAATTGGAGAGAGATATAAGTCCCACCCATCACATAATTAAATCATACATACATATTCCATAAGATCATAAATAATCATATCATAACCCCTGAAATGAAATGGGTATCATAAAAATGTAAACATATCATAAAATGTGAAAAAATATAGGTTTTATAATCATTTCATCATAAGCACAACCCATGAAAAGGAGCAGGTTTCAAAAGCATATAAACCATAAAAGAGATACAGGCTTTATAAGAGTCATGCCCTCAAAAAAATAATCAATTCAAAGATAGAATATGAATGAAAATATGGAATAATTTCTCTATAATGGTATGAGTAACACCAATGGATGTTATCTTAGATGGTAAATAATTTTGAATGATCTTTTAAAAACATTTCTTGAGGAAAATATCATTTCTTCTTTGAAAAGTGTTTTTATTACATAAAACCCCTTGAAAACATTTTTATTTGAAAATAGATTTGAAAAGTTATAAATAAAGATTTGAAAAAAATAAAATCTTTTTAAAATCTTTTTTCATTGAAAATTATATTCAAGGATACTTTGAAATCATTTTGAAAACATTTTAAAAAACATGGTTTTTGAATACAATAAATTTCCGACCGAAGAAAGAGACGACTAGATTTCACATAAAAAACATTATCTTAAGTACCAAAGAGTGAAAAAATGGTACTAACAATAGATTATATAGATAATAAATAGAGAATAAGGAAAATCATGAATATTATTGAGAGATGGATCATAATATTTCATCAAGTGGATCATAAACATAAACAATCTCGGAAATCAATGAGATTATCTTAATAAACTCTTATAACTCGGTAACTTGGTATCATACTATACATGTAAGAAAAGGAAATTAAATTAACCTTAATATATCATGAAAATAAGAAGATACATGATATAAAATTTATAATGGAAGTATATACACCTCAAAAAAGAGTTTAGGTGCATAACAAAACATGAGTCTCAAAGAAGGAAAATTGAGACAAAACTATTTTACCGATTTGGTAACTTTTGAAAGTTAAACACCATGAAAGAAGGATCATATAATGGATATGTGAATACCAATAAATTTAAGTAATATATATATATATATATATATATAATACAATCATTTATAGTACATACACCACACAAAAGGAAAGAGTGGTGAACATAGCTTATATCTCACAAAAATTAAAAGTGAGATGAAACCCCCTCACCTTGTGTCTTGACTCTCTCTATACTCATAAAATCTTCTTGTATAATAAATATAAGTTTATTATAAATATTTTACAGAATAATATTCTTTTACATAATACCATATATTAACTTATATTATCCTCTTGTTAATGATCCTATGTTAAGGTTTCACTTCGGGTAATATTCGCTTTTTTTGTTTGTATGTGTCTTAATTTGTTATATCATTGGACCTTATACATATATCATGATTCAAGAATTTATATCATGATATAAATATCATGTATATACAATATATTTTTATTATAATAATCTATATAATATAAGAGTATTAAATGAAATACACCGTTCATGGAGACGGTAATCCGTATGTATGCATGAATATTGTTTCCGTCATTATTGTCGCATTGAAAGAAAGTATGTAAATGAAATATATATATATATATATATATATCATTATTAAAGTATAATTAATATATAATATATATCATATAATTTCATTAAAACCATCCATAATACATTCCATGTGGTGTGTGAATGAATCACATCACTTTGAGGGGGTGGTAGTCTACACTTCCTCAAACGAGATTATCACATTACCATCAAATAGAGAGTAAAGAGATATGTGTTGTAAAATGAATAAAGAAGAATAAATAAATAATAAATATAATATATTAAATATATAAATATCTTTTCCATCATAATGGCCACCATGATTGGTGGTAAAGGATAAATGAACAATCATCGTTTTGGGAGGTAGTAGTTCAACGTACACGAAAACAATACATTCAACATCCATTATATGGAGGTTTGTGTAAGTTTAGGTCATAAAATTTTCATAAAAAAATCCTATTATATGTAGGATACTGGTTTTTTCACACAATAACGTAATAAATATATTGGAGGGGGTGAAGAAGGGAAATACAAGAAAAGAGCTTGAGAGAAGGCGTTACCTCTTCACTGAGTAACTCATTTTGGTTTTTGCCAAAATGCTTCCTTGAGAAGATTTATGACAAAAGGGAGGCTTCATGATCGAATTTAGGATTTTTGGGAGGATATGTGGGAATATATTGGATGAAAATAAAAGGTTTTAGAGGTTTTAGGAATGGGTAGAATTGGTGGCCTTTTATAGGGAAGGAAAAGGACTCACTTGGATTTTTTTAGAAACTAGTTAGGTGTGCACATGTTCTTACCTAAAAAAGTGATAAAAAACCAACCAAACTAAATAATGTAATATTTATGGAATAAATATAGAAAAAAATGGGGTTTTTATAAGTTTACAGTTCATTTGGGCCCTTAATTTTAAGGTTTAGTCTATAGTTAATCTTAATTTGGCCTTAACTTCTATAATTAATTTTAATCAATTTTACTAATCATTTTGGTCAAAAATTAACATGATATTATTAGAATTTAAATATTATAATTAATACAATGGTGTATGTCATATTTTTTAAATTCAATTCATAGAAGAGGAAAAATTAAGATTAGTGCTAATCCTGCAGATGGAATGAAATAAAGAGGTTTTAAAGTAGGAAAAAGTTCAAAAGTTTGTTAATATTTTATATTTAGTTTCAAAGTGAAATTGATTCTAATGAATTAAATTGTATTAATATATATAATATTTATCTAATGTGACCTGAAAATATATTTATAATATCATTTATCATTAATAATTAATTAGGCAAAAGGTAGTGGTACTGTGCGGTATTGTAGCAGCGTGGGTACTATAGCAGTACTATTCACAGAATGGGCCTTAGGCCAAAAAATGGGCCTACGAGCCATGTAATGGGTTAAATGCCCACTGGGCCTTTGGGATATGTAATGGGTCTCCCTCTACCCAATTAAAGATGTCTTTTCTTTTCTTTAATAATAAATGATGCTTTGACCCCAACCTTTAAAAAAAATTAGACAAAAGGTAGTTTTTAACTAAAAAGCAATATTTTTCACGATTAATCAATAAATGTTGCTTCTCAGAAAAATCCCAAAAATTCACTCTAGGATAATTTTGAAGTTATGAATTCAAAAATTAATTTTATTTTCTAAAATTAAATTTCTAAATGTGTCTGAAATTACCTCCATTATTAGAAGTGGTTCATTCGAGAAAATTATGTTTTTAAACATTGAAGGACTTTATGAAAAATTATATCTTTAATTATCAATATGTTTCATTTATATAAAAAAATTATAGACAATATTAATATTCATATAACTATGTTTAATTTCTAGGTTATAATTATATCATTTAATTTATATAAAAAAGAGATTTTTCATAGAAACTAATTGTTGCGTGTATCGTATGCCAAGTTAGTGTTTCATGTAATGTATGCCAAGTCGACATTGCATGTAATGTACACCAAGTTGGAGTTACATGTAAAAGGAATATTTTTATTAGTGTATTGAAATATATAAAAGAAAATTTATTTTTTTTTGAAAAAAACTGGTCCATAAAAACTCAGGGTGTTAAAAAAATAATTGAGATTGACTAACCTTTAACCTACTTCAGTTTTTATCCATGAGTTTTAAGGGTGGTTTTCTAATTGTTTTTGGATTCCACAAGCTATCTAAATAGGTTATTCATGGAGGGTTATTGATATTGGTCCTGTTTATATCTTGTATATGGATGATAACTACTTTTTTAGAAGGTAGGGGGTTATAAATATTAATAATAAACATATTATAAAGGTGGTCTTGAGTCTTGGTAGTTTCTATCACCAAAATGATTTTAGGGTAATCCTTGAATACATGGTTGTTGATTGGTCACTTCTGGTACTACCTTTGGTATACATATTTAAAATTTAAAGTTCCTTTAACTTGAGGGTAACCATATGTGTAGTATTAAGGGAAATAGAATATTTGAGATACTTTAGGAGGTGTATAAGGTGATAATTCTTGTACTTTTTTCAATGATAATTATCTCACAAGAAAGGTTAGTTTAATTTTTGTTTAAGGTAATGTAGTGATAGAACTCTTTACCCCATGAACTCCTCTAGTTGTAGATATTATACTGAATCTTTGGGAAATTTTGGAATTCATATATAATAAATATTTGACTTTAGTAGGTGACTTGTAGATTAATGTTCCCCCAAAAGAAACCCCCATTAGGTTCTAGTCAGAGTTTATCAATCCTTGGTAAAAAAATTACCAAAAAAATTATGGTCGTAAAAAGAATAATTTGGGAAGGATGATGTAAACCACTTGAATCTTTCCCAAAATTAGAGATTTTATTCACTTTATTGTCTAATTATATAGTTCTATTTTCTCAATTGGATACTCCTCAAGGAATGGAAAAATTTATGGATAAAGGCCCTATAGAGTTTACCCTAAGAGGTTAATTATCTAAGACAAATACTGTATATCCATTATTTCACTGATACTTCAAAGGAAAATGGAAAAATCTTCAAGCTGATATGATATTCTGAGACTCATATGGGTGTGAAATTACTGAAAACATCAACAAAATCTCCCAAGTTTCAGTTAGAATCATCTCTGGCCAGGCCATGAAACTTATAAAGTAGTTGAATCATTCTAGTTTTTAGATCAATTCAAAATTATTATTTTGTTTTTATGGATGATTATTATTATTGAAATTATGAGAATATAATTCTATTAATGTTCTATTCAACATAGCTAAATTATATTCCATATTTTCACTACCTACGGTAACTCTAGTACATGAAGAATATGATGATAGGAGATATTTCTCTTAGACTATGACAAAAACCATTTATGTAATGAACCAGAGTGTTACCAATGGAATTTCCCTTCCTATACTTGTATTTTATTTTATAATGTATTATAAAGAACATGCACCACATGATGAAACCAACAACATTTGATTATATTAATTTTAATATTAAATTCAGATAATAAAAAAGGTCATAATAATTGAAATTATTACAATGGGAAAAAATTAAAAATAAGACAATAATAATATAAAAATATGGATCTGCTCGATCTGCTAAAATAACTGCACATATGAACAACACTGTAGAAATGAAGAAGAATACTAGTAATACAATATTCACTTTAGAAATGAGAAAAAATAGAAATTGGAGATAATATAGAAGCAAATGAATAATGAATGAAATATGAGGTATTTATGGAATGTAGATAACCCATATGAATATTACAAATATGATAGTTGGAATAATAATATGACAATTAGAATAGTAATATAATTACTGGAATAGTAATATGAATGTAAGGAATAGTAACATGAATTTTATGATAGAAACCTGACCTATGGAAATGTTATATAATTTTTAGGTATATTATAAAATGATAATATAATATATTTATATCATGATACAAGTAAATAAATATTTTAAAAATAATCAAATAAGTGTTTGTATTTTTATAGAACATATATGTTTTATTTTCTTCATTATAACAAATATAACGATTTAAAATAAAGTTTATTTTCATAAAATAGGTTTATAAATTAATATTATGTTCATTATAATGTTAATATAATTTTATGTGGCCTTAAGTCATATTTCAAAGGGTTAGAAAATTGATTATAATATTAAAATTGGTATTTTTCAAATAAATGAGGATTTTATTTAAAATTTAAATTTATCATATTTAGAAAATTATTTTCATAAAATGGATTTCATTTTTTTAATTTACACATCAAAAAATGATCAGGGATTTGTTTTCTAAAATATTTTAATTTTGAGTGAATAGTGAAATACGGTAAAATACAACATTTACCATTATAAGCCAAATACATGAGTTTTTGAGTCATGAATGATGTAAGAACCGACTAATTAGAATAAAAATTCACTATTTATTTTATATATTCACAATAATTAATACTATTGGTAGTCTTTATCCAAAATTATAAACTAATGTATATGACATTCAAAAACATCCCTCTCATCCCTTTATAAATACCACCCCTCACCACCCCTTATACTCACAAATTATAAGACTCATAGTATTCCAAATCTCTACTCAATTACCTTAAAAATCATATCCTAAACTTTCTAGTATTTTTTTCCTCAATGAATACCATTTTAAGGAGCATTAAGGGGTATCCAAAGAAGAGATAACTTAAGGAAGAGGTAAAATTCCCAACTAACCTCTTTCAATTTTATTCTTCTTATACCACCCCATATGTTTTCTATCCACATAGATATATTAACATTAGTATATTAAATATAATTATATGTTATTATTATAGTTTAATATCTAATTTATACCCTCCCTTATTTCATTTCTAAAATCAAAATGTTGTTCATGGTATGGTTAGTTTACCACCACCATGAGCAACACACTTATTTTTTAGCCACCGCCTTCAAGGATGGTTATTGAAACAATATTATGGTTAAATATTATTATAATAAGTATATTATAATTTATTTAAAGTTTAATAATTTTTTAGATCCACTAAATTAAATTAAATGAATCTATTCCTTGACGGTCTGTAAAACAACCTAAATGAACTAACTATATAACATTAACATTTTAACTAAGTTAATCATCCTTATATCATCACCAAAAAAGATATTTGGGACCATTTAAATTTATATAAGGAAATTAACACCATTTAATTTTATTTATACAATTTTAGTCCCATTTTTCATGAAAATAAATAATTATCTATAAGTGATCTGACCTTGGAAACATGAAACAAATGCCCTCAGAAGAATGGAATTAAAAATTATATCTCATTAAAATGTTTATAAATGAACATAATAAAATTTATTTAGTCAAATATAGAAGTAAATTTTTATGTATTAATTAATTAATGAATCTAATTTGATTATCCATGATGTTAAGTGAAAGTGCATAATGATTTTGGAACCTAAGGTAAGAGATATTTCTGAACAACCCTCTTTATTTAGGCTATGACCTTTATCTCTCTTACTCACATTATATATTTATTTGATGATATGTAATGATTATAAATTATATATATAGATATTTTTATTTCATATATACCTAGATTATTATCTCTTCCTCTTATGGGGTACTACATTCCTTATGTTCATTTCTCAAATTACTTATTTAAAATCAAACATGATTAAGGGGATGTTTTATATCACATAATACCTTTTTGTAACTCTCATTTATTTTTTTATTAACATTTATGATTTTATTAATAAAATTATATTTTATTTAGAACCATTACGGTTTACCATTGATTTTAAAATAAAATTTTACACTTATTATTTCTCTAAAAGTATTTAATTGATTCCTTAAAACACAGTTTTGAAAGTTCATTTCTATACCCAATTATCTACCCTTTCTTGTAATGTTTTTTCCAAATGAACACCATATATTAAAAAAATTTCTTATTTAATCATACATGAAAATCCAAAATATTTAATTCCTTATTCTATTTGTAATATTTTTGAAATATCCTTTGATTATGATATGATTCATGATTATACAACCCATTTCTTTCTATAGGCAATTCTTATGTTTACGCCTTATGATTTATTTCCTTTTTGTGGAATACATAAACATGTACATGTCATTATGGGTGAAACTGGATAGTTCTCTAATGAATTGGGTAATGTTTTTTTCTTATGAGATTATATGTATGATATTAGTGAGTAGACTTAATTGATGATGTGAATCTATCCACCAAGTGGCGTTGTCTTGGAAATTATCCTTGTCTTATAATTATGTCATGATTTATGTTGTTTCCAATTTCCTATGTTTCTATGATATTATAATTATATGTTATTTATGGTATGATCCCATATTATTATTCATCAAACTTTTATTTTATGATATCATGTTATTTATTTTAACTCATATGCAATGCTTTGTTGTCATGTTTTCTCCCTTACTGGGCTTTTTTGGTCATCCGTTTTGTCTATGTATTCCCCAAGTTATCTTATGTTGTCTTCAGAGCTAAAAGGGATTTAATATCTGAGTATGGAGGTTAAAATATCTATGTTCTATTGTAGTTTCATGTGGATTTTTATATACCTAGTTTTCCAAAGACACTTGGTATTTTGATCATTAGTTTGTATTTATTGGATATTTATGTTAAAAATCGTGTAATAATATGTGTAAAAGATTTGGTTATATATAATTTCCACTTATTCAGTGATCCATAGAGTCTTGAGTCTTTTTAGTATAGTTCTATAAACCTCTAAATCAAAACCAATGGGGTGATCTTAACTAAATCTAGTCATGAATAAAATTAATTTCAAATGAAAAAAAAACATTGGTCTGCATTCCAAAAAATGATACTAGATTGATGAGGGGATGGTCATTGGGATCCTATCTAATATTTTTCAAACTTTAATTAATTTTATAGTTATAGGAACCATGTTCTCTCCAAAGAGGAGTCTTTCATGGGTGTGATTTTATTATGTGATAATGGTTTAGTGTGTGCTATAGTAAATGTAACATCCCAGGTAAATAAAGAATATTTTTTTTTATTTTTATTAAAATTTGTGAATTAAATATTAATTTTAATTTAAAGGGGATTATATGTTTGATGGAATACCTGACACGCAACAATGAGTTTCTCCAAAGTCTAATGTTACACACAATACTGAGTCATACTGAAAAATAATAATGTAATATTATTTTAAATAGTAGTTAACGCCTAGTCGTTGTAATGGTGGGAATGAACAAAACTAACTACAATATGATTATACATGTTTGTTAAATGATTTTACATTTATCCAATAAAAGTTAGAGGCTTAAAATGTGAATAAATCTAATTTTAAGCATAAATACTCTAATATTCTTTAAAAGGTTGATTTACCGCCTTTTGATGGTGAACCCTCTTTAAATCTAGTTTTGGTCACTTTTATATGTTATATTTAACAAAATAAAATTCTTCTTTAGAATTGGGACATCAAAATTTACTTTGGGTAAATATTTCGTATTTTTCTGATAAAATTCATTTTTAATGAACAGTAAAAAAATACTGTATTTTAATTCAAAACTGCCTTTTAATATAATTTATTTATATGGTTAGATTATCTTTTTAATTGGTTTCAAAGTTTAATTATATTATATTTTTACCATTCAAACCAATTTTGGTCATTGGAAGTAATTTAATTTTGAAATTGGACATAAACAAGTATCAATCTTTTGATAGTTTTTATTTCTTAGAAACATGCTTTTTGTTTTGACAACGGGAATTAATTTTAAATTAATTAATGAAACTTCTATATTTTAAATTTGGTAAAATAGATATCATTTTTGAATTCGTATTATCAAATATATATTATGCTGAATTTTTGGTATTTTTCTGAAAAACTTCAATTTTTGATGAATAGTGAAAATACTGAGTAGTAGTTAAAAAACCGAATTCTTCATTTAAATGAAATTTTATAGCTTATGTGAATTTAATTTTGAAAATCCGACATACATGGTTGTTATTAGCAAGTAAAATTTGGTTCAATAATATGAAAATATTTTTTGGTGAATAGTAACTTTTGACTTTTATTTACCGCAGTTAAAGGTAAATAGGGTAATTCAAGGTAAAAATAATATTATAATAATATAAAATTACCCTAACATGTGTCCCAATACTATTTTTTGATACATTTCTGACCATGTGCATCCTTGGGTTGATTTTGGGAGCCCATGGAGCCACTTAAGAGTGATAATGACACTTTATATTTATTAATTTAAAGTAATGACAAAAATGACTTAAACATATATCTTTTAGTATATCATTTTTTACAAAGGGTTATATAAGTTATATCTTAGTCTATAAACATTAATTTTAAAGCTAAAAATATTTTATACATCATGATATATATTTTTATAATTTGTATACATCAAATAAATAAAATTATTTATGACATAATAATGATGCAATGTTTACCTCATTAATGAATGATTTAAATAAATAAGATTATAAAAATTAAAAAAATATCCAAAACTTGTCCAATTATTATTGTATGATTTTATTTTGAACAATAGTAATCTTATCTTTGACTTTAATAAGTTTTGGACCTTTAGAAATCGAAAATAATTATATAATAAAATAATATTTTCAAGCTTTCCTAAACATCCCCTCCTCCCCCTTATAAAAGCCCTCACCTCTAACCCATTACTCACACCTCTCAAGCCCCTTATATTTTCAAAACTATGCCCAAATAAGCTCTAAATATCCCTCTATTCCACCTAGAAACCTTACCTTAGGCACAAGGCACTTCAAGAAATCCTTTTGGTTCAAACCAAATGGAGTTACCTGATTTAAAGGTAACATCTTCTCTTGAGTTCTTTTATTTTATTTTACTTCTCTAACCCCATAAACTCTTTTTATTCTTTTCTTTTATAACAAAAATAGTATTCTAAATATACTAGGTTTTTTTATGATAAGTATTATAACTAAACTTACACACACCTCTGTCTAATGGGTAAAGAACATATTGTTTCTGTGGATGGCGAACTACTGCCTCACGAAACGATGATTGTTCAATCTTATCCTACCACCTATTATAGTGGATATTATGATGAGACTGTATTTATATGTGATATATATTATATTTATATTTTCTCTATGCTTCTATATTTTTCATTTATATCACACCTTTATGGTTTCCATAATGGGTAAACACAATAATTTCATTTGAGTAAGTGCGGACTACCGCCCCCTCAAAGTGATATGACTCGTTCATTCCATATGTGGAACATATAAAGGATGGAGTTAATGAAATTATATATGATATTATACTGGAATTATAATATACCTATGTATCATTAAGTTTTCATTCCATTAAATATGAAATATAAATGAAAGTATCATTCATGCGTACGTACGACTTGCCGTCTCTAAAAACAGTGCATTTTATTTCTTACCTACAAATGTTATGTACTATTATAAATACATATATATAATGAATATATATTATATATATGATATATAAATCATGAATATAATTTTTTAGATAATTTAATTTTGACCACATGAACAACTTGTAATTATAAGAAGTTCATTTTTGACTCAAGTACCAAATATCGACAAAATGACCATTATTAACTTTAATGATTTCATAATGTTTATAACATGGTAATAAGTGATATAAAAGGAATAATAAAATTTAAAAAGGTTCTTAATCAAGTAGGAATTAACTTTAGTTTATTATTCAGGAGATTGGAGAATGAATGGGTCAAGTCGGACCCAAGGTAAGGGGCTTTGTCTCAATCTCCTTTCATTGAGGCATATTTTGTTTTTATACACGACTTTATTTTATATGGTGTATAAAAACCTTTTACTTTTCATTTCATTCAAAGGGAATATTTTTCTATGAGGCATTTTATTAAATGACAAAAAATAATTTTTCTTTTTAACGTAAGCGGTGACAACGACCTTTTCCGCCACCGTGAGCATTATTTGATATTTGGATTCCTCTGCAAGACATAGTGTTTTTAAAAGAAAAATAAATACCATATACTCTTTTTATGTATTTTGGTATTGAAAATGGTTTTGAGAATGGATTGATTATTTCTATATCTTGAAATGATGTATTGTGATTGAAATGTGGAAATTTTATCTTTCCTTTATGTTTGTATTATATGTTATGAATATGTTATGGTTCTTGGGAATTGTTTACGTATACGAATGTTTCTATGATAAAACTAGGGTGGGTGAGCCCGAGATAGGTCTCTAATGCATTGGTTAATGTGAAGGAGGTAAATGATAATATTTCTCCTAAGATATTTTGGGAATATACTGTGATAGGTATTCCAAATGTAACTCCCTACGTAGCTATGAATG
This sequence comes from Viscum album, assembly GCA_963277665.1. NCBI lineage: Eukaryota > Viridiplantae > Streptophyta > Magnoliopsida > Santalales > Viscaceae > Viscum > Viscum album. Next base: position 1,650,136,780 of record OY728131.1, on the reverse strand, counting down.
CTACAACATAAGTATGTTATGAATGCCACAAGTTACCTTTAGGATTTATGTTTTCTATGTGTTATTCATAAATCTTATGATTTCATGAGGTATGTTAAAAAGATTATGTTTTTATAGACTAATGTTTTCTTTCATTATTTTATAACCCTTACTGATCTTTTTATGCTCCTCCCAAGTTTTGAAATCTTTTTTACAGGACTTAAAGATGAATAGGGTCAAGGATGGGATCAATGAAAAGTCATGCCGTCTAAAACATGGAACTAGACATGACTCTTTTTTTTTCAAGAGTTTTTATTTCATGAAAAAAATTGAAACTAAGTAGAAGTGTATAATTTGTAATTTTTGAGATGTAATGTAATAGTTATGGCCTAATTCTATAAAACTTTAAACCTAAAAAGATCCTCAATGTAGATTATTCATTTAATTCAATATTATGTAAATATTTAAGGCCGAGTCCTTATAGTAAATTATTTATGACTTTATTAAGAACACTAATATATTGGTTCTAAATTTAGTTTTAATAATAGTGCTCTGACTATCTATTATTCAATCCCTATTCTGTTAAATTATTATTAAAATTAATCCACCTCTACTCTCTCTATAATGAAATTATATATCAATGATTATAAATGCCTAGTTGTTTCATCTTGAATAAGAAAATATAATAATTATTTCATCTACTAATATTTCCTCTCATATTGATCAGATATCCCTAATAACTCTCAGATCATCCCACTACACACCATCATAGGTAGTGAAGTAAATCTAAGTGGAATGTGTGTGTAAATTTGAGAATTAGAGAAGAACAATTAAAAAAATATTAACAGAAACCTCTAAATAATTAAGAAGTTAAACACTTACATAGAAATGAGCCAAAGAAATTATACATTAATGAGAAAATTCAGTAACAAGGAATGGGGATATTATTATTTGATTCACCACTAATATCCTAATACACCACCATATAAGATAAATTATATAAAAATAAAATAATATTTCTAAAAAAATATCTCAAATTGATAGATTGACTCAAAAAAATCTCCAAAAACCCCTTCAATAGTAGAAATTCATCCTCTTATATTGATTATTGGGATATTCTTCCATGATTAAACAACTACATACCCCATTTGAGTCACACAGAATCCATCTTCTTCATTGATAACATTTAGAATCTTTGATATCATCTTAAAGTTTAGTGCATCTGTATCATTCTTTGATTATCATTGCATGTTCAACTAGAGAGAAATATTTCTTTAGGGGGAAGATCTCTTTAATCTTCCTCCTAATTTTCATTCTTCCCACAATCAAATTCTTCATCTTCAGCTAGATGATCAGCACATAAGTCTCTCGGGGGAATCCTTAACCTATTTGTGTAAACTAGTGGAATGAAAATCAATTTCAGGTAAAAACCCATTAAAATCAATAATGTATGTTTTCAATACCTACAACTTGAAAATGGAAAATTTAATAGTTTTATGTGGGTTGAAATCTTTTACAGAGATAAAATTTTTCATGGTGTAGATGAAATTTCATATGGGCCCTGAGATTACTTATGATATGTGAAGAAAAGTCATAAAAGAGGTGAAATCTCATAAGAGCCTTGAATTATTCTACGTGGCTTATAAAACATAATATAGGGCATGGAATATCTTACGAGGGGCATGAAAGAAATTTTTATATAGTTCAAATGTCATACAAGAAGGTCATGGAGGAAAATATCCTACATGTGGTGAAAAATATCATCCATGGGTCTAATAAGATAAGGTAAATTTCATATGGACTATAAAAAAGTTGTGTGGGAGTATGTAATATCATACAAGTTATGGAATTTTCATATGTTTCTAGCAATGAATCATAACTTTTCCATATTTTGAAAAAATAAAATATCATATGAAGGTCTGAAATATCACATGGGACCAAAGTTAAAAGTCATATGAGATCCTATCCCCCTTTTCAATTTCTGTACATGAAACCAATATAAAATAATAATTAGTTTAGGATTATTCTAGATAAAATTTTAAAGGAATTGAAAAAATTTTAATTAAAGAAATTTTAAAAATTGAATATTATGAATCAAAGTATAGGTTTCAAAATTAATCAAAAAATTAATAAAATAATTAAAAAACATTATTTAATACATTTAATAAATTTAATCCTATATTTATTGAAGTAAAAAAATTAGAAGAATGCTCAGGTTTTATCTAAATCATGGAATTAATTTCCAATTAAAAATAGTTCAAAAAGTTGATAATATTGTCTCTCATTATTAATGATCATAAAAATTGGTATCAAAACCGATCAACTCTCCATGTTTTCTCTCTTCATCCTTTTTATGGATAAAAAAAATAAATTAATAGAAAATTCATCCCTATGTTTTATGGTAAAGTGATTTATATTTAGAAATTGAGAATCATACCCTACCTTCTCCCTTTGGGACTTGATGTGGTTGATTTTATCCAATTTAGATTCACTACACCAAATGAGACCTCATAATGGAATTTTAATGACAAGAAAAATATTCAATGTGATGGAAATGCCAAAATGTGTTATTTTTTAATTTATTAGAAAAGAATCTAACAAAATTTATGGGACGTATAATTTTAAATTCTATTTGGAAAAATCATTATAGTATATATGAAGGAAACAAAAAGGTCAAGGAAGCCAAATTGCAGATCAATAGAAGTAGTTAGATGATTTTATAATGTAAGAATATGAAATATTTAATGAATTTTAAACTTGGGTTAACCTACTTATTGATATAATTAGAGGGATTAGATAAAATCTTGAATATTTTGTAGTAGTTTGGAAGCTTATGAGAGTTTTACATGAAATTTTTGGTGCTAAGATATCATCTCTTGATGATAAATATATTGTTGATTACACCATTGAATAACTTCACATTAATCTTATCAATTATGATATAGGAATATAGGATTCCCTAAAAAAAGGTAAACAAAGAGAAATATATTTATTTCAATGCATTTAATGTTTTAAAATAGATTATAATGTAATTTTCTTAGAAAAATAAGATAGTATGGAAGACTATGTTGAGTCTCTCTCACTTGTGTTAAGAAAATTTATATGAGGAAGAGGTAAGTATAATAGAAAGATATTATTTAAATGATTTAATTGTAAGAAGTATGGATAGTTCTATGCCAATCATGCCTTGAAACTAAAAGACAAAAGTGATGATAAATAATTATATATAAAGGTTACCAATAAGAGTGATTCTTTAAAGAGAAATCAGACAAAGTGAAAGAGTAAAATTTCACTGAAATTCTATAAAAGCAACAATTTTTAAGTTGAATAAGGTGTTATAGATAGTGAATAAATATATATTTATAAAAAAGTACACAGAGAAACTTCTCAAAGATTCCTAATGACACAAAATGAAGAAGAATCTAAATCATTATAAGATAACTCAAAAAACTAGGAAGGATTATGCTACAGAATAAAGATAAACAACTAAATAATATAGAATGATAACGGAAATGAAAATGTTCTTGAAGGAAATTAGGAATCTAAGAGATAAGAATTATTTAATAAAAAGTGGTTAAAATTAACCAAATCAATTACATGTTGAGAAAGATAATCTTGTGAAAGAAATAAAAATGTTTAAATCTTGAGATTTCTAAGAAAGAAGAAATCATTGAATATATGACTTATGTTATTATACTTGGGTATAAGGGAGTTGATAAATCATATAATAATATAGATAAAACCTAGAATCAAAAATATAAAATAAAAATTGACTGGAATAAATCTATTAAGGAAAAGTGTGAGATCTAAAAAAAAGCTTCAATAACTATTATTATTACAAAAAATGGATATGTTGAAGAAAATATTATTGGATTACCACCTCAAAAAAGTCATGATTTTAGAAGAATCGAGTAAAATTAGTAATCTGAGTTATTCAGAAAACCTTATGTAAAGTTAAAATCTATAAATACCTAGAAGGATAAGGAGTTAGGATACCAAACCATGTTATTCTCAATAGTCCAAGAGATAGTTCCATAAATGGACTTGGCAAGATAAACAAAATTGATAACTAGAAAAAGATATAGTCAAAAACCTAATTAGTAACATTTAATCCAATAAAGGAGGTTTTAGGGAAAATGTTGGTTCTGTAGTGTGTCATTACATAATTTATAAAATTAATGGTAAAATATGTCTTTATTGGTCTTAAAAGAGATAATTAATCATGTGGGATACAATAATAATTAAATTTATAAGCTTATCAAAAACACCAATAGTAATAAGAAAATATTGAATTAAATAATATATTTGAGGAGTTAAAAGAAGCCTATAAAATATTTGATCAAGAACACCATACTTAAAATAGATGTCTCACATTTATACCATTCATGATTGTTTTCCAAAACTAGTTAATGATCAAAAAGGAAATTAGGTAAGGCATCCATAAAATATTTTAGAGGATGTATTCAAGGATAGAAAGTTTGAGAAGCCCCAAAACAAGGATAATGCATGTTCTTATCACATGATAGGTTACTTGAACAACCTAAAAAATATTTGAAAATATGATGTAATATCTTCCACTTTCGACATTAATATCTCTCTAAAGATCAAAGGAGTTAGAATAACCCAAATTAGAAATAATCAGAATATTTTTGATAATGCATTATTTATTGATGGGATAAAGAAGAACCTATTGAGTGTATAATAGCTGTATGATGCAATAAATTATGTTATTTTCATAATAAATGGTTATTTAGTGAAGATATTAAAATATGGAGAAGTTATAAAAAATATATGAGAACCCCATGAAATTCAATTTAGGTAAGATATGCAAGGAGAGACTATTACTTGAGTTTACAAGAATAAAATAATCTATAGAATAGAAGGATTGAATATCATGTCTAAAAGAACATGAGGAAACTCATTAGGAAATAGACTATGAGAAATATTCCCATTTTAAATGAAACCATTTCTACCATTTGTTAAACTTTTCATAAAGGAAAAATAGATAATAAAATTTACAAGGATGTGATTTTTGAACTAAAAGACTTATAGAACTTGTCCAATATGATGATTGTGGACATATAACAAATAATTCAATAATTTGAGAAAGTTAATTTATCAATTTTAAAGATGACTTTACAAGAATGAGATGCATCATGTTCATTTCTCATAAATCTCAAGCCTTGAAAAAATTCTAGAGTTTTAGAAGTTTTTTAGAAAAATAAATAGGTCTTTCCTTAAATAGAGTGAGGTGTGATAATGGTATTGTTCACACAAAAAAATAATTCTTTTAATATCTTGATAAAAATGAAATTAGACATGAATTTAGTGCTCTATACACTACAAAAAATGGAGTGAATGAAAGGGAAAATAGAATCCTGGTTGATATGTCCAGAACCATGCTATTTAAACATGAAACATCAAGATAATTTTATTTATATTCCATCACTATTTCATAAATAATTTAGAACATGTTTCATTAAATCCCAAACATAAACATGACTCCCTATGAGATATATTTCAAGAAGAATCTAAGTGTTAAAGACTTTATGGTGTTTGAGAGTCCTTTATTGATCATAAAGAAATATATTAGTGGTGGAAAATTTGATGAAAGGATAGAAGATGGAAGAAATATTAGATACATACCAAAGGTAAGTTTATACATATGTTACAATAAGAAATATAAGGGAATTTTTGACTGTGGTGATGTCATAGTTTTTTAAAATGAATAAAATATAAAAAAACCAATCATTATAAATAATGAGGATTATGTTGTTTGTTTTTAACATGTTCATGAAACTATAAAGGACAAACAAATTTAGAATGAATTTGTAGATTCTTCTTACTCCATTTATGATAATAAGGATCATAAGTCCAAAAGATTATTATCTAGATTGAGGAAGCATGTTAATGTTGAAAATATTATTGGAGATAAAAACTAGGGGGTTCAGAAAAGAAGAAGAATCAAGACTAAAATTCATATTAGTTTTTTAAATGATTGAACCTAAAATAGTTGAATAATCATTTGAGAATAAAGAATATATGTATAGTGTAAATTAATAACTAGATCTGATAAAAAAAATCAAACCCAGGAACTTGTTCTTAGGACCTAAGAGAAAAATGTTATTTGATTAAAATGGGTTTTGAAAAATAAGTTATATGAGATGGGTGCAGTGGATCAGAACATGTCTGTGCTATTTTATAAGGGGTATTCTAAAATTTAAGGGGATTAATTTAAAAAACTTTATCTCCAGTTTCCATAATTGAAACCATCATAATTTTCTTTTCTATTGTAGTACCAATATTCCTCAATGTTTTTATATGGATATAAAATTAGTATTTTTAAATTTATAGATGGATGAATAAGTGTACATGGAACAAACTAAGGGTTTAATACTATACTTAGATGGTAATATGGTATGTAAAATGAATAATAATATTTATATGTTAAATCAAGATCCAAGATATTGGTATTTTAAGATGGATGGATATCTAAAAATAATCAAATTTCATAAAGGAAGGGTGGAAAATAATTTATATGTAAATAATACCAATATTCTATCAATATTTGTGATTATGTATGCTAATGATATTGATGTTTATAAAAATTAATAAAGCTTATGGGAAGAATTATTAATTTATATGAAGTAGAAATTTGAATTGTTTATGCATGGAGAGATGAAGTTTTTCTTGGGTTTAAAGATTACCCAATTTTATGGTAACTTTTTTATCTCTCAATAAAAAAACTTATAAGGGCATTTTAAAGAGGATTTGTTTTTATAAATATAAAGGAGTATATACACTGATTCATGTGGGAAAAAAACAAGAAAATATGATGATGGAAAAAATATTAATGAGATGTAATTTAGAAGATTAATAAGTAGTATCAAGTACTTGGAAACATCTAGGATTGATATTTCTTATATAGTTTTGCTTTATTTTGGATATCAATATAATCATAAAAAAATCACATATTTTAGTAGCTAAGAGAATATTGAGGTATATTTTAAGTACATTATATTATTTCTTTATGTAAAATAATTAGGGTGATTTGGATCTAAAAGGGTTTTTAAATAATGAATGGGCAGAATTTTTATATGATAGGAAGTCCATAAATGTGGAGTATTTTTCATAGGTAGAAGATATATAGCATAAAATTTAAAAAATAAATCATTATCTAACTTCGGTTGTTGAACACACCATCTTGTATTTTATTTATTGTCAATGTGTGTTAATATGTGAAGAATAAGAAAAATCTTGGAAGAAATGAGTTCCCAAGAAAGAATATATGATATGTGGAGAATTGAACACTATATTAAGGTTAAAGAACAACATTGAGTCTTGAAATTTGGTTTGTGAATATTAAAGTTACTTATCATAAAATATATGTAAAAGGAATCTATTGAGGAAGTTCTTGTCCTTTAATACATTTTTTTCTATTCATTATTAAATGAAAATGAATAAGTTCCATTATTTTTAAGTATGAATATCATTTTAATATTTACTTGAATGAAGTTGGAATAAATTATAACAATTGGTGAGATAATCTCTAATGTAAAAAAACAAGTTCTAATGGAGTTTGAAGTTTCAAATTGTGTAAAACACTTAATAATTCATTTAAGGATCTGTCTTGATGAATTTGTAATGAAATTTTATGATAAAAGACAATTTATATGATAATGATTCACTATTTAGATGATGATTAAAATAAGAATCATAATGGAGAAGATTAGAATTGTAATTCTTATATTGAATTTAAATTTCATACTTAGAATACTTCTAAGTGGTTAATGTTGGGAATTATAAAAAAATATAGGCATACATGGGAAAGACTTAGGATTAGCCCCATCAACTACTTAGGTGGGTTCTAGACCCATAATATCTAACATAATTGGAAAAGGGAGTGTCTAGATGAGAGGTTTTATAATAATGTAGAGGGACTTCCAGGAAGGCTGGTATGCATGGAGGTTTGCACAACGGTGGTAATGGGCCAGTGTAGGGAGGCATAATCTATGATCTTAGTATGTGAGTTGTGTGCGATACCTAAAGTAAACCCATTTACTTGCATCTAGTGAGGTGAATAAGCACCAACTATTATTAAGAAAAGATTCCCCAAATCAATCTTTGATGTGTGACTATAAAGTGTGATACATTGTTTATCCATTTTGAAAATTATGCTTATAACCACATTCATCTGATTGAACCGACCTTCACTATCCAATCATTATTTTTAAATTTTCTTAAACCTTGTGATCATAATTTCTTTTTAACATGATGAAGCTACAAATAAAATCCACCATTATTGATCCATGTCTATAATCAAGCCACAATATATCTCTACTGAGGATAGAAATGGCATGGAACATCCAAGAACTGAAATTCAACATAAAGAAGCCCAGATGTATGAGATCATTTCTTATGTGAAGTTCACAAGGAGATTAGATGAGATATGATCACGTGTGAACATGGATAATAAGTAAATATATACCATGAAGTTGAAAAAATTCTTCCATGAGATATATTTATAGGTATATTTCATGAGGAAGGATAATCATATCGATATTTTGTGAGGTGAAGCTTCTTCTATGAGAAATCTTCACAGATCATTCATGAAGTTTAAGGATATTCAGTGTATATGGGATACCATTAGCATGAGTATTCCATATAAAGATAAATTTACTATTATTCATCAACATGTTCAACTATATAATAAACCCTAGCTGCTGCAAGATTAAGTGGATCTTCCTTGATCATCCTCATGATAGATGAACCATCCATATTAAGATCACATAGATCTTCCATGAATGTAAGGATCTTCCTTGAGTTTATATGAATCAACCTTGCTTCCATTAATCTTTAATGAATTATTATGATAAAATGTGTAAATAAATACAAGTAATGAACAATAATTACATTCATTATCATGTGGACTCTTGAAAATATAGAGTAGCCAAACTAAATTAATACATGCATGAGAAATGCACTAAATATAGATTCTTGATAGTTTGAAGGAATTAATGTATCCCAATATTTCACTAATTTGATAGCATATGGATATCTGATTTTTATTGATGAATACATGAAACATCATTTTAATTCATTCTAGAAACTATAGATTTAATGAAATAATCAAATGGATGTGGTTATATATAAATAGAAAAATAGAGGTGTGTATATGAATGATGGTTCAAATATAAAGGGTATGGATACATATGATAGATCAATACATTAATTAATGTTTATTTAGGAAAAAATATACACATAATCAAATTCTAAGTTTAAAGTATACATATATAATAAGGAGGATCTATGATGTGTATAATTCTGAAGATGAACCATGATAATACATGTAGTGTATGCCTATGTTAAAGTGTGCAAAGTAATGCATGCATCCTTTAATGAAATTCATGAGGTAGTTATGGTGAAGGACTATGATGAAAATTATATAAAATTATTGATAATTATTTTGTTAAAGAAAGAGATGAAGGATTATTATAATTCTTCTCAGATCTCTTTATTATACATTAATTATGTGTATTGGTTAATCCAAGAAAGAACTTGATGCCTATAAATATCATGAAAAAATGACACAAAAATATTTATGAAGGCACAAGAAGAATGAATGAAATGAATAAATTTGAAAGGACACAAATTTATTCAGATAATAATAATGGTTATATAAATGAGGTATTACTGGATATTATGGAATAATAATTAATTCCATGTGAGTTTATGTGACATGACATGTCATGAATGATACATGTATAAACATGAGGAATATCTTGTTTTTTTCAACTGTATTATCACATGAATTTGTAAATATATGAGTGTATGTGATTTATTAGGAATAAATGCATGATATAAGTTTAATATAATACTTAATTTTCAAAAGAAATTAAATATAGAGTTTACAATTACATTTATGGTGAATAATTACATTGATGTAAATGAGAATTGAAGACTGAGGCTAGATGAGTACCGAGGAAATATTAATTCTGGGTATTTGGGAGATTTTATTATGATATTATTCATGATTAAATGATAACTGAATGCTACTTTAATATAGATATTTATGAGCATTAAAATATTCAAAATAATATTCACATATAGTGAATATAAATATGAGAATAATAAGAATGAAAAGTTGTTATTTTACATTGTTATTCTAAAAAGTTAAATTCTTGTGGCAAGAGAGGATACTGATATTATGATTCCGGAATACATGATTCATGTGTTGAAGTAAATAAAAACCAGTGTAGCATGCTAATAATATCTCATGTGGACTAAAAAATAACAAGAGAAGAAAAAAAAGAGAGTTTCATACTATAATTGGTTTAGAAGTGGATAAATTATTAATTATCCAACCTACAATATATTTCTATATTTTAGAAGTATGATGTACATAGTGGAATACCATATGACTAATAAATAATATGAGTAATATCAATCCATATTTTCTAGGAGGTATTCAAGCATTCCTAGGTGATATTGATTCAAGTTAGTATAAATCAATTCTATTGTATAATGGGATAATAAGACCAACACTTTTCCTTATACTTGGTTGGGGCCAGGATGATGATTTCAAGTCTATACCCTTTCTCATGGTAATTTTTATGATATAAAGGAAGATGTGCGTGCATGGGATAAAAACCACCATACATCGAGGATATATTCATTATTAGGGAGGTAACCTCATCAAAAAAATAATGGTGTTCTACTATGTTTCTTTCCTATTCTATAACAACATTCATACAAAAAAAAGATAATCTTAAAGAAAATAAAAAAATCCAATCACTAAAAAAGTGAAGAGGTAATAAATGGATAAAAGTAAAATTAGGTTTAAAAGTAATCCCACATTGATTCACCCCCATCTCAGTGTGGCCACATACCCATGAGATCCTTTTCAATTAGTATTAGAGTGACATGTTTCACATCTATTGGATTCTCTTTTATTTCAAAATATTTTGGAGGTTCCCTTATAAATCCAATATTTAATGAAATATTAGTGGAATTATATCAAATGATGATCATAATTTCATCTCTTTCAATACACTTGATAATATAAGAAAGAAATATTTAAAAAATAATAATAAACTATCCTTCTTATATAAATATGAATTTTAATATGATTCTCCATGTTGTAATTATATTAAAAATAACTCTTACATGGAAGGTGAAGATATGGTAGTTCAATCTACTAACAAGGATATGTAAAACCTTTATACCTCATATATTGATAAAAAGGTATTAAATATGTTTTCCCATGACTATCTAATATAAGAACCATGTAATTTTAGGAGAAATCACATTTCTAGTGTCTCACAAGATGAATTAATATCTACCTTAAGAGAAGTACATTACAACTTAGAAACAGATATAGTTACTTCTATTTTTGAATATTTTAATAGTGTATATAATCATGTTTCATATGTTAAATAAGAATATGAACAAAGTGAAAATACATGGTTACATAAGGTGATGATGAGTGTAGATCCCACCAATCAATGTAATACCAAGAGTTCAAGAGTTTTGAATATTGAAGATGAATAAAAAAAATATATAAATACTTAAAATAAAGAGTATAAGATTTTTAAAATATCACCAATTAGGTTGGAAAGAAATAAGAAATTAATATTTAAATTGAATAAAGATTCTTTAATTCTGATAATGCACTGCTCAATGAAATTCATGAAAAATAAGTTTCCAAAAAAGTGATTGAATAAAAATACCATGAATTAGAAAAAAAAAGAAGGATATAATTAATTTATAGAATGATAAACTTGGGATAAAAGTATATAAGATACTTAAGTTTGAAATTTTATTTCTAGAGAAAAATAAAATTCATGATGATGAAGTTAAGAAGACCTTGAAAGAATGTGAAGAGAAATTTAAACTGGTGGAGGATGATAAATGATTCCTTAGTAATAAATACTTAGAACTCGAAGTCTAATTGAAAAATCTGGAAGCAACTCAAGTTATGTCTTATTAATAAGTTAAAAAGAGTATTATATCCACACAAACTTAAAAGGATGAATCTTATGCTAAAATACCTTTATCTTGTGAAAAAAAATTATGATATCATCAGATGATCAATACATGATAGTGATAGATAAAAAGGTACCATCCATACATATAATTAGTGATTATGTTAAACCTATTTTTATTAATAGCTTATGTGAAAATTTAAAATCTATACACAAATGGATGATAAAAAATAGCGAGTATCCAATAAAGACATCTATGGTGAATCAAAGAAATTATATGATCAATTGTTACCTAAATAATCTCATCTAGTGAATATAAAAGCACAAAAATAATATGAATTAAATTATTAAAAAATTGTCTCTTTAAGAAAAAGATCTAGGTTTGTGGGCCATTATTTGTGTTGTAATAGGTTTTTGTATAAATCTATGGTGTTTTGGAATAATATTTCAACCTATTAAAGAAAAATAAAACCTACATCAAGGGGTAGAAAAGATGAGATGATGCAAAGAACACAAATGAAAGGGAATAATCTTATTATTTCAAATATATTTAAATTGATTAAAAATTATTGAGATATTTTCAATGGTTTTGGTTTTAGATAAGAGTTATGAATTCATAAATAATTCAATCATGTGACTGAGAAAAATGATAAAATAAAACAATAGAAAAAAATTGACCAAGGAAACATTTCCTTAGGAAAATGTCAAAGGAAGTGTGCTAAGTAAATATCCCAAGAAACTATAGAAGATGGATAACTATTCCTTAGGTTATAAACAAAAGAATAGTTTTCCACCAAAAATCTCAGTTAGTCCAAGAATGATGTCACAAAAAAGGGAGAAACTATTTCTATTGTGGATGAAGAGGATTAATCATGAATTTTTGTAAATAATAAAATTAAAAAATAATGGGATTGTGATAAATAAATCTATGAATTAGTCAATCCATGAATGAAATAAGTGGATTGGTTTAGTGTAGGATATTCCAGAGGTTTCTTATGAATAAACCAATAATTTTATTCACATATACAATGTAATTACCTATACCCTAGTATCTCAGATCCAGTGGTTACTTTATTACATTGGAATAAGATACAAGGAATTATATCTTAAAGGACCAAATAGCTTAGTAGTCTGGGTAAACTAGATACATACTTGAGATTTATATTACATTTTAAAACATAAAATACCCAAATAATTGTCTTTTTAAATGAAATTATTTCCCTTAGCATATCCTTGCATGTTAATCACAAAAATACTTCCTTGAATCTCAAGGAAAATAAAATATAAGAAAGGGGTGATCTTAAATGCTCTGTAAGGGTATGGTATAATGAAATTTATCATAAATAAATAAACATAATCAATATATAAAGGTAAATAACTGAAAAACATTCCATTTAATCAATAAAATGAGAATAATATAGAGTAAATAAGTTAGGATCAAATAAATCCATAAAATTAATCACATAATATTGAAACATATCCATATATATTCTATCTAATTGAATAATCAAATAGACATAAATATCTGATCAAATAATGAGGGAATAAATAATGAAAAACATCTAAACTGTCACTTCTATAATCTATAAAGTTACTATTAAGATTTATCATTAAAAAAGATTAAATCTATGGTTAGAAACCCATCTGATTTGGCACATGGGACCCGTTGATGCATCAAGGGGCTATTACAGTCCCACCCATCACATACTAAGTCCATTTCATTCTTCTTATGAATGGGAGAACCATAAAAAACATAAAAAATTATATTTAAAAACTATCATATGAAATGTGAATACTTTCCCCAATCAATAAACATAATCATAAAATATCCAAAGTAACACAGTGAATGGTATCAAAACACCACACCCATAGTCAAACTAATCATAACCTATCCAAATAAAGAATAAAAATGATATAAATAAAACATATAACTAGTGTATAATAAGTAAAATAAATGTTTTATTTCATTGATGAATATAAATATCACAAAATTTCATTAACAACATTCTTCATGAAAATATCATTTTAATTTTTAAAATCAGTTTTTAAAATATAAAATATTTTGAAAATCATTTTAATTGAAAATAACTTTTAAAAACTAAGAATTTACAAAAATCTTAGGGAAATTTTTTTATTTAAAAATAAAACTATAAAGTTTAAAATAAATCTTCAAATAAATGATTTTCATGATGGTAGGTAATTCTATACATGATGTATAAGTGAAAAAGAACATTCCTCTTGCACTGTAAAAAGGTTAGAAAGGTGTATTGTTCAGATAATGACAAGTATACTCCTTTATTTTTTTTTTGAATAAAGTAAAAATGGGTAAAAATTTCATTAATAAATCATTTTAAGATATTTAAAACATTTTTGAAAACATTTTAAAAAACATGGTTTTGGAAGAAAACATATTTTGGACCAAAGAGAGAAATAAAGTCATATTTTCTTAATTTTTTTTATAAAACATTTAAAGTTCCAATGAGTGAAAAAATGGTGCTATCACTTTAAAATATCATGACTAAATATTGTTTAATAAAATTAAATGTGTTTGTTATTAAATAGTTAAATAATTTCATTCCAATAAAATTCAACAATAAATAATCTCAATTTCAATGAGATTTATAAATAAACCCTTATAATGATCATAAAATTGAAGTTAGAATTAATCAATGAATCTATTATGTGTATCAAATTTAAATCCACAGAAACAAGTAGGAATAAAAAATAATATAATTAAAAGTCACTATACACATAATCTTAGAATATTAATTACAACTAAGAAGTAATATAACCCAATGAATAGAAATCGAGTCATGCAATTCTTTACCACTTAGTAATTTTTAAGTCAAGTCCCCTCATATTAAATAATTCAAATTGAAACATAATATACCATGAAGTATGAATCATTGATGATATTATATTTTAAATTTGTAGTGTACACACTATATGAAATAAATTAGGTGTAAAACATTACAATACACCTCAATGAAATAAAATTGAGATGAAATCACTTACCTCACTCTTCTTTTTGGTTAAACATGATTTAACCTCATGTATAGTGGTTTTAAACAGTACATTAACTTATTATAGAACCATATTAAATTTTTTAATATCATATATTATCCTTTTATGACATCTTATTACTCATTTGTTAATAATATTTCATTATTTTCATTATTTATGGTTTTAATTGCCTTGTTTTCTCATGTGTGTTTCATCATGAAAGATCTGGTTCTCATACATATTATATAGATATATAATCTGTAGAATAATAATCATTTCATAGTTATTATATTTATACATTAATAATAATTTTAAAACCAATCATGAAATATGGTTATGAAAAATGAATTATGTTATGATCATGGAGATTGTAGGTTGTATGCATGCATGAGTAAAATTTCCAATTTTTACCGATCATTATGGAAAAGAGGTATTTAATATTTTATCTTTTCATAATGATAATAATTTCATATATACCATATTATTTCTATAAATATACTTATATAAATCATACATGTGGTGTGGTGAAGAAAATAGAGTCACATTGTTTGTGAAGGCGGTAGTCCACATGTACACGAACAAAGTTATCATATTTCATTGAGTGAAAAGGTTATAATGAAAATGATATATATTATCTTTTTATAATGATAAAAATTAAATGAATGTAATAATTATTTCATTTATTTTATATATAATCATTAACTTTACCCTTATCACCTTCATTGTAAAGCGTTAATGAAAGATGAATCACATCACTTTGTGAGGTGGTAGTCTGCTGTACACATGAGCATCATTATCATATACCCTATAGAAGGGAAATTAAAAATGAATATATGATATATTAACTAAAGAGGTGTAATTATGTTATTAATATCTTATAAAAGATTTGTATCTAGCATTATACCCAACCGTGATAGGTGGTGATGGAAAAACGTACGACATTAGTTAGTGAGGCGGTAGTCCACCGTACACACAAATGGTGATTTCATAACCCATTTGATGGAAGCAGAGGTGGTTATAGGTAATGAAATAATCATAAAAAAATATTAGTATATGTAATACACCAATTTTATTATATCATCATGGTTGAATAATAATTTAAGTAGGGAGAGGAAGAAATAGAATAAAAGTGCTTGTTGAAGAACACTTCCTCTTCCTTAAGTATCATCGTTAGTTTTGAACCAAAGCCTTCCTAGGATGGATTTATTCTGAAAATAATGCTTATAATATGAGATAAGGGAATTTTTGAAGTTATTTGGAAAGGTATTTTATGAAAAAAAATTGTTTTATGGTGTGAAGAAGAGAGGATAGAGTGTGGCCTTTTATAAGTGAGGTGAGTGACACACTTGTGATTTTTTAAAATGATTCAACAATACCCACATTTTTATAATTCCAAAATCTTAAAAAATGGGTCATTATAGAACATAGAAGTGATAAAGTCTAAATATGGAAATAAAATTAGTGTTTATATGTTTTTATATCATTATAACTCATATTTTCTTAGTTTAATCCCCAATAAATTGATTTTTTGCTTAATCAAAATAATTAGTTTTTACTGTTTTCACTAATAATTTGGGTCAAAAAATAATTTTACATTATTATAAATTATAAATTATTCTAATTCTAAATATGGAATACATTTTCCCAAATTTAATTAACATAAGTGGATTTTTTGTTTAAAATTAATCCCATGGGCGTGATGAGCTAGAGAGTTTTTAAAGAGAAAATGTTCAAAAGTTTTCAAAATTTTTATATGAAAATTAAATATGAATATGATTAAAATGACTTAAATTAGATTAATTTAAATATAATTTAACTAATTTTAATTTTAAAAAAATTAAAACAATATTTTATCATTATAAATTATTAAATAAAAAAGAAGTTTTTAATTAAAATTCATTAATTTTCACTATTTATCAAAAATAAAACATTTAAGAAAATAAAAAAAATTCACCCTAAGATATCTTTGATATTAAAATTTAAAAAATTTGGTTTATTTTTTTTATAAAATTGGTAAAACTTAATTTTATATTATGTGCTCAAAGAGTGACTAAATTGTCTTTAAAAAAATAATATTTTTTAGAAAACATTTATTTTTTCCTTCAAAGGCTTCTAATTTTATGTCAAATAAATATATATAAATGTTATTTATTTTATAAATGTGTAAAAAATATAATTTTTATAATTTAGTTAATACTATTTCATCCTGTTAATTTAATATATATGTTATAATGGAAGGTTTTAAATTGTAATATTTTAAATTATCACGTTTTGTTGAAACCTAGTGTTTGTGTATTGCAAGCTATCAAAGAGATTGAATTTATTTTTTAAAAAATAAATATATTTTAAAGTCTTGAGATGTTATATTCTATTCTATGCTTGGTGTTTTGTGTCTTACACTCCATCAAATACAATGTTCTTATTTTATAATCTTGGGATGTAACATTCTCCCCACCTTAAATAAATTTTTTCCTCACAATCTAAACTTGATCTCAATAATTGACGGTTTGAAATTTAGAAGTAACCTTATTGGAAACCCACATCATAATAAGTGTTAATCAAATATTCTCTTAATAAGAGAGAAACTTAAGTACAAATGTCATATGGAATAACATATAACTACTTTTTGAACTAAGATAAAATTGATGGAAAGTGAAGATATGGACATCAAAGAAAATCATAAATAACTATAGAGTGTAATAGCGGTACTTGATATTAATAAAGTAAATGATAAATGTAAAGTTAAGGACCTAAAAACCATAAATTTTTGATGATTTGAAAGACCATAAGATTCATCATATATGAAGGTAATAAGATAAATTGTTTTCTTCAAGATCCTTTTCTAAAAGTTGAGGAATTGGTTTACTACATGATAATATAAGGAAATACACTTACTAGACATGTTTTTATTTCTTATTCACAATTTAATCCATTGGGTGTGATTCAATAAATTTCAAATTCATCACTTACTCCAAGTAATAAATAACCAAAAATGATTTTTTTATGTCTGAAGCACTAAAATTGACTTCTAATAGGTTATAAGGTCTATAAAAGTGTGAAAAGTCTTTTTTTCTATCTCCAAAAATTTTAAAAAACTAATATAGTTAGAAAAAGTTATCCAATATGCATAAATATACATATGGTGAAGTAATAAATTTATCTCTAAAACCTTATCCCAAGTTCAACTTAAAATATTTGATAAATGGTTAACCTTATGACCCTTCAAAAAGATTAATATCTAAAACATTAAAAATAAGGTCACAAAATTTCAAAAATGAATTCATAATTAATCTTTTAAACAACATAAAGTAGCCCTTAATACTCACACACCAAACATGTGAATATCTTCATCAGGAATTCTCTTGAAACATGGTAATAACCAAAATTACCAAAAAACCTTATTGAAAACCTTCATTATTTCTTATTTCTTAAGTAAAAAATATATTATTGGATATATTTATTAAATCCAAAAATGATTTAAACTACATAAATGATATCATAAACCAATTTGTCAACAAATCATTAATTGGTTCCAAGGCAGTCAGTACAACCCAATTTAATTTATCCATATAAATCATATCTTTATAACAAAATCATTATCTCAACATCAGGAACATATTAAGGGTTATATTTCCCTCAATATTATATTTTATAAGAAGTTCAACATTCCACTAAATCATTTTTGGTCATCGGTACCGTTAAACATATACTTTCAAATCCTTAATGAAAAATAAATGTAGTACAAACACAAGATTATTAATACTCAAATGATATAAATTTTGAATCCAAACACAAGTGCATTATTTATTATACTTCATCTATGGTAATAAAATAATCCGTAACATGATCCATTAGCTTTTTTTTGAGGTATATTTCTTTGATTCTTGGGGAAATCATTTTCGTAGTTCCCCATATATTTATAGTTAAATCATTGAACATTATAAGATATTTTATTTCCATTATAATCACGATCCTAGCAGCCTTTCACTCCAAACTTCTAGAAAACTCTAATTCCATTCAAACAAGTACTATGGTGTTTCTTTCCAAAATCATCACATGTGGGAAAACCCTTATTTCCATCATTCCCCTTATACATATTTTTCTCTGCTGTATTATTCTTCTCTTACTTTCCTTTGAAGCTATAATACTAAGAAAATTATTTCTATGTCTTTTCATTACATGATACTATGTAATCATATGATGAGAATTCTTTTTAGACC
Source organism: Viscum album (assembly GCA_963277665.1). NCBI lineage: Eukaryota > Viridiplantae > Streptophyta > Magnoliopsida > Santalales > Viscaceae > Viscum > Viscum album. Next base: position 1,650,117,594 of record OY728131.1, on the reverse strand, counting down.
AATTCCCTTTAAAGGATTGTCTTAAGCCCATAAAAATGATCATTCTTACTCTTTGTATTAAATTTATTAATGTGGATCTATTACTTCTATAAGGATCCATTTATAAATTATGGAATACACTAGATTAGATCATAAAATTATGAAAAATAATGTATAATCCCAAAATTAGTGAAATAATTAACATAAAATAAAAAATTTATGCATAGATAATCTCATAATAATAGAAATGGTTTCTTTGGGGATATCTTTATTTTCAAATCCTTAATAATGGTATGTAAAGAAAATGTGAATTATCTTAAGCATATCTTCTGGGAGTGTCAAATCGGGTGCGTATTAAGGTCCGTTATCATGCATCAGGAGATGATCAGGTCCATCCCAATGCACCCTTTTTTGATTTATTACCCCTATGTACCTTTGTGATAGAACCACATCCACTTTTAATATCTATACATGGATATAATTCTAGGAAAACCCATATAATATCATACTTACCCAAACTTTAAGATGTTCTTATAAACTATCCTCAAAGTCTATCATAGGTTATGTTCCCAAATCTATGTTTTCATAAATCTATTTCACAATGAATCTACTTAACTTCCTCTAATACCAACTGTAATAAACCAGAACCCAATATCCCAGAGCTAGTAGTTACTTTATTAAATTATAATATGATTTAAGGAATCAAATCCCGAAGGACCAAATAGTTCAGTAGTCTTGGTAAACTAGATTAATAATTGAAATTTACACTACATTTTAGAACATAAAATATAAAAATAATTTTTTGTGAATTTTATTATTCCCCTTAGCGTATCCTAGTATGTCAATCACAAAATAATTACTTAAATGTAGGGGAAAATATACCATAGGAAATGGGTAAGCTAAAATTCTCTGTAAGGGTAAGGGTAAAATTGAATCTATCATAAATAAATAATAATAATCAATATGGAAAGGTAAATAACTAAAACACATTTCATTTAATCAATAAACTAAGAATAATATGGATGAAATAAAAGATGACAAAATAAATCCATATAAATAATCACATAAGATTGAAACTTATCCATTGATATTCCAACTGATCAAATAATCACATGGACATAAATATATAATATCATAATGAGGGAATGAAAAATACCAGATATATGAATCATTAATATCTATCCTCAAGAAAATTACTATCAAGATCTATCCGTAAGATAATTTAAATCTATGGGTAGAAACACTCCTGATTTGGCCAAATGATTTGTCTCGTGAGACCTATTGATGCATCTAGGGGCTATAATAGGCCCAACCAATCACATAATAAGTCCATTTCATTTTTCATATGATGGAGAGAAACATAAACAACATAATTTTTTTATTAAAAAACTAGCATATGAAATGCGAATAATTTCCCCAATCAAAATACAAAACCATAAACCTTCTAGAGTAATATGAAGAATGGTATCAAAATTACACATCCATAATAAAACTATTCATAAAACACCCAGAAAAGAACAAGTATGATATTAATACAACATATCATTAGTTTATCATAAGTAAAATAAATGGTTAATGTCATTTATGAATAGAAATACCATAAAAATTTCATTAAAAACATTCTTGAGGAAAAAATCCTTATCATTTTGAAAATCAGTTTTTAAAACCTAAAATATTTTAAAAATCCTTTTCCTTGAAAATAAAATTTTAAAAACTATGAATTTAAATAATATTAAAGAAAAAAATTTCTTTAAAAATTACTATTTAAAATTTTAAAGTAAGCTTCAAATAAATAAAGGTCGTGCTGGGAGGTAATTTAATACATGTCATATGAGTTAAAAAGAACATTTTCTTTACACTATAAAAAAGTTATAAATAAGAATTTTTTGGAAAATGATAAGAATATTACTTTCAATTTTTTTTAAAAAAGTAAAAATGGGTAAAAATGTATTCAATAAATCATTTTTTAGTGGTTAAAATTTTATTTGAAATAATTTTAATAAAACATGGTTTTGGAAGAAAAAATATTTCTGACTAAAGAGAGAAATGAAGTCATATTTTCATTAAAACATTTACTAAAAAATTTTAAGTAAGAAAGAGTGTAAAATGGTAATATTACTTTAAAATATCATAAATAATTATATTATAATAAAACTAAATGGGTTTTTTATATGTTCATATAATTTACTTCCACTAAAATTCAAGAATAAACAATCTCGATTTGAATTAGATTGTGAAATAAACCTTTATAATGATCATAATGTTTAAGTAAGAATAATAACTGAATTGATTATATGTATCAACTGTAAATCCTCATAAAAAAATGTAAACAAAACATAATAAATTCAAAATTTATTATACACATAATATTATAATATTAATGATAATGAAGAATTAATATAACCCAATGAAAATAAATTTATTTATAAAATTATTTACCACTTGGTAATTTTAAATTCAAGTACCCTAAGATGAAATAATTCAAATTAAAACATAATATACCATGAATTATTAATTATTCATGATATTTTATGTGAAATTAGAAATGTGTACACCATATAAAATAAATTATTAGTATAATATTACAATACAACTCGATGAAATGAAATTGAGACAAAATCCTTTACCTCATGCTTAATTTTTTTTGAAAATGATTTAATATCATGTATAGTGGGTATAAACATGTTATTTAATTATTAAAGAACAATATTAATATTTATAATATCACATATAATCCTTTTATAAAATAATAATGCTCATTCATTAAAAATATTTTATTATTTTTATTGTTTCGGTTGCTAATTGCCTTGTTTTCTCATGCATGTTTTGTCATGAAAGATCTAGTTCTTTTTAAAATTTTATAATTATATCATCTATAGAATAATAATAATGAAATAATTATCATATTTATACATTAATTATACTTTTAAAACTAATCATGAAATATGGTGATGAAAAATGAAGTATGTTACGATCCTGGAGATGGTAGGTCATACGTACGCATGAGTAACATTTCTATTTTTCAAGGATCTTTATGGAAAGGAGGTAAGTAAAATTTTATTTTTCAATTATTGATAATAATATCATATATACTCTAATATTTACTTAAATATACTTATATACATTATTCATGTTGTGTGGTGATGAAAAGAGAGTCATATCCTTTCGTGAAGGTGGTAGTCCACACCTACATGAACGACGTTATCATCTTTCATTGAGTAAAAAGTAAGAATGAAAATGGTATATATTATATTTTAATAATGATAAATATGTCATTAATATCATAATTATTTCATTTATATCACATAAAATTAATTAAATTACCCTTATCACCTTCCATGTAAAACTTTTGTGAAAGATGAATCACATCGCTTCTCGAGGTGGTAGTCCTCCTTACACATGAGAGACATTATTGTATCCCCTATAGAATGGAAAGTAAAAAGGTATATATGATATAATGAATCCAGATGTATTTTTATGTAATAAATACCATATATATACTTTATATACATCATCATACCCAACCATGATAGGTAGTAATGGAAAAAAAAATGACATAGGTTCAGGAGGCAGTAGTCTACTGTACACATGAATGAGGATTTCATAAACCATTTGATGGAAGTGGAGGTGGTTATAGGTCATGATCTTATAATAAAAAAATCTTATTATATTTAAGATATTGAGGTTATTATATCATCATAGTTTAATAATAATTGAAATATGGAGGAAGAAATAGAATAAAAGCACTCATTGATGAACATTACCTCTTCCTCAGGTATCCTCTTTTGGTTAGCACCAAAGCCTTCCTTGGATGGATTTATTCCCAAAATAAGGATTTTAGGATGAGAGGAGAGAATTTTAAAAGTAATATTTTTATGGATTTTCCAAAAAAGGGTGTTATGGTGTGAATAAGAGAGGAGAGGGGGTTGCCTTTTTAAGTGCGGTGAGTGACACACTTGTAATATTTTTAAAATATTCAATCATACCCATGTTTTTATCATGAAAAAAGCTTCCCAAATAGGTAATTATCAAAATTTTAATATATATGGTAGGTATATGTCCTTAAAATTTATTTTCTAAAATTCGTAATGTCATTTTAACTCACATTTTCTTAGTTTAACCATCTAGTAAATCTAATTTTACCTTAATCTCAATTATTAATTTTTACCGTTCTCACTATCCATTTTGGATAAAAAATAAGTTGATATTATTATAATTTATAAATTATGGTGATTAATAATATTTAATTAATTTTTCCAAATTCAATTCACAAAAATTTTAAATTTTAATTTAAAATTAATCTCACAACCATGACAAGAAATCATGTTTTTAAAGAGAAAGTGTTCAAAAGTTTAATACTTTTTATATCAAAATTCAATAAAAAATTATTAAAATTACTAAATTAGATTAATTTATATATAATTTTAATAATTTTAATTTAAAACAAATTAAAAATATATTTTATCATTAAAAATTATTTAAACTAAAATTTAGTTTTCAATTAAAATTTTGTATTGTCACCATTCATAAAAAATGAAACTTTTCATAAAAATCCAAAAAACCCACCCTAAGATAATTTTGATATTAAGGTTTAAAAAATTAATTTTATTTTCAAAATTATGTTTTATAAAATTGGTAAAAACTAATTATAAATTATGTGTACAAAGAGTGACTAAACTGCCTTTTAGAAAAAAATACAGTTTTTCAAAAAAAATTTCTTTTTTTTCTTTAAAATGGTTTAAATTTTATAGATAATCAGTATATATCATTTTTTATTATTTTATAAATTTTTAAAACATATAATCTTCGTAATTTAATTTTTACTATTCAATCACATTTAACGACTAAGTTATAATGATAAGGTTTAAATAATAATATTTTAATAAAGAATGGGTTTTTATTCAAACCTAGTGTTACATGAATTGCAAGATATCTAAGATATTGATTTTGTTTTAAAAAATAAATATATTATAAAGTTTCAAGATGTTATATTTTCTTGTATGGTTGGTGTTTCATGTCATACATTGTATCAAATAAAATTTCATTCTTTTATAATCTTAGGGTGTTACATCTAAAGAATTACTAGTATTTTAGCCAACTAATTTAGAAATGGAAAAAGGAAAGAATAAGTGAAATAAAGAGATATTGGAAAAGGGAAAGAAAACATTTCACATGGATAAGAAGATATGTGTCATGGGGATTTTTCAAATAATGAAAACCCAATACTTGATGAGGAACTGTAGGGAAGGTGAAAGAAAGCCAGTCACAACTCAAATTATTGCGTATCAATGATTCTAGCCCAAGAATAAATCTTAAATAAAATTAAAGTTACTATAGGAGATTCATGTGTCTTGATGCGTCATGTAAAAGGAGGATCCAACACAAATATAAAATGAAATCATCCATACAACCCAATATTACTTGTAAATTTAGAAATGTGTGAATGAAGAAATCCATGAAGGTAGGAGCCTAAGAGAAAAAAATTGCATGGTGAGTAAGATATTCAGAACCTTTTTTATCTAAATAATGAGGTATGTAGGTTCCAAATTATTACATAGATTATTAATATTTATTTTTTTGCTAATTATGTAGGGAACTAAAGTAGATACTAGTTCTTAAATGGATAACTAATGAAAAATAAGCTGAAATAACTATTCTAGATATGAAAATGTTACATCTTGGAATGTTTTATCAATAAATTATCATATCAAATAATATATAAAGAAAATACATGCCTTAATTATGTGAATAAGGAGAGTATCCCATTATGTGGAGTTACTAGAGAAGCTTCTAAAACATTACACTTCTTACAAATCTGAATTCTATAATGTGCTTAACCACCCATAATTGAAAAGGTATGAAAACATAATCTCTCATACTTGGTTGAAAATAAATGTTTTTGGTATTAAGGGGGATAAATAATTTGTATTAATGAATTTAAAAATAATAAAAATGATAAATTTATCTTAGTTATAATTTATAAAACCTTATATATGTTCTTTAATGTTTTTAACCCATGTGATGAGATAAGTACAAGATCTCATGTATTTATTACAATTTTTTTTTATTAATTTCAATTACATGATATCATCCTAATAGTACATGAACATCCCCTGAATTATGTGAAGAAATAAATCTGATTTGGTATAAAATTACCAGTATTATATATATATATATATATATATATATTTAATTCAAACCCTCATGTTTTCTACTTCAAGCATGGATCACATAGTATTTTAGTGGGATGAATGATGGACCATCACTTAATAATGGCTTGATTCTAACTTATATCATATGGTTTTTATTTTCTATCATTAAGGGGGAGAGATAATAAAATGAGAATAGTAAATGAGCAAGGGGGAATAATAAAAAATCACATGGGAAAAGTGGAAGAACCCATTGACATGAAATTTTCTAATAACCATTGACAAAAAATACAAAGGGGAATATTGTTGAACCCACATTTTATTGTGTTTTATTTGTTTGCAATGTATTAAATATATTAATAAGGAAGAAAACCATAGAATAAAATAGTTCCCATGAAATACTATATCATATGTGGAGAATTGAATGATACATGAAATATAGAGACCTAAGATAAACATGTCTTTTATTTATGTCTTTTACATAATCACATTAAATTACATAAATAGTAAAATTACAATAAATAATAGGTTCATTTTATTTGGATATTAGCTATATAATTATATTATTTTATGAAACTCCCAATCACTTCTACTTAATGGAACTATACTATACCATCTTCTTGATATCTCATTAGTATGTCTCATCCCAAAACATGGAGAATGAAAACATAAGAAATGGGTGAGATTAAATTGTTAGTAAGAGATGTATAAAAATTTAATCAAGGATAATTTGATAAGAATATTTTAAAATCCTAGACATAAGGAAAATATCATAATATCATGAGTAATAATCATAAGTCATAAGTGAGTTTATAAGTATATTATACAATAAATTAAAGCAAAAAAAGATCAACATGGAAGAATAATAAATATAACAAAGATTAATAGTATTTTACATAAACCATAAATATTGGGATCATAAGATCATAATGAATACTATACTTTAACTATGACCAAAACTTTAATATATAGAAACATTAATTTCATGAGGCACAACATCAGTTACTATGATTATGAGAATCTAAAATGATCCCATGAATACCAATCACATGAGATATGAACTTTTAACCAATGCATTGGAGGGTGATATATGACCCCACCATAATTATCCATTCATATGTGTGACCATTCAATTTCAAAACATAAATAATCCATGGATATAAAATAGGTTTCATAAAACATCCATATAGTATAAAATAGCATCATGAATTTAACCGATTGATACAAAAACTTAATCAGAAAAAATAATCACATAATAAAAAAATATTGGTTGAAACATTAAAAATAACTGATTTGAATGTATACCATTTGAATATAATTAAAATATAATCATAAAAACATATTGTTTTCAAATTTTTTTATCCATCATTGTAATAGTCGTAGTTACGAGTCTCTTTTCAAAAAGTCTCAATTGTTTATTTAATTGAAAAAAAACCTTTCATGTAAATGGATTTGGATTAAAAAAATATTTTTTACTAGAAATAAATCAGATAACATCAATCAAAATATAAATTCTTGGAATAATGAAGTTCAATAAGAAATTGTATAACTCAAAGAAAGGATTTTGAGATACTAATACCCTTATGGATCAAGGAATATTTGAATCAAATGAATATGAGTGGGAGTTACCAAAATTATCATTGGAATATCATAAATAATAATAATATTATTCCATATGAATTAATATAGGGTAAAAAATACACCACATTAATAAAATGGTGTCCAACATCAAACATGTCACGTGAAACAGAAAATAGAGGAAAATAACTTTAACATTTACCCTTGATTTCACCCAAAGTAATTTAAACTAATGTATCATAAAGATAAACATATTATTTAACTATTTTAAAAAATTATTAATATACATTTATCTTTATACTCTTTATTAATAACAATTCTCTCAATGTACTACATTGTTATAACCCCTTTTTAATATGAGGTGTTAATAATATTTATTGTTTTGAACTAGGTTTATAAAAGAGATGTTGATATTCCTTATTATCCAAAATATAATTATTTAAAAAGAATTAAATATATGGGAATTTATGTTTTATAAATACCTATGATGTTACAATTCCACTATATAGGAGTTTTAGTTTAATTTTTTAAATATGAACATGGTGATGGACCAGTTTCGGGTTATTCACCGATATTTATGGATTATCTTATAATGATCATTAATTTTTGTGTTATCCATAAATAAAAATATTCATGATATACATTACTTATATATATCATACATACTTATCAAATATAAACTAAAACTATCCATGATGATAGTAGTGAAAAATAGAATGGATCTTCCCATAATGGCGATAGTCCACACATAAACATGTATGATGATTTCATTTTTTTTGAAAGGAGGAATAAATAATAAACATGGTTTATCATTTAACTAAATTAAATATTATATATATGTCATAAATATTTATTTAATTCACCTGTTGGACTAGTCAGGTTAGTCAATGAAGGAAAATGAAACACATTTCTTCAATGAGGTTGTAGTCTATACATACACACCATTCATGTTTTCATTTTTATTAAAGAAAAGGGAAAGGTTGTTAATTATTGTGTAATAATTATAATAATATAATATTATAATAATGATACTAATATTATTATTCTAATATGGTGTAATGGAATTTTAAGAAGAATAAGTGCACATAAATAAATATAAACGTGAAAGGAGTGGTTATAAATCTACACCTCACTTCTTGGATTATCTCCTTTATAATGGGTAATCCTTTAATGGATGATATTTTGAGAATAAAATAAAATATTTAAGGTTTAATATAGTTATTATGAGAGGATTTAGTATATTTTAGGATGAAATAAGTGGGTTGGGGTGTGGGGGGAAGTGGGAAGAGAAGTTTCCATTTTATAACAGAAAGGGATGACATTTTTGAAAATACCTAAAAGTTATTAACAATGAGAAGTGACTCTAAAGGCAATTAGCTTTAAAATTTAAAAATAATGGATACTAGAAGATATATGTCCTAAAAATTAATAAACTACACATTCCTACACATTTAAAACATTTTTTGAGGTAATACATTCTTAGATCTGTACCTTTTCCATTTTAGATTTTACTGTGGAAACTAGTTTTTATCGAAGTAAATTTTATTTAACAATTTAAAATAAAATGGTCATTTTTATATAATTTAGTCCTAATGATTCCATATATTAAATTAAATTAATTTAATTAAATTAATAATGGTGATAAAAATTAGTTTTAAAATAATAATTATATAATTTATTAAAAAAAATTCTTTAAAAAAATATTACTTATGTTATAAAATGTCAAATATGGTGTGTAAAATAAAAATAGATTATTTATAATTATAATTTCACTTATAAAATACAATATTAGTCTTAGAAAAAAATTAAAAAAATTCCCAATTCTTATTTATATTCTAATAATGTCATAAAATTCATGTTATTTGTAAAAAACCATATTTTTCATTATTCACCAAAAAATCAATCTTTTTAGAAGAAACCTAAAATTTATCTAAATTTAATATTATTGTGATAATTTTTAAAAAATAAATTTATAAAATTAAAATTTTAAAATTTATAGATTTAATTTTAAAATAAAATAATAAAATAGTGTGAAGAAGCATTTTTTAAAGGAAATTATTTTTTAATATATTAACTATTCTTCTAAAATTATTTCTAATCATAAATATGTAAAAATTAAAAAATATAAATTTTAAAAAATATGTTTTAATTATAAAAATAAATTTTATTAGCTTCTTAGGTGGACTTGTTAGACAATATTAAAAGGGACCTTTATTTCATAAGTTTGTTATAACTATTTATACCCACTTATTCAACAACTACCAAAAATTCATCAATATCTATTTTAATATAGTTTTTTTTTCAGTTTTATTGGGTTTGGTGTTGCATATAGATAAATATTTCATAAACCATAATTATTTGGGGATGAATATATTATATAAATCTTTGTTCATTTCATTTTACCCCTCTTAAAAATAATTCCTCCCTCAAAACATTATTTATAGGATGAAAACAAGTGAGGTTAATTTTTCCTCATTGCATCCTCAGGTTCCCATGTGGTTTCCTCAAGATGGTAACTCCACCAAGGGAAATTTACTAGATGATTGCTCTTGTTCCAAAACACCTTGCCTCTGTGATCTAAGATCTTTATTGGTTGTTCCTAATACAAGAGATCATTATCTAATTACATGGATTTAGGGATCCGTGCATGTGAATGTTCAGATATATACATTATCAAAAGTGATACATGGAACTTATAATGTACTAGGGGGAGTTATTTATGGAGTTCTAAGAGATAATCTATAGACCCAACACAATCAAATATCTCTAGGGGACCGATATACATAGGGATCGACTTTTGTTTCTTCCCAAATCACATGAAATGCTTCCAATGAGATATTCATAGGAACAGCTTATCACTAAATTTGTACTATATATCCCATTGATAGTTATCTACATAAATATTCTATAAAATTTGTTCATCTTTAATGTGTTACTGAATTGTTTAAACCTTATAGGTCATTTCTTGATCAAGGTGAGGTCCTATTAGCTTCATTTATCCAACTTTATCCTAACATGTTGGAGTCATGCATCTCTTCCCATATAGATCCTCATATGGTGCAATCAAAATGTTAGAAAGGAAACTATTGTTATATTAGAACTATAATATGTGGAGGTGTTGATCCCAAAATACATAAAACTTTATTGAATGGGATCTCAACATGTAACATCCCAAGTAAAAAAAGAAATACTATGTCCGATAGCGTACACATCAAGATTAAACGAACAACTAAATATTATTATTCAAATGTTACCATTATAACCTAGCCATTATAATAGATGGTATGAAAAATATTAACTTAATTATGAAAATATGGTTTACACATATATATGATTAATTATTTGGTGATAAATTAATTATAAATGAAAATCAAACCCTTTTTAAAATAAAATGCTTTTTATGAAAACTATTTAAATGTATACAAGTGTGTTTTATACTAATAAATGAAAAAATTACTCTTTTTTTATTATATTATATAGATATATATAATATTCAATATAATGTTTAAAATACATCTTATGTGTTTTTTAGACATTATATATGAACAAATCTCATTTTATGCCTAATAGAGTATTTTTCTAAAAAGGCAGTTTTGCCGCCTTTTAATGACACACTTGTTTTAAATCTAGTTTTTGAAACTTATACAAATTATGTTTTAAAAAATAAACTTTTTATTTTAAAGTGTAATATGAAAATTTATTTTGGTTGAATTTTTGGTATTTTTTTGATAAGTTTCATGTTTTGATGAATAGTGAAAACTTATTTCATTTTAATTGAAAACAAATTTTTTTGTCTAAATAATATATGGTGTTAATTTATATTTTTGACTAGTTTTAAAGTATAAATAGATCAATTTTTTATCATTTAATTCAATTTTGGTCATTTTAATATATTTCACATTTAATTTGGATATAAAAACATTTCGATGTTTTGAAAGTTTTTACTTTAAAAACTTATTTTCTTATTCTGTTAACATGATTAATTTTAAATTAATTTTATCCAATTATGTGTTTTGTATTTTTAAAAATGGATTCCATATTTTTAATCATATGTAAAAAGTTATTAAATAGTTCCCTTTTATTTTGGGAAAAAATATGAAAAGTAAACTTAATATTTTTTATTGCCACGATTAAGGGTAATAATAATATTTTAAATATTATAAAATTACCCTAAAATTTTACATAGATTTATTTTAGGAGTTATTATAAACCAAAATCATATTTTAGCCTAATTATTTATCTCTTGGATCCGCTTGTATGACTTTAATCCATTTATTGTATTTTATCCAAAGAAAAGTCAATCTTGTCATACTTTTGTTTTTAACAAGTGAAATATTTTTAATATGGGGTTATTTAGGGTATATGTTATAATATAAATAGTATTCTAAAATATAAAATGTTTATATTCATCATGATAATTTATTTTTAATTTTTTGGATAGAAATAATTACCTTAAAGGCTTAAATAATGATGTTGCAATAATTGTTTAATTAAAAGGAAATATCATATAAATGATATTAACAATATTAAAATAAATATTATTTGTGATAATTAATGTAATAAAAGAATTTTATAGAATAATTTTAGTTTTTAGTGATATTTTAATTGAATTTTTTAGAATATATCATGTTGTTATGATATTTTTTAAAAAGTCAAGTAATGAATAGGGTCCAAATTGACATTAATGATATTTTAAAATAAATAATATTTTATTAAATGATATAAAATTTATAAAAATATAAAATTTGGAAAAATGATTTTTATAATGTCATAATTTTCATCAATGACCCATTTATTTTTCTTTTGGTTTTTTATAGTAACTATATTAACCCATAAAGAGTAAAAACACATGTTATCATTGTAAGAGTTAAAGAGACTAAATAAGGGTTAAATATAAAAGGTATGGATTAAAAAATAGAAAAAACTTATCTAATTTTCATTTTATGATGGTATTTATATCCATAATAATCCTATATTCTAAATAAATCATTTTGGATCCATTTTTAATATAAAATTAATTTACATTAATTTAATATTTTGAGAAATTTCAAAAGTTCCCCTCCTCTCTCTTATAAAAGGAAACCTCTTATTATCTATTCCTCACAATTAAAAACTTTTTTTATCTGCCAATATCTCTCCAAATACCTTTATAGAATCCCTCCCCACATTCTAGAGATCTTATTTTATGCATAACACTATCCGTAGTGGTCCTAATGTGTTAAGAAAAGAAGGTGGTCTCAGAAAGAGGTATCATTTTAATCAAGTATCTCCGTATTATTTCTTATTCCACTTCCTTTAAATATTGTTAACCCATGATGAAATAATAAATCCAACATAATAAATATAATTAGATTTTATTATGTTAATATCATTACCTAAATCCATCTCCACTTCCATGAAATGGGAAAGGAATTATTGTTCCTGTGTTTGATGAACTACCGCCTCACAAACCGATATAATTCATTTTCCATCCCCATCCCTCAATAATATTTATAATGATGGAATTAAATTTTATATATTATATTAATGAAATATTTATCAATATTAAATAATAATATATCATTTATGTTCTTACCGTTAATGAACATAAAAATTACAACGTCGTTCATGCGTACGTGTGAACTATCACCTCTATGAAACAATGTGATTCATTTTTCATCACTACATAAAATGGATGATATATATAAGAATATTTAAATTATTAATATGATATTAATGATCTTATGCTAATTATGTAAATATAAAATAATATTAACTTCTTTTCATAATGATCATTAAAAAATAGAAATGTTACTCATGCATACATACGACTTACCGTCTCCACGATTGTAACGTAGTTCATTTTTCATATCCATATTTATTGAATGGTTTTAAAAGTATAATTGATATATAAAATTTATTATAATTTAATTAATATTATTATGGATATGATAGAATAATGACCACTTTTTAATATAGACATCACACCAAAGTCATTTTGGACTCATGTGCCTAATATCATCAAAACATATGACATGATCTTAAATAATGAATTAACTATTATAAAATGTTAATAAGTTATATTAAAGGAATAATAAACTTGAAAAATAATATCCTATAAGTAAATAATTAACCTATGTTTATTATATAGGAATATAATTAATGAACTTGATGATTCCGACTCAAGGTAAGGGATTTCATCTAAATCTCCTTTCATTGAGGTATATTTTGTGGTTATACACAAACCATATTTTATAAGGTGTATATAAAGACCCTTTGACATATAATATCATGAATTTATTTATTGTCATGTTATTTAATGTTTTTTTTAAATTTTACTCTTTTATGGAGCTTATGATTTAAATGTTCAAAGTGGAATGGGACACTTTGAATGTTTAAAGATTTAATTATAAAATCCTTTTATCCATGTCAATATTCTTAATATTATTTTACATATTTATTTATATGGATAAAAAAGGATTATAAAAGAAATTTTATATCTATTTTTAATTTCATTCAAAGGTTTTAAAAAGGAATATTTTTACATATTTTATATGGAATTATTTGAAAAATGAAAAAAGTAATGTTCTATTATAAATGTACACCATGACAATTACTTTTATACCACCATGACTATTATTTAATTTCTAGATTCCATTGTATTATTAAATATTTTATTAAATGAAAAACACTACTCCTTTATTTTTGGGGATTTTTGGTATTGAAAATGGGTTTTTAAAATAAAAGTGTATTTTTATATAAAAGTGTTTTTTATGTGGAATTAAAAGAGTTTTCAATGGATTTTATGGTGAAATTGTTTTATATGAAACAAGTGATCCTAATATGGATTATACAAAGGGTTAATCTCCATTATAGCTCACAGGTAAGACCCATACAGCTTATATGAAGGTTTTATCCCCATTATAGCTCATGAGAAATGATTGAGCCAGATATAGATTATATATAGGGTTGAGTACCATTATAGCTCACAGGTGAGCCCGATGTAGCTTATACGAAGGGTGATTCCCATTATAGATATCCAATGCATTGGTTAATAATAATATTAGAAATCATCTGTATGAATATTCTAATTTAAAAGTGTTTTGAAAGGGTTTAATATATATTATGCTCTAATTCACCTAAAAGAGTTTTAATTACTTGCTATTGCTTTTAATGGTTTTCTTTGAGAAAAACATATGTGAGTTTTTAATGTAATTTTTTTATTCATCCACTAAAATAACATTAAATGGGTTTTTAAGTTTTCAATAGAGTAATGGTTTTCTTTCTTTTTATGTCTCTTACTAATATTTTTGTGCTCATCCCATGTTTTTAAATATTTTTCATTTGGCTAAAGGATGATTAGGGACAAGGATAATAATAAGATAAAAATTGTAATGTTATGTCATGTAAGGAAACCATGTTTTATTTTAGAATGTTTAATTTGGTGAAAAATGGATACTGAGTATAGGTGGCCACTTGTAATATATGGGTTTACTTTGTGAGAGTTTGTCCTAATTCTCTAAAACACTAAATTGAAAATACTCTCGAATGTTATTTCGAGTTAAAAAACACTAGAATATGTAATATTTACAGATGGTTCTTTTTAGTTGGTATGAAATGAGGATTTAGACAACTTTGGAGATTAGTATGTTTTTTTAAGAGTTATGGATATCATCATGGGTTTATAATTTTAAGTTTGATCATAATTATAATATATTATAAACCATCTTGAGGATTTAAATTATGAAAATTTAAGGTGACTAATGATACTGTTAAAGATATTCATTTTTTAGGTAATTATGGGTTATTACACTTTCAGATAAAAAATTAAAGGTATGAGATAACCTTTGAGGATGAAAAACACAAAGTTTATTTTGGAGGATGTTTCACACATTTATTGTAATTTTATAAGAATTATAATTATAAAGTTTTATAAAAAATAACAACCCATAGGATGGGTGACAACCCGTCGCATCAAAAAAGGTTGTGGGAATAAAACCCACAACTAAAGGGAGATAAGGGTGCATCACCTACGACTGGATTACTTGAATTCCCAGTTAGTATAAATTTTTCTTTTTTATTTAAACTATTTTATGGATGAATAATAAGTTAATTTTGGAAACATATGTTTTATCGAATAGATAACCATGGTATTGGAAAATGATTTTGTGATTAAGGGATTAATGTTATTTCAAAGACATTTTCTATTTTGGGAACATTATATGATTGGGTAAATATAATACCATGAGATTTTATTGGAGTAATAAATTTTGAATTATCATTTATAGGAAAATATTATTTTATGGTTATTCAAATTATTTATGAAAATTTTTAGCATTTCATTGAGATTATGTGATTTTGGAAATTAAATTTTTGTATAATACTTTAAGAGTGACTTATGTTATTTGGATATAAATGTTAAAATTAATTTTGGAAGATTATCTGATCAAATACTTCTAAATTTTGGGTTTTAATATTAGTTTGTATTATTTTAATAAGTTTTAGGGATATTTATTTATATATGTTGAACTTTGGGTATTACTATTTAATCTTGGATATTAAAGTAGTTTTTCATCATATAATGGTTTATTATTTTTGGGGAATTATATTATATTATCCTAAAATTTTGGTTTTGGTTAATGTTTCAAGAGAGAAGGAATATATAGTTTTGTTTTTCTAAATTTTTTGATCCATATAAGTTGATTCTAATGATTTATGCATGAAAAATTCATCTTAAATACTCATCATTTGTATAAAAAGATGAGTTTGTAGTGGAAATTGATTAAAGGATGAAACTGTAATTTTCAAGTAAGTATATTTCCTTATGTTCTTAGTCTGGGTAGTAAATGAATTCCTAAACTTTATGAAAATAATCTTGGAAAAAATGTTATTAGTTTACTTTTCTTACTGAGGAATCAATGACCTTTTAACCCATCATAGATTTTTGGTTTTATGATTGATAAATTTCTTATAACCATGTTTTCTATAAATCTCTATCAGAACATGATAGTTTTTTTATCTTCCATGTCCATTTTTCCCTACATATAACCCTAGTATGTGTCATCTCATGTAACCTTCATAATTCACTTTATTTATTTTAAAGTGGAAGTCTCATTAATCTTTTTTCCGATGTGGGATTTCAATAAAGGTATTTTGAAAAGTAAATAATTAGTTATCAAGACAAAATTCAAAATTTTGAGGACACAATTTCCAAGGGTTAGAATGTAACATCCCAAGTTTAAAAAAAATAAATACTATGTTCGATAGCATACATGATACACCACATCAAGGTTAAATGAACATTTAAATATTATTATTTAAATGTTACCATTATAACCTACCCATTAGAATTGTGGGTATGAAAAATATTAACTGAATTATGAAAATATGGTTTAAACATGTATATATAAATAATTATTTTGTGAGAAATTAATTATAAAATAAAATAAAACCTTTTTTAAAATAAATGGAAATGTTTTTATAAAAACTATTTAAATGTGAACAAGTGTGTTTTAAACTATTAAATAAAAAAGCACTATTTTTTATTATATTAATAATATATATATTATATTAAATATAATATTTAAAATTTATTTTATGTGTTTTATAGACCTGATATGATAACAAATTCAATTTTATCCATAAAAGAAGTATTTTTCTAAAAAATAGTTTTGCCGCCTTTTGATGGTACCATTATTTTAAATCAACTTTTTGATAACTTTATAAATTATATTTGATAAAATAAAATTATTATTTTATATAGGAATATAAAAATTTACTTTAGTTTAATTTTTTGTATTTCTCTGATAAGTTTTATATTTTGATGAATAGTTAAAAAATATTTCATTTTAATTGAAAAAAATTTATCATATAAATAATATATGGTGTTAAATTATATTTTTGACTTGTTTTAAAGTATAATTATATTAATTTTTTATCATTTAATCAAATTTAGTTCATTTTAATCTATTTAATACTTAATTTGGATATAAAAACATTTCAATCTTTTGAACATTTTTGCGTTAAAATCCCGTTTTCTCGTTTCACCGATGGTATTAATTTTAAATTAATTTTAGGAAATTATGTGTTTTGAATATTGGAAAAATGGATTCCATATTTGGAATCATATGTTCCAAATTTAGTAAATATTTCCATTTTATTTTTGTAAAATTTTTGAATAGTAAACTTAGTACTTTTTTATTATAACGGTTAAGGGTAAATTATGTAATTAAGTGTAAAAATAATATTATAAATATTATAAAATTATCTTAAAACATGTCCTTAATTTTTTTGATGAGTTATTTAAAAAAAATAACACTTTTGATGATTTTATGAGCTCTTGGAGACACTTGGAAAACTTTAATCTATTTATATTATTTTATTCTAAGAAAAGTCAATCGTGTCATACTTTTATTTTCAACAAGTAAAATATTTTAAATATGGGTTAATATAGGGGACATGTTAGACTATAAATGTTATTTTGAAATATAAAATATTTACATTCATCATGGTAATTTATTTTTAATTTTTAGGAGATAAATATTTACCTTAACAGATTAAACAATGATAATGAAATAATTATTTAATTAAAGGAAATATCATATAAATGATATTAAAAATATTAAAATAAATATAATTTGAGATAATTAATAGTATAAAATAATATTATAGATAAATTTTACATGTTATTGATGTGTTAAAATATATTTTTTGAATATATAAGGTTTTTATGATAGTTTTTAAAAATTCTATTAATGAAGTGTCAAAATTGACCTTAATGATATTTTAAAATAAACAATATTTTACTAAATAATATAAAATTCATAAAAAAAAAATAATTAGAAAAAAATATTTGGATAAGTTTTAAAATATTATAAATGAACCATATATGGTTCTTTTGGAATTTTATAGTAACTATATTAACCCTTAAATAGTAAAAACACATATTATAATAGTAAGAGTTAAAAAGGCTAAATAAGGGTTAAAGCTAAATGATAAGGGTTAAAAAATAGTAAAATATTATATAAGTTTTGTCGGATTAATGTATTTATACCCATAATAATCCTATATTCTAAATAAATCAGTTTAAAGCCATTTTTAATATAATATTAATTAATATTAATTTAATATTTTTTAGAAATTTCAAGAGTTCCCCTCCCCTCTCTTATAAAAGCGAACCTCTTCTTCTCTATTCTTAACACATAAAAAACTAACTTGTTCGGTAAATATCTACCCAAATACCTCAATATAATACCTAACCACATTATAGATCTCTTATTTTAGAGAAAAACACTATCCTTAAAAGTCCTAATGTGTGAAGCAAAGGAGGTGGTCTGAGGAAGAGGTATCAATTCTAATTAATTATTTCTATTTTATTTCTTCTTTCACTTCCTTAAAATATTCTTAAACTATTTTGAAATAGTAAATAAAGTATAATAAATATATTTATATGTTATTATTCTAATACCATCACCTAAATCCATCTCCACTTACATCAAATAGGAAAATAATTATTGTTCATGTGTACGACGAACTACTGCCTTACAAATCGATATAATTTTTTTTCCATCACAATATCTCAAGATTGGTTATAATTATGTAATTAAAGTTTATATAAGATATTAATGAAATATTTATAATTATTAAATAATAATATATCATTTATTTTCTTACCTTTCCATGCACATAAAACAGAGAACGTTGTTCATGCGTACGTGTGAACTATCACCTCCACGAAGTGATGAGATTCATTTTTCATCACCACATCCCATGGATGAAATATATAAGTATATTTAAAATATTAATATGATATTAATGGTATTATTCTCATTATTTAATGACAAAATAATACTTACATTCTTTTCTTAATGATCATTGAAAAATGGAAATGTTACTCATGTGTACACACGACTTACCATCTCCATGATTGTAACATAGTTCATTTTTAATATCCATATTTAATGGATGAATTTAAAAGTATAATTTATGTATAAATTTTATTATTATTTCATGAATATTATTTTTAAGATGATGTTAAATGATCACTTTTGACTATAGACATCATACCAAAGTCATTTTGGACTCATGTACTGAATATTATCAAAACGTTCGACACGAACTTAAATAATGATGTAATTGTTATAACAAGATAATAAGTGATATAAAATGAATAATAAACTTGAAAAATATTCTAAAGTAACTACATAATTAACCTTAGTTTTTAATCCAGGAATATAATGATTTTACATGACGAGTCAGACTCATAGTAAGAGATTTCGTCTCAATCTCCTTTCATTGAGGCATATTTTGATGCTATACACCAACCTTATTTTATGAGGTTTATATATATCCACTTTTAAATATCATATAATAAAATTTATTTATTATATTGTTATTTAATGTTTTTTTAAAAATTACTCTTTCATGGAGCTTATGATTTAAATGTTTAAAGTGGCATGAAACAATTTGAATGTTTAATTTTTTTTCAATGTCAATATTCATGATATTATTTTAAATATTTATTTATATAGATATAAAAGGATTATAAAGTAAAATTTATTTATATTTTTATTTTCAATCAATTTTTCTTAAAAAGGAATATTTTTAGGTGTTTTATAGGGAACGTTTTGAAAAATTATAAAAGGGATGCTCTATTATTAATGTACACAAATGAAATTGAATTTTCCACCACCATGTCTATTATTTAATTTCTAGATTACTTTTCAAGATTACATATTTTATTAAATGAAAAAACCTCTTCCTTTATTTTTTGGGATTTTTGGTATTGAAAATGAACTTTTTTTTAAAGAAAATGGTTTTTTTATATAAAAGTGTTTTTCTTATGGGATAAAAGTAGTTTTCAATGGGTTTTATAATGAAAGTTTTGTATTCATGAAATGGTACTTAAGAATTATATGAAATAGGAGAGACTGGTATAGCTTATATGAAGGGATGATCCCCATTATAGGTCACAGGTGAGCCCAATAGAGCTTATATAAAGGGTTGTGCCCTATTACAGCTCATAAAAAATGGATTATCCGGATATAGCTTATATGAAGGGTTGAGCCCCACTGTAGTTCATATGTGATCATGATATAACTTATACGAAGGGTGATCCCCATTATAGATCTCTAATGCATTGGGTAATAATAATATTGGAAGTCATCCATATGGTTATTACAATTAAAAGGGTTTTGAAAGGGTTTTATGTATATGATTATCTAAGTCACCTAAAGGAGTTTTAATTAATTATTATTGGTTTTTATAGTTTTCTTTGAGTAAAATGTATGTGAGTTTTTTATGTGAAAATATTTTGTTTCATTCAATCAATTAAAATTAAAAGGCTTTTCATATTTTTCACTGAACTAATGGTTTTTTTGTGCCCCTTACCGAGATTTTTGTTCGTATCCCAAGTTTTTGAATGTTTTTCACATGGTTAAAGGATGGGTAGGGACAAAGATGATGACAATATGAAAATTTTGATGTTATGTCATGGAAAGAAGCCATGTGTTATTTTTTAATGTTTCATTTATTAAAAAAATGGACACTGAGTATATGTGTGCACTTGTAATCTATGGGTTTACTTTGTGATAATTTTTCCTAATTTTATAAAACTCTAAATTAAAAATACTATAGAATGTGATTTATTGTTTAAAAACACTATAATATGTAATGTTTAAGGCTATATATTTACACAACATGTTATTAAGTGTTTGGATGGTCCTCATAGACTAAAAACTAACCTGAGGGTGATAAAAGGAACTGAAATTCAAATCCATCACCAACACTTTCTGAATAATTCTCTAGAACATCAAGGTAAACCTAAAATTTAAATCAGATAAATTATAGAGCATCACTTCATGCAACATTTTTAATTCCCTTATATATATTATGTTTTTTGGTTAAGAGAGTAATCTTATTTGATGGAAATAAAATGTCCCTACTTCATTAGGTGATAAACTACATCCCAAATATCATTATGAAATTTATATATTTTTGGAGAGTATAATGATGAAATCCATAGTGATGTTTTTAAATTTCCATATTGGTATGGTAATTTTTGAAACATAACCTTATACTTTTATCATTTAGACTTAACTTGCTGGAATACCAAGAATCAAGATACATATTCTAAAATTTATATCTTTATGCAATCCCATAAATAGTTTTTTTGGTCTCTATACATCTTCTCACTTCCAAGATAAATAGAGAAAGTTCAGCTATGAGAATCTTCCAAAAGTTCCCTCTTTAGTTTTGGTTTTGATGAAACACATAGGAGAGTTTGAAACCTTATTACTCTATCTTTATCAAAAATTAATATCACAATATTTTCTACCTTTTCTATAGCTCTACATAATATTTCTAGGCTTATTTGATCTTTACATGAATGGATATTTGAGTAATTACTTGGTAAATATAGGATTTCTCACCTTCTATTATGACATGAATATTCATACATTGAAAATTCATTAATATTGTGTCTCTTTCAACCCTTATCATAGATAAGGTAAAATGAACTTTTTTACTCAAAGAACCAACCACCTTTTTTCCTTCTTAGGGTGGGAATTTATTGAGAAATCACAGTCTTTGGTCAGTTCCAACCATCTCATTTGGCGAATATTTAACTCCTTCCATGTGAATATATATTTCAAACTATAATGACACCAATATTTCTAAATTAAGTCCCCTTTTAAATGAGTAAATTTTATTATTAAGTAATTTAGTTATAGAAAAAACTTTCTTGAATTAGTTATTTTGGACCAATTATAAAATATAACAATACATATTTAAAATATCATTAAGAATAATAACCATTGATAATATATCTATTTTTTTGTGATTGTTAAATATTATTATATAATAAGGGTTATGATAAATTCCAATTGATACCGATGAAAGAAGTGATGGACATGAACAATAATATAATACCCTAAGAATCCCATTTATTAGAGATTATGAGTGAGATAGAGTCACTGGGATTTTCCCTTGACCAAGACCCAACCAAGATCCAATAAATATATTTTGAGCAAAACTATTTATGGGAGAATTTCAAGATTATTGGGACCATGACCCAAACAACGTTCACCGTACCACCCCAAGAGAGAACTACCATCACACAACTTTCCCTTAGGGAATATGCTAGGTTAATAAGGTTTTATGTATATATATTCTTGTAGTATTATTTTTTATATTTTCTTTTTAATTAAATAATAATTATTTTTATCCCTTTTCATTATTACTTTGTATATAAAATCACATATAAGTTGTTGAAAATAAAAATTTGATACGAAAGCATAATTTTATTTTTGGAAAGTATATGGTTTTAATTAAGACACTATTTTTGATAAATTCATGAATTTTAAAATAAATTTTATTTTCATATAATAATATTATTAAATAATAATTATTTATGTACAAATGATAATATAATTTAATGAAGTCCAATATAATCTTTATACGCATTAGAAAACTATTATTATTGTAAAAACATATATTTTTCAATAAAAAAGGATCATGATTTAGTAATCTAAATTATCAAAATTAGTGAATTATTTTGACAAAATAATTTTTATAAGTTATAACATTGGAATTATATAATAGTTAATTATTCATAATTTTATGAGATAGTTGATTTTTTGTGTAAAAATTAAATATGGTATAAATATAAAGCATGTATTATGACATCATAATATCATAAGAGTGATGGAATAAATTATATAAGGAGTATCCACAACAAAAATAATGTTTCCCCACCAAAATAATATTTTTTGGAATTTATTTGATTAATTTTATAAACCCTTAATGTATCCTCCAAAACATATATGATATTCTAATGTCTAAAAATATATTCTTTAAAAACATGAATCACTGACACATCACCAATGATATTATTTTAATATTTTTGGTTCTTGGTCTTATAAAATATTTAAAACCAATTATATTTTTTAGAAACCATGGGAAACAGATAAAGGTAAGGTTTTTGGTTTTGATTATTTTATTATATAGCATCCACAACCTAAGTTTAGAAATTAATAAAGAATTCCACACTCTTTTGATATAAATAATGAATCAAACTCTCAATATGATTTATTAAAGACACATTTATCCTGAATTTATTCTTCATTTAACTCTATAAATGAATCACAAATCATTCCCATGTTCTTAATAAGATCCTCTAAGCTGTTAGAAACACCGAATCAAGGTAAGGGATCTCTCTCTATTCTTTTTCGATTCATGAAAACTCTTTGTATTTAGCCTTTTTAATCATAATATATTATGTTTTCTCATATTTAGAAATATATATTTACTATCCAACTATTTTTATAATAATTATATATCATTCATCCCCTTTCATTATAACCTTTTCCTAATCCGTTACTATACCAATATAAGGGGATTCTCTCCCTTTTCTCCTTATTCAATCACTTTCTTTGTATTATGCCTTTTATTTTTCTTTCAATTATTCATTATATAATGTGCTCTAACACATAAATTTTACTATCCTTATGATTCCAATGTAATTATATTCCATATTTCACTTTCATTAAACCCTTCCATGAATCATTACATACACCTATTACATGACTTACATTATCCTATGATTTTTCCATGCCAAACATCTGTATAGTGAATACCCATCCCCATTTTCACTAAAGGCTATTAAAATAGATGTACATATACTTTAGTGAATAGGGACTTACATGTATGTAACCCACACTCCTTAATCATTTGAATAAAAGTTATAATTTTTTTTCTTATGTTGTATGATATATGTGGCACACTAACGCATGTACAAGATAATAATGTGATGGGTGGGCCTGAAATTAAATAGTCTTCCAATGAATTTTATAATGTTTTTATCTCATGGTATACCATGCATGATACATGAGAGGTTATCCTAAGAACACTATTTTATGATGTCTTGGTGGTTATCCTTGACTTATGCTTATGATTTCATGTTTTATATTGTTTCCATATTCATATGTTAACTTGATGTTATCATATTATATCTTGATTCGATGTTCATGTTTAGGATTATCACCCATTTTAAGTTACCTTGATATGCCTCTTTACTAACATGTATTAGTTTCATTATGTTATGCTTTGACTATTCCTTTACTGGGATTTATATGTCACCCATTTCTTATGTACATCCTAGGTTATCCCGTGTAGTTTTAGAAGAGTGATGGAATTTTATGATCATGTTAAGGAATTTCAAAGAGTTTCATAATATCCCTATTACAAGTTATTGTGGTATGTAGCTAATTAACCAAATAAAAAAGGCCTCAAAGTCCTTTGTTAATGTATTAAGTGTATCTTTATGTAATAAATAATGAATTAAGGTGTATTAACGATGTGGGTTTTCATAGTTGGTATCATAGAAAATTATTTTTATTTTTTGGGATTATTATTATAAATTATTAGTGAAAGCATTAGGGATAAGGATAAATAGAGGAAAAATCCCTAAATTATGGTAAAGTATAGAGTAAGTTCTTTAAAATAAAAAAAATTTCTTTCTAGATACTATAAGGGGATGTGGATCTGGAACATTTTTACCTAGGGGTAATCACCAATAAAGCGAAAACTGGGAATTCAATCGATTATCACATAATTCATTATAAAGAGGCCTTCTTACACACATGATTTGACACTCCTATATAATATGATTTGGTAAAATCACAATCTCTTTATAAACCATTATAAAAATAAAAAAATTCCCACAAAATTTTATCTTAGGAAAAATACAATGGATAACTTCAATTTTAAACCAAGAAAATCATAGGTTAAAGAATTTAAGTTATTTATGATTTATCTCTTTAATGTTCATAGTTTCCATTTTATATAATTAATAATCGAAAAATTCTCATCTCTAAGTATATTTTGGATGAAGTAAATGATTATAACTAGAGTCAAATAGTTAAAGTAAGTCTTATAATACACAGTTCTACACATTGTTTAATATCACACAAGTTTAGTAGAACTATTCAAACAACACCTAAAAATATGGAAGCAGAGATTTTAGTGAAAATGGAAAATTGGTAAATTATTGCATCCCAAGTATATATCTTCTCCCATATATATATTTATAGGATGAAATTACCAACGAACCTTGGGATACTCCCTTAAGTATAATTTAACCCAATTCTAGGTATGGATTGAATTTCCTTTTATAGAGCCAACATAAATTTCCAAGAGAAGGAAATAACCCTTCATATTTCAAATCACAATCTCATTCTGTAAAAGTGAAAAGAGCACGATGGATCTCCTTTAGAATAATCATCTCAAGAATAGATAATAATTCCTTATGAGAAAGATAATCTAGATCAAATAATCAAGACTAAGGAAAAGATCACCCCTGATGACATTCCCATTGCGTGGGAATAAGTTGATGCATTTCCTGAAGAATTTCCTAGTCTTCCCACTATACAAGAGGTTGAGTTCTCAATCAAACCTATAACTAGTGCTTTTCCAATATCACTAAATCCATATATAATGAAAACTATTGAACTTGCATATTTTAAGAATAAACTTCGAGAGAATATAGATAAAGGGTTTATACGCCCAAGTGTTTCACCATGGGGTACATCGATCCTTTTAGTTAAGAAAAATGATTGGTCAATATGCCTCCACATCGATTATAATGAGCTAAAAAATATCTAGATAAAAAGTATCATTTTCCATGGATTGATGACTTATTCAATCAACTATGTGGAGTCTAGTTCTTCCCTAAGGTGGATCTTTGATCGATATATTATCAAGTAAAATTAAAGAAGGTAGAGATACCCAAGACTGAATTTTGTACAAGGTGTAATCACTATGAGTTTATAGTGATTCCATTTGAGCTCTATAATTCTAAGATTATTTTCATGGAATTAATGAATATATTCTTTAGGTATTACCTTGGAAACTTTTTGGTATTATTTGTATCTGAAATTCTTATCTACTCCAAAACTAAGGTGGAATATGATGAGTATTTTAATGTAGAATTTAATACTTTTCAAAACAAAAAATTATATGAAAAGTATTGTAAATGTGAGTTTTGGATGGGGAATTAACATTCCTTGGGCATGTCATCACCATGAAATGGATGTTAGTGGATACTTTGAAAATAGTGGAAATTGAAGGATGTCCTAGAATAATAACTACAATGGATATCTATAGTTCCCTTGGATTTTCTAGGTACTATAATATATTTTTGAGAAACTTCTCACAATTCTCAATCCCACTAACAAAGATAACTCATAATGGAGTGAATTTTTTATATACTTATTAATGAAATGAGAGTTTTAAAAAGTTAAATAAGAGGCTAATCACTGCACCTATGCTCACATTACCCATCATCAGGGATGAATTTTTGATCTACAGTGATGTGACTAAAAAGGTATTAGGCTGTGTACACATGAAAGATGAAAAAGTAATAGCATATGAATCCAACCAATTAAAGATCCATGAGAAGAACTACCAAAATAATGATCTAGAATTAGCTATGGTGATCTTCTCATTGAATATTTGGAAAAATTATATATTTAGGGAGAAGTGTGACATATATACAGATCATAAAAGCCTAAAGTATATATTCACACAAAAAGAAACTCAATATGATCCAATGAAGTTGGTTAGAGATGATAATGGATTATAATTTTTCAATATATTACTATCATGGAAATTCGAACAAAGTGGAAGATGATCTGATTAGAAAGGATCTCATAACCCTATCCATGATAAGGACTGAAAGAGATCCAATCTGCTGGGAAATAAAAATAATGTACATAAAAATCATAAAAGAGACATTATATTACCTTTACAAAATAACTACTCAACCATCCAATCTTGAGAGGATCAAAGAGGCTGGAAAAGATGATGAGGAGATACAAAAAAATATAGCAATAATTCTAGATACAATCATTTATAAAGATGGATTTATAAGTTTAGGAACCCTGATATGATTCCCATCGAAACAAAAACTGATGATGGAACTTTTGGATGATGCATATATCTCACCATTATATATTTATCTAGGAAGAACAAAGATATTTAGATATCTAAAGAAAAACTTATAGTGAGATAACATAAAGAGGGATATTATAAAATTTTTATCTTGATGATTGATATATTAACAAGTTAAGGCTGAATAATAGAAGTCTAAGCATATGTTTCAACCATTTCATATAATAGTATGGAAATGGGTAAACATAACCATGTATTTAATCCTAGGAATACATAGGGAATATAAAGGAAATAATTCCACTTGGGTGGTAGTCAAATGCCTTAAAAATATAGTGCATTTCATTACTATTAAGGAATATTCCTCTATGGACCAACACACCAAGATATACATAATAGAAGGGGTATGACTGTATAGATTTACACTCTCCATTGTATCTGATCGAGATCCAATGTTTACCTCAATGTTCTAGAGAATCCTTCAATAAGTATTGGATACATTGGTGAGTTTTAGTACTGTTTATCTACCTAATATGGATGGTCAGTGAGAAATAACTAATAAAAATATAGAGGATATACTGAGATCATGTTCAGTGTATTTCCAAGGATGTAGGGATTAGTACCTTCCCAAGGAAGAGTTATAATATAATTATTGTTTTTTTCTTGCATTAAAATGAAACCTTATGAGGATCTATATCGGAGAGGTGTAAAACTTTAAAATTTTAAGATGAATTTTGAGAGAAGAATCTAATTATACCTTTTATTATCTAAGATATTATAGATAAGGTTCAAACTATTCAATGTCATATGAAATCTACTTAAAGTAGATATAAATGATATGAAAACAATCGATGATGAGACCTGAAGTTTTATTTCATAGACAAATTATTCTTTTGTATATCACTATGGAAAAAATTTATGAAGTTTAGGAAAAAGGGTAAGATTATTCCAATTTACATCATCCCCTTTGGGATTGTTGATTTAATTGAAGTTGTGGCCCACTGACTATCACTCCTACCTAAACTATCTCAAGTATATAATGTGTTCCGTGTATCCCTATTTAGGAAGCACAAACCATACCCCTCAAATGCATTGAATATAGAGGTGGTACCTTTAAAGAATAATTTTTCATATAAGTAGTAGCTGATAAAGATCTGAGATCATAGAGAGAAAGTTCTATAAAATATGAAAACTCACTTAGTCAAAGTGCTGTAGTGGAAACATAAGTTTTAGGAAGGAACATGGGAACCAAAAGAGGAGATGAAATAGAAGTACCCTCATATATTATAGAGTACCAAATTATATTTATAGGGTTACATTTTTGAATGGGTGAAGAATTTTACCACCTGAACTATTATAAATTAATATTCCTTTTAAATGTATAAATTACTTATTAAGAAATGTAGTTTGAGAAAATAAATTCATTTTTTAGTTATTTTAGACCAATTATAAAATATAGCTTATAAATTTTAAAATACCATTAAGTATATTAATAATTTATAATATATCCATTGTATAATGACTGTAAAAGATTAATATATAACAATGCTTATGATAAAGTCCAATTTACATAGATGAAATATGCAATGTCTTTGACCAGTAGGATCATACCATATGAATCCCATTTATTAGATATTCTTAGGGTGATAGCATCACTAATATTTTCCCTTGATCAATGTCATGTTCAAAAATTCTAAATTAAGAACATTGTATAGGATAGTGTGTATGATAAACAACACCAGGCACGTAAGGGAATATAATTTATTGATACTTTATAATATATTTAAAAATTTAAATAAAATAAATCTATGATACATCTTGAAATGTACATGATATTGAGTTAGCATGCGTTGAACATAAGAATGAGTTTCTTCAACAACTTTCGTTACATGTAAGACCGAGTTTTACTGAACAAAAATATATTATTAAAATATTATTATTTAATATAATAAGATATAACATAACGATTAAATTATTCGTAATTAATAATATTAACTAACATATTAAAATATATAGTGTACACATATATGAAATGAATTCATTGGTTACTAATTAATTATAAATGAATATAGGAACCAATTTAATATAAAGGGAATGTTTTTAAAGAAAACTATTTTTATGGTCTTAAAGATGCTTTATCTTAAGAAATTAAATTAATTAAAATAAGTGATTTATGTTAATTTAATTTAAATAAATATATATTATATATTTAAGAAAATATTTTTTTTATTCATTCAATATATTCTATAATCATGAGGTAAGAACAAACCCAATATTACACATAAAACCCTATATTATTATTAAGGTATTATTACGGCCTTTTAACGAAAAACCTATTTTAAATCCAATTTTTGAAAATTGTATAAATTTAATATGTAAAAATAAACTTAATATTTTAAATATTAATATAAAAATTATTTTTGGGTGATTTTTTGGTATTCTTTGTGAAGTTTCATTTTTTAATAAATAGTGAAAAATACTGAATTTTATTTTCAATTTTTTTCATCTAATTAATTTATAAGGTTAAATTATATTTTTATGGTATTTAAAGCTCAATTAGATAGATTTTATATAATTTAAACCAATTTATGTTATTATAATCAATTTCAATTTGAATTTGGATATCAAAAATTAGCAAACTTTTGAACATTTTTACTTTGAAAACTCGCATTGTCGTCCCGTCTGTGAGATTAAATTTAAATTATTTTCTGAAACTTATGTGATTAGAATTGGTAAAAATGGATTCCATATTTTTAATAATAATAATTTATAATTTATAATAATTTCAACATAGTTTTTTATAAAAAATATTAGTGAAATTATTTAAAATTAATTAAAATGATTAAGGTAAAATTAAGTTGAACAGGGAACTAAAACTTAAACCTAAGGGACAAAATGATCTAGAAACTTGTCCAAAATAAATTTTATAGCCATATATAGAACATATACTCACTTTTATGAAATTGGGTCTATTATTGGTGACCCATGACATGGGAAAAACATGGGTAGAATTCCCTTTCCAAAAATTTACAAGAGTGCCA
The DNA here is from genome assembly GCA_963277665.1 of Viscum album. Taxonomy (NCBI): domain Eukaryota; kingdom Viridiplantae; phylum Streptophyta; class Magnoliopsida; order Santalales; family Viscaceae; genus Viscum; species Viscum album. Next base: position 1,650,086,924 of record OY728131.1, on the reverse strand, counting down.
CTCCTCCTCCTCTATAAAAACGCACTCACCCCTCCTACTTATTAACACATCTAATGAAAGTTTGGTTAAAAAAATATCTTCCTAAATACATTCTAAAAATACCTCTACTCATACTAGAAGAATAAATTTTTGTAAGAAACCATCCAAGGAATCCCTTTGGTGAAAACCAAAAGGAGTTACCCATAGAAGAGGTAACATCTTTAATCAAGATATTTAGTTTTATTTACATTATCCACCTAATAAAATATTCTTATTACATGATTATATAAGACAAAAAATATAATTTTTTTTATTAAATGTAATCCTAGCCTAATGAATTAGTACTAAGAAGAGAGATACAAAGTTACAAGTGTCTGTGGTAGTGAAGTCTGAGTGCAATACTAATAAAAATATTATTACCCTCACAAGGGAAAGATCCCAAGATGGAGAAGGATGTAAAGTGATCATCCAGAGGATCCTTGGTGGATAAATAGTCTGCATCATTGTTCCCCTCACACCAGGTTTGAGATATATCCATTCATTGAGATATTAGATTAATACACTTCTGGACGTGATACATGATCGACCAAGGGGTAGAACCATGAACATGTAGAGCGTTATACAAGAGATGGTAGTCTATTTACACCATAGATAGAATGATATTATCATTTTTGAATAGATCAAGGCTAGTTAGAATATCGTTGGATTTAGCCTGAATATACCTCCTTTCTCGAGGAAGTCCATGAAGGTGACAGAGCCATTAGTGTCATGCACCAGACCTCCATCGTGCATCATCCCTAAGTTGTAGGAGCCATATGTGTTTAACTTTAATCCCGAATAGTGAGGGACCCAACGAATCCATCGACCTGAGATAGGTGATTCAAATGATTAACTGGGTGTTTGCGAAGAATTCAGAGATCATAGAGATGGATAATTTTCTCAGTTCTTGAATAGGCGAACCAGGTCAATAATCAAGCTCTTAGATCTAAAGCAAATGGACATCGTCAAACCCTGGAGGTCCTTGTAGTGATAACTATTCCTCACAATCCATAAAATCCAATACCCTAATATGAAAATGACACCCCATGCTCTTTATTCAGTACCGGTACTCCAAATTCTTTTAAACCAAAACTTGAGAGAGTTAGATCCCATGTAATCATACAAATCCACACAGTTGTAGATGGCTTGATAAAGATGGGGACTAAACAAGACATCACCTGGTATGAATACCTCCCTGATTCTATCTTCCCCCTTTATGATAAATATTTTAAAAATGATCTTATACTTTATAATCATGTAATTTTATTATTTCAATAATATTACTTCTACTTTTCATAAAAAAATATATGAATCCACTCTAGTGAAGGTACCCAGGCTGAGCCACAGATTCCTTTCCCATTGGCCTTCAAAGAAGATTTGCTGCATAGTTTCTTAATTAGGTGATCTACATAAGTTTCATCTCGAAGAAATTAGAATACCAGTTTACTTAATATTACTATACATAGGTAGAGATTTATTTCGAACTCACCACACTAGAAAGTTGAGTTTATAAGGGATGTATATGCAACATAGATTCTCACCCCAACCATTATTATCATTGGTCAAATGAACCATCCTCTAGTAGTATTTAATTGAGAAGGCACCAGAGGCCGACCTAGTAAACATACACATATCGAGGTCTAAATAGAGATCAATTAAATCAATGACCCTACATTGATCTATGTCAATAATGGTGTGAATGAAGACAGGATAAACTCTAGATTGTATGAATGATATATCAGGAGTGTGTAAACCTAGAAAACCTAGTTTATAACCAATTTAATTACTATAACAGAAGATGATATCACCTGACCTATAATCCAATGCTCTTTGGACTCAATCTATAATATGTGATGATGTAAAAAGTGCCAAATTACTGACAGTTTACCCTTATGACCCACCGAATCTGTGCAGTATTTATTGGTAGTGAATTTACCCCAAAGGGTACTCCCCTCAATGGTCTACCATTTCAATCTGGCATGCATACCTTGCATAGTTAGAGATATTTTCTGGACACCTATACCCCCTTCTGCATCAATATATCCATCCTAGTATAGGAGGCCCAATGCTTTCACCCCTCAACATGGGTATCCTAAATAAAATCTCCCAAAATTATCTATAATCTCAAGATAATGGATTTAGGAACTTTAAGATAATAAATCATGTACATGGGAGTAAATGGAAGAAAATATTTGAACATGTTATCCTACTCCTGAAGGATAAAAAGTGACACTTCCAGTTGTTGATATAGCTACTGAGTTTGTCCATTAACTTGTCATGATAGTTCACTCTAAGTCTACCTAAAGACATTAGGATGCCAAGATAATCCATAGGGAATATACTTTAATTTATTCCCATGCAGGATTCCATGGATATCACCCTCCCATATGGTCATCGGTTTGGGACAAATAGACTAATCTTATCACAATTAACATATTTCCCACTCTATTTATAGTATTCATCAATGATATTAATAACTCCACCCAATGAAAATTTTATTACATTAACAAAGAGAATATTTTCATCAATAAACATAATGTGAAATAGACCTTGTATTCTACTCCTTCACTGGAAAAAGATGACATTGTTGTCCTGAAGGTTCTTGTTAATGTTTCTGTAAAAAGTGTTTGCATCAAGAGGAAAATAGTGGGAGACAGGGTATCACCTTGGTGTGAACCCCTATCTGATTTGAAGAATCCATGGTTGTTTAACATAAATGATACTATAATATATGTAGAGATAAAACACATGAATAAGATTTTAATCATATGAATAGATAAATCCATGCGAGCGAGTTCCTTTAAGATAAAGGACCATTCAATACGATTGAAGGACTTGTACATGTCAAGATTGAAAAAAGTGTTGAAGTTGAGGGACTTGTGATTTAAATTACATATAAATATAATTAGATGTTTTTATTTTAAGATTTTTACCTACAATTACACACAATTATATCTAATGGGTAACAAACTTACCGTTTATGTGTACATTGAACTACCGCCTAAAAAAATGATGATTGTTCATTCTTCCTTTACCACCTATAATTGTGGGAATTATGATGGAAACACTATTTATATATGAATATATGATATTTATAATTTCTTCATACTTCTATAATTTTTATATCTAACATACTTTATGCTTTAGTTTTTTTTAAATAAGATAACATCATTTTTGGAAGAGTGGACTACCACCTCCTAAAAGTGATGTGATTCGATCACATGATACATAGAATGTATAAAGGATAGTTTTAATTAAACATATGTGACATAAAAAACATCTATATGACCTCAATAATTCCCTTTAAATATTTATTATTTTCCTATAAGTACGTATCACTAATTTCCACTAATTTTCTCCTACTTAGACACCTAGTTAAAAGTTATTTTATTTGACCTTTGTACTTACCATTCTCTCTTTATAGAGTATTTATTATGAACCCTTCTCATGATGTGGTATTTTAAACATAGGAAATATAAAAAAATATATCACCAACATTGAGTTTAAATTTCAAGGGAGCAATTTAATTAAGGTGGGAGGAATGTAACACCCTATAATTCTAAAGTAAAATTTGATAGCATGTATGACACATAACACTAATCTTGTAAGGGAATATAATATCCTGAGATTTTATAATATATTTACCATTTTAAATAAAATCAATATATGATACAAATTTCAATGCATGTGATACCGATTTAGCGTGTGTTACACACAACAACGAGTTTCTTAAATGGCTTTCATTACACAAAAGACCAAGTTTTTCCAAACAATAATATATTATTAAAAAATTATTTTTTAATATAATAAGATATAAACTAGCCATTAAACTAGTGGTTATGAATAATATTAATTTAAATATTAAAATATATGGTTTAAAAAAATATTAAATGAATTCATTTGTTACTAATTAATTAAAAATTAATATAAGAACCAATTGAATATAAAGGGAATATTTTTATAGAAAACTATTTTTTGCTCAAAAAGATGTTTTATCCTAATAAATTAAATTAATTACAATTTTAAGTGATATTAATGTAATATATATATATATTATATTCAATAAAATATTTTTTTATATTCATCCAATAGATTTGATAGGCATGATATAAGAACCAACTTGATATTACACATAAAAACCTATATTTTTATTAAGGTTCTTTTACCCCCTTTTAATGTAGAACCTATTTTAAATCAAATTTAAGGAACTTTTATAAATATTATATGTAAAAATAAACTTATTCTTTGAAAATTTAACATAAAAATTAGGTTATTCTGAATTTTTGGTATTTTTCTACGAAGATTCATTTTTTAATGAATAGTGAAAAATACCGACTTCTGATTCAAATTTTTTTTTCTCTATATAATTTATAAGGTGAAATTATATTTTTATTGGTTTTATAGATTAATTAGATAAATTTTATATCATTTAATCCAATTTTTTTCACTTTAATCAATTTCAGTTTGAAATTGGATATAAAAACTTAGCAAACTATTGAACCTTTTTACTTTAAAAACCTGTATTGTTGTCCTATCTATGAGATTAAATTTAAGTTAATTTATACCACTTATATTATTGAAATTTAGAAAACTAGATTATATATTTTTAATAAGTATAATTTATAATATCTAATAAGTTAAAATTAGTTTTTGACCAAAAATAGTAGTAAAACTAATTAAAATTAATTACAATGATTAAGGTGAAATTAAGATTAATAGCGGATTGAACCTTAAACTTAAGGGATAAAATGTCATTGAAACATGTAAAAAATCCATTCGATATAAATATTTTTACCATATAATCCATTGTATCTAATTTGGTCTATTATTTTAGCCACTTTACATTAGAAAAGCGTGGGTGTAATTCCCTTTCCAAAAATTTACAAGAGTGCCACTCCTCTTCCACTATAAAAAAGGACTCACCCCTCCCAGTTACTCAAACCTTTCAAGACACTTTGTATTGACCAATATATACCCAAATATATCCTAAAAAATACCTCCCTAATCCTATAATCCTTTCTTTTGGAATAAATCTATCCAAGGAATCCCTTTAGTGCAAACCAAAAGGAGTTACCAAAAGAAGAGGCAACATATTTCCTCAAGATATTTAGAATTATTTCCATTATATACCCCTAAAATATACTTATTCAATGATTATATAACAAATAAATTATCCTTAATATACTGAGATGTTTTTATGTTAAGTGTTTATCCAATAATTGCACACACTTCTATCTAATGGGCAATGAACATACTGTTTATGTGTACGGAGAACTACCGCCCCATGAAATGATGATTGTTCGTTGTTACTTTACCACCTCTCATGGTGGTAATTATGATAGACACACTATTTATATATTATATATATTATTTTTATAATTCATTTATTCTTCTTTAATTTTTATATATAACATAACTTTATGCTTTCCATTTTTTGGTAAATATGATATTATTGTTTATGGAAGTGTGGACTACTGCATCCTAAAAGGGATGTGATTCGATAACATGATACATGGAATGTATAAATTATAGGTTTAATTAAACATATATGAAATAAAAAAAATACTATATTCATGAAATAATTACCTTTATGTAAATATAATATATTTCATTTTATTTATTACCCTTTCACACACTTAAAAAGTGACAACATCATTTGTGGATGTGTGGACTACCACCTCCTCAACATGATGTGATTACATTTACTCACCAAGAATTATATATATAAGTATACATTATTAAAAAATATGTTAATTATGATATAATTATCATTCTATAAATATTAATGTTACTTACCTTTTTTCCATAACAACCATTGAAAAATGGTAACGTTACTCATGCATATGTACGACTTACCATCTAAATGATTTTAATGTCAGTTCATTTTTCATAATCATATTTAAAAGTATAATTGATGTATAAATATTATAATTATGTCATTATTATTATTCTTTTGATGTTATATAATGACCCATTTGACCATAGTTGACCTGCCAAAGTTTTTTTGACACATAAAACGAATTTGGTAAAAACACCCCACACAAACTTAATTGTTTAAGTAGTTGTATACAACATGGTAATAAGTAAAATAAAAGTAATTATAAACTTGAAAAATATTGTTAATGAATTAAATAATTAACATAATTTTATTATTTAGGAATATAAAAACACACGAGACAAGTCAGACTCAATGTAAGGAATTTTCATCTCACTTTTTACATATGTGAGATAAATATCATATTAACCACTTACTTATTTTGTGTAGTGTATTTAATTCCAATTTTTATATATTAAATCATAAATAATTTTATATTAATTGTATTTAAAAATTTAATTTTATTTTATTCATTCAGGGGGCTTATGATTTAAATTTTTTCAAAGTGGTATGGGACACTTTGGAATGTTCAAAAATTAGTTTCCTCAAGAATAATTTTAACGATATTTTATTTAAAATTTGAGGGAATGATATGAAAATTGTTCAATAAACAATTTAATTTTCTTATAATCTGGTTATTAATGAATCTTTTCATGTATTAGTACCATTTTACCACTCTTTGGCACTCAAAATGTTTTAGAAAATGTTTTTAAAGAAACCCGACTTCATTCCCTTTTCAGTCGGAGAACCCCTTTTCTTCTAAAAAACCTATTTTATAAAAAGTTTGTCAAAAAATGAATTTAAAATTTAAAAAATTATTTATTAAAGACATTTTTATGCTTTTTTATTTTAATGATATTTTCAAAGGAATCTTCTTGTCACTTTCTGGATAAGGCATTTTTCTAACCTTTTTATCATGCAAATGGAAGGTTCTTTTTTATCCACATGAAACATGTATAGATTTACCTAACATCATTTATTTGATGCTTAATTTTCATGTTAAAAAGTTAATATTTCAATAAAATGTTTTCAAAATTTGTTTTCTAATAAAAGGTTTTTCAAATGGGGTTCTCAAAACAAAAGTTTATTTTCCTCAATAATGTTTTTAAAATATCTATTTATAGTATTTATATTCATCAACAACAACAACCATTTATTTTTAATCCACTAAGGATATGTTGTATCGATACCATTCTTATTCATCATCTAGATTTTTTTGAATTATTTTTCCAAGGATAGTATTGAAATTCACTTCCTTGATTCCTTTTGTTCCCCTTGAAATATTCAATTTCCGATGATAATTTGACATTAAATTTCCCTAAATAATTTTTTATTTATATTAATATTTCCTAAAATGTATACCAATTTTAATACAGTGTTTTCTTTTAAAATTATTTGTTTATTTGGGTAAATATTGAGAAATATATATCATTTATTCAATAAATATATTTTATATGGCATATTTTTTATTAATTAAATCGATTACTTGGTAAGAGGAATGATTTGGACATGCAGTGACAGGTGGGGCCCAGAATTTATATAGCCCCTTGATGCATCGATAGGTTCTCATTAGAAAAATAAGTTACTCAAATTAAATGGGTTTTTACTGTAGTTTTAAATTATCTGTAGGATGGATCTTGATAGTGCAGGTTTTCATGTTCCTAAGATATGATGCCCAATAATTAAGCATTCCCTTTATTTTGATTAATTATTTATTATCCATGATATTTTCACTATGAAAAAGTATATGGTTTCATTTAATTATTATTTTATTGATTAAATGATACATGTTTTGGTTTCTTACCTTTTTATAATTATTTTTCCTTATCTAGTTAATTGAATGGAATGTGTTTCCAATTTTTTTCTTTCCATATTGTTTATGTACTTCCTTATTATTTTTTGATATCATGGTATATGTGTTCTATTATTTACCATTCTGTAATTATTATTCTCATTGATTCATTATTTCTTCTTCTATACTTTACCCTTACTGAGCATTTGATATCCCCATTATTTTTTTCCTTTCCCCTGGAATCCAAGAAGTGCACTATGATAATATGATTTGTTTAAGTCCAATATAATATTTATAATTGTTTGAAAACCATTATTTTCATAAAAACCAATAATTTTAAATAAATGAGGGTTTTTATTTAAAAGTGTAAATTATCATCTAGGAATACATCAGTATATTCCTACACAAAAAGAATTCATTTAATACTTAATTTGATAAGATCATAAGAGTAACCAATTTATTATACGATGGAGGGTGAATTACAACTTATAAAATAATACTAACAGACTACTTTAACCACTTAATATAGTAATTCAGACAAAAATCTATTCTATATATAAAAATTTAATTAGATGAAATTTTTTACCGATACTTTATAAAATTAGAGTTAAGTAAAAGATTATAAAAATGTAACTTTTACTAAAAATTAAAAAATAGAATATAAACTTGTAAAAAAAGTAAAGTAAAATCTATAAAATAAGTAAGAAAAAATTAAAGATGTTTTATAATAAAGATATCTAATATTTAACCTTACGAGTTAGGGAATTCAATAACCTGAACTTTGGGTATCCATGGTTTTTACAAAATCATAAAGGCCTATCTTCCTTAATCAAGGAATCCATCAATACTAAGATCAGGAAAAATTATTTTTCCCTATCCCCAAGAAACCTTGATTAAAAAAATCAGAATAAACTTTGTCTTACTATCCCAATAATCTCTATATTAAACACAATTTTAGACAAACAATTATAAAATCAAAAGATCTTGAGGAATTTATAATCCTCACATGGATGACCTAAGAAAAAACTCTCTAAATATTACAATGGTGCACATGAGTAACAAGATTTTATAAATTATTTAAAGTAACTTCATATAATTGGTGATGAAAAATATCCCCATCCTTTAATTATTATTCTATTTATAGGAATTTATTTAATGATCATATTTTTCATTTCTCAAAGGTGGTTAGAATGAATTCATACAAACTATTCTTCACTTGATAGGATTGAGAACATCTTCTTCATGTGATGGTTGATTTTGATGAAGCACCATTAAAATTATTGAAAGGTTATATTCAATATAATTGTTTTAGTTTATATAGAAAAATATATAATGTTTGTTTGGTATCTCTTTATAAAAGATAATCCGAAGAGCATGTTTTCCTCCATCAGATAAGTTTTTATGGTAGAATTTATATAACTTCATCTAGTGGGACTTTATTATACATTTTCTTTTGGGATTTATTGACCACTATCTGATTTACCTTGAAATCATCCATCTAATGAACAAAGTAAAAGTCTATTCGCTTTATGATATTTTTTTTGGTTTGGTTCATCTAGAAGAATTAAGCCAAGTTCTATCTGATTTGGTTTATCCAAAAGGCTTAAGAAAATTTATATAAGATTTATAGAGTATTTTACATCTGGTACAAATATATGTTTTCTACAAAAACAATCTAAATACTTGGGAAGTATAATGTTATTAAAATTAACTATTAAAGGAAGTGTATTATTATTTCCAAAACTGTGGTAAATTTTTTTTGAATGTAAAGTTTTAACTCAATAACATACTCTTTGATCGTTTTAGTTCAAAATCCCTCAAATTAACTAGAAAAGAAATACTACATAGTTGTTTGTAAAGATAATATGATTGAACAAATATATGAACTAAGAGTGTCTAGGAAGGTGTGAAGTCTTAGACCCACTTATCTTTAATCATTGTGATAATTAAGTTAATGCTCAAAAAATCCTTTTTAGGGTGATTAAACCTTGGTTCATCTATGCCATAGTCACATCCACATGACAGTATACAAATAGAGATGTATCTCTAGGAAAACCACATACTAAATAAATTACTAAAATATTAGGATATCATCCTATACTTAGACTCATATGTAGGATTTTTAATAAGTTTCTCTAACCTTGATCCCAAAATTACACAAAACAATATCCAAAAATAACTAAACATTTTATCTAATACCAACTATAGATACCCAAGATAATCATGAATTTATTTTATATCTTTTACATTATTTAAAAATAATATTACATAAATAATAATATCTTAATAACTAATAGGTTCATTGTTCATGTAGACTAGTTTTATAATAATCTTATTTTTTGAAAGTTGTGATCATTTCTCTATAAATGCACTATACTATACCATCTTCTAGACATCTCACTAGTATGAATTATCCTAAAAAATTCATGAATATAAACATAATAAATGGGTGATCTTAAATAGTCACTAAGAGATAAATAAACATTTGGTCAAGGATAATTTCATAAGAATTAGTAAAAAACATGGGTATAAGTAAAATATCATAACATCATGAGTGATAATCACAAGACGTAAGTGAGCTTATAAGTATATGGTATAAGAACTTAATGCCACAAAATATTCACATGGAATTATAATAGCTATACCATAGCATAGAATCATTTTACATAAAATTTGAATCATGAGAGCATAAGATCATAATGAATAACATCCTTTAACAATTGAAAAAACATTAGCATAATGAAACATTACTTTCACGATATACACTATTGGTGCCCATACTTATAATAAACTAAAATGTACTCATGGATACCTATCTGATGTGATATGAACTCTTAACCAATGCATTGGAGGGTTATATAAGACTGCACTCATCATCATAAAATCATATGCATGCCACTTAAAAATAATTAAATTTTTAAATAATAAAGTAACTATGAAAATAAAATAGATTTAATTAAAATTATTAATGAAAACCACTCATTTTTTATAAATAACCCATGGAAATAAGAATGGGTTTCATAAAATATCCAAATAGTATAAAGTAATATCATGAATTAAATTTATTGATATGAAGAACATGATCACCAAAAATAATTACAAAATAAAATAAAAATATTGGGTGAAACATGAAACATAACTCTATTTAAGATATATCATTTGAATATAATCAATAAAAGTCATTAAGATAATTTTTTTTAAAAACATTTTGTATTCATCATTGTAAAATTCATAGTTATGAGTCTATTTGAAAAAAACTTCCTTAATTTTTTTTAAAAAAGAAAATAAAACCTTTGTGTAAATAGATTTTAATAAAAAAGTACCTTTTTTTATAAATAAAAGAGAGAACATCATTCAAAATTGAATGTATTTGAATAAAAAAGTACAATTAGAAATTGTATACCTCAAAAAAGTAGTTTGAGTTACCAAGTCCCTTATGAATCAAGTAATGTTTGAATAAAAACAATATGAGAGGGATTTACAAAAATAATCCATAAAATATCATGAAAATTAAGATTATTATCCTTCATGGAAGATAATATGTAAGTGAATACACCATATAAAGAAAATTGTGCACAACATCGAACATGTCTCATGGAATGGAAAACATAAATAGATAACCCTTATGTTTACCCTTGATTTCCATAAAGGTTATTTAACATACTATATAATAATATATTTATTACCTATTTAAAAACCCTATTGATATTAATTTCCATTTATTCTCTTCATTGATAACAATTCTCTTTATATATTATATAGTTATCAACTCTTTTTCAACATCAGGTGTTAATAATATTTTTTGTTTTGAATAGGGTTCATAAAAGCTGTATATATCTTCCTTATTATGCCATATTTCATCATTTCCAAACCATTTAAGGTAATAGAATTTATTTTTTTATAAATGTATATATTTTTATAAATCCATTACATGGGAATTTTAGTCATGTTTCGTGAAGATGAATATGACAGTGAACTAGTTTCAAGTTATTTACTGACATTGAATGATTAACTTGTATTGATCATTACATTTTATTTTATCCATAAAGAACCATATTAATTATATATATTAAATATATAAATCATATATACTAATAAAGTATAAAATAAAATCATTCATGACAGTGTTAGTGAAAACAGAATGCATCGTTCCATGGAGTCTGTAGTGTGCACATATTCATCGATGATGATTTTATTTTTCTAAGTGAGGAAGAATGAAGTAACATGGTTTATCTTTAAAGGAACTTATATATGATATATATTTAATATATATTTATATAATTCACATTTTGGACCTTTCAGGTTAGTAATTGAAGGAAAATGAAAAACATTTCTTCATGGATTTTGTAGTCCTCATGTATGCACAATTCAAATTTTAATTTTTATTAAAAGAAAAGGGAAAGGTGGTTAATACTTATACCATAATTATAATAAAATAAAAATATTTTAATTATACTGATTTTATTATTTTAATATTGTGTAATTTAATTTTAAGAGTAATAAGTGCACCTAAATAAATAGAAATGAGAAAGGATTGGTTAGAAATTTATACCTCACTTATTATATTATCTCCTTTACAAAAAAGAGATAACCCTTTGAGGGATGATCCTTTGAGAAGTCTATAACCTATTTATATGTGTATACGAGTGTCAAGGATATGTATGGATAGATTTTTATCTGAACTAAGTGGATCATTTTAGGGGAAGTATTGAGTATAGTTCCCTTTTATAAGTGAAAAGGGAATACATTTTTTTTGTAAATACACAAAACTTTTTAACAATGGGTCATCAATCTCAAGATAAATTATCTATTTTTTTTTTGAAATAATCAAGGAGATAATTGATAAGGTTGATAAAGGTATCAACCACACATTCACACACATGTTTTAAACATGCATGAGCTCATTTACTCTTAGTTGTCTAATTTTACCATTTTAACTATTACTTCGGTAACTAGTTTTACCTAAGTAAAATATCCTTTATACTTTAAAATAAAATGTTCCTATTTATAAAACTTTTAATTAATTATTTCAAAATTTAATTTAATTAATTAATTTTTATTTTATAAAATGTATAAAATTAAATTTAAAATATTACGTATATAATGTATTAAAAATAATTTCTTGAGAAAAATAACACTTAAGTTATAAATTATAAAATTTGGGATTGTAAATTAAATTTTTTTTTTTTAAATTTTAAATTAATTTATAAAAATAAATATTTGGTCTTAGAAAAGGGTTTCATGAATTTCAAATTCACACTTATATAATAATAATGTCTTAAAAGTAATGTTATTTGTAAAAAAAATATAATTTTTAACAATTCACGGAAAATAAATATTTTTAGAAAAATAAAAAAAAAATTTATCTTAAGATAATATTTTATTGATAGTTAATAAAATTATTTTTTTCCAAGTTCATATTCTAATGTTTATAAATTAAAATTTAAAATAAAATCATAATATATTGAGAACCACTATTTTTAAAGGAAATAATTTTTGGTTTATTAAATATTATTATAAAATTAGTTCTAATAATTAATATATAAACCCTTGGAAAATATTAATTTTATAAAATCAATTTTGTGCATAAAATATATTTATTGGATTCTTATCTGAAGTTATTGAACTAGTAATAAAAGAGACTTTTATTTCATATTGGTTATAACTATTTACAACTTCTTATTCAATGACTACCAGAAATTGGTCAATATTTATTTTAATAAAAAAAGTATGTTCCATTAGGGTTTGGTGTTTTGTGTGGATCAAGCCATCAAACATGATAATTATTTAAATAGGAATATATTAATAAAATATTGGGTTGTTACATGAAGGTTGAAGAATAATTTTAAATCTTGATAGATGGAATTTGAATATTGAATTAACTTGTCATACTTTATATGAAAAATAGAAGTAGTTGAAGAAGTTATTACCATTGAAGTTTTCTAGTTCTATTCTTTATTGAAGGAAAATAAAGAAGTTCCATACTAGTTATGTAAAATGATCATTTTAGTAGACAGTCGGATAAAGTCGGAATAAATTTTGATGATTGGTGAACTGTTATTTAATGTTAAAAAACATGTGCTAATGGAGTTTGATGTTTCAACTTATGTAGAAAACTTAATAATCCATACAAGGATGAGTATATATAATTTTTTATGTATTTTTAAGATAAAATAAAATTTATATGAAGAATATTAACTATTTGGATGATGTTTAAAAGAAGAAGCACGTTGGAGAATATTTTTATCAGAATAACTTTATAGAATTTACATTTTATACTTAGAATATTTATAAGTGTTTAATATTGGGGTTTATTAAAATATATAGGCCTAAATGTTCTATCAATAAGACCAGACCCATCCATTTCTTAGGTGTGTGATTGACCTATAATATACAACAAAAGTGGAAGAGGGAGTGTCTAGTTGAGCAGTTGTATAGTAGAGGCAGAGCACCTGTATATGTATGTAGGTGTGAATGGAGGCATGGATAAGGGTGGAAGTGGGATAACATGGTGAGGAGTGACTTGTGATCCTGGTGTATGAGGTGTGAGTGCTGATCTTAGTAGACCTGGTTACTCACATTTGATGAGGTGAAGAAGTTGTGACTATTATTAAGAAGCAGGTCCCTGAATCAATCTATAATGTGGGATTATGAAGCACCCTATAATATTTATCTATTTTTAAAAGTATTATTATATGAAATGCAGTATGATAAAACCATCATGTTATATATGATCAATATTATCATATCGTATTCAACCTCACAATCAATGTATCTTCAACACTTGACGTTTTTTGTAAATCACATATGCCATTATCAACCCATATTCATTGGTCAACCCACAATTAGTATTTATTAAGGATAAAACCATCACAGAACTTTTGAGCATAAAAATTCTATATAAGGAATCATATATATATGATATACTTTGTTTTATTAAGTTCACACAAAATTTCTTTGAGATATGTGACCATGTGAACATTGATAGTGATCATGGATCTCCTGTGATTTTAAAATACTACTTCTGTGAGAAACCTTCACATGAATCATCTATAATGAAGGATACTCACAAAAATCTTCTATGTGATGAAGATTATTCTATGAGAAATCATCACAGATCTTTCATTAAGAGTAAGGATCTTCCATTAATATGAGAGACCCTCAAAATTGATTTGTTGCATAAAGATGTAGCTACCTTGAGTTATCAACATGGTCAAATATATGATGAACATGAGATTCCATAAGAATATGTGGATCTTCTATGAATATCCTCATGGAAGATGATCCTTCTATATGAAGAATGCATGAATCTTCTATGAATTTAAGGATATTCTGTTATTTGAGATTGATTGACAATGATATCATGAATATTTCATGATGTATGTTGATCGAATATGAATAAAAATAGAGAATTAGATAATAATGATAGACATTCTTATGAGAATTATTAAAAAATGTATCTAAAACGAATTAATACATTCATGCATAATACAATAAATATAGATGTTTGATAGTTTTAAAAAATAAATTTATTCCAAAGTTATATTGAGTAAATAACATAGTGGATATTTGAGTTTGATCGATGCATGGATGCAAGTAGAAGCTAGATATTTGATGAACTAAATTAAAGTGAAGTGGTTACATACATATAGAATAATAGAGGTGCATATATGGGCGATGGTTAAAATAGACTTAGTATAGATACTTATGATAAATCTATAAATGTTCAAATTTTGATTCCTAAAAAAATATCTAAACATTTGGATTTAAAGGTTGAAGTATACACCTATAAAAAGAATGATCTATGTTGCATATAAATTTTAAGATAAAACATGATAATTCAAGTAGTGTATACCAACATTTAAGTGTACACAATAATGCATGAATCTTTTGATGTAATTTATGAGAAAATTATGCTGAAGGACTATGATGGAAATTCTATGAGATACTTGGAAATTACTATGTAAATAAAAAGATACATCATTGTTCTGGTTCATCTCAAAGATCTTCTTCAATTATTAAGGGTGTGAATTGGATAAGTTGAGAAGGGATTTGATGAATTCAATTATCATGTGGAAATGGAATCAAATATATTTGAAGATTCATATAGAATGAATGAGATTTAAAAATAGGAATTAACACCCAAGGCTTATGAGAATAATAACATTGATCTAAATGAGGAATTATTGGTTATTATAGAATAATAATTGAGGACATGTGATTTTATGTCACACAAAATTTTAAGCATAGTATATGAATAAACTTGATAAGTATCATGTTTGTTTACACTACATTATCACATGAAGTTATGAATATTTGAGTGCATGTAATTTATTTCAATGAGATAAATGAGATAAGGTTTTTATAATATTTAATTATCTGAATAAATTAAATAATGATATTAGTGGTACATTTAAATTAAATAATTGCAATGATGTTAATGATAATTTAAGACTGATGATGGAGGAGTATTGAGGAAATTTTAATGATGGGTATTTAAAAGATTTAATTTTGATATTATTTAAAAGTAAATGAGAATTTAATACTACTTCAATATTATGATTTATGATCATTTGAGTATTGATAATAATATTCACATATAGTGAATATAAATATGAGAATAATGAGAATGAAAAGTGGATGTTAGACATTATTCTTTTGAATATTGGAATTCTTATTTCAAGAGAGGATCCTAATAATGCGATTAAAGAATAAATTATCTATTTATTAAAGTAAATAAGAACAATTAATGTATGCCATTAATATTTACTATACACTAAAAAAGAATAAGAAAAGAATAAAAAGAGATTGAAATAATATAATTTATTTAGTAGAGGAAAAACTACTGAGTATTCAACCAATAATATAACCCCATATCATAGAAGTATGAATTACATTGAGGTATCTCATCTTATTATTATAGAATATGAATAAGATAAATCCATATAGTCTAGTAGGGATTCGATCATTCATAGGTGATCCTGATTTAAGGTAGTAAAAACCTATTCTATTGTACAAAGGGAAAACATTCCCATAATTTTCCTTATACCTATTTGGTTTCAAGATACAAAGTTCATGGACATACCCTTACACATGCTTCATTTTATGATAAGAAGGATGTTTTTTGTGCATGGGATAAACACCTCTATACGCTGGGGATATAGTCATCCTTAGGGAGGTGAACCTCATTAGAAAATGTTGGTCTTCTCCCATGTTTCTTTTATTATTCCATAATAGAAATCATACAAACCAAATGTAAGATGAAGGAAAAGAAGGAGAAATTCAATCAAAAAAAAATGAAGAGGTAATAAAATGATAAAAGTAAAATTAGGTTTAAGAGTCACCCTACATTAAATCACCTACATTTTAGTGTGGTCACATCACTATGTAACAATTTTCATCAGTTATACAGAGGTTAAATATATGGTTGTATCACAAGAAACAAATCATATGAAATGGATTAATACAATTGTTGATTAAATTAATATTGAAGCTAAAAATCCTCTAATCATTTTCTTTGATAATCAAAGATCTATAAACTTGTAAAAAAATTCAATATAGTTTTCCAGATAAATAAATTGATATTAGATTCCATTTTTTATGGAAAAGGTTTTTAAAGGAATGGTAAAACTAGTGTTTTTTTTAAAGGAACCAACCATTAATATTATTATTGAGCTCCTTATAAATTAATAATTTGATAATTTGAGCCTGAAAATGGGAGTGAATCCAACCAAACAACAGTGAGGTATGATATTTCATACAATTCCTGAAATACTTTGTTATGTTTATATATTTTTATAAATAGGATATGTAATTTTCATGGAGGGTTAAAAAATATTCTTATTTATGATTAGTTTTAATGTGTTTATTGAGTGAATATATAATAGTGGTTGTGAAATGTAATGAACTAGACCCTAGTAGACTATATCCTATGGCTACTTTATTACAATGGCATAATATACAAGGAATTTCATCTCAAAGTACCGAATAGTTTAGTAGTCTAGGTAAAATAGATACATAATTGAAATTTACATTAAATTTTTTAAAAATAAAATATCTAAAGAATTTTCTTTATGAATTCTATTATTCCCCTTAGCATATCTATAATATCATAGACTTTATAGAGGTAAGTACATGTTTAAATTTTGGTTTCAATCTCTTATTTTTGGTTAATGGAATGGTACCGGAGATTATGTTGGGTCTTGGGGGTGTTTTAATGGTTCAAGACATGAGAAATGGAAAAACCAGGCCAATATGTACAAGATTCACAATTGGAACACATTTAAGAAAACCGTGCAGAATTCCCATGAAACTGTATAGCCTTTAATAGAGGCTTAACGCATGGTCGACACATGGTATGTGAAACTATGTGCCCTACCCAGGTAACTGTACAACCCAAATCCCTCTGGAAAGTGTCTTGCACACAGTTTTCACATGGTTTGGCAAACCATGTGGGTAAACCACACGGCCCCATAAATTTGAGAAAAATTAAAAAATTAACCTTATGGGATTTTTATGTTCTACCCGATTTTTCCTCACATTCTCTCACTCTCAAAACAAGTGATTAACAAGACCCATAAAAGTATTTTAAGGTCGATTTTAATTTATCTCTAGGCCATTTAGAGTGCTGTCAGTTGTGGATAAAATCCCAAGGTAAGTCTAATCATCTCCTCTCTTCTCTTTTCAAGATTAGGGTTTATAGTTTCTCCCATCTTCTTCCAAAGATCAAGAACCCAAAATTTCCAGTGGAATCTAGGTTAAGGCTTAAAAGGTAATTTGAATAGGAATATATTACCACAATCAATAATGTGGTCATCGTTATATTTTATGTAGGTGGTATATAAGTTATATCCCATAGTTTTGTTATAGATTTGTGCATGTGTGTCGAGAAATTAATCCCATTTTATTGTGCATTTGTTACCTTGAGTATGATTCAGTAAAATGGTTGTATAGTTAATATTTTAAACTCTTCATGATCCCTTTGGGATGCATTGATAAGGATTAGAATGATTTAGGACCACCCATGGGGTGCACCAACATTCCTAAACCTAGAGTTTTGTAAAGTTAAGTTGCATGGTTGACTTGCAATAATGTAGAGACCATATTGAACATGTTGAATAAGTTTAGTGGATTTGAAAATAAAATATTGATAGTTGTACCTAGGTCTTAATAATGTCATAAGGGGTTGCTTGGCATGGATTGAAAATGGGTTAATTGGGTTAATTGAAACTATGTAAAATGTATTATGATTTGTGTTGAAATATCTGAAAGGGCAGTATGTATATGAAACTATGAACGTGTTAAATTGGAAATGGATTTTGAATTTAAGAACATGTAAATGAGATGCATGAGGGAATTGATGAATATGTATAATGGGTCAATACATGATAATTATGGGGTATAAATAATGGGTTGAAGGTATTAAAGTGGTTGTGCTATGTGATATATGAATTATACTTGAAATTCATAAGTGGAAAAAATGGTTCAGACTGACTAAAAATTAAATTTTTATTTCAAAAAAACTTTTGAGGAAAAAATGGGAAACCTAGTACAAGAAATTACCCAGATCAAAACTATAAGAAACAACCCCTTCCGAGCAACTACATCGATATGTTAAGTCTCCACCTTACATGAACACTCATCAAGCTATCCCATGCAGGGTTTCATGGGCCTGATACCGATGACAAAGCCATACCCTCTCATTCATCCAAATCTGAATGGTCATGTAGAGATGGAAGCTTCATGCTCTATAAACCTCATCTGGCGCTGATCCTTGTATATTGCTGGTTGATTCCAGCATCAAAATTCACAATAAAAACAAATAGAAACACCCATTTCAGAATTCAAAAGCCATCACTCAAATAATAAATGGGATAATGTATGGTAATTAGTGAATATTGACTAATGTAAGGTAATTGTTGAATATACTTAATGGGTTAAGGCATGATAATGGAAATTGGGCTAAATTGATATATAATGTAAATAGAAAATGTGTTAACGGGTTATGGCATAATATTAATTCCCATGTTGAATGTTATGGATTATGATTATTATATGTATTGGTTGTGTTTAGCTGTGATATGGTTTGTGTATAGTGAATGGATGAATAAGAATGTGCACATGGATTTAGGTATGGGATAAATGAATGAGACTCCTCCCATGGGTTGAGTTGGAATGATGCTCTAAATCCAACCACAATGCACGGGGTAAGGAAGAGGATGGAGCTTTATTCCCATAATGGTTGTATTCCACCCAGACTAAGGCTTCAACATGAGGACATTATGATGTTGTAATGTGTTATCCTTAGTGAGACAGGGACTCGATTTATTTCCCTTATGCATAGTGATTGATTTCCTTAGACTCATGTGTAGATGATATATATTCTTAACCCATGAAATACATAAAGATATTGGATTATGTAAAGAAGATGGATAAGTGGTGAATATAGTAATAATGATAAAAATGGATAGGATAAAAATGGTTAACTATTGGATACTGAGTTGTTTATTTTTGATTACATTGTCATTTATTTCATACTTACATGAACTATCTATTAGACTAGATATATTATAGACACCTTTTGTTATGGGATACTATGTTTTGTACTCACATTTTACTCAAGACACTGTTGGGTACTTGAACAGATTTCATGGTTACAGGTTGGGTCAAGAGAAAAGTCCCCATGCTAGTATGTTGAGTTGGACTTGGGATATTCACAAATGAGTATTCAAACTTTGAGTTGGGATGAATTCCTAGTATTTAGCTTTTTGTTTTTTTCATATTATCCACTTTATAACTATTATCCTTTCTTGACATGGTTAATATTGATTTTTTATTTTTACCCAATTTTGGCTGATGTTTGGCTATGATCATTTATTGGTTGTTTTATATTTTTTATCTATTTATATTGTGTTATAATTCCCCACGTGACTTATTAGACCCTCACCGCTAGTCGGTAACCTCTGGCATACGGGTAGGAATTCTTGAGGTCATGTAACAACATGTCTTAGGGCACTGGTTTAACAGATTTCAGGTTAGGGACGTTACATAGTGGTATTAGAGGAGTTTCCATTCTATCTATTTTGTCTTACTATTTGTGGATGGTATATTGGAGGCTAGGGAGTGTTGGGCCTTGGTAATGATCTCGTTATTGGGAGTATCTAACCCATGTATAGGAGAAAATCAAAGTTACACAAGGTGGGAGTTATTGTTTTTGATGTGTTTTGTTACATTTGAATGATATATCACCATTGGGTGATGCACATGTTTTCTTATGTGACTAATTTACAATATTTTTTCTCATGTACAGAAAGGAATAAGGTTGTGCATTCATGAATCATTTTATAAACCTAAGGATATAGGTGGAATGCATCATGATAATCACACATGGGATGGGTGTGTGAGGCATAGAGAGTAGAATAAATGTCATTTCCTTGAAAAATATAAAGAAAATAGTTTCTACTAATGATAATAAAAGTTGGTAAATGAAAATAATGTAAATTAATAGTTGATGAATAGTGTGTGTAACATAATGTTATAACAAGTTTAAAATTTTAGGTTGTGAAAAATTTAAAAGGATAAGTGTATTTAAAAGATAAATATTTCATAGTAAGTGTAAAATTGTTAATAAAATTTTCCTAATGAAAGGTGTAAATGAGTTAAAATGGGGATTGTAATGAGTTGTGAAAATGTGAATGTGCCTAAGAGAAAATATTTTTGTTCTATAATAAGAAATGGTTTGAAAATGGGAGTTTGACAAAAGATCTATGATCAAGTAAATTAGTTACCCTTTGTTGACCATGACCCATGGTAGGTATGGTAGGGGGTAGTGTTCTACATTTGATGATGATTGTTGGGATAATGTATGAAAAATGGGTAGTTTAAAGTTAATGGTAAAAGATCTTTTTTATATGCGATTTAACCCTATTGATCATTCATCAGAGTGTTTGTTGAGGAGAATGATTTGGATTATGGTTATGAATAAGGTAAGGAACCTATAAATTTTGGGTGAACGGGAGTTTAAAATTTGAATGCTTGAGTTCAAAAATGGTGAATTTTATTACAAAATGATGTCCCCTGATGAAACCTTTGGGGAGAACTGGGTAGTGGGTATTACTTATGTTATCGATTCAACCCTTGTATGAGCGGTTTGGGGTAGTTAGAGTTCCCTAGTTTCAGAACTTGGATTTGGGGTTGTGAGACCTTGCTGGTTATGATATGGCATATGATTTGTGCTTAGGGCACCCTCGATAATGTTGTGGCCTTTGGTTCATGAGACATTTTTCGGTAAGGTGAGTGTGGAAATCTATGTTGGTCGTGATTGTATGAAGTTCATGATGTATGACGCCTGGGTTTTGGTGAATTCATGAGTAGGGACCTTGCGAGTTGTGTTTTGGATCCTAGAGATGATGTTTTTTTGTAGCATTGATGTATGTGTAAGGTTACCATTGCTGTGAAAACTAGAGTAAATGGTTTTTTAATATGCTAGGCACAATGAGTATTAGAATGGGGGTGAGAATTTCGATCATGATCTTTGCTTGGTTCATGACATAACTTGTGTGGTTTGGGAAGAGGACCAATGAATTTTTCTTATTATGTCTATAGTTTAGGGATTTAGTATCATTCCACCCTCAAGGTTACCTAAGAGAGAGGTCAAACGAGGTTCCTAGTTCTTTTGGGCGTGTGTCACATAGTTTGGTTTATTGGAACTTATCAGTGGGACATAGTGTAATGTCCTGGTTCCAGAAGCCACACAACGGGTGCCCCGAACCCGGTTAGTCACATAACCTCAAGTGAATTTCCCCAAATGCCAGAGGCTGTCGGATATCAGTGAGGGCCTAGGTCTAATAGTGTGGAAACTATACCCTCATTTGTCAAAGTGTAGCACAATGGAATAAAATATATAATCATACCAAAGTGGAATCAGTAGAAAATATAAACCAAAAATAGACAACAGAAGGAAAAGATAACTTGCAGTCATATAGATATCATGATGCAACATGTCACTAATTCTAAGAAATAAGCCAAAGTAGGAAACTACAATCTAATACAATATAGTACAGGGTAAAAAGTAAAACAAAACAAAACTAAAACAGTGCAATAGGAACACAACAACATCACAAGCCTAATCTCGGTCCCATGCTCTTCTACTCCTCTAGAACAATCAAGTTTCTGTATAGGGTCCCTTGCCCTTATCAACACCTGCAGAAATGTAATCTGTTTGGGCCCAAGACATGACCCAAACAGGGTGTGAGAAATAAATCCCAGTAGGAAACCACCAAAGGCCCGTGCCCAACTGTCAGTGAAAATGTGCAACAACAGTGTGCAATAATAAAATGCAGTAAAATAGGAAATACTCAAAAGTAACTATCTCTACTGGTTACATTTCCATTTTAATAATTATTTAACAAATCCAAGACTGTGCTTTAGCTTGGCAGGTACAACATAAGAAATCACCATAGTGAATATTCAAAGTATCCATTGTCCTCAGACATGAAAATCCTTACCCTCAGGCAAACAAAAACGAAACTCTCAGGTAACTAACATCAGGCATAACAAATATTTCCTCAGGTGTACGAGATGTTTCCCTCAGGCACAAAAGCTATTTCCCATAGGAATAATGAATATCACCCTCAGGCATGAGAAAAGTTTCCCTCAGGCTAAACGAAACACTGCCCTCAAGCTAAATAAAACACTTCGCTCAGGCTAAGCAAGTAACCAGGTTGAGCCCAACACATAAGCAACCAATTTAAATATGTTTCCTCTCAAGAAAACTCAAAAAATTCTATCATTAAGTCATACCCATGAGTATCATGGAAAAATGGCTAAACAAGGGAAACACACCCACGGGGTGGCCCTGGATCAAAGCAATGATCCCCCAAAAAACATTTTATACATGTTCATTAGATTATCTATGCAATTATAGATATCATAGCAGCTAAGGCCTCATCCATATGACACCCCGAACATGGGTGCATAACACAACGATACACAAAAAGAACTCAATAGTTGGAAATAAACACTAGACCACCTACCTCGATCTCCTCTGATCGATATACATGAACGACGCCTCTCGAAATAGCTGAGAAGGATGTAGATCTGGGATAAAAATTTATCCATTAAAACTCAAATAACTTCCCCTTAGGAAAGAATTGTAAGGAGAGACTCAATGATAGGGAAGGCCTTACCCACGTGGTCCAAACAATATTGTTGTTGGAAGAATCAGATTCTCAGTGAGCATTCAGGAGCTCCTCCAAGCCTTATCCATCTCTCTCGGTCCTCCAAACGAGTTTTGTACATACTCTGCCGAATGAGGGGGCTACTGCCTATTTTTAATGAAAAAACATAACTAAACAACATGTAATCTCAAGTACATGGCATGTACTTTCTTTTTAACTGTTCATTGGTGGCAACTCTTCACCGTCTTACGGTTCATCTGCCGACTGACTACATAGTGTGTTTTACCAAGTACACAACGTGTACTATCCGTTTTACTGTTCATCTGGCGGCTAGTATCCACCACCTTACTATTCACCTACTGTCTGATTACATGACGTACATTACTAAGTACATGGCGTGTAGTTAGTTTTTAAAACCTGAATCGCCGACAAGCCTACACACCCTGTATTCTCATCCCACACAGCCAAATTACACAGCATGTACCCATAAATTTGGGGTTTTCCCCCATTTTCCTTATTTTCTCAAAAACACTTAAGAAAAAAGGAAAAGAAGAAACCCATACCTCAAGAATAATAACCAGGTTCTTACACATAGAGAGTGTTACCCAGTTTTGGTATGGATTAGAGGGCTAAGTGGAAGATTGATAGTTGGTGATGCAACTCGAGTTGTGGTTACGTGTTGACAGTTTTAAGAAAATCAAGGGTGACCTCATGGTAGGTTAGCTGAGTGATGTGGTTCCCTTTGAATATGAAGCATAGGAGATGATTCAAAGGTGTAATTGAGATGTAATGAGTACCATCATTTTTCAGTAGACGATATAGTTATTCCTTGGTTTTTTTATAGGTCACCCTAGTGCTTATGATAGGATGTACAATTTTGTTTCAAAGGGTTGTATTGTATGGATGCCTGAACCGTCTATTTGGATAAAGAGGAATGGAGGTCTTGATATTTTTTTTCCTAGTGAAATAGACATGGGTGACTGAAGTGTGGTTAGATGATTTTGTTTTGAAGGTGTCACCCAAGGTGAGGGTGGTCATGTAGCTGAGCTTGTTTGTACGAATGGGTTTGTTGTGGGTGAGATGTTGAGAATTCCTTAGGGCTAATGAGGCTAATTGACCAACTAGTATAGTTAGATGACTAAGTGGGTATTGGAATATGCTAAGGTGATGGTTTGATTGTGCAAACTAATTTTGGTTTAAGAGTGGTTTTAGGAAAGTGTGAAATCATGAGGACTCTAATGATGTCCAGATGTGGGTGCATGCTAGTAAGGCACAATTTTGATCAGGATAATAATCCATTGTTCTCTATGAAACCAAGGTTGAAAGAATGGCTATGCAGAAGACCTTTTGTTTTATTGGTGTGGTGGACTATTGCGTTTTAGTTTATAACTATTAGGGGTGTATCGAAAGATCTCGAGGGTGTGGTAGAAGTAGTTCCATAAGAAACGTTGGTTCATGGTCACTTGGAAGATGGTCATGGGGCGGTGATGAGGCTTGGTTGGTAATCACACATGAGTGGTGGTGGTTAAGTGTTGTTGAGATGTATGCACTAGGGAAGCCTGATATCCTTGGATGATCATGATTCCTATAGTGGGAGGTGACATTAGCAATTGACATGTTTTTGGTGGTGTTCTTCGATAGCTTCTTAGCATACCTTAGTTGGTGACGATTATGCCAAAAATGTTGATATCATTATAGGTATGTTAACATGCTCTAGCTTTATACCAAGAAACTTAAATGTGTTTTGGTTGGATGAGGTACATCATGTTGTTTATGCTCATGGGGGTGGTATTTGTGGAGCTAGATGATGGGATGTACACCACTAATGGTTTTCGGGTGAGGTTCTCAGGATGGGTTGCATGTCAACAAACATTGTGGGTGTCATTCATAGAAGATGGATCCAAAATGAGGAGAAGCTCATTTACTTATTCTAGGGAAAACTATACAACCATTTATAAATTTTCAAGTTCAAAATGTGATCGAGTGTAAGTTGTGTGGTGGGAATCCATTATAGAGATTAATGAAAATGAAACTCCTATGGTGGGGAGCAATAAATCAGTCCTAGATATGGAGAGGATAATGTTGAGTTGATGTTGTGACACTGGGATTCCAATAAAAAACCTATGAGATGCATGTTGGGTATCTCAGGAAGGCCAGGTGGGCCTTGATTAAGGTGGTTGATTGAGAGAAGCATTGTCTTTGGGCTTAGGGTGGTCTTGAATGAAATTTGGGATTCCCATGTCTAGTGGAAAAAGGGGATGGTAAGACATGACAATGGTTTGTGGAAAGAGGGGTTGGGTTCTATAACTCCAACAAAATCGGAAGTAGATTTGGATAACTGTCATTTAGTGGTATTAGAATGTATTGAAGGTTGAGGTTACCTTGTACATGGGTTGTAGTGTCATGATAATGGAAGAGTTAAGCTGATCATTCTAGGTGAATCATCCAGGGATAGCTTGACTTAGCTAGGAGTGGGGGAAAAATATAAAAAATTATAAATCACCCTCAGAGGGGTTGTAATATTCATTATTCAAGTGTTCTGTTTCTTTTTCTGATTTCATTTATTTATTTTTTTGAGTTTTTTTCTTCTATATATAGTGTTGTTCTTACATCATGTTATGTTATTATTATATGTTATGCTGCTCCAATTCATGTTTTTCTTCCTTATGTTGTGTAACTTCTAACTTTAATTTTTTTGAATAACATATTTATTATTTATGTATCTTGGTGAGAAGTTTGATAGTTTTAATATTTTATTAGGTTTTTTTTATTTTCATATGAATATGTTTTAAAAACTTAAATTTATGGAGAAAGATAAATGTATTTTTGGAAATGTATAAATGATATTATGCAATCAAATTAGATAATAGATATGGAATATAAAATTAATACTATAATTATAAATATTTTGTATAATTAATTTTTAAATTGATATGTATAGTAAACCATAATTATTGTTGGTTTGGGTGTATCAATTTAATCATAATAGTAAAATTTTGATATTATTATTTTTCAATATATGTATTATACATGTATGAAAGTGTTGATATCCATTTATATGTGTTGTGGTGGTAATTTTTATAATTATCATTAATAATAATATGATATACCCTTTCATTCATATATTATAACAAATTAGTTATACATGTGTATTCAAATTTTATATCCAATTATATGTTTTATTAAACTGGCAGAGTTAATAAAGTGTAATAATATATATAGATATACATGTGATATATTATTATTATTATAATCATAATAATAATTATTATCATTATTATTATTATTATGAGTAGTTGGGAGATCTTCTAAGTGGTAAATTCAACCCATAATTCTACATATAACTAGTATTTTAATCATGAAATTCTCCATTGTGGGTGGGGGGGGGGTGATTTCTGAGCCATTTATGGATTATGTCATAGGTGACAACTCTGGAAGAGGTTCAAACCTAGGTATACAATGATTCAATGAATGAAATAGGCAAAGGTCTGTTAAGAAATGGCTAATGGACCTCTAGGTCATCAAATGGAGGGCCTTCGTGCTAGTAAAGTTTTAAAGAGATAATTTTTGAGTGATTCAACCCTTGGATGGGTGTGATCTACACTTTATGACCTAGAGGTGTGTGTTTTTTCATTTATTATAACCTTTAATATATATATATATATATATTATAATATACATTTGATGAAGCTATTTTTGATTTTTTGAATTGGTTTACTTAGTTGGTTTATTGTGTTTAGGACTAAACTTAATTATGTAACCCATCACCCTACTATATCTTTTACTTTCATTAATATATAGATCAGGAGTTTGTTTTTTCCAATCTAGTTGTTCAAATAGTTTCAATTAATAATAATAATTATAATAATAATATAAAAAATTATAAAAGGGTGACAAGGATTATCATTTTAAGATTAAAATGATCCTTGTAAACGATCTCCCTTGTTTTTCTAGTACAACACCAAAGAGAGAGGTGGTGAAATTTTTCCCTCCATCATTCTCTTTATATTCTCATTCAATTATTTTTGTTTTGATGTCTGTATGATATATGTACCACCTTCACATGGTATTTGTGACATCCCCATGTCACTATTGTATAAAATATAATATAATTATTAGTTATTTTGAATTATAAATTATTATGGATTTTATTTTTTTCATGATTACCACACAACTACCATATGTTTTGAATTACCCATGAAATCATTTTTATACATAAGGATTTATATCAGTCTAATTTTCATTTCTAGTGCACAGTTAATAAAAAAATGAAAAAAACCTTATGTTAAGGCTAAATATTAAATATGAATTTTATATAAAGAGGAAGTCATGCGATGGTACTTACATATAGAATTTTATTAGAAACTTTGTAGCATAAAGTTAGAACATGATTAATGAAAACCATGCAGCTTACCTTTACGTATGTTGATTAATTTTATATATGGGTTTCCCCATGGTACACTTTTTGTTCCAGATTGTGCAAGTTAATATAGTAACTGTGAAATGAATATTATGTATGGGGTGTTTTCTCATGTAACCTTCACATGGAATGTGCATGGTTTGGTGAATAATGTGAGGGGTAAAACATGATTCAAGTGGAGTCTTCATGATTATCACATGTTTTGGTAAATCATGCGATTAAACCATGTAATCTTCCTATAATTTTATGATGTGAATTAAACTATCTACCCCAGATAAATATAACCTTGTTTTTACATCCTTTTCCTATTTATTCATATTATTGGATTAGGGTTATCTCATTGGAACTTCCCTCTTCTAGTATACTTAAGTCTTTCCTTCTTGGATTTCAAGTGGATTTGGATGGAATACATCTATCTTATCTCTGTATCTTCCTCTATCTCTCTCTCCACTTTTCTAGTCTCTATTGGATTATTCTTCTCCGATGAAAACTAAAGGCTAAAATGGTTTAATTTAGGGTTTGAGATAAACTAATCAGGGCGATTTTGTTGTCATGGGATTTAAGAAGGAATCTTCCTTATTGGATAGGCTTCCATAATCAATAGAGAGTTTTTCCAATAATTGAGATAGGTTTTTGTGAAATTATTTTGTTTTTCATGTCATGTAATGATAGGGATTTATGAAATTAATTTCCTATTAAGATATAACTATATATAATACTCATGATATATTTGAAAAATGCTTTAAACTCTTATAATAAAGAGATTTTTAAGTAATTTTTACTATTTATTTTGAAAAAAATGTCATGTATTATAAGTTTTTGAATAAATTATTGACAGGATATTTAAAATTAATTTGAAGATCAAGGAATTATTTTGAACCTATTTTTATTTGTGAAGGATTTAACTCATGTTTTAAGGGTTTTTTAATTAAAGAGGTGTTTGGTGTTCAATTCACTCATATGGGAGGAAATATTTTTTTTCAAGGTGTCAAACCGTATTTAGTTTTTTAAAATATGTTTCTAACATTATTATATAAGTTAATTTTAAAGTCCCAGTTGGCATATTATAAAATATTTTTCTTTATGGTTGTCTCACCATTTTTATCACTTATTTTTTTATGAATTTTATATAGTTTTACCTTCCACTGGAGAAAAATAATTATAATTACTAATGTTTTTATAAGTATGAAATTGTTTTTTTCTTGAGATGCTATTTAAGGAATGATGAGGTTTGTTGTTTTTATTTTATTATTATTTTATGTGAATATTATATGTCTTATTGTTGCTCATATCCACATTAAAAATTTAATAGTAACCCTAGGAAGTGAAGTGGAAGACATGGAAATGTGCTACATAAGTATAAGGACTCGGCCTTATACATTACATAATATTGAATTAAATGAATAATTCACATTGAGGATCTTTTCAGGTTTAGAGTTTTAGAGAATTAGGCCATAACTATTACATAACAACTTTAATATTACATGTAGACACTACTACTCAGTATCCATTTTTTCATAAAATAAAAACTCTTAAAAAGAAACATGTCTAGTTCCATATTTTAGACAACATGAATTTTCCTTAATCCCATCCTTAACCCTATTCATCTTTAAGTCATGTGGAAAACATTTCAAAAACATGGGATGAGCATAAAAAGCTTAGTAAGGGTTATAAAATAAGGAAGGAAAACATTAGCTGATCAATAAATACAAATCAATAAAACTATACTTTTCAATCATAACATACCTTAAAAAATCATAAGATTTATGAATAACACACACAAATCATAAATCATAAAGGTTACTTATAAAATCCATATCAAACTTACATTGTAGATATCACAGCTACATAAGGAGTTACACTTGGAATACCCATCACAATATATTCCCTAAATCTCTTAGGAGAAACATCACATTTACCTCCGTCACATTACCCAATGCATTGGAGAGCTATCTCTGGCTCACCCGCCCTAGGTTTATCATGGAACCACCCGTATATGTAAACAATGCCGAATAACCATAACATATTCATAACACATAACACAATAATAAAGGGAAGATTGCATTTACACATTCCAAAAACAATATATCAACTCAAGATATTGAAATAAACAATGCTTTATCAAATCATTTTCAAAACCATTTAAAACATTTAATAAAGAGATTTTTGAATCAAAGTGTCCCATACCACTTTGAAGATTTTAAATGAATTATAATTTTAAAACATTAATGTCCATATAAATAAATCCTAAAAACCATTTTGAAAACATGAGAATTAATGAAAAATATTTAGAAGAATAAATCTTTAACACATTTAAAACAATATTTTAGTTAAAGAGTTTTTTAACAAAAAGAGAGATGCTTGAATACAAATAAATGAGGAATAACAATTAATCAAAACTTTATAATATCATGAGAATAAAGGTATTCATGATATAATATTTCAAAGGATAGTATATACACCATATAAGAGTGAATTGGTTCATAACAATAATGAAGTCTCAATGGAAATGTAAATTGAGATGAAATCACTTATAAAGACGGTACCCTTAAATTAAGGTTAAATCAATCACATAATTATGTGTGAAAAATATAAATACACCAAATATAAGTGGAAATTAAGTGTAAAACAATCAGATGTCATTCAAACATATTCATAGGATGACATATTCAATAAGTACAAGTTGAACCCAAAGAATTGAAATTGGCTTAAGAAGTTCCCTTGTAAAAATTTGATATCCTAACGACATCACTTTAAAATTCAGAAAATGAGTTGATGAGATAAAAATGGTATTTCAACACTTGGAAATAAAGTTTACATCAATAAGGATATAGAAGAAAATATCCCAATATAATAAGATGTAAATTAAAAGACATAACAAAAATAAGTCTTTTAAAAAGAGGAGGGTGAAAGGTTCCCTTACCGATTTGGTAACTTACAAAACATATGCCACATGAAAGAAGGATCATACAATGAAGATTTAAATACTCATAAATTAAAGTATATTATATAAAGAGTACAATAATGGTCAGTACATACATCACACAAAAGGAAATAGTGGCAAATATAGCATGAATCTCACGGGAATAAAAAGTGAGAAGAAACCCTTTACCACGTTGTAATCAACTGAGTCGTATGTGTAGAGAACCAAAGCTTGACGTACATAGAAATTACATTAATTTTTCAGAATACTCAATACATGAAAAATACTGATTTCCAAAGACAATATTAGTTTAGTGACTTTGGAAACTCAGAACATAATCTTCTAATCATGGTGAAAGATCTTCAACATCTCCCATAAAGATCTCCCCCTTTGGTTTTCTTACCTAAAACATTTCTTTACATCATGGGGAAAAGAAAACATAAAAATGGTGAGCTCAAATGCATAGTAATGGTAAACATGGAGAACATAAAACAATCCCTAAACATTTTAACGTAAAAACATGAACATAAAATCTAAACATCAAAATCCTAGGCAATGACATAAAACATGGCAGTACATAAGGAATAGATCATAAAGGAACATTAATCATGATAAATAACATGGGAAAAAAACATGTAATTGTGGAAAACCATTAAGCACATGTTATTATTTCCATATTAGCCAAGTAATTGCTGCCAAGACTATCATAGTGGACAAAGTCCATTACTGAACCGGGTTTACTTGCCATTCCAACCCTATATTACTGAACCAGATTTTACTTGCTATTCCAGCCATGTTTATCTCATGAGATATAAATATTTACCCAATGAATTGGAGGGAGATATATGTCTCACCCATATCATAATTAAATCATTCTTTCATGTGCCATAAAATAAACATAAATCATTC
The DNA here is from genome assembly GCA_963277665.1 of Viscum album. NCBI lineage: Eukaryota > Viridiplantae > Streptophyta > Magnoliopsida > Santalales > Viscaceae > Viscum > Viscum album. The sequence continues at coordinate 1,650,054,809 of OY728131.1, read as the reverse complement.
ATCATAACCCAAAGAATAATATGGGTTTCATAAATATCATCCCATCATAACATAATCCATATAGAATAAATGGATATCATTTCATCTTAAAAAAAATGAAACCATGTAAATCATAGACACATTATACTTTAATCATAAACATATTAAATAATTTCACCTTATATGGAAAATAGTTTTGATAAAACACTTGAAATGAATTCTTGAGGAAAACATCCTTTTATCTTCAAAATCATTTTCTTTTCTCAAAATTACATGAAATTTTAAAATAAAAGGATTTTGTTGAAAATAATCATGAAATTGTGTTGAGTAAGCTTAATGTAAATAAGGCGTTATGAAACCATAAAAATACATTTAGTCCATATAAGTTAAAAAAAAATTCTCCTCGTACTTTTACCGAAAAAAGTCAAAAAGTAACTCGTATGGTAAACAAAAGAAATATTCCTTCCATAATACAAAGTAAAAGTAAAATATGGGTAAAAATTACTTTAAACATACATTTAATAATATTAAACACTTTATGAAAAACATTTTTGTTGAAAAGGATGAAAAATATAACCCCAGTCAATACTTACGAATAAATAATCTCGGATAAGAACGAGATTGGAATAATTATCCCTTACCTTATGTCCAATTTCTTCTGTATGTGTCCGAGACTCCTGTATAGTGGGTTTAAACATATTATTAAATTGTAAAATAACCATAATAATATTTATGTTATCATATATGATTCACTTACGACTTTATATTACCTATTCATTTGTCAATTCCATGTTAAAGTAGCGTTTTGGGTAAAATCGTTTCATTTATCGTCCGTGTTTTGACTTGTAATTATTCATATGATTACCTAGATCATGATTACTTAATTCATTAATGTAAAACATAATATATATATAATATATATTAATAATATATGTATATATAATAGATCAATAAATGGAAAGAAATACACCATTCAAGGAGACGGTAGGCCGTACGTACGCATGAACACTGTTTTCGTTTCCTTATTAAATTGAATGGAAGTAAGTAAATAACATATACATAAATCCAGTATCATTAATATGTCATATATTTAATGATTATTTATTATATATACTTTATAATCATTCTTGAATGGTTAACTTGGAGAATGAATCTCATCGCATCGTGGAGACGGTAATTCGTACGTACACACAAGCAATGATACCTTTCCCATAATTATTGAATGGAATTAGCTTGGATGATATAATATCTCAGATTTAGTATCATGTTATAATAACCATATATAGTTATTCTTTACACTATTATACCCATCCAAGTAAGGTGGTGGTGTAAAAACAGATTACACCACAGCGTGGAGATGGTATTCCGTATGTACGCACATGCAGTGATTTTATTTTCCGTAGGATGGATAGAAGGTGAAATAGAGTTGGTTCATATTTATAATAACATATAAGTATATTAGTGATACTTATGTTATTACTTTATTATTAAACAACATAATAAGAGGAAGTAGAAGAAGAAATGAATTTGAAAGAATCAGTAAACGATATTACCTCTTCTTCGACGCGCCTCTTCTAAAACTTCTCTTAGGGAACTAAAGTTCATTTTTGAAGAACAAAAAGACCTATAGTATGTTTATAGGGAAGTGGAGAAGATAAATGGGTAGGGGTTGTCTGATCTGGAAGGCTCAATGTGGTGTGAGGAGGAGAGGGAGGAGGTGCCCTTTTATAAGAGAGGAGAGGGGCACTTTTGGAAACCTCTAAAATATTAATTTATAATAAACTCAAACCCCACTTAAAACCTACAAAAATGACTCAAATATGAATATTAGATGAGATAGGGTTGTAATATCATCAACCAATAAAATTTAGACATGTTGGTAATTTATTTTAAACCTCACCAACTTGATTTATCCTTATTTAATCAATTTAATTTTATTTGTGGAAATAATATTCTAAATTTTAAATTATTCTAAATAATTACTTATGTGTTTTGAATTGTCTATAATTTTATACTTTATGATATTTTAGACCATATAAATTTAAATTTATAATTTTTAAATATTTTTGTGATTTTTAAAATATTTAATAATATGTTATGTTTATAAAATAACAATAGTATCAATTTTGACACTATTCATTTATTTGAATTTAAATAAAATCCACACAGAGGATATATTAGAAAAAAAATATTTAATAGATTCCTAACATGTAATATTAATCTAAAAAATTCATGGAGAATATTAATTTTTTCATATAACATTTATTTTAATATTTTTAAAACCATTTATTTGATATTTCCCTTAATAAAATAATTACTACAACATTTTTATATAATTATTTAACATAATTATTTGTTGAATAAAAATTAAAAATAAAATAAAATGATCCATATAAATATAATATATTCCATAATAATACTTTTACTAGAATTTATCATCTAAAAATCACAATATTTAAATTGTTATATTTATTAAATTATGAAGGTGACAACTTTGACATAATTTAAAATAAAATAATATAAGTGTCATAATCACATTTATAAGGATCCAAATGGTAAAATATTCTACCATTGGATGATTATGGATTACATGTACATGGCCAATAAGTTTTGGTCATGTTTTTGGGCCTTTTATGGGTATTATTAGTTTAATAAAAACTATATTATTGATTTTTCACTAAATAAATAATTTCTGCATCATTAATGTATAAGATATTAAGGTAATTATATATTTTTTAAAAATTACAAATAAATTACCATGATAAATAAAAAAAAATTATCTTTAAAATGAGTATTTATGACCAAATTTATATTCTATTTATACTTATATTAAAAATAATGTAATTATTAAAGTTTGAGTGAGACATATTTCACTTTAATTTAAATAAACTAAATTAATGGTTTTAATCACATAAAAGTGAGTTCTAATAAATATAATTTTGACCCAAGTATATTTTAGGATGAAATATAATAATCCAATTATATTAAGAAAAGTGTTAGGGTAATTTTATAACATTATTTTTACCCTTAATTACCTAATTTACCTTTAACTGTGGTAAATAAAATTTACCATAGTTACTATTCATAATGCCAAAAAATAAAAAGTAGACTATTAAAATAATTTGTACCTAATGATTCAAAATATGGAATCCATTTTTCCAAATTCAAAACACAAAATATGTAGTAATTAATTTAAATGTAATCCTATTGTCGAAAAAATGGGTTTTTATTTAAAACATTGCAAAAGATTGAAATGTTTTTACCTATGAATTCAATGTAAAATTAATGATAATGACATAAATTATATTAAATGGTAAAAATATATTCTCTTTATACTTTAAAACCATTCAATATTATAATTTAACCATATAAATTATCTTAATGAAAAAAGTTGTTTTTAAATAAAATTTAGCGTGTTTTTACTATTCATCAAAATATGAACGTTATCAGAAAAATAACAAAACTTTATCCAACTTAAATTTTTATATCCTGATTCAGAAGAAGAAGTTTATTTTGTAAAATTGAACTTATAAAATTGTTAAAAATTATATTTTAAATGGGTGCGACTTCAAAAGGCAGCAAAACTCCATTTTTTGAAAAATACTTATTTTACCTGAAAAATTTATTTTGTTCTCATACAATGTTCTAAAATATGTGTAAGATGAATTATTATGTAATAAAATTAAAAATTTAGTTAATACTATTCATAATGGATAGTTCATAATAATATTATAACAATATATCATTGTTTAGTGAAACTCGGTATTGCGTACAACACATGCTATGGAGGAAGGTCGCTCTTGCGTGTAATGTAAGACAAGTCAAGGTTGTGTGTAGGGAAATCTTCCTTTGGTGTTGCGTATAACATACTCAAAATATAGTTCAGTTATACCTTGATCAAAATCAATACTTGGTGTTGTGTAAAATGAATTTTATTCGAAAGAACTTGAAATTGTGTGCATCACAAGCCAAGAATAGTATTGCGTATACTGCAAGCTAATACAGTGTTGTGTATAGTGCAAGCTAATATTGGTGAAGCTTACAACAAAAGACAACAAAGAAATTAAAAATAATAATTCTCATAAAATTTCAGGGTGTTACATTCTACCCCCCTTAAAATGAATTTCCCCCTTGAAATTTGTCGGGGTTATAAATGGTTTTCTACTTGAAAGTTTCTTTCATAGAAACACACTTCATAAAAAGGAATACTAAAACATCATTTTAAAAAAGAACGTTAGAAAAATAATGGATACCCAAAGTAACTTATCACTGGATTTCCACATAGGAGGATATAGGTGAAAAATATGGATATGGAAGAGAAATCTAACCATCATTTTTGGATGAAGAGTGGTAGAGAACATGACTATGAAAATGCCAACAATCACAAAGCCATAAATTTGTGATGATCTAATGTACCATCTGATTCATCAGATATGAGGGTAATAGGACAACATTTTTGGTTTTCAAGATCATTTCTCTAATTTTGACAAATTTTTTAATTAAAATAAAAACTTACTTGATTTTGGTATAATCTCACTGTTGTTTGTGCCTTGAACAATTTTCACTTCAGCGCTTAAAGAAATGAAGCTGAATTTGTCTTCTGTGAAGTGTTAGAAAATCATGCGATAGAATGATAGGTCATTCCATCTATCTCAAACATAAGGTTAGCAAAAGTTATATACATAAGTCCATCTTATGGTGAGATTAATCATACGTGGTTCCAAAAATGGACTTATACTTCATCTATCATACCGATTAATAAAATAAAACTAGTTTCTACTAACCAGGGACTTTTTCTAATCCAATGGTAGGCGATAAAGGCTTGTCGCACTTTGGTTTTGGGTTTGATTCCCACAACCTTGTCCGACGTGACGGGTTTTTTCCTTTTCTATAATTTTCCTTTTTCTAAAACTACATTATTATAACATTCCAGAAATAATATCGAAAAAAGGTTCTATCCTTAAAAAAATATTATCTTTTGTCCAACATAATCCATTTAAAATATTTAGGCTTATACAAAATACTTCTATCCAAGCTCATAGTATAAAGACGACGATTACTAGAAATTCCATCAACCAAGCATGTGAATACCATCATTTATCCCCCGTATATCATAAGATATATCTTGTTGGTCACATTCCAAATATGTGAATACCTTAATCATATATTCTCTTGAAACATTAATTACCATAGAACCTTAGTGAAAACATGAATTCTATCAAAAGTTAACTCTTTACACATACCAAAATCCCAAAATTTCTATATACTCAAACCATGGTATCACTTTGTCCTTATATCAGTCATGAGATCATTAATAATATCAAAAATATTATTTTCTCCTTATCCCTTCATTATGCGCATATCATCTGCTTTCCAAAAATATTTCAATCACATTTCATGGTTACCAGTACCATATTCTTATGGAAAACCACAATGGACCAATACATAGATATTTCAATATACCATAAAAGTATCTCAATAACATTATTCTTTAATTCAAATACATAAACCATTCAATCCATCCTCTTTAATGATTGGCATGGAATAGGTCCTTCCTTGATTTAGAAGTAACCTCTTAGGTCAGGGCATTGAGTTGGGTAATGCCCATGTTCTCCACAGATAAGACATTGAAATCCATAATAGTCTATCACTCTATGACCCTTTTCCCCACATAGAAAACATCTTCCCCTCTATTTTAGGTATCCCTAAAGGTTATTCTTCCCTTCTTTATAAATCTCAATCTTCCTTTCTCTATGCTCCTCACCATGCGAACATGCATAAAAGTCCATCTTCCTCTTATTTGATGAATTAGGAATACCACTAAAGTTCACCTTGTTAATCATACATCGCGATGTCTGATTCAGCATAATCATAATATATTTATCTCCAGGCATTATTAAATTATGCTACTCATAGTCACCAATTTGTCCATCGGATTCAATGTTAACCCAATTCTATCTGGTTCCCTCCATTAACTAAAACCAGAAACCATTGTGTAAGAAACATTTAAAATAACAAGGAACCGCATAATCATAAAAAGTCACTTATTGGATGTATAACTTATGACACCTTCTTTAACCTATGACAACTTAGGTTCACCCTAGGTTATTCATGATCATCAACATAATTCTATGACTGTAACCTATATTTATACTAAACCATAGAGACATGAATAGACATACCTTAGAAATATCTCTAGGGATCTCACTAAAGTTTTCGCATCCTAGTTTATAAAGGTTAACTGAACGTTCGCTCTGATACCAACTGTAGAGACCCAAAGATTGAATTACATAGAAATTACATTAATTTTACGGAATACTTAATACATGACAAAAACATATGCCTAAAGATCGTATTAGTTTAGTGTCTTTGGAAACTCGGAACATAATCTTCTAATCATGGTGAAAGATCTTCAATATCTCCCATAAAGATATTCCCCTTTGGTTTTCTTAACTAAAACCTTTCTTTATATCCCAAGGAAAAAAAACATAAAAAGGGTGAGCTCAAATGCTCAGTAAGGGTAAACATAGAGAACATAAAACAATCCACAAACATTTAAATGTAAAAACATGAACATAAAATCTAAACATCAAAATCATGGGAAATGACATAAAACATAGAAGTACACAAGGCATAGATCATAAAGGAACATTAATCATGATAAATAACATGAAAAAAAACATGGAATTGTGGAAAACCATTAATAACTTGTTATGATTTCCATAGTAGCCAAGGCATTGCTTCCAAGACCATCATAGTGGACAAAGTCTATTACTAAACTGAGTTTACTTGCCGTTCCGGCCCTGTATTACTGAATCGGATTTTAATTTATGTTCCATCCATGTTCATCTCATGAGATATAAATCTTTACCCAATGAATTGGAGTAAGATATAAGTCCCACACATCTCATAATGAAATCATTATTTCATGTGCCACAAAATAAACATAAATCATTCATCGTAACCCAAAGAATAATATGGGTTTCATAAACATCATCTCATCATAACATAATCTATATAGAATAAATGGATATCATTTCATCATAAAAAAATGAAACCATGTAAATCATAGATACATTATACTTGAAACATAAACATATTAAATAATTTCACCTTATATGGAAAATAGTTTTGATAAAACACTTGAAATGAATTCTTGAGGAAAAAATCCTTTCTTCTTCAAAATCATTTTCTTTTCTCAAAATTCCATGCAATTTTAAAAGAAAAGGATTTTGTTGAAAATAATCATGAAACTGTGTAGAGGAAGATTCATGGAAATAAGGCGTTATGAAACTGTAAAAATCCGTTAATGCTGTATAAGTTAAAAAAAACATCCTCCTCGTACTTTTACCGAAAAAGTCAAAATGTAACTCATATGGTAAACAAAAGAAAGATTCCTTCTATAATACAAAGTAAAATTCAAAGAGGGGTAAACATGACTTTAAACATACATGGAATAATATTAAACACTTTATGAAAAAATGTTTTATGGACAAGGATGAAAAATATAACCCCAGTAAATACTTACGAATAAATAATCTCAGATAAGAACGAGATTGGAATAATTATCCCTTACCTTATGTCATATTTCTTATTTATGTGTCCGAGACTCCGGTATAGTGGGTTTAAACATATTATTAACTTGTAACAGAAATATAATAATATTTATGTTATCATATATGATTCACTTATGACTTTATATTACCCGTTCATTTGTCAATTCCATGTTAAAGTAGCATTTTGGGTAAAATCATTTCATTTATCATCCGTGTTTTGACTTATAATTATTCATATGATTACTTAGATCATGATTACTTACTTCCAGAATGTAAAACATTATTTATATATAATATATATTCATAATATACATATATATATAATAGATCGATAAATGGAAAGAAATACACCGTTCATAGAGACGGTAGGCCGTACGTACGCATGAACGCTGTTTTCGTTTCATTATTAAATTGAATGGAAGTAAGTAAATAATATATACATAAATACAATATCATTAATATGTCATATAATTTATGATTATGTATTATATATACTTTATAATCATTCTTTAATGGTTAACTTGGAGAATGAATCTCATCGCGTCGTGGAGACGGTAATCCGTACGTACGCACGAGCGATGATATCATTCCCATAATTATTGAATGGAATTAGTGTGGATGATATAATATCTCAGAATTAGTATCATGTTATAATAATAATATATATATTTATTATTTACACCATTATACCCATCCAAGTAAGGAGGTGGTGGAAAAACATATTATACCACGGCGTGGAGACGGTATTCTGTACGTATGCACGCGCGGTGATTTCGTTTTCCGTAGGATGGATAGAAGGTGAAATAGGTTTGGTTCATATTTATAATAACATATATGTATATGAGTTATACTGATGTTATTACTTTATTATGAAACAACAAAATAAGATGAAGTAGAAGAATAAATGAATTTGAAAGAATCGGTAAAGGATATTACCACTTCTTCGACACGCCTCTTCTAAACCTCCTTTTAGGGCACTAAAGTTTGTCTTTGAAGAAGACCAAGAACTATAGTATGTTGATAGGGAAGTGTATAAGATAAATGGGTAGGGTTTTCTTATGCTTTAAGGCTCAAAGTGGTGTGAGTAGGAGAGGGAGGAGATGCCCTTTTTTAAGAGAGGAGAAGGACACTTTTGGAAACCTCTAAAATATTAATTTCTAATAAACTGCAACCCCACTTAAAAACCTCCAAAAATGACTCAAATATGAATATTATATGAGATAGGGTGGTAATATCCTTAACTAATAAGATTTAGACATGTTGGTAATTTATTTTAAACCTTATCAACTTGATTTATCCTTATTTAATCTATTTAATTTTATTTGTGGTAATAATATTCTAAATTTTAAATTGTTATAAATAATTACTTATGTGTTGTGAATTTTCTATAATTGGATACTTTATAAAATTTTAGACCATATAAATTTTAATTTATAATTTTTAAATATTTTTGTGATTTTTAAACAATTTAATAATATGTTATGTTTATAAAATAACAATAGTGTCAATTTTGACACTATTCATTTATTTGAATTTAAATAAAATCCACACAGAGGATATATTCGAACCAAAATATTTAATAGATTCCTAACATGTAATATGAATCTAAAAAATTCATTTATAATATTAATTTGTTCATATAAAATTTATTTTAATATTTTTAAAACCATTTATTTGATATTTCCCTTAATAAAATAATTACTACAACATTCTTGTATAATTATTTAACATACTTATTTGTTACATAAAAATTAAAAATAAAATAATATGATCCATATAAATCTAATATATTCCATAATAATACTTTTAATCGAATTTATCATCTAAAAATCACAACATTTAAATTTTTATATTTATTAAATTATGAAGGTGACAACTTTGACATCATTTAAATTAAAATAATATAAGTGTCATAATCACATTTATAAGGCTCAAAATGGTCAAATATTCGACCATTGGATGATTATGTATTACATGTACACGAAAAATAAGTTTTGTTCAGGTTTTTGGGCCTTTAATGGGTATTATTAGTTTAATAAAAACTATATTATTGATTTTTCACTAAATAAATAATTTCTGCATCATTAATGTATAAGCTATTAAGGTAATTATATATTTCTTAAAAATTAAAAATAAATTTCCATGATAAAGAAAAACATTTTATATTTAAAATGAGTATTTATAACCGAATTTATATTCTGTATAACCTTATATTAAAAATAAGCTAATTATTAAAGTTTGAGTGAGACATATTTCACTTTCATTTAAATAAAATTAATTAAAGGTCTTAATCACATACAAGTGGGTTCTAATAAATATAATTTCGACCCAAGTATATTTTAAGATTAAATATAATCATCCAATTATATTAAGACAAGTGTTAGGGTAATTTTATAATATTATTTTTACCCTTAATTACCTAATTTACCTTTAACTGTGGTAAATAAAATTTAGCATAGTTACTATTCATAATGCCCAAAAATAAAAATTAGCCTATTAACATAATTTATACCTACTGATTCCAAATATGGAATCCATTATTCCAAATTCAAGACACAGAAGATGCAGTAATTAATTTAAAATTAACCCCGGTGTCGAAAAAAAACGGGATTTTATTTATAACATTGCAAAAGATTGAAATATTTTTACCTATGAATTCAATGTAAAATTAATGATAATGAAATAAATTATATTAAATGGTAAAAATATATTCTATTTATACTTTAAAACCATTAAATATTATAATTTAACCATATAAATTATCTTAATGAAAAAAGTTGTTTTTAAATAAAATTTTGCATGTTTTTACTATTCATCAAAATATGAACGTTATTAGAAAAATAACAAAACTTTATCCAACATAAATTTTTATATCTTGATTCACAAGAATAAGTTTATTTTGTAAAATTGAACTTATAAACTTGTTAAAAATTATATTTTAAATGGGTGATCCTTCAAAAGGCGGCAAAACTCCATTTTTTGAAAAATACTTATTTTACCTGAAAAATTTATTTTGTTCTCATACCATGTTCTAGAATATGTGTAAGGTGAATTATTATGTAATAAAATTCAAAATTTAGTTAATACTATTCATAACGACTAGTTCATAATAATATTATAACAATATATCATTGTTTAGTGAAACTCGGTATTGCGTACAACACACGCTATTGAGAAAGGTCGCTCTTACATGTAATGCAAGCCATGTCAGGGTTGTGTTTAGAGAAATATTCCTTTGGTGTTGCATATAACATACTCAAAATAAGGTTCAGTTATACCTTGATCAAAATCTACACTTGGTGTTGTGTAAAATGAATTTTATTCAAAAGAACTTAAAATTGTGTGCATCACAAGCCAAGAATAGTGTTGCATATACTGCAAGCTAATATGGTGTTGCGTATAGCGCAAGCTAATCTTGGTGAAACGTATAACAAAATACAATAAAGAAATTAAAAAGAATAATTCTCATAAAATCTCGGGGTGTTACAGTATGAACCGAAGTTAATATCCACCAAAATAATAACATAATATCATGAATATAATGATAATCATGATAATATATATATATATATATAAAATGGTAGTACAAAATATATCACATGAAATCAATAAGTGGCGAGCAATGGAAATATCACAGAATTACAAGTGAGATAAGAAATCCCTTACCTCGTGTCCGACTTGACTTGTTTGTTCCTTGTTCTTCCTGAATAATAAACTAAAGTTAATTTCTACTTTCTTAAAAACCTTTTTCAAGTTTATTTTTCTTTTTATATCTCTTATTACCAAGTTATAGATATTATGCAATCATTTAAGTTAATAATGGTTATTTTGTTGATATTTGGTACTTGAGTCAAAAATAGACTTCTTATAATTACAAGATATTCACATATTCAAAAGTTGATTATATCCAGAATTATAGTCATGATTTAGATATCATATATATCATATAAATCCATTATATACTTGTATTTTATAATAGTACATAACATTTGGAGGTAAAAAATGAAATGCACCGTTCATGGAGACGATAAGCCGTACGTACGCATGAACGCTACTTTCATTTATATTTATTATTTTAATGGAATTAAAACATAATGATACATAGGTATATTATAATTCCATTATAATATCATATATAATATCATTAAATCCATCCTTTATACGTCCCACATATGGAATTAACGAGTCATATCACTTTGAGGGGGCGGTAGTCCGCACTTCCTCAATTGAAATTATCGCGTTTACCCATAATGGAAACCATAAAGGTATGATATAAATGGAAAATACAGAAGCATAAGAAAACATAAAAATAATATATATCATATATAAATACAGTGCCATCCTAATGGCCACCATGAGAGGCGGTAGGAGGTAATTGAACAATCATCGTTTTGTGAGGCGTTAGTTTTCCATCTAAAGAAAAATTATGTTCTTCACCCATTAGATGGAGGTGTGTGTAAGTTTAGTTCGAATCCTTTGCATAAAAACATCCTAGTATATTTACGATACTTTTTTTGTTATAAAATAAGGGAATAAAAAGATTTTAGGAGTTTGAGAAGTAAAATAAAAGAAAAGAAGTTAATAGAAACCATTACCTTTAATTTGGGTAACTCCCTTTATTTTGAACCAAAATGGTTTTTTGAAGTGCCTTCTTCATAAGGTAAGGCTTCTAGGTGTAAGAGAGGGAGGTAGGGAGATTAATTGGGCATAATTTGGATGATCTAAAAGGCTTGAGAGGTGTGAGTAATTGGTTATAAGTGGTGTCCTTTTATAAGGGGGAGGAGGGGCTCTTTAGGAATGTGTGAAAATATTATTTTATTATATAATGATATTCGGTTTATAAAGGTCAAAAAATAATTAAAGTCGAAGATAATATGACTCATACTTTAAATAATATCATCCAATAGTAATTGGACAGGTTTTGGATTATATTTTAACCATTATAGTCTTATTTATTTAAACCATTTATTAATGAGGTAAATACTGCATCATTATTGTGTCATAAATAGTTTAAATTATTTGATGTCTAAAAATTATAAAAAAAATACCATGATATATAAAATCATTGTATCTTTCTAATGAATATTTATAGTCGAAAATATAATTTATATAACCCCTTTTAAAAATTAATTTACTAAAAGATATTTGCTTTTGTCATTTTTGCCTTTACTTTTAGTTAATTATTCTAAATTGTCATTATCACTCCCAAGTGTCTCAATGGAGTCCAAAAATAGGCCCAAAGATGACCATGGTCGTAAATAACTCAACCAATAAGGTTTGGACAAGTGTTAAGGTAATTTTTAATTATTATAATATCATTTTTACCTTGAATTACCCTATTTATCTTTAACCGCGGTAAATAAAAGTAAAAAGTTAATATTCACCAAAAAATATTTTCATCTTATTGAACCATATTTTACTTATTAATAACAACCATGTATGTAAAATTTTTAAAATTCAATTTATAGAAGCAGTAAAATTTAATTTAAATGAAAAATTCAGTTTTTTAACTACTACTATGTGGTTTCACTATTCATCAAAAATTGAAGTTTTTTAGAAAAATACCAAGAATTCAGCCTAAGATATATTTGTTATTCCAAATTCAAAAATTATGTCTATTTTAACAAATTAAAAACATATAATTTTTATTAATTAATTTAAAATTAATTTCTGTTTTCAAAACAAATAGCGTGTTTTTAAGAAACAATATCTATCAAAATATTGACACTTACTAATATCCAATTTCAAAGTGAAATTAATTCAAATGACCAAAATTGGATTAAATGGTAAAACTATATTCTAACTAAACTTTAAAAACAATTAAAAAGATAATATAACAATATAATTAAATTAGATTAGAAGGTAGTTTTGAATTAAAATACAATATTTTTCACTATTCATTAAAAAATGAACTTTATCAGAAAAATTCCAAAAACTTAAACAAAGTAAATTCTGATGTCCCCATTCTAAATAAGGATTTTATTTAGTCAAATATAATGTATTAAAGTGACCAAAACTATATTTAAAGAGGGTTCACCATTAAAAGGCGGTTAATCAACCTTTTAATGTAAATTATGCTTAAAATTAGATTCATTCACATTTTAAGCCTCTAAATTTTATTGGATAAATGTAAATACATTTAACAAACATGTATAATCATATTGTAGTTAGTTTTGTTCATTCCCTCCAATACAAGGGCTAGACGTTAACTACCATTTAAAATAATATTATTATATTGTTAGTGTGCAATGTAAGATTTCAAAGAAACCCATTGTTGCCTATCGGGTACGCTATCGAACATAGCATCTCCTTTAAAGTAATATTAATATTTAATTCAAAAATATTAATAAATATGAAAATTTATTATTCTTTATTTACCTGTGATGTTACATACTTCCCCCCTTTTGGGAATTGCGTCCTTGCAATTAAAAAAAATGGGCTCGGAAGCTTCATTGAAAGTCCCACATTGGAAAAAGCGTCAGTAAAACTATCACTTTAAAAGAAAGAAAGAGAAGTAAAAAGGTCACCCGAGTTAACCCATACAAGGATTCCATGTGAGAAAACATGGATATAGAAGAGAAAACAAACTGTCAAGTTCTGATATAGAGTGGTAGAAAACATGATTAGGATAAAGTTAACCACTAGAAAATCACAAACATGTGATGGGTTAAATAGTCTTTGATTCCCCAGTAGAAAAAGTTAATAGACAAAGTCTTTTTTTTAAGTTAATTTCCATAATGTTTAGGAATTTATTTATGAGATTAACTAAAAAAATAAGGAAACATACTTACTTGTCATGTAGACTTTCATACTTTACTAAATTTCTACCACAGACACATCTTTTCTCCCAACGATGAGTATTCAAACTGACTTGGTCACATCAAAAGCAAAAGAATCAACTTCTAGAGAATCACATAATCTAAAAAAAGATATATATTTCCCATGTATTAGACCTTAACCAAAACCAAAATTGGTTAGTAGAAGATCAAATAATCCCCAAAAAGTATAATCTTTTACAAAAATAAAAACTGCACTTAATCTCAAAAATTTGTCAAACAATACCCAAAGTTCAACCAAGACCATTCAATAAACAATTGTCTATAAAATTCTTCAAATTAATCCAAACTAAGATTGAAACTGAGATAAATCTTAACATTTATCTTCAAATAACATCAGTTACTCTTAAAGTCTCATATTGTAAAGTAACTAACCTAATCACATATTATCCATGATAGGTTAATCATTTCCATAGATAACCCAAAATCAACTTATTATTGATTCTTAAAATCATCTAACTAAAAAGAATTAGTCATACTAACCAGGTACTTCACATAGTCCAGTGGTAGGAGATAAATCCCAATCGCACTTTGGTTGTGGGTTCGATTCCCACATCTTTGTCCGACGCAATGGGTTATCATGCGGTCTACGTGTCGTCCTTTTTCAAAAACTATATAATTTTATAACATTACCTAAAATAGGTAAATTCATAAAAAATAACCATAACATATTTTAACCACAAATTTTATCTAATAACTTTCATTTTGCATCCCAAAATGTATTAACCTGTAATTTCTTCCAATTCAAGGATCATATAAACCCAAATGGTTCTTTATAACTATATCCAAAAAAGAAAAGATAATTATTCATTGAATAAAATTTTCATATATCAAACTTCAGGGCTACACATACTATAAAAAGTCTTCTAATGTAATCCCATCATCAAAAGATCCTTAATACTTTTAAGCATTTCACTATCCTAAAATCTACTATAACTCTTGAATCCCTTATATGTTGACTTCATACTCATTCAATGTTCTTCATGATCCATTATCCATTCCTTTCCAACTTATTCTGAAATACTTATTTCCTAAAAACATAATCATGAATCATATCCTAAGATTCAATAATGTCAAAACATATGTTAAGAAATAATCCATACCTTTCATTGGTCATTGTCAGTTTATTCATCCTCAATCGGAATGGAATTAGGTATTGGTAAACATATATTTGTACGATCATGGTGATCCCATTTCCAAAAAATCTTCATAGGAAATCTATTTGTATAATGACCATTCAAACCACATTTAAAACATTCAATTGATCCCTTAGAAAGAACTTCTTTCCCTTTCCTAGATTCAACTGGATGCTTCCTTTTTCCAGGGCTGGTTCTTGCTTTATGACCTTCACTTACACATCTATAACATCTTCTTGTCCTTTTGAAACATTTTCCTATGTGTTTCTTTCCAAATTCTTGACACATAGGTTTTTGAATATACTTACCTTTATGATTATTACTTGAAATTCCATGGGGATTTGTTTATCGCATATAAGATGTCTTATAAAAATCACCAAGGTTCAGGTGGTCAATCATGACTCCAGATAGTTGGTTAAGAATAACCTCAAGATTTCTCATTGTATCTCCCATTTAATTCAATTGCTCATTCAGAAAACCATCACAGTTTTCTTCACATCCATTGTTACTTTGATGCTTGCTAGATCCACCCATTGACTAAAGCCAAAAAGGTAAGTGTGAGTATATTAGTAAAATCATCATATAATATCTTATGATGAGGGTAAATACTAAGATATATTTATTCATGTTATCTTAAAATCATTAACTTTATCTAAAATAACTATGAATCTTTCTAAAATCCTAACCATTATGTTAATGTCACTTATTCTTAAAGAACACCCTAACCTCTAAAGTTATCTAAACCGACCTATGATACCAACTATAAGGACCCAAACTTATACATTACGTAATATTGAATTAAATGAATAATTCACATTGAGGATCTTTTCAGGTTTAGAGTTTTAGAGAATTAGGCAATAAATATTACAGAACAACTTTAATATTACATGTATACACTACTACTCAGTATCCATTTTTTTTCATAAAATAAAAACTCTTAAAAAGAAACATGTATAGTTCCATATTTTAGACAACACGACTTTTCATTGATCACATCCTTGACCCTATTCATCTTTAAGTCCAATGGAAAACATTTCAAAAACTTGGGATGAGCATAAAAAGCTCAGTAAGGGTTATAAAATAAGGAAGAAAAACATTAGCGCATAAATAAATAAAAATTAATGAAACTATACTTTTCAATCATAACATACCTTACTAAATCATAAGATTTATGAATAACACACACAAATCATAAATCATAAAGGTTACTTATGGAATCTATATCAAACTTACATTGTAGCTATCATAGCTACATAGGGAGTTACACTTGGAATACCCATCACAATATATTCCCTAAATCTCTTAGGAGAAACACCACGTTTACCTCCGTCACGTTACCCAATGCATTGGAGAGTTATCTCAGGCTCACCCGCCCAAGGTTTATCACGGAACCACCCATATACGTAAACAATGCCCAATAACCGTAACATATTCATAACACATAACACAAGAATAAAGGGAATATTACATTTCCACATTCCAATATCAATATATTAACTCAAGATATTGAAATAAACAATGATTTATCAAATCATTTTCAAAACCATTTAAAACATTTAATAAAGAGATTTTTGAATCAAAGTGTCCCATACCACTTTGAAGATTTTAAATGAATTATCATTTTAAAACATTAATGTACATATAAATAAATCATAAAAACCATTTTTAAAACAATTACATTAATGAAAAATATTTATAAGAATAAATCTTTAACACATTTAAAATGATATTTTAGTTAAAGAGTTTTTTAACAAAAAGAGAGATGCTTGAATAAAAATAAATGAGGAATAACATTTACTCAAAACTTTATAATATCATGAGAATAAAGGGATTCATGATATAATATGTGAAAGTACAGTATATACACCATATAAGAGTGAATTTGTTCATAACAACAATGAAGTCTCAATGGAAATGTAAATTGAGATGAAATCCCTTATAAAGATAGTATAATTAAATTAAGGATAAATCAATCACATAATTATGTGTGAAAAATATAAATACACCCAATATAAGTGGATATTAAGTGTAAAAAATCAGAGTTCATTCACAAATATTCATATGATTACATATTCAATAAGTACAAGTTGAACCCAAAGAATTGAAATTGGGTTAAGAAGTTCCCTTGTAAAAATTCGACAGCCCAACGTCATCACTTTAAAATTCAGAAAATTAGTTGATGAGATAAAAAGGATATCTCAACACTTGGACATAAATTTTACATCAATAAGGATATATAAGAACATATCCCAACATAATAAGATGTAAATTAAAAGAAATAACAAAAAGAAGTCTTTTTAAAAGAGGAGGGTGAAAGGTTCCCTTACCTATTTGGTAACTTAAAAAACATACGCCACATGAAAGAAGGATCATACAATGAAGATGTAAATACTCATAAATGAAATTATATTATACAAAGAGTACAATTATGTGAAGTACATATACCACAAAAAAGGAAATATTGGCAAATATAACATGAATCTCATGGGAATAAAAAGTGAGATGAAACCCTTTACCACGTTGTAATCAACTGAGTCGTATGACCCGAAGTTAATATACAACAAACGAATAATAGAATACCATGAATATAATCATAATAATGATAATATATATATCAAATGTTAGTTTAAAATACACCACATGTAATGAATAATTGGCAAGCAATGGAAATCTCACAGAATTAAAAGTGAGATAAGAAGTCCCTTACCTCGTGTCTGACTTGACTTGTTTGTTCCTTGTTCTTCTTGAATGATAAAATAAAGTTAATTTCTACTTGATTAATAAAATTTTTAAAGTTTATTATTATTTTTATATCACTTATTACCATGTTATAGACATTATGTAATCATTTAAGTTAATAATGGTCGTTTTGTCGATATTTGGTACTTGAGTCAAAAATAGACTTCTTATAATTACAAGGTGTTCACACATTAAAAAGTTCATTATATCCATAATGATATTAATGATTTATATATAATATATATAATATATATTCAGTATATACATGTATTTTATAATAGTACATAACATTTGGAGGTAAAAAATGAAATGCACCGTTCATGGAGACAGTAAGCCGTACGTACGCATGAATGCTACCTTCATTTCTATTTCTTATTTTAATAGAATTAAAACATAATGATACATAGGTATATTATAATTCCAGTATAATATCATATATAATATCATTAACTCCATCCTTTCTATGTCCCACATATGCCATTAACGAGTCATATCACTTTGAGGGGGCAGTAGTCCGCACTTTCTCAAATGAAATTATCACGTTTACCCATAATGGAAACCATAAATTTATGATATAAATGGAAAATACAGAAGCATAAGAAAAAATAAACATAATATATATCATATATAAATATAGTTCCATCATAATGTCCACCATGAGAGGTGGTAAGAGGTAATTGAACAATCATTGTTTCGTGAGGCGTTAGTTTTCCATCCACAGAATTATTATGTTCTTCACCCATTAGATGGAGGTGTGTGTAAATTTAGTTCAAATTAGTCTCATAAAAACATCCTAGTATATTGAGGATTTTTTTTATAAAATAAGGAAAAAAAGAGTTTAGGGGTTGGAGAAGTAAAATAAAATAAAAGAAGTTAAGAGAAACCATTACCTTTAATTTGAGAAACTGCCTTTGGTTTGAACCAAAATGGTTTTTTGAAGTGACTTATACCTATGGTAAGGATTCTATATGGAAGAGATGGATGTAGGGATCTTAATTATTCAGAGGTTAGATGAGCCAAAAGGCTTGATATGTGTGAGTAATTGGTTATAAGTGGTGTCCTTTTATAAGGGGGAGGAGGGGCTATTTAGGAATGTGTAAAAATATTATTTTATTATATAATGATATTCAGTTTTTAAAGGTCCAAAAATCATTAAAGTAGAAGATAAGATGACTAATAGTCTAAATAATATCATCCAATAGGAATTGGACTGGTTTTGGATGAAATTTTAATCATTACAATCTTATTTATTTAAATCATTTATTAATGAGGTAAATACTGCATCATTATTGTGTCATAAATAATTTAAATTATTTGATGTCTAAAAATTATAAAAAAATACCATGATGTAGGAAATATTTTTATCTTTATAATTAATATTTATAGTTGAAAATATATTTTATATAACCCCTTTTAAAAATTAATTTACTAAAAGAAATTTGTTTTTGTTATTTTTGCCTTTACTTTAAGTTAATTAATCTAAATTGTCATTATCACTACCACGTGGCTCAATTATAATGACCCATAATTTACATACATTGTTATTAATTCATAATTGAATCATAATTATTACAACATATAACAAAACCATGGTAGGACAGTATAGGTATAGTGTCTTTAGAAACTGGGAAACATAAACAATTGGTTCATAAAGCATCTACATTGTCTCCCGTTTATTTCATCATATCTAGAGTACCTTTTGGCATATCCTACTTAATAACCTTCTTCCTGACCTGAGGAAAGAAAACATACAAAAGGGTGAGATCAAATGCTCAGTAAGGGTAAACAAAGGAAATATCATATTCATAAGAACATAGCATTTCAAAAATCTTAACCTTTAAAAGAGATCATAAAATCATAACATGGAATAAATCATAGTAGTGAAATGTAATCCCAATAATCATAACATAAAACATGAAAATTTGTGTCATACACACATAATAATATAGAATCATTTCTTAGTAGTCAAGACTCATTTACAAGACTATCTTAGCAGACAAAGTCCATTTCTGAACCGAGTTCACTCCTCATTTCAGTCCTGTATCACTAAACCAGATTAACCTGTCCTTCCAGCCATGTCTATCTCATGAGATATAAATCTTTACCCAATTCATTGTAGGGAGATATAGGTACCACCCATCTCATAATGATACCATTCTTATGTGTGACACAAGATCATAAATCACACATCATATCATAACCCATGTAATAAAAACGGGATTCTTAAACATCATGCCATTATAACATAATCCATAAAAGGACATCATAAAAATAATCCCATCATAACAAAATCAAATCAATGTAAAAATAGGGATAGAAACAAAACCCTATATTTTTCTTATATGTAAAATAATTTTGATAAATCACTTGAACTCCATTCTTGAGGAAAATATCATTTTTACTTCAAAAAAAAAACATTTTTCCTTTCTTAACATGTCATACAATTTTAAAAAAGAAGTTGATTAAAAATAAACTTGAAAACTTATAAAGGAAGCTTCATGGAAATAATTTTCTATGAAATCATAAAAATCCATTTATGCCGTATAATTTAAAAAAAATGTTCTTCTCGTACTTTGGCCGAAAAGTAAAAAAGTATCTCATACTTAAAACGACAAAAGATTCCTTTCATATCTTTTACTAAAAATCCACCAATAGGTATGTTGTGCCCAAGTGATTGCATTTGTTTTCAATAACCTTTCAATGATCCAACTGATGAAGTGATCTTGAAGAGTGATAAAGATTGAGGAATGATGTTTGAAGAAGCTTCACAAACTCTGATGATTGTTGAACTGGTCTTAAGTTCCAAGACTTGTATCAAAGTGATACAATGTTACAACATTTGAAGAAGTGCATGAAGTACTCAACTACATGTTGAATGAAGATGTTTTCCATGCATAATCTATGTTTGGATCAAAGAAGAACATTGAAGATCAAGTGATTTATGATTAATTGTTGATGAAGATAGTTGAGAGATCCTTGGGAATTCCAATATTTAATAGAAGAAGAAGAAGAGATGTTGAAGAATATATATGGAGTTCTTAAGAAGATGAATAGGAGAAGAAGTATGGTTTGGAATTTTTGTACTTGGTTACTTTGCTTTTATACGAAGTACCAACTATGTACTTTAACAAAAAATAAGCCAACCAAGGAGGCCAGCCGAGGTCCCTCACCTCAATCACTTGCGGGACCTGAGGGTCAATCGCGCTCAAGGGAAGTCCTCAAGGACAAGGCCTCCCCTAGGCATGGTGTGGGCCGTGTGTAAGCCCGTGGGTAACACACAGTGATGAACCCATGTAGCATGGGTGATAGAGCATGTCCGGAGGAGCATAGTGGGTGCAGAAGCGCGCTCGCAGAGAACCGGTGCGGGGCGGCACTGGAGGGGGAGAGGAGATTTCTGAGCCATTGGTGGGAGGAGATGTTTGTTAAACCGCGAGAAAGACACAACGCGATTCGATGTGGGATGAGTTTTTTAAGACGCGGAGCTGATCTGGGCCGTCCATCTGATCCGCGTGTAATCGTGACCGCTCATCTAATCCCACGGTGCCACGATATAATCCCAGCCGTACGAGATCATTTAACGTGGATCCAATGGTTGAGGAGAGGCACCGAGGTTGTCTTCAACCTCCGGGCACCCGAGCTCCACCCGACGTGAACCAACTCGCCGTCGCCACTTCCAATCCACTGTGTTTGAATCCTGACCACTATTGAAGCTCAAAAACAACTTCATAGTGATCGTCTAATCGAATCGAGACCATGCATGCAATCTACGTCTTGCATGCATGAGATATTTCGGGGAAAAAGGTTCGGCCAAGGCAAACGGAGTTGCCGAGGCCACATGGATCCATGCGAGATTCATGCATGAGAATCGGGTATATGATCTTAAATCCATACACAAAGATTGTATCCCACATTTGGAGAAAGGAAACACCTGAGATACGCGGATATCTTTAACGCCGGTTAAATGTTTTTAAAAGAACTGAATATCTCGGTTATTCAAAGGAATGATTCTCGAGCATTCAAAGTTTTAGACCCCGCAGATTCAATTTATCTTATTGACTATAAAAAGAGGAGCCTGTGTACGAGAAGGGTTGCTACCAT
Organism: Viscum album; assembly: GCA_963277665.1. NCBI lineage: Eukaryota > Viridiplantae > Streptophyta > Magnoliopsida > Santalales > Viscaceae > Viscum > Viscum album. The sequence continues at coordinate 1,650,032,465 of OY728131.1, read as the reverse complement.
CCTTGAAGGAAGGAGCTCTTGTTTCTCCAAAGAAACAGAGCAACCGCGAATCCCTCTGGTTCGCGAAGGGTAGAGGTGTCTGCGCAACCTTGCTCGCGAAGAAGAGGTGTCTCATTCATCCCGTGCGCGAAGGAGTCTCACGCAGGTCTTGCGTGAAAGAGTGGGAAGAACCATTTGGTTCGTGGAAGAGGCCGCGCATCCCTTGTGAGAAGAGAAGAAGTGCGAACCCCCTTAGTTCGCGAAAGAGGTGATCCGCACCCTCTGTGCAAAGCATCCCACAAGCGCGCGACAGGTTCTTTGAACCCTCATCGTGTCTTTTTGAGGAGTAGCCCGCGGGAAAAACGACTGGTTTATTTACACCCTTGTATTTCTCCTGCGAAGATAGAACCACGAACCTCTTAGGTTTTGTGAAGAAGTTTTTATCTCACCCGAAGCACGAAGGAGGAGAACTCGTGCCCTCTTGTTTTACATGAAGAAGAAGAACCATGCACTCTTATTTTGCACAAAGAAGGAGAACCCGAGGCCATGTATTGTCACAAAGAAGAATACATGCATGAGGTCAAGGCTTTGATAACCTCTTGAGAAGGAAATCTCACACTTAAACCATCCACATAACTATTCGTATTGTGTGTGATTTACTTGAAGAAGGAGTGTGCTTGCATAGGGGAGTTAATGTGCATGAAAACATAAGAACAAAGTGTGTGTGCACGTGTGAAGGAGGAAGTGAATGTATGTACATGCATGCATATTGAATAAAAGTATTGGTGAGCAACACCGAAAAGTTCTCTTGGAGTTTGTTGAAGATACTTAAAGAATTGAACAACACATTTGAAGAAGAGAAGTGGAGATGTGAAGAAGAAGATGCTGTGAAGTTGGTGGGGTTTAACCAACTTGTAATTGGGGGGGTATAACCAATTACTGTGTAAAGATCTTCTGGCATAGTGAAGAATCCGTGTTGGGGAGTGCAACCAACACGGCAAGGAGTAGGTCTTTGTACCGAACCTTGTAAATCTATGTGTTCTGTGCTTTCATTATCACTGCACCACCAAAAGAGTAGATCTGGGCCTTAACCAGCCACAGAGGTTGAATTGATCATTCAAAGGGAACAATTATTAAAAAGAAAAAGTTATCACTGATTCACTCCTCCCCTCTCAGTGATCACAACTAATCCATGCATTTCAAGTGGTATCAGAGGTAGGTTCCCTCTGTTAGGATCTACTTCTGAGAAAATGGACAATCTGAATTCTATTAATAGTAGGGGTGTTCCTACATTCTATGGAAAGAATTACCACAGCTGGAAGAATCAGATGTTACCTACCTTCTATATCTCGGCCTTGAAGTTAGAGATGAAGCCTTATTTGGATTCCCTCCACTTTCTAATGAAGCTTCTATGACACTGGATAAGAAAAGAAATATGGAAGTTGATGGTAATGCTCAAAATGCCATTCCTATGTCACTCTCAGAAAAGGTATACACAAAAGTCATGGGACTCAAGAATGATAAAGAAATTTGGGACAAATTGGAAAGTAGTTATGAAGGAAACATGAAATTCAAGGAAGCCAAATTACAAATTTGGAGAAGAAATTTTGAAGATATCAAGATGGGAGAAGAAGAAAATATTGATGATTATTTCACAAGAGTCAATGAAATTGTCAGTAACATTCGGGGCTTTGGAGAAAAGTTGGAGGACTCAACTATCGTTAAAAAACTAATGAGAAATTTTTCTGATAGGTTTGACCCCAAAGTATCAGCATTAGAAGACATAGATGATCTCTCTCTTGATTAACTACACAATATTCTCATTGCATATGAAATGAGAAAGATCCCAGTATTCAAGAAGAAGATCAAGGATGAGATGGCTTTTAAGGCCATGAGACAACTCAAGATAAGAGATGACAAAGTCTTAGAATCAAGTGAATCTGACAATGAACAAAAGGATGAAGACTTCAACAAAATTATTTCTCTTTTATCAAAAAGGTTTGGAAAAGATAAATTAAAGGGAAAAGGAAAATTACCACCGAGGTGTTTCAATTTCAATAACATCAGACACTTTGTTGTTAACTGTCCCAAGAAAAGATTTAGTGCTCCAGATGTTGAAGAAGAAAAATCACAAAAGAAGAAATGGAGTAGAAACTCAAGATAAGGAAGAAAATTTGGTTCAAGAAAGAAAAGGTTCATTCCAAGTGAAAGAAGAAGCTATGTGAGCAAAGAAGAAGAATCAGACTATACATCAGCCAGTCAATCAGAAGAAGAAACAAATTTTATGGCTCATGTGGAAAAAGGGTTTGGCACCTGTAGTAGTGAAGATGATGAAAGTGAATGAACAGAGCTTGAACACATGTTGAAAGATGAATTAGAGGCTTGCCTTGAACAAAACAACAAGCTCAAGAAAGAGAAGAAACTGTTACAAAAGGAAACCAAAAGGATGACTGAGGAGTTGGAAGAGTGTATGAAGATTGAGACATTGTACATTGATGAAATCAAGAGACACAAACTAAAGACAACTGAGATGGATAAGGTAGAAAAAGATCTTGAAGAGAAACTTCACCTCAAAGAAGAAGAGAAATCAGTGACACAATCCAAGTGGATTAAAGCACAGAATAACTTGACAAAGATGAGAGAAGACTTTAACAAGTCTGTTGAGGTCAAGGCAGAATCATCTCATACTGGTGCTCAGAGGCAAGTCAACTTACCACTAAGTAAATCTCAAAATACAACTATTATCTCTAACAATTCAGGTCCAAAGATGAAATTGAGACAAACAGGGAATACAAAAACTTGTGAAAAATCATCTTCAATGGAAGAAAGGAAATCCCCAGGAAGGAATACTCAAATCTTGGACAGGAAATTACAACATGACTCCTATCAGCAGAGAAGGTCAAGGTTTAGAGTATACTGCTGGTGTTGTGGTGTGTTTGGACACAAGGCCTATACAGGCTGGTATAACATGTCTCTTCCAAGTATGAGGCATGATTCAAGGGGGAGATATTCTGAAACCCAGAGTATATTACAGAAAGCATAAAAACTTACAATTCAGAACAAATCTGACTCCTTGGGTGAAGCTTGTGGAAGATGTGACCAACAAGGTCATAGAGCTGATAAATATATAACTATTCTTCCCGAACAAAGAGTCAAATACATGAAAGGAAAAGGCATTTAGGAACCCAATGAAGAAATCACATGCTTTTCTGAAGTTGCTCTAAAAGCCAGCAGTAAAACCAAGTCATGGATTCTTGATAGTGGATACTCATCACATATGACTGGTGATACAAAAATTCTAAGCAACATAGAAAGTAATGATGGATGAACCGTGGTGTTTGGAAATGATTGTTCTCTAAAAATAAAAGGAGTTGGAAAGTCTATGATTGAAACAACAAATCTAAAATCCAATGATGTGTTGTTTGTTGAAGGGTTAAAGCATAACCTGCTGAGTGTAATACAATTATGTGATGATGGACATGAGGTGTTGTTCAAGAAGGATTCATGCATCATCAAGAGCTCAAAGGATGAAAAAATCATCACTCAAGGAAGAATAACCACTGGAAACCTATTTCAAATTAGTGATTCCATCAATTCTTTTTATCTTAGTTCTAAAGATGAAAAAAATCTATGGCACAGAAGACTTGGTCATATTAGCCAAAGAAGTATGAGTAAAATTCTGAAGTACAATATTGTACAAGATCTACCCAAATTAAAGAGAGAAATAGATGAAATTTGTGACACATTTCAGAAGGGAAAACTTACCCATAGTTCACACAAAGGAGTAGATATAATGTCTACTGTACCTCTTGAACTCATTCATATAGACATATGTAGACTGATGAGATAGAAGTATACAAGAGCAGATCTCTATTTTATAACCTTCATTGATGATTACACTCGTATGACCAACATCATGTTCATGAAACACAAGTCAGAATCAATCACAATGTTCAAAAATTTCAGGAGGCGGGCTGAGAAAGAACTAGGACTCTGTATTAAGAAAGTGAGATCAGACAATGGAAAAGAATACACTTGTGATACTTTTGAAAGTTATCTGGTCAAGAATGGAATCAAGCATCAATATAGTACACCATATACTCCACAATAGAATGTAGTGGATGAAAGAAAGAATCGAAGCATAGTCGAAATGGGGAGGACTATGTTAGCTGAGCACAATATCTCTAAGTTTTTTCTGGAGAGAAGCGGTATGCACAGCTATACACATACAAAATAGATGTCTCCTGAGACCAGAAACACAAACAACAACCTATGAAATGTGGTTTAATAGAAAACCAACTGTTAAATACTTCAGAGTCTTTGGAAGTCCTTGCATCATCAAGATTAAAAACATTAATCTGGGAAATTTTGAGGAAAAAGCAGAAGAAGGAATCTTCATGGGTTACCTACCTGATGGAAAAGGCTACAGATGCTGGAATAAGAGGTTGAACAAAATGATTGACTGCAGTGATGTCAGAATAATTTAAAATAACACCAAACCATACACTGTGGATAATGATGACTCAAAGAATGACACAAACTTGGAACAGAAGAATGGAGAATTAACTGAGCCAACACCAACTGATGGTGAGATCAACTCTGAACACACCAGTGATGAAGAAGAAGGTAATGAAGATGGAATAAGGAGATAAAATAAATTGAAGAAACATGTTGACACAGAAAATGTCCTTGGTGACCCACTGTCCTCAGTAAAAACTAGAAGAAGATTGATATTGGAAGATCATACTGCACTGGTTTCTCAAGTTGAACCTCACACAGTGGTTGAAGCAGTTGAACATGAGGAATGGATACAAGCTATTCATGAGGAACTCAATCAAATAGAAAATAACTCCACTTGGGATCTTGTGCCAAGGCCCAAACATAAAAATTTAATTGGGACAAAGAGGGTTTTTAGAAACAAACTCAATGAAAAAGGGGATGTTTCCAGAAATAAGGCTAGACTCGTATGCAAAGGGTATTCACAAATGGAAGGAATCAACTTTGAAGAAAACTTTGCACCAGTTTTAAGACTGGAAACTATCAGAATGTTCTTAGCAATTGAAACACACAAGCAGTACAAGGTCTATCAGATGGATGTGAAATCTACATTCCTAAATGGAGATCTTGAATAAGAAGTGTATATAGAACAACCAGAGGGATTCGTGCTGGAAAAAGATGGTAGTATGGTATGCATATTGAAGAAAGATTTGTATGGATTAAAGCAGGCCCCCAAAGCCTGGTACTCCAAGTTGGATGGTTTTTTCAAGAGCATGAAGTTTGTCAAAGGAACAGTTGACAGTAATCTTTATGTCAGAGAAATGGCCACTGGTACTCTCATAGTCATTATCTATGTGGATGATATTATTTTTTCTAGTGACAAGGAAGGACTATGTGAAGAATTTTCTGAGAAGATGAAGAGAACCTTTGAAATGTCCATGCTTGGTCAAATGACATATTTTCTAGGATTTCTGGTGGAACAAAGGAAAAACTCCATATTTCTTTCACAAGAAAAGTATGCAAGGGACTTAGTGAAAAGGTTCGAAATGGAGAGTGAAAAGGAAGTATCAACACCCATTTCTGTTGGAACCAAGATATGCAAGGATGAATAAGGCAATAATGTTGATAAGAAAGAGTTCAGGAGAATTATTGGCAGTCTCCTTTATCTCACAGATTCATGGCCAGATATAACATATGCAGCGACTTTGTGTGCCAGATTTTAAAGTGACCCAAAAGAATCTCACTTATCAGCAGCTAAAATAATCTTGAGATATGTGAAAGGCACCCTCAACTATGGACTCTTATACAAACACAGTACACACACAAAGTTGTTGGGATTTACGTATGTTGATTGGGATGGTGATTGTACTGATAGAAGATCCACATCTGGTGGAACCTTCTTTCTGGGAGAAGGATGTGTTAGTTGGTACAACAAGAAACAAAATTCTGTAATATTGAGCACAGCCGAAGCAGAGTATGTGGCAGCTACACATGCATGTACACAAATGATTTGGATGTAGGTGCAGCTAGCAGATTTGAGAATTAAAGATGAAAAACCATTGAGGATCTTATGTGATAATCAAAGTGCAATTGTCTTGTCTAAGAATCATATACAACACTCCAGATCCAAGAACATTGATATAAAATATCATTTCATCAAATAAAGGGTCACCAGTGGAGACATCAATCTCGACTACATTTCTACTCAAGATCAGGTGGCATATATTTTCACCAAAGGTATGCCTACCGAAAGATTTGTTGATCTAAGGTTGAAACTTCATGTTCAGCCTTATCCTATCACTTGAGGAAGAGAAAGGTCCCTCCTTATTCCCTAAATTTATATGATTTTGTACTAACATGTAGGGAATTTAAGGAGATGAGTGCATCCCTTGAGGGGGATCATTGGTTGCTGAGTCAAGCGGTTATGCATTTTAGGAATGAATTTCCCATTCATCCCTTTGCATTTGTTGGCCAATAAGTGGGAGAAATCATCAGCACACACAATCTGACATTTTTTAAAGTGTGCTTAGGAGTATTGACAACCAAATACAAAGGGGGAGATTGTTGTACCCAAGTGATTGCATTTGTTGTCAATAACCTGTCAATGAGTGCCAACTGATGAAGTGAGCTTGAAGAGTGATAAAGATTGAGGAATAATGGTTGAAGAAGCTTCACAAACTCTGATGATTGTTGAACTGGTCTTAAGTTCTAAGACTTGTATCAAAGTGATACAATGTTACAACATTTGAAGAAGTGCATGAAGTACTCAACTACATGTTGAATTAAGATGTTTTCCATGCATAATGTATGTTTGGATCAAAGAAGAACATTGAAGATCAAGTGATTTATGATTAATTGTTGATGAAGATAGTTGAGAGATCCTTCGGAATTCCATTCTTTAATAGAATAAGAAGAAGAGATGTTGAAGAAGATATATGGAGTTCTTAAGAAGATGAAGAGGAGAATAAGTATGGTTTGGCATTTTTGTACTTGGTTACTTTGCTTTTATACAAAGTACAAGATATGTACTTTAACAAAAAATAAGACAACCAAGGAGGCCAGCCGAGGTCCCTCACCTCAAGCACTTGCAGGACCCGAGGGTCAACTGCGCTCAAGGGAAGTCCTCAAGGCCAAGGCCTCCTCAAGGCATGGTGCGGGCCATGTGTAAGCCTGCGGGTGCCACACAGTGATGAAACCGTGCAGCATGGGCGCTAGAGTGTGCCCGAAGGAGTATAGTGGGCGCAGAAGCGCGCCCACAGAGAACCGGTGCGGGGAGGCACCGGAGGGGGAGAGGAGATTTCTGAGCCGTTGGTGGGAGGAGATGTTTGTTAAACCACGAGAAAGCCACGATGCAATTTGATGTGGGATGAGTATTTTAATACGCGGAGCTGATCTGGGCCGTCCATTTGATCCACGTGTAATCGTAGCTGCTCATCTAATCCCGCAGTGCCGCAATATAATCCTAGCCATCCGAGATCATTTAACGTGGATCCAATGGCTGAGGAGAGGCACCAAGGTTGTATTCAACCTCCGGGCACCCGAGCTCCACCCGACGTGAACCAGCTCGCCATCGCCACTGCCAATCCACTGTGGTTGAATCCTAACCACTGTTGAAGCTTGAAAACAACTGCATGGTGATCGTCAAATCGAACCAAGACCATGCATGCAGTCTACGTCTTGCATGCATGAGATATCTCAAGGAAAAAGGTTCGGCCGAGGGAAACGGAGTTGCCAAGGCCACGTGGATCCATGCGAGATTCATGCATGAGAATCAGGTATATGATCTTGAATCCATACATGAAGATTGGATCCCACGTTTGGAAAAAGGAAACACCCGAGATACGCGGATATCTTTAACACCGATTGAATATTTTTAAAAGAACTGAATATCTCGGTTATTCAAAGGAATGATTCTCGGGCATTCAAAGTTTTGGACCTCGCGGATTCAATTGATCTCCTTGTCTATAAAAAGAGGAGCCTATGTACGAGAAGGGTTGCTGCCATTCTTGAAGGAAGGAGCTCTTGTTTCTCCAAATAAACAGATCAACTGCGAATCCCTCTGGTTCGCGAAGGGCAGAGGTGTCTTCGCAGCCTTGCTCGTGAAAAAGAGGTGTCTCGTTCATCCCTTACGCGAAGAAGTCTCCCGCAGGTCTTGCGCGAAAGAGCAGGGAGAACCATTTGGTTCGTGGAAGAGGCCATGCATCCCTTGCGTGAAGAGAAGAAGCACGAACCCCCTTGGTTCGTGAAAGAGGTGATCCGCACCCTCTGTTCAAAGTATCCCACAAGTGCGTGACAGGTTCTTTGAACCCTCGCCGTGTCTTTGTGAGGAGTAGCCCATGGGAAAATAACTGGTGTATTTACACCCTTGTATTTATCCTGTGAAGATAGAACCACAAACCTCTTAGGTTTTTTGAATAAGTTTTTATCTCACCTGAAGCACGAAGGTGGAGAACTCGTGCCCTCTTGTTTTGCACGAAGAAGAAGAACCGTGCACTCTTGTTTTGCACAAAGAAGGAGAAGCCGAGGCCTTGTATTGTCACAAAGAAGAATACATGCATGAGGTCAAGGCTTTGATAACCTCTTGAGAAGGAAATATCACACTTACACCATCCACATAACTATTCGTATTGTGTGTGATTTACTTGAAGAAGGAGTGTGCTTGCATGGGGGAGTTAATGTGCATGAAAACATAAGAACAAAGTGTGTGTGCACATGTGAAGGAGGAAGTGCATGTATGTACATGCATGAATATTGAATAAAAGTATTGGTGAGCAACACCGACAAGTTCTCTTGGAGTTTGTTGAAGATACTTACAGAATTGAACAACACATTTGAAGAAGAGAAGTGGATCTGTGAAGAAGAAGATGCTGTGAAGTTGGGGGGTTTAACCAACTTGTAATTAGGGGGTATAACCAATTACCATGTAAACATCTTCTGGCATAGTGAAGAATCCGTGTAAGGGAGTGAAACCAACACGGAAAGGAGTAGGTCTTTGTACCGAACCTTGTAAATCTCTGTGTTCTATGCTTTCAATATCACTGCACCATCAAAAGAGTAGATCTGGGCCTTAACTAGCCACAGAGGTTGAATTGATCATTCAAAGGGAACAATTCTTAAAAAGAAAAAGTTATCACTGATTCACCCCTCCCCTCTCAGTGATCACAACTGATCCAGGCATTTCAAGTTAAAATTGTATTTAAACAATTTTAGGAGGATAAAAATAATATTACATATTGAGTAAACATGGATGTGGATGATAAATATGCCTTAGTAAATACCGAAGTATAAACAATCTCAGATAAAAATTGAGATTGCGAGGTTTTCCCTTATCTTAGGTTCGATATGATTTGTACGTGTCTGGACCTCCTATATAATGATTTAAATAATGTAATTGACTTATTAAAGAATCATATTCATTGTTGTGATATCATATATGGTCATATTTTATCTTCTTATTAGTAATATTTGATTGCTACTTGTTATTCGGGTGTTCATTGCTTTATGTTCTTATGCATGTCTTGTCGAATAAATTCTTATTCATCTTTTTAGGTTATAGATACCTCATTTCGAGAATGGTATTAGTGTAACATATATCATATTTATTCATTCAATCCATTTTTATAATCATTATTCAATGAAGATCATGTAGAACAAGTCGCATCACATCGTGGAGACAGTAGGCCGTACGCATGCATGAGCGATGATATCATTCCCATGATCATGGAATTGTATTGAAGTGTATGTATACTATTTCAGAATCTATATCACTTTACAATAATCATATATAGTTATTCTTTACACCATTATATCCATCCAAGTAAGGTGGTGGTGGAAAATAGATTACACCACGGTGTGGAGATGGTATTCCGTACGTACGCACGCGCGGTGATTTCGTTTTCCGTAGGATGGATAGAAGGTGAAATAGGGTTGTTTCATATTTATAATAACATATCAGTATATGAGTGATACGGATGTTATTACTTCATAATGAAACAACTAAATAAGAGGAAGTAGAAGAAGAAATAAATTTGAAACAATCACTAACGGACATTACCTCTTCTTTGAAGTGCCTCTTCTTAACCTCCTCTTAGGGCACTAAAGATGGTCTTTGAAGAAGAACAGGACCTCTAGGATATTTATAGGGAAGTGGAGAAGATAAATGGGAAGGGTTTGACCAAGCGTGAAGGCTCAAAGTGGTGTTAGGAGGAGAGTCATGATGTGCCCTTTTATAAGGGAGGTGAGGGGCACCTTAGGAAAAACTTAAAATATTATTTTATTATAAAGTCATATTTGGTTTTTAATAGCTCCAAATTGATTTATTTCAAAGATAAGGTGGGTATTGGTCGAAATAATCTCAAACAATAGATTTTATACAAGTTTAGGTTGCTATTTTAACCTTATCATTTAGATTTAACTGTAAGTTAAATAATTTTACTTTTACCGTGTCTTCATGTTTTCTTACACTATATGGTTAATAAACTTTCTATAACAAGCCAAACGAACCCCAAGTTGTTCATTATTAATATATATAACCTTATATATGTAATTTTTCCAAACCTTAGATTTTTAAGAATAAAATAACAATTAATAATATAATATTTGTTTTAAAAACTATTTTATGTCAATTTTGACACTATTTGGTAATTGATTTTTGTAAAAATCATAACAGCATTATTAGTTAAAAAAAAGTTAAGTAAATCAATACTAACATGTCATATTAACCTATAAAATTATTTTAATTCATAAAAAGTCTCAAATTACATTTATTTGGGTATTTATAATATCAATTATGTTAATATTTCATTAATAAGGTAATTACTGCATCATCATTGTGTCATAAATAAATTAAATAATTTATTGATTAAAAATTATAAATAAAATACCATTAAGTAGGAAATATTTTTATATTTCTAATTAATATTTATAGTAGAAATTATCTTATGTATAACCCTATATTAAAAATGTTTTAGTTATTAAACATTGATTTTAACTATTTTAACTCTTCTTTAAATAAAATAATAATAAATGTCCTAATCTAATCTAAGTGGACCTAAATGGTAATATATTATTCCTAAAGTTGTTTTTGGTCGAATTAAACTTATCCAATAGAATTATAACATGTGTTAGGGTAATAATAAAATCATTTTTACCCTTAATTACCCTATTTACTTTTAACCATGGTAAAAAAAGTAAAAAGTTACTATTCACAAAAAATTATTTTTATCTTATTGAAACACATTTTACTCCTTGATATTAACTTTTTCTCTTGTATTTTCAAAATTCCACTCATAGAAGCAGTAAAATTAAGTTTTATGTAAATTTTCAAATTCTCATAGGAGGTGGGTAAAAGGCGGTGAAAAGTTCAATAAAATTTTTATATATCTAAAATTATTATAAAATGAATCCAATTAATTACTTTGAACTTATATAGGTATTATGTATCAATTTTGAGATAAAATAAATTTAAATAAAATAAATAATTATTTAAATAAAAAGTCGGTTTTTAAATAGTAACCCAGTGTTTTCACTATTCATCAAAAATTGAAAGTTTTCAAAAAAACACCAAAAATTCACCCTAGGATAATTTCGATATTCCGAATACAAAAATGAAGTCCATTTTGATAGATACAATTTATAAAATTTCAAAAAGTGGGTATTACTATTCATAACGGCTAGTTTTAATAATATTTTAATAGCATATCATTGTTTAGTGAAACTCGGTATTGCGTACAATGAAAGATATGAAGGAAGGTTGTGATTGTGTGTAAAGTAAGCCAAGCTAGTGTTGTGTATAGTGAAATATTCCTTTGATGATTTATATAACATAAAAACAAAATATTTCTCATAAAAATATCGGGTGTTACATTCAACCCCCATTAAAATGAATTTTGCCCTCGAAATTCATCACTTTGTAACAAATAGACGAGGATACCTCTCCATAATAATATCCTCAAGCTCCCATGTAGATTCTTCTACTTGGTGGTTCCTCCATAAAACTTTCACCAAGCGAGTGGTCTTGTTTTGTAGGAATTTTTCGCTACGATCCAAAATCTCTATTGGCTGTTCTTCATAAGAAAGATCTTGCTCCAACAGTACAAATTCTGAGCTGAGTACATGTGAAGGACCGAGTATGTACTTTCTCAGGAGAGATACATGGAACACATCATGAACTTGAGAGAGATTTGGTGGAAGCACCAATCGGTAAGCTACCTTCCCAACACAATCCAGCATTTCGAAAGGACCGATATACCTAGGGATCAACTTTACCTTCTTTCCAAATCTCATTACTCTCTTCCATGGAGATATTCATAAGAACACTTTATCACCCACTTCAAACTCTAGGTCTTTTATTCGGTTATCAGAATAAATTTTTTATCAACTCTGAGCTGCTCTTATGTGTTGTTGAATAGATTTGACCTTTTCTGCTATCTCATCAATAAGATCAGGTCCTAATAGCTTTCTTTCCCCAACTTCATCCCAGCAAGTTGGAGTCCTGCATTTCTTTCCATATATAGCTTCATAAGGAGACATATAAATACTAGAATGAAAGCTATTATTATAATAAAATTCCACCAAAGGTAGGTGTTGATCCCAACCACCTTTGAAATCCATAGAGTAAGCTCTTAACATATCTTCTAGAGTTTGAATTGTTCTCTCGGACTGACTGTCTGTCTGAGGATGATAAGCAGTGCTAAAACTCAACTCTGTATCTAGAGTATGCTGAAGACTTCACCAGAACTTTGAGGTAAACCTCGGATCCCAATAAAATATAATGGAAAGTGGTACTCCATGCAATCTTACCACTCCTTTCACATATATCCTATCAAGATGATCCAGAGAGAAATCTTCTCTAATAGCAATGAAGTGTGCCGACTTCGTAAGATGATCAACTATAACCCAGATAGAATTATTTCCTTTGGATGTTTTAGGAAGTCCAGTGACAAAGTCCATAGTGATGTTTTCCCATTTCTATTCGGGTATGAGTAATGGTTGTAACATCCCCTTAGACTTCTGTCTCTCAGCTTTAACTTGCTGACAAACCAAACATTGAGAGACATATTCAACAACATATCTTTTCATGCCATCCCACTAGAAGTACTCTTTCTGGTCCTTATACATATTTGTGCTTCTAGGATGAATAGAGAATGAAGAACTGTGTGCCTCATCCAGTAGCTCATTCTTTAATTCGGGGATGGGAGGAACACAAACCCAATTCCTAAACCTTATTATCCCATCACAATCAAGGTTGAATTTAGGAACATTTCTCACCTTATTTTGTAACTCTACATCTTCTTTTTGTGCCACTTTAATCTTCACATGCATAGATGGTTGAACATTCATTTGAGAAAGATAAGATTTTTACCCTTCCATTATAATTCCAAGATCCATCCTTTGTAAATCCATAAATATTGGATCTTTTGTGATCCTCATCATGGATAAGCTGGCATGGTCTTGTCGACTTAATGCGTCTACCACCTTGTTTTCTTTCCCAGGGTGATAATGAATTGAGCAGTCGTAGTCCTTAATCAACTCTAACCATCTTCTTTGGTGCATATTCATCTCCTTTTGTGTGAAAATATACTTTAAACTTTTATGATCAATATAAATATCACACCTTTCACCATAAAGATAATTCCTCCAAATCTTTAATGCAAAGATTACTGCAGCTAACTCCAAATCATGAGTTGGGTAATTTTTCTCATGGATTTTCAATTGTCGTGAGGCATAATCTATCACCATATAATTTTGCATGAGAACACACCCCAATCCATTCTTGGATGCATCACTATAGATCACAAACCTTTCTCCACTACAAGGCAGTGTGAACACAGGTGCACTGGATAACCTTCTTTTTAACTCCTTGAAATTCTCTTCACACTCCTCCGTCCAAATGAACTTAACTCCTTTTCGAGTCAACCTGGTGAGTGGATTAGATAATATTGAAAAATCATTCACAAAACGTCGATAATATCCTGCCAAACCAAGAAAACTTCAGATCTTAGTTACTGTTGTTGGTCTCGACCATCTTTCGATAACCTCTGTTTTTGCTGGATCCACAGATATCCCCTCTTTTGAGATTATGTGACCCAAAAATGCAACTTTTTGAAGCCAAAATTCACACTTGGTAAATTTGGCATAAAGCTTCTCATTCCTCAGGGTCTTTAATACAATTCTCAAGTGATCTTCATATTCTTCCTTTCTATTTGAATAGACAAGAATATCTTCTATAAAAACTACCAAAAACTGATCAAGATAGTCTCTAAAGACTCTATTCATGAGATCCATGAAGATATCAGGGGCATTAGTAAGACCAAATGACATCACTATAAATTCATAGTGTCTATACCTTCTACAGAAAGCCATCTTTGGTATATCCTCCCTTTTGACCCTTAATTGATGATACCCTGAATGAAGATCAATCTTGGAAAAGTATTGAGCTCCACTTATTTGTTCAAATAAGTCATCAATGCATGGGAGAAGATATTTGTTCTTGATAGTGATCTTGTTAAGTTCTCGATAATCAATGCAGAGTCTCATTAATCCATCTTTCTTCTTAACAAATAGAACAGGTTCTCCCCAAGGTGATGCACTAGGGCATATGAATCCCTTATCAAGATTCTCTTGGAGTTGATTCTTCAATTCCTGAAACTCAATTGGGTCCATTCTATAAGGTGTCTTTGAAATAGGTAAAGCACCCAGTACGAGTTCTATTAAAAACTCAACTTCACAATTTGGTGGAAGACCAGGAAATTCCTTCGGAAAGACATCATAAAAATCCTATAAAATGGGAATATTCTTAATCATGAGTTTTTCTCCAACCATTTGAGATAAATAACCTTTATTTAGTGGAATCAAGACCCATAAGATAGATAAAATTTCCAGTGGAAAGTTATGTTCATCCTTGCATCGATAGACGGTCATAGATTGATCAGGAATATGAAATGTGACTTACCTTCTTTGGAAATTGATATGAGATCCATATAAAGAAAGCCAATCCATGCCAAGAATCACATCAAATTCCACTATAGGAAGGATCACAAGATTTGCAGGAAGCACTTTACCACAAACTTCAATCGGAGAAGAATTGTAAACTTTTGATGCGACTGTTGTGCCATTAGGTGTTGTCACAGATAACTCAATATCTAACTGATGAGTTAATATGGCGATACCCTTAGAAAATTCTTCAGAAATAAAAGAGTGGGTGGATCCAGAATCAAATAAAACATTTGCTACTTTAGAGTGGATGATAAGTGTACCTTTCACCACTTCGTTATCATACTTCACATCACTGATAGACATTGCATGTGAATTTCCTTTGTATTTAGCCTTAAGAGTTTGTTGATGTCGATCATCATAAAAAACCCTTGGATTAGGGCATTGATTGGCATAATTCCCCATTTCCTTACACTTGTAACATTGAAGTGTAGGAGGTGCACTCTGTGTAGCCTTTTCTTTGTTCACATCACTAAACATCTTCTTCCCATCATTGCGACATTAAAATGCCCAATGAACTTCCTTTCCACATTTGAAACATTTACTTGTCCCTTTAAGACAACTCCCTCCACGTTTCTTTCCACACTTTGAGCATAAGGGAAAACTCATCTTCTTTTCAGTGTGGTATTTATATTTCCCTTTTAATTCCATTTTCCTCTTCTTATCGAACACATATGACTGATGGGTTACTCGAATCTCCATCTCAACCTTTAGAGCATATCGAACAATTTACTCATATCTATTGAAGTCCCTTATGGCTAACGCCCTTCGAAGACTTGGTTTTAAGCCACTAAAGAATTGATCAATCTTACTCTCAGGTTGGATTATAATACCATAAGAGTACCTTGCAAGTCTTGTAAAATTTTATTCATAGGTACCAAAAGATTCATCATCCTTTCACTTCAGTTCAAGAAAATCCTTCTCTATATTTGTTTGAAGAATAATAGGGAAGTACTTATTGAAAAATAAGTTCTTGAAATCGTCCCATTCCATGGACTCAATTTCATCTCTTGGCCTCATATTATTGATAAGATTCCACCATTGATTAGATTCACCTTTCAAATGATAAACTGCTAAGATTACTTTATCATGTTCATAACATTGAAGAACTAAAAATATCTTTTCAGTGGTACTAATACATTGTTCAGCCACTAATGGATCAGTAGACCCACTGAATGAGGGTGGAAGCTGCCTCATGAAGGATTCAATAGAATGTTGCTCCTTATTTTGCTAGTTTGGAAGTCCTACATGATTTATAGTTTGATAAAGTTGTGTGAGCATGGCTACAATATTTTTCATTCCATCTCCCATAACGTTTGGTTGCTCAGGGGGACAATCATTGCATTGCCCGTCGCATTCAGCATTAACACGGTTCCTTTGGGTTCTAGACATTAACTAAAACCAATAAGCATAGTATGAGAAACACTAATCATAATAGTAAAACCAAATAATCAAGAATAAAATTTAACACTTAAGGTCTTATCATAGGTTACTCATGGCCATTTCTAAAACACTAAGATTGTGTTCTATGCTTAGACTTATCCTTAGGGTTCTTACTAAGGTTTTCACATCCTAGTTTCCAAAGTTTGACTATACCTTTCCTCTAATACCAATTATAAGGACCCATAATTTACATACATTGTTATTAATTCATAATTTAAGCATACTTATTACAACATATAACAAAACCATGGTAGGACCGTATAGGTATAGTGTCTTTAGAAACTAGGAAACATAAACAACTGGTTCATAAAGAATCTACATTGTCTCCTGTTTATTTCATCATATCTAGAGTCCCTTTTAGCATATCTTACTTAATAACCTTATTCCTAACTTGGGGAAAGAAAACATACAAAAGGGTGAGCTCAAATGCTTAGTAAGGGTAAACAAAGGAAATATCATATTCATAAGAACACAACATTTCGAAAATCTTAACCTGAAAAAGAGATCATAATATCTTAACATGTAAAAAATCATAGTAGTGAAATGTAATACCAATAAACATAACATAAAGAATGAAACTTTGTGGCATACACACATAATCATAGAGAGTCATTTATTAGTAGTCAAGACTGATTTCCAAGACTATCTTAGCGGACAAAGTCCATTTCTGAACCGAGTTCACTCCTCGATTCAGTCCTGTATCACTGAACTAGATTAACCTGCCATTCCAGCCATGTCTATCTCATGAGATATAAATATTTACCCAATGCATTGGAGGGAGATATAGGTCCCACCCATCTCACAATAATACCATTATTATGTGTGCCACAAGATCATAAATCACACATCATAGAAAAACCCATGTAATAAAAATGGGATTCCTAAACATAATGCAATCATAACATAATCCATAAAAGTAAATCATAAAAATAATTACATCATAACATAATAAAATCAATGTAAAAATAGGTATAGAAATATAACCCTATATTTTTCTTATATGGAAAATAATTTTGATAAAACACTTGAACTCTATTCTTGAGGAAAATATCCTTTCTACTTCAAAAAAAACATTTTTCCTTTCTTAACATGTCATAAAATTTTAAAAAAGAAGTTGATTAAAAATAATCTTGAAAACTTGTAAAGGAAGCTTCATGGAAATAATTTTCTACGAAATCATAAAAATCCATTCATGCTATATAAGTTAAAAAAAACATTCTTCTCGTACTTTGGCCGAAAAGTCAAAAAGTATCTCATACTTAAAAAGACAAAAGATTCCTTTCATATCTTTTACTAAAAATACACCAATAGGTAAAATTGGATTTAAACAATTTTAGGAGGATAGAAATAATATTACATATTGAGTAAACATGGATGTGGATGGTAAATATTCCCCAGTAAATATCGAAGTATAAATAATCTTGGATAAAAATTGAGATTACAAGGTTTTCCCTTACCTTAGATCCGATATTATTTGTACGCATATGAACCTCCTATATAATGATTTAAATAATTTAATTGACTTATTAAATAATCATATTCATTGTTATGATATCATATATGTTCATATTCTTATCTTATTATTAGTAATATTTGATTTCTACTTGTTATTCGGGTGTTAATTGCTTTATGTTCTTATGCATGTCTTGTCGAATAAATTCTTATTCTTCTTTTTAGGTTATAGATAAATCATTTCCAGAATGGTATTAGTGTAAAATATATCATATTTATTCATTCAATACATTTATATATTCATTATTCAATGAAGATCATGTAGAACGAGTCGCATCACATCGTGGAGATGGTAGGCCATACGTACGCACGAGTGATGATATCGTTCCCATGATCATGGAATTGTATTGAAGTGTATGTATACTATTTCAGAATCAATATCACTTTACAATAATCATATATAGTTATTCTTTACACCATTATACTCATCCAAGTAAGTTGGTGGTGGAAAACAGATTACACCACGGCGTGAAGACGATATTCCATACGTACGTACGCGCGATGATTTAATTTTCCGTAGGATGGATATAAGGTGAAATAGGGTTGTTTCATATTTATAATAAAATATCAGTATATGAATGATACTTATTTTGTTACTTCATAATTAAATAACTAAATAATTGGAAGTAGAAGAAGAAATAAATTTGAAACAATCGGTAACAGACATTACCTCTTCTTTGAAGCGCCTCTTCTTAACCTCCTCTTAGGGCACTAAAGATGGTCTTTGAAGAAGACCAGGACCTCTAGGATGTTTCTAGGGAAGTGGAGAAGAGAAATGGGAAAGGTTTGGCCGAGCTTGAAGGCTCAAAGTGGTGTGAGGAGGAGAGTGAGGAGGTTCTCTTTTATAAGGGAGAAGAGGGGCACCTTAGAAAAAACTTAAAATATTATTTTATTATAAAGTCATTTTCGGTTTTTAATAGCTCCAAATTAATTTATTTCAAAGATAAGGTGGGGATGGGTCGAAATACTCTCAACCAATAGATTTTAGACAAGTTTAGGTTACTATTTTAACCTTATCATTTAGATTTAACTGTAAATTAAATAATTTTACTTTTACCGTGTCTTCATGTTTTCTTACACTATATGGTTAATAAACTTACTATAACAAGCCAAACGAACCCCAAATTGTTCATTATTAATATATGTAACCTTTTATATGTAATGTGTTTGATCCTTAGATTTTTAGGAATAAAATAACAATTAATAATATAATATTTGTTTTAAAAACTATTTTATGTCAATTTTGACACTATTTGGTAATTGATTTTTGTGAAAATCATAACAGTATGATTAGTTAGAAAAAAGTTAATTAAATCAATATTAACATGTCATATTAACCTATAAAATTAGTGTAATTCATAAAAAGTCTCAAATTAAATTTATTTGGGTATTTATAATATCAATTATGTTAATATTTTATTAATAAGGTAATTACTGCATCATCATTGTGTCATAAATAAATTGACTAATTTAATGTCTAAAAATTATAAATAAAATACCATTATTTAGTAAATATTTTTATCTTTATAATGAATATTTATAGTAGAAATTATCTTATGTATAACCCTATATTAAAAATGTTTTAGTTATTAAACTTTGATTTTAACTATTTTAATTCTTCTTTAAATAAAATAATAATAAATGTCCTAATTTAATCCAAGTGGACCTAGATGGTCATATTTTATTCCTAAGGTTGTTTTTGGTCGAATTAAACTTATCCAATAGAATTATGACATGTTTTAGGGTAATAATAATATCATTTTTACCCTTAATTACCGTATTTACTTTTAACTGTGGTAAAAAAAATTAAAAAGTTACTATTCACCAAAAATTATTTTTATCTTATTGAACCACATTTTACTCCTTGATATTAACCGTGTCTCTCGGATTTTTGAAATTCCACTCACAGAAGCGGTAAAATTAAGTTTTATGTAAATTTTTAAATTCTCCTAGGAGGTGGGTAAAAGACGGTGAAAAGTTCAATAAAATTTTTATATATCTAAAATTATTATAAAATGACTCCAATGAATTACTTTGAACTTATATAGGTATTATGTATTAATTTTTACCTAAAATAAATTTAAATAAAATAAATAATTATTTAAATAAAAATTCGGTTTTTAAATAGTAACCTAGTGTTTTCACTATTCATTAAAAATTGAAAGTTTTCAGAAAAATATCAAAAATTCACCCTAGGCTAATTTTGATATTCTGAATCCAAAAATGAAGTCCATTTTGAAAGATAAAATTTATAAAATTTCAAAAAGTGGGTATTACTATTCATAACGGCTAGTTTTAATAATATTTTATTAGCATATCGTTGTTTAGTGAAACTCGGTATTGCATACAATGCAAGCTATCGAGGAAGGTCGCAATTTCGTGTAAGCAAGCCAAGCTAGTGTTGTGTGTAGTGAAAGATTCATTTGATGATGTATATAACATAAAAACAAAATATTTCTCATAAAAATCTCGGGTGTTACATCACTGGGGTCCCAAAATCAACCAAAAGATGCCCATGGTCGTAAATGACTCAACTAATATGGTTTAGACAAGTGTTAAGGTAGTTTTGAATTATTATAATATTATTTTTATCTTGAATTACCCTATATACCTTTAATCGCGGTAAATAGAAGTAAAAAGTTATTATTCACCAAAAAAATTATTTTCATCTTATTGAACCACATTTTACTTATTAATAACATCCATTTATGTCGTATTTTTGAAATTCAATTCATATAAGTGGTAATATTTCACTTAAATGAAAAAGTCAGTTTTTTAACTACTACTAAGTGGTTTCACTATTCATCAAAAATTGATGTTTTTCAGAAAAATACCAAAAATTCAGCCTAAGATATATTTGGTATTCCAAATTTAAAAATTATTTCTATTTTACCAAATTAGAAACATAAATTTCATTAATTAATTTAAAATTAATTCCCATTGTTAAAACAAATAGCATGTTTTTAAGAAACAATATCTATCAAAATATTGACACTTTCTTATGTCCAATTTCAAAGTGAAATTAATTCCAATGACCAACATTGGATTAAATGGTAAAAATATATTCTAATTACACTTTAAAACAAATTAAAAATATAAACTGACCATATAAATAAATTACATTGAAAAGTAGTTTTGAATTAAAATACAATATTTTTCACTATTCATTAAAAAATGAACTTTATCGGAAAAATTCCAAAAATTTTCACAAAGTAAATTTTGATGTCCCCATTCTAAAGAAGGATTTTATTTGGTCAAATAGAATGTATTAAAGTGACCAAAACTATATTTAAAGAGGGTTCACCATTAAAAGTCGGTAAATCGATCTTTTAATGTAAATTATGCTTAAAATTAGATTCATTCACATTTTAAGCCTCTAACTTTTATTGGATAAATTTAAATACATTTAACAAACATGTATAATCATATTGTATTTAGTTTTGTTCATTTCCACTGATACAATGGCTAGGCATTAACTACTATTTAAAATAATAATATTATATTGTTAGTGTGTAACGTAAGATTTCAAAGAAACCCATTGTTGCGTGTCAGGTACGTTATCAAACATAGCATCTCATTTAAAGTAATATTAATATTTAATTCACAAATATTAATAAATATGAAATTGTATTATTCTTTATTTACCTGGGATGTTACAATAAGTTTATATTATTCCTTTACTAGTGAATTTCTTAGATTATGCTCTAGATAGGGGATATTTCCCAAAGATGCCAATATGTTAGGTTAGGTCTGGTTCTGTGAGGTTCCTATAGTTACCCAATGTTCAATAAGTGAGGTATAGGATTGTCTCATGCTATGAACTTGTGAGTTTCCCATGAAACTTATTTATTTTACGATGATGTTTTCTTAGGCATTCCTATCACATACTTTATCTGTGTCCCATTATTATAATCTTGGTTTCAGGGAACCTACTTTATTATTAACATTTTATTATGATGACCCCCTCTATTTGAACCCCTCCTAGTCTGGTTGTGAAGAGAGGGAGTGGCCCCTCAATTCCCACATCTAATAGGCTCTAGGTTTCCAACTAGGACTAAGGGTAATATAAATCACACTCCAATTTTTTTTTTTATTTTTCAAAATATCCACTTTATGGTGAAGGGGGTACCTTACAAAATCCACATTCAAAATTCAAAACATCCCAAAATTACACATTCAACATTCAAAAAAACCGATTATTCCACACACATGGGAGGAATTACCCTCATCCATAGATAAAGTGGATAATAAGATATGATAAATAGAAACTAAAGAACTCAATAACCTAAAATAAATGAAAAAAACTATCCCAAATTGATTTTTTAGAAATAGAAATAAAAGCATATGAATAAAAATATCACTAAGGGAAAATACTATGCAGTGACTCTACAAAAAGTCTAACCTCCAAGATAGTAATTCCCAACTTGGTCACCAAAACCCGCCTAGAAACTTGAAAAATAGTTTATATATAAATAGGGTGATCATAACATGCATACTCAGTAGGATCACACCCAAGGATTTTTATGTAAATGTGATACCAAAATACTAATGCATCAATGAATAAATAGTACAACTAACATGCGCATACAATTTTCAACTAGCTCTCTCAGCCTTATCAAGGGTTTCTCACCAAATAACTCATCCATGGTAGTAAAATAATATTAATAGAACATAAATAGAGACACCTTAAATCTACTTCCCCACCGATTTCCACTCTCATTCCCCAATATCAAGCGTCTTGTGCTCCCATCCCTTCCATATTCCAATAATCATATATCAAGTCTTATCTCATGTGGGTGGGGTTGTAACCCTACCTTTACCAACCTCCTGTTGGGCGCAACATCAAATTCTGGAATCCTTAATCATCCCCATCACCATCATATCCAACCAAAAAATAATAACCAGAGTAGCATGGTATCTTGAATGTGATGGACCTCAACATTGTTTCCCACTACTACCATGCATGAACCCCACCACATATCATCATCTTTCAGCAGGAATCACCACCAGCTTTTCTATCATCAAGGGATGGGCTTGGCCACTAACCCTAGCATTAACTAATTCTACTATCAAAGGGAGAGCAGGGAAGATGGGGAAATAAACCATCCAATTCCATTACTAAACTTGATGTTGGAGGAATCACCCCAAAAAAATTTGGATATAAATATATAGTAATCAACATGGGTGGGGTGAATAATGAAATAACATGAATATACAATGATGTTAAATAACAAAAAATACCTATCCTAATGGGTCACATACAAATTCATTGGCATATTCCTCAAAATTACCCCATCACGCACGACATCCACCACCATATGCTACCATCAATAAATGAAAATCCCCACAATATACAACAAAAACACATTCCACCATTCCATTCTTTATTTATAGATTCTATCCATTTCCAGATCATCTTCACTACCAATACCATTATATTTATCTACTATTAAATTTCACATTTAAAGAAAACCCACTCCAAAACACAAATAGTGTTTAGTTCATCCATTCCATTTATTTGATAAATATAAAAACTATGTGTTTCGTACACCTCTATTTAATTCCATCCCATGCCATTTCTATTTTATCACCATTAATCTCATCCCATAACTATTGGGAAATTTCCACACATTACAGAACACAACATCCAAACCATATCATTGAAACCACCATCAAATATCATTATAGAAAAATTTCAAAACTATCCATCACACAACAATAGTTATCATCCAACCACTATAACTTATCCGACAACATATCTCATGCCAAACAATCATAACCCTACTTCTCCAACACTTTTTGAATTTGATATGGTTACCACCATCCCTATACGATCCCCACAAGGTTCACATAAACACAATAGAAAAATTAAAAGAACACCACAAAACATTAAAATATATTTCATCTTATAATTCATTTTAATTTTGGATTTTATAATATACTATCATATCTTTCATGAGTGAATTAACGAAATTATATTATTAAAAAAAATAGTTAGTTACCTATATATAAGTACTTATAATTTTATACATGGAGAGTTCATGTAACAAACATAAAAAGGGTTCACATTTCACTATAGATACATCAAAGATAAAGATAAAAAATATCAGTGATTTCCTAAATTTTCAATAGAAATCATAATTTACAAAGAAAAATAAAAACTAAAGTAAACACATGTGAGTTCATACTTTCCCCATTAATTTATTTTAATCTGATTCATTATCTTCATTAGTTATAACTTAACATCCATACATAAGGAAAAAATAATTCTATAGTCATAGACTCTCCTTAAATAATGAGAGAATGAGGATACCTTACCTCAAACAAGGCTTTCTAATTCACTAGATAATGACAAGATGAAGAGAAACACCCACAAGATCAGGACCACACTAATATTTTATTAGAAACCTAGAACAAAATGTATAACATAAATATATTGATATAATATCACCAAACCCAACCATATCTCTGAAAAAAAATTCTATGAATGAATAATAAAGGATAAATGAACAATTAAGTAGTTGGACCTAACCATGGATTTACAAGAACCAAAACCTTGAATCTTGGTATTAATTTACTAAAAAGGGAGTGAAATAACTCCCAATGATGAACCTAGGTATCCCAAGAGTCATGAGAGAAGTCCAAGGAATGGTGAGCTTTTAAGGGTCTTAGAAATTTATACCCAAAATAATAATTAAAAACCATTATGAAAAATCCCTTTTCATTCTGTAATCATTAGTGTTTCACCTAATTTTATAGCATAAACTATAGTGTTAGTTATGACACAATCAAATTTAACCCAATTGGCCTCTAATAATTCCATAGATCATGACCAGATCCTTTCTACACATGTTAAGGCTACAAAAAAACCACATACCATAACATAGATACTTCCAAAATGGTAGATACACAAGACCAAACTCTTAGAGTTTCTACACCATATCCCTACTACACACTGTATCCACCTATTAAGAGGCATGAATAAAGAAAACTAAACCCCTTGGACTTCCAAAACACATGAAAAACTCCACACCATATGAACCATCACCAAAATCACATGATTCCACATTATATCCTCATTTCATAGCCATGATAGAATCAGTAAGCCCAACATAACTGATCATCCTTAGGTCCCTATGCTGTAAGAATGAAACAACTCTTCAAAAATCACATATTAGGAAGAAACCCTCAACTCCATGCCAAAATATCCCAATCTAGTAGGATTTAATCCCCAAATCACCTAAATCCTCCCCAAAATTCCTCCCTCTATATAAAACTCTTAAAAATAACCATGTAATGGGTTGGGAAGGTCTGAAATGTTACATGAGATAACTCTCAAACAATTATCATCCTTGAGAATCAAAATTGACCCCAAATAAAGAAGGATAAAAAGAAAAATACCAAATAACCATCCTCTAGGATACCTCTCAAGTGTACTATTACAACCAAAAGACAACCACCAATAAAATATTAGACAAGTGGAAGTCACTAGGGATTCTGTCCACCCATGGTAGAAGTGAAAAATAACATGCCACCTCAAAAAAATTTTCCGATACCTAGAAAGGTCTGATAGATCAGGGATAATGTTTACTCCCATGATAAAAACTTTGTTTCCCTCATCGAGATAAAACCCTCTAGAACACATGGAATCCAACCTCAAACTCCAAGGGCCATTGCCTAAAAACAACATGGTCCTTTTAGTCATCCTGAATCACCTTTATCCACTCCTGAACCGTTGGGATATTCTTCTTCATACTATGATTGAAATCTGGTCCAATGACTACAAACTAACCAACCTTGATCTAGCATAATAGTGATCAACATAACTTCCCACAAAAAACTGTGAATAGATAAATACCGATAGATTAGTGATGAATATTATTTTAGGAAAACTTAACCAATAGATGGTTATTCACCCATTATCCACTAATGTTCATAATTATAGCTAGAAATATATCCTATAATATTTGTGTAGTCCACTCTATTTTCTCATTTTTCTGAGGATGAAATGAGACACCAAGGCAAAAATGGGAGACAAAAGCATACTATAATACCCTCTAGATTTGTGAGGTGAATAAAGGATATTGATTAGAGATGATGATCCTTGGTACATCATGGAGACTTAACCCTTATCCACATACTATGTTGATATAATATCTGTGATACTTGATTCCTGAATCACCATAAAATGGGATGACTTCATTAGTTGATCCATGATCACCCAAAATACATCATATCCTACTTAGGATTGGTGAAACATGATGAGGAAATCCATTATGATGTCCTTCCATTTCCACTTAGAAAAATATAATGTATATAAAAAACCTCTATGGATATGTTTCTCTATATTAAACTATGGAAAAACCATCCACCATTCCATAAAAATTGCTACATACCACTTCATCCCATGGCACCACAATTGCCTCCCCAAACCATGATTAATCTTTGAAACACATAGATGTACCATTAAGGGTGAGTTGTTAAACTAAAATAGGAATACCTTATTAATGAACAATGGAATATACAACCTCCCCTAAAATAACATTTTATTCTGACCATCCTCTGACCACCCCTCTGAAGCATCACCATGAGTGAAATAATTTTACATCAACTCCACCTCTCAGTCTCACCACTAAGACTCCTTAAGATTTAAGATCATGGAACATTTCTCCATCATCTAATAAATACAAAATCTTTCACTAAATTCATTCACATCAAGATGAATCAAATCAAGATCATACATACATTTATAAACATCCTCAGAATCTTGAATAAAATCCTTTTAAGATATTCTGATCAACGCATTATCAATAACATTACCCTTTTCTAGGGTATAGGAGATATAAAAATTTTAATCCTGACAAACTATATCCACCTATATTGACTTTGATTCAAATACTTTTGGTTGAAAACAAACCTCAGACTCTTATGGTCTATGAATACCACAAAGCATTCACAAATGAGTTAATGTTTTCATAGCTTTTTGGAAAAAGAACTGCCACCAAATCCAATCCATGGCTGGAATAGTCATGATCATGGATACATAACTAAATGGACCCATAATATATCACCACCCTTTTCTAAATCAAGACAAATACCAAACCCAGATGAGATGCATCATAAAATGACTCAAACATAACCCCTTAATTTAATAACTGAAGCAATAAAGAACTAGTTATCCTATTCTTTAGATAGTAAAAATCTTCCTGATACTGATTAAACTAGATGGAGAAATGGTCATTCATGTTTAGGGTTATAAAAATTTCTACAACATGAGATAAGTCAAAAGAAAACCTCTAATAATAGCATGAAAGTCCAAAGAAGGTGAAAAACTCTACCACGTTCTTGATTGCTACCCAAGAAAATACGAATATGATCTTTAATGGGTCCACAACCACAAATTCCTATGTAACCATATTTCTATGAAATTTCACCCCCATATACAAAAATTTCACATGGATAACTTCTTAAATAGATTATGGTGTTACAGATCCAATCTAATAACTCTAAGGTGTTGAGGAACCAACCTTAAACATTAGATTTTCTATTATATTTATACTATAATTTACCTTTTTGAATTCCTGAATATCATTGCAGTTTACAGTTTTAGATAGTTATTTTATAAATCTTACATAAAAAACCCTTATTTTATAAATTTTACACTTTTATTCAGTATCCCTTTTCCAAAAAAAAAATTAAAAATAAAAACGTTTTCTTTTCATGATAAATATTCAAGACTTTCAACATGACATATTATTGGTTCTTAAACATCCTTAAACCCTATGAGAGACATTTTAAAATATGGAAATATCTCAAAAATATCAGTAAGGGACCTAAAAAGAAGAAGGAAACCCATTAGTCCATTTTAAAGCTACAATATAAAAAATGCATTTTACCTTTAATATAATAAAACTTAAGCTCAAATAATCATTTACTTACATATTAAAACAACTCTTATGATATTTTTTTGAAACACTTTATAAGAATTTTAAAAAGAAAAATCATACTCATGAGGGTTTCTTATAAAAAATGAGAACCTAGGGAATTGTTTTTTCTTAAAAACATAAATTTTTACCCAAAATAGGGCATGATCATTGATTATATTTTGAAATAAAATGGCTTCCATGAAAACACATAATAAGGAATAGAAAATTAATGTAGTTTTCATGGTTTATCATATTAAAAAAATCCTTACAGAACCCTTACAAATTGGAATAACCATACGATTGACTTACTTTAATTACTCAATGCATTAGAGCACTATTTTTAAGCACCCATTGTATAAGTTATATCAAGATCACCCATCCGTATGAGATATATCATAATCAGTACTCATAATTAACAATGTAAAAGTACCATATCATGAATAATTTTTTTTTTAAATTTCACTATTTATGTATAATAACGTTAAAAAACCTCATTTGAATACATATACAAAATACTTCAGATATCAAAAAACCCTTTCCTTTTTAAAAAAGAATTTTAATACACAAATAACCTAAACAAAAGGGAAATAGGTTTTTAATTAAATTAATCATTAAATATTATAAAGGAATAAAAAAATAAAATAATTATTATAGTGATGGAAAAATTCATTGTTGAAGTATAAATTAAAATAGAATATTCTTTTTTTATTTTATATAGAAAGTCAAGAAGTTACATATAAAATACTTAAGAGGATTCATTTTGAAAACCATAGAAAGAAATTAAAAAGTGACATAAAATTTAATTTATAATTAATTTGTTTCCATAAAAATACATCTATAAATTAATTTAAAAAATATGGACATGGTAGAATTTTTTTTGAAGGGAAACTTTAAAAGAGGATTTTTTAAAAAAAATGTCTCTTACCTTGAATCTTACTCGTCAAATAGGTTCTTTTTCATCCTGAATAAAAAATATGTTAATTAATTAATTTCTTATGAACATTTTTAAATTCAATTATTCTTTTAATCTATTTAATACCATGATACATACAATTACTTAATCAATTAGGTTCACATTAGTCGTTTTAATGATATTCAGCTAATATGTTATAAATGACTTTGATTGGTTGAATATGGTCAAAGAGTACTTTATTCCATAATATCCAAAAATAATAATCATAAAATAATTATATTTTATATAAAATAATTATAATTTTAAAACTAATCATGAATTATATTTTTGAAAAATTAACTACATTACAATCATGGAGAGAGTAGTTCATGCCTACGTATGAGCAACATTTCCATTTTTCAATGAAAAGTATGGAAAGAAGGTAATTATAATTTTATATTTAAATAATTATAATCATATCATGAATTAAATATTATTTCTTTAAATATACTTACATATATCATCCATGTAATGAAGTAATGAAAAATTAATTACATAAATTAATGGATGTGGTAGTCCACACGAACAACATTATCATTTTACAATGAATAGAAGGGTAAGAAAGTGAATTACATAATAAATTTTAATAATTATAAAAATTTCTTGAATATTATTGATATAAATTAAATAAATAATTATAACCATCCATGAGAAACAATGATGGAAAACAAATTACATCGGTTTGTGAGGCAGTAGTCCTCCATACACATGAATAAAGGTTTGGGTTTCCATTTGAAAAAAGAGAATATGGATATAGGTTATGAAATTAACATAACAACATATAAATTAACACATTGGTGTTATTATTTCATCATTTTTTAAGAATATTTTAATGAGTTAGAGGATGAAATAAAGTTAAAACTCTTGGTTAAAAGGTATACCTCTTCTTTAGAAAACCATAGTTTCTTTTCACCTTAAACCTTCTAAAGTTGACATTATTCCAAAAATAATACCTGTATAATGTGTTAATGGATCATATGAATGGGTTTGGATATGTAGTGGATGAATTAAATGGTATTTAAGTGTGAAAAAGAAGAGGAGGTTCCCTTTTATAAGATAGGAGAAGGGAATTCAGGGAATTATTTAAAGTATTAAATTAATATAAATTAATTTTCATTTTAAAATACCTCAAAATTTATATTATTAAAATTTAAGTTTATTATGATTCTAAATAATCTCATAAAATAAAAAATAGACAAGTTTAGGGAATATTTTTGCCTCTATCTTTTGGTTTCAACCTGTGTTAGTAATTTTTTTAAAATTATCATGATAATATAGTTTTTACTATTTAGGGGTTAATATAGTTACAATAAAAGAAAAATTCAACCATAAATTTACCATGGTCGATATTTTAAACCGTATTAAAATAAATGGTTCGAACAATTGATTTTTTTTGTTTTTAATCTTTTAATAATATATTTTTTTATAAAATAACTTTAATTTCAATTTTAAAACTATTCATTTAATTTGAATTTTAAAACTATGATGAAAAAA
Organism: Viscum album; assembly: GCA_963277665.1. NCBI lineage: Eukaryota > Viridiplantae > Streptophyta > Magnoliopsida > Santalales > Viscaceae > Viscum > Viscum album. The sequence goes on along the minus strand of OY728131.1, from coordinate 1,650,002,168 downwards.
TTGAATTATAATTTAAGTAATTAAAACCAATATATTATGTCATTTTTATCTTAATAAATCATGGAACACAATAATTAATTTAAATCATATTAACTTTTACAATTTTAAAATCATTTATTTTATTTATCTATTAATTGAATAAATTCCGTGTCAGTGTTCCATTGGCATTTAAGAAAATTATTTCATCCATAAAATTAGAAATAAATTAAAATAACAAATATAAATCATTTATATTTAAAATAAATATTTATAACCAAACATAACTTCTTTTTATACTTATTTAAAAAATTAAAAGATAATAAAATAAAGGGAATTAAATTTTTGACTTTTGTAACACCCCAAGCTTCCACTGTATGCTTCTCTTTGAATAATACAGTAGCTTGTGTTGTATGGAACTTCGAGTTCTAACACACACCACAACCAATCAAACTAGTCGTTATGAATATTAATACCCAATTTTTGAACTTTTATAAATTTTATCTTTCAAAATGGACTTCATTTTTGGATTCAGAATATCGAAATTATCTTAGGGTGAATTTTTCGTATTTTTATGAAAACATTCAATTTTTGATGAATAGTGAAAAAACACTAAGTTATAGTTAAAACCGAATTTTTATTTAAATAATTATTTATTTTATTTAAATTTAATTAAGGTAAAAATAGATAAATAATACCTATATGAGTTCAATGTAATTAATTGAAGTTAGTTTAGAATAATTTTAGATATATAAAAATTTTATGGAACTTTTCAACGTCTTTTACCCACCTCCTATGAGAATTTGGAAATTATCATAAAACAAAATTTTACCAGTTCTGTGAGTGGAATTTCAAAAATCCAAGAGACACAGTTAATATCAAGGAGTAAAATGTGGTTCAATAAGATAAAAATAATTTTTTTGTGAATAGTAACTTTTTACTTTTATTTACCACGGTTAAAAGTAAATAGGGTAATTAAGAGTAAAAATGATATTAATATTACCCTAACACATGTCCTAATTATATTGGACAAGTGTACCTCGACCAAAAACAATCTTAGGAATAAAAAATTATCATTTAGGTCCACTTGGATTAGATTAGGACATTTATTATTATTTAATTCAAAGAAGAGTTAAAAGAGTTAAAATGAAAGTTTAATAAATAAAACATTTTTAATATAGGGTTATACATAAGATAAAATTAGATTATAAATATTTATTATAAAGATAAAATTATTTAATACATAATGGTATTTTATTTATAATTTCTAGACACTAAATAATTTAATTTATTTATGACATAATAGTGATGCAGTAATTACCTAATTAATGAAATATTAAAATAATTGATATTATAAATGTCAAAATAAATGTAATTTGAGACTTTTTATGAATTATACTAATTTTATATGTTAATATGGCATATTAGGACTGATTATATAAATTTTGTTTAAATTAATAGTGCTGTTATGAAATTATCTAAAACAAAATACCCAATAGTGTCAAAATTGATATAAAAGATTTTTTAAAACAATTATTATATTATTAATTTATATTCTATTACTAAAAATATAAGGTTCGGCCAAGAGACTTAAATAAAGATAGGTTTATTATTAATGGACCACTTTTCAGTTTCTTGGAAGTTTATAGTCTATTTATTGACTATATAATATAAAAATACAAAGAGACATTGTAAGTGTCAAACTAATTAACTAAGAGTTAAAACTAAAAGATAAGGTTAATAAAGTGAACCAAACCTATCTAAAACCTATTGGTTGAGTGGTTTTCGACATATTCCCACCTTAACCTTTAAATAATCCACTTTGGAGCCATTATAAACTGAATATAAATTTATTATAAAATAATATTTCTAGCTTTTCCAAAGGTGCCCCTCACCCCTCTTATAAAAGGGCACCCCCCTTCTCTCAATTTCACACCTTCAATGCCTTCGGGTTCAGCCAAAACCTGCTCAAATGATCTCTCAAATTCCCTCACTTCAACATAGAGGCCTTAGTTTGATCAGAAATCCAACCTAAGGAGCCCTTTTGATCAAATCAAAAGGAAGACCCCAAAGAAGAGGTAATGTTTTCACCACCCTTTTTCAGGTTCCTTTCTTCTTCAACATCTTCTTTCTTTGTTATTTAATTTATAAAATAATAACTCCAGTATCTTATATATACTTTAATGTTATTATAAATATGTTACAACCATATTCAGTATTCTATCCATCCTTTGAATGACATGTCACCATACGTGCATACGTACGACCTACCGTCTCCACGTCGTGGTGTAATTTCTATTCAAAAACATTATTATTTTGATGGGAGTGATAATGACATGTAATTGATGTAAATAATAAATATAACATGATAATGATTCTGTATATATGATATAACATCCAATTATATATTATTTTAATATCAAAAGAATGATATTGTCGCTCGTGCGTACCTACTGACTACCGCCTCTATGAACGCGATGAGATTCATTCCCCATCGTATCCATGCAATTATAATTCTCATTTTATGATTAAAAATAATGTTTAAGGACTTGATATAATTTTGCATATGAATAATATACAACCTATCCATAAAAAACATGACTTATGTTACAAAATATATAAAATAAAACGAGTAAGTTAACACTAGAAACAATGATAATACTAAGATATTATTAACAAATCAATGTTAAAAGATCATATATGATATAATATTAATGTATATCATTCTTGTATAATTTAATAAAAATTGTTTCACCATTATATAGGAGTTTAACCTACCCTCAACCAAGGAAAAGTACAAGGTAAGGCTTTATTTCACAATCTCTTCATTATCCGAGGTTGTTTATACGTAATTATCTACTGGGACCTCTTTATCGTCCACAACCATGTTTCTCAAATTTTTTTTTCAAAAAATTATTACTATTTTATAGAATATGGTTTAAAGTCATTTATACCCTTGTTTTAATTTTTATAAGAAGTTTATAAAGTAATCTTTACGTCATTTTCCAAACAAGGACCTTTTTAACCTTTTCGACAAATTAAGGTAAGAATGTCTTTTTTTAACTTATACAGTGGGTGTGACTATTTTACACCATTATAAAATCTTCAAAGATTCCCTTATAAGATTATAATAATATTTTCAAATTAAATGTTTTATTTTATAAATATGTGACTTTTAAATGATTTAAAAAAAAGAGATATTTCTCTCAAATAGTTTTGATTTCATCTATGTCAATATCCTTTGATGGATTTTAAGCTTATCTGAAGTTTATTTATTATGATAAAAAACTTCTATATTGTATTGAAGGTTTTGTGATATGTTTGACTGTGGATGTGTTATTTTTATACCATTTATGGTTTATGGAGAAAGTATTTACATTTCGTATTCTAGTTTTAATACGAATGTTTATGTTATGTTTAAACCTGTTCATATGAGGAATGCATTAGACTTAGAAAGTGACGGGTGGAGCCCGCTATAGCTCCTAGATGCATCAGTAGGTCTCATAAGACAAACTAGTGTCTTGGAATAAGGCCTTAACAAAACTTTATTTGTAGCCTTGGCACGAGGCCTTGGCTATGTGGTTATGATAATCTGGCATTATGCATTCCATCATTATGAAAGTGGTTATTGATATTGCATGTGATTATTCAACTAGTAGAATATCCATGTGAATAAGTAAATGGCATTATTTCATTTTATCTTTGCCATATTATGTTGAAGTTCAAGTTTAAAAGTTTTTTGTTTTAGTTATACATTTCCTTAAATGTTTATTCTTATTTATGAAAGTTTCCACTATATTGTTATCCTTACTGATCATCTAAGCTCACCCCTTTCAATGTTTTATTTTTCCCAGGATTTGAAGAAGTAATTTATGAATGACCTATAGGGATAGTATGAGGGGATATGAAGACAAGATGTTTTTTTAGTAGTTTTAACTTTAAGATGTAATGTAAAATTTATGAATGTATCTAGTTATTCCAAGGTTACTAAACTAATCGGTATTTCGAGACTTGATCTTTTGTGATCATTCCAATATTATGTAATAATGCACCAAATCTGGGTAACTGGGGTCGGGGCATTACAGTTGGTATTAGAGGAAGTTTAGTAAAAACCTTGGAATCTAGATTTAGATAAACTCTAATTAGAGCACGCATCCCTAAGTTAGACTTTGAGGATTAGTATAGAAGAACTTCCTATAATTTTGGTATTGTAGAGATTTTGTGAGTTTTACGAGCAATACATCCCTGTCTGGATACGACCAGGTAGAGGCAGCTCTGGCACAGATGTACCTAGGGGTAAAACCCGAAAACCCCACTTTGAGCTAGACTCGAACGTGAACTAGTGAACGACAATGAGCCTTGCTTCACTCTTGGTTACGACACTCCCGAGGGATATGCTTAGAATAATTATCATTTTCTTTACAAACCATTATGAAGGGTTTATGAGTATATACTTCCTCAAAGAAAACATTTTTATGATTATGAATTATATCCATAAATAGTTCAATTTATGTTAAGTGTTTTACAAGTATGGCATTGTGTATTTTGATTCATAAACTTATCTAGTTTATTCCATTGTTTAGAAATGGCTCCTTGTGGAAGAAATGGAAACCGTATCAATGCACGCACTCCATGTAGAGATTTCCCTCCTGATTAAGATAATTATAGTGGAGCTAGTGATGTAACTAGTACTAATTAGCTAATCACCATACTGGGACAACTCACTCAGGTTATGAATAATAACCTTACTCGTATGGAGCACCATGATCTACAGCATGGAGGATCAATGTTAGATCGTTTCATGAGGCAACAACCACCAACGTTCAATGGGAGTACAAATCATTTTGTAGCTGAGAAATGGATAAATTCCCTAGAAAAAATATTTCAGGCTTTGGGGAGTAGTGAAAGGGAAAAAGTTATCATGGCAGTTTACCGCCTCACTGGAGATGTTGATCAATGGTGGTCCTTGATTCAAAACACAAAGAATGATGAGGAAGTATCAAATATGGAATGGAGGGAGTTCAAAGAACTTTTCTTATAAAAATACTTTCTTCGTGACCATCGAGCAGATATGGAAAGACAATTTCTGAGTCTGAGACAAAAGGAGGATGAGAATGTCACAAAGTATGAGGCTAACTTTACAAGGTTAGCAAGGTATGCTGGAGATTATATATGTAACCCAAGATGTAATATTGATCGTTTCTTTGATGGGTTAAAATAATTTCTCCGTCGAGCATTAGTCTCACAAACATTCTCATTATATGAAGATATTGTCTCACGTTCTATCAAGACAGAAAAGAAATTCACTAAGTCTTAAGACTTTAAGGAAAAGCAAGAGAAGAAGAGATCTGCCAACCACTATAGAAATAGAAATAAAGGGAAGAAGGGAAAAGTTGATTATCCATCTTGTAGTAAATGTGGGAAGAAACACTTTGGTACTTGCTTGAAGGTAATGGGATTCTGTTAAAAGTGTGGTGAAAAAGGCCACCAAGCTCATGATTTCAAGGGAAAGAGAGTTGCTGTCAACGTGGAATGATATAATTGTAGAGAGATGGGATATTATGAAAATGAATTTCCTAAGAGTTAGGGGAACTTATCTCAGAAAATGCCAAGGGATCAAGGACAAACTTATGCTATCACTACTTCCGAGGTAGAAGCTCCGAACGACGTGGTGGCAGGTAATTTAATGGTTTCCTCAAGTTTAGAAAATGCTTTATTTGATTCTGGATCATCGCATTGTTTCATATCTTCCCAGTTTGCTAATAAAATTAGATATTTCCAATTTGATTTAACAAGGGGGTTGTCAGTTAAAACTCCTAAGGGAAGTATCATTGCAAAAAGGTTTTGTGAATCAGTCCCCATTAGAACACATGGATGTTCTTTATCCGATGATCTCATCATCATAACTATGATTGAATTTGATATAATCCTTGGTATTGATTGGATTTCATACCATGATGCAAAAATTTATTGTAAGAAGAAGGAGGTTACTATTTTTGATGATGATGATAAGGAACACCTTATCTTTAGAGCAGAATCATCACCACCTAATTCTTACCTAGATCCACCCCCAGTAGCTCAACTAAATTCAATTATTAGGGAGGAAGAGAATGAAATGACTATGGGTGAGGAAAGGAATGTTCAAATAGAGGATGTACCTATTGTGAAAGAATATGTAGATGTGTTTCTAGATGATTTACCTGGACATCCTCCAGAACTAGAAATTGAGTTTTCTATTGATTTAATTCCTGGTTCAAGTCCAATGTCGAAGACCCCTCATAGAATGTCCACTATGGAATTAGTTGAACTAAAGAAACAACTAGAGGAATTGAGAAATAAGGGATTTATTCTCCCTAGTGTTTCTCCATGGGGAGCCCCTGTTATTTTTGTTAAAAAGAAATATGGATCTATGAGGTTATGTATCGACTACAAGGAGATCAATGCTACAACAATAAAGAACAAGTATCCCCTACCTCGCATTGATGATTTATTTGACCATCAGCATGGAGCTCAATACTTTTCAAAGATTTACCTTTGATCTAAATATCATCAGTTTTGTGTGAAGAAGGAAGACATTCCGAAGACAACATTTCGAACCAGGTACGGGCATTACGAGTTTACAGTAATTCCTTTTGGGCTGACTAATGCACCCTCTGTATTCATGGATCTAATGAATAGAGTTTTTAAGTAATATCTCGACGAATTTTTGGTGGTATTTATTGATGATATCTTGGTATACTCCAAAAGCTACGAAGATCATGAAAATCACTTGCGCATTATCCTGAAGACTCTGAGAAGACATGAATTATATGGGAAGTTTAGCAAGTGTGAATTCTGGCTTTAGGAGATTTCTTTTCTTGGACATATTGTCTCTAAAGATGGAATCTCTGTTGATCCTTATAAGACCAAGGCAATCCAAGAATGGCATGCATCAACAAATACAACTCAGGTACGCAGTTTTATTGGTTTAGCAGGTTATTATCGACGTTTCGTCCAGAATTTTTCCCGGTTGGCTAACCCATTAACAAAGCTCACACGTAAAGGGGTTAAATTTGTTTGGAAAAAAGAGTGTAAAGAATTTTTCAAAGAACTGAAGAGAATATTAGTCAATGCTTCTATATTGACTCTACCATCAGGGAATGATGGGTTCGTTATTTATAGTGATGAATTGAAGAAAGTACTTGGTTGTTTACTTATGGAGAATGATAGGGTTATTTCCTATGCATCACGACAGTTGAAAATTCATGATAAAAACTATCCTACTCATGATCTCGAGTTAGCAGTTGTGATCTTTGATTTGAAGATATGGAGACACTACCTCTATGGTGAAAAATGTGAGATTTATACTAATCACAAGAGTTTGAAGTATATCATCTCACAAAAAGAACTCAACACGAGGCAAAGGAGATGGCTTAAATTACTCAAGTATTATGATTGCATGATACACTACCACCCAGGGAAGGCAAACAAGGTGGAAAATGCTTTGAGCAGAAAAGATCATGGAGTTTTGAACATTATGAGAATTTCAAGGGATCCAATTTTCATGGATCTAGTGAAGATGGACATGGGAATAACCATGGAAGGTGAAACATCAATGTTTTTTCAAATGGTTTCCAAACCATCTTTACTAGAAAGGATTAAGAGTTCTCAAACCGATGATGAAGAATTTCAAAAGAAGATTAAAGCTGTGAATGATGGGATATTGAGAGAATTTGTGTATGAAGAAGGAATTTTAAAATTTGGGAAGAGACTTTATGTTCCCAATATACCTGATCTGAAAAGGGAATTGTTAGATGATGCTCATATCTCCAATTTCTATATACACCCTGGGAGCACCAAAATGTATAGAGATTTGAAGAAACATTTATGGTGGGACAAAATGAAGAGGGAGATTTCTGATTTTGTGTCAAGATGTATGGTTTTTCAACAAGTGAAAGCTGAAAGGCAATAGCCTGGAGGAGTCATGAAACCTCTTCCCATAATGTAGTGGAAATGGGACAATATTACGATGGACTTTGTCATGGGGATACCAAAGACTCCTAGAAGGAACGATGAAATATGGGTTATTGTTGATCATATTACCAATTCAGCACATTTTCTTGCTATAAGAGAAGATCTTCCACTGGAACATCTAGCAAGACTATATATTAATGAAGTTGTGAGACTTCATGGAGTAACCCTATCGATTGTTTCTGATCATGATCCCCATTTTAATTCAAGATTCTAGAAGAGTCTTCAGAAGGCCTTGGATACTGAACTTCGTTTGAGCACTGCCTACCACCCTCAAACAGATGGAAAATCAGAATAGACTATTCAAACCTTAGAAGATAGGTTGAGATCTTTCTCACTTGAATTTCAGGGTTTGTGGGATCAATATTTACCTATGGTAGATTTTTCCTATAACAATAGCTTCCATTCGAGTATTCAGATGACACCATATAAAGCGTTATATGGAAAGAGAAGTCGCACACCAACCTGTTGGGATGACATTGGTGAAAGAAAAATTGTAGGCCCAAAACTGGTGGATGAAACAATAGAAAAGGTAAAGGTAATCCAAAACCACATCAAAGCATCTCAAAGTAGACAGAAGAGCTATGCCGATAACCAAAGGAAGGATTTGGAATTTCAGGTAGGAGATCATGTTTTCATGAAGGAATCTCCATGGAAGGGGGTTATACATTTCAGTAAAAAGGGTAAATTGAGTCCCAAGTACATCAGACCTTTCGAAATTCTAGAACTAATTGGGGCTGTAGCTTACCATTTGGCAATGCTGCCAAGTCTCTCCAAAGTTCACGATGTGTTCCACGTATCACTATTGAGGAAATAAATGCCTCACCCAATGCATGTACTCACCTATGAGGAATTTGAACTGGAACCCGATCTGTCTTATTGCGAAGATCCTGTCAGGATTCTTGATACGAGAGAAAAAGTACTGAGAAACTGGATGACTCGTCTGGTTTGTGGAGAAACCATAAGATGAAAGAAGCAATGTGGGAACCCAAGGAACATATGATGAAGAACCACCCGAGTCTTTTCATGCAGTAGTATTCTAGAAAATTTGAGGATGAAATTATTTGAAGGAGGGGATAATGTAACACCCCAAGCTTCCACTGTACGCTTCTCTTTGAATAATACAGTAACATGTGTTATACAAAACTTCGAATTCTAACACACACCACAACCAATCAAACTAGACATTATGGATAGTAATACCCACTTTTTGAACTTTTATAATTTTTATCTTTCAAAATGGACTTCATTTTTGGATTCTGAATATCAAAATTAGCTTAGGGTGAATTTTTGGTATTTTTATGAAAACATTTAATTTTTGATGAATAGTGAAAAAACACTAAGTTATAGTTTAAAACAGAATTTTTATTTAAATAATTATTTATTTTATTTAAATTTAATTAAGGTCAAAATAGATACATAATACCTATATAAGTTTAATGTAATTCATTGGAGTTAGTTTAGAATAATTTTAGATATATAAAAATTTTATGGAACTTTTCACCGTCTTTTACCCACCTCCTATGAGAATTTGGAAATTCTCATAAAACTTAATTTTACCACTTCTGTGAGTGGAATTTCAAAAATATGAGAGAAACGATTAATATCAAGGAGTAAAATGTGGTTCAATAATATAAAAATAATTTTTGGTGAATAGAAACTTTTTACTTTTATTTACCACGGTTAAAAGTAAATAGGGTAATTAAGGGTAAAAATGATATTAATATTACCCTAACACATGTCCTAATTATATTGGACAAGTGTATCTCGACCAAAAACAACCTTAGGAATAAATTATTATAATTTAGGTCCACTTGGATTATATTAGGACATTTATTATTATTTAATTCAAAGAAGAGTTAAAAGAGTTAAAATCAACATTTAATAACTAAAACATTTTTAATATAGGGTTATACATAAGATAAATTTGATTATAAATATTCATTAGAAATATAAAAATATTTCCTACATAATGGTATTTTATTTATAATTTTTAAACACCAAATAATTTAATTTATTTATGACACAATGGTGATGTAGTAATTACATAATTAATAAAATATTAAAATAATTGAAATTATAAATATCAAAATAAATGTAATTTTAGACTTTTTATGAATTACACTAATTTTATAGGTTAATATGACATATTAAGACTGATTATATAAATTATTTTCGAATTAATAATGCTGTTATGAAATTATCAAAAACAAAATACCCAATAGTGTCAAAATTGACAAAAAAGAGTTTTTAAAACAAATATTATATTATTAATTTATATTCTATTTATAAAAATCTAATGTTCAGAAAAGAGACTTAAATAATGATAGGTGTATTATTAATGAACCACTTAAGGGTATTTTAGAAGTTTATAGTAATTTTATTGACTATATAATATAAAAATACAAAGAGACATGGTAAGTGTCAAACTAATTAACTAAGAGTTAAAACTAAAAGATAAGGTTAATAAAGTGACACAAACCTGTCTAAAACCTATTAGTTGAGTGGTTTTAGATCTATCCCCACATTAACCTTTAAATAATACACTTTTGAGCCATTATAAACCGAATATTAATTTATTATAAATTAATATTTCTAGCTTTTCCAAAGGTTCCCCTCACCCCTCTTATAAAAGGGCACTCCCCCTTCTCTCAATTTCACACCATAAAAGCCTTTGGGTTTGGACAAACCCTGCACAAATACTCTCTCAACTTCCCTAAATTAAACTTAGTGGCCTTAGTTTGATTATAAATCCAACCTTAGGATCCCTTTTGATCAAATCAAAAGGAAGACCCTGAAGAAGAGGTAATGTTTTCACCACCCTTTTTCAAGTTCCTTTCTTCTTCAACATATTCTTTCTTTGCTATTTCATTTATAAAATAATAAATACTGTATCTTAAATATAATGTGATGTTATTATAAATATTTTACAACCATATTCAGTATTCTATCCATCCTTTGAATGACATGTCACCATACGTGCGTATGTACGGCTTACTGTCTCCACGTCGTGGTGTAATTGTTATTCAAAAACATTATTATTTGGAAGGGGGTGATAATGATATGTAATTGATGTAAATAATAAATATAACATGATAAATATTCTTTATATATGATATAAAATCCAATTATATATTATTTTAATATCAAAAGAATGATATTGTTGCTTGTGCGTACGTACGGACTACCGCCTCCACGAACGCGATGAGATTCATTCCCCATCGTATCCATGCAATTATAATTCTCATATGATGATTAAAAATAATTTTTAAGGACTTTATATCATTCTGGATATTAATAAGATACAACCTATCCATAATAAACATGGCTTATGTAACAAAATATATAAAATAAAATGAGTAAGTTAACACCCGAAACGATGATAATACTAAGATATTATTAACAAATAAATGTTAAAAGATCATATATGATATCATATTAATGTATATCATTACTGTGTAATTTAATAACAATTATTTCACCATTATAAAGGAGGTTAATCTACCCTCAACCAAGAAAAAGTACATGGTAAGGGTTTATTTCACAATCTCTTCATTATCTAAGGTTGTTTATACATAATTATCTACTGGGACCTCTTTATCATCCAAAATCATGTTTCTTAAAAATTTATTTCAAAACATTCTTACTATTTTACAGAATATGGTTTAAAGTCATTTATACCTTTTTTTTACTTTTTATAAGAAGTTTATAAAGTAATCTTTACGTCATTTTTTAAACAAGGACCTTTTTAACCTTTTCGAAAAATTACGGTTAGAATGTCTTTTTTAACATATACGGTGGGTGCGACTATTTTCCACCGTTGTAAAATCTTAGAAGCTTCCCTTATAGACTTATAAGAATATTTTCAAATTAAATGTTTTATTTTATAAATATGTGACTTTTGAATGATTTCAAAAAAAGAGATATTTTTCTCAAATAGTTTTGATTTCATCTATGTCAACATCCTTTGATAGATTTTAAGCTTATCTGAAGTTGATTTATTATGATACAAAACTTCCATATTGTATTGAAGGTTTTGTGATATGTTTGACTGTGGATGTGTTATTTTTATACCATTCATGGTTTATGAATAAAGTATTTACATTTCGTATGCTAGTTTGAATAGGAAAGTTTATGTTATATTTAAACCTATTCATATGAGGAATGTATTGGACTTAGTAAGTGACGGGTGGAGCCTGCTATAGCTCCTCGATGCATCGGTAGGTCTCATGAGACAAACTAGTGTCTTGGCACAAGGACTTGACAAAATCTTATTTGTAGTATTGGCATGAGGCCTTGGCTATGTGGTTATGATAGTCTAGCATTATGCATTCCATCATTATAAAAGTGGTTATTGATATTGCATGTGATTATTAGACTAGCAGAATATCCATGTGAATAAGTAAATGACATTATTTCATTTTATCGTTGCCATATTATGCTTAAGTTAAAGTTTAAAAGGCTTTTGTTTTAGTTATACATTGCCTTAAATGTTTATGCTTATTTATGAAAGTTTCCTCTATATTTTTATCCTTACTAAGCATCTGAGCTCACCCCTTTCAAAGTTTTATTTTTCCCAGGATGTGAATAAGTAATTTATGAATGACTTGCAGGGATAGTACGAGGGGATATGTAGACAAGATGTTGTTGCAGTAGTTTTCACTTTATGATGTAATGTAAACTTTATGAATGTATCTAGTTATTCCAAGGCTACTAAACTAATCGGTCTTTAGAGACTTGATCTTTTTTGATCATAACAGTATTATGTAATAATGCAACGACTCTAGGTAACTAGGGTCGAGGAGTTACAACTTTTATTTACATAAAATATTTTATTGGTCAAAATCATGGACATATTTTTAAAAAAGATCATATATTATAATTATGGATGATTATTCAAAAGGTTTAATAATATAATAAATTATGTTAAGTTTCTCAATTAATTTATAGTTTTTATCACATTATTTTTACCTTGAATTAACCCATTTTACCTTTACCATGGAAATAAAATATACTATGATTTCTATTAATAATAGCTAAAATTAAAATGGAAATATTTTAAAAAAGTTGACCTCATTATTCAAAATATATAATTCATTTTGTAATATTAAAAAAAACAAAATTTTCATAATTTAATTTAAAATTAAACCCATAAAACTCTATGATAACCATTTTTTTGGAAAAACGATTTTTTGAGTAAAAATAATTTATACAAAATTAATGTATGAAATTTATTCAAAAGACAATAATTTTATTAATTTTGATGAAAATAAACTAATTAAATTTTAAAACTAATCCAAAATATAAACTTAATTTATATACACTTTGAAACAAAATATAGTTTTCAATAAGTATCAGTATTTTTTACTATTTATTATAAATTCTATGTTTTGAAAAAAACTCTAAATTTAACCGTAATATTATTTTGATATGATTATTTCAAAAAAGCATGTCATTTTTATAAAAAAAATCCAAAAAGATTCAAATATTTATTATAATTTTCACTTATAAAAATTAATAAATACCATTTTTGAAGAAGAAATATTTTTGAATAATAAAATGTGTTTTATAGAAAAATAGAGTAGTTATTTAATAATATATAATCAATTAATTTTATTTGTTTATAATTTTAAATATATTTAATAATATATTTAATTCTATTCATACAATACATATTAGTTTATAATGTTCATATTTAAATAATAATATTTCATGGTTCATTTAAGTTTAGTATTTTGTGTTGTACACATTATCGAACATACTTCCTTTACTTTAAAATATAGAAGTATAATATTCTCCACCCTTAAAAAAACAAGTCCTTGAAATTTAAAATTGATCAGGTTAATAAAAGGGTTTTCATCTAAAAATACCTTCGTTTAAACCCAAAATCATAAAATGGGTTAATAAAACTTCCTATTGAAAAGAGGAAAAGTAAAATGAGAAGTTCTTTTAGAATAACTGAGTTCCCAAATAGGAAAATATTAGCGTGAAGTGAAAATATTGATGTATAAGAAAAAAATAATGTCCAAATTATGAAAGAGAGTGATATATAATTTATTGTAATAAAGTGAATGATCATGATAAAGTTAACGACTAAAAAATCACAAACAAAAGAGGTGTAAACAAGACTATAGATTCTTCAGAAAGAAAGGTATATAGATAATATTTTTATTTCAAGATCCTTTTCATAGTGTTGGGGAAGTAAATTTCCATCTAAACTAATAACATAAGGAAAAAATTCTTACTTGATAAGTACACTTTTATCCTTTAATCAATTTCACCAAAATATCATCTTTTTCTCCAAACAATGCATATTTAAGAAGAAATTTTTATTCCTAAAGCACTAAAATCAACTTTAAATGGATTAAATAATTCTAAAAAATGATAACATGTTATTCCTCATATCCTTAGACATTATCCAAAACAAATATTGTTATCACAAGGTAAAATAATTCAAAAAAATAAAAAACCTTCATATTTGAAAATACATTGTTTACCTCTAAAGCCTCAACAATAACAATCAAAGTTAAACATAGATCATTTTATAAATAACTAACTTTAAAATTCTTAAAAATATTCTTGAAATTTTTTAAAAAATCATAATGATTTTGATCTAAATTTCTACCAAGATTAATTTAACATTTTTCTCAAATTAATATTAGTGACTCACAAAATCATATTCCCCAAAATGTATATTCCCCAATCATATAATATACAAAATATGACGATCATTTACATAAACAACCTGTATCATAATAATTATTCTAAAAGATAATTTAGCCTTTATTAATCAAATTAAATAAAATATTACATAAAAATAATTCTATTTACCTTAACTATATAAGATTCCTAAAATAGTGACCTTCTTCTAAAATAAAATAAAATACTTAATCACCAAATCACTTTTCAATCCCATAGTTATGTATATGATAAAAAATGGCCCCCTAAAATCAACTTAATCTTTATTTTTCATGTCTTTCACATAATTTCATACTAACTTGGACATCATTTAGGCTAGTGGTAGGTGTTTCACCATTTTCACCCATTAGTTTTGGGATCATGCCCCACAACCATGCCAGATGCTATGGGTTGTCACCCCACCTATGGGTTTTCTATTTCCAAAAACTATATAAAAAAATTCTTATAACATTCCCAAAAATATGATGAATATATAAAAAAATATCATTAATAATCAAATTACTTTTAAGACATAAGGTTTTCTATACTACACATTTTCCCCCAAAGTAAAATAATCTTAATTGACTATCATTTCATTAACATCAAGCATATTTATCCCAAAGGTTTATTTATAACATTATCATATATCCTTAAATTAAAATCTCTAAAATTTTTACCCTTTTTGATACACCACTTTTAAAGGTATTAATTCCATATAATATATATTTATAAAATTTTGAAACAAAATATTGTATAAAATAATCTTTAAGTGTTAAATGATTCTCATAATATTTAAAATATTCCGTAATATCATTGATAAGCACATCCCTCATTCAACTTCCTTCTTAAATCCTTAACCTTTGTGTATCGTCATATTCCTTGATACATTATTCCTCCAAATAAATGATATGAATATGTCCTTATAATTTATTAATATAAAATCAATCATGTTTCATACATAGAAATTAATAAAACAATTCATACCTTAAATCTCGACATCAAGATATTCTGTTACTCTATTGATACCACCTTTATCTTCTAGGATGAAGTCCATATCTCTATAAAATAAATAGTAAAGTCCTTGGTGGAATTTTACTTTCCAAATGAGATGGATGAGTTGATATTTTAAAATCAAATCAAATAAATATGATTATCTATATAAATTTTGAAGAAATTAAATGATGCTGGATATATCAAATAGTTTTATTGTAGGTGATTTGGATGTTCAAAAATATTTCCAAAATATTTGAACAAGATGTTTCAATAATATATATGATTAAATAATACTGAAGGGATAAGAATATTTTGTTATATCCTTTTAATTTCATCATGATAAAGTAACTTTAATCTATATAAAATAACATCATTAAAACAGGAAATGAATTATTGAATGTTAAAATAAAAATATCCCTTGTAAATACAATTCCCATATAAATTATAAAATACTTTAACCATGAAGTTCTCAAAAAATAACCTTAATGAATTCACCATTAAATAATGTTTTAACCTCAATTGTTATCAAATAACATTATTCTTACATACCAGATATATAATGAAATTATTATGAAATAATCCATCATGTTAAGCTTAATTGTTATGTATTTATCAACCTGATAAAATGTCTCTAAAAATATAATTAATTTACTTAAAATCCCAACACTTATAAATAAAAAATGTGTGTCTAATACTTTAAACTTATGATAAAAATTAAACTCATAAAATCATTATAGTATCCATAAATCTTAATATAAATTGTCATGAAAGCTTCCTAATCTCTATAGTTGTCTAAACCCCTCTCTGATACAAACTAAAAGGATCTGACCTTAAATATTACATATTATACTATATTTAGAATAGAATTAACCATATTTCATGCATAAATATATTTAAAATTTAAAGTATTATATAGTTATGCAATAAAACATACATAAAAAACCTATATACTACAAAGTGGACACCTCTATTCAGTATCAATTTTCCCACTAAAAAAACATTTGAAAAGAAACAACTTTTTTTCTTGAGAAATATTTATAACTTTTAACATGAATTATTATTTTTCCTTAAACACCCTTAAAATCTAGGATTTTTTTAAAAACATGTGATGAGAAGAAAATCCCAATAGGGGACATAAAAATATGGAAGAAACTCATTATTCTATTTTAAATCCATGATATCAAAAAGGGAGTTTTCCTTTAATATAATAAACCGTAAGCTAAAATAATCATTAAATTACACATTAAAATTGATTTTATACTCAAATATTTTCATAAAATGAATTATAAGAAATAAAAAATAAAAAATCATAATCATTTGGATTTTTTAGAAAACAAGATAACCCAAGAAAAAAATTTCTTAAAAACAAAACTTTTTACCGAAAAGGGGTATAATCATGACTTAGATTCTATAATAAAATGATTTCCATGAAATATAATAAAGAAAAATAGAAAATTCGTGATTTTTACTTGGTATATCAACTTTATAGGACCCAAATATATCATTTATAGAACCCTTACCAATTGGAATAACCATATAGTTGACTTCCAATAATTACCCAATGCATGAGAGAGCTATCTAGGTGCACCTTTCATATAAGCTATATCAGTATCACCCATCATCAAGATATATATCAAGATCACATGTAATAATAAAAAATTTACAAGTACCTTAACATATATAAAACATTTTATGCTCACACTATTTCATCATTATACCCTTGAAAAACTTTTTTGAACCCATATGAAAAACTATTCTGGATATCAAAATACTAATTCCATTTTTTAAAAAAATTTCTATACCAAAATAAAAAAAACAGAATATAAAGTGTATTTTCATTTAAATAAAATATGATAACTTATAAGTAAATCCAAACATCAAGTAATGGTTACAGTGGTGGTAAATTATTTTGTCATCATTTACGTTCAAATAATATACTCCTTTTATCTTTTAAAAATAATGAAAAAATGTTCCTTATAAAATACAAAAAAATATTCCTCCTAAAATCCTTTTAGATAAAGCAAAAATATAAAAAAATTTCATTAAAACTACATCCACAAAATAAATTAAAAAATATAGACATATAAGAAAATTAGTTGGAAGAGAATATTTAAAAGATGATTTTTAAAAGGAAAGACCCTTACTTTGAGACTGACTCATAACAAATTTTTTTTGTCTTAATGAATAAAAAAATTAAGTAAATTATTTACATTAATAATGATATTTTCAGGTTCATTTTTATTTTAATTTATTTAATACCATCATATATACAATTACATAATCAATTAAATTCACATCAGATGTTTTGACGATATTTGGATCATATGTGAAATATGAATTTGGTTAGTTGACTATGGATAAAGAGGTTATTATTACATCATATATAAAATAATAATGATTCAATAAGTAAAATTTTTATAAATCAATTATACTTTTAAAAAAAATCCTAAAATACAATTTTTAGAAATAAAGTATATTACAATCATGGAGATGATAAGCTGTACGTACACATGATCAACTTTTACAATTTCAAAGATACTTATAAAAAGAAGGAAATTATTATTTTATATTTAATGGATAATAAAAATAACATTAATATCATATTTTTTATTTAAATATAATTATTTATATAGTTTATGTGATGCGGTGATGAAAAAAATCACATCGCTTTGTGGAGGCAGTAGTCCACACTTACACACGAAGGATGTTATCATTTTCTAGTAAAGGGAAAGAAAATAAAGTGTACGATATATTATATTTTAAAAATTATAAATATGTTATTAATATTATATATATATATATTAAATCTATTTTTATAATCATCCATGAGAGACAGGTATGGAAAATGAATTATATCGGTCATGAGCTGGTAGTCTATCGGATGCATGAATGTCAGTCTTATTTCCCATTTGATGTAAATAGAGATGGGTATTGGTTATGAAATTAAATCAATAACAACTCAATATATTAAATATATTATTATTATTATTTCATAATTTCTAATAAGATTTCATGGAGGTAGAAGAAAAAATAAAACTAAAACATTCGGTTAAAAGATATATCTCTTCTTGAGACAACCTCCTTTCCTTTTCACCTAAAGCCATATAAGGTTGGTATTATTCAAAAAATAATACCTATAGAATGTTTTATGATATTTTAGGAAAGGATTTGGTCAGTAATTTTAGGAAAATATATTTTTTTAAATGTGAAAAAGGAGAGTTGGTTCACTTTAATAAGAGAGGGGAGGGGTATTCTTTTAATTTCATAATGTATTAAATTAATATAAATTAATTTTCAAGTTAAAATAGATCAAAATTTTTATTATTAAAATATATGATGTGAATGAGTCAAAATAATATCATATAATAAAAATTGGACAATTTTAGGTGATTTTTCCACCATTATATTGTTTTTCTAACTCATGTTAAACCTTTTTGACAATTACTGTGATCACAAAGTTTTTACACTTCTTGTGAATATTGTAACTATGAAAAGTAAAATTAAACATAAATTGACCATGGTTGATATTTTAAACCATATTAAAATCACATTTCCAAGATTATAATTTTTTGGAAGTTTTAAATCAATTTATAAAATATTAATTATTACAAAATAACATTAATGTCAATTTTAGACATATTTATTTAATTTCACATTTAGAACTAGAATAAAATAAGGAAATTATACTATATAATATGTCTTTTTTATCTAAAAAAATATTTTAATATAATAATCAATTGAAATCATATTACTTTTAATATTTTCAAAATCATGTATTTTATTTTTCTGTTATTTGAATGAATATTATATCTCTGTTGCATAAGAATGTAATATAATGATTTCATCTCAAAAATTTAAAATAAATTAGAATGATAAATAAACAAAATATAACCCAAATTAATATTTACAATTAAATATACCTTATTTTTACCCTTATTTAAAAAATCTAACAATAATAAAATAAAGAGAATGACGTTTTGACTTTTTTTTACATAAAATATTAAAAAGGTAAAAATCATGGAAATATAACATAAAATAGTCATATATTAGAATTTTTGATGATTATTTATAAAATACACTCATTAAATAAAATTAATTTATGTTATAGGGTTACGTTTTAGTATTTATCACATTTCTTTACCATTAATTAACCCATTTTACTATTATAATGGCAATAAAATTTACTATGATTACTATTCATAGTGACTAAAAATAAAAGGGAAATATTTAAAAAATTTGTACTTACTAATTATAAATATGTAATATATTTTTTAATATTAAAAACATATAAGTGGAATAATTTAATTTAAAAATAAACACACAAAATGCAATGAAATTTTTTTTTTCAAAAAAATTAATTTTTATGTAATTTTTTTATTATATTCAAAAATAAAATTCATTCCAAGGACTATAAATTGATTTTTTTAATAAAAATAAACTAATTAAAATTTTAATCTAATCTAAAATGGTTTTTTAATTTATCAATAATTTAAATGAAAATATGGTTTTTAATAAAAAAAATTATTTTTTACTATTCAATGAAAAATGAGACTTTTCAAAAAGATCTAAATATTTTACCATGTTAAAAATTTTATAAGATGATTTCAAAAGAGATATAATTTTTATAAAATAAAAATTAAATAATTTTAAGAAATTAGTTATATAATTCTCTCAAAAAAATAAATAAATATCATTTTTGTGGAAAACATATTTTTTAAGAATAATATACATTTTATAAAGAATTTATGTTCTTATTTTATAATAATTAATGAATACATTTTGCATAAATTCAGAATTTTATTTATATTTCAGAATTAAATTAATCTGAATCATACCCTCCAATTCAATGATTAGTTTTTAAGGGTCATATTTAAATATTAATATTTCATGTTTCATTTAAGCTTGATGTTGTGGCTCATATAATTTATCGAACAAACAATTCTTCTTTGAAAATCATAGGGTGTTGCATTATCCTCCACCTTTGAAATTGTTTTCCATGAAATTTATAATTTATCTTAGTAATAAAAGGTTTTTCATTTTAAAATAAAATTTTTTAAATCCCACATCATAAAAAGGGTTAATAAAATTTCTTCTTGGAAATAGGGAAAGGGAAATGCGAATTATGTTTGGAATAAGTTGGTTTCTAAATATAAAAAAATCAGTGGAAAGTGAAAATATGGATATTGGGGAAAGAAATAATGTCCAAATAATTATAGAGAGTGACAAATATCATTGATAATAAGAAAGTTAATTATCAAGAGAAAGTGAATGACTACAAAACCATAAACCAAATAGGTGGGAAAAATAATACAAATTCATCAGAAATGAAGGTAATAGGATAAAATTTGTTGTTTCAAGATAATTTTCCTAATGTTAGGGAATTTCATTACTAGTTAGAATAATAACATAAGGAAAATTTATTACTTTATGAGTATAATTTTATCCTTTAATCAGTATCCACCACAATATCAAATTTTTCTCCAAATGATGGGCATTCAAGATGAAATTTCTATGGTTTAAGCACTAAAATAAACTTCTAATGGATTGTGTAATTCTAAAAAAGGATAAAAATTTATTCCTCCTATCCTTATACATTAACCAAAATCAAAATGGTTAGCATAAGTTATGATAATTCCTAAAATGAATAAATCTTCATAATGTGAAATATAATGTTAATATCCTTAGCCTTAACAATAAAACCCAATGTTCATCTTAGATAATTTTATATTTAACTAGCATTAAATATTTTCAAAATATATCTAACCAGGTTCAAAAAATCATAAGTATTCCAGTCACAATTTTTTATAGATTATTTTTACACTTATCTCTAATTAACATTATTGAATCACAAAGTCATATAACCAAAAATGTATTTTTCCTAACTATATAATCTCGCAAATATGATAATCACTTCTATAAATAATATGAATCATCCTAGTGATTCAAAATTATAATTTTACATTTATTCTTCATATAAAATCACATCTTATCTAAAAAATATATCCATTTACATTAATTATATAAGGTTTAAAAAATATTGAACTTCTTATGAAATAAGATAAATTACTTAATCTCCAATTCAATTTTCAATCCTATGGGTTTCTATATGATAGTACATATGTTCCAAATATAAATAAAATATTTATTTTTAATATTTTTATGTACTTTATTACTAACTAGGACATCCCATTTTCTAGTGGTAAGCTTTCACCCTTTTCACCCTTTAGTTTCAAGTTTAAGCCCCACATCCTTGTCGGATATGACAAGTTGTCTCCTACCTGGTGGGTTTCCATTTTACTAAACTATATTTCTATAATTTCTATAATTCTCTAAAATGATGAACGTCCTAAAAAATCTCATCAATAACAAATTTTTTTAACCTTGAAGGTTTTCTATACATTTCATTTTCTACAAAATAAAATAATCTAATTTCACCATTATTTCCTTGACATCGAGCATATTTTGTCCCAAATATTTACTTATCCATTTATAATATTCCCTTAAATCATTTCCTAAAAAATTGTCTCTTTTTCACTACACCACTTTTCAAATGTATGGATTAACTCTAACAATTTTTTCCAAATTTTGAAAAAAATATACTATAGAATAATCCTTACATGTTTCATAATTATAATAATATTTATAATTTATTAGAATATTGTTGATAAATACATCCCTTATTAAATTTCCTTATTAAATCTTTAACCACTATTTTCATCATATTCCTTACTAATCTATTCATACAAATCAATGATATTAAAATATGTCTTTATTATTACTCAATATCAACTTAATAATCTTTCATACTTATAAAATAAGAAAATAAATCATACTTTAAACCCAAGTATCATGGTCTTCTTTTATACTATGGATATCCCCTTCATCTACCAACATGAATACTATATCTCTAAAAAATAAATAGTCAAGTCCTTAGTGGTATTTTCCATACTATATGATATGGATAAGTTGAGATTTTGAAATCAAATAAAAGAAATACCATGATCCATATAAATTTGGGAAATGAAAATTTGTTGGATATATAAAATAGTTTATTTTAGGTGATTTTTATGATAAAAAATCTTTCAAAATCATTTTAACAATTTTATTCCCTGATAATGATGACTAAATCATATGGAAAGGAAAGAAATTTTGTGTGAGATCCTATTATTTTCATATTGATTAATGATATTTAATCTCTATAAAATAACATCATTAAAATATGAAATGGATTATTTCATGTTAAAATTAAAGAGGTCCTTGTAAATAAAATAATAAAAGAAATTATATAATACTTTAACCTTCAAATCCTAAAAAATAACCTTAATAACTTAAAAATTAAAAAATATTTTAACCTACAAGGTCATATGACAAATTTCTTCTTACATCAAAAAAATATAACATCATTCTTATAAAATAATCCATCACATAAAACCTAAGGGTTACAAATACCTCAAACCAACAAAAGTTCTATAAAAATATCATTAGTTAACTCAAAATCACATCACTTGAAACCTCTAAATATGTGTATATAAATTTTATCTTATGAAAAAATTAAAACTAATAAACTCATGATGGAACCCGTAACTCTTAATAAATCCTATCAAGAAAATATTGTAATATCTAAAGTTTTATAAACCCTTATATGATAATAAATCTAAGGACCTGATGAAAAATATTACATATTCCAATGTATTTAGAGTATAATTCAAATTATTAAATTCACAAAAGTATTTATGATTTATATTTTTATAGAGTTAGGTCATAACCCTAACATAGAAAACCATATATTACAAAGTGGAGACTACAATTATGTATCCATTTTTAATAAAAAATCATATAAAATGAAACAAATTTTCTTTCTAGAACAAATATTCATGACTTTTAAGTTGAATTATTCATTATTTTTAACCCTCCTTAAACCATGTGAAAAAAATATTAAAATATGGTATGATAACAAAAAGTCTAATAAGGGACATGAAAAGAATAAATAAAACCATTAGTACACTTTATAACCATGATATCAAAAAGTGAGTTTTCTTTTAATATAATAAACCTTATTCCAAAATAATAATTAACATACACCTGAAAAAATCTTTTCTGCTCAATTTTATTGGTAAAAGACTTTATTGGAAATCAAAAATGAAAAATAATAATCATGTGGGTTAATTGAAAAACATGAGAACCCATGAAGATTGTTTTCTTAAAAAAATACCTTTTAACCCAAAAGGGGAATAATCATTGCATAGTTTTTAAAATAGAAGTATTTCCCTAAAAAATTATAAGAAATAATTGAATATCTGTGCATATTACTTAAAAAATCATCTTTATATAACACTTAAATTTTTTTAATAACTATATGGCTGACTTCTAATAATTACCCAATGCATTAGAGTGCTATCTGGGCACATCCATCATATATGCTATATTGGGATAACCAACAGTCATAAGAAATATCAATATCACCTTTCATAATAAAAAAATTCTAATTACCATAACATGAATAAATTTGTTTAATATTTCACCATTATATCATAAAACCCTTGAAAAACTCTTTTGAACCCATATTCAAAACACCTTAGGATATCCAAATACCCTTTCCATTTTAAAACCCATTTTCAATACCAAAATACCCCATACAAAAGGGAAATTTGGTTTTCATTTAAATAAAACATGAAATATTATAAAGGAATCAAAAAATAAAATTATAATAATAAAAGTGGGAAAATATATTGTGTTCATATACATTAAAATAGAAAATTCCTTTGTCTTTTATAAAGAAAGTCCAAACATTATTTATAAAATATGTATAAAGATTCATTTTAAAAACCTTTTAAAGAAAGTAAAAAAGATTCATAAAATTTCCTTTATAATTAATTTATGTACATAAAATTACATTGATAAGATAAATTTAAAAATATTTATGTGGAAGAAAAATATTTGAAAGGGAAACATTAAAATAAGGGTTTAAAAAGGAAGTCCCTTACCTTGAGTCCGACTCATCATGCATGTTCTTTATTCATGAATAGAAATCTAAAGTTAATTATTTACATTCTTAAAAAAAATCAAGTTAATTATTCTTTTATTTCATTTTCTATATTGATATATACAATTTGATAATCAATTAAGTTCACATAAGTCATTTTGATGATATTTGACTCATTTGTCATAAGTGACTTTTGTAGGTTGATAGTGGTAAAAGAGGAAATTATTCCATTGTCTACAAAATAATAATCATGAAATAATTTTCATTTTTATACATAAATTTTACTTTTAAAACTAACCCTGACTTATGGTTGTGAAAAATAAAATGCATTACAATCATAGAGATGACATGCTGTACGTATGCATGAGTAGTGTTTCTATTATTGAATGATCATTATTGAAAGATTTTAATTATTATTTTATATTTATAGAATTATGATAATATCATAAATTAAATATTATTTATTTAAATATAATTATATATATATATAATCCTTGTGATGTTGTGATGAAAAACAAATCACATCACTTCGTAGAGGTTGTAGTCCACACGTACACACGAACAACGTTATCATTTTCCAATGAATGGAAAGGCTAGAAATTATATGATATATTATATTTTAAAAATGATAAATATATATTGAATATTATATATATACATTAAAGACATCATTATAACCATCCATGAGAGACGATGACAAGAAATGAATTATATCGGTTCGTGAGGCGGTAGTCCACCATAAACACGAATGATAGTTTCATTTCCTTTTTGATGGAAGAGGAGATGAGTATAGGTTATTAAATTAAAATAATAGTAGATAAATATATGAAATATATTTGTGTCACTATTTCATCATTTTTATGCATATTTTAAAGAGTTATAAGAATAAATAAAACTAAAATATTCTGTTAAAATCTATACCTCTTCTTTGAAAAGCCTCTTTTTGTTTTCACCTCAAGACCTATAAGGTTGATTTTTTCCCAAAATAAAACTCCAAAATGTGTTAATGGATTATAGGGAGATATTGGGGTAGTTAGTTGCTGAACCAAAGGGTTTTTATTAATTGAAAAAAGGAGATGAATTTCCCCTTTTTAAGAGAGGGGAGGGACATTCTTAGAATTTATTAAAATAGTAAATTAATATAAATTAAGTTTTATGTTAAAATGGATAAAAATTGTGATTATTTGATTATAAGACATGTATAAGTAGAAATAATACCTTCCCATAAAAAATTGAAAAGTTCTGGTGTTTTTTTCACCCATATCATTTTTTTAACCCATATTAACACTTTTTGACAATTACCTTTATTACAAAATTTTTACCCTTTAGGGGTTAATATAGTTACTATAAAAGGAAATTTGAAGAATAAATGGAGAGTGGTTGATATTTTTTACCATTATAAAATAAATTATATAAACATAGTATTTTTTGGAGCTTTTAATAGTTTAATAAAATATTATTTATTATAAAATAACACTAATGTCAATTTTGGAACTATTCATTTAATTTGACTTTTAAAACTACAAGACAAAAATGAAATTTAAATAAAAGTCATTAAAAAATCTACAATATGTAATTATTAACTAAAAAACTATTGTCATATAATAATTCATTAAAATATTTTAACATTCAACATTTTAAAATAATTTATTTTATTTTTCTAGTAACTAAATCAGTAATGTAATAGTGTTGCATTAGAATTTAAGGAAATTAATTCATATATAAAATTAGAAATAAATTAACATGATAATTAAAAATAATTTATCTTTAAATTTGTATATTAATAACCAAACATACATTCTTTTTAGCCTTATGTAAAATTTTTTAAGATAATAAAACAAATAGAGTATCATTTTTGACTTGTCTTTAAAAATTCTTGTCCATTTGAGAAAAAGGTAATATATTTAAATTTTCTATGATTATGGATGAAATATAGTCACAAAATAAATTTAAGGAATGTTTTATAGTTATTTTCTAATCATTATCACATTATTTTTACCCTTACTTATCCCATTTACCTTTATTGTGGTAACAAAACTTACTAATATTACTGTTCATAATGACTAAAAGTAAAAGAGTAATATTTAAAAAAATTGGACCATATGATTCTGAATACATAATACCTTTTAAAATATTAAAAAACATGGAATTTTAAGCATATAATTTAATATTAAACCCACATTACATGATGATTTTTTTTAAAAAAAAGTCTTTTAATGTATAAAAATATTTTTACACTAAATTCAAGTATAAAATACATTCAAAAGACTATAAGTGTATTATGTTTAATAAAAATTTAATATTTAAAATTTAAAAATAATCTAGAATAGAATATTCCTTTAAAAATAATTTAAAAATAATATACTTTTTTCAATAAATATTAGTATTTTCACTATTTATAGAAAAGTCAAACGTTTCAGAAAAATCTCAAAAATTTAACCATATATTAATTTTAATATGATGATTTCAGAAATGATATCATTTTTTTCATGCAAAATTTTAAAAAAATTCAGTAATTAATTATAATATTTGATCACAAAAATAAATAAATACCATTTTTGAAGAAAAACATATTTTTAAAGAACAAAACATATTTTCTAAAAAAACAGAGTGCTTATTTCCTAAGAATAAATTTGTATATTTATATTGATTAGTATATATATATATAATCAGTTAATCATATTAATACCCTATAATTTAATGACTAATTTATAGAAATCATATTTAAATGATAATATTTTTTTGTCCATTTTATCTCAGCATTGCGTATCATACACATTATTGAACAAAAAATACTTATTTTAAAAACTTGAGGTCTTAAAATGTTAATCAACATGATTATTATCAGAATTCAAGTATATGATTATTTATTCAAATAAAAAAACTATAAACTGGTCTAATAAATCATAAAACATAATTTTTTTGATCCCCATAAACATAGCTTTTGCATTTAATGCATAAAATAGAATGACTGCAAACTCAAAGTATCTATACCTACACTAAAGGATAGTATTTGGGATATCATACTCCCTTAACCTCACTTTATGATATCCAAAATTGCTAATTGATCTTTAAAAAATAACTGTCTCTAATTAGTGTGTCAAATCGATCATCTACCCTTAGATGCTGGTAAAGATTCTTGATTGTCACCTGGTTCTACCTATGGTAGTCTACACATAGCCTTAAACTATCATTTTCCTTCTTTATGAGCAATATTGGAGCACCCCAAGGACATATAATAGAAAAAATGAATATATTATTCTATAGATCATCTACCTACACCCGTAACCCCATAGCTCTGTAGGTTCTATTCGATAAGGGGCCATCAAAATTGGAGATACTCCAAGCAGAAAAACCATCCAAAATTTGTGTCCTAAACAAGGTTAGTTACACAACCACATTTTGGATGGTATTTTTAAATTCCTTAATATATTTTTGTGCCTAAAATCCCTAAAATTCCATTTATAACTCAACCAATTGAGACAAGAGAGGGTTCTCATGCATGCTTCCCATCCTATAAACAAACTCGCCAATGAAAACCACTCACCAAACTTCTATATTAGAAAATGAAACTATCCTATGGAAGAAATGAAAAAAAGAATACAACCAATCCATTCCATCTATTAAATTTTATGGATGTATCTAAAAAAAGAAGAATTCAACTATCGACTAATGTTTCCCCATCATCTGTCTACATTCTTAGAACACATGAAACAACATTGAATAACCTCCAATTGGAATAGATAAAACTAGTAGCATAATATGTATCTCCACATCCAGTTCTAACCTATAGAATAGGGAAGGTGAAATAAAGGAGTGTGAATCTATGGAATCAAATGAGGAAGAAACTAAGGTACACGATAAATAGATGTTACCTAAAACAACATCTGGCCCCTATAGAACCAGTACCTACATAGTACGCATCTATCTGCACCTATCTCATTTAGAACGATTCTAATGCTATCCATAATGATACTTATTTATGGGTACTCAAGGATAAAGACCATAATGGGGCTGAACAATACCAAATAAAACTCCCCTTAATGGGGAATAAGACTCCTGACCTGGTTATAGAACAAACACTAGTAGTCATTGCTGTTGATACAACCTTTGGGGTACTAGCTATTTTGAAAGCTGAAAAGGGACTGAAGACCCATAGAAAACTAACCTACCTAAGATATAGGGTATTAAGAATAATAATTTCAATGACATCTAAAATAAAATTACTCTAATCGAGAGATCTTCATAAACACTCAGTAATTTCTAGCTGTAGAAAAACATGATGTAGACTGCTATAAACAACTCCCTACTGATTGAAACCCTGATTATCCTAAAAACTTTGATTCCCTACTTGAATATTTTCTCCCTAAGAAAAATTAGTGACCTCCCACTTTGGTCCCACTACTAGTAAGTTAATTTTCTTGGTCACCTCTTCTTTCTTCTATAAATCCATGTATGTAGGAAGTGAACATGAAGTGACTAGATATTTAATTTCCAGGCACAACATCTTATCAAGATTCTATACTCCGGAATACTTATCTAGAAAGATATATAGATTAAAATGTAGGAGGTCCTTAAAACATATCCCAAGACCCCATATTCTTTGGTTTCTATGCTAAAGGGAAAAAACTCCTACATCTTTACAACCATCATCATCGATGATAAGAACTTTGAATAAAACTCTTTATATAAATCATCCCAAGTGATAGATGCATCATCCCTCTCTCAAAGATAAAACCCCCACCACTAAAATTATACAAGTCACATTTGGATAATTGATAATGGAACCAAGTAATCATCTCAATATTCAATCAAACTGAGGATGATCTAAACCTTCTCTTGCTAATGATATATCACCATATTAGAAAGGATCCCCTCACACTTTTACAAACTATAATGTTGTAAATCATAAAATATCTTCCAAAGCACCCCATGCTCTTATAACATCAACATTTCAATCATCACATATCAAACCATATCTGATGTGATTTGGGTATAAACTATACATACCTTATCCTATAATAGGGTCCAATATATTTTGATGACATCAGTCATCATATTCATCACCATCACATCTAACCAAAACCTTTTAACCAGTGTAGTGGTGTATCATGAATGTGAAGGACATCAAACTCATTCCCTCCTCCTATCACGCATGAAACCTACCACATATCATTATATCATAACTAAGAATCACCACCAATCATGACACCATCAAGGGATGGGATCCACCACCAACTACAAAATCACCTAATACTACAACTAATGGTAGAGTGGGGAAAAGGGGTAAATCAACCATCCCCACATCACTAACCAAGATGTTGGGGAAAAAAGCCCCCATAACATATAGTTTTATGTAATTAGTACTCGTAATGAGTAGGGTTCATATAGAAATAACATGAAAATATACATATAATATATAACACACAATACCTACCCTAAGGGTTCCCATCTAACTCCACTAAAACAACCCATAACACTACCTTATCACTACATGATATCCACCTTCAACCGATGCCACCACTAAATAAAACTCACCAAGAAATTCAACCACAAGATGTTATAATATTCCCTTATTTATTTACATATTCAACCCATTTAAATATTTTCCAAACTACCAATTATATTCAATTTAAAAAACCATTTAATTTAATATTTAAAGACAAATCAATCCCCTGAACACCCCATGTTTATTTCAACCATTTCAATTTCATTAAAAATTACCACATATTGAATATTAGAAACAATTATTTAATTAAATTCTATTTCACTTCCATTTAATCATCATCAACCTCATCCTATAGCTATCAAGAAACCATCACGCTTTCCACAACACAATAACCCAACCATTTCACAACAACTACCATTGAATATATTGTTAAACCAAATTAATATCCCATTCATCACACAAAAATATTTATCAACCAACCACCATAAATTATCTAGCTAAGTATCTTCTGCCAAAAAACCAAAAAACTATTGGGTCAACACGTTCCACTTATGATTCAGGCATCTCCATCCCTATCCAAGTCCAAAATGGTCCAAAAAACAAGAAAATAAATAGACAAAGCACAGTAAAACAAATGAAAAAGTATTTCTACATATGATTCAGTTTAAGGAGTGATTTAGAAATATATCATCATCACATTCATGGGTTCATTCACACACATCTGGTTATTTATCCATATATAAGTTTCTATAATTTTATTCATGATTGATTCAAGTAAAAAACACAAAAATGGATACCATTTTATAGTATATTCACCACATATAAATATTGAAAATGTAAACTCATTTTATCATTATTAAAAATAAGAATAATTTTAGAAGAAAAATAAAAAAAATGAATGTAAACACATGCGAGTTCGTCCCTTACCCATCAATTTCTTATAAACTAATTCATTATTCTCATTATTTATCCCTTAAAATCCGCCCACAGGGAAAAAAATCATTATAGAATAATATATTCATCAAGAACAAAGAGAAAATAAGGATACCCTACCCAAAACAAAGATTTTTTAGTCACTTTACAATTACAAGAAGAATAATAGATTCCCACATGATTGGAACCAGACCAATATTGTATTATCATCCAAGAAAACAATATGTAGCATTAAAATTTAGCCATAACACCCCCAAATCATCCATATCTCACAAAAAAAAAACATTATCTAGATGAATAATAGAGGAGTAATAAATAATTATTAATAAAGAACTCACCAAGGATCACTAAGAACTAAACCCTTTGAGATGCTAATTAAACCCACTAAAAAGGGAGTGAAAGACCTCATAAGTATGTACCTAGGATGACTATGATTTAAGAGAGTATTATGAGTAATGGTGAATTTATAAGGGGCTCAGAATTTTATACCAAATATTTAATTAAAATACCATAATTAAGAACACATTCCCACACCATATATGAAAAACCATATCTTTTATATACCTTAACTAATGATTTATTACATAAAGATACAGAAAATACAGTTCAAAAAGCTCAAGAGGACTAGTGTCTTTAGGTAATTAGATACATGTACCCAAAACATGAAATTGGTATACAATGATATTAATTAAATCTCCATAAAATACCCTTATAATTCTATTGATCTTCTAAAATTGCACAGGGTAAGCTGTAGATGTATATAAGAAAGGGGCGATGTATAAAGTCAAGTAAGAGAATAATGGAAGAATGAAATGCTAAAAGTAATAAATGTGAGTCAATAGGCATATCAAGGTGATATAAAATGTGATAATCATAACTGTGAATATCTAAACATGATATAAGGTGATGAAATTAAGGTAATATAATAATGTGACAAAAACATAAAACATAACTCCACAAAAATAATTAAAGGATAAAAATTTAGAAATTATAACATAGTGTTCTTAGGATAAATTACCATAGACCATACATGGTATCTCATGAGATAAAATTATCCAATTAATTAGAGTGCCATATAATTCAAGGCCCACCAATCACATTCATATTATATACTTATATTTGTGTTCCACATAGATCATACAACTTAGAATGTCTTTCATTACACTTAATTCAACTATTAAGGAGTTTCGGTTACAAAAATTGAGGTTACTAATTAATAAAGGATAATTACATATAGGTGAATACCCTTGAGTGGAAATAAGTATATGTATTCACAAATAAAATGTTTGACATGGAAAATAACGGTAAAATTTTGGAAGCATAATGGGTGTGTATGAATGTCACGACCCGTCCTCGGGGCCTGTGCCGTGACTACCCCAAGCCCGGCTTCCATAGGTCAGGGGCAGGCGACTAGCACCAAAGGCATAAATCCCGATAACTGGGAAGGCATTACCTTTATAAAAGTAAACAAAACACCACAGATTACAAGCGTAAGTAAAACACTAAGTACAAAAGAAAGTGATGAAGATTAAATGAGCCAGAATACAAACCCAACTGAAAGTACAGCTACAACTGAACGAAAGCACAACAGAAAAAGATAAATAGTTGGAAGAAAGGAAGCAGCTCCTGGGTCGTCCTCCTCGGGTCCTACCTGAAGGGTAGGTACAGATGGCGCAGCTCCTAGATCATCCACCACGGATCCTACCTGAAGGGTAGGTACAGATAGCTTCCACAAAGCTCTCGCCCGTCAACCTCCTCCGAGTGTCGTCTCACCATGAAGTCCACCTCCAGGTACTGACTCGTCGTGTAGTCCACCTCCGGGTACCGTCCAGTCCTCGAATACTCGGCCTCCGTCAGCACTGCCCGTTGTCTGCAACCAACACAATGAGGTGCGGGCATAGCCCGTGTAGGGGTGAGTATAACGATACTCAGTAGGGACCCCGAGACCCTCAAGGTCTCACTAAAACCAACAAGGTTAACCAAAAATAAGATCTCAACAGAAACCTCTACTTAGGTATATGCTCATGCATATACCTAAGTTATCAAGTAACTCATCTCAATCATGAGGAAAACACCAAGATCATGAAATCAACGGATAAACACTACCCAGGTATATGCCCATACATATACCTAAGTTATCAAGTGACCCATCTCAATCATGAGGTAAACAAAAAGGTCAAAAGTCTCAGATCAAACCAGGATTTTCATTATCAAAACCGTAACTACTGAAGAGCCCCGTATCTGGAGTGTATAGTGGTCCTGTCACGACTCCGAGGTACTGCTCACTAACCTAATACTGCTGAGGTACTCCTCCTGTCGAGTACCGCGGGTCAGCCACCCAAACACAATAGTGCTTTTCGCCGGGGTATGTCACCCAAACACAGTAGTGCACACCCCCTAGTAGCCTGCTGAGGTACTCTCAGGATGAGTACCGTGGGTCTGCACTGTCACACAGGTAGTGCTCCATCCGCCATGGGTCTGCACTTCACAAAGTAGTGCTCCGTCCACTGGGCTAGTCGAATCACTCCAAGTCGAGTCGGTCAAGCAGTCGTCAGGTCTCAGTCAGCTACACGGTCTCCGTACTCTGCACGCTCGTCTCTAGGAGGGTCCGCTCCACGAGCTATAGGTCGATACTCCAAGTATCTCAAAGTCCCACGAAGAAGAATCTCAAAGTACTGCCTCGTCATAGGGGTCTCAATGCAACAGACGGCCCGTCAATCGGACGTCCGATCTGTGAGTTATTAGCCTTTTCGTCCCAGGGGACCGGTTGGTTTTGTGAGAGAACCAACCCAGCCGTATCTCAACTATACCCCGAACTCTCATAGGGTATACTCATAGGGACCATTTCTCAAAGAGATCACCAACGCCGCTGATGGTTCGTCAAACGGACGTCTGGTCTGAAAGATAACAGCTTTTCTGTTCCAAGGGCCCGGTTGGATTTCGGGTACAATCCAACCCGGCCACTATCCAACAGCAACCAAAACTCGGGCGAATTATTCCAAAAAGTTCCGTCTCAACAATATGAAATCAATGAGACCGACGACGCGTCAATCGGACACCCGGTCTGTGAGTTATTGGCTTTTTCGTTCCAGGGGCCCGGTTGGTTTCGTGAGCGAACCAACCTGACCGCACTCCGACGACATTCAAATCTCGAGCGGAGTAATCCAAAAGATCTGTCTCACTTATAGGAATCCAAAAAAGTTGACAGTACGTCAATCGGACGTCCGGAGCTCAAGATATATGCGTTTCCGCTCCGTGGGCCCGGTTGGTTTCGTATCCGAACCAACCCGGCCGAACCCAAATATTCTGAAACCTTGAGTGCGATATACCGAAACGACCGTCTCATTCCAAGGATCGCTACACAACTGACAGTGCGTCGATCGGAGGTCCGTATCCCAAGATATGGGCAAAAGACCCAAGAGGGTCTGAAAACGGGGGGTCTGGGCCCGGACCGACCCGACCCGACCCCCCCTGGGTCGGCCCAAATCGGGTCGACCCGGCGGGGCCCGGCCCGGCCGGCTCGGTCCGGCTCGAGCGGCCAGCCACGGCTCGGCCATCGCGGCCGAGCGGAAGCCGCGGAGCGGGGGTGCGCGGTCCTCCCCCTCGCCGCTAATTGAAGCCGGCGGCGACCGCCGCCACCAACCTTCCGGCAGCGCGCCGCCACCGCCTTCCGCGGACCACCGGACGCGCTCCGGTGGTCCGTTTCTCCTGCCGTCTTCGCCAACGGTCTTCCCGGGACCCTACCTTCACTGCGAATGGATTCAAACGCCATAGCGGTCTGCTTCGTCATCGTCCGTTGATCCGCACATCGATAAACAAGCTGCGGAGGGTTGTCGGGCCGTGTTTGTTCGGCCTGCGTCCTCCGCGTTAGGTGTTACCAATTGGATAATAATAAACATATGATTTTAATCATTGACGAGGGTATAATTTATCCAAAATAAATTATAAAAATTCCTTGCATTCAAAACCCATGCACGAGAGTTTAAAATTTGAATACGCGGCGTGACGACGTCGCGCATTCTTGCAGCTCGATCCCACGCGGCGTGACGATGTCGCGTATCCTTGGCGCTCGATCCCGCATGGTGCAACGACACCGCGTAAATTTCATTCGATCCGCAACAAAAAGAAAAACAAAAAGGGAGGGGGACGATCATGTTTGTGCGGTCCGGCCTCCTCCCGTTAATTGATATCATGCGGTCCAAATGTTGTGGATAAAAGACGGAAGAGAATCACGTAAGGAAAATCACGTAAACCCCCTACCTCGTGCGAGCTTGAATAGAGGTTCATCGAACGAGGATTCATCATGGAAAGAGACGTCACAGAAGAAGACGTCGCGGAAGAACCATCGCGGTAAAAGGCATCGCGTAGTCGGTCTCCGAGGACTCGACGTTCTTCGACAGAGTTCGATGCGTTCTTCACGTTCTTCGTGTTCTTCGACGAAGAAGATGAATAACTCTAGATTTCCTTAGCTTTTCTCCCCAAAACTTTCAAGCAACAAAGGTTCCAACCCCAAAATAAAATAAGCTTACCTCTTATTTTATTAACATAACAAAAATTTGAATTTCAAGAGTTTAAAATTCAAATAACCACACTTAACTCACTTAATTAATAACATAAGTTATTAAACTTAAGTTCTCAAATATTAAATGTGAGTTGAGGGGGGTTAAAGAATGTGAAGAGTTATGGAAGGTTAGTGAAGGTGAAGGGGTAGGGTTCGTGTAGGCCCCACCACCTTCATAACCTCCCTTGGGAAGTTGGGTAGTAACCCAACTTCCACCCAAAGCCTAAACCACTTAGTTAAAATAAAAATTGTAGTTTAATTTTTATTTCAACTTCCACAAATTCCAACAACAACTGCGTGTAAAAGCTACTTTGGAAGTGGCGTTCCTAAGCAATTACTGGCGCTACGGTTCCATCGGTGCCCTCGAAATTAGATTCCGAGCAACGGTTCAAAAGATAGGAATTCCCGCTCATTCGTTCACTGAACGTACTCGAGCCAAACTTTGGAAAATGATTCCAGGCACACCGGGCCTCAGAATCAGGCACCGTCAGAAACTGCATTCTTGTAAAATTCCAAAGAAAATTAAGAAAAAATTTTCCTTGAAATTTCCAGGTCTTTACATTACTCCCACCTCAGGGCTTTACGTCCCCGTAAAGCTTCAACACAAACTAGGGTCACAAAAGCGGTATTGAACACGCACCTGAGCCTTTCGCTCCAATGTGATTACCTGGAGGTTCCATACTGCCAAAGAAAGCGCA
This sequence comes from Viscum album, assembly GCA_963277665.1. Lineage (NCBI taxonomy): Eukaryota > Viridiplantae > Streptophyta > Magnoliopsida > Santalales > Viscaceae > Viscum > Viscum album. The sequence continues at coordinate 1,649,965,887 of OY728131.1, read as the reverse complement.
CCCGAGGAATCGAACGTCCTCATAGGATCCACTCCTATCGATTCTCGATCCCTACAGGAACCTCCGTGGAAGTAACCCCATCGCCATTGTCCTGCTCCTCATGGTCGATGATATGCGAAGGGTCGAGCGCGTATCTCCTCAGTTGAGATACCTGGAAAACGTCATGCACCTGGTGCAACTGAGGTGGATGGGTCAAGCGGTAAACCACCTCGCCTAACCAGCTGAGGACCTATAAAGGTCCATTGAACCTCAGAGATAACTTGCCGCCCTGGCCACATCTCTGTTAACCTCATCGAGGTGAGACCCATATATGGACGTGATCGTCATCCTCGAACTCTAGAGGTCTCCAATTCCTGTTAGAACTAAAACTCAAACGACTTCTGCCACATGGGTATGGTTGACTGACTCAAGATTGATCGGTCTCACCCTCCTATGAAAGAGTTTATCCTGTGCTACCTGGGGTTTCCTTTTCGCCGACCAAGGAAAACCCATCCCTATGTTTTCCTAAAACCGTCAATTTGAGTTTGAACAGTTATTACCCATTCCATACTCAAACTGACGTCGTAAGGCCTCAACGCTGCCACCAAGAGATTCCAACCGAAACTCTCACCTCGAGGGTCTGAACACACCGTCGGCATAAGTGTGATTATCGAGTCTCCTCCCAAGTTATCTCCAGACGTGAGGGTCAAGTCCACGGCTTACCGGAAACTCTAGGTTTGTAACAAGATTTGTGAAAGCAAGGAATGATTCATATCGACGTCTGGTACTACAGCAGCTAGTAGTGGACACAGACTATCCCTTGAATCATTTTTAGAGCCATTGGGTCACACTCCTTGACCGCATGCAGCCGCACTCTTCCTCCTCCCTCCAGCTCCCTGAGCCTAGCGGGGATAACTAAAGCAGGTGGTTATAGCATGTTAAGATGTATACCACCACATGCTGCTCTCCTAGCTCTGCCTCCATGTCTACTACTCTACAGACTCATCTCTCCTTAAAGCTTCCTCTTCTTTAAACATTTAACATGCTCAAGTCTATAAGACTGGAGCCAGTTTCCTATTTCTTACTGCACTGTGCAGTCTTCATCCGCTCCTGGATGATCTGAAGGAGCTGCTAAAATTTCTCCTTTGCCTAAAAGAGAAACTCGGTCTCATCCCCTGGATGAAACATGACCATTGCCTAATATAGTCAATCCTGACATGAATGATGCATTCACGCCATGGATGACGTCGTAAGGCCTCGATATAACTACTAAAAGATCCAACTGTCACTCAGTATCAACCAAACAAAAGGACAGGGAAGCAAACAAAGATAAGCGTATTTTTATTATTGCATCTCATAGTACAAAGACACGAATACAACAACAACATGGAACTAGAAGTACAAAGGACGTATCCACTAGTTCCGCTCCTGTCCACCTGCTCCCGGAGCTCTACTGCCTTGTCCACTGCTCGGATGTTGCTCAATCACCCGCCGCTGCTTCTGCCTCAATGGATCCTCCAAATCCTGTGGATCAACTGTATGAGGAGTCAGACAGTCACATGCCAGGTGACCCTTTCCGCCGCATGAGTAACACTATCTGTTTCTGGCACGCCTAGCTCTGTCCCCACCCCGGGTGCCCCGCACCACCGATCTTAAAACCCAAGATCGCCCAACTGCTGGTCTGGTCCTCCTGGACCTCTGCATCATCTGTCTACTGCCCACAGATGAATCAGATACTGATCGAAAAACACGCAGCAAAGGCAGCAGCTCCTGAACACGCTCGGGGTGTAGAGATACTGGCACAAACTCCACCCTGAAGAAGGTCTCGAAGTCTTCCCATGCGAAGGTCATACCGTCACAAAACTAGAACAAGTGGCTCCACCACCTGCCTGCTGCTGCCTGAAGAAGGTTGGAAGCAAAGATCACCATGAAGTCTGCCGGTGTCCCCACTATCCTGAAGACTCTCACCACAACCTCTAGCCAAACCTCAGACGCCTGCGGGTCTGTCTCTCCCCAGAACCTAGGTGGCCTCTAGCGCTGGAACTCGTGCAGCGCACTCAAGTGGCGTGCATCGCCTACTACTGGGGCTAGTGGCATCGGTGGCCCAACGTATGGTAGTACCACTGGTTCCTCCGCTGGTGCCTCAACTGCAAGAGGTCCCTGTACCGAAGCCTCGTCGCTCGGCAGGCTGTCAGTACGCACATCCCTCTGGGCTCTAGCTGGTCGTCCGTGAAAAGGCATCCTGAAAGAAACATCGTGACATGGTCAAACGATTATACCTGGTGAGCTGACCTGGTTCGAGCTGATATTTAAATAAAACTTCTAGAAACACACACACAATCAGTGTTTTCGTGCACAAAGTCGGAATTCAGTTTTCAGGGTCCTAGTGTATGGATACGTCGGCCGCCCGCACCAACACTGGACTCCCTGAACTGAAGACCACACTCGGTACCCTTAACACTATTGCTTCACATAAAGAAAATATCAGAGTTATAAGTTCTGCGGTAGAACCGAATCCTCTAATACCAATTTTTCATGACCCGTCCTCGGGGCCCATGCCGTGACTACCCCAAGCCCGCCTTCCATAGGCCAGGGGCTGGCAACTAGCACCAAAGGCGTAAATCCCGATAACTGGGAAGGAATTGCCTTTATAAAAGTAAACAAAACACCATAGAGTACAAGCGGAAGTAAAACACTAAGTAAAAAAGAAAGTGCTGAATAGTAAATGGGCCAGAATACAAACCCAACTGAAAGTACAACTACAACTGAACGAAAGTACAACAAAAAAAGATAAACAGCTGGAAGAAAGGAAGCAGCTCCTGGGTCGTCCTCCTCAGGTCCTACCTGAAGGGTAGGTACAGATGGCGCAGCTCCTAGATCGTCCACCACAGATCCTAGCTGAAGGGTAGGTACAAATAGCTTCCACAACGCTCTCACCCGTAAACCTCCTCCGAGTGTCGTCTCGCCATTAATTCCACCTCCAGGTACTGACTCGTCTTGTAGTCCACCTCTGGGTACCGTCCAGTCCTCGAACACTCAGCCTCCGTCAGCACTGCCTGTCGTCTGCAACCAATACAACGAGGTGCGGGCATAGCCCGTGCAAGGGTGAGTATAACGATACTCAGTAGGGACCCCGAGACCCTCAAGGTCTCACTAAAACCAACAAGGTTAACCAAAAATAAGATCTCAACAGAAACCTCTACTTAGGTATATGCTCATGCATATACCTAAGTTATCATGTAACTCATCTCAATCATGAGGAAAACACCAAGATCATGAAATCAACGGATAACCACTACCCAGGTATATGCCCATACATATACCTAAGTTATCAAGTGACCCATCTCAATCATGAGGTAAACACAAAGGTCAAAAGTCTCAGCTCAAACCAGGATTTTCATTATCAAAACCGTAACTGCTGAAGATCCCCATCTCTGGAGTGTACAGTGGTCCTGTCACGACTCCGAGGTACTTCTCACTAACCTAAGATTGCTGAGGTACTCCTCCTGTCGAGTACCACGGGTCAGCCACCCAAACACAGTAGTGCTTCCCGCCAGGGTATGTCACCTGAACACAGTAGTGCACACCCCCTAGTAGCCTGCTGAGGTACTCTCCGGACGAGTACTGTGGGTCTGCACTGTCACACAGGTAGTGCTCCGTCCTCCATGGGTCTGCACCTAACAAAGTAGTGCTCCATCCACTGGGCAAGTTGACTCACTCCAAGTCGAGTTGGTCAAGTAGTCGTCAGGTCTCAGTCGGCTACACGGTCTCCGTACTCCGCACGCTCGTTTCTGGGAGGGTCCGCTCCACGAGCTACAGGTCGATAATCCAAGTATCTAAAAGTCCCACGAAGAATAATCTCAAAGGACCGCCTCGTCATAGGGGTCTCAACGCAACAGACGGCCTGTCAATCGGACGTCCGGTCTGTGAGTTATTAGCCTTTTCGTCCTAGGGGCCCGGTTGGTTTCGTGAGCGAACCAACCCAGCCGTATCTCAACTGTACCCCGAACTCTCATAGGGTATACTCATAGGGACCGTTTTTCAACGAGATCACCAACACCACTGACGGTTCGTCAAACGGACATCTGGTCTGAAAGATAACAGCTTTTTCGTTCCAAGGGCCAGGTTGGATTTCGGGTACAATCCAACCCAGACACTATCCAACAGTAACCAAAACTCAAGAGAAGTATTCCAAAAGTCCCATCTCAACTAAAGGAAATCAACGAGACAGACGACGCGTCAATCGGACGCCCGGTCTGTGAGTTATTGGCGTTTTCGTTCCAGGGGCCTGGTTGGTTTCGTGAGCGAACCAACCCGACCGCACTCCGACGTCATCCAAACCTTGAGCAGAGTAATCCAAAAGATCCGTCTCACTTAGAGGAATCCAACAAAGTCTACGACACGTCAATCGGACGTCCGAAGCTCAAGATATAAGCGTTTCCACTCCGAGGGCCCGATTGGTTTCGTATCCGAACCAACCCGGCCAAACCCAAAGTATTCCGAAACCTTGAGTGCGGTATACCGAAACGAACGTCTCGTTCCAAGGATCGCTACACAACTGACGGTGCGTCGATCAGAGGTTTTTAGCCCAGGATATGGGCAAAAGACCCTAGAGGGTCTGAAAATGGGGAGGTCTGGGCCCGGACCGACCCAACCCGACCCCCCTGGATCGGCCCGAACCGGGTCGACCCGGTTGCTCCCGGCCTAGCCGGCTCAGTCTGGCCAGCCGCGGCTCGGCCAGCGCGGCCGAGCGGAATCCGCAGAGCGGGGGTGCGCGGTCCCCCCCTCGCCGCTAATTGAAGCCGGCGGCAACCGCCGCCGCCAACCTTCCGGCGGCGCGTCGCCTTTGCCGGTCGCCGGCGCCTCCGCGCCGGTTGGCATGCCGCCACCGCCTTCCGCGGACCACCGGACGCGCTCCGGTGGTCCGTTTCTCTCGCCGTTTCACCAACGGTCCTCTTGGGACCCAACCTTCACTACGAAGGGATTCAAACGCCATAGCGGCCTGCTTCGTCGTCGTCTGTTGATCCGCACATCGATAAACAAGCTGCGGAGGGTTGTCGGGCCGTGTTTGTTTGGCCCGCGTCCTCCGCGTTAGGTGTTATCAATTGGCTAATAATAAACACATGATTTTAATCATTGACGAGGGTATAATTTATCCAAAATAAATTATACGAATGCCTTTCAATCAAAACCCACACACGAGAGTTTAAAATTTGAATACGCGGCGTGACGACGTCGCGCATTCTTGCCGCTCGATCCCGCGCGGCATGATGATGTCGCGTATCCTTGCCGCTCGATCCCGCGCGGTGCGACGACACCGCGTCAATTTCATTCGATCCGCAACAACAAGAAAAAAAAGGGAGGGGGACAGTCGTGTTTGTGTGGTCCGGCCTCCTCCCATTAACTGATATCATGCGGTCCAAATGTTACGGATAAAAGACGGAAGAGAATCACGTAAGGAAAATCATGTAAACCCCCTACCTCATGCGATCTTGAACAGAGGTTTTTCAAATGAGGATTCATCGTGAAAAGAGACGTCACAGAAGAAGACGTCGCGGAAGAACCGTCGCGGTAAAAGGCGCCACGTAGTCGGCCTCCGAGGACTCGGCGTTCTTCAATGGAGTTCGATGCGTTCTTCGCATTCTTCGTGTTCTTCGATGAAGAAGATGAAGAACTCTAGCTTTCCTTAGCTTTTCTCCCCAAACCTTTCAAGCAACAAAGGTTCCAACCCCAAAATAAAATAAGCTTACCTCTTATTTTATTAACATAACAAAAATTTGAATTTCAAGAGTTTAAAATTCAAATAACCACACTTAACTCACTTAATTAATAACATATGTTATTAAACTTAAGTTGTCAAATATTAAATGTGAGTTGAGGGGGGTTAAAGAATGTGAATAGTTATGGAAGGTTAGGGAAGGTGAAGGGGTAGGGTTCGTGTGGGCCCCACCACCTTCATAACCTCCCTTGGGAAGTTGGGTAGTAACCCAACTTCCACCCAAAGCCTAAACCACTTAGTTAAAATAAAAATTGTAGTTTAATTTTTATTTCAACTTCCACAAATTCCAACAACTACCGCGTGTAAACGCAACTTCGGAAGTGGCGTTCCTAAGCAATTACCGGCACTACGGTTCCATCGATGCCCTCAGAATTCGATTCCGAGCACCGGTTCAAAAGATAGGAATTCCCGCTCGTTCGTTCACTGAACGTACCCGAGCCAAATTTTGGAAAATGATTCTGGGCACACCGGGCCTCGGAATCAGGCGCCGTCAGAAACTGCGTTCTTGTAAAATTCCAAAGAAAATTAAGAAAAAATTTTCCTTGAAATTTCCGGGTCTTTACAATGAATATTCATAGAAGAGTTTAATGAGAGTGAAAGTTGGTATCTAAATACATGGGTATAATAATAACTATAAATGGATGTGTAAAAAATACATTACAAAATGAACAATTTGAAATAAAATGGATCAGTACAAAGAATGTAATTGAATACAAAGGAAGAGGATAGAATCCCTTGCCTTGAGAGGGTTCTTCTAAAATCATGAGAGGTGCTTCCTAATATATTAGGAACACTTAGGATTTATTTAGAGAGGTATAGTAAAATAAAATTATAGGTCAACGGTTTTTGAATAAATATAAACTGGAGGTTGGCTAGGTATTTATAGAAAAATAGGGGATAATTATTTATTATTTTCTAAACATAGGTTTTGGATTCTAAGTGATAAAATAATAAAATACACAAACCTTTTATAGGTTTTTACTCATGGTTTATAACAAATAGAAGTTTTTTTGAATAATTTATATTAATATGAACCAAATCATTAAAATTATACCATTCACGATGTTGAAGTGAGTCATGTACGTAAAGAAATTATTTTAAAACATTAAAATATAATATATGTTTTGGAGGACTCATTAAAAGGTTGTGAAATTAATGCAATAACTTATAATTTTTTTAATGTAAAATATATTTTTGGTTCTGTATTCCATTTATAAAATTTATTATATCAATTTTAGACTATTTTGATTTCCTAATACATACCATATTTATATAGCATATCTAATTTTTACCCAAAAATTTGGCTATCTTAGAAAATCATGAAAAATTAACTATTAGATAATTTAGTTGGCATAATTCAAAAAATGATATTTATTTTAATATAATCATTTTATAAATATGAAAACTTACACTTTTATATAAAAATCTATATTTACTAGAAAATACTATAATTTATGACACTATCCACTTTTTTACCCATGTAAAAGTTACATTAAACTTTGTTAAATTATATAATAATTTATATTTATATTAAAATTAGTTAATTATAATATTTCATGAAAATAAAATTAATTTTAATAATTATTTTATTTTCCAAAAATCTTGTTTTAATTGAAGAAATATCTTTCCCAAAAAATTCTATTTTAGTTTCTTCATATCAAAATCTAATTTTTATCAAACTCATTATTTAATCACACACACACACACACATATATGAGATAATAATGAAAAAGGATTTAATATTATTATTATTTTATTAAAATAAAAATATTAAAATTCATAATACTAGGGTTTATATACATAACCCATTATTACACTTGTGTATGCCCTGAGGGTAAGATGTATGATGGTGGTACTTTCTTAGGGTGGTTTATTGAACATGGTTTGGTCGATGATCTTGATAATATTGAAATTATACATTAAATGGTTTCTATTGAGTTTAAATTTTTTAATCATAGTTTGTACTTGTTCAATGGAAAATTCCAATAATTACATCTCCCTCAAAAGCTATGATAAATGGGTTTTATAGGGTATGATCATACTAGTCGATCCAATCCCTTATTTTATTTATATCAATTAGACTTTAGAAAAACCTTTATTATATTCTAATTCGAATTTTCATTGTAGAAAAACTATATTATCGATGGATATGATTCTTAATATCCATTTAAGACCAATATACAATGTATGACTATATATTATAATGTTCCAAAATAAAAAAATAAAATACAATACATGTGATTTCTATCACTACATTTCTTAATAAAGTATTTATTAATTTAAAAGGGAATTTAATTTTATTGTTTTTCTCATTAAATTCTTCCCATTTAAAAATTCCACCCTTTAAATTTCATTTCATACACTAAAATTGATGTGGTTACTTCTATTTCATTGCCACTTCTGGTTCCCATATTTCCTCCTCGAACTTGTGGTACCACCGTAATACTTTGAAAAGGTGAGTAATATTATTTTGTAGAAAATTTTCTATGTAATGAATGATCTTCAACATTTTATCCTTGTATGATGGATCATTATCAAAGGGTACAACATTTGGATTTAGTACATGTGTGGGGTCTGGTATGTACTTCCTTAGGATAGATATATGGGACACATCATGTACTTGAAATACATTTGGTAGGATTGAAAGTCCATAGGTCATAAATTAGATATGATCATAGATTTCAAAAGGTATGATGTATCTAAGACTAGGTTTTACCTTCTTATCAATCCTCATGGAATTATTCCATGGTGAAATACAAATGAACACCCTATCTCAAACCTAAAACTCAATGTCTCATAAATTATTTTCTAGATATAATTTCTATTTACTTTTCATGAATTTCACATGATGATGAATGGTTTGAACATTCATTATCATATCTTTTATATGATTAGGTCATATCATATTCCTCTCTCCAAATTCATCCCAACATGTTAGAGTTTGACATATCTTCTTATACAGTGTCTAAGAAGGTGCCATTTGGATGCTATAATGGAAAATTTTGTTATTTGAGAAATTCACTAAGGGAAGATGATGATCCCAATATCCTTGGAAATACTTTTAAAAAGATCTCAGTATATCATCTAGAGTTTGGATAGTTATCTTAGACTAACCATTATTCTGAGGGTGATAAGTAGTATTGAAACTCAACTCTGTATCCAAAGGTTACTGAAGAAATATACATAACCACAAGGTAGACCACATATCTCGATTAAATATTATATTCATTGGTACTAAATGTAGTCTTTCCACTTATCATATGTATATATTGGGGATTTGGTCAAGAAATAAATATTCCTTGATATCAATGAAGTGTAGTAATTTTGTAAGGTGATCAACTACCACCCAAATGGTTTTATTTCACATAGACACCATGGGGAGTCCTATGATGAAATATATGATCATGATTTACCATTTAAATTATAGTATGGGAAATGTTTTCATCATAACTTTATACTTATATTTATCAGCCTTGACTTATTTTAATACCAAGCATCAGGATACAAATTCTATAATATCACACTTCAAGCTATCTATCTAGTTGTTTTGTTTTAGATATCTATGCATCTTAGTGATTACTATATGATTATAGAAATATGAATTATAAAAATAATCCAAAATTTCCCTCCTTAGTTCTGGTTTTGATAAGGTGCAAATCTAGGTTCTAAATCTTATAACTCCATACATAGAAAAGTTTAACTCTAGAATATTTGGTACCTTTCTATAGATCATCATAATAGTTTTGGTAATCCTTGATCCTCCCAAGAATAGATAGTTGAGTAGTTATTTGAATAAGGTAGGACTAAATTCATTTTATGATTCCCATGTCCATCCTTTACATATCTATGAAGATTGTATCCCATTATATCCTCATCATTGATAGGGTTTCAAGATCCTTTCTACTCATAGAATTTTCAACTTTACCCCCTTTTTAAGATGGTAATAGATTAGAAAATAATAATCCTTGACCTAATCTAACCATAATCATCAGTTCATATTGTTGTCCTTTTGTGAGAATATATAATTGTGGATTTTATGATCCATATAAATGTCTCACATCTCCCCATAGAGATAATGTTTCCAAATATTAAATGTGAAGATCACTATAACAAACTCCAGATCATGAGTTGGGTAGTTCTAATCATGGATATTTAACTGAAAAGAGGTATAAGATATTTATTTTTTATCCTTCATGAGTACAAAACCTAAGGATTTTTTTTGTATGCATCAATGTATATCACAATTCCTTCCCCATTTTTGGGAAAACTGAGCACAAGTGTAGTGATTAGCCTTTTATTTACCTCCTTAAATCTCTATTCACATTCATCAGTCTAAAAAAACTTCACTCACTTCCATGTTATCTTGCTTAGTGGGATTGGAAATCCTCATAAGTTTCTCAAAAATTAATTATAGTACCCAGCTAATCCAGAGAAACAATGGATATCCATAATAGATGTTGGTCTGAGCCATTTTTCAATTGCATATTCTTTTAAGGATCCATTGATAAAACTTTACTGGTGATAAAATTCCACAAGTATGTTACTTTCTCCATCCAAAACCGTAATTTACTAAACTTCACATATAAATTTTTCTTCCTCAAGGTCATTTGTAGAAAATTCAAATTCTCCTCATGTTCATCCCTTCTTTTAAAGTATATAATAATTCCACCTTTAAAGACTACCATAAATATATTGAGGTAATCCCTAAAGACTTCATTAATTAAGTCCATGAAGATTGTTGAAGAATTAGTGAAACCAAATGGAATCACTATAAACTCATATTTCCCATAACTCGTATTAAAAGAAGTTTTTGTGATATCCACCTTCTTTACCTTTACCTGATGATGTCTTAAATGAAGATCCACCTTAGATAAGTATTAGGATCCACATAGATGATTGAAAAATCAATCAATATATGGAATATGATACTTTTTATTTATCATGATCTTATTAAGTTCATGAAAATAAATGTAGAGGTGAATTTACACATCCTTTTTCTTGATAAAGAGTTCTGGAACACCACATAGTGAAACAGATGGGTGTATAAACCCTTTATTAAAATTCTCTTGTAGTTTCTTATTCAACTATATTGGTTGAAAAATGTCCATTCTATATAGATTATTTAAAATTTATAAAGAACTAGGTATATGTTTGATTAAGAACTTATTCTCTCAACTTGGTGGAAGACCAAAAAATTACTTGATAAATACATCGACATATTCTCCTATAATGGCCATGTAATCAAGGATGGTCTTTTCCTTAGTATTGATCATTTGATCTAGATACTTGATAGAGATAATATTTTCATCATTTTTTATATTTAATTCAATTTTTAATCCCTAAAAATTGAAAAAGTTGAGTTATTTACATCAATTTTGGATTTATGATGTGTTTTGGGCTAAAATTGGAAAACTGCTTAATTTGGAAACATTGACAAATTTTAATCACTTTGGTATTCCACGATTATATTTTAAAATATAAATTTAATTGATGTGATTCTTTTTTATTGGGTTAATAAATTTATTTTCTTCATAATTTTCTTTTGAACCAGGATTTAATTCGACCATCCAGGGGTCCGACAAATTCAATCAAGCTGGACAATTATTCTGGAAGACCGCGTGGACCCCAACTCAAAAAATTGATCATAAATAGGTATACATACATCCAATTTATGTTATTAAAATTTTATTGGAAGGAGAATTAAATGGGGAGTTCTGATGTTTAAGATCTTGAAGATTGGACACCATCAAGGCGGTCCTTGGATACTAACATATTGGGGAAGAAAAAAGGAAACATTCCTCTGGATTAAATGCTTAGCATTAATTATCCATATATCTTAATAAACATGGAGGATAAATCTTAAATTTTGTGATGAAATGTAAAAAATATTTTTAAAGATCTTTATATAAGAAATAATTCACAATTCAGTCATTAAATTGGCCTAACATGGTTAAAATTTTGTTAAAGAGAATCTACATCAAATCTTAAAGGGAGATTTTGAAGATCTTAAATTTGAAGACTGGAGGATGGCACCCCATTTTCCTATATAAAGAGGAGTTCACCCAATATGAAGGAGATTTCTCAACTAACATTGGAGAGGAGGCCTAGGGATGTGCTTCTAACTTAGGATTTTTCTTTTCCTTTCTTTTTATTTTAATTTTCTTTTCCCATGTAACACATATGAATATTTTAAATTAAAGTGTTTCCATATTCTTCCCTCTCTCTTTCTCTTACAACCCTAATCTAATTATTCTCTTTTCTTCTCCCTCTATCAATTTTTATCTCTTTTCACTTTTCCATGGCAAGTGACTAACTCGAGTCTTGGTCCTGGGGGAGGTTTCATGGTGTTCTTTATTATTGTGCTTCAATTCAAAATGTTTTTATTCTATTTGTGGTGGAGGTGAGAATATTGCACGGGTACGGAGGTCATCTACCATGGTACTATTTCCAAATAAATTTCTTTTCCTTGATTAATTCATTTTCACTCCATTATCTTAGGAAAATACTTCATACAATGGAGTTGGGGTTTCCATAAGGGATGAAACAACATACGGTGGATCCGGGTCTTTTGAGATAACATTCTCAGTTAAGGTCTTACACTATTTGACTATTGTAGGAGGTGTGGTTTGGTGTGCCAAACGCATACTAAAATCACACACTAAATAAATCAAGGGAATTTAATTTGTTAATGAGGTTTTGTAAAACAATTTATCAAATTGAATTAAAACAATAAATAAATAATGAATGAACCCGTGTTACCAACCCTAGGACCAAGTTTTTTCTTCTCTAATTACATTCTGTAATTGTATGTTAGTATAATTTTTAACATTTAATTATAATTTTAAATTTCATTTCATTATTAGATTAATTAGAAACATTAAAAAATTATTAGTTTAAGTGATATAGATTAGGTGGGTAAACAACAGAGAAAGCTCCTCAAGTGAGATGACCCTGGTCAGCCTCTGTGCTGCATTAGGAAATTAAATTGCTTTTTCCACGCCCTATGATAGGTGTGCATCAAAACTGGTGCCGTTGCCGAGGAGATAATTAGTTGTTTACTTTAATTTTTCTATTTTCAAATTTAGATAACTTTCATTATTTAAAAAAAAAAATTAAAAAAATTAATTTTCCATGATGTATTCAAATTCAAATTATTATGCAGGGAATGATTACTCGTAGGTGCGATATCAAGAACCCAAAGTGGATTATAGAGATATAAATGCCTGGGTGGATAGGATTAGCAATACTCTTAATGAATTGGGGAGAAAAATTCAAATAGAATTTGACTATGTTCGAGCACAAAGTGAGCAACCCAAGACTCAACCGGAGCAAGAGCCTAAGCAAGCTATGGAAGAAATTTCCCCACTGGTTTTTGATGCTGAAGAACCCAAGGGGGTAAAATAGGATGTTCCTAAAGATCAATTCCACCTATCTCAACCATTGCTGGAGGAGATAGATGAAATATTATTTTATACTAATTTACAAGAGGGTGATCATGTGAATTTGGAGAAATTTTGGAGTACATGGGCAGAAATTGAAATGCAACATGATGTCATAATTCCATACAAACTAGAAGAAAAACCACCTTTATACCTCTCTCTAGCATTGGAAGATAAAGAAACTACCCAAGTGGGAGAATTTGAAGAAATACTGGAGGAGCCTGACTACCTACCTCCATCAAGTGAAGATCGACTCCAAGATGCACTTATCAATAAAAAAGTTATTGAACCAGAAGCAGCTTAGGGAGATGATCCTTTCTTGAACTCTATATTTTCTAATTTCATTCAATTTGATTTGAGTATCAATTCTTATGATTTTGAATTTTCAGATTCGATCAATCCTTGTATCACCGTGGAGGAAGATAAATAAGAAGAAATTGCACCTGTTGAGGAACACTTGAAGCTCCCTAAGGATATTGATCAGCCACTTGAGGAAGCCCAAGAAACGATAACTGTCACTATACATGAAGAACTAAATATACAAGCTGCCTACATTAAAAGGGAAGATTTTGAAATTAATATTTCAAATTTAAAATTTTAATATCCCTTTGATTATTATTTTCATGCATCACATTTGGAGAAACCACTGGATTTTAAAGAAAACATTGCACAAGTGGAAACTAAAGAGGAGAAGGTTCCATACTTCATCCTACCCCAACCATGAAGGCATTACCTAATTATGAAGGGGGAAGATCTGGTGTACTCTATAAATGAAATTCTCCTCAACAAGAACAAAGAGCTGCAAGCTGGGAAGAACAACATGCGGTGGTTCATTTCCAAGAAGATCCACCCACCATCAGATTATGGATGACAGCTGGTACTGCCCTCTGGAGGCAGTAAAAGAATCTAGGGCCCACTTAGGGGATTGTACCAAGACTTATCTTTACTTTCTTTCTAGGAATTTATATTCCAATTTCTTTTTATAGAATTAGCTTAGCATGAAGCCTAATCCCTTCTATATTTTTTGAGCTTTAATGACATGATCCTTTCACTTAATTGAGTAATTATTTTTTTAGGTTCCTGATGGCATAAGGGAACCCCAAACAGAAAAAACCCAAGATTAATTTCAAAATGGATTTCACATATAATTTTTAACTTTGAAACTCCTTACAATTTTTTGTGCTTTAAACTGGAATTGAATTCCCACACTTGAATTATGTTTTACTTGACATATTTAGGAGACATGAGTTTCATAGGAATCCAATGATTCAATGTTTTAAATTTCAATGTCAATAATATTGAATGAGTAAAATAGATAATTGGATGATTAAAGTGAAGCATGAATATTGAAATAAGGACTCATGATTTGAGGGAATTAATTGATTAATGTAAATGGAATTTCCCTACCATCTTTCATGATTTGAATTTCTTAAATTCATGTGAATTAATTTTTTATTATTAATCATGCCATGAGTGATTTTACAATATCATATTCCCATTCCCGAGAGTAATTCTAGACCAAATATTTCCTATTTTATCTTGAGCATATTTCTTGAGTGATCTTGGGACGTTCCACCTACTAGAACTTGTATTGAAACTTTCCAAAGATATGACTATAAAAAAACACATTTAAAATTATTGAGGCACTACTTTGGATAGCCACATTTTTACCTAAGACCCACCCTTACATTTATCCTTTGTTATCCCATATAATACATGAATTTTCTTATAGGTTTAAGCCACATTACAATCTGATATTTCCTTACCTACCTGCACTTTTAGTATTTTTGCATGGATATTTCAAGTTTGAGTGTGGGGGAAGGTCCTTTCATGTGCCTTAATTGGGATATGTATCATTTGTGGGTGGTGTGAGGTGTCCGTCATCATTTTAAGAATTTTATTATTAGAAAATTGGGCATGAGTCATCATTTCATTATGTTTCTTTCATTTCATCCAGTTCTCCTTAAAAAAAAGAGAAAATAAAGTTGTGCCTTTCTGGAGATTTTCAAAAAAATACAAAAAAAATAGAGATAAATTAAGCTGTGCCTTTCTAGAGATTATTTAAAAAGGGGGAGAACTTGGATGAAATCATTCTTTGTAATCATTTATTGACTCATGTACCATGTCATAAAAGGGGGTAGAATTGTGTTTCACATTCTCAAGGAGATTTGAGTGAGGTTTATCCCATGTTTTCACTTGATTAATCATGAATTATACTTAAGAGTCAAACCTCTTACTTCTAGACTTAAATTATTTCAATCATTTACCCACCAACCCTAAGACACAAAGTCATTTGAACCTTTGTTGCAAGTCCTCATGATTTTATGTGCGTTTTGTATTTACAAAGTAGAGAAAGTAGTTCCTTTACAATCCTATGGATAAGGATCATGTTCTAATGATATGAGCATAACTCCATTGTTAATTGTATCATGAGGGATTAGAGAAAATATTCAAAATAGAGGTAGATCATGATTTGACATGTTTAATAATTATAAATTGAGAAGCTTGAATGAATGAAAGGATAAGCTCCATCATTTTTCAAAGGGGAAAAGTAAAATTCATGAACTGATTGTTTCTTTGAAAAATGGTAAATTAAATTGATATTTTTTTTGTGGAACTTGAAAATTTTATTGTACATTGATAATCATTTGATTTTATTTCATTGAAAATTAAATATTGGTGACATTAGTGCCCTTTGAATTCGATGTTGAGATTTTATGCTTGAGTAAAAGCATATTTTAAGTGTGGGAGAATTTATAGAGATAATATTTTCATCATTTTTTATATTTAATTCAATTTTTTAATCCCTAAGATTTATTTACATCAATTTTGGATTTATGATGTGTTTTGGGCTAAAATTGGAAAACTTCTTAATTTGGAAATATTGATAGATTTTAATCACTTTGGTATTTTATGATTATATTTTAAAATTTAACTCAAATTAATGTAATTCCTTTTTTATTGGGTTAATAAATTTATTTTCTTCATCTTTTGTTTTTTAACCAGGATTTAATTCGACCATCAATGGGTCTGAAAAATTCAATCAAGGTGGAAAATTATTCTAGAAGACCGTGTGGACTCCACCTAAATAAATCGATCATAAATCGGTCTACATACATCTAATATATGTGATTAAAATTGTATTGGAACTAGAATTAAATGGGGAGTTCGGATGTTGAAGATATTGAAGATTGGACATCGTTAAGGTGGTCCATGGATGTTGACATTTTGGGGAAGAAAAAAGGAAACATTCCTCTCGATTAAATGCTCAGCATTAATTTTCCATATCTAGTAATAATCATGGAGGATAAATCTGAATTTTTTTTATGAAATGTAAAACATATTTTTAAAGATCTTTATAGAATAAATAATTGCATAATTCGGCCATTAATGTGGCTGAGCATGGTCAAAATTTCGTTAGAGAGAATCTGCAGCAAATCTTAAAGAAAGATTTTGAAGATCCTAAATTTGAAGACCGGAGGATGGAACCCCATTGGCCCATATAAAGAGGAGTTCACCCATTATGAAGGAGAGTTTGACACCAACATTATAGAGGAGGTCTAGGGACGTTGTTCTAACTTAGGATTTTTCTTTTCCTTTCTTTTTTATTTTAATTTTCTTTTCCCATGTAACATATATGCATCTTTTTAATTAAAGTGTTTCCATCTTCTTCCATCTCTCTTTCTATTATAACTCTAATCTAATTCTTCTCTTTTCTTCTCCCTCTATCCATTTTTATCTCTATGCACTTTTCCATGGCAAGTGAATAACTCGAGAATTGGACCTAGGGAAGGTTTCACAGTGTTCTTTATTATTGTGCTTCAATTCAATTTTTTTTATTCTATTTGTGGTGGAGGTGGGAATATTGCACAGGTGCGGCGGTCATCCACCACAACACTATTTACAAATCCATTTATTTTCCTTGATTAAATAATTTTCCCTCCCTTATCTTAGGCAAACCCTTCATACGGTGGAGTTGGGGTTGCCATAAGGGATGAAACGACATACAGTGGAGCCGGGTCTTTTGGGATAACATTCTCAGTTGAGGTGTTACCCTATTTGACTATTGGAGGCGGTGTGGTTTGGTGTACCAGATGCATACTAAAATCACACACTAAATAAATCAATGGAATGTAATTTGTTAACGAGGTTTCCTAAAACAAATTATCAAATTGAATTTAAACAATAAATAAATAATGAATGAACCTGTGTTACCAACCATAGGAACAAGTTCTTTCTTATATAATTACATTATGTAATTGCATGTTAGTATAAGTTTTAACATTTAATTATACTTTTAAATTTCATTTCATTATTAGATTAATTAGAATCATTAAAAAATTATTAGTTTAGGTGATATAGATTAAGTGTGTAAACAACTAAGAAAGCTCCTCAAGTGAGACGACCCTGGTCAGCCTCTGTGCTGCATTAGGAAATTAAATTGCTTTTTTCCATGACCTATGACATGCATGCATCAATAATATTTCTCATAAGGAAATAATATCATTGATGTAGGTGATATTTTCAATGAATATTGATGTTACTCCTTACAATTATATAGAATCAGAGGGATATTCATGTTAAAGTGGTTTTATATTGTCCCTATAAAAGGAATGCCAATTCATACCTAGCATAGTGTCAAAATCATCTAAAGGGAGTACCATAAGGTTTTATAGGAAATTCAGAATGCAAATATTAATAGGGGAAGTTATATACTTGGGAGTTAGTAATATCCATATTTTTGATTTTCCCCAATATCTCTACATCTATGTCTTAATATGGTGTTTGGATAGTTCTATTAAACTTGCATGATATGAAGGAATACCTAGAACAAAAATCATATAGTATTCTAATAGTACTTAAATGAATAACTAGTGTACCTATCATAACTTCATTACTGGGATCCACCTCAATAGTTGGGATAAAATGTTCTCTCCCAATCTCTCTAAGCTATAGAGGTTGTTATCACTGGTTATCTTCGACAACCCTTGGCTTAGTGCATTAGTTCACATAACGCCCTTCCTAATTATAGTTGTAACATTAGACAATAATATGAGGGTCAATTAGATCATTTATTTCTTCCATCCCATTAGTGAGTTTCTCCCATCAATATAATCTAGCTAGGATCCCCTCCTAGTTCCAAAATCATTTCTTGGTACCCTTCAATCAAATTTTGGTATTCTACTTCCCACACTTTTGTCAAGTGGGATGTTGGAATTTATTATCACCATGCTCCATTGATTTATGTGAATTAAAATCCATTCACTTCTTCCTATCTCTAGACCCATGATACCCTTAAGATTCACTAATCTCCATTTCGATTTTAGGTCACATCATACAATTTTCTAATAGCTATCCGAGTCTCTAATCACAATAGCTTTTTATAGATTTGAATTTATCCCAAAGAATTCAATTTTACTTTTATCATAAATAAAAAATCCAAAGGGATATATTTCGTTTCTTGCAAAGTTTTCTTCATATTAATTAATGGATTATTACTTATTTTTATTTTGGGTAAGGAAATCCATCACCATTATAACTAGAGAGTATAGGGAAAATATTTATTAAATAAGATTTTCTTGAATTGTTTCCAATCCATAACTTTGATATCTTCTTCAGGCTACATATTCATGATCAACATCCTTCATTTATCAAATTCTCTTTCAATGTGAAAAATATATAACATGAACTTCTATTTCTTATATAATTTAAGGAAAAAGAATACCTCTTGAATAGAGTTTATACTTTGTTCCATGACTAAGAGATTGGAAGATCCACTAAATTTCAGAGGCCTTCATTATATAAATATCTCAATTCAGACTTTTTATTTCTTTAAGTGATTTGTATTTTCCACCTGATTTGAGTTTTGGTTAAAAAAATCAAGTTAATTGAGTAAGTATTATCTTGAATTTCTTGAATCCTTCTCCAATTTGGATGATAATCTCATTTGGGTAGTCATAACATTTACTAACACACTAGTTTTTGACTCAATTCCCCCTATTTCCATACACTGAATAAAATAAATGGAAAATTATGGATGATAATTTTAAAAAAATTAAAAAAATAAAAGTGAAACCATGAAAATTGAATAGATAACCAATAAAAGATATATATTCCTTAGCCTATGAATTTATAGGTTTCAATCTATGTTATCCATGATCTATTTCCTAACATAAAGTTTTATAGGTATTTTTGTTTCATTTATTATGGTACAAGAATATATTTTGAATTTAAAAATTATATTATATAGGACTTTCAAAAGAGGTGTTCCAAAAGGCATATTGTTTAAGCAGCAGGTGAAAATTGAGATAATACCCAATATACCCATTTTAGGTTTATTACCCATAGGCACAACTATACCAGACCCAAAACCAATTTTACTATTCAAACAATTATTTCCTTTCTTGAAAATCACAAAATTTATACTTTATCAAAATTTAGGGATGTTTTAATATTCTTAGACTTATCCTTAATGTTTCAATGAAGGTTTTTTAATCCTAATCACCAAAAATAAAAATACATTATCTAATACCAACAATGACAATCAATATCATTTTAATCCTTAAATAATGATTTATTTTATAAAGATAAACATAATAAAATAAAAAAAATATTGAGAATCTTAGTGTATTTGGGTAATTAGGTACATATTTCAATAAAATTTAATAAGGAATAAATGTATTTAATTAAAACTCTAAAACACACCCTTAGAATTCCTTTGATCTTCTAAAATAGAAAGGGATAACCTGGGGACATATATAAGAAAGGGAAGATATATAAAGCATAATAAGGAAATAATAAATAAATAAAATGATGAAATTAATACATGTATATAAAGAGTAATATCAAGGTGACATAAAATGGTTAAAATCATAAATGCGAACATCAAATCATGATATAGGATGAAGACATAAAGGCAACCTAAGAATGTTGAAATAACATAATACATGACATCATAAGAACATATCAGTGCCAAACTACAAGACATCATAACACATCCTAGTTAGGTTAACCTCCCATACACCATACTTGGTATATAATGAGATAAAAAAATTACATAATACATTTAAGTGCTATATAATTCCAAGCCCAACAGTCACATACATATTATGTACATGCATTTTTTGCCACATAGATCATACAAGTTAAGAAAAACTATATTCAATTTTAATTCCAAAATTATAGAGTGTAAGTTATATACATGGAATTACATAATTAATGAATCATAAGTACATATATCTGAAAACCCATGAGTGGAAATGAGGATAAGTTTTCATATAACAAAAGTTTGGCATGGAAAATCATAATATAATTTCTACAGTATAACATGTTTATATAAAGGTTCATGGAAGGGTCTAATGAGAGTGAAAGGTGGCCTCTCATTAATTTGTAATCATAAGGAAATTAAAGTTATGTGTTAAAAATTCATTACAATATGAAAGATTTGAAATAAAAAGGTTTAGTACAAAGAAATTACTTGAATTAAAAGAAAGAGGAGAGAATACCTTATCTTGAGAGGGCACTTCTAAAAGATTTGGAGGAACTTCTTAAGATCTCGGGAACAAATTATGAGGGATTTAAATAGGGACAGGGAGAGTAAATTTATGATAAATATGTTTTAACTGGAGAGTAATGGGAGTTTGTGTGGGTATTTATAGAAAATGAGAGAGGAATTATTTATTAATTTCAAAACATAGGTTTTGGACTCTATTTATAAAATAATCAAAAACACCAACCTTCACAAGTTTTTTACAATGATTTTATCCAAATATGAGTGGTTTTGAATATTTTATTATTATAAGACACAAAATCCTTAAAATTAGACCATTAATATCGTGGAAGTGATTCATTTTCATAATGAATTGATGTTAAAATCTAAAAATATATTATAGGTTTTGGAGGATTTATTAATAGTTTTTTTAAAACAATTAATTTTTTTAAAAACACATTATTTTATGGGGGGAATATATTTATGGTAGTTTATTCCCTTTATATATTTTATTATATTACTTTTGGGCTACTATGATGTCATAATACACATAATGTATTTATATAATATTTAATTTTTACCCAAAAATTTTACTATCTCAGGAAATTATAAAAAATTAACCATTGACTAATTTTATCATGACCACTTAAAAAATAATATTTATTTTACCAAAATAATTTTATAAATATGATAATTTATTTTTTAAAATAAAAATCCTTATTTACTGGAAAATACTAGTTTTTACAACACTAACCACTTTATTACCCTTATAAAAATTACAATTGTCTTCATTAAATTATATTATCTTTTATATTTAAATTAATATTATTTAATAAGAATATTTCATTAGAATGAATTTTTTTTCAATAATTCTTGAATGTATCAAATAATGTTTTTTTAATTTAAACAAAAAATTCCCCAAAATTCTATTTTATTTTCTTCGTATCAAAATATTTTTTTTTTCAAACTCACTATTTGATAATATATATATATAAAGTGATAATTAAAATATATAATATAATATTTATTTTGTGGAAAATAAAATATAAAAATTATTACTACCAGGGTCTAGATACATGACCCCTTATTACACTAGCACACTCCCTAAGGGTAAGGTGAAATATATTGGTACATTCTTGGGGTTGTTTGAAAAACATGGTTTGGGCCATGACATAGACAAGCTTGAACTTATCACATAAACAATTTCTCTCATGTTTCAGTTGTTAAATACAAACTTGGTATTAGTCAATGGAATATCCTAGTAATTCCGTCTCCCTCAAAAGCTTTACTAAATTAGTTTCATAGGGTATGATCCTAATGGTTGAGGCCATTACTTATTCTAGCTATGCCAATTAATATTTTTCATAAACCATAATATATACTAATATTAACCATCATAGTAGAATGGCTATATTGTCAATGGTTATGATTCTTAACCATCTTTTAAGCTTGATAAAAAAATTATGTCTATAATTTATAATGGACATAAATTAAAAATTAAATAAAATACATGTGTTTTATATAACTACATTTATTAATAAATAATTTCTTCCTTCAAAAGAAAATTTAATTTGTAAAATATTGGGTTGTTACACCATAATCATCAGGTTTTATATTAATTCTTGGGTGTAACCAAGAGTAATACACCACATTCACCCCCAACCAAATTACCTCATGGATACACACTGTAGATCCAAACTAAACTCTATATACCATGGTTAAGGCTACGACACAACCCACATACAATATTGAAACTACCCCCAAAATGGAAGAAAAAACACTAGCCAATCTAGGCCTCTACACAACAACCTTATTCCATGATTAAGACATATATCAATAGGTATGGTTGATAAAAAAGAAACCCCTTCATCTTCTACACTAAAATAATGACTTCATATCATATGATCTGTTACTAATATCACACCACTCTAAATCCTTTACTCATAGCATAACTATGAATTATTTTGAAGAGCCACCAAAAACCATCATCCTCAAGAACCTACATTATAATAATGAAACTGAACTGTAAAATACTTCAATATGTTAAAACCCTCATCTCCACCCCACCATATCCTTATCTAGCTGATATTTAGTCTCTAACACCCCCACATTCTTCCCAGACCTTCTCTCAACACCTCAAACACTAATAGAATACCAAGTAAAGGAGTAGTAAGTTCTATATCAGTAAAAAATATATATTTGATGTGATGTTTTTGTTGATTTTATTCCTCATTTACTTTATGGATTAGTTTAATTTTTAGCTACATTTTAAAATAGAGTTTTGAGAAAAGTTTTGAAAGAAGGAAAGTGGTTCTATTTTGTTTTCATAAACAAGGAATCTTAACATTTAAAGGTTACAAAGTATTCCATTTTCAAAGTGGTGGCTCCACCTGTTGGTTTATATAATGAGGGATTTACAAGAATTATATCAAATGAAATTTGGATTTAGATTATTGGGTTTGAAATCATTATATTTAAATATGAATTTGTTTTTTTTTCATAAAAGGTACTACCGTTGCATTTGAAAAAAGGAAATCCATGATATTTTTTTTTAAAATATTTCATTTATAAAAAAAATTTCTATTTTTTTTTAAATTTAATTTTTGAAATGTTTTATAAAAGTAAATGAAAATAATCATTGGTGATATACCACCAGTCCAATTTAGATCACACCCAATAAATACACCCATGTGGGTATGTAGCTCTCATGTTGATTGTACAGGTTCTAAGGATTGATCTTGATTGGATGCAGTTTTGGTAGTCTACTGATGGAATTGTTGGGATAGAGAGGTTCACCATGGGTCACAAAGAGATGTTCAAGTGATGGTTTGAGTTTTTGGTTTAATTATAATATGTTCTCGTGTCATCCTATACATCCATATATATTTTATTATTTTGGTTTTCCTTTATTTATGATTTCTTATGTATTCTAGATGTTTTTTTTATTTATATTTCATAGTGATTTTGAATTTTTATTCTAATTATGCCATTTTTGGATAGTTTTTATTGTTTTAGACAATTTATTTGATTTTCAGGGAAGTCCAACATCTAGATGCACCACACCCAATTATAGGTAGTTTCTACTGCTTTATTATTATTCTTAAGTTGTGAAATAATTCCCATATGGGTTATATTTTGATTCCATAGTGCTTTTATTTGGTCTGTAGTGATCAAGAACATTCTTTGGGGCTTGTGGTTGACTGAACCGAGCAATCAAGAATGTGCATCAGGTAGGTTAATTATAAAATAGTTCCAAAGAAACCTATTTTTATTTTTTCAATTCATTTTAGTTATAATATAGGATTTAAAAAACTCATGAGGTAGGTCATTATTTTGATCTAGACCACTACCTTTCATGTTGAAACTTGAGTTTCCATCAGTAGTTCAAAGTTAAGTCTTGAATTTGAATTCAATTTTGTTTATTTATGATGTAATTTGGGATTATATATTGGTATTTAGATCCCTATAGATTTAAATTAAATACTATTTGGGTTTTATTTAGTTTTGGGTTAACAATAGTCGAATATGTAGAGTTTTATGATTATCTTTCTTCATATGTAAAATCGTGCAGAGCCCATGCACATGGTTCTCATAAAATTTTATGTATTGTTTCATGGTCAGGAAAACCATGTAACCAAACCATACCAAATTATACATCCTTACTGAATGTTTAGTTTAAACTTCTTTTGATTCCAAATTTCTCCTAAATCAGTGTCCATTTATTATAGATTTATTAAGAGGGTTTTATGATGTGTGAATATTGTTTTTATTTTGAATTTAAAATCCTGTTTTGGGTGGTAAATAGAAGTTTAAAAAATTATTTGATTTTAAAACTATGTTTTTAGTTTATTTTAAATTTATTTTAAAATTCATGTAGTTTATTTTCTAAATAGGTTGGTTTTATAATGAAATTCATGGAGAATTTTTAAATAAAGTTTATTTTTTATAATTTTTTGAATTCCCAAGTAGAGGGATTGGTATTATAAACTCATGGAAAAGTTGTGAAATGGATTTTATTTAGATTTTGAAATGAATTTATTTTTTTTCAAACCATGGAAGACTTTTTAAAATGATTTTTAAATAGTTAATCAAACATCTGTGATTTAAAAAACAAAGGATCACTTTTATAGTGTGTCATGATTTGGTGAATTTGTGCTATTGGGTTTAATACCTTGGTTATATTGTGATCGTTTGAATGAAATTATGTAGAATGAGTGGGATGAGTGAATGATTCACATTATTTGGAATATTCCCCCCATAATTTTTTTGACGTAATGTGGAAATTATATCTCAAAGAATAATCCTTATGGTGATTACTCTAGCTATCTAGGCGAGACCATTACAGTTATTTACTCTACATAGACTATGGATAGAGTAGTAGGACAAGAATATTCTATTCCCTTAAACCTGGTTAAAGAACCTATAAATTATTTTACATCTACTTTATATGGTGATAAAGGCGTACTTAATGTGGTGGAGTGGTTATAGAATATTGAGGGAATATTCAATTCTCATAAAACTCTTTCATCCCTGAAGGATAGTGATATTATATTCTTATTTGAAAGAACGATCCTAGTGTTATTGGAAACCATTTTCCATTCCTAGCAGCTTATAAATATATTTTTATAATTCATCATAACCATGAATATTATATGAAATTATTTTATTAAGATTAAGGTGTATAAAACCAATAAAGTTATGATCCTTTATCACATTGAGAAAATAATGAAGAAGTGTACCGATCATTTTCAAGGTTTGTCTTCCTTTATCCTAGGATAGTAACCAATGAATTTAAAAAATATCTATTTTTTGAAATATGTATTTATATAGACCTTAGATTTATAGTGTTAAAATTTAACCTAAAATCTTATAATAAAGTGTTATTTCATGAACCATCCTGAGGAATCCAACCAACAGACATCTAAACTAGCCTGTGACATACCCGAGGCGCCTTCCCAATAACCTTAGGCAAAAAATTACTACTATATCATCAAAATATAATCATTGATAATGATTTAACCCATAATATAACAAAAGAAACACATAAAATCTGATTAAGTAACATAAATAAATATATAAATGCAAAAATTGAACAAAAAATGAAACATCATCACAACTAAAGAATAAATAAATAAATTGAGAAAGATCTGATCCATAGGCTGGTACATATAAATCCTAAAAGAAAATAAAGTAAATACCCAAAAAACCACTACTAAGAACTCAATGTGAACGTTTTTAACACTCTATATCCTAAGTAAACCCCTAACAATAAGCTAAATTCCCAATCCAGAAGAATAGATCCAGGGAACCAGAAAAGAAATCATAAGAACCACGTACATCAAATGGTGTATGTAGGGTGTGAGTGAAAAAAAGTATAATAGGTAATTAATAAATAGTTTATAAATTTCCTTTAAAATTACATATAATTTTACACTAATTTTAAATAAAGTTACAAAATATATTTTTCTTACTTAAGTACATAAATTAAAACATCACATTCAAACTATTTTATAAAATGCAACTTCATTTTATTAAATAAATACACAAACTTAAGAAGAAACCATTTCATCATACCTCAATCCATTTTAAATATAGACATTAATACTTAAACCACTTTATAAACCCACATTAAAAATAACCAATATTAAAAAACTTCAAATGACATTTTGATAAAACAATCCTAAAAAAATAATGAAAAAAGTAAAATAGCATGGAACTATGGAATAAGATAATAATCATATGAAAGGGTGATTCATGGTACCATGTGTAATATTAAATCATAGGAATTTGAATAATGAAATATACCGAAGAAAAAACATTGAGTAAACATTTTATATTCCTAATCATCTCTTGAGGTGACTGTAGACATAATTTATTCAGAACCATCTACATTCCTATCATTGAATCTCGTAAGTCTATACCCACCTAAATTCTATAAACTAGCCTCATCGACGTAACACCCCCTATGATATCAGAAAATATATGGTATTAATTATATATTATTAATAATAAATATAAAAATATCTCATCCCTCCCTAATATTACTATGATTCACATTAATGTCAACAAATATGAGGTGAGAAATCAAAAGCATTGGCATATCAAAAGAAGTAAATATCACCTTACTTAATATACCTTCACAAGAAATATCCCCCATCAAACATTATTCATATCATAATAACATAATGCACCCTTTTGGACATAATTCATATAAATTTTATAAGCAATATTTCCCCTCAGGTGCACCGGTTCAAACAAGTGGTTTAAGTGGGGGATTACACATCCACACTATTTATAAAAACCATTCAGTAGTACCAAACATGCCTTTAATTAAAAAAATAATTGAAATTAAAAGCCATATATAGCTATTTGAATTTCATTTTCAAATGAATCTTTTAAATAAATCTGTTTAAATCTATTTATCAAACATTTCTAAAACAATTCATCAAAACCTTGTGAAAATTTATTAAAGAACCTATTCATATTTTTTTCGTTAAGGACCCTCAAAACTGAAAACATCACTTTCTAATTCAAATTAATGCCATAATGGGGTCAAAACAATTCAAAAATCACATTTTATATAAAATAAATTTTATCAATGTTTTACAAAGACTCAATATTTTAAGTTCCACTTGAAATTCCATGAATTGACTTAGCCAATTGGAAAACCCTTTAAATTTTTTTTCAAATCCATTTTTTCTATGGTAAGTAAGAATAATTTAATAAATAATACATTTAGAAACATTAATTATCAAAATAAATTCCATTTTAAGAAAATTAATGTAAACACCTAACCTGGTTCAATGATAATAAAGCCGAAAGTCATCACATTCGATGGAATATGCTTAAAAATACTCAATGAGTCCCAATAAAGATATGACAAAAAAAATCTACATGAATAAACAATTAAAAACCTTAAATATAATCCCTAATATCCATAAGGTTAATGAGATAAGGATAAATAAAAGTGTAAGTGAAGATAGGGGAAATGATAAGGAATGTAAGGATTTTCCTTGGGGGAAATCATAAGAAACAAGGTTGAATAATGCTTAAATCAATTTTAAGAGGGAGGAAAATATCCCCCGAATAGAACCTTTATAGAGCCATCCAAATGATGAGTTAACAGGAAAGGAATACCACTTAAATTAATATAGGGGAAATATAGGAATCAAAATAATTTAAACCTAGGAAACTCACATAGTTTAGCTACATAGTTTAACAAACCATGTGGAAACTACATGATAGACACTAAAAGGGTAACACACCTACACATAGTTTTGATTCATGGTTAACTAACCAAGAATGAACTATGTAAAAGTACCCTATTAAACATTATATCTACATAACATGCTTTTTTATCATTCACCTAATTGTTCTAAAGTTTTTTTCTAAGTAACTCTTATAGAAAGGTAAGGTCATAGTGTTTCAAAAACTATGCACTAGCCATGTAGGTTAAACCATTAATTTTCAATATGATCCGAGAAAGTATACATTATGGTTCTATCACATAGTTTATCTAGAACAATTAGGTGAAAACCACACATATAAGGAAAAAATAACACAAAGCATAAAAGATACCAAAAAACCCAACATCACTCTCATAATGTGTCATAGAGTTTCTGTTCATGAAAAATAACCAACAACCCTACACGATACATAGAAGAAAGAATGCCTACAAAATGATCTAAAATTACTTTCCATCCAAAAAACAACACCTAATAAATCCTTAATATGAACTAGAATAAATATCCCAAAAAAGAAACCATCCAAGAAAAACACATGAGTCTATAAGAAACACTCACTAACCTTTACTACCAAAGACCCACACATAATAAAAACCAATAAGATGAAATTTTAATCCTTCCCAAACAATCCACCACAAGGTTGATGGGGAGGATACCAACCAATAAATTTAACAGTGAAATGTTTTGGGTCCACCTCTCCACTTGGAGTTTAGGAAAAGTCACCAACTTGGTGGACTAACCCTAGGAACAAAGAGAACACCCCATCATCCTCTAGACCATTTTGGGTAGTATATCACTATAAATAAGGAACCCAATAAGATATTATCATTATCTTTAGTCACATAAATGGTTCCATAACCAATAGAACAAACTAAAAACACACTTTTATTTCCAAAATATGTATTATTTAAAACAAAACAATTTTTAGAATTTATTCCAATTCTAAATTCCCACGGTACCCCCTTTTTATTATAGAATCATCCCATGATTTTTTATAACCCCCATGAAACCATTTTCTAAATTAATTTACATAAAAAATATTCATTTTTAACTCTATATCACTTTTAAAATTCCATTTTGAAATCGAATTCTTTTGGATACATTTCAACCATTTAATTTCAAAAAATACCATTTCAAAATCCAGGATCCAAAAATTTCACTTTTTAAACAGAAACAAAATTTTCAACAAAAATGATTCGCTTAACCCCATTTCAAAAAATAAAATAAAATAATTTAATTAAACCTAAAAATAAGTCCAAATTTCAAATACAAAACCTATATTTAAAAAAAAACCAAAAATATTATTACATCCATTTTATAATGAGTTTTAAAATAAAAAATTTATAGAATTCCTTTATACATCACAAAAATAACATTCCAAACATATAACAAAAATTTTCTTAACGGAAAAAACCAAGAATTCATGAAAAATTCTTAATCAATCTAGACTCAATCACATAGGATTCCAATAAAACTTCATTTAATAACATTATTCCAATTAAATACAAAATTGGAGTCATTTTAGAAAGGAAGAGAGGTAAAAAAATCGAGATAAAATTACACTATTAATGATTTGGATGAACAATATAGTAAACCATGCACCAAATATCTGATAAACACTATATTGTTTTTAGAACCATTACACTCAGACTTTACATGATTTACTAGACTGTGAGGTTTAACCATACAACTTTGATTTATTCCCCATTTCACCTCTAAAACTCAAAACAACCCCCAAAATCATTGATATAATCCCCAGAAAAAATAAATCATCACAACATATACAAATGTATGAAAGATATCCATAATTGAACTCAAAATTATGTCTCAAACCCTAAACACCCATGGAAATTTTAGGTTCAATGTGAAGAAGATCTAGCCAAGCACTTCCCCATTCCTTCCACCCATGTCTCAATGATGACCCTAGTATCTAGGCTACCTAGAACACCCCAAATTACATGTGTTCATGACCTTATACCATTTTCTCTCTGATCTAATCCCTGAAATATATACAATTAACACCCAAATTATTCCATGACATAGACAAAATTCATTCTAGATCTCTTTAGGCTAGAAACTTGTTCTATGGTATCATAATATAATCCTTCGAAATTATTTCACCGTTAATGTAAAAAAAAAAATAAAAAAAAATTCGAGTATGTAGATGAAATACAGATTCATTCATAAAATATATAAAAAAACCATCATAAATAATAAATAAATAAATAAATTGATCATGATCTAATCCATAGGTTATTATATATTCATCCAGAAATATAAAAAATAAACCAAACCACCACCAAGATCTCCACTTGAAAGTTTTTGAAACATCACATACCAAGTTGACAACTAAAAAAAAACTAAATCAATGAAATAGAAGAATAGATCTAGGGTGCAAAATCATAATAATTGTATACATTGAACGGTGTTGAAATAACCAAGCCCAGTAGGCAAGAACCAATGATTTAATATATTTACTTAAAAATGAAATTTATTTTTTCAATAGCTTAAAATATAGTTATAAAATTTATTTTTCTTATGTAATTATATTAAATTAAACACCACATTCAAAATATTTTATAAAATTCTATTTTGTTATCTTAAATGTAAAAAAATCACTTAAAAAGAAAACATTTCTTCAGAACTCAACCCCTTTTAAACCAAAATATTCATATTTAAAACAATTTTTATGATCTTTTAAAAATATACATTTTTAAAACATGTTAATGAAATTTTAATAAAACAATTCAAAAAGAATGAATGAACAAAGAAAAGAACTATGGCATCATGATATAAGGGAATGAGAAAAATAAAGGGGATTCACTATAGCATTTGTGTCTATAAAACTTGGTAACATAAAGAGTAATAGTTCCCTAAGAATAATCATTGAGTAAACATTTAAAATTATGAGATATCTCATGATGTGACCCTAGACGTACTCGATTTGGAACCATAAGTTGGCCTATCGATAAAGCTCCTAAATCTACAACCACATGGCTGCTCTCAACTGGACCCATCGATGGCACACCCCCACATGGCCATTGATGCCATTGGGTATCTATTCTATCTCATCTGGACTAGATTTAAATGATTATCATCCCTTACTAAGATGTATTAGATCCTAATTCATGATAATAAATTGGTGGTAATAAATCACAAGCATCAAGGAATCAAAATTAGTAAATATCACCTCACATTCTAAACCCTCATAAGAAATATCCCTTATCATTATTATACATATCACAATAATATGAAAATCCATTAAAAACATAATTAAAATAAAATCTATAAGAAATATCCTCCCTTAGAGGTCATAGATCAAACAAGGGGCTCAATGGGGTCTTACACACCCACACTATTTATAAAAAGAATTAAAAAGTGCCAAATGGACATTACATTAAAAAAAGGACTTGAAATTCCATGTAATATTTAGTCATTTAAAACTCAATTTTAGAGGAATATTCAAAATCATCCATTGAAATCCTTTTCTCAAAAATTTCTAAAATAATTAATCAAATTCCTTTGAAAATTGATTAAATAACCAATAAATAATTTTTTATTTTAAACTACCAAAATAAAAAAAACCACTCTACAATTTAATCCATGACTCAATAGGCATCAAAGCATTTTTAGATATCAAACTTTAATAAAACAATTATTTCAATGTTTTAGAAATACTTTTCATTTCTAGTACAAATTTAAATTCTAATTAAAGGATATATTCCAATGGAAAAAATCATTCAAACATTTTTCAAATCCTTTTATTATAGAGTAAATATAAATAATTTAATTAGTAATGCATTTATAAATATCATGAATCAAATGAAATTCCATTTAATGAAAATTTATGAAAACACATACCTTGGTTAAATGAAAATTAAGATGGAAGTCATTGGATTCAACATAAAATCTTAAAAAAAAATCCTCAAGGATTACCAAGTATGAACTTAAAAAAAAAACCCCATGAGTAAAAAATACCAAAACATGAAAATAATACCTAAATTTTTTAATGTTTATAGAATTGGGAAAAATTGAATGGGAAAGGTATATGGAAGGAAGGAGAATGAAAAGAGGGATTTTTCTTGTGAGAAGTTGCAAGAAATATGATTAAAGGAGTCTTGAATCATCAAAGGGAGCAAGAGATTCATTTTAGGGATCATTGAATGATATGAATAAAGGTGTAGAGAAAAGGAGGGGAATAAACCTTAAATTAATCTATGGTTAAAAAGTAAAATATAAATTATTAAAACCTAGGAAACTTCTATGGTTTGGCAACATGCCTTGGAATACCATATCCTAACACTGCAGTAGACACTTTAAGAACAATACACCTTCAAAAGGTTAAATAACCATTCAAAAATTATGAAAAACAAATATATTAAAATGGAGATCCATATTTCATGTTTTTCACATAGTTCACCTAATTGTACACAATCCATGCACTAGTAATCACTGGTAGAAAGATGATGCTGCACAATTTATACTAGTACTCACACAAATCATGAACTACCCTTGAAGGTCAAACTATAAGAATTAAAAATTACCTAGAGAAGACTCTACACTAAGTACATCACACAATTTCTCTTAAACTATGTAGGTAAAACCATGCACATAAGGGGAAATTCTACAAAATAAAAGAGCTCATGCTCGAAACTTATAAGATTTTTAATTATCCCAAAATTATTTAAAATAATAAAAAATAAAATTTCTATAGTGACATAGGGTGTGACATCCTTAGAAATGGAATTTTAGTAGAATCTATTCAAAAATGTTGACCCCTGATGGGTGATTCTTTAACACCATCTAATTGGGTTAAATAGGGGATATATTCTCAGAGACCTATTTCTTCTTGTAAGAAGAAGATATATCTAAAGTGTTTCTAGTGTGGAACCCCTAATCATTCTACTTGAAATTTCATTATATATTTAAATAATTTCCTTTGATGTGTTTTTATAGGTCATATTTGATAATGTTTTATGTTAAATTATCTAAAAAAAAGAGGGAATGTCCAAATCAACCATGAATCATGTGATAATATGTTTTGGGATTCGTGCTCAATGTTTTTTTAGGATTTTGAGATTTTGAGGTAACTATTGATTCATGTATTCTTTGGTGTAATTCCTTTGGGTCACCTTTTTATTGGTAATTTTGGTTATATTCAAGACTCATTTATTTTTTATTTCTCTTGGGTTTTATATAAGATTTATCCATGTTATGAGATTTGGATTTTAATCTGTTACTCATGGGAAGTATTGGGTATGTTCAAGGGTTACTTATATGAGTGAGGTAAAAGTCTAGATTGTTCCTTGGATAGTGCCCAGTTAGGGATTTTGAAATTTTTATCATGGGATAATGCCCCACAATGTAATTCCCAAATTATCCTTCCCTTTAATTTCTCGACCTGAGTTTAGATCCCATGATGTTTCATGTTGAGGCATGTTTTTTATTGATTCATCTTTTTTAT
The DNA here is from genome assembly GCA_963277665.1 of Viscum album. NCBI lineage: Eukaryota > Viridiplantae > Streptophyta > Magnoliopsida > Santalales > Viscaceae > Viscum > Viscum album. The sequence goes on along the minus strand of OY728131.1, from coordinate 1,649,932,493 downwards.
TCCTATACTCTAGGTAATTGATGGATTGTGTGGTCTTATCTTATGATATATTAGTTTTTTTTGGTATTTATTTAATTATGAAAATTTTAAATGACTTCTTGAGTACTTCTTTGTGGTTGGTGGAGTATTATCATTTCCATTGGAGTTTTGAGGAAACCTTTTTTTTATTTTGGTGACAATTTCATTGTAGGAATTTCTATCATCTTCCTAACCATTCTAAGATGAAATATTAAATAGTATAGAGACCTATTGTAGGTCTATATGATCTTTGGAATTTATGTTCCATGATGATGATTATTATTTTTCTTAGAGATGTTTCAGGATTACCTCCATGGATTCTAAGGAATTGTATTATTTTATTGTGCTCTTTCTCAGTGGACATATTTGAGTTTTTCTAACCCTCCTATCTAATGTATCTAAATGAAAGAATGGTGGTGTGGGACAACTATTTATATAAACGGGTAAATATGAAATGGATATAATATTCCTCCATATGATAGATCATTTATATCAGCTTAGTTGATTTTCTTGGTATACCATTGGACCCATGATAAGGTAAAGATGTTTTGTTACTCATTTATTTCTAATTTTTTTCTAATGACTTTTTTAGGGAAGGAAGTTGAATTTTGAGGATAATTGAGACATCCCAATGTAAAGTTTTTATAAAATATAATATAATTATGATTTATTAGGATTCGTTTTGGTGTTTTTTAATTTGGACATAGAAAATTTTAAGGAGTTCATCAGTTTTAAGGTTACAATTCTGTTACCACATGTTTAATAGTAACCGTGTTAGAATTTTTCATATATAAGGTTCTCCTTTCCATACAACATTGAGATTTTATTATATCAAAGAGAAAAAACGAGGGCTGTGGCCCGAAACAGATCAGGGAGGTCTGAAATAATACAGGCCTAAGGCATCCGCACAAACCAAGCTAACACATTCAGGGGGGAAGGGATCCAATACTACTAAAAACAATGTGCAGGTTGGCCGGGGAGGCCCAGGACGCCAGGAATTCCGCGATTTTGTTACCTTATCTCTACGAGTTATTAAGACAAGTGTCAACTTGAAGAAACTTTTTGCAGTTGCGAGTTAAATAAGAGACAATCCATGGTATGCTATAGGTACCTTGAATTGAGCGAAGAAGATTCATTGAGTCAGTTTCCACATAATGAATAGGGAACCCATGGGCGTGACACAAATCCAACCTTGTAAGTAGAGAGGTATCCTCAGACCTGAGGGAATCGCCCGAACCAAACCACCAACTGAAGGCCAAGACCACTGAGCCATGCGGATTACGAACAACGCCCCCACCCCTCATGCAACTGTTCATATAGGATCCATCAACATTCAGCTTGAGGCCTAAACCAGGAGGATTGCAATGAACCCAATGACCTTGAGGATACACCCTTGGAGAAATAGAAATCTGGTTACTAGCCATGAAATGCCGAAAAGAAGGAGACCGTTCACCAAGTTTAAGAAGCAGCAATAAGTAAAGAGCAAGGGACCTCACCCTAGGTCACAAGGCCAAACTGGAAATGGATCATCCCTCCTGTCTGGCGATATTACGAGCAGTCCATATGACCCAGCAACCAACCGCGAAGACCACTGAGGGCACCCTCTATTCCTGGACATGATTTGAAGAACTAGAGAACCAGGCCTGGAGAAAGGCGTCCCCAGAGAGACCCGATAAATCCCGCCCAGAGAGGTCACGGAAAATAGACCATATACAGCATGCCCAATCACTCCTAAAAAACATGTGTTCAGACATCTCTTCCTTTGGGACATTGCATCAAAGACATTTGGAGGTGAGAGAAATACCCCTATGATGTAAATAATGTGGATGACTTATGAAAAGGAGAAACCATGAGATGACCCTTATATAAGGGGGTTTCGTTACATTTATTAGGGAAAATTTATTGAAAAATGAATCTTATATATATATAGTTTACTTTTTCATATGAATTTTTCTATAAATAATGATTAGCACATTATGATTTGAGTTATAGTAGTAACCAAGAGACAAATCTTAGGTGTGAGAAGTTTTCTTTAGTGACATGTGCATAGATTGTGCATTTTTTGGAGAAACGTGTGAGGTAACCATTTGAGTGGTGTAGATTTTTTTTATTGGAGGTTTCATGTTTAGTGATCAGGTTGGTAAACCATGTGATTCACCTAAAATTTTATATTGTAAATTTACCTATCCACCCTTTCTAGATTCAACCTTATTTAGAACTCATTTTACTCCTCATTCACATGATTAGACATAGCTGAGATCAAATTATATTTCATCATTCTTATTAATTTCTACTAAGACCTACCTTCTTGGATTTTGATTAGGTCTAAATGGAAAAACTCACTTTTATCTTGGTTTTTTACTCTCCACTCATCACATTTTTATTCCCTCTTAGTTTATTCTTCTCTCATGAGAACTAATGGAAATCTTAGTCAATTATAGGGTTATAGATTAACCTATCATGATTATTTGGTTTTCTAGAGATCAATGAGGTCATATTGCACCTTGGTTTGACTTCCAACATTGAGGCTGAGTTATTTCAAGTGATTGAGGTGGGTGTTTTTGTGAAATTATTTTTTTGGAATGTAACAATGTTCCTGAGCTTTATAAAATTAATTTATTGTCAATATTTACCTATATGTGATACTAATGATGGGTTTAAATTTTTTTCACTGTTTTTGGAACATGATATAGATGGATTTTGAGGTAATTTATATTATTTATTTTAAACTCAAAAGATATGTATACTAGGTGTTTTTATTAATTATCAAGAGGATATCTTAAATTAATTTTATGATAAACGATGTTTTTTGATACTATTTTTATTTCTAAAGGATGTAACTAATGTTTTAAGGTTTTTTTCAATTAAATATGTGTTTGATCAATTGAATCTAAAGGGAGGAATGTTTTTTTCAAGATGTTGAACATTATTTAGAAAACTATTTATAACTTGGTTTTCCATGTTCATTTATAAGGAAAAATTTGTATCATATAAAATTATTTTCTCGATGACCATATCACCCTGGGTTTGATTCCCTAATTTTAATTTCTTGCATATAATTTTTCTATATGTGGGAGAAATTAAATTATTATTTTTGATTATTTTATTTGTGTGAAAGGGGTTATTTATTGAATGGATGTTAGAGTTGAGATGATGTTTAATGTTTATGTTTTATTGTTGATTTATAATATGATTATATGGCCCATTTTTTTATTACCTTCACTTTTATTATGTGATGTAAACCTAGGATAGTTATGTACAGGATAAAGATGAGTTCTAAAAGAGTATATATTTTGATCTGACTAGTGACTAGTTTTGATTGTTCCTTGGAAAGGGGGTGTAATCTAGTGATTCCCAGAGGGTAAGTAATGATTGGTTCAGTCATCTTTAAATTGATGTTGATTTTTATATAAGTGAGGTATATGATTGTCTAATGTCAAGGCCTAGTGATATTCCTATGTTTATTTTACATTTGATAATGAGGTTATCTTGGGGTTTCCCACTGCATACTTTATTTGTGCCCCCTATAATCATTTTGGTTTCAAGGAAACCACTTCACTATTATTTCTTACTTATGATATGTATCATTGAAGTGATGGCCTCATTGATTATATAACTTCCTTAATTTATTTTTTAGTTTAATTTTCCACATGATTTGAAAAGGATTTTTTATAAAAAAATTAAAGTAATAAAGTCAATTATTTTTGTTTTCCTAAACTCAGACATCCATCCTTTTAAGGTTTTAAAGTATTTTTATTTTCAAATTGGTAACTTCACCCTTTTGTTGGTATAATAAGGGTTCCTAAATAAATATTTCAAATTAATGTTAGATTTATATACTTAGGATTGAAATCATTTTTTTTTCAATCATAGATGTGTTTTTTTTCAAAAAGTTCTTAACTTTGGATTTGGAATAAAGGATAATGCATGATACTTGTTTTATTTATTCTATTTCATTTAGAAAAATTAATTTGTAAATGTATATACCTTAAAAAAGTCTAGTGTGAGATTACCTTAAGATGAGGTGGGGGTGTATCAGGGTATGTATTGCTTAGGAAAATTTTAAATTTTCCATTAAACTCCCAATACCCTTAAATGTTCATGAACTCTCAACCATGGGGTGAATTTCTACTATATTTTTCCTAGTCATTAATATAATTCAATTATAATGACTAGAAATTTTACCCTATATCAAGTGATTATCTTTTTACCTTATTTTAATGTGACTTCATAATTTAAATAGGGACATAATAATTTACTTGGTTCAACCTCACTGGGCTATGAGCATGCACCAGTGAAGGGCCATGAACTAAATTATCACAAAAAATGCTTATATCCAAATGGGGTTTAGGCGAGGGAACTCTTTTCCTATAATGACTATACGATTGACTCACTATCACCCAAGGCTCACTAGGATCTATCTTCCCTTATTCTCCTTTGCTTACTACTTCGAGAAGATCTCCATATGGTTTATGTACATGAATTATATTCATTATCTTCACTTGTTTAGTATATACCCTCGAGTATATATAGATGCTCTATTGTAGTCCCACTAGGATAATCCTTCACAATATGTGAATAAATCATTATGTGGAAACTCTTTTTCTTGAATAAACCAAGAATTCCTCTTCTCTTTGATGTTTCACAATAATAACTTCCTCTTATTTAGAATATTCTTCAATAGGTGGAAATGAATTGTCCATCCTTCAAGCCCCTTTCCTTGAAATATTTACTCTAAGAGTCAGTTATTAAACATATCTAGGTATATGTATCTTTGTATTACATCCATTTGATACCATATAAAATGATGGATCATGAGAAAACAAATCAAACACCTTTTAATTTCATTATAGGTTATTAAAACCACACATAACTCCTCCATAATTTTCCTCCATGATATGAATAACTGTAGTCAACCATAATTACTTCATCAATTTATTTATTATTTTTGTATTGTGAATTAATTCTCACTTAATTAACATTATTAATACTAAAAACACCCTTAAAATCATTCATTAATCATAGCCTAAATTTTAGTCTCTTAATGTAAGAAGAATTGATGATCCGTTCAAGCATCATGAGAATCATATCCATTTTATTTGGTGAATCTCCTACCAGCACGCCAACTAACATGGATTTACTTTTAATACTATGGCATGGTTTTTGTATTTATAGGATAACACACCCTTTAACATACCCATCTCCACAACCTATTGGCCTTGTTTTCTTCTGCATTAGAATCCTAATAAGACACTTCTATTGATCATAGAAAATACCTTCACCACGAGCACTGATATGACCATTTTAGATTAAACGTGTCTTATATGTGAAGATCTAACCCAAAAATCCCATTTATACCATGTAGTTATTTTTTTTATAATTTATAGTCACCAAGACAAGAATATGGTGTTTTAAATCTTCATAAAAACTTGTTGCTTCAGCAGGTCTTCTATAAACTCTCTAACCACTAAAACACATTGCCACCACATTCACTATATTACATATGTCCTATATAATTCCAATACATGGACCACTACACTATATCCCATTCCAAAATTCCTAGGTTAGGAATCTCATTCACAATTACATTCATAATCCATGAAAAAGTCTCACCTACCTTATTCTTCATCTTCACTATGTTCACTGACTACAACATGATCTTGTCTTTATTGTGAAACTTCAACACAAACATATATAAGATTCCTTGAAAATATATTCAAACATTCTATTTAACATGTATAATTATTTTTTAATTACTTCAAAATTTTATATTTCTTTTAGAAAACTGTCCTATTTGAGAAAAAATGACTCCAACAGAATAACCCTCATGATTCCTTTTTAATAAATCCAACATCATGTGATTGAAATAATATTTAAAAATCATCCAAGAATCACAATATAAATATAAACATCATATTACTCATTATAAATGTTGTATCCATTATTTTCAATACATACAACATATTTATTTTGAATTCCAAACAATATCCCCATTTAGAATTTAATGAAAATATACAACACCTATGTCTATTATTTTCTATACCTATATTGGAAATGAAATAAAAAGGTAACTTAACCTTATATCAAAAATTGGGAATCTATAAATGAAGATCAATACCCCCCTTTGAATGGGTTCATCTCCTTTCATCTTCAAACATTTCTACCCCTTGATGTGTGAAGAGAAACTCCTATAAAGATAATCTCCCCCTTTATCATTAACTCCCAAGAGGGATTCTCTAAGGGAATAAAATTAATATCCATGTATTGGTAGGAATTACTCATATTATATCATCCCCCATATTTCAATAAATATTTATAATTTTACATCGACCACATGTTGATTAGATAATTATTTTGAAAATAATTTTAAATAATTTCTATTTGGAATAACCAACACAAAAAAACACCCAGAACAAAATAAAAATAATAATTTAAATCATTATGGAATCCATTTTTTTAGATTCCCACATAATATTTAGGCCATCAATAAATCCTCTCAACCTACTTAGCGTGTTATTGATATATGAAATAGTTGTTATTTTGAAAAACAGTATGGATTATCATGACACTCATGATTACTCATGGAATATACTACAATATTTGGCATTTTACCTTCTCAAAAAACAACCTATGAACTTAAACACACTTTTAAACTAAACCATTAGTGTAAAAAAAATAAATCACTTTGAGTGTGTGGATTACAAAACTTGATGAAGAAATTAATACAACTTGTTAAAAAATTTAACAAATGATACCACTTGAAATCCATGCCTTCAAATACTTCCTAGTCTTCAAACATATTCATGTAAGGCTTAACAACCTTTAAATTTTGATTATAAATCCCCCTAATACCATTACCTCTTGACACTAATAATATTGTGCTATAATTAAGTAATCCAATTATGTAAATAACTCCTTAATATAAACTATTTTTGGAATATCATATATCATCAAAAATGATACAAAATGCTATAATAAAAATATATGAAAGTGAAATTGATACTAATTCATCCAAAATCCTTCATTATTACTTCAGGAGGATTGATACCACTTGGTTTGTGGATTTATCATAACATGTGATTTTCTATAAAAATTATACAATTTATAGCGTCTACTACTTAATTATGCATCTATTTAGAAATGGTTATAAATAATAAAACATATGAATTGTTGGGTACCTCTTTGTTCCTCATGTTGAGGAATAGGAATGGCCAACTTTAAGCCACCCTTCGACTTCCATATTTCCTTTTCCCTTATTTAAATATTTTGAAAGGAATGATATCATATATTAAACTTCTATATAATAATTGATACATGATATTATAAAACTATTTTTAAAGGTTATCCCTTATTTTAATCCACTGTCACTCTTCTTATCATGTATGTAAGAATTTTAATCCTTACCTAGTTTGGGGTTTTCCACAATCATGGAATTGATCACAATTAAATAAATATCTTTTTGAGTTTCATTGGTAGTGGATCTCACCTCCAGATTTTTTATCATTGTATCTTTATTTTTTATTTTTATTTCTTTTTAAAATACCACTTAGACACATATATTCATTGATGGTCATGGGTGAAATCATAGATTCCTTCTTACATGGAGGTTGTTTTTTTACTTCTACCTCTTTCACACCTATAAAAAATTCTTGTTTTTACTCCATATTTCTCTAATTTCCTTCCAAGATAGTTGGTGAGATTAAAGAGATTTTTTTTTTCATGATACACCTTTTTTTATAGGATTTTATAATCCAAAAAATTGAATATATTTTCCAGCTTAACTTAAATTTTCCTTTCTTAAAATCTTTCTTCATATGTCAGAGAAGTGAAGTATTTGCCGATTAAGTCTTTTGACATCCATGAATTCCTAAAATTTAAATAAATTTCAATATGACCTAGGTTAGAATAAATAATTCATTTACCCTAGGAATTATAGAACATGTGGTCTCTTGTTGACTCAAATATTAGAACTTTTGGAGTTCCTCTCATATTATTTGGTTTATTTTCTTAGAAACACATACTCATAATGTGCCTAATCATCCCATAATAGTATAACATTAGTGGTTATTAATATTTTGGATCACCTCTTATATAATAATGATGGAACTTCTTATTCTTCTAGATTTTATATATATAATATTTCTTCCATTTGAGGCTTCTTTTGGAGGGATTTTTATTTTATCATTTGATATGTTTATCCAATCCTATATCTCTCTGATATTCATCTATTTTTCTTTCAATTGTGAAACTATCACCTTTATATTTAAGGAAACATACATAATGGGTTATCTTGTTTCTTTAATTTTATTCTTAAGAGGAATGATTATTTCCTTAAATTCTTTATTTATATCCATTTGCATTAAAATTTCTTCAAAATATCTTAGGAAATATCTTCAATATTACACTTTGTTCTTTCATTTTAGTTCCCATTTGAATTATGCTAAAATTCAAGGCAAATTATTCTCTATTTTACCTATTGTTCTCTTAGGAAACATTTTAAATCATTACATAATATAATTCATGAATTATATCCCATTATTCTAACTTCTCTTGTATAATTGGTATATCCTCTTATCCATTCCATGGAGACCTCTTCGACTGAAATCTTGATGTATTTGGAACTTCACTAGATTAATATATCCTTCTTGATCTATAATAGAGCCTAAGAAACTAGAGTCTTTTAATCCAATTTTAGAATTATATATAACATTAGATTTGTATTAATTTAATTTGGTAATAGAATTATTTATTTTGATATCATACTTATTTATCTTTCCTTTATAAGTGAATAAATATTAATCATATTTTAAATGGAGTTCTTCCAATTTCATCCAAATACATTTGGAGAAATTTCAATGTTAAATCTCATTATAGATGTCTTCTATAAGATCAAAATTCAATAACTTTTTTTACCAAGGCATCAATATCAATGTTTGTTTGTTATATTTTAAAGATAGATCCATGTTATAATAGTAGGATAATTCCTTCCTTTAAAACTTCTTGTAGGACTCCAAGTGAATTTTCCATATACGAAATAAATATTCCATTATTTTAGTTTCTTCTAATAAAACACCGGATCCTTCACTACATATGTCATTTTACTTCACAAAACATCATATAATTTTTATTAATAACAAATACAAGAAATTTGAACCTATATCTTTAATATAAATGCTTAGTTCCTCAATATGGTGTTATTGTTATATTACCTTGGGGGGGAGGGGTTGAATCAAGGTATGCGATGCTTATGTAATTTATCTTGTTTTCTTTTAACTCTCACTACACTCAACCTTCAAGGAAACTTCTTATACTATTTTTTATAGATTTTGATCTAATTCAATTCACTTGACCATCCCTTTTTATATATCCCTTGTGATTATATTATTGACATCTTTTGGTGTGCATGAAGAATGTAAATAAGGAAATAAAAATTTACTCGGTTCACCCTCACTCTGATATGTCAAAGTTGTATTAATCAACTATGTGTCTTGAAACAAATCACTATATGCACTACTATTCAAATTGTGTTAAGGATAGTTCACTCATTTCCCAAGCTAAATGCCTTATAATGTTTAGGGTAAATCACTTTCTCTCAAGTCTCATTTCTATCTCATTGCTATTTTTCTCCTTCACTCACTACTTTGGGAAGATCTCCACATAGTTTATGGATAATAAGGTATATTCACTATCTTCACTTTATTAGCATGCATCCTGAAGTATAGATATATTCTTAGTTGTAGTCCCAGTAGGATTATTCTTTACAATATAAAAATACCTCTTCATGTAACACCTCATCTTCTAGAATAAACTTGGAATTAATGTTATCTTTTCAAGTGTAAAATAGTTCATTCCTCTTATCTAGAAGAGTCTTCAACAAGTTCCAACACTTTATTCTTCTTTTTAGCCTCTCACATTGAACACATTATTATGGGTTTCTTGTAACACCACGAACCCAATTACTCAGAGTTGGTTCATTATTACGTAACATTGACATGATCACAAGAGATCAAGTCTCGAAAGACCGATTAGTTTAGTATCCTTAGAAACACTAGATACATTTATAAATGTTACATTACATCATAAAGTGAAAAACTAAAATAACATAGTCTCCATATAACACACTCATATCCCATTAATACTATCCCTGCAGGTCAGTCATAAAATATTTCTTCACATCCTGGGAAAAATAAAACATATAAAGGGGTGAGCTCAGATGCTCATTAAGGATAACAATATATCAGAAAATTTCATAAATAAACACAAACATTTATGGTAATGTATAACTAAAACAAAAGCCTTTTAAACTTGAACTTCATCATAATATGTAAAAAGGAAAATGAAATAATTCCATTTACTTATTCACATGGATATTCTACTAGTCGAATAATCACATGAAATATCAAAAAAAACTTTCATAATGATGGAATGCATAATTCCAGACTATCATAACCACATAGTCAAGGCCTTATGCCAAGACTACAAATAAGATTTTGTCAAGGCCTTGTTCCATGACACTAGTTTGTCTCATTAGACCAACCGATGCATCGAGGAGCTATAATGGGATCCACCCATCACATACTAAGTCCAATTCATTCTTTATATCAAAAGGTTTAAACATATCATAAACCATAACATAATCGTATCACATAAAACATGCATAAAGGAAACATAACATTTACACATTTCAATCACAATATATCAATACAACACATTGATATAATAAAACCATTTTAAGTAATAAAATAAAATAAAAGTAAAACTTGGTATTTATTTTTCATTTAAAAAAAAGTTATGGCTTGTAGAGGAAGCCGAAACTCAAATAATGGTCACGACGGCAGAGAAGTAGTTGTCGCCACATACGTATGATAAAAAAAATTCTCTTTTATCATTTAGTAAAATGATTCATATAAAAAATATTCCTTTTAAATAAATGTAAAAGTCAAAGGATTTTATACATCGTATAAAAGAAAGTTGTGTATAAAACAAAATATGTCTCAATGAAAGGAGATTGAGACGAAGTCCCTTACCTTGTGTCCGACTTGAATTGATTGTTCTTTAATCTCCCGAATAATAAACTAGAGTTAATTTATACTTTATTAAGAACCTTTTTCAAGTTCATTATTCCTTTTATATCACTTATTACCATGTTATTAACATTATGTAATTATTTAAGTTAATAACGGTCGTTTTGTCGATCTTTGGTACTTGAGAGTCAAAAATAAGCTTCTTATAATTACAAGTTGTTCATGTGGTAAAATATACACTATATACAGAATTATATTCACGATTTAGATATCATATATATCATATATATCCAGTATATAAATTCATTTATAATATTATATAACATTTAGAGGTAAGAAATGAAATGCACCGTTCATGGAGATGGTAATCCGTACATACACATGAACGCTACTTTCATTTATATTTCATATTTAATGGAATGAAATCATAATTATATAAATATATATTATATTTAAATTATAATATTGTATATAATATCATTAACTCCATCCTTTATACGTCCCATATATGACATTAACGATTCAAATCACTTTGAGGGGGCAGTAGTCCGCACTTCCTAAAATGAAATTATCGCGTTTACCCATAATGGAAATCATAAAGTTATGCCATAAATGAAAAATAAAGGAGCATAAGGAAAACATAAACATAATATATATCATATATGGAAATAGTTTCATCATAATGGATACCATGAGAGGTGTTAGAAGAATATTGAACAATCATCGTTTTGTGAGGCAGTAATTCGCCACCCACAGAAACAGTATGTTCTTTAACCATTAGACGAAGGTGTGTGTAAGTTTAAATCAATTTTTTCTCATAAAAATATACTATTATATTTAAGATACTTGTGTTGTTACAAAATAAAGGAATAAAAATAGTTTAAGGGTTTGGAGAAGCAAAATAAAACAAAAGAACATAAGAGAAGACATTAACTTAAAATCAGGTAACTCTTTTTGATTTGAGACAAAGGATTATTTGGGAAGACTTATACCCAAAGTGAGGCTTTTAGGAGTAATATAGGGAAGTTGAGAGAGTATTTGGGCAGAGGTTGGCTGAGCCAAATGGATTTGAAGGTGTGAATAAGGTGGTAGAGGTGGGGGCTTTTTTTTAGAGGAGAGGAGGGGCACTCTTGGAAAGTCATGAAATATTACATTATTATGAAATGATTTTCAGATTTTAAAGGCCCCAAAATGATATATTTCTAGGATAAGGTGATAAGGGTTCGAAATAAACCCATCCAATAGGCTTTAGACAAGTGTATGTCTTAAATTTTACCTTATCTTTTCATTTTATTTAAATCATTCATTAATGAGGTAATCACTGCATCATCATGGTGTCATAAATAAATAAATTTATTTAATGTCTAAAAATTATAAAAAAATACCATGATGTAGGAAATATTTTTATATTTCCAATGAATATTTATAGTCTAATATATAATTTATTTAGACAAAATTAAAATTGTTTTACTTGGGTGATACATACTTTTGTTATATTTTCCTTTCTTTAAAAATAAAAAGATAAAATGTCACTGTCACCCAAAAGTGATTCCATGGGGTCCCAAAGTTTGGAATAAGGCATCCCATGGTCGGCCATGACACAACTAGTAGAATTAGGACACATGTTGGGGTCATTGTATATTATTATGATATTATTTTATTACCCTTAACTACCTGATTACTAATTAATAATGATAATTAAATAAAATTGTCGTTGTTACAATTCATAATGTCCAAAAAACAAAATAGTATTAATTAAATAATTTAGACCTTATTATTCCAAATATGGAATCCATTTTACCAAATTATAACCACATAAATGCAGTAATTAATTTAAAAATTATTCCCGCTGTCAAAACAAATAGCGTGTTTTTAAGAAACAATATCAATCAAAATATTGACAATTTTTTATGTCCAATTTCAAAGTGAAATTAATTATAATGACCAAAATTGGATAAAATGTTAAAATTATATTCTAATTATACTCTAAAACCACTTAATAGTATAATTTATCACTATATATTATTTTTATTAAAAAATTTATTTTAAGTATTTTTCACTATTCATCGAAAATTGGAATTTCTCAGAAAAATACCAAAAATTCAACATAGGATAATTTCGATATTCCGAATAAAAAAATGAAGTCCATTTTGAAATATAAAATTTATATAATTTCAAAAATTTGGTATTACTATTCATAACTTTTACTTTGATTGGTCGCGGTGTGTTAGAATCTCGAACTTGCATACAATGCAAGCTATTGCATTATTGAAAGAGAAGCGTATCATGGAAGATTGGGGTGTTACATTCTCCCCTCCTTCAATAAATTGAATCCTCACAATTTGAAATTGTTCTTCGAAAATAAAAGGTTGAAAATAGAAAATAACTTTGTGGAAAACCCACATCTGAAATAAGGGTAATAAAATTTACCCTTAATAAGAGGGAAAGGGAAATGAAAAAGTCACCACCAAATTATGATCTCGATTAGGATAAAATTGGTGGTAATTAGAGACACATAATTGTAGGAAAAACATAAATATTTATAGGGATTGATTGAGGAAATCAATCACAAACAAGTGTAAAATTTAGGGCCTCAAAGTAATCAATCTATGATGAAAATATCATCAGTTCAACAAAACATAAGGTATTAGGATAACACATTTTTTTTGTTTTAATATACCTTTCCTAAAGTTTGAGAATTAATTTATTCATAGAATAAGATATAGGTATATATATATATATATATTATTGACAATTAGAGTTTAAACCTTCAACTAATTTCTACCACAAACTCATCTTTCACTCAAAAAGATAATAGAACTCAAAAATATTATATTTATCCTAATCGTAAAAGGTTCCAAATATTAACACATACCATGGAGAAAAATATTTTGTAATAACCAGGGACTTCTTTTAGGCTAGTGGTAGGTTATAAAGGCCTGTTGCACTATGGTTGTGGGTTCGATTCCTGTAGTTTGGTCTTACGCGACAGGTTATCCCCTGACTTGCAGGTTGTCCTTTTCCTAAAACTATAGTATAATAATATTCCAGAAATAATCTTCAGAAATGTTTTAACCTTAAACAATACTATCCAAAGTTCAACTTAATCCATTCCAACCTTTATAGTTATCCAAAATACCTCTATCCAGACTCTCTCTAAAAGGTCTCTAAATTCTAAAATCAATTGTAACATTAGATTCCCCAAACAAAGTAAAGTTTATCTTATTGTCACATAATAAAAATATGATTACCTTAATCATATTAAAAACTTAATGAAAACAACAAGTACTTCGGTAGAATCCTTATATATATCACATTATTCTTATAACCATAATATAGTTCTTGAGTCCAAAAACACAAATACGATAATTATTCAACTTTATCTGTAGTAACAACATAAGCTTGACCTTGATCCCTTGGCATTTTATGAGGTAAGTTTCCCTAAAGATTAGGAAATTAATTTGCATAATGACCCGTTTCTCTACAATTGTATCATTCAACATTGAAAACCACTTTCTTTCACTTGCAATCACGAGCCTGGTGACCTTTTTTTTCCACATTTATAACAAACTCCCATTCCTTTTAGGCAAGTATCGGGGTGATTCTTCCCAAAATTATACCATAATGGAAAATACTTCTTTCCCTTTTTCCCTTTATCTGTCTCTTATTCCACCGTTCTCTTTTTCTCTTACTTTACTTTATTGTCAAAAGATTTAGAGAATTCCTTTTCTTTCTTGATAGAACACGAGACTATATCTTCGTACGTTGAGAAAGATTGTGATACTAAAGCTCAAAGGAGAAATGATTTTAACCCATCAAATAAACGATCAATATTACTTCTTGGGTTATGTATATAATTTGTAGCATACCTCACTAACCTTGTAAATTTGGCCTCATACTTTGCGACATTCTCATCCTCCTTTGGTCTCAGACTCAGAAATTGCCTTTTCATATCTGCTCGATGGTCATGAGGAATGTATTTTTCTAAGAAAATATCTTTGAACTCCATCCATTATCTATTTTATACTTCATCATATTCCTTTGTGTTTTGAATCAACGAACACCATTGATCAGCATCTTCGGTGAGGTGGTAAACTGCCATGATAACCTTTTCCCTTTTACTACTCCCCAAGGCATGGAATATTTTCTCTAAGGAATTTATCCATTGCTTAGCTACTAATGGATTTGTACTTCCATTGAATGTTGGTGATTGTTACCTCATGAAGTGATCTAACATTGATCCTCCACATTGCAGATCAGGGTGCTCCATACGAGTAAGGTTATTATTCATAACCTGAGTGAGTTGTCCCAGTATGGTGATAAGCTGATCAGCACCAGTTGTATCACCGGCTCCATTATAATTATCTTGAGCAGGAGGGAAATCCCTATATGAAGTGTGTGCATTGATACAGTTTCCATTCTTTACACTAGGCGACATTTCTAAATAATGGCATAAACTAGATCAGTTCATGAATCAAAATACATAATTCTATACTTGTAAAACACTTAACATAAATTGAACTATTTATGGATATAATTCATAATCATAAAAAAAATTTCTTTGAGGAAGTATATACTCATAAAACCTTCATAATGGTTTGTAAAGAAAATGAGAATTACTCTAAGTATATCCCCCGGGAGTGTTGTAACCAAGAGTGCAGCAAGGCCCATTATCGTGCACCAGTTCCCGTTCGAGTCTAGCTAAAAGCGATGTTTTCAGGTTTTACCCCTAGGTACATCTGTGCCAGAGCTGCCTCTACCTGCTTGTATCTAGACAGGGATGTATTTCTATGAAAACTCACAAAATCTCTATAATACCAAAATTCTAGGAAGTTCTTCAATACTAATCCTCAACGTCTATCTTAGGGCTATGTGCTCTAATCAGAGTTTATCTAAATATAGCTTCCAAGGTAAGTATTAAACTACCTCTGATACCAACTGTAATGCCCTGACCCCAGTTACCCAGAGTCAGTACACTATTACGTAACATTGGCATGATTACAAAATATCAAGTCTTAAAAGACCGATTAGTTTAGTAGCCTTGGAAACACTAGATACATTCATAAATGTTACATTACATCATAATGTAAAAAACTAAAATAACATAGTCTACATAGTCCACACTCATATATCCTTCAGAATATCCCTACAGGTCAGTCATAAAATATTTCTTCACATCTTGGGAAAAATAAAACATAGAAATGGGTGATCTCAGATGCTCATTAAGGATAACAATATAGCCGAAACTTTCATAAATAAACATAAACATTTAAGGCAATGTATAACTAAAAAAAATCCTTTTAAACTTGAACTTCAGCATAATATGGAAAAAGTAAAATGAAATAATTCCATTTACTTATTCACATGGATATTCTACTAGTCGAATAATCACATGAAATATCAATAACCACTTTCATAATGATGGAATGCATAATGATAGACTATCATAACCACATATTCAAGGCCTTGTTCCAAGAATACAAATAAGATTTTGTCAAGGCCTTTTTCCAAGACACTAGTTTATCTCATGAGACCTACCAATGCATCGAGGAGCTATAACGGGCTCCACCCGTCACATACTAAGTCCAATGCATTCCTTATATGAAAAGGTTTAAACATATCATAAACCATAACATAATCGTATCACATAAAACATGCATAAAGGAAACATAACATTTCCAAATTTAAATCACAAGATATCAATACAGCACATTGATATAATAAAACCATTTTCAATACCAAAATAAAAGAAAAGTAAAACTTTGTATTTATTTTTCATTTAAAAAAAGTTATGGCTTGTAGAGGAAGTCGAAACTCAAATAATGGTCATGGCGGCAGAGAAGTCATTGTCACCGCATACATACGACAAAAAAAATTCCCTTTTGTCATTTAGTAAAATTATTCGTATAAAAAATATTCCTTTTGAATAAATGTAAAAGTCAAAGGTTTTTATACACCGTATAAAAGAAAGTTTTGTATAAAACAAAATATGCCTCAATGAAAGGAGATTGAGATGAAGTCCCTTACCTCGTATCCGACTTGACTCGATCATTCTTTAATCTCCTGAATAATAAACCAGAGTTAATTTTTTCTTTCTTAAGAACATTTTTCAAGTTCATTATTCCTTTTATATCACTTATTACCATGTTATGAACATTATGTAATTATTTAAGTTAATAACGGTCATTTTGTTGATCTTTGGTACTTGAGTAAAAAATAAACTTCTTATAATTACAAGTTGTTCATGTGGTAAAATATAAATTATATATAGAATTATATTTATTATGTAGATATCATATAAATCATATATATACAGTATATAAATGCATTTGTAATATTACATAAACTTTAGAGGTAAGAAATGAAATGCACCATTCATGGAGATGGTAAGCCGTACGTACGCATGAACACTACTTTCATTTCTATTTCATATTTAATGGAATGAAATCATAATGATATAAATATATATTATAATTAAATTATAATATCATATATAATATCATTAACTCCATCCTTTATATATCCCACATATGGCATTAACGATTCAAATCACTTTGAGGGGGCGGTAATCCGCACTTCCTAAAATGAAATTATCGCGTTTACCCATAATGGAAATCATAAAGTTATGCCATAAATGAAAAATACAGGAGCATAAAAAAAATAAAAATAATATATATCATATATGGAAATAGTTTCATCATAATGGCCACCATGATAGGTGTTAAAAGAATATTGAACAATCATCGTTTCATGAGGCAGTAATTTGCCACCCGGAGAAAGAGTATGTTCTTTAACCCTTAGAGGAAGGTGTGTGTAAGTTTAAATCAAATAATTCTCATAAAAACATCCTAGTATATTTAATATACTGGTGTTGTTACAAAATAAATTAGTAAAAAGAGTTTAAGGGGTTGGAGAAGAAAAATAAAACAAAAGAACATAAGAGAAGACATTACCTTAAAATCGGGTAACTACTTTTGATTTGATCCAAAGGATTCCCTGGGAAGACTTATGCCCAAAGTGAGGCTTCTAGGAGTAAGATAGGAAATTTGAGAGAGTATTTGGGCAGTGGTTGGCCGAGCCAAATGGCTTGGAAGGTGTGAATAAGGTGGTAGAGATGGGGGTCTTTTATAAGAGGAGAGGAGGGGCACTCTTGGAAAGTAATGAAATGTTACATTATTATGAAATGCTTTTCGGATTTTAAAGGTCCCAAAATGATATATTTCTAGGATAAGGTGATAAGGTTTCGAAATACACCCATCTAATAGGCTTTAGACAAGTGTAAGTATTAGATTTTACCTTATCTTTTCATTTTATTTAAATCATTCATTAATGAGGTAATCGCTGCATCATCATGGTGTCATAAATAAATTTATTTATTTAATGTCTAAAAATTATAAAAAAAATACCATAATGTAGGAAATATTTTTATATTTCCAATGAATATTTATAGTCTAATATCTCATTTATGTAGACAAAATTAAAATTGTTTTACTTGGGTGATACATACTTTTGTTATATTTTCCTTCCTTTAAAAATAAAAAGATAAAATGTCACTATCACACAAAAGTGATTCCATGGGGTCCCAAAGCTTGGGAAAAGGAATCCCATGGTAGGCCATGACACAAATAGTGTAATTAGGACTCATTTTGGGGTCATTGTATATTATTATGATATTATTTTATTACCTTAACTACCCGATTACTAATTAATCATGATAATTAAAGATAATTGTCGTCATTACTATTCATAATGTCCAAAAACAAAAGAGTCTTAATTAAATAATTTGGACCTTCTGATTCCAAATATGGAATCCATTTTACCAAATTATAACCATAGAAATTGCAGTAATTAATTTAAAAATTATTATAGCTATCAAAACAAATAGCGTGTTTTTAAGAAAAAAAATCTATCAAAAGATTGATAATTGTTTATGTCCAATTTCAAATTGAAATTAATTATAATGACCAAAATTGGATAAAATGGTAAAATTATATTCTAATTATACTTTAAAACCACTAAATAGTATAATTTATCACTATAAATAATTTTTATTAAAAAAGTTTGTTTTTGAGTATTTTTCACTATTCATCGAAAATTGGAAGTTTTCAGAAAAATACAAAAAATTCAACATAGGCTAATTTTGATATTCCGAATCTAAAAATGAAGTCCATTTTGAAATATAAAATCTATATAATTTCAAAAATTGGGTCTTACTATTTATAACGGCTACTTTGATTGGTCGCGGTGTGTTAGAATCTTGAACTTGCGTATAATGAAAGCTATTGAATTCACTACTGGAAAATGGACCTATCCCCACGGTTTTCCCCAAAACCGTGGCGATAGACCCCCCCTATACCCACGATTTTGGAAAACTGTGGGTATAAGTGACTTTTCATGACCTATACCCATGGTTTTCCAAAACCGTGGGAATAGGGGGGTCTATCCCCACGGTTTTCCAAAACCGTGGGGATAGGTCCTTAAAAGTGACCTACACCCACGGTTTTCCCCAAAACCGTGGGTATAGGGGTACCTATCCCCACGGTTTTTGGGAAAACTGTGGGGATAGTTCTGGGCTAAAATACCTATACCCACGGTTATGAAAAACCGTGGTTATAGGTCACTTCAGTGTGCGCGGGAATTTTTTTTTTCCGCGGGAATGAAATTTTTTTTAGCGGGAACCCTATACCCACGGTTCTTCCCTCTATACCCATGGTTTTTATAACTATATTTAACTATATATATATATACATATAGGTGATTTTAGGGTAGTGGTTAGACGCTGTGTTTTCAGCAACGAGGTTGCGAGATCGAAACTCGGCGGCTGCATTATTTTAGGACCTATACCCACGGTTTTGAAACCGTGGGTAAAAGCTGTTGACACCATGGAAATTGGCTATGTTTCGGTGACACGGTGGTAGGACACCTATAACCACGGTTTTGGAAAACCATGGGTATAGACTGGGGACCTATACCGACGTCGTTCCAGCCCATGGTTCCCAAAACCGTGGGTATAGGATATGCCCACGGTTTTGGGGGCTATACCCACGGTTTTGAACCATGGGTATAGGCTGTTTTTCCAGTAGTGATTATTGAAAGAAAAGTGTATCACAGAAGCTTGGGGTGTTACATGTCTGATCATCAACAAATCTAGGTCTTTAAATCTTTTTCATACTTCCAATTGATCTCGTATATAATTAGGGATGATGATAAAACAAATAAGACACTTATCAAAATCTTTATTAGGTATAAAAACTAGTAATAACTCCTCCTTAATTTTCCTCTATGGTATCTATTACCATTTTCAACCACAAGTGCTTCATTGAACCATTTATTTTTATAGTGAAAATTTATTCTCAATTAATTGACCTTATGAATGATGAAAAAACTAATATAATCTTTCTAGAATAATTGTATGAATTTGGGGCCCATGATGTAGAAGGCGTTAATGATCCATTCAATCATTTTCAGAATCCAATACTCTGTATTTGGTTAATTTAGTATCAATATTACCACTAAAAGGGATTTCCTCTGAACACTACAGTGTGGTCTATGTATATCCAAGCCAATGTTCCATTCAACACACCCATATTCATAGATTTTTTTTCCATATTTCATTCTCCTATATAATCCTAATAAGACAATTTCATTGTTTGAAGAAAAAAACTTCAACACAGGCACCACCATACCTATTATGGATTCATCGTGTCTCACTGGTGATGCACTATCTAATTTTTTTTTGTTATAAAACACTGTGAAAAAACCTTTTAAAATTTTAAGTCATTTAGGAATCTTCTACTATGCAGTCATGATTTAGTTGACTATATTTCGTCACCTGATATTCTATGTATTCCACAAAAACAAAAACACCAATCTATAACTTTCACCATATTATATATGTGTTTTTATTTCCATAATAGGAACCACTATGAAGTGTTCAATTCCATCTTGCCCATGCTGCGCATATTATTCTCTACCATGAGAATAATCCATGGGATGTATACTCCTACCTTATTCAACTTCACTACAACCATTGACTATAGTGCAGTCTTTCCTATATTGGGAAACTTCAACACAACATTCTCTAATACACCTTCAACATATCTATAAATATTCTCTTGATCATATAGTCTCCTAGTATAATTCTATCACACATCTATATTTCCTCTGAATAACCTTCTTCATTGTGTGGTTAATGATTCCAATACAAAAATCTTTAAGATACCTTGTCAACAAATCAAACATCAAGTAATCAAGATCATTGTTAACAATCCTTGAAGCATCAAAAGTCCACATTGACCATCTTATTAATTATTATCAATGTTGTTTCCCTTATTTTCAACAAATACAACATAATCATTTAAAATTCATAACAATAAATGATGTTAAAAATTGCAATTATGAAATGTTTTATAAAAAGAAACACATAGTATCTTTGGTGAAATACTACTAGTAATGTTTATCTCACACCATATATACACACTTTTCATTCATATAGATATTATGTTTCATTTACAAGGTCCTAGGTTTGATCTCAGTTGGATACTCTTTGGGTAGTTTGATAATAGATGTGTTGGGATATGGTGAGTAACCATGGGTCACATGAAAATGATTTAACAATAGATCAAGTTGTTGGTTTATTTTTTTGATTTTCTTGTATTTCCCTATATTTACAACAATTTATTTATATTTTAGGGTTTATTTTTTTGATGTAGTTATGAATTTTGGATGATGTTACATTTTTATTTCATAGTGAGTTTTATTTTTTATTTTTCATGGTTTGGATAGTTTTTATTATTTGGGAAATTTAATTTTATATGCATGGAAGTCCAATGTATGGGTTCAAATTGTAGAATTTTAGGTAGTTTCACTAATTTATTAATATAATTCAAGGGAAAAGTCAATTCTTTTAGAATTTTATTTTGATTCCATGGTGATTTACACTAGTACATGGTTATTGGGAAAGTTTTTGGCATAAAAAAATGTGTGGATCAGACATTAGGGATATATAATATTATATTAGTGATCCATTTTCCCAGGGCTCTTACATAGGTTCCAATTTTCCTAGTAATCCTACATAAGAAACACATCTCTATGGCCTTTTTAGCTGGGTTCCACTTCACCCAAGCCTCCTACCTAGATGTCACTTCACCTAGGGAGACTACCGAGGTGCCACTTCCCCTGAAAATTCTACCAAGAATCCACTTTTACCATTCATCTTACCAAGGTTCCACTTCACCCAGGTCACCTACCTAAGCACTAATTATCTCAATCCTTCCTTCATATACACCACTTTTCCCATGCCTCATACCTAGGTGACACTTTTCCTAGGTCTCCGACCCATGTACCACTTCACCCAAGTCACTAACATCGGCACCACTTCACCCTAGTTATCTATGTAGGTTCCCAACACTACCATGTCAGTTCATATAACTTGATCTCTATCTCTACACCACTACTTGGGATTACTGACAGGATTTGGTCTGGAGTCTTCCACTTAATCCCTTAACTTCCATAATTAAACCCCATGAAAAATAGAGTGTCACACTATGAAATTTGTAGGTTAGGACATACAAAATTTGGGTTGTGATACCTATAATTCCAACCCTGATCCCAAGAATACATTGAATAAAGATGTTCCTCTTGGCCTCCTTATACACCTTGAGCTGATATTCTCTTTTAGGTTACCCAATAATACCATTAGTAAAGTTACTGATCTTGGTTTCCTTATATGCCTTGAGTTGATATGCTCCCATTTGTTTCAAAATATACCTTGATTTTATATATTTTTCTTTGTTTCATCATATAAATTGAGTCTATATTCTCTTTTTTTTAACTATAAATATCTTCACCTAATTTATTTTTAATTTTAATCTTAAAATGGATGAATTAGAATAAGTCCCAAACTAATCTATTGACTGGTACCTTTTTTATAGTAGTTCTAGCTATATGAATTTAAATTGTATAACACATGGTCTATATAACCTGAAATTAAACTATATAAACTAAAACCACCACATTACCTTAAACTGTGAAATTCATAGTATATGGTTTTTGATTCATGTTCCAATACGATATATTGGAATCCTCCTTTAAGTTCAATCATAATATCCCAAAATCATTTCCATACTATCCACTATTTTAGAGGTATTATATCCCAAATTTAATCATACCTTTTATCTTTAAATTATAATAATCTTATGGCCTTATGTGAGAAGAATATGATTCCATTTATGACTAGAATATGATTCCCATCATTCCCTGGGTGATTATTATAATATGAACCATATTTTCTTTTCTCATATGAATAGTATAAGATTTCCTAATAGATTGAAATAAGAGATATAAAATAGATTCCAACCAATTATACACCCAAGAAATACCCTTTTCTCTCTAATTACTAATAGATATGATGAAAAATAAGTTGTTTCTTATGTATAAGTCCCTCAAAAACTAATTCTTGAAAAATTTTCACCATATTTCCACTCCGCATGACATTAATGTATATAGAAGTGGTTGTGAATGCATAACCTTAAAAAAACCAATATAGTTCTTATCACACGACCTTAAAAGGTGTGATGTGTGACATTATGTACCACTAAACTATATGGGTTTTGATTCCCTTCACATTGATACAAAATAAACCCTTCTCATGGGCCCGATCCCAACTCCACAACTCATCATGCCTCTTTTCATTGTGGTATAATTCCTCCATAGATGGCGATAAAATCTATAGTTCCTTTCTATATGGATCTAAAACCCAGAGATACCAAATACTTAGATAAAATGAAAGAATTTATAGTCCTCATGTTCAATTTCATTGTAAACTCATGTTATCATTGAATCAATGTCATATGGTAAACCAATATTCTTTCAAGGAAGGATTCATGAACATTTTTCAAATATATGATATATTCTTGGACTAGGTTTCAAGATACCCATAAAGGATAAGGCCACCTCCCATCCTACCAACCACTACATAACCCAAAGTATCATTGGTATGCTTTTGTGCCTACCCTCCATTATAAAAATAATTCCATACCAACTCAAAACATATGTGCCAGAGGCATGATAGAAATAGTATTGATAACTAGATGCAATTACTTACTTAGGAAAGAAGTTAATTGACCGTGAATTATTATTAGTTACACTAAAATTATGGGTTTTTTATTATTATTTATAATCAAAATGGTATCCATGATTAATGTACCATAGTATTTCAAGATCTCCAAATATCATGGGTAAAATCTCATAATAATGAGGGTTTCCATAAACTTCCATCTTTGAAAACTTGATTATATAGTACTATCAATGTTACATAAGACAAATATTTGAGACATTGATGTAAACTACCACATAACCAATGATTAAAGTGCTCTGTTATGAATTTAATTGTGCAAGGATACCTCAATTAATGTATAATTACATCCTTGGAAACAACTCATGATAATGTTTAGGGTCTGAATCCATGGAGGAAAACACCATGTAGACAAGACAGTAAGGGGAAGGTGGCCCTTATCCCAACATCATACCACATTAGGAGTCCATCCCCAAAGTAAGACAATTATTACCTTACTTATCTAAGTGAGGTAAGGAGTATGTAAAAAATATCTAAGAAACCACCGAAGAGATGCCTAGGTGGGATCATATTTATCTAGGTCATTATCACTTAAATTTCACCTTGATTCTATAATAATATATAAATAAAAATACACCAACCCCAATAATATAGATTGGTGAATCCCAAAAAATATCACTTTTGGGGAAACCAACTATCGAAACACAAAATTAGGCCCATATCCATTTTGTTTCAAACATCCCTGAATCCCATCGATATATCTCAGTAGTGTCTTGGGGATAATTATAGATAAAAAGCAGGATGAATAATAAGACATAATCAAATATATCCTTCATGATGGCTTTTAAGAAAACCTGAAAAATGTGGAATAACATTAACCCACATGGAGGTCCTCATAATGATGTCTTTACAGATCTAGAACATAGTAGAATATGCTCCCAAGAAGAAAGGATATCTCTAGATAAAACTAAAATCTCCTAAGGGAAATCACATACTACAAGGATGATGGAATTTTTACACTTAGAGTCATCTATAGTATCATCACTTGGACAAGAACGTGCCCATATTATGGATTTAACTTCTCAAAAATAATTGTTTGTTTATAACAATAGGTTTCACATTAGAAAATGTCACCATTTTTGACCTAACTGATGTTGTATTCTATCATACTATCAAAGAAATTAAAAATTAAGAGGCATATATAGATGTTTATACCTGATAGAATAATTCCTAAAAATTAGGAAAAGGGGTGGCCACTTAAATAACCCACCCACCACACAATGATGATGAGACCATCATAGTAGAAAAATATATTATTCAGTTTAAGGATAAAATAGAGGATCCAAAGTAGATCAATGTTTATTTTTTTTGGGAAAACATAAACATTGAGTAGGATTTATTAGCTATATCCATAATACCTTCTTCATATAAACCTCTTAAATGGGTGAATATTTCTAAATCCAAAAAGGTAGAATCAAGCCATTCAATTAATTTGAGATCACAAAAATCATCCCCTATTATTATAAAACCAATATATTATCAAAAGTTCCCTTTAATAGAGAAAAATCAACCTCTAGTTATGATAAGTCACCCAAGGATAAATCAAGTGGTGTTGTCCCAAGAATTTATAGATTATCTTACCCCTATGACAGATTTTATAGATGGAAGTTTTGTACCAGTACAAGTAGAGAGGATTTCGAATCCTAAGGAAGTAGATTTGATTCCTACTCTTCCCAAGATATCCAATTTTTTTAGTATATGGGTCATTTCATCAGTATCCTAGTTATAAAATTTTCCAACATAAACCTTAAAATTGATAAATATTAAGGAACCAAAACCTATATCTCAAATTCAACCATGTTACCATGTTGATAAAGGCGTATGTGGAATTTAAGGGAATGTGTGTTGTCATTCGTCTCTGAATGATAGATAAATAATGGTATATTCATTCCAACCTGATAATGTTTTTAGGTATTTTTATTTTACCTTGAGTAAATATTTGATGGTGATCCCAATGATTAGGAGACTAAAAGTTGAAAATTTTAGATTCCATTCCAATATTTACCCCAAAAATTAATTGTATGGTTATATAATAAAAAGGTTATTCCTCTATAAGGATTGGATTTAGATGCAGATGAAAGAGGGGATAGTGGATCCTATGACATATAAATATCTACTTCATACATTTGAGTTCTCTAAGAATAACACACACTATGTATGTAGAAATTAGGATAATATATATCTCAACGAAATAGGAAACACCGTCAATTCATTTTGGATTCTGAAATTTTCTGCATATTTAACCTTTTTATTATTGAATAATCCTTTTGAGATTATGAATATCAAGAGACCCAAGGTGGATATTAAAAAATATCATCCCTATTATTATATATATCATATAATTTTGGAATGTAAAATTTAAGGATGATTTATTTTTGAGGATTGGATCTATAAGAAGAGGTATAAAGGCCCATATAGTTAGAGAACCTTTGAATATTTAAAATATACAAGTGATTATTTCTCACTCTAATAGAAAAATATGATACATAATGATTCATATAATATGAACAACTATTTATCAAATGAATCAAAATTACATAAAAAAAATTCATTATCAAATGAAATTAAACATCACCACAAAATTCCTTTCCATGCGACTATAAACTAGAAAACACATGTCCTTTCTAAATGACATTAAAATTTGAAGAAAAATTCCTTGATGAATGAATCTGAACAACAAAAAACAAGTAATTTTCATATGATGTTAAATTTCATGAAAAAATTCCCTATTGTAAGAATTTGAACTATAGTACATAAGTTATTTTTTATGAAAACATAAAATTCATGACATAATATATTTTTCATAGGACACAAAATTGAATAGAATATGGACCTTTCCACTTGACACTAAAAAATATGGTGTAAGTTCTATCTTGTGTGACATTAAATTTATCTATGTGTTTAGTCATATGTGACCTTATAATATGTGCATCCCTTTGAAAAAGGGACCATTTTCTATAGTTCAATCTTATTTACATAATCAAGGAGCAAGATACCCCCATTATATCTTGGGTCCACATTCCATTTGTTGTGAGGTTTTATTTACCATATTCTTAGATCAGGATATAGTCTATTCTCCCTAATAACTTATTTATAATATGATTTTATAACTATATATTATGCCAAAACCTTTCTGGAATCTCCTCATATACCCAAACTAATTTATAAAAATGATGTCTGAATCACTATAAAAAAATTCCTTAATACAAGACCCTCATTGTGGAAACCATATCATTGACTTGATATTATCTTATTAGCATCAAAAAATCCTTGAGATTATCCTCTTAGCATTAAATTTAATAGAAATATTTAATGACTCTATTCAATCCCAAATAGGAATTCTATACCTGGTAATGAAATTCATGCCATATAGGTATCCTACAAACTAGTGGGTCATTTTCTTATTTAGGAGAAGATCATATAACCCCATACATTACTTTATGAAAATGTAGTGGTGGATTCTCAATTTTTTATGGTAAACTTATTATAACCTGTCAATATTCTACTATATATAATTAATACATTTAACACCATTATTTACGTCATCATCTTCCTCTGATTTCAATAGGATATAATATATCTATAAATTATATTCCCTTATACATTAAAAACACTATTGTGGAAGGTCTAAGTCAAATTAGTATATACTACATGAAACTTTAGGAAAATCAAAATGAACATAAAGTAAAAGAAAAAAAAGTCTATTTTGTATAAATCTAAACTACTTAGAGATGGTATAATCCATGTGACCTTAAAATATATGGTGATATGATCTTAATTGTATGACCTTAAAATGCATGGACTGATGGTGCTAATTACATAACCTCAAATATAAAGACACATGGTATATACCCCTAGAACATAAAATACATGATAGATAGTATATCCCACATGAATTTAAAAAATTCATAGTGGTCTATCCCGTATATTCTTAAACTATTAGTAGTTTCCCATTCCATGAGACCTCAAAAAGTAAAACTTCCACTTTTAAGGGCTTTATATATATAAGGGTTCCCTTTATAAGGATATTCCAATGAACATGGAAACATTTAGCTACCTTAATGTCATGGTTCACCAAAAATATTTCAGAAATTCCCCCTTACAAGAACTACATATGGCTTGATTCTTGTTATCATAGGATATATAGTGATATCTGGATCACTTATTCTTGGCCCAACCATAAATTCAATTTCAATGCCTTAATTTTCCATAGTCATGAGACCTTTACTAGATCTTTATCGGTATTTTTTGTTCATTAATTAGAATGGATTCCTTTCTAGTTATCTTTGTGATGTGATGTCATTTATATTAGGTTGCCAAATTTTATAGACCAGGATAATCATCTATTTAATTATCATAGATCCTATTCATGATCCAGATATAAATGTATACTCTCTTCAAAGAATTACATTTATCTTAATTATTATTATGTCAAGATATATAGTTATAACCAAAATACCTATTTCAGGTCAAGATGTGAATCTCATAAGATTTAATTCTAGTTCCCTAGATCTTAATCATTGACATTGGGTTGACCATAACTAGATAGAACCAGAATGAAGCCACCCCATTTTATTTTAAACATGAGATAAATCTATGAAATTATTAACCAAAAATACTTGTGGATTTATTCTCATTACCATGATATATGCATTAATTAAAAGTTTTTTCATTACAAAACCAACCATAGATTCCATTTCCATGCCTAATATTACCCTATTGATGAGAAATTTACTAGCTTACATATGGGCTTCACATGGCCATGCATTTGGATGGAACCATGTTAGTATATATTAGTGTGGATACCCAAATCACATTGGGTTTCCTAACTTCTATTATAAGGACAATTATCCATTTCATTACTATATATCCTATTAATGTTCCATTTCTTCATAGATACTCTCCTATGTATCATATAGACCTCAAAAAATATTATATAGAACTATATATGAATTTATTCCTATTCTCATAGGATAAATAGTGATTCTGAGATCTCCTATACTAGTACCAACCATAAATTTTGATGAATAATCATGACCTTAAACCATGCATACCTATTATTGAGGACTTATATATTATATCTGGGTTTTATATTCATGTAAAGTTTTATTTTCCCTTGTTTTTGTATATTATTCATAAATTTTTTCTAAAATTTCTATGAACTAAAACCTCAAAAACACTTGGGAAATGTTGTTCAACATTAAACACTAGTTTCATTAGTATCTCACCAAAGAACTAAAAGCACTAAAAGAAATAGACATATTACTCACCAGTTTGAAAACCTAAAAAATGGAATGCTAGAAAAAAAACGAGTCTCCCCTCTCATTTCACACACCGCACAAAGAATGGAAAAAATTGAGTGTTAAAAATAAAACAAATAAAACACAAATATTTTCAAGTTAAAAACCCATAAAGAGAGGACTGAGAAAAAAATAAATTCTCCACCCACTAAGACACTCTCTTTAATATCTTAGAAAAAGTTTTAGTAGAAGAAGAAAATGACACAAAAATTGTAGGGACCAATACTTAACCATATAAATAATCAAACTTTTATCACTAGACCCACTAGTATAAGAAAATAATAGTGTACATATTCATTACTATTTGAACATTTTCTTAAGCTATTTCATGGTAACAATTTCATTCATGAAAATAAAATTCTTTACATTTAGTAGGTTCTCCATTTTAGATGATTTTTTAAATAATAATTTTCTTGTTAGATCCCTTCACCTTGAGAATCCTTTCAATATAAAATTATGTATCCTTTAAGATGATCGAATCTTTCTTAAATATCATTTTATCCTTGAAAATACTTCACACCTTTGATTAATGAATCATCAAAACCCAAAATACTTGAGTATATATTATCCTCTTGACATCCCAAAAAACATGAGAATATCCTCTTGGTTTTCCCTTTCATAGAAACTGGTAACATGGTGATTTAATTATTTGAATAGAGACCCACTTAATGGTGAATATCACAATTTCCTATGATCATATAAGTAATACTAGGGGGATGTTTTGGGTCCCAGAATAAAGTTCCTCCTTAAAAATATTCACTATTTCATAGTGGTCTAGTGATTATCTCTATATTTCCAATTATTAACTTATTCAATATTGTAACTATTTCCCCATGACTTAGAAATTCTTTTGTTATAATTTACCCTTTCAACTGCCCATCTATTCAAGTATATTCAAGTAACCTATATATTAAAAATTTATGAAACATACCCACTTTTAAAGATATATCATGAAATCTTATTCATGTAACCTTTCATATTTGGGTATGAATTTTCTATGAAGAAAAAATTCCTTGAGTTGAGACACTCCACCTGGTATCCTTAAATCCTTGAGTTGAGATTAAAATATTAGAAAATTCCCATAGGTTTTCATGTTAAAAATTGTGTACATTATTCAAAGTAGGTCTATATTTCCTGTATCACTAGATATATCACCTATAATTGGGTTAAATATGTGTGACCTTAAACTTTATCCACAATTGGTTGAAGTTTTATGGACTAAAGATTCTTCCCTACATGGTCCTCATCACAAGCACATAAAATATATGACACCGTAGTTAATCCTATAAGACCATTCATTTCATATATTGGTCAATTATATATTAACTAACTCTAGTAAAAAAGTGTTAAATCTATGTAAGAGATCATTTTTTTAGGGTTACAAGTTCCCATTGGTTATTCTTTACTATCCCTACACTAGGTTGAAACCATTATATTACACTTTTTTCATGAGACTAATTGGCACAATGACTCTCTTATAAGAACTACATATGAACTGATTCCTCTTCTTATAGAATATATAGTGATGTATGGATCACTTATCCCATAATGATCAACATATTTCACTTTCATACAAAATCTCAGAGTTTATCGTATCCTTATATATATTAGATTTCATATATATAATGGGAAAATGTGTACAAAATCCTAAATATCCTATCACGTGTCTAACCACAGAGCTTCTTTTGAATCAAATCCCATAAAATAATGAAAATGAAACTATATAAAACTAAATGTGTCTTGATTCCTACACTTATAGGATATAAATTAATTTATAGGTATCTTATGTTAGTTATAGTTATAAATTTCCTTTCCATTTCATCCCATATAATAAATTACTTTTGAGGCCTACTAATTTAGGTCATGGTTTTCAATATTTTTCTTATGATAGGATGTCAAAAGAATTGATCCAATTATTCCTTCTTGAGATACCAATATCATCGAGTTGATTATCTATCATAGAGAAAACAAAATCCTTAAGTTTATTTTTCCTCTTGGAAATATAAAAGCCTTAACTCTAGGTTATCCTCTTGTTGAAAAATACCTTTATTCATGATTCTCCAAAATCCATTCCAAAATCCATAAGTTGTGATTATCCTATTAGTTAACATCATCTCATTGGTGATTCAACTATAGAATCCTACTAGATGTTTATTTTTATTTATAAACTACCTATAATGACTTAGAATAATATTTTTTCATTTTAAAAAAATAAAATTCTCATAGTGGTAATTTTGTTGGCATTGAAAAAAGATTCCTACAAGTCACATGTTATTAGAAAAGTATCCCCATGCATGGGGAAGATAAAAATTAGATCCCCATGTGTCTCATTATTGCTCACATATCAAGGGGTAAATACACTAAAAAGATTTTACATAATCTAGTGATGTGGTGGTGAGAATCACCCACTTCTAGTAGGCAATGAATGTCATCTGTTGGTAAAAAATGGGCTTTTAAAACCATAATACCCATTTTTAGAGTTTTCTGGACAATTTTTAATTATTAAAAACACTTACTAGGAGGTAACCCAATATACATTGGCATATATCATTTTAAAATTTTCAATTATAAAAATAATTATTTCAAAACAAACTCATAGAGCAAAAGTTATGGCTATTTGAAGTTGGATGATGTTCTTCCAAACTCTAGTTTCATGCCCAGGTAAACTGTATATGTTCAAACAAAGACTAACATGAACTTATATTCATTATTTGTACTCATTATCTAATAATTTCATGAAAAATAATTTCATGCAACCCAGAAACCAACCCTACCACACTTGGTTAGAATTACACAAGACCCCACACTCAAACCTTTTGTAGCACATTACCTTACACACTCAACTCAAATGAAAATACATGAAATCAACTACATGCATACTATGCCAATAGTAAACCCAACTCTAATAAACCATAGTTAGTTTCTACTTTATTACATTATAATAAGATAAAATAGATCACAAAAATAAGGATTGATCAGTTTTATAGTCTTGAAGCATCAGACACAAACATGCATACCTTATTACATTTTAAATATAATATAAAACATAACAAAAGAAAAAATTTCAAAAACCTTGAAACTAATTCAAAGATATATTTTTCATGTCCTTAGGAAAGGTAAAAAATAAGGGCTCAGAAAAATTTTCTGTGAGGGTTACATACATCAGAAACATTCATGAGTAAATAAGGCATAATCAATATTCCAAGGTAGATAACTAATAACACATGTCATTTAAGCAATTATTTTTCATGAAATAAATCCATGGATAAAATAATTTTTTTAGTCTCATGGATAATAATAATAATTAAATTATAAATGAAGTAAATTCATAATACTAAATGAAATGATCTCAAAAAATCCTGATATATTTACCATTAAGGTCTTGTTTCAAGATAGTTTAATAGATGAGTGAGTATCCACCAAAACCCCATTTGATTAGTTTATCCAACTAGTTTGTCTCATGAGACCTTTTGATGTATCAATGGAATATATAATTCTAGTCCTAAACCATAACTACATATCCAATGCATTCCTTATATATGGAATGTTCAATTATACTCATAAATAATAATCCTTATAAACAAATGTCCATATTGAGTAAAGGATAAAAAATATTAATATATCTCTATTCAATGAAATAACGCTCATATTAAAACATCATATTTTGAAATATTATACAAAATAGGCAATAATAATATTCATGATATGAAAAATATGGATATTTAATAGAAATTCAATAACTAATGAAAGATGATCACCTGAAAGTGATTTTTAAGATAAATTTAATGACTACTAAATTAATAAGAGATAAAATATGACCATGAATTCATTAAAAATATAGGTTTTTCAATAAATTAATTTCTTTTATAGAATAAAATAAAATGGGTATGAAACATTAAAATAATTTTTCACTAAATATCTTTATTTATAAAAACATTAAAATAATTTTGAATAACCTAACTATCATAAAATACTTATGGTGTTATGAAATTTTATTAATGATGTGTATGTTAAAAAGAAAAGAATACTTTTTACTTTTTTTAATAAATTTTAAAAATGAACCATTTGTAAAAAAATAGAAACATTCCTTTAAAATGTTTTCAAAATTTAATGATAACTTAAAATTTCCTTAAAATATAATTTAGGTAAATAAAAATAATATTTGTAAAACAATTTTGATAAATTTGGGCATGGAAAAAAAATTCCTAACCAGAGAGGAATTTTTTTATAATTTTTTATTTGATAATTTTCTTATAATTTCTCTTAATGGAAATTCAAACATAAACAGTCCCAAAATGTCTCTTACGAAGACCGTAAACATGAAGTAAATAGTAATAAATTAAGTGAAAATGTGTTACAAATTTAAATCCAAAAACAATAATTTGAAATACAACAAAATAAACTTAGAGGTTATTTCACACATATTCAGGGGGTACGGTAGTCAATGAAGAAAAAATATAATCCAATGAATAGAAATTGTGTTAAGAAACCCCTTACTTCACCCTTCAATATAGATGAAAATTATTTAAACTCTTATATAATGGGTTTAAAAATATTATTAATTTCTACCATAACCATATTATTATTTATAATATCATATATGATCCTCTTATAACATCTTACCACCCATTTGTTAAATATATTTTGTTATTACCACTGTTTTGGCTTTTGACTACTTTGATTTCTCATGAATGTTTTGTCACAAAGGTTACATTTATTATGAATTGAATAACGTTCCATACTATATAGAATCATATTAATGTTAAAAATATCATATTTTTTAATTATATAAATTTTATAATAATTCTTTAATGTTAGATAAGGAAAATGAACCACATTGCTTCATAAAGACGATAGATAGTATGTACGCATGAGGAATGTTATCATTTCATTAATGTATGAAAGGGTAAGAAAGTATATGAAATATAAAATTTAAATAATCAATATTAGTTCTTAATTTTCTTGTATATTCATTAGTTCAATAATTATTACTATCCAGTGAGGTGGTTATGAGAACAAAATTACATCGGTTCATAAGGTGGTAGTCTTCCATACAAATGAGTCATGGTTTTTTTTTACCATTTTATGAAGATGAAGATGAAAAAATATTATTAAATAAACATAATAACATCTAATTATATGGGATATTTTTTTTAATATTTTAATTTTTATAACATAACTCAAGGTGGTAAGAAAATAATTAAGAAAGAAGGATCTTAGTTAGGATGATTACCTTCTCTTAAAGAAACCTCATTTGGATCTCTTATTAAGAACCCTAGGGTTGGTATTTTGGGAAGAAAATAAGATCTAGAATTTGTTTTTTGATTTTATGGAGAGAATTTTATAGGTTGTTTTTTATATAAATGTCTCAATAAGTTTCAGGATGTTAGGGGAGGAGGTGACCATTTATAATTGTGGTGACTGGCATGCTTGTAATGTTTTAATGTCTAAAAATATTATTAAGTATATTTCTTTAGTAAATGGATCCAAAATGACTCATATTAGAATAATATGAGGTTAAGGAATAAATAAAACCACAAAATTTTGTTTAATAATGTTTTTAGATCATTTTATCCCTTGTCTTTTTATATCAACTCCTTAGTAAACAAATTTTACCTTAAACATGGTAACCTTGTTTTACTATTTTTTCTACTCTATGAAAAAAATTAAGTTGAATTTATTAAATAATATTAATTATTATGATTAAAAATATGGAATAATTTTTATCTAAATAAATTCACTTATGTGAAATAATTTAATTTTAAAATAAACCTACCTAATGCGCTGAAAAATAATTTTTGAAGAAATGTATTTTTCAAGAATAAGATGACTTAACATTAACTATATCACTACTAGTCATCATTATATGAATTTAAATTCATATATTTAGATATATAATATATAAAATTTATTAAATAATAAATTTCAAAATATTATTTTACTTAATTAAAATGGAAAGACATTTTTTTATTTTAAAATAGTTTTTTTTAAATATCTATTTTTACCACAAAATGTTTTTAAATTTTTTAGAATGAGAAATTTACATAATTTAAAAGGCTCATTTATTAAATAAAAACCATTATATAATTATGAAGAGTGTCATTTTACAAATATATCTATGAAATAAGGCATATATATCATCAGGTACATCATTGATCTAGGTTAATTT
Organism: Viscum album; assembly: GCA_963277665.1. Lineage (NCBI taxonomy): Eukaryota > Viridiplantae > Streptophyta > Magnoliopsida > Santalales > Viscaceae > Viscum > Viscum album. The sequence goes on along the minus strand of OY728131.1, from coordinate 1,649,896,847 downwards.
TAGAGCATCTACCCCTTTATTTTCTAGCACATCAGCCAAAAAACTGGCCTCACGATATGTATGTGATGAAAAAAATCAAGGAAACTATAAAGGATATATATTTTAACCATTTAATATCAAACTTACATTAAATATGGATAATTCCATTTTTGATAGTTTGCACAACTATGGTAGATTATCATTCGAGCTATAAGTTGAGTCATCCTCATTGATTCTCCATCTAAACTGAACTAATAATAGGAATAATCCTAGATTCAAGAGACCTCACGATCCCACATGGACCATATAAAAATCCTACTTCATCACTCCTATGATTTTTTAAAATTGAACAATATCCATAAGGTCCTGGATTCCCTCTATAGGCTCCATTTGTATTATAATTGAGCTAGCCCTAGAATGGCGAAATCCATATAACTTCCAAAGTTCCTGAATTAAGAAGATAATTAACTATAATGCCGAGATTCTTAAGCATGGTAAGATCATGAATAGAGTTATCAAAATAAACATTTAGAACTAAATTTTCATTTTTGAAAGTAATAATGATTCAAGTCAGGTATGTATTTAAATATAAAACAAAAATTTTCATAGACACTCTTATTATGGATGGTACACTAAACATGAATAATTTATGAGAATGCCACTAAAAAGAGGTTAAATAGTTGGTTTGAGAGATTCATCTCAATATAGTTCATGAGGTTCTCTTATATGATGGTTATATATGACACTTACACTTCAAATAGGGCAATAAAAAATTTCCATAGAGAAGTAGTAGTGACACAACTAAGGAAAAAGGTTAATATCATATCCATTCTAGTTACATAGGGCACATATCAAACATAATTTGATACCAACATATTGAAAGACAACCATTAGTTGAAATTTTGTAATACATCACTATCCAAATGAGATAGAATATGGATGGGAGAATATATCTTTTACTCATGTTAATATCCCAATTAATCTTTTTTTCCATATAAAAATCCCAACAAAAAGATTTGGAGGAAATATTTCCATTGTAGGATAATTCTTAAACCAAAAGATAATAATTTTTTATAAAGTTTTAGTTAATAATAATTTTCCTGATTTCAATAGGAATCATTTATTAGGATTTCTACATATTCTATTTGATGGAAAAATTTATATCATGTGGTGGATCATGAGAGTTTAGAAAATTATGAAGAGGTAAACTTGTCCAACTGTCTGATAAAAAATTTAGAGATGAACCAAATGTTCTTACCTTAATATTTAAAAAATTGGTAATAATTTTTTAACTGCACAAATTTTAACACATTATTATATATAAAATATAAATATTTAAATACTTAATTTTTAATCATCTACAAATGTTTTTTCTATGGGAAAATTTCAAAAATTCATTCTCAGTTTATTTTTACCTAGTATGTTCAACATAGGTATTCATCCTATTAAATTAGAATATTTGATCCATGAAATATTAAAATGAGCATTACAAAATTTCCACTTACTATAATTAATGAATATGTGTAATATTATTAATTCATTTATTTTTTTCATTTATTTTTTCACATATATTACTTTCTAAATAACTATGATTAATTCTTCTTAATGACATATTCTTATTCCTATGTTACTTCCTTAATTTTATGATTTATTCAATGTACCTTTACTATTAGATTCATCTGATTCCTCAAAACTTTTTCTCTAGTGTTAATAATCTATATAGTCTTTTCAAAATATGATAGAACATGTTCTAATTCTATTTTTTGAGTGGTAGGAACATTCATTGGGTTTGTCTTGTACTTAATTAATAATGAGATATGTAACACATCGTGTACTTTAGAGAGGCATGTTATCTTTTCCAAATGGAAAGATACGACTAATAATTATCTGTATAATTCTAAAAGGATTGATGTACCTAGGTCTCAGTTTTTTGTTTCTTATCAAACCATAAAACACCCATCCCTGGAGATACTTTCTAAAAAATGTGACGCCTTGAAATTAATGTCAGAATGGCCCTAAGGCCTTCATTTTTTATTGATTTTTGATAACCCCCCTTTCAAGGGATGAGGGGGAACCCTTAAAAGGCCCGTAGGCTCAGATATTACATGGCCCGTAGTCTTAGGAAATTACATGACCCGAAGGTCTTAGGGAATTCAACGAGACTATCTACAAGGAACTGCCCCTCCCCGGCATCTGCATCTTGATAGTAGCTCTCCACCTTTTCATGACCATCTGGCGAGGCTTCCCGTGCAAGCACAGGCTAGTACCGATGACATAGACACACCCTCTCATTCTGAAAATCCATTTGGGTCTGCTCTGGTGAGTGCACTTGCTCTGATTTAAGTAATAAAACCAACGTGACACCTTGAAATTACAAATAATTCCTTCGGTTGTTATCATAAAAATTTTTCCTTCTTTCAGATGATTTAATATGAGTCTAATTAGTCTTTACCTTTATATTTTTCTCCTCAACAAGTTCATGTCCTACAAGCTTCCTTTCACCAAATTCTTCCTAACAAGTTGTATTATGAAATATATTTCTATATAATGCTTCATATGACACCTTTTGAATACTTCAATGGAAGCTATTATTATATGAAAACTCTACAAAACATAAATAATGATCCCACATACATTGAAATTCAAGTAGTTTTAAACTCAATATGTATTAAAATGTTATGATATACCTTTTGGACTATCCATTAATTTTATGATTATATGTGTTTCTCAAAAGAAACTCAGTATCAAGATACTTTTGTATAATGTTTTTATAATTTCATTGTAAATCATGGATCATGATCAAACATAATTTTAAGAGGTTCACTATGTTTTATTAAATCTTCATTAATATATAGTCATTTAAGACACTCAAGAGGAAAATGATCTCTTATTTCATAGAAATATATACATTTGTTATGTTTATCAATAATAACCCACACTTAATTATTCATTCTAGGAGTCTTTGGTAATATAGTGAAATATTTTAGAGTAAATTCATCCCATTTCCACATAGGTGTAGGTAGATGTGTCATTAATCCTCTAAGATATTTTATATCAACCTTCACATGTGAAAAAACAAGTATCTCGATACATAATATGCAATTTCCCAATTCATATTATCCCACTTAAAATGTTCCTTCAAATCCCAATATATATTGTTGATACTATAGTATATAGAGAAATTTAAGATATGATAATCATCTAATAATTCCATTTTTCGTACATGTATAAATATAACACATATCCTCTATCAAAATTTCATAACATTGTCTTCAAATACAAAGTTTACTAATTTCCCATATTTCAAGGATTTAATTTTCTTATAAAAACTATCATCATTAGGATGATACGTTTTTATCTATTATAATAAAATGTATTTGAAAACTATTTAAAAAGGAGTGATGTTTCCCTTTCCTTAATAATTACCATACCCATATCCACTAAACCCATGAATATTGGATCCTTGTCAATCCTCATTTTGGTCATAACTTTGTGATATTTCCTACTAAATGCACACACAAACTTATTTTCCTTCCCTGGGTGGTAGTGTATTGAGAAATAATAATCCTTATATAGCTTGAGCCATCTCCTTGACATCATGTTAATCTATTTTTATGAAAATTTGTATTTAAGAGTCTTAGGATCTATGTATATATCACATCTTTCACCACAGAGATAATGTCTTTATATATTTAAAGAAAATATTACATCTTCCAATATAACATCATGGGTAGGTTAGTTTAGTTCACAAGTCTTTAACTTCATTGATGAATAGGCAATAAATTTATCATTATGCATAAGGACAAAACCAAGTCCCTTCTTCGATGCATCACCATATATAAAAATTCCATCATTATCTAATTGTAGAGTCAAAATAAGATCATCGACTTTTATCATATTCAATTATTAAAATATTCTTTACATTAAATTTTTTAGGTGAACTTAATCCCTATACATGTATGGTTGGTAAATGGGTTATCCAATATGGAAATTTTGGGAACAAATTACTGATAGTAACCTTAAAAACTAATGAAACTATATACCTCATTTATATTCATTTGTCTAGGACAAATTCTTAATTCTTTTTTCCTTTACAGTATCAACTAAGATTCCATCCTTAGAGATAATATAGATTTGAAATGAAACATTCTGAATCCTAAAATCCCACTTTCTTAATTTTACATATAAATTTTTTTTATAGGAGTCCCAAGAATTATCCAAAAGTGATTCTTATGGTCGTCATAGATTTTAGTGTAAACCCAGATATCATTAATAAATACTAGAACAAAAATATCAAAATATTCCTTGAATAATTTTTTAAATTTAATCTATAAAAATAAAATTTTGTAATATTCAATCGAAAAGGAATTATTGTAAACTCTCAATGTGCACACCTCGTACGAAATGTTGTCTTTGGAATTCTTTCCTTCTTAAATCACAATTTATGACACCCAAAACAAGGTTTAATCTTTGAAAAATATTAATCTCCATTAAGTAGATAAAATACGTCATTAATGTGAGGTAGAGAATACTTGTTCTTTATTATAATTGTATTGATTTACTTATAATCAATGTAGATTCTCATAGATATATCTTTTGTTTTCACAAAAAAAGGGGATCCCTAAGGTGAAAAACTGAGGTATATAAATACATTATCACACCAATACTTTGTGTATTTCAAAAACTATTCTAATTCCATAGTTTAAATTCTATAGGTAGTCTTTTATATAGGTCTTACATCAGGTATGTAAGAAATTAAAAACTCAAATTCATAATCTAGTGGATATCTAATTAATTCTTCAAGAAATAAATCTATGCATTCATATAGAATAGGTATATTATCAATTTCAAGATTACCATTTTCATCTGTTGATTGTTTTTTCTCTTATTCTCTAATAATATCATTTATAAGTGATACTAGAGGTGGATCTAGAATGTAACACCCCAAGATTTAATAGTACACTATTTCTTTAAAGTAACTCAATGACTTGTGCTACATGCAACACCGAGTTCAAGCGCACCACGACTTACCAAACTAGCTATTCAAAAGAGTCTATGAATATTATTAACTAAATTTTGAGTTTTATATATTCTATATAATTTTTAACATCCATATTATGGGTTTCTTAGACATAATATAAGAACAAATTCAATTTTTTAGATAAAAGAAGTATTTTTCAAAAAAATGAAATTTTACCCCCTTTTAATGGATAAAATTTTTTAAATTAAATATTTGAAACTTTTATACATTTAATTTTAAAAAATAAACTTCTTCTTTATAATCGGGACATAAAAATTTAGTTTTGGTAAATTTTTGGTATTTTTCTTAAAACATTCAATGTTTGAGGAATAGTGAAAAAAACTGCGTTATTATTTAAAACTGAATTTTTATTTAAATAATTATTTATTTTATTTAAATTTAATTTAAGTAAAAATAGATATATAATACCTATATAAGTTCAATGTAATTAATTGGAGTCATTTTGTAATAAAATTAGATGTATAAAATTTTATTGAACTTTTTAACGTTTTTTACCCACCTTCTAGGAGCATTTGCAAATTTGCATAAAACTTAATTTTACAATTTATGTGAGTTGAATTTAAAAACTCCAAGAGACATAGTTGACACTAGTTTGTAAATTTTAGTTCAATAATATGAAAATAATTTTTGTTAAATAGTAACTTTTGACTTTTTTTACCGCAATTAAAATTAAATAGGGTAATTAAGGGTAAAAATGATATTATAATTAACCTAATACATGTCTTAATTCTATTGTATAAGTGTAATTCTACTAAAAACAACCTTAGGAATAAAATATGATCCTCTTTGGTCCACTTGGATTAGTTTAAGACGTTTATTATTATTTTATTTAAAGAAGAGTTAAAAGTGTTAAATTTAAAGTTTAATAACTAAACCATTTTCAATATAGGATTACAAACAATATAAATGCGACTATAACTATTCATTAGAAATATAAATTTTTTTCCTATATAATGGTATTTTATTTATAAATTTTAGACATTAAATAATTTAATTTATTTATGACACAATGATGATGCAATAATTACCTTATTAATGAAATATTAAAATAATTGATATTATAAATATCCAAATAAATATAAATTGAGACTTCTGATGAATTACACTTATTTTATAGGTTAATATGAAATTTTAGGACTGATTAGAAAATCTTTTTCTGAGTGATAAGGTTATTATGACTTTCAGAAAAACAAAATACCAAATATTGTCAAAATTGACATAAATAAGTTTTTTAAACAAATACTATATTATTGGTTGATATAATATTCCTAAAAATATAAGGTTCGAAAAAAGGGATTAAATAATATTATATATATCATTAATTAACCACTTGAGGTTATTTTTGAAGTTTATAGTAAGTTTATTAACCATATAGTGTAAGAATACAAGAAGACATGGTAAAAGTTAAACTATTTAACTAAGAGTTAAATATAAAAGATAAGGTTAAAATGGTAACCTAAACTTGTATAAAACCTATTGGTTGAGAGTATTTATACCCATAACCACCTAATTTACGAAATAAATTCATTTTTATACATTATAAAAAGAATATTATTTTATTATAAATTAATATTTTAATCTTTTCCTAAAGTGACCCTCACCCCTCTCATAAAAGGGCACTTCCCCTTCTCTCAAAATCACACCTCCAAGCCATTTGGATCAGCTAAACCCTACCCAAATATCCTCAGAACTTCCATCACATTACCCTAGAGTCCTTAATTTGATCATAAATACAATCTAAGGAGCCCTTTAGATCGACTCAAAAGGAAACACCCAAAGAAGGGGTAATAATTTCACCACCCTCTCTCAAGTCCTTTTATTCTTCCACATCATCTTTATTTGTAGTCTCCATAACAAAATAATAAATCCTATACCTCCGAAATAATTTTATGTTACTATAAATATGGTAAAATCATATTCTTTATTCTATCCATCCTATAAATGATGAAGTCACCATACGTGCGTAAGTATGACTTACCGTCTCTACGTCGTGGTGTAGTTTGTTATTCAAACACTTAATTTTTTTGGATGGGTATAATAATGAGTATAACTGATGTAAATAATAAATATAACATGTTAATGATTCTGTATATATGATATAACATCCAATTAAATACTATTTCACCATCAATATAATGATATTTTCGCTCGTGCGTACATACGGATTACCGTCTCCATGACGTGATGAGATTCATTCCCAAGTTCACCATTCAATGATGATTATAAAAATATATATTATTAATAATTATGTAATATATGAAATAATAATTCTATCAGATATACATATATATGTATGTATGTACTAACATATATCTTATTCACTTACATTCGTTTAATATGATATGAAAACAGAAACAACGTTTATGCTTACGTACGACCTACCATCTCCATAAATAGTGCCTTCCATTTAATATACATCTATCTATTATAAATATTCATATTATAAATATATTTTATATATAAATAATGTTTTATATTCTGTAATTATTTAAATCATAATCTAAATGATATGATCAAGAATAAAAAGTTAAAACACGTACGATTAAGAAAGTGATTATTACCCATAATGTTAATTTAACCTGGAAATGATTTTTTAAATGGGTAGTATAAATTAATAAATGAATCATGTATGATATAATAAATATGAATATGGTTCTGGTATAATTTAATAACATAGTATGGTCATTATACAGAAGGTTAAACGTACCCTCGACCAAAGGAAAGTGCAAAGTAAAGGTTAATTCCTCAATCTCATTATTATTTGAGATTGTTTATGGGAAGTTTTTACTGGGGAATATTTATTATCCATGTCCATGTTTCATAAAAGAGTTTTCAAATGGATTATTTTTAAGGGAATATTTTATTAAAACATCATTTTAAATGTTCTAAATATTTATTCTTCTAAATCATTCTCATTAATGTCCTTGTTTTCAAAATGTTTTTTAAGGATTTATTTATATGGACATTAATGTTTATAAAATGTAAATTCCATTCAAAAGTTTCAAAGTGGTATGGGAAAATTTGATTAAAAAATGTCTTTAAATGTCTTCCTTTCTAAATTTTGTGACTTTTAAATGTTTTCATGAAAAGGGATATTTCTTTCAAATAGTTTTACAAATAATTTTCATCTATTTCAACATCCTTTGATGGTTTTTAAACTTTTTTGAAGTTAATTTATTATGATAAAAATATTCCATATTGTATTGAAGGTTTTGTGATATGTTTGACTGTGGATGTATTATTTTTATACCATTCATGTTTTATAGATAAAGTATTGACATTTCATATTTGAGTTTTAATATGAATGTTTATGTTATGTTTTAACCTTTTAATATGAGGAATGTGTTGTACATAGTAAGTGATGGGTGGGGCTTGTTATAGCTCCTTGATTCATTGGTAGGTCTCATGAGACAATTAGATGCGGAATTGGTTGAGGCCTTTACCAATTTGATATATGGTTTTTTCCGAGGCCTTAATCATTTTTAGACGTCTTGGCCGAGGCCTTGACACAATGTTTCAAAATTTCTGGAATTATACATTCCCTAATTATGAAAATAATATTTGTGGTTCATGTGGTTATTCGAATAGTAGAATACCCATGAATATGTTTTATTATGGAATTGTTTACTCAGCTAATATTTCTTCCATAAAGTGTTTATGTTTATTATTTGTAAAGGCATGTATTTTAAATTATTCACCATGCCTATTGTTTATGTTATCTTCTGCTAAATTGTTTACCATTACTAAGAATCTAAGCTCACCCCTTTCTTATGTTTTATTTTCCTAGGATTTACAAGAAGTGTATTATGATTGATATACAGAGTTAAGGTAAAAGGGAATAATAGCATTCTTAAGAACTATCTATGTTGTATTTTATGTTTGAAATTGTAACATGATGTTGATGTATGTAATATATTTCCAAGACTGCTAAACTGATCGGTCTTTTAGGACTTGATTTACTTATATCATGCCAATATATTAAACTAATGCACTGACTTTGGGTAGCTGGGGTTAGGGCGTTACATAGAAATAACAAAAATAATGAAATATCTCTACTAAAGATAAGAAATTCCATATCTTCATCACAAATAGTAATTTCATTATATTAGAAATGATTTTTTTTCATTACATTTTGAAATACTGTCCATAAAAAGGATTATATAAAATTCAACCATAGGTATAATAAGAATGTCAAAAAATATGGAATTTTTATGTGTCATAATGATATCTGAATAACCCATCATTCTTGCAGTGAGATTTCCACTAGGAGTCTTGATTTAAAACTCCATTCTAATAGTTTTAGAGAAATATATAATTTTCTTGGAAGACATATAAAATATATAATATTTGAAAGATCAAAAATCAAATAATGAAATATATAAATCTGAGAGTATGATTAATGTACCTACCACCACATCTTTAGGAACATCAACCTCTACTGTAGTGATCACATAAACATGTCTTTATCCCCTTATCCTATTATGCGGTAAATTACCTTGACATTTGGAACATAGGTTTGAATAATGACCCATTTATTTATAGTTGAAGTACTATATTGTATTTATACATTAATTTACCATACATTAATAATCTAGATTCCCCTTATCTCTATAATTGTAACAAAATCCCATGCCATACAAGTATTTTCTAAGATATTTTTTCCACCATTTTTATAAGATGGAAATTGCTTCATTTTCATATTCTTATTTGACACATTCCCATTTTATTAGTCTTTATATGACCTCATATTTTCTTGATTTAACTTGAAAATATAGTATCTAGAAAATTAATTCTTTATTTGGATGTTACACAATACTATTTCATCATATGATGAATAATATTGTGAAATGAGTCCCATTAGGATGTTTGGATTAATCCATTCAGATAAATAGTCAATCATGCTTTCCGTTTGACATATGTAATCCATGACATACATTGATAGTCATGTAAAGGAATCCTCATAATCAAAGATAATTTATTCTTCCTTTTTGATTAATCTAAGGAATATTCTCTTTATTTCAGTTTGTTACTCATGAAGGAAATATTTATTGAAAAATGTACATTAAAACCTACCAATTCCATATATTCTATTTCTTCTTCCTCCATAGTATTATAAATTAATGAAAAACCATTGATCAATATCTAATTGGATAAAATGTACTAATAGTATAATTTTTTCCCTTTAATAACATCACAAGTCCATATATATCTTTTCAAGGGACTTAATACACTTATCATCTACCACTAGATTAGCAGTTACACTAAATGATGGAGTATTATGTGACATAAAATAATCCAATATAGATCTATCATGTCATAAAACATTAATACTATCAATATTTACATGGTTATTATCTATAATTTGGGTTAGATTCCCTAATATTGCTATGAGATGCTCAACTCCAACACAATTTGTATTGGATTTTTAGTAAGTAAATTTCTACATTTGTCATGAGTATTGATACCATTCACTCTACAAATTTTCATTTCTAAAAAATGGAATATAATGCCTGATATCATAAAATTATGATTTTTAAATTGTAATAAATAATTCCAAATAAAGTTTAACAATTAAAATAAATTGAAAATTTAGTCATTGTTAATCTTATAATAAAAACATGGTTTCATTTGGAAAATCTTTCAATCCTAAATATTTTTTCAAATATTTTATAATGATTTCTAATTAAAATGTGATTTAACACTATAATATCTACAGGAAGTGTTAGACTAAGTTCACACTAAGGGACCATTCACCATGCACCAGAATTATGGATAAGATGTACTCGGACAAACTTTTTCAAAATTATTACCCCTAGATATATCTATTCCAAACCACATCCACTTATAGTATGTAAAAAAGTATTTTTTGAATGGAAAACCACATAATATCTATCTTAATTTATTTTATGATATTTTACTAAAATTAGACATAACTTCAAATTCTTTCATATGAATATGTTTCCTAATCATGTTTTCAAATATCTTATTCATTAGGTTCTTATTAAATTTCCTCTGATAAAAACTATAACAACCCCAAATATAGTAACCCAGAGATAGTATATAATTTATTACATTTTCCTATGATATAATGGATCACATCACCAAATATCGATCAGTTTAGTAATCTTGAAGAACTAGATACAATTATGATTCCCTTATTACATTAGAAATAAAATATAAATCACAACAAAAGAAAATGTTTATGAAACCATGAAATCCATTGAAATATTTCTTATTCATATCATGGTGAAATGAAACAAAAAAGAGTGATCTAAAATACTTAGAAAGAGATATGTATAATGGAGATGATCATGAGTAAATAAAGAATAATTAATATATAATGGTAGATAACTGAAAAAATATTCTATTTAATCAATAAATTGAGCATGAAATGTATCCATGGATAATATCAATGAATTAATATCATGGATAATAATAAAAACCAAATTATCGATGAAGGAAATGAATAATATTGGTTTTCATGGTCTTAGAATCAAGATATATTCACCATCAAGGGATTATTCCAGGACAATTTAATCAGTGGGTATGTATACACCAAAACTACTTATAATAAGGTTAGCTAACTGGTTTGTCTCATAAGACCTATCGATGCATCTAGGGGCTATACAATTCTGAGCCCCACCCATCACTGTATATCTAATGCATTTTGTATATACTAAATAAACAATTTAATTCATAATCCATAAGACTTATAAAAAAATCCATATTGAGTAAAGGATATAGAATATCAATGTTTCACCAGTCAATCTAATAACTTTCATATTAAAACTCTATAGGAAGAAATGATATACGGTTTTTGAAATAATCATATCCATAATATAAAGAATATGGATATTTAATATAAATTTAATGTTCAATTAAATATGATAAGAATAAGGTGAATATTTTTGGAGAATGTTAATGGCCAAAACTTTAATAAGATATAAAATATTACCATTAATTGATTATAAATAGAGGTTTTGTAATAAATTCATGCCTTTAATAGAATAAAAAAAATGGAATCAAAACATTAAAATAATATTTCACTAAATAATTTTATTTTTAAAACAATTGAAAACTTTTATAAGAATCTAAACATTGTAAAATGGTTATGGTGGTGGAAAATTATATTAACATCCAATATGTTAAAATGAAGAAAAATGACTTTTGAAAAATAAAGATGAAAATGAACCTTTCAAAAAAAATTAAATTATTATGTTCAATAATTTTAAAAATTCACAGATAAAATAAAATATCCTTAATAATTCTTTTTGTAAATAAAAATTTCTTTTTTATTTTTTTTTTCTAAAAATTGACAATAAAGAAAAATAATCTTAACTAATGATGAAATAAATATTTTTTCTTAAAAAATGTTTTGTCAAAATTTTTAAGAAACCAAGAGAGTAAAATAGTAATATTTATTTTAAATTAAATGAATAACTAGATGAGAATAAAATTGGAAGGTTTTATCATATAAGAAAATTTTAGTTCCCTAAATGAAAATTTAAACACAAACGACCCAAAAAATAAAATGAGATTGTAAACTAATTATATTGCAATTATTGTAACACTGAAGTGAGGATTAATAAATAAATTAATTATTTTTAATAAATATAAATAAAAAAAATAATTGGAAACATAATATAATACAATCATAGATCATTTTACACATTATCATGGCATAACATAGTCAATTAAGCATAAATATAACCTAATGGATAGAAATTGAGTTAATAAACTCATTAAATCATGATTCCCCTTTGTTTAAAATGATTTAACCACCTAGATAATTGTTTAAAAATATATTTAATTTATACAAAAACTATAATAATATTTTTAATTACATAATAACATTTTATCACAAGTTTATTAACAATATTTAATTAATACCATTATTTCAGGTGTTAAATGATTTTTTTTCTCATTCATGTTTTATCATAGAAGTTATGATTATTTATTATAAGATAAAGTTTCATCATATAAAAATTTATATTAATGTTATAAATATTATATTTAGTCATTATATACATTATTTGAATCATTATTTAATGTTGTACATGGAAAATGAATCACATCACTTTGTGGAGATGGTAGGACCTACATATGCATGATAGATGTTATAATTTCCTTAATGGGTCAATGAGTAAGGAAGTATATTACATATTATATTTAAAGAATAAAATTTATCTGATAAATATCCTATATATTCATTTTTTCCATCATTATTATAATCCATATGAGTCGAATATGGAAAACAAATTAAATCAGTTCACGATGTGGTAGTCCACCGTAAACACGAGTTATGGTCTGGTTTCTCATTTGATGGAGAAGGAGGTAAATAAATATAATTCCATAATCATAATAAAATATTAGTGTATCATAGACACTATTAATATTATATTTTAATTTTTATGAAATAATTTATTGTGGTAAAATAAGAAGTAAAAAATAAAGAGCCTTGTTAAGATGATTACATTCTCTTAGAGAATCCTCCTTTGGATCTCTAATTAAAAACCCTAGGGCTTGAATTTGAGAATATAAACAATTCTAGATAATAGGTATGGTTTTGGGGAGATATGTTGGGAGGGTTTGGTCAGTTATATGCCTCAAGAGGTGAAATGAAGTTAGGTTAGGAAGTTCCATTTTATAATCTAGGTGAGTGCCACCGTTGTAGTTTTTCAATGTTTTAAAAATTATTAACTCACATTCTTGGAAATATGGCTTCAAAATGACCCATATTAGAATATTATAAGTTTATGAAAAATATAAAATAAAATAAATAAATTAATTAATGGTTTTAAGTCAATTTTATCCATATATTTTTAGATTAACCCTCGATAAATCCATTATGACCTTAACTGTGGTAACCAATTTTTACTATTTTTACTATTAATTACGACCAAATATTAAGTTAAACATACTACCAGATATTAATTATGATGATTAAAAATATGGATTCCATTTTATCTAAATACATAATTTTTTCGTATGATGGTATTTAAAAATAAACCCACAAAATGTTAAGACAAATAAGTTTTCAAGAAATTCATTTTTCATGCATAAGATGATCTTACATTAACTATATGACTACTAATCATGATTATATGGATTCAAATTTATATAATTAGATATATAGTATATAAATTTCGTTTAAATTATTTCTTTACTAAATATTATTTTAATTAATTTAAATTGAAAGATATTATGTATTTTAAAAATATTTTTATGAAAAATATTCCTTTCACAATAAAATGATATTATAATAATATCTATAAAAATGGTAATCAAAACATGGTTAATTAAATAGATTAAAAAAATTATTATAAATCAAATGTTTAATTGTAAAATAATACATTGGTAGTTATTTATAAAGCTTATTTATATGGGAAAATTTGGAAAATTCCTTATAGGATTATTTTGACCTAGTAAGTTCAAAATCAATATTTAACCAATAAAATAAGAGTTTATGTTCCTTGATATATAAAAATGTGAATTATAAAATATAAACCTAAAATAATTGAAAATTAAGTGTTACATTGCCTCCGAACCTAACTCATGTGATGAATTTGGGGATTTACTTTAAAGGTCCCACCAACACCCATTAACAATTCATAATCCCAATTAATAGAACCTGAGTGCAGTGGGAAATTATCATCATGAACCAATATTACTTGGATTCTAAAAGGTTATTTTTCAATCTAAATTCATGGTGGGTGATTAATGATCATGACAAATTCTTCTATATCTTACTCATGTCTTGAACACTGATCATCTTGAGCATCAACCACCTATGCGTCGAAGCACTTTTGTGCTTGAGAACATATGTTTATTGACGACCTAGTAACTTAATAAAGAGAAACTTTTACATAGTCTCATAATAGGGAATCAATCACATAATCCTACTTCCTGACCACCAATTCATTAATTCCCCCTACCTAGAAACCACTTCACCCAGTACTCATAGCTGGGATCCAATTCACCTAGACATCCTACCTATAAAACACTTCTCCCAAGCCTTCCTAACTGGGAACCACTACACCCATTACTCATATGAGGGATCCACACCACCCTAGTCATAAATATTATTGTATATTTTCCATTTACATACTACCTAGGTTCCACTTTTCCTATGCCTCCTACCTACATGCCACATTTGCCAGGTCTCTTACCTAGGTGCCACTTTTTATAGGTAAGTTTCATAGAATCCACTTTTACCAAGCCATTTACCTAAGTCCCCATGCCTACTATGTTTTTATACCATGAGAGATTTTACCCCACACCTTTAGTCTATATTTATGATGATATGTGGTCTTGATCATTTGTCTTATTACCTTCACTTTTATCACTAACCCCCATGAAAAATCAATAGTTGTACCATGCACTTTTTTGTCCAAGTCTTACAGGATTTGTATTGTGATACAAATAAACAAATACATGATCCAAAAAATAATTTGAGTCAATATACTCTGGATTTCTTTATATTAACAAAGTCAATATATTACTCTTGGTTACTCAAGAATACCATGAGTCAAGATACACCTCTTGGTTTCCTTATATTCCACATGTAGAGATGCTTGTCTTGGTTAAATTATATTATTTAAGTTAAGAAAAATCCTTTTATTTTAATTTTATAATATGATTAAATATTGTCATCTTGATAACTAGAAATTAAAATAACTATATTATATATAAAGTTAAACCAAAATGGTCCATGTCGGTATACATCCCAAACTAACCCATTGTTGTGTACCTTTCTCCCAGTAATACTATCTCTAGAACTTTAAATTGGATAGAATAAAGTCCTTATTTAAATGCATTAAATTCCATGGACTGGTCCAATCCAATGAAAATAAACTATTCAATGAAAACCATGTGGGTTTTTATTTATATTTCAATAAGATACAAAGGATGATTCCATGAGGTTCGATACCAACATACCAACACTCTTACCAATCCCACCTCCCCCTTGAGGAGAAATATCTCATAAATTTAACCAACCTTATTATATAATGAGCATAATAAAACATATTTTATATGTTATGAGTATAATATTCCATATGATATGAGCATAAAATGACCCATAATTCCTCTTGTGATGAGAATAGGATTTCTCACCCCTCCTTTAATTATGTTACAAACATAATATACCCTCATGGACTGGCACGAGAAAAATAAAACAACCTCCTACAAAGTGTAGGTTTTAAGAATACCCTCTCTTATGTAGTTAACATTAGATAAGGAAAACCATATAGGTATATTTATTCATAATGCCCATAAAAACAAATGGTAGGTATATTTATACTATAAGACCATTCTACATGACTTTAAACTACTTGGATGTAGTCATGGATGAAAAAATTTAAAATGAACCACTATGGTTCTTTTCACATGACATTAAATAATATAATGTGACCCATTAAGTGGTACCAAACTATGTGGGTTGGAATTCCATTTATAGGGATAAATGAAAATACCTTCTCATGAGATTGATCCCTATCCACAACACATCTCACACCACTATTTAGATGATCTAGATGCCTCTATGAATGGTAATAAACTATATAGATCCTTTAAATATGGATCCAAGACATAGAGTAGCCAAATTAATAGATCAAATGATAAAATTCATAATCACCTAATATATTTGCCTCTTAAATGCATATTTTTATTCAATAAATTTCTTAATGAAAACCAATGTTATTAATAGGAAGGATTCAAAAAAAAGTCATAAATTTATAAGAGAGACTCGAATTGGGAGTCAATACATATTGTGGGTTGATAAAACCTCCTATTTTCTCAACCAATGCACAAAAAATGTGTCTATGGTATGCCCCATTGATCACCTTCCTTTAGAAATCATGTTTGAACCAACTCAAAATACATGGGCACAAGATTCATCAGAAATAAATGCACATTAAGCCTTATGGAGGGATAAACTAGGTGATTTGAAAGGTTGAATAGGTCTAGTTTTGTTCAATTACATATTTTATTCATTTTAATTTCATATTTTTAGATTATGGAACTGTGATTCTTATTTCAGCAATGCATGGTGAAATCACGTCTAGGTAAAAATATTATTTTTTCGAATAAAATAAAATTATGATTCATTTTCATTTTATTGTGTTTTTAATGTATATTAATATAATCCATGGGGTTCCCAATTTAATCATATGAATTTGGTGAATATCATGGATTCAATAGTTGGGGGTTGGAATAAGTATAGTAAAACCACTAAAAATGATGGTGAATATTTTTAGGAGGGACACGGGGTGTTGTTTCAGTTCCATCACACCTCAGTGGTGGAATTTTGGTTACCTCTATAATATATGAGAAGGTTCATTTTAAATTTACCTTTTCTAAATTTTATTGGTGATCTTATTTTGTTTGGTTTATTATTGTTGATTGGAAAATGAAAATATTAGGCATGTGGGTCAATGTAATTACATTTATTTACCAAACCATAAATTCTTTTCTATTTTAATTATTGTTTTTAATGATATAAAAAATATATATAATATTTATGATCATTTGGAAATAGTACTTAGACTGATTTTTATTAATATTGATATGGTTTATTTTTTATTAACATGTATAGATTCTATACTTTGGTAAATATTTCATGCCAAATATTTTTAAAAATTCAAATGAGGTTTTATTTTGAAACAATTGAATGTTTTTCTTGAAATGTTATGTCTTGAATTATAAATAATTTTTTAAGTGTTTTTAATATGGTTTTATTTGAATAAATAAGTGTTTTTCTGGCTCAAATTTCTTATTACATTGGTCACCTTTTTTGATATTATTTTTCCTTTTTTATAGACTACACATATATGAATTTATTTAATTTATAGATAATAAATAATTAAATAAAGAATTTTTTATATAAATTTTTGTAATCATTTAACATAATTTATATTGTAAAACATAATAGGAATACAATCAGAATTTTTGAGGGATTCTAGGATAAGTACATCCCTTGAGAATGATTCCTTGCAAGCCATTTTTTCCTGGTCTAACTTACTATTCATTTATATCTATAATGTATTAGTTTTTTTATTAATCCCTAGATAATTATATAATGGTAATCACTACTAGTTTAGGATTCCTCTCTATCTAGTATCCAATATAGAGATGGATACAAATATGGTTTTTACTTATTTTGAGTATTCTATGTTTTCATACTTGAGTCCCATATATATTGTCCCCTGATGCCTTTATACAGTCTATTATACTGTACCATTCACCATTTAAGCATTCATATATGGACTCTTATTTTTTTGTAATTTACATGGATATTCATAATTAAAATTTATTAAATTTTTATCTTAAATAAATGATATAAATTTTATAATCCCATATTTATTTTTTTATAAAAATTTAAATCCTATCTTCATTCTTGTATTTCAAACAATCATGACATGGTTTTTTTAAAAGATTATACATAGTGAATGTGGTGTAATACCACTATGCATGATAACTAAAATATTACACACACTTTGTGTGTATGTAATTTTGGTATATTTTTTATAATAAAAGGAAAGCCTATGATTTGGGATAGTGGATATTGATTATCCTTCAGGAATGGAGGTGGTAAAAAGATGTAACACCTTTAGATATTTGTATGTATTTCACTTTAAATAAATAATGCATGTTCGATAGCTTATAATACACGTAACATATAACTAAAATGAACTCTGATATGTTTTTTTCAGATAAAATATTACAATGAAAAATAAAATTTATACATTATGATATTAAAATATGAAACATCATTAAGAAAACTACAAGAAGAATAAAACCAAAAGTAAATTATAGGACCATGAATATGGAATCCTTATCCTCATAGTTTAATTTTAAGATCATAACTAAATTTATTACTATGGAAAGAAGAAAATATATATTAAATAAAATAGATATTATGAGAATAAGTTAAATGAATGGGTTGAATGATTCCAGAGATGTATGTAAGGCTATATATAGTAATGTAATGTGGTTTTCAGACATACGGTAAATGGACATATGGTTGTTCTATATATTGGCATCCAATTGGTATATTGAAGTTGTGTATTATTATTTAAAAACTAAAAATAATATAATTATTAAATAATAAATAATTTTGGAATGAAATAAAATGATATTATTTAATGGAAATATTTTATTACTTTTATTCATTGTATATTATTATTAATTTTAATAATAATAACAATATTATTAGAAATACAAATGAGATTTTTTTTAAATTAAATGAAATATTATTATACCAATATATTCATAAAATTAAATTTTAGAAGATAGATAAAAACTTTTCATAAGATGCGATTAAAATCACTCAGTGTTAAAATAAGATATTTTTAATGGTTTTCTAAGTGTTTTGAATTTTTTTCATAACAAATTAAATTTATCAATTATAAGGGTGATTATTAAAAAATATTTCAATGAATAAAAAAATATATAATCACTCATTTAATTGTAAATTTATATTAAATTGGATTAAGAAAACTTGGAGTTTATAAAGTAATATAAATATAAAAACTATTTTTTTGATATATTTTATATTTTCATTTGAAAATTAAATTTAAAATATTTAGATATTGAATTATGTTAAATGAATTCAAAATTACTAATAATCATATCAAAATTATATATCACGTTCAATTTCATTTTTAGAAATAAAACTAATTCACTAATGTAAAAAATGAGCTACCACTGTAAATGTAAAATGATGTAAAAAGGGTTAAGATGAGTTATAAAAACATAATGTGTCATTAAAAATTATCTATAATTTTTTTGATAGAGGATTAATGAATAATATCCATTATATTCTCACTTTTCATAAAATTTACTTTTAAAATGACAACCATATACATTAAAGAATTAATATCTGTGAAAATGACACTCAAAACCCACCAATAAAAGGAGCCCTCACATTACCCTTCCAAGACACTATTTTATTTTGAATATTTATTTAACCCATTATAATTTTACCACCCATAAATATTTATTTTATCTTTTTTTGTAACTATTCTTATTAATGAATCCAAAATCCTTCATTCTGAAGGAAATCATTTTGATAAGGGGATATTTTATCAAAGTACCTCATTCTTCACAATATTTTTCAATTACCTTATCGTATAAAATATTTATAAATATAATTATAAAGTATTATTATGCTATAATAACATAATTATTCTTATCATTAAATGATATTACAATTATAAAACTATTCTCTTACTCATTAGTTAATATACCATGTTCTTTTTTAGGACAGTTCAACCACCCATATGAATGATGCTATAATATATTCAACATTTAAAACATGAATTAGTATCAATAATTTAGTACTATAAATATATGGTATTAATTATTAATTTATCTTATTAATATTTTTCTTTTTTATGTGACCAAAAAATTAATTATCATTATAAAGTTACATATGGTTATCTGTAATTTACCAAAAAAATTCCCATTATAGAATCGATTCTCAAAAACTGTACCCATAAATTTAATTAAATGAAAATGGGACTATGTAAATAATTAAATAATAATAATTTATCTAAGATAAATAATATAATAGTTTTTTACTTGGTATCAAAGAATGAGGGTCAGCACGAGCATTGATAAACCTGTACGGAATAATCCAAATTTCTAGCATTTGATGATGGAAATAAAAAATATGTAACTACTATATGGGTAATGAATAATTATAAGTTAAGAGTATAAAATTTAATATATATAAATAATTATCTGAAATAACTAACTGATATTTTTATGTTTATCATTTTGGAGGTTAAATCATGTCTATTGAATTCAGGAGTAAAGGTAAGGTTTTCCCATCTCAATTTTCCTTTCATTGCGATAATTTCTATATTCACATACTATATTACTTTTTATGATTTATAAAATTCACCATGGATATATTTGATCATAAATTTCATGAAATTTATAGGATTTACAGATCCATATCTAGTTTTCTCTTTCAAGGTTCTTTTAATTCAAAAGTTTCCAAAGCCGTGTGAGTTTCTTTTTAGATCTCATTTTCAAATTAAGATTTTAATTTTATGAAGTCATATTTGTCGTAATTGTTTTTTATTTATATCCTAAAAGACTTCTATTTTTTCTATATTTGTTATTTCTATGTTTTATATAACTAATTAACATTTCACCTCCATTTGGTTTATAACTAAACTGAAAGGTTTCCTGTAATTGGAACTAAACTTATCTTATCTTTTCAGTCGAGAATCATTCTCCTCTATATCCATATTAATTATATTATTTTGGGGATGAAATTTTATATATATATATATATTTGAGTTATTATGGTCATTTTATATGAAATTTTACTTTCTATATAATATTTTTAATGCAATATTTTCCAATATTTTCCACTTGGTTCATTTTCTGTTGACTTTTATTTCTTTATAAAAGTGTGAAAAGATTATTCTTTTTAATTTTTTTCATTTGGAATAAAATTCAAATCCTATAATTTAGGTTTATTTGAGAAGATGACTCTCTATATAGTCATGTATTTATAATGTAATTTATATTACCATTTTTTATAAATGATTTTATTTTCAAATAAATGTATCAAAATTAAAGGATATTTCATCTTATTTTTTAAGGAAATGCTATAAATATCTTTTAAAAGTTGTTTAATCAATGTAAAAATACTTTGTTGTTTCTTGTGATTCACTAGGAATATGATCTAATGACAACATGAACTCTGTTTCTTTAGATAACTTATGATAATTTCTTAAGTAAGTTCTAATGAAAAATGTTTCATTAACATGAGTTAATTATTTTATAATATAATTTTGAATATTTCTGCATTCATGTGTTCCTCATATGTATTAGTTATCATTATGTGAATGGTGGGACCGTTATATCTATCCAATGAATTATGTAATGTTTTACATCTCATGATATAATGATGTTTTGAATAGAAATGATCACAGTTTGTTTTCTAATATTTTTTTGCATGGATATGATTGCATGTAGCTTTATTAACAAGTTTATGCATAAGAATGATTATAGGTGTATTTGTTCACAAGTTTGTGTGTTGAAATTATTATGTGTATATTTTTCACAAGTTTTAATGTGAATATTATTGAATTAGTTTATGTTAAAAAATGTTATGATTTTGTATTCTTAAGAATATTAAACTTTTCTATGTTATTCCACAAGACTATATCATGTTCCATTTACTATGATTATTGTCTCATGTATCTAAATTACTAAAACATGGTATATTTATGAAATTTTGAGGCTATATATTCTTATATAATTCATTATAAACAATTATTATGATTCAATGTTCTTCTTAATCATATATTTTCTCATGTTATTCTAATTTATCCAATGCTTATGATCTAACCATTTATGAATCATTGATATATTATTTTTTCTTTAATAATAATTTTGGATCACTTATTCTTACTTTCCATTCCCAGGTAATGAAATAGTTTATTAAGTATGATTTTTCTATAAGGATATCATGTGAAAAAGATTTTTGTTGAATATTTTGAATCAATATTACAAAATAAGGAATTTATGAAGATAATATTTAAAGACACTAAATATATATGTTTTAGTGTTTTATATCTATTTGTGAGATGTAATTTTTGAGTTATGGAAATGATGTAAAATATATACTTTTATATTTGAAAAATAAAATAACAACCTTGAAGAACTAATATGCTTAATAAACTAAGTGAAAATTCACTCTAGTCTCGTACTTGTGCTTCACATCACCCTAGTACCACACTAGGGTTCCACTTTACCATAGTATTATATTACAGAATAATTTTACCAATCCTCATACTTGGGTTCCAATTTTCTTAGGCCTATTAACTAGCCCCAAATTCTCTCTTGACTTTCTAATTGGGTACCACATCACCCATTCCTCTTATCTAGGTGTCACATCACATAGAGAACCTATCTGGGTTCCAGTTACCACTAGACATACTACCAAAGAGATACTTTTTCAATGCCTCCATCTTATAACCACTTATCCCAGGTCACCTACATAGACACCATATCACCTATCCTTACTTCCTAGGGACCACTTCACCCATGCATCCTTCCCAATATGCACTTCAACCAAGTCACTTACTTGGGAACCACATCACCCAAGTCACCTACCTAGGAACCACTTAACCCAGGTCATCTACATGGGTGTGCATACATACCATGTTAGTTAATACCATGTGACCTCTATTTCTACACCCCTAATCAGGATTACTGGTAGGCTATGATTCCAAGCCTTCTTCCTAATCCCTCAACTTTCATCATGGACCACCATTAAAAATTACAAGTCAAACGATGAACTGTTTGGTCTAGTCAATATAGGATTTGGGTTTCAATACAAGTAATTACAACCTTAATCATAGGAATACAATGAGTCAAGATACTCTTCTTGGTTTCCTTATATTCCTTGAGTCTAGATACTCCTCTAGGTTACCAAAGAATACCATAATTCGAGTTACTCATATTAGTTTACTTGTATTCATTGAGTCAATTTGATTATATTGGTCACCTTATATTCCTTTATTTTATATAATTTTACTATTTTCCTTATATACCTTGAGTTGAGATCCTTCTCTTGGTAACCAAAAATGCCTACACTAGATTCATTTTTTAGGTAAAACTAGAAAGGGACACCTTAGAATAATCCCCACACTATCCCATCACTATGAATCTTTAACTAAGTATTTATAGTTGTTTATTTTTTAATTTTGTAACCCATAGTACTTACCACATGATATTAATCTGTATAGACAAGAACTATCACTAGCCTTAAACTGTGTAACTCATACTACATGGTTTTTGATTCCTATTCCAATAGGATGCATAATACACCACCTTAAAGTTCAATCCTAATATCCTAGCACCATTACCACCAAATACCCCCTTTTATAGAAAATATCTCCAAAATATTACCATCCTTATTATGTGATAATAATAAGAAATAGATGGCCTTATGTGACATGCATATGAATTTCTTTATGACTAGAATATGAGGGTCATAATTCTTTACCCAATGAAAATAATATTAACCACCACTCCTTTTATTAAATGAAAATAATAAGATTCACTCATGGCCTGGCCTAAAGGATATAAAAAAACTCTTAATCAGTGTAGGACCCAAAAAAACCATCTATAGTCAATTACAGATAGATAATATGAACACTAAAGAAACACTTTTTCCTGAGTACCACACAAACTAATTTTAGGTACCTTTCACCAAGATTTCCACTCCATATGAATTTAAAATTTATGGTAGTTTTCACAGATGCATGGACTTAAAAACCACTACTACGATCCTTATAACATGAACATAAATGGTATTATGTGTCTCATTATGTGGGACTAAACTACAAGGGTTTGGATTCCCTTCAAAAACATTTTTAGGAAAACCTTCTCAAGGGCCTGATTGAAAATCCAAAATACATATTTCCTCCTTTCATAGGATCCAATACCACCCTATATTTTTATAAACATGATAGTTCATTCATATAATCCTATAAAACATCGAGTGACAAAATAGTTTGATCAAATGTAAGAATTTAGAATCCCTATGTTCAGTGTTCTTATAAATAAAGGTTTTCATTCAATCAATTTCTTAGGGGAAACCAATATTCTTACTAGGAATGTTTCATAAAAATTTATTAAATCTATGAGAGAATCTTGGATCATGAATAAATACCCCTAATGGATAAGACCACCTCACATACTCTCAATCGATGTAAAACCCAAAAAGTTTTTGGTATGTTTTTTTGCCTACTAGCCATTAAAAAATAGGTCCACACTAAGTCAAAACATTTGGGACAAATGCATGTTGGAAACAGAAAGGGTTAGACTGTCTTGAATCCTTAATTATGAATAAATATAATTGACCATGAATTATTATTAGTAACACTAAACTATTGGGTTTATTTTTATTATTCATAATTAAAAGTGTACGAATGATGAACCTACCATAAGAGATTAGTATCTATGAACAACCTCAGAAAAATTGAATAAAACTGAGGGGTTTTGTAAATTTCCATCAAATAGAATCTTGATTATATAATAATTTCATTGTTATATCAGCCTCATATTTGATAAACCAATGTAAAATAGAACATACTTAGTTCTTATAGTGCTATATGATGAATGTAATGGTGTAAGGGTACCCAAAATAGGGGATAATTCTGACCTTGGAAAAAACTGTTACTAATTTGGAGGGTTTGAATCCACAAAGGCCAATACAATGTATACAAAATATTAATTGGTAGGTGGATATTATCCCAACTTCATAACACTTTGATATTATATCCTTAGTAAAAATCAATACTCACTATACTTATCTTAGGGAGTTGATAAAGGATGAACCCCATGTATAAGACACCACTTAGGAGTTTTCTATGAGGGATCAAATTTATCATAGTCATCATCATCAATGTGTGAACCAAATTCTATAAAATTTCATAGAGGAATCTATGAAAACCCCCGTCATAGAGATTGAGTAATCTATAAAGATATCCCTTAAGGAGAATCCAACCATTGAAACTAAAAATAAGGTATATATCCCAAATATGTACAACATTCATAAGGCCCATAAATGTATCTGGATAGTGTCTGGGGGAAAATTCTAGATCAAAAGAAGAAATAAACATTAAATTTCATCAAAGATAAACTTGGAGATGGATTTGAGAAACCCCACACAAATATGGAAGAGAATTAATACACATGGAGGTCCTCATAGTAAAATCCTACCATATTTGGAACTCAATAAAATATTATCCTAGAAAACAAGGAGGGCTATAGATACAACTCAATATCCTAGGGTAAACTGATCACAAAATAATGGGGA
This sequence comes from Viscum album, assembly GCA_963277665.1. Lineage (NCBI taxonomy): Eukaryota > Viridiplantae > Streptophyta > Magnoliopsida > Santalales > Viscaceae > Viscum > Viscum album. Next base: position 1,649,870,976 of record OY728131.1, on the reverse strand, counting down.
ATTTTTACCCATAGATTCATCTACTATATCATCAATTGGACCAGAACATACCTAGATTAGGGATATACATTATGTAATGAATTATGTGTTTCCAGTAATGGGATCCACATTAGTAAATGTCATCATTTATGACCTGATTTATACTACATACTATCATACTATATGTAAAATATAAAATAGGAGGTATATATAGAGACTTCCACTTTTTGGGGAAATTAAAATGAAATGTGAATAGGGGTGGCCACTTCAAAAACCACCCACCACCCAAATATTGTGAGACAATCTTAGCAGAAGAACAAATTCATCAGGTCAAGGCTAGAATATAGGTGCTTGAGTAGATCAATGTTCCATTTCTTTGGGGAAACATACCCATTGTGTATGATTTTTAGGGTGGAGATATCGTACATACTTCCTCTAATCATCCTTAATATGAAAAGATTTATCAATCTATAAATCTAGAATCAAGACACTATGTTAATTTTAGATCTAATCAATTAATCAATTTGATTATAACACCAATATATTATCCATAGTTACCACTTCAAGAGAAATATCAACCTATAGTTTGTAAAAGTCACTTCAGGTCAACTCAAGTGGTTGTATCCCATGGATTATTAGATTATCTTACTACTTAGAGGTATTTTTATTAAGGCCAATGTGACTAGTATAAGTGGAGAGGATGTCGTATCCTGAGTGGGTGGATTTGATTCTTACTCATACCAAGATAGTCCTCTTTATTTAGTCTAGGGGTGATGCCCTCAATATCATATTTATAAATAACTCCAATATATTCTCCTAAATTGATCAAGATTAAAGAAACTGCCACCTTGATCTCAAATTCCACCATATTCCCATGATAATTTTGAATAAAAGGGAATAAATTTTATCATTAATCTCTCAATGATAGATAGATAAAGGTATATTCCTTCCAACTTTTGTATGTTTTTGGGTATTTTAATTACTCCTTAGAGAACAATTTGTTTCATCTCCAAAGTATTAGTATACTAAAAGATGAAAATTTAAGACACAATTCAAATAAATACCCATACCATTAATTCTTAGTGCTTATAACATAGAGGTTTTTCATCTTTAAGGTTTATCTTTAGAATTAGATAAATGAGATGATAATGGAGCCTATAGAATTTAAATCTCTACATTATCCACTTGAGTTCTTTGAGTAGAATAGTCAATGTGTATGAGATAATCAGGGTCTCCTGTCTCTCACAGATATGAAGTATAAGGACTATTCATTTAGGATTGATTTTTTTTATATATTTCACCTTTTCATTGGAGAATAGAATTTTTTAGATTTTTAATATCAAGATACCTGAGGAGGAAATTGTGAAATATCCTCTGAATTATTTTCTGTACTATAATATTTTGGGACATACAATCAAATGGGGATTAATTTTTGAGGATTAGATCTAGAATAAGTGATATGAAGGCCCAAATATTTAGAAACTCTTGAGATTTATATAATATATATGAGAGTTATTCTTACTCTAATAGATAAATAACATGCCTTATGATCTATATAAAATGTAAAAGTATTTTTTGTATGAATCTAATAAATATAGAAAAAAATATTATCATCTAAAATTAAATTTCATTACAAAAGTCCTTACTATATTACTCTAATATTGAAAAAAGTGATTGCAACATGACTTTAAATTTCAAAGAACAATTACATATTGTATGAATCAAAACAACACAAGAAAATTCTTTGTTAGATGATGTTAAAATATATGTCCTAAGTCATTGTTGCATGAATCTAAACTACACTGTATAATGTCTTTTTCATAGGACCTTAAACTTCATGGATTTTCATATATTTCAGATGGACCAATACTTAATTAAATGAGGTCCTTACCACTTGACACTAAACTATCAAGGGAAATGTAAATCTTATGTAACATTAAATTTATTTAAGTGGTTATCCATATTTGAACTTATAATATATTAATAATAGGAATATCCTGTTTACATAATAAATAACCAAGATACCCCCATTCCAACTTAAGACCTCACTCCTTTTATTTTGAGGTTTTATTTACCCACTTAGTACATCATGGTATATTATATATATATATATATATCATTTCTAGAACATAATGGTATAAAAATATATTACACCATTTTTTTATATCCCCTCTTCAACCTAAAAAATATTATATCAATGATTTTTGAATAACTATGAACCAATTCCTTAAGTTGTTAAACTAATGGAATCCCACAACCATGATTTGAGATTCTCATCTTAGCATCCTAAAAATCATGAGTGTATCCTATTGGTTTCATCTTTCATATAAATTTTTAATTAGTGTATTCCATACTAAATAGTAGTTCTTTAATTGGTAATGAAATTATTTTTAAAATTTCATCCTACCAACCAAAGGATTTTTTTCATCCTAAGTTAAAGATTATCCTACCCCATACATTATTTTTCTATGGAATGTTGGTGGGTTTTTATTACTATTAGTCTACCTATTCCCACATGTAATAATTATATTATATACACTTAATAACTCTTAAGGAATTATTTACCTCATCTACTTTATTCATGTTTAATAGGATCTAAAATATATCTAAATTCTATTCCCTTCTACATTATATACACTACTTATTATCCTCTTAGTCAAATGAGCATAAAATATATTACACTTTGTTAAAAAAATTATGAAATGAGATTGAAAGAATAATATGTTTATTCATTAAAAATATGATCATCTTAGAGATCATACTAGTCACTAGACCTTAATATGAAAGTCATAGTGGTCTTAGTCGTATGACCTTAAAATTCATGGCATGATGGTCTAATTCATATAACCTTAAACAAAAATAATCTTGGTACATACAACTTTTTTATAAACTACATGGTACATAGTTCATCCCACTTGAATTTAAAAAATTTAGAGTGAACCACACCATATATCATTAAACTATTTTGGTGCTCTATTTCATAAAAAATAAAATTGTAAAATTCACCTTATATAAGAGAGTGATATAAGAAAGGGTTATATTTTTAAGGAAATTAAAATGGATATGAAAATATCTACCTAGCATAATTTCATGTTTCACCTAACATAGGACAAAAATTACATCTTAACAAACCTATATATAGACTGGTTCCTAATATCATTATATATATAGTAATTCCTGGATCTCTTATTTAGGGCCAAACTGTTAATTTAATTTCTATTCCTTAATTTTACCTAGTCATGATACCTTTAGTTGATCATGATGGGTATTCACATAGTCATTAATTATGATGGATCCCTTTCAGTTTATATTGGTGATGATACCTCATTAACATCTATTTTCCACTTTTTAAACAATAGGTTAATCATATATTTAATTATTATATCTTCTATATATGATCCATATATGATTGAATATAAAATTTTAAGTACCACAAGTATCATAATTATTTTTATGATAGTATATATAGTGATTCCAAAAATTACTATCTTAGGTTAAGCTAAAAATATCACAATATATAAATATAGTTCCCAAGATGTTAATCATTCACATTGGGTCAACCAAAATAGCACAAAATAAAATATAAGGCACTCTATTTTCATATATGTATAAGCTATATCTTTGAAAAGATTAACCCAAATTTTATATGGATTGATTCCCAAAACCACAAGATATGTAATGATGAATGGAATATTCATCCAAATACAAACTTTAGATTAAATTTACATTCTAGATATTACTAGATAATGAGTTATTCACCATATCATGCTGGGTCTTCCCATGGTCATGCATTAGGAAAAAACTGTGTTAGTTTATCTTGGTGTTGATTCCTCATTGACATTGGGTTTTCACCCTTCTATTGCAAGGTTAATTATCTATTTTATTATAATTTATCATATTAATCAACTAAATTTATATGGATACTCTCCTATATATGATCTATAGCTATATAGAGGCTACTTAGAACAATGTATAGATTGTTCATATTCTCACAAGATACATAGTGATGCCTGGATTTCCTATCTTATCCTCAAAAAAAATTTTGTCCTAGAATCATGAACATAAACTATGCACACCAATTATTGAGGCTTTATATAATTTTAATAGGAACTCCATTCATGTTGGGTTTTTATTTCACTTTTTTCAATACATATTTTTTTTAACATTTTGTAAAATTTGTAAGAACTTAAACCTAATAAAAACTTGGGAAATGATGTTCAACCATAAACTATGATCCCACTAGTCCATTATAAAAATAAATACATTTCTAAACAAAATAGAAATAATAATCACTAGTTTTCAAACCTATAAAGGGAATCCTAGAAAAATTTCATGTTTCTACTCATGTGACCAAAACCTCACATAGCCTATGAAAAATTGATTATTCAAAATAAAGGAGAAGAAACACAATGATTTTATAGTTAAAATACCATAAAGGTATGCCTGATAAAAAATAATTTCTTTAATCACTATGAAATACAATTTCATAGATTAAACAATATATAGAGTGCTTGATGAAATAAAAATAATGCTTTTAGGGAACAATACATAGACATTGAAATAAATCATGTTATTATCATTATAACAACCAGTCTAAGAAATTTTTTGAGAAAATATTTTTTACTTTATTCATGTGATCTTACATGGGACCATTTTAATTAATGAAAAGACCAATTATTCACATTGAGAAGTCCCTTCCTTTTAAATGATTGTTTACTTAAGAAATTTCATGTTATATCCCTTCACGTTGAGAATTTTTTCTATACATTATGATGTAACCTTTAGGGTGATCAAATCCCTATTGAATATCCTTTTCTCCCAGAAAATACTTCAAACCTTTGATGTTTGAATCATAATTTAACCAAAATTTTATAGTTGAAATTACCCTCTTAGCATCACAAAAACATTGAGAATCTCCTATTTGTTTATGCTTTCATAGTAATTGGTAACATAGAGATTGACTGATCTTAATAGGATCCCATTTAATGGCGATTAAAACTATTTCATTTGAACCTCTAAGTAACAAAAAGGGAATGTTTTTGGTCACAGTGGAATGTTACCCCTTAAACCTATTCACAATTACCTAATGCATTTTTGAGAATATCTATATTACCAATGATTAACTTATTCCCTATTGTCTCTATTTTAAATTAAATCAGATATTATTTATTTATGATTAACCATTTCCATAGCTCAACTATTAATGTGAATTAATGTACCCCCTAAATTTAAAATTTGTGCAATGTAACAACTTTAAAAGATAGATAATGACGTCATATTCATATACCCTTTTATATATAGGTATTAATTTTCTATGAAGAAAAAATTCTTCGAGTTGAGAAACTCCTCTTGCAATTACCAAATCCTTATGTTGATATCATCTTCTTGAAAATTACCATCAAGTTTGATGTCCATCATTGGGTTCATGATTCATGATAGGTTAATTTTTTTTATACCTATATATATCACCCCTATTTTTGTTAAATCTATAGTATATTAGTCATTAGACACTATTGGATGAATCTATATTACCTTAAACTATATCCTTAAATGGACCTTATCACATGAATTTAAACTGCATGAATCAATGGTTAATCCAATAATACCTTAATTTTTTTAGAGTGGTTGTTATATATAACTCGATTAATTTACATAAGAGCTAAATCTATATTAGATCTCATACTATATAGGTTTACTAGTTCCCATTGGGTCTTATCCAATATTTCCACACTAAGATAAAAACCTTTTTATATTTCTTTAATGAGCCTTATTGAAACAAATAATATCTTCCAAGAACTATGTGTGGATTGATTCCTATTATTATATGATACATTGTGATTCTTGGATCCCTTATCCTGGTTCCAAGAAAAAATTTAACTTCAATCCAATCTATTCTATTATATTTTCTCCTTATTCGTGTTTTATTTTCTATATACATTGGGACACTATATATAAAAACCTAAATATCCAATCTTGGGTTTAACAAAGAGAATATTTTAATTCAAATCCCAAAATAGAATGAAAATGAATCCATATAGGGCTATATGTATACTTGTTCCTATCCTTATAGGATACATAGTGATTTCCATATCTCTTATCTATGATCCATATAAAATTTTTATTTTCAGTCTATAACTCATACAATATTACTATTAGACCTACTAATTCTATCTTTATATTCATATTTTATCCTTATAATAGGATATAAAAATACACGAGTTTATTATTCCTTTTGGATATTCCAAAATCCTTGAGTCGATTATCCCTCTTGGTGAAACTAAAATCCACTAGTTGATTATTATTCTTGGTAATATAGAATCCCCGAGTCAAGATTATCCTCCTAGTGCTAAAAAAACCTTGACAACTGATTCTCCTCAAAGTAGTAAAAAATCCTTATGTTTTAAGTATCCACTTTTTTAACAAGATTTCATTGGTGAGTTATCTCCAAAATCCTACCATACACTGAAGTATAGAGAAAATTTCCCTATATTACCTTATAATTAGATTCTTTTAATTTTGAAAAAAATCCAATTCTTATAGCGGGAATTTTTTCATCACTAAAAAATGTGTCCCACAAGTAACATATGGGCAGGGAAGTATCATTGTACATAGAGAAGATTAAAATAGGATACCCATGAAACTCATGATTTCTCACATATCGAGAGGTAGATACACTTTAAAAATGTCACCAAATCCAGTGAAATGGTAGTGAGAACCTCCCACTTGGAGTAGGCCATGGATTTCTTATGTTACTACAAAAATGGTTTTTCAAAACATAAAACCCATTTTGAGGGGTTTATATACATTTTTTATCAATATAATGAACTTAATATGAGGGTACCTACTATCAAGGGGTTTCAATCTTTTTAAATGTTTTTATTTGACTTCTTGTACCGTGTATATGATTTTAGCATTCAAAAGCTATGGCTGTTTGAAGTTGTAAATAGTTATTTTCCCAAATCCCAATTTCATGACCAAGTGAACCCTATGCATTGACACCTTGATTCATGCATAAATTCATCTATCCTTCCTACTAATGTGAACATCATTTCATTAAACTCTTAAAAATAACCATAGACACCCACACCACATCATGTGCTTAACATCTCACACAACTCCATGTATACAACTTTCTTGAGCTCTATACCTTACACACTCAACCACATGTGAAACTACTTGTAATCAACTACTTGTGTTCCCTACCTCTGTCCCTACATCATGTGATGAGGTTGGGGATTTACTATAAAAGGACACCCAGACACCCATTATTAATATAGAGGTCTAATAAAGAGCACCTGAGTGAATTGATCTATTTTATAAATTCCCAAGTCTTCCTTGGATTATAAATAGATATTTTAAAATCTAAATTTATGGAGGGAGGGAAATTATCATGGCCATACAATTTGGAATGGAGTCCTTACTTTGGAGTCAAGAACCTTGAGCATTAGCCACATGGGTGTCAAAGAAAATATACACTCAATAACCTAAGCGCCAAGTCTCCCTAGACATAAAATATTGAGCCACTTTCCCCTAGTCTCATATTAGGGAATTATTCACATATGAATCATTCCTAGACCCCAATACATATATTTCTTCTACTTAATAACTACTTATCTATGTCATATTAAATGGGAGCTAGTTCACCCAATCCAACTACATGGGACCCACTTATCCATGGACATCCTCACTAGGTACCACTTCCCCCAATCCTCTTATATGGTTTCCACTTCACCCAGGTCACCGATTCAGGTAATGCATTGACCTAACTACCATCTTGAGTGACACTTTTCCTAAGATACGTACCTAGGTTCCATTTTACCTAGGCCTCCTACCTAGGTGAAACTTTTCTCAGGTTAGTTACATGGTATCCACAATTCCTAGGTTATTTACCTAGGCATCCAATCCTACCATGATGGCCCATACCGTGAAGGATCCTCTACCACTCCTCTAATATAAATCACTGATGGGATGTGGTCTTGGGAATTTATCTCAATACCTCATCTTTTATCATTGGCACCCATGAAAAATCAAGTGTATTACCATGCAATTTTTAGTCCATGTCATAAAGGATTTAAGTTGTGCCACCAACAACTGCAACCTTGGCAAAAATAATTGATATAATACTCTTGTTTTACTTATATTTCTTGAGTCAAGATGCTTATCCTTATTACCAAATAATACATCAAGTTGAGATACTCCACTTGGTATCCTTGTATTCATTGAGTTGAGATAATTCTCATGGTTAACCTATATTCCCTAAGTTGTAAAAATACTCTTGGTTTCCTCATATACATTGATTCAAGATTCTAGTCTTGGTTACCATAAATAACCTAAACTAATTCATTTGTTATATTAAACTAGAATGGGCGTTGTTGTTATATGTCCCATAGTAAACCATTGCTAGGTACATTTTATTGAGTAGTACTAGCTATATAAATTTAAACTAGATAAAAAAATTCCATTATAAAAGATTTAAATTACATGGATCAGTCCAATCATATGACCTTAAACTATATAACTCAAACCACATGGGTTTTGACTCATATTACACTAATATACCAAATATTCTTCCTTGATGTTAAATACCAACATCACAACATCATTATCATCACACATTACCCTTGATAGGTGGAAACTCCTAAATTTGACAAGATTTATTTTTTGAAAAGCATAATAAACCATCATCCTTATGTGATAATTACAATATTTCATATGTTATAAGAAAATAATGAACAATCATTCCTCATGTAATGAACATAAGATGACCCATTTATCCTTTCCTTATTTGATGAACATAAGTTTCCCTCAAGGATTGACATGAGGGAAATAAAATATCCTCCTAGAAGAAGTAATCCCTAAATAAACCCTGCCCTATATAGTTTCCAATAGAAAAGTAAAACTAAAAATGGAATATTATACATAAGTACCACACAAATCAATTATGGATACCTTTCACCTAGAAGACCACTTTAGATGAATTTAATCTTTATTGAAGAAACTATGGATGGGTAAACTAGAAATGAACCACTATGATCCTTGTCACATGCCCTTAAATAGTATGTTGTGACTCATTAAGTGACACTAAACTATGTGGGTTCTAATTCCCTTTATAGGGATATATAAGAATCCATTCTAATGGTATCAATCCATACCCTACAACACCTCCTAACACCTTTCATATGATCTCGATGCCTCCATTGATGGTTATAAACTCTAGAGTTACTTCGAATATTTTTCCAAGATATATAGTGACCAAATATTTATATAAAATGAGAAAAAATATAATCCCCCATACAGTTCCCTCCTAAAATCAGTTTTCAGTCAAAATATTTCTTAAGGGAAACTAGTATTGTCAACGATAATGATTCAAAAACATATCTTAAATTTTTAAGAGGGACATAGAATATAACGACTGAATGTTTTATCTATTGAAATTCCCTTCTTATAATTATATCATATGTTATAAAAACATAAGATAAAAATATAAAAGTTTGATAAATGATGAAGGAATGAAATAAGAAAAATTTCTAGAAGTTAAGAAACCAATACCGATGAAATAGTAACTGGACCTTTGGAATAGTAATGTGACCCTTATGAATAGTAAACTTGAAAAATGAATAGTAACCTCACCAATGATATTATAAATAAAATTTATCCAAATTCTAAGTGACAATATGATATAATTATATCATAGTATAAGGAAATAAATATTTTAAAAATTATTTATTATTTATTTGTATTTTTATAAGTCATAAATATTTAATTACAATTTTATGACTAATTTAATAAATTAAAAGATTTTTTTTATACAATCTACTCATAAAATATTTTTTTAATTTATTTTTATTATAAGATAATTTTATGATACCTTAATAAAATTTTCAAAGTGGTAGAAAAGCTTTTTTAAATTTTAAATTTGTATTTTCCAAGTAAACAATGATTTTAATTAAAAATTATATTTATAATAGTTAGAAAATTATTTTCATAAAATGGAGTTGATTTTAATATTTTACACTTCAATAAATGGTCAGTTTGATTTTTTTATTTTTCTGAAATACTTGAAATTTTGGTGAATAGTAAAATACAGTAATTTTCGATATAAGTAAATAAATGAATTTTTGAGTCATTCTTGAGTCATAGATGATGTAAGTGAACTTTAGTTTGAATTAACATGAAAATATTACTGTATTTAGTCTCAATAATCTGTACTATTTCTTATCTTGAGAAAAATAATAAAATAATGAGTAAAATAATGAGAAAACACCCCTCTCCCGCACTATAAATACCACCCATCACAACCTCTTTTACTCACACCTATCAAGCCTTGAGCCTTGTTCTAATTCTGCTAAAATATCTTCCTAGCACCATACCCATACCCCTGAGATTTTGGTATTAACAAAATACCCAAACCTTCTCCCTATGTAGGTTCTCAAGAGGAAGGAATCAAGAGGTAAACCCCTCCTCCATTATCTTTTAATTTATTTTTATAGTTCCCTTATTTTCTTTTCCCTCCTCACCTACAATAATCCAAAGGGTATGATAAATATAGTAACCTAAATATACTGAAATTATATTATGATAATGTAATAATTATTCATCATTTTTCTTTCCCCCTCATTTTATACTAATAATGAAAACACCGTCCGAGATGTGTCAAATTATCTCATTCAAGGACGACGAGTTTTCAATTTCTATTACCATCTTCAGGGATGGTCATGAAACCATTTTAAGGTTTAAATAAATCATAATTTATTTATTATATCTTATTTAATGTTATGTAATCACTATACACATGTGATGAAAAATTATAAAACAAAACAAGTTTATTATGCATGAAACCACTCAAAATAATCCAAGCGTTTATCATTAAAGATTTATCTAATGATTTGTCTTCACCCACAATAACAAAATTAATTATATGACTAATTAAAATTATGCATGATCATTAATAACTTTTAAATTCAATTATGGACTTCAATTTAATTTTTACATGAACTTCCATACTCTTATATAAGTTTACCTATCTTGAAAAATTAGAAAACAAGCACTCACAAATGATAAAATTGAGCATTATAACTCATCAAAAGGGAATAAAAGAAATAAATAGAATTATAATAAATAAAATAAATGTATAAAATTTAATATAAATATTAATTAATGAATATAATTTTATTATAATGGACATTTTGATTAAAGGAAGAACACCATCAGACTTAAGGTAAGGGATTCTACTCGAACATCCATTATTCCTTTGGGTTTCTATTCCTCTCTTTTTACCCAAATGAAATTCTATTTTATTTTTATGTAAATATTCTAAATAATATGTAAATGTTGAAAACTCATGTATCAATATCCTTTCATCCTTCTTCTTTAGGGATATACAAGTTTTAAGCGATTCCTTTCTCGATACTTCTTGATAAGAAAATCGTTTTAAGGGGACTTCCCAAAATCTTGCCCATTTTCAAGTGCACTCCATAACCTGTTTTTAAGATACCATTATTTTAATAAAACAAATAATTTTATTTTTAAAACCTTCTTGGTTCACTTATGGTTTTATATATAATACCATTCATTATTTCATTCTAAATGATCTTTGATATTTTCCTTAAACCACAATAAAATGTTTTAATTCTAATGTTTCTTAAATACTATTTTTACATGTTATTACTTCATTTTGAAATTACCTATAATGTTATATGATTATTATATTTTATTAATTCCCATTTATTATTTAATTTCATTCTTTCATGGAAAAAATTTATGTTACACCCATTTATTATGCTTTATGATATGATTAAGATACTCGCTTATTTATATGGGAAAACTTTTGGTTTATGTTTGATTCTGTACATAAGATTATTTATGTGGAACACATATTAATTAACATGTTATCATGTGTGTTCCAAGATAGTGATCAAATTTATTGGTTAATGTTTAGTCTCATGAAATTTTATGTGAGATGATCTTGTTGGTTAGCCTTGACTCGTGATCCATGTGCAACGGTCTTGGTGGTTATCCTTGAATCATGCTCTTTTATGTAAAATGAGCCTTGAATCATGATCCTCTATTTGAAACAAGCTTTGAATTGTGCTAAATTCATAATTTATACTACTTAAACATTACTATTAATCCATGATTATATGATCCCATGTTCTATATGTTATTATGATTCTTTACGTTTAATCATGTTACATGCCTTTTTATATCATTATGTTATGATTTCTAACCCATGTGATTCAATTTATTATTATATTTATTCCATTATTATAACTTTATCTCAGCCATTTATTCATGTTATACTTAGGTTATCCTATGTAACTGTATGAGAAAAATTCAAGTTAAGAGCTCTTTTTGAAGATTGAATAAATAAATGCTTTATTTAGTCCCATGTTTTTCCGTTTTATGTACCTAGTCTTCCAAGACAATAAACTTTACGTTCCATGGATTGTAATTTGATGTTTAATTATGATTAAAATCAGGTAATATTATTTGATAAAGGCTAGTGTCACTATATATATACTATGAATAAAGGAATCTTAAGGGATGTACCAACTTCCCAAACCCTCAACTACTGTGCAAACCAATGTGTCACTAGTATGTCCCATTGACCACATGACTTTAGAAAATAGGTTTGAACCAACTCAATACATGAGGGCATGGGTTTAATTGAAAAAAATGCACCCCAGGCCTTATGGAGGGATAGACAAGGCAATTCTGAATTTTGACCTTTGTTAGAATATTCCTCTTTGCTTCTTATAAATTTTAGATTCTTAGATTATTGATTTGTCATTCTAATTTTACCAAAGCATGGTAAAATCATGCTTAGGAAAAGATATAAATTTATTTTTGATGATATTAGATATATATGAGTCATTTTAATTTTATTATATATTTTTTTAATATTTATTTCTAAACTTCATGAGTTTTCCTATTTAATATTTTTTATTTGGGTAATATCAGTTATTAGAGAGTTGGGGTTTGGCTAAATCATGGTGAAACTATCAAAAATGATGGGGACTTTGTTTATGAGGGACTTGGGGGTGGAAATTAAGTTCCATCACACATCATTGGAATAATTTTTGTAACTTCTCAGCTATATGGTAAGGTTCTTACCAAATTTCAATTTTCTAAACTTTCTCTGTGGCCTTATTTTATTTTAGTTTATGATTTTTGATTGTTCAATGAACATATGAGGTAGGCATGGAAATGTAACTCTATTTATTTACCAAACCATATATGAATGCCTATTTTAATTATTTTTTTAATTATATAAAAAAAATATATAATATTTATGGTCAATTTTTGATAGTCCGTTGAAAGTTTAATTTTCTTTATTCTTGATATTGTGTATTTTTTTATTAAAAGAAATAAATTCTACCCTTGGATAAATATTTATGGCTAAATATTTATTAAAATTTCAATGATTATTCATAGTGAAATAAATGAAACCATTATTTATAAATGTTATGTTATGAATTATAAGGAATTATTGAAGTATTTTTATATTGATTACACTTGAATAAATAGTTTGTTTCTTTATCAAATTGTTTATTACACAGGTCACCATTTTTGATATTGTTTCCCCTTAGTTTCTTATATACTTCACATACATTAATTTTTTTAATTGATATATGTTGTATAATTGAATATAGGAGTTTTATATATAAATTGTTTTAGAATCATTGAATATATTTTATAATGGAAAACATCATGGGAATACCTTATGTTTTCTTTAAGGATTATAGGACAAGTACTTCTCTAAGGAATGATTCCTCTCTACAATATTTTTCCTAATATAGATTAGTATTCAACTCTATATAGCATATATTTATTTTTTATTCATAAATGAATAATTCTATTCTGGTCATAACCACTATTTTAGGATCTCGATCAAGCTAGTATACTGCTCAAAAATATATATTGATATTGTTTAGATATAGTGTGAGTATCATTAAATTTAATTGTTTTGTCCCATATGAATTGTCCCATGATGTTGTGATATGATCCATATTACTATACCGTTTTCCATTTAAGAAATCATCCATGTGATCATATTTTCATTATTTATAAGGATGTTCATAAATAAACTTACATATTTTATTATATTAAATAACTTTTATAAATTTGATAATCCCATTTTACATGTTTCTAGAAAAATGAAAATGGTATCTTCATAATTTTATTAAAAACTATCATGACATGGTTTTTTGAAATCTTGTACATAGTTCATGTGGTGGAATCCAACATGGAATGTTATATATCACAATACACACACACTTTCTGTGTATGTAGGCTTGGTATTTTTAATATAAGAAAAGGAAATACTATTATTTGGTATATTGGATGTTCATTAGCCTTTTTTTGATCATGGAGGTGGTGATGAGTTGTAACACCTTGAGATTTTAATGTGTATTTCCCTTTAAGTAAACGTTGCATGTTTTATAGCTTATAATACACATAACATAGAATTAAAAAACCCATGAAATGTTTTATTGAGATAAAATATTACAATGAAAGATAAATATCATTACATTATGATAATACAATATGAAACATCATTAAGAAAACTATAAGAGGAATAAAACCACAAGTTAATAAAATGACCACAAACATGAAATCCTTGTCCAAATGGTTTTCTTTTATTGTAAAATCTTTTTTTATATGTAAATAATGAAAAATATTTTAAATAAAATAGATATTATGACAATAAAATAAATTAATGGAATAAATGATTCTATAGATGTATGTAAGGCTATATATAGAAATACAATATGGCCATTAGACATATAGCCCTTGGACATATGGTTATTATACATACTAGTATCCAATTAGTATATTGAAGTTGTGTAACTATTAGTAAATAATTAAAATATCATAATTATAAAATAAATAATAATTTTTGAATTAAATAGAAAGATAATATTTAATTAACATATTTTATTATTTTTATTCATTATATTATTATTATTATTATATATAAAAATTACTTAATCTTTTTTGTAAAATTAAAATAAATATTCTAACACAAATGCATTCATAATATTTAACAGTTAAATGATGAATAATTAATTTTTAGAGGATGTTATTTAAATCATTTAATGTGAAAGGGGGATATTTTTGGAATAATTTTTTAAGTGTTTTGTATTTTTATCTTAAAAAATAATTGATAAATTTTAAATGTTGATTCTAATAAAATATAAATTTTTGAAACTGTGTTTCATAATTGTGCCCCTCTTCTAAGGGGGTGGGGGTGGGGGGGGGGGGGGGTACATGGTTTTTCTTAGGATAGTGCATGGTTTGATTAACCGTGCACCGACCATGTGAATCCCATATATTTGGGTTTGTACGGTTTGGGAGAACCATGAACTACCCGCTTTCCTTTCAGAATTATCAAAATTTCATCCAAACACGCCCAAGATAAAACCCAAAAAACATATACTCAAAACACGGTCAAATAATATCTGTAAACGATCATGAGGAATCTTTCTAAAAAGTTGAAATATTACAATATCCCCACCTTGTAATATCTCATACTTGAGCTATACATCCAAGTATCTTTAAGATTCCAAGGTAGAAAGATCGGGCTACTAAGCCCACATATCTGCTTCTCTCTCCCAAGTTTCCTCCTATACATTCCCATGCTTCCAAAATACATGAACTATCATTATAGTATTCCCCCATAAAACATTATCATTGCGATCCAACACAGGTCTCAAATGCTCCTCAAAGGAAACATCAATCTCTAGCTCAATATCTTCCACATTGATCACATGTGAATGGTCGGGGTGATACCACCGAATTTGCAACACATGAAAAACATCATGAATAGATCTATGACCCTATGAACTAACTAATTGGTATTCCACCAGAATGATTCTCTATGAAACCATAAATAGTCCAAAATATCTAGGAACCAACATTCCCTGTCTATATATCCTACGCTGACCCAATCTGGGTGATAACCAAAGGAATACATGATCACCCTATGTAAACTTTAGAGGTTGTTTAAATCTATCAGAATACAACTCTTATATAATCTAATCCATAGTCGTACACATACAAATAAACTGAACCTACTCCAAATTCTACGACATGAGACTCAGTCGCAGTATCTCAGACTCACCTACCTCTATCCACCAAAGAGGTGATCTATATAGCCTACCATAAAGAGACTCATATGGTGCTATCTATATAGTTTCATGATAACTATTGTAATAGGGGAACTCCAAAAAATATAGGATCATCTCCTAAGATCCACTTAAGTATATGACACATGCATGAAGAATATCCTAAAGCACATGTATAGTACATTTCGAATTCCCATATATATATGGGTTGAAATTCATACTCAATAAAACCTATTTAATTAGTTCCTACTTCAAGCCCTTATAGAAGCATGAAGTAAAATGTGAGTAATGGTCTGAAATAATACTTCATGGCACTCTATACAGATGGACTATCTCCCAAAAATACATGTCTTTAAATTTAACCACAAAGAAAGTCTCCAATATCAGTAAGAAACACTATACCTTTGTCAAATGATAAAAAATAACCCAAATAACATCATTCTTTTGATGTGTCCTAGGGAGCCCCCCCACAATGTACATTGTAACGTCATCCCACTTCCATTATGTAATGGAAAACAACTATAGTAAACCACAAGGTTTTTTATTCTCAACCTTCACCTATTGAAATGTATAGAATAGTATCATGAACCCTTCTTTATCCATTTTCATGACCGACCCCCCCCGAACAATCAAAGTAAGTCACGATATATTTTGGTCACACCTGGATGCACCACTTATTTCAAGGAAAGAAATTCATGCATCAGCTCCTCCTATATGATCGTAATCACAACAAAATTATTCCTAACATAGATGATCAAATCCTCATTTATGGTCAAATATGAAGGAGTCTCTAACAATTCAAGGATTTCCCTCAAGGTTAAACATTCAAGATACTCATAATTCATATCCCTGATCTACCTAAAATGTGTATACTACACTGAAAATGATACGAGGATCAACTTCTCATAGCTCTCCTGAATCACAACATGCATTTAAAATAATAAAGTCATCATCTTCCAATCAGATCTAGACTCTTGAACTTCTTGAGTATGATTTTTCATATATAAATCATCAACAAATCTATTTACCTTCTTGAGAATATATGATAGCTCAAAGTCAAATGACTACACATAGTTTACCCATAACCACTTATAGAGATTTTAATCTTGTAAGGAATATATATACTTTAATCCATTGCAAAAATTATAAATAGTAAACTTCTCACCCAACATATAATGCCACCAACATATCCAATCATAAACCACTGTAGCCAACTCAAGGTCATGCAAAGTGTAATTCTGTTCATGTGGTGAAATATTTTGAGACCTATATGCTACAACTCGATCTCCCTGTATCAACACTACTCCATTATTAATCCATTTATAATCGCAAAACATGGTATTCTCCTGACCTAGCTCAGGTACGATTAAAATTAGTGTCATTTTCAAGCATTTATTTAACTTATGGAAAGAATTATCACATTATTCTGACTATTAAAACATTAATCCCTTTTTGGTTAATCCCAAAAGAGGTGATTCTAAGAGATAAAAGTCCTTAATGAACCTCCAAAAATATCCCACCAGTCTTAGAAATCTACAGATATTGAAAAAATTCTTAGTATATTACCAGGATACATATTCCTTCACCTTATCTAGGTCCGCTGACAACCCTTCCTCTGAGATGATATAACACATGAAGTATACCTGATCAATCCTAAACTGACACATAGATATCTTGTTGTATAGCTATTTCTATTTCAATATACTCAGGATGATGTAAAGTTGTTGGGAATGATCATCATGAGTCTTTAATTACACAAATATTTCATCTACAAATAAAACAACAAAATGATCCAGGCATGGATGGATGATTCTATTTAGTTAGGCCATAACTAGTACTGGTGCATTAATTAACTCAAAAAACATTAAAATGAACTCATAAATTACATACCTACTTCTAACAGTAGTTCGAGGTATGTAAGAATATCTAAATATCCACTTATGATACCCCGATCTGAGATTAATTTTCAAGAAAACACCAGCTCCCCTCAACTAGTCAAATAGATCATCGATATGTGGAAGATGATATTGGTTCTCTACAGTTATCTGGTTCAACTTATGGTAATCAACACACAAGTATAGAGTCCCATCATCCTTCTTTGAGAACAAGACTGGAGAATCCCAAGGAGATGAACTTTGATGGATAATCCTGTTATCCATAAACTCTTCCAGTAGAGTCTTAATCCATTGTAGCCTTATTTGTGTCATTATGTATGGTAGAATAAAAACTATATCAGACCATAAAATGAGATCAATAGTAAATTTGACATCTATATTAGGTGTCAGCCCTGATAAATCTTCAATAAAGGCATCCTAAAACCTATACACTATGAGTGTAAATCTATTATATTTTCACTACCATCATCCAACAATATAATAGAAACCTGGGTGGTGAGATCCCCCAGTTGTTGATGAATTCACCATGTATAGCCCACCTAGATATACTATTATTCATGTTGAATATAGGTGTCCCTCTTAAGAGAAATAAAATCCAACGTCATGTGGTAACATTCTATGTGGGCTCGGTATGCTAATAACCAATCCATACCCAAAATTAGGTCAAATCCCACCATTTCAAGGATGTAAGGATCCCATACAAAACAATACTCCCCAACCTCGAGAGAACACCCCTTGCACAAATAGATGTCTCTCAAACGTACTCCCAAAGGTGTATCTCTCATCATCACCCCACTCACAAACTCCACCATTAGGCTCAAACTATTAAAAAGTTGTGAAAATATAAAAGAATAAGAGACACCTGTATCAAAAAAGGTACTAAAAAGTATAGAAGATATAATAATAATACATCTTATTATAAATGGTCCACCCTCGACATCCATTACTGTAGTATGAACTACATGTAAATATCTTACCCCTATTCCCTATGATACAATCTGAGTTTCCTAAGCTACACCAATATGTTGATTTGGGATCTCTTGCCCATAAGAATTACATCCACTTCCTTGAACACCATGACCAGTAGAACTATAATTACCAAAATGGTGCATTATATAATATACCCTTCTCATACTCTAGTTCTTCATAGCTACTATATCATTACCCATTTGTCATGGGTACCTGTAGAATCTCTATAGATGGCCATCTTTCTAGAGGCTCGACACTCTATCAGTTGTTGGGGTCACTATCTACTGAAGTGTCCCAAAAAACCACACTGGTGAAAAATAACTCGATCAAGGTAGTCTATAAATGACCCATATTTCTATCCACTCTTCTTCTCACTTCTAAATATAACATTCTTTTAATGATTCTTATGGCTATTGGAATCCCTACCACTAGACTGTCTAGCAGAAACCACCTATCCTCAACTAAAATCCTCCTTCCGGTTCCTCTTAGATATGAGACCTTGATTTACCACTTCATAAAAATTATTCAACCTAAGGATATTTACCTGGGACTGCATTTTATATTTAATACCACACTTAAGATAGTTTTCCACAGTATCCTCATCTCCTTCCAGCACTAAAACAAAGATCTACAAATCTATAATGTTTCCATCATTTTCTATCACAGACATATTCCCTTAATTCAATCTCATGAACTCAGCTTCTATCTCAGTCTAGATTATTTTAGGATAAATGTGCCTAAAAAATTCTCCTAAAA
Source organism: Viscum album (assembly GCA_963277665.1). Lineage (NCBI taxonomy): Eukaryota > Viridiplantae > Streptophyta > Magnoliopsida > Santalales > Viscaceae > Viscum > Viscum album. The sequence continues at coordinate 1,649,851,250 of OY728131.1, read as the reverse complement.
TTCATTCCACTCAATGTTCCCTGGCTATATATCCTGAGTTTTGATGTCCCACCATCGCTTTTCTTGACCACGTAACATGTAAGAAAACTATTTGACTCTCTTATCAGGTTGACTCTCTAAGTGGTGGAGTATAGTTTGTATAGACTCAATCCAAAACTCAAATACCTCATGTCCACCAACCCAGGTAAATGTCGGAGGGTGATTCAAATGAAACTCTTATGTTAGTTCAAACATGCTTTTCACAACCTACCCTATGTGTCTTTCCAAGAATTGCATAATCTATGACAAGTTCTGTCAAAACTGCTCTCCTAATTCCTCACCCAACACTATCAGTTCCATATCTTCCACTGTTGGAGGACCATTTCCAACCATAAACTCTATTCATCCTCTCAATAACCATCATTATGGAGGCATATCTCTAAAATGACAAAAACTCCTCTTAGGGAACATGATTCAAATTAACACATTTATGGGGATTCACATAAATCTGTAACCAAACATTCCATAACCCCCCTACACAGTCAAAACAGAGGTGCCATCACTTGACTTAACCATTCTACATCTTGGTCATGGTTAACAAAAAGGGTAAACACATTCTCATTTTCAAGTCTCATTAGGCTCCCATTTATTCACATCTAGCATCATTTTATAACATGTAATTTCACATTAGGAATATTTTTCATTTAAAAATCACACAATAAAGTAAATAACATTCAAATAAATAATCATTTCGAAGCATTATTTTTCCCATGTGTTTCTAAACTGAATATTGTCACATAATAATCATGAGTGACTAGAATGATGCATGACTACTAAACTCTCATACCTTATCGGACAATGAGTCAAACCTTAGAAAATATCAGAAACTAATAACCACATCACACAAAAATTGCATCACCCAATACTAAATAATATCCAACTATAATAGAAAATACCAGTAACTTCAATCCCACCATTGGTACTTGGGTTTTCCTCCGTACATGGGTTAGTTACTCCCATGAATGAGCTCATATCCAAGTATTGAATCTTCATATTATAACATCTACATTTACCAAATAATAATAAAAAATGAATGAAATGAAAAATGGGCTCTAATACCAATTTCTAACTTGTTGAACCAGGTGTGACCCACTAGTACCCTAAGCCGGTCTACTAAAAGAACTGAAGCATGCCACACCATACGCCAGAGGCTTATGAATTCAAGAGATGATCTAATAAAGATAATGAGTATTATATATAATATTTATTAGAGTAATACCATATAAAAAATAAATAAACAACAAAATGATGATATAACCAATAACCACAAAACCAACATCACATGATGACTAAAACAGGAAATACAATATCCAAAATTAAAAATGTATACATGTCATTCCAATTACATGTCAAGTGTCTATATAAACACCCAAAATATATAAATACATTGAATAATACAATGTGGGTCCTCAAATAGGTCCATTTCGCTCACCCATTCTCCATCCCATATCAGCCATCTAACATAGGGCCCTTTCCCTTAACATGTCCTGCAGCAATAAAGTCTATTCTTGTAATGATCATCCAACCAATGTAAGATGTGAGTAAAACTCAGCAAGACACCAACAATGTCAAAAATAATATCCATTCAAAGCAGTACATGTATTCATATTAAGAATATAGTAAAATAAATAATGTAAATAGTTTAAATTTATTCAATTACTCTTTATTTAACCACATAACTTATGGGTTCTAGAGGCAACCCAACTTGGAATACCTGCTTCATCCCATGCTAGAGTCTGAACCATATCACATATTCAATTTAATATTAATTATAACACAATTTATTTTATTATCCATTTCATATTAATTAATTACCACAACCAATTAGAACCATAGTCCAATGCTGAAATTTTGGGTCTAGATCACCATGCCTAGAAACCTGTGGGATTTTGAAGTAGCTGTCCATACCCCCACACTAATTTATCACTATGGTATTTGGACATAGAAAACCATTTCTTGCATACATAGCTATATATATCACTATGGGATTTTGATGTAGTAGACCATTTCCCAGAAACGTTTATCACATATATCACAATATCAAAATATCAAAGTAAATACAATATAACATTAATAAATTTAGTAGTTAATTAATCCAATTCGAAAATTGTATATTCCCATCATTCCATTAATTAATTCATTCATTAATTAATCATATCAATTCCATTAATTAGGCCCTTATATCTCTATTGGTTCCATTTTTTATGGTGGAATAGAAACTAGATCAACCCCTAAACATGAGATCAATAGTAAATTTCACATCTCTATCAGGTGGAATACCTGAGAGGTCTTCAAGAAATGCATCCTAAAACCTATAAACTATAGGTGGAAAGGTGTCATGTTTTTCACATTTATCCAGCAACAAACTAGAAGCTTGGGCAGTGATCTCCCCTAGCTGCTGATGAATTGGCTATGCACAACCCACTTGGATATCACATTCTCCACATTGAATATGGGTGTCACCCAAATGGGAAATAAAAGTTACCATCCTATGGTAACATTTTATGTGGCACTAGTATTCTACTAAACTATCCATACCCAAAATTATGTCAAATCCTAATATTTCAATGATATAAGGATCCCATAGAAAACAATACATCCTAACCCTAAGAGAGCACACCAAAAACAAATATATGTCTATAAATCATACTCCCAAAGGTGTATCTATCACTATCACCCAACTCACGAACTCCACCGTCAGGATCAAACAATTTAAAAGTTGAATAGATATAAAAGAATGAGTGGAAACAGTATCAAACAAGGATCTAAAAGTGTATAATATACATGAATTATACCTATTAATATCAATGGTCCAGTCTCACCATCCAAAAGTGTAAGATGAAATAAATGTAACTATTCTACCCCTCTTCCCTATGATGCATTAAAAATCATATAAGATTCACTACTCTATTAATATGGGTGCTCTTTCCCAAAATAACCATGTCAACTAAAATCGAATTCCAAGACAAGTATAACTATAACTATCAGACTCATACAATGTAGAATATACCCTTCCGGTACTCTTAGTTCTGCCTATTTTCTCCCTCATTACCCATCTATCATGGGTTCCGGTAGAACCTGTACATATGTCCCATCTTTCTGCAGTCTTATAACATTACTGGTTGTCTGATGAACTGTCTATGGATGTTTCCCGACCTACCAAACTGGTGAATGATCACTTAAGAAAGGTCCTATGTAACTAGACCCTTTGTCTGGACACTCTGATTCCCACTGATCGGGCTAAAATTATCGTAATGAATCTTCCTACACTCAGAATTCATACCTCCAGACCTTCTAGTAAAACTCACATGTCCTCCACTAGAAGCCTCAAATTAATTTCCCCTTAGATATGATATCCTGATTTAACACTTCATATAACTTCTTCATCCTAAAAATATTTACCTATGACATAATTTCACATTTATTCCCATCCTAAAACCAATTTTCTATAGCATAATCATCTCCTTCCAATGCAGGAAAAAAGCACTAATTTTTTAAAAACATCTAGAAAGGTCCATCAAAGACATATTCCCCTAAGTCAATTTCATGAAATTTGATTCTCTCTCACAACTGAGTGTCTCAAGATAAAAGTGCTCTTATAACTTCTCCTGAAAGTCCATACACTCTATGTTATCAACATTTATATCTTGATTCTTGATGTCCCACCATAGCTTCGCTTGACAACATAACATGTAAGCAACCAAATTGACTCTCTTCTCTGGAGGGGTCTCCAAGTGGTCAAGTATATTCTGGATAGACTCAATCCATAACTCAACTACCTTAGTTACACCCTCAATGGTAAATGTCGAAGGGTGATGCATAAAAAAAATCTCATGTTAGGTCAGAATTGATTTTCACAACCTACCCTAGGTCTCTATCTATGAATTACATAAAATGAGAAAAGTTATCTTGGGACTGCTCTCCAAATTCTTCACCTAGCACTATATATGCATCAGGTTCCACTACTAGAGGATAATTTCTAGCCATAACATCTTGTCTTCCTCTCAAAAAGTATCATCATAGAGGCATATATATATAATGAAAAAAATATATTATGATATATAACACAGATTACGAAATTTATAGGTATTCACAAAAATACAGTACAAAAAATTTCCCAATCCCCCCACATAGAAAAAATTGTGGTTCTATCACTTCATTTATCCATCCTACATCTAAGTCGTGGTTAATAAAAAGGGTAAACTAAATCCCATTATCAAGTCTCACTAAAAAACCATTTATTCACATCTTGCAACATTTTAAAACTTTTTATTTCATATTAGGAACCTTTTTCACGTAAAAATTAGATAAGAAAGTAATTCAATTTCACATGACAACTCATTTCAAAACATGAATTTTCACTATATGTGCCTAAAATGATATATTTCACATAATAATCCTGAGTACCATGAAATATTCATGCATACTCAACTCTTGTGCCTTACCTAGCCATGAGTAAAACCTTATAAAATCTTAGAAACCAATAACCATAGCACATAAAAAGTGCATCAACCAAGGTGAAATAATATCAAACTGTAATGGAAAATACCAATAACAATAATACCACCATGGGTACTTGGGGTTTTCACCCATGCATGGGTTAGATACTCCCATGAACAAGCTCATGTAAAAGGACCAAAAATTCTTAGACTCATGTCTACCATTACTAAAGAGTAATAAAAATGAAAATAAAAGAATATTAGGATCATATACCACTTTGTATCATCCAAAATTGGGTACCACATACTGGTGCCATGATTCAGTTCACTATGTGATCTCAAGAACACCTACCTGTATGCTTGAGGCTTCCGAATAGCAGTGAGGTTCTAATATCGATCATATGGAGACTATATCCTCCTTTTCAGAGTAATATAATAAAATAAATTAATAAATAATAAAATAAGGATATAACCAAAAACTGGACAAACCAGTATAACATGATGACTAAAACATGAAATAAAATATCCAAAACTAAAATTGTAGTCATGTCATTCCAAGTAAGTGTCAAATGTTAATATGACAACCCAAAATAAATAAAGACACTAATTACTCCAAAGAGAGCCCTAAATCATGTCTATTTATCTCATCCATTCTCCATACCATATCATACATCCATCATTGGGACCTTTCCCTAAATATTTCATACAACCAAGAAGTTTATTTGGGTACCGATCAGGCAGCCCCAGTTGGGTGTGAGTACAAATCAATATCCCACCACCAATGGTGGCTAAAACAATACCTTGTCAAAAAATTGCATTCAAATGTATAAGTAATAAAGTAAAAGAAATAATGTAGACAATTTCCATTTATTCAATTATTATTTATTTAACCACGTCACTCCAAGGTTCCTGAGGACACCCAACTCTCAATACCTACATCATCCCATTCCAGAGTCGGAAACATATCACATATTTAATTTATAATTAATTACAATATATGTTATTTCATATCCATTTCATCAAAATTCATTATCATAACCAATTGGAAACATATTCCAATGCCAACATTTTGGGTCTAGATTGCCATGCCTAGGACGCTGTGGTCTTTTGAAGCAGTAGTACATGTCCCGTACACATTTATAAATATGGAATTTTGATTATGTAGAACATGTACCACACATGAATATCTATATTTATGCCTAAGGGGTTTTGATTCATCAAACCATGTCCCACACACAATTATCACAAATATAAAAAAATCACAATTTCACAAGTATCACAACATCAAATCAATAAATTCACCAATTATGTTATGAACCCCTCCCCATAATGTGTTCCCAACATTGGACAACAATAAGATAAGAGAGATAGTGATTCTAAAGTCCCTCCCCCAGTAGGCCCCGGGTTGGAAACTAGCACCAAGGGTATAGTAAATATGCATATGGGAGACATTACCCTTTAAAACAACACATGAAAAATAGAGGGATAATACAAAAACCAACCAAATCCTTCTTAGATCCCAATATAAAAGAAATACCAATTGAACATATGTAATGAAATTCAAGAACTACTACCAATGAAATGAAAACTGTAAGTACCAAAGAAATGATAATGACGATGGTGACAAAAAATCCCAAATAGCTCCTATAAAACCAAAAAGCTGGTAGTAAGAATAATTATATCCAACATGCTCCCACTAACCTAAAAGGAAATATTTACAGATAAATAAGGTGAGTATAAAAGTATACTTAGTAGAATACTACCTGTATCCTCTCGTGCAAAAGATAAATAAATCATGCTAAAGAATAGTTAACAACATGTTAAACTAACTCATCACCTAAATAGATATGATAAGTTCCCAACCTCACCATGGATACTCTCACCCAATATCAAATAATATAATAAATAATATCATGGGTACTCATATACCACTTCCCCACTAGATTTCCTCTCTTCCCCAACATCGCTTGTCCTGAGCATCTCTCTCCAAAGAGGCTAGCCTACAGATACCTAGTAAAAGCACTAAAACATGCACCTCATGAAACACACCACCACATCCACATAACCAAAAGTAACTAGGTATTTCCTTAGATCCACCAAAACTCGTACAACTTTTATCATACATCAGGTATTATACCTCAAGCCATCACAACTCATACACCATGTAAGGATCCTCAATCCATCACAGCCTATACATGTTATACCTATAGTATTTATTAGAAAACCATTTCTAGTATACATGTGTGTAAAATAAGAACCAGACATTAAATATATATACGAACATATATGGGAAAAAATAATCACCATGCATATTAGCATAAGTAACTACCAATTGAAGAGAGCAGGGCCAAAGGGGGTAGTCAGTCATCCATCCTCCCACCAGGATGTTGGGGAAAACACCCCAAGGTTCAAAATCCCCAGGTTGTAAGTTTATTTAACCAATAACATGGAGTATCATATAAAACACAATATGTAAATGGTATAATATATCTCACAACCACACTATTATAATAAACTAGTCTCAGAATCAACTATAACTAACATATATCAGACTCCTGAATGTCACTACTAATACCAGTTATCCTATAATCATACAAGAATTTAAAGAGATGCATTAAATTATTTTATTTCTTTTCATCAATTTCACTTTTTGTAAATTAATCCATTAACCATTAATTAACCATTAAAAATTTTCACATTATATTACATTAGAATCACAACAATGTTCCACAACGTCTTGGAATAAAAAAACTGAGCCCATGACTTCTAATAATTACAAACTCAACATTGTATCCCAACAAGCTCCAAACTCATGGGTTGAAAATTTATTCATTTATTAACTTCATTATTTTCAACATTACCAGGTACTCTAGGAAAAACATCCTAATCTAAAAAACAATGTAAAAAAACAAGCACATCCATATTCCTTTAGAAGTGGGGAATGGAAAGAAGATAAAAAACCTATCCATCCTCCAAACACTTGATTCAAACCAACATCCAACTTTCAAATCAATAGGTAAGCCCTTATTCAACCCATTCTATCATATCTGATGTCCTCCCTGACACCCACATGCATATCTCAATGCATCCTACATGCTCAGGCATTAACTTATACCACAAAACCAGGCCTCCCAACCCCACATAGTACAATATCCCTCCAGGCTCATCCATCCCAGGCTCATGCCACATCCAGGCCTCCTCTCCCAGCATACCACAAAAATAGGAAACAAGCATAACTACTGAGATCTTGGTCCTAAATAAAGGCCTTCAGCCATTACACACAACGATACCTCAAAACTCCAATGCATAAGGAACTCATCCTTTAAAATAAAGTAGGAAACTCATGCCCTTCAAAGACATTATCTTTTATCACGTAATCGATTCTTATTCCATATTGAATTAACCAATTCATTATTCACAGGTTCCAACTATGGGAAACCTAAACATCATGATAGCATAAGATGTCACAAATTAATTAAAAAATTAATTTAACTTGACTCTAATTATTTTATCAACAAGAATCAACATACTTCACATCTTTATTCAACTCTATTAACACATGGAATGTAAATTAATTTAAACATTCTTGTATAAATAATACTATAACACACCATATTAATTAAACATGCCTATTTAATTATTTTAGCTAATAAATTATCATTTAATTCAATATTTACATTCATTACCAATTCCACATGCTAATATAAGCATAACAAGACACTACTGGAAAATAGACATGTCCCCATGGTTTTAGGGAAAACCGTGGGGATAGGTACCCCTATACCCATGGTTTTTAAAAACCCTGGGCATAGGAAACATTTTAGGACCTATACCCACGGTTTTGGAAAACCATGGTTATAGGCCCCCCTATACCCACGGTTTTCCAAAACTATGGGTATAGGTCCTGAAAAGTTTCCTATGCCTATGTTTTTAAAAAAATATGGGTATAGGGGTACCTATCCCCATGGTTTTCCCCAAAACCATGGGGAGAGATCTAGGCTAAAATACATATACCCACCGTTATGAAAAACCATGGGTATAGGTTTCCCGTGTGTGCGCAGGATTTTTGTTCCCACGAGAAGGAATTTTTTTAACGGGAGTCCTATACCCACGGTTCTTCCCTCTATAACCATGGTTTATATAAATATATTTAACAATATATATATATATACACATATGTGATGTTAGGGAAGTGGTAATATGCTGTGTTTATAGTGAAGAGGTTGTGGGATCGAAATCCACCGCCCGCGTTCTTTTAGGATTTATAATCACAATTTTAAAACTATGGGTAAAAGACTTTGAAAGCATGTCAATTGTGTATGATGCTTTACAAAGTGGAAGAATAGCTATACCCATTGTTTTGGAAAACTGTGGGTATAGGCTGGGGACCTATACCGATGCCACCAATGACCATGGTTCCCAAAACCATGGGTATAGGCTATACCCACGGTTTTGGGAGCTATACCCACGGTTTTGAATCGTGGGTATATGCCATTTCTCCAGTAGTGATAAAAACATAAATATCACACAATCTAAAAAAACAAGAGGCAACCTGTTATTATGGTACAAAAAAACAACATTACCATGAGATTGATAATAATAATTTAATCGAGTTAATTTAATTATTAGGTTAATTATATTTTCATAAAGGGGATAAATAATGTTCAGTATATAATTGATCATAAATACAAGATAATTACAGAATCCTCTACTTCAAAAGGGTTTTGACGTTCATCGCACAAGAAAAAACCAACACTGCAGATCCTGATCACGTCTCCTGTAAGAACTTGGATTGAAGAAGGATTGAAGGAGGGAAATATAGAGATCAATACATGAAAAAGGAATACCCAAAATGTCGAAGAGGGGGTTTCTGGGTCTCCTAGAATGAGGGGGAGTCTTCGCAAGCCGTAGGGTTTTGGAAACACATGGCATTGTAGCTTTTAAAGATGTACACCATTGGGGATTTACATGATGTGTAATACCATTTCATGTTGTTAATTCCTTAGGGTATGGATTACAATAGAAAACATGTCACCCTTTTTATTTCAAAACCCCGATTTATTACACATCGTGATATGATCAACACAAGATGTGAAAATCAATTTCATGTCATGTAAAATGTTTACATGGTGTGAAATCTACCTTCACCCAACTTTTATCATCCAAAATAATCAAGGCTTCCTCTAAGCCTCCTCTGATATCCTTAGTCTTTTGAAATTAACAAAGTGTCGATCCATGTGGATTCATGACCTTACATTAGATACCTCTCAAAATATTATAGTATTCGAGAATCCAAAACCAACCTAGAGAGGAAATAGAAGAGGGTCATCCGAACAACCACCCTGTGAGATACCTCTCAAGGATATAACCAACACAAGATATCAACCACCATATCAAAGGAACATCAAAAAACCACGCACAACCACAACCATATTCTAAACACTCTCTTGGGGGAGATAACTCTCAAAAGAGAGTAATCCACCACAAGAAATATGATAAATACATCTCATTAACCATAAAAAGTTCTAAAACCACAAAATAACAACATTATAAGAGAAAAGATGAACATTGAAAAACTCAGGGTACTGAGCATTTATTTGTGACTCAGGTTCCTAGGTACTCTTCTCCACAAGACGATGCCACCACAATACATGAACCAAGGGAATAACACACCCACAAAACACTTTTTACTAGATATAATGGATTTATACAGGACACTGCTCGAAGGTAGCATCATTTTCAACCTTGATATCACACCAATTGATGATGTGAGGGTCATCATGAAGATAATGATGAAGATAAAACATGTAAAAAACAACATGTATCTGGATCATTTGACGGGGAAGCAATATCTGATATGCCACAACTGTAATGAAAGCTAACACCTCAAAAGGACCAACTAACTGGGAAGAAAACTTAATCCCATGACCAAACCTCTACTTCCTAAGATAGAGAGTCACCTTTAGGAGCATGTGATCCCTAACATCAAACTCTAGAGGTATCCTTCTATGATCGACACAGTATTTCTAATGATCCTGCACTGCTTTCATCCTCCTGTGAATGACCTCAACCATCTCTATCATATTATGTACCAGTTTGGGAATGATAATTGCTTACTCTCCAACCCCAGTCCAGTATAATGGAGAACGGAATGGTTATCCATATATGGATTCAAATATATCTATAAAAATGGTGGAGTTGAAACTATTGTTGTAAGAAAAATATACCAAGGTAAAGTGCCACATCCATGAACCTCCAAAATCCATGACACAAGAGATCAACATGACCTCAAGAGTCTATATGTTCTAGTTCATCTGACAATCTATCTATAGATGAAAATATGTACTAAGGCATAACTGAGAACAAAAATCATTCTAGAGACCTCTCCACACCCTACAGGTAAAATGAAAATCTCGATCAGACACTACCACAAAATAGGGCAAGGAAAGAGCAACCCTTTATCAGTGCTAAACAGAAAGCACTGATAAAGGGGTGTGCCTTTATCAGCACTAGCTAAAAGCACTGATAAAAGTTTTTATTATTAATTTATATAAAATTGTAATATTTATATTTAAAAATAAGATTTTTTTTGTATACATTAACAATTATATACCAATATTTTTAAATATATACTATTTATAGTTATAATTATTAATAAATAAATAAATATTTTTCCTCTATATCATTTTAAATAAAAATATAATAATATAAATGAATTAATAAAATTATACTTTTATAAAATAAGTATTTATCAGTGCTAAAATTATAGTGCTGATAAAGGTATGTTTTATCAGTGCTTTTATTTTAGCGCTGATAAAACATACCTTTATCAGTGCTTTTAACTAGCGCTAATAAAAGTTCAAGTGGTTTGTATAAAAGAACCCTAATAGGCCCCTCCTCTCTCGCAAGCATTCAATCCTTCGCGTAAGCTGGTCCTAATGCCTCCTCTACCGTGACCCCTCCTCCTCCTCCTCCTCTGCCTCCTCCACCACCGTTGCCTTTTCCTCCTGCTTTGCTGCGAACGTTCTCCTCCTCTGCCACTGCTGCCTCCGCCACCGCTACCTTCGCTACTGCTACCTCCGCCTCTGCCACCATTTCCTCCACCATAAAGGTATATTGTTTTAGTGTTTTGGGTATTATGGATGAGATTAAATGAGTTTTATGAATGTAAAATATGTTAGGGGTTATCCAAGGCTTGTGAATTCTTTAGAAACTTGAATCAAATATATATTCTTTGAGTTGTGATTAGCATAAGTGGTGTCATACCAAGTATGGGATATATGCATGGTGATGCCTTAGACATTGGGAAAGTAGAAGGTATGGGTAATTTCCTTGACTTGATATTGTATAGGCATTGAGATTCCATGGAATATTTTTGAGAAGGGCACCTTGAGTGTTGATATTTTTGGTATCAAGGTTTGTTTCGAGGGTAAGATTAGTGTGATTCCTTGCCATGTGTTTATTTTATGGGTTTATTAGTGGAGTAGCTATTAGATTATGGATGGACACATGTTATTTTGAGACGATACTGGTTGAAAGTCATTAGTGCGGTTTTTATGAAAATTGTAAGAATGTTAATATTGTTGGAAAGTAGTATGAAGGTTCTTTGTTTTGATGATTGACATACCATAGAGCATGGTCATGGGTTTAGGCTTGTGAGCCTAATATAGATGAGATAGGAATCAAGTTATTACAAGTCGAGAGATAATTCAGGGTATCATAGAGATTTACACCTATCTAGAAATGCATTATTTTGATAACGAGGGTTGTTGATCACTGTTCTGGAGACTGGCTCGTATGGTTGCATGGGGTGTACATATGTAAGTTTATAGATCAGGTTAATTATAGTATCTCATGGAGATGTTATTTTTCTATAAAAAAATGGTTTTAGACTTGTGGGATCATGAGTCATGTAATTTGATCAGGTGGTACAATATTGTACACCCATTATATTGGATTAGGTGAGAATGGTACACACCAGTTATGTGTGGTACCCATTTAAATTTTTAGTCGGTGATATGTAAAGTTTGATCTGAAGACCAATGGAGTTGAAGAAATTATTTTTGACTCAATTTCTTGGGGTTTTGGATGAAATGTAAAATTTCAATCTATGGTGGAGGATACGTCCCAAATGGATCAAATATAGTGTCATGTTTGACCCGAGAGTTAATCTCAGATAGGTGTTTCTTTGGATAAAGGATCATGGATCATAAGAATAAACACACATTTAGTGATAGAAAATGTTGAGGTGATTCTTGATAAGTGGTATAAGGTAAACATTTAGTGGGGGAGTGAACCAATGGTTGTTGAGGGTGTGAATTTCATTTTAGATGAATTTCAATGGGTGATGGGTATAATATTTCAGTGTTTGGGAAATACACGACACTTGATATTTCATGTTAGAGATTAGGTATGATAAATATGATCACATATATTAAATATATATGATAATATATGTATCATTCACTATAGAGGTATGTTCCTCATGTTACAAGGGTCTTCAGTATAATGGGACTGGTTATTGGATGGTTGATATGTCATTTGTATGTCGTTGAGTTGGTGAATCTGATTTATCTGGTCCCACATAAATACCATATTTAGATTTTACATGATGTACTAGTTAACTTTTATATGTTTACAGAATGATCAAGATAATATTGATGTGATGCAAAGGTGATTCATGATGTAAATCATGATTAATCATGTGATTTTTGGGGTGAAACCCATTCATTGCATTATTTAGGGGGTGGACCTATTTCTTCACATGATTCAAGGATTGAATCGTGTGTAAAAATGTAGTGGTAGTGTTTTCCCTGAGGTTATATGTTGTAGAAAATAGAAGGAAATGGTTACTTCATATTGGGTATTACAGGTTCATTTTGAGGTATGACTGGGACTTTTTGACTGAAAGTCAGCATGTTAGGGCCATGTTCATAAGAAGTAGAGACTTTTTTTATTCTCTTTGTAATAAAATATGAAAACTATTACTATGTTTTTGAGGGTTTTTTCATATGTTTTTGGGTTCTGTAAGTTGTAAACCACACCAACTGGGTTGTTGGACTGCTGGATGATGTGTTACAATAGGTGTTTACAATAGTGGGGTGCACTTTGGATCAGGATCATGGGGGGTATCACCATGAACCCGATGATGTGTTTAGTGAAAAAAATGTGCCCTTGAATGGATGGGTTTCATGGATCGTTATATATAGGTTTCAATGATGTTTAACCAGACATGTACCATTCTTAAATCTCATAGGACCTATTTTGGATAGGTATAACATATGAGTTCTCATTTTATGTTTTCTTTTCAGCTGGAAATCTCCTCTGATGTACACTTCTCATCTACTATGAATGAACCTCTTCCACGCTCTGAATGACACCTTCAAGGTGAGTTTTCTCTTTTTACTCATTGGTTTCCTCTTGTTCACATATTATTACTATTTTATATTGATGGTTATAATGTGAAATTTACAGGCTAAATGCCCCGCTGAAAATTGTGGCCGTTGGTGGTCCTTGTTTGTGCACTAAATGAATTGCATGTTGTTTAGTTCCATTTGAACATTTGAATATAAAAATTGGTAATTTATGTATACTTGAATTATTAATGAACGCCCTAGGATGATAAAACTTCTGTGATAACCCCTGAATTTACAAAAAAAAAATTAACAAGGGACGATTTATAAAATCAAAAATCATTATTGTTTGGTTTGTATGGTGTTGTCATTTTGAGAACGATTGTGTGTTTGTATGGTGTTGTAGTTGTTGGCATGATTGGTATGACATTTTTTTCAATGTTGTAGTTCTTCCACCATTGAATATCAATCTAAAAATTACCCATTTCAATGGCACAACCACTTTGTTACTAGTGAAATTCCACTAAATCCTAGAAAACCACTTCACCAGAGAACTCTATGAGACACTTTATGGACACCCTAGTAAAATAACTATAATAACACATGTAATTAATCCTTACACCCATAAGAAATCTATTGAAAATCATACCATCTATTAGTTTAGTACCATAGTTCATGACTAGAGACATTATGTTTAGAGAGAAACACTAAAAAACTGGTTTACAACAATGCATATCGATCACATGTGGGATACTAAAACATTCTAGTGTAAATGATTATCATATATTTTTGAACATATTTTGTGTAATAATTTTGTTATATATTAATATTATTGTATCAAATAAGATGAATATGTATAAAAAATGGATAAATTCCAATCAGTTGACAAAAGAGTATGAAGATGGTGTGAAAGAGTTTATCAAATTTGTAAAAGATCATGCATGGGAGCCTTCTAAAATCCTTTTTCCGTGTTTATGATGTTGTTATTCAAGAATAATTAGTCCAGAGGAGTTGGAAGAACACATGATTTGTCATGGAATAGATCAAAGTTATACATGTTGGAATAAACACTGGAAAAAATGAATGTAGGTAGTGGCTCAGATAACATGACGTTCTATGGATCATCTAATATTATTAAAAGCGTGAACAATGAAGATGATCGTATAGAGTATGTGATTATAGATGTGAATGATGACGAAGATTGTATTGAATAAATGATAAGGACATTTGAATATGAAATTCATGATTGACCAAAATTGTTTGAGAAGTTAAAGAGTTGTGCAAAAATGCTATTGTATGCTGGTTGCACTAAATATAAAACATTGTTAGCCCTAACGAAGCTTTATAATTTGAAATAGGCAACAGGTGGAGTGATACCGGTTTTATAGAACTACATGATATTATGAATTACATGATCCCAGAAGATAATGAAATCCCAAGCCAAACATACAATGCCAAATGAATGCTACAATCGATGGGTATGATATCTGAAAGAATACATGCCTACCCGAATGACTGTATATTGTTTCACAAGGACCAAAAATCTATTAAAGAATGCCCAAATTGTGGTTCTTGTTGATACAAGAAAGAAGATTCAAGTACTATGAAAGTTTTATGGTACTTTCCAATCATTCTAAGGTTTAGGCACCAGTATGGAAGTGAGGAGACTTTAGGAAAATTGACATGGCATGAAGATATAAGAATTAAAGATGGGAAACTACATCACCTGGAAAACTCTCCTCAGTGGAAGAGAATTGATCACAAGTATCCTAAATTATAAAATGAGATAAGAAACTTTGGTCTTGCATTATCTGTAGATGGGGTGAATCCTTTTGGTTTTAAAATCAACTGTCACAGTACATGGCTAGTTATGTTGGTAAATTATAACTTACCACCGTGGTTATGCATGAACTTAAAATAAATCATGTTATCTATGCTTATATCAGGACCAAAACAACTGGGTAATGATATTTATTTTTATTTGTCTCCATTGATCAAGGATTTGAAATTATTTTGGGATTCAGGTGTTACGTTGTATGATACTTACAAAACTAAAGATTTCACTTTGAAATCCATGTTGTACAGGATGATAAATGACCTTCCTGCTTAAGGAAATTTGTCAGGATATAGTATTAAAGGAACTCAAGGGGTTTCCATTTGCGAACAAGGTACACAATCAATTAGGTTGAAACATTCATCGAAAATTGTGTTTCTAGGAAATCGTAGATTTCTACCATGATGACATCAGTACCAATCTTGTAAGACATCATTTAATGGATGTTCAGAAGAACATACAACACCATCTCCACTAACAGGTGATCAATTGTTCGAGAAAGTAAAATATGTGGATACTACTTTTGGTATGCCATTTTCGAAAAACCTTACGAAAACCAGTTGGAAAAATAGATCTGTTTTATTTTAATTACCATGCTATAATTTTCTGTATGTCAGAAATTTTCTTGATGTTATTCCTGTTGAAAAAAATGTATGTGATAGTGTTATCATCACATTTCTAAATGAACCCGGAAAAACAGAGGATAAAATTCAGGCTAGATTGGACATGGTTGAAATGAGAATACGAGAAGAGTTGGCACCAGTTAAGGGTGAAGAATGAACATTTCTTTCTCCTCCTACTTATACTCTTTCCAAGAAGGAGATATATCAGTTTTGAAACTTCTTTAACGACGTAAAGGTTCCAGAGGGGTATTCATAAAATATCAAGAACATCGTGTCAATGAGAGATTTAAAATTAAAGGGTATGAAATCAAATTACTTCTATGTTTTGATGAAAGATCTAATTCCTATAGCTTTACATTGCATTTTTTCCAATAATTTCCGCCATACATTAATGAACCTCTATTTCTTCTTCAAAGCTATATGCAGCAAATTTATAAACCCGTAAAAATTTCCAACTATAAAAAGAGAAATTGCCATTATATTATGTGAATTGGAAATTTTATTCCAGTTGACATTTTTCGATATGATGGTGCATTTGATGGTTCATTTGGTGAAAGAGATTTGACTATGTGGTCCTGTACATTATAGATGGATGTACCCCATTGAATGGTATATGAATATTTTGAATGAGTATGTCAAAAATATAATTCATCTAGTGGGTTTTATTGCGGAGAAATATATTGTTGAGGAAGCCATTGAATTTTGTATCTTATACCTTTCTGGTGTGGAAAACATCGGCCTACCAAAATCTCATCACACTGGGTAGCTTGAGGGTGAAGGAATTTATAGAAGAGAGGTTGTCACAAACAATACTGCAGATCGGGAGCAGGACCACCTTTATGTTTTTCATAATATTTTCGACGTTGACCCATATGTTCAAACCCACAAAGAAATTCGTAGTCATTTGAATCCATCTAGAGATGAAAAATGGATATCAGATACACATAATTGATAGTTTATATGATGGTTTCAAAGCCATATTATTATGAAGTTAGAAGAAAATCTAGACTCAATTTCAGAATGACTTCAATAGCTAGCCGGAGGAGCATGTGTGTATGTACTATGTTACAATGCTTATCCAGTTAATGGTTATACATTCTATAAAAATGAACATGATGACGATAGTACCATGCAGAATAGTGGGTTTAAAATTATGGATGAAGTGATACATGTTTCCAGTGCTAGAGACAAAAATCCAATTTATGCGAATATGTTATACTTTGGCATTATCAAAAAAATATGGGAGTTGGATTATACAAAATCCTGAGTTCTGATTTTTCAATGCAAGTGAGTTGATAACAAGAGTGTTGTTAAAATAGATGAATTGGGATTCGTGAAAGTTTATTTTAGTAAGGAAGGGTAGAATGATGAACCATTTATAATGGAATCACATGCAATACAAGTATTTTATGTTGAGACCCCACAAACTGAAAATGGTAAATTGTTTTATTATCGACCAAAACAATTGAAGAGTTAGATGAAAGTTCAAAAGAGTATGACCCTTTCATAGGTACTTCACAATCATTTTGCAGAGGTCCCAATATATATGGTGTTTTTTATGTCAGAGGAGACCACAATGAATGGATTTACATAGTCGATAGAGGGGTCAAATCTTTTTATCCTTAAGAAAAAGAGTTCAGTAATCAGCTTATTTGTTTATTGTAATATACATTGTGTTACGTTATGTTATTATCTGTTCACTGCAGATTTTATGTAATCTAAATTAAATTTTAAACCACTACTGCAGATAATGACTTCACACCTACTAATGTGACTAATCCTAAGGCACAATAGGTCTGTCAAGTTGCTGCTACTGGTCCCAATGCAGAGCAACAACTGGTTTCTCAACCTATTGTTGCTGGTCCCAGTGTTGAGGTACAATAGGTTTCTCAACCTATTATTGTTGGTCTCAGTACTGACTCTAGAAATCCTAAGGAACCTAATGATGATGCTTCTAAAGAAATGGTAGGAAATGAAACCCTAATGGTAAAACAAAAGAGCATTGTGGTTTTACAATGTTAGTTAAAATCCTTAAGGAAAAATCAAAATACATCAAATTTGAGGTGGGATGGAATAAGTGAGGCCAACATGTTAACCCCAATAAAGGCATCTTTAGTAGATACATTGGAATCATCACTTGGAAACTCATACTGATTGATGTAAAATCATGGCACCATGTTTTCACTGATCATAAGACACTAATCTGGGAAAATATTATGGTAACATTATGATATCATTTTTTAATTTATTAAAATAAAATAAAACACTAAAACATTGACTTACTCTTTATCTTCCATTTCATAGTGCATTTATACTAGATTCTTCGCAAAAAGAATATGTATTAATAGTTTCTGGAAGGATTCATAGAGGTTTCTACACAATTTTAATGAAATATCTTCTTAAATATGCTAATGGTAAAATAAAGCCAAACCTACCTCCTCTTTATGCACACTTGATATCCCAAGGAGTGTAGGATGTGTTTAGTAACCATCGTGGGGAGAAGAATTTTCAGGTATATTGTGTTTGGTAATATGTTTTTTTGACGTTTCTTGTATTCATCACTTTGATTGACATTTTTTTATTTATGAAATAAAAACCGAGTGCTGAAAATAAAGAACATGCAACAAAACCAGCGTACCCCTACCACAAAGAAAGGATGGGGTAGGCTTCACTTAAGACATTTTTTTTACATCTTTTAAATCTATTGTACTACTTTTATGTGACATAAAATAACACCATAACCATGTTTCTCTATTTATATGCAGATTTATGAATCAAAATCGAAATCCATATCCATCCCACACCATGTGATATGGAAGGAGGCTCGTGTAAATAAATAGGGGATACAGATAGATGAAAACACATAAAAGGTATGGGAAACATGTGTAAGTATGACATAATATAAATTTTATTTACTTTAAATCGCTATTACATAACAATGGATACTTATTTTTCTATATTTTCTATCTAACATAGTCAAAGGAATCAACAACACCTGCACTAGATACAGACATAATTTTAGTGTCCCTGAAGCAACCATAACAGTATGGACGCATTAGAGGTGCGGGTTTTGGGGTGACACCCTGAATATATTTTAAAAAAAAAACATGTGGGGGATCAAACTGAGGAAATGAAAAATATTCAAGAAAAATTATCTATTTTTCTAAGAAGAATTAAAATACCCTAGAGATATGATAGAAAGTTTGATAGGGGAAAGGCAATGATAAGAAACAACTTAACAACAACTCGTGCATGAAGATCCCACCCCACCCCCACCAGCATTGAGGTGAGACCTTCCCCTAAAAAACCTGACTTATCTAAGGTAATCAATGTTCTAATAATTGTTTCTATGAAATGGGAATCACATAGACACTGATTCCTTTCCTATACTAATATTCTACTAGGGAAAATGACTGTGATTTATATCTATCAACTCCCACCTATCGCCTTGTAGCAAGGGCTATGGTGTTCAATATGCAGAACGACAAGCTACACAACAAACAACATCCAAAAGATCATTTCAGAGTGTCAACTAACATAGCTAATGAGCCCAGTGCCAAGCTACCTATTCCAAATGATGATGATGACATTAATACGGTTGAACACGCTGTTGGAACATTCATCGCATGGCCGTAAATTCTTGTAAAAAACATGTCAACAAGGAGGTATCCATTTCAAATTTATTTTTCAAGATGGACCATTAAAATTTAATGAAAAAAGTCTGAACCAATGAATGTTATTAAATAATGACAAAGAGAAGTGGGTGAAATGAACTATTAGCTCAAAAATATCTCAAGGATCAACCAACTGATTGAAACGGTCTATTGAGAGCACCTTTACCCTACCCATTATATATCCACAATTAATATCATTGTAGGCTCATGTGGATATAAAGTTAATAGATGAAAATACTCACACAGTTGATTTTGAAAAATGTATGTACGGAGAGGAAGAATATGATTTCATTAGTGCTAAAAATGTAAATGAAATTCTCAAGTATGAATGGCTAGGCGACTTAGTTGTAAATGTATACATGAGGTATGTTTTCATAATTTTATTTTACAAAAGCAAATATACTCTGATAATTATGACTAAATATATTTCATATTTTTTGCACGTGTATATATGAAAAAAAATTGAATTGAGTTCCCCATGAACAAAAATTTGGATTCGTCAGTCCTCACATAACCTCTTCAAAAGAAGAAATAGATTCTCATAAAGAGGTTGTAATATTGTCATCCCTGCTCAAATCGTTTGAATACAAAATTATAGATGACAAACTCTTTTTAATGCCAACTATGCAGGGGTAAAACTCTACAATTTAATCATATCAACTATATTTTAATTTATTTCATTAATTATTCCTTATTTTGTTTTTATGGAGAATTGGATGCTGATTGCAGTCAATTTGGATACTCCAAAGATTTATTTTATGGATTCATTTCATGGATATTCAACAATCTGACCACGCATGATGGTGTTTATTAATTTGTAATACACTAAATACAACATTTTAGAACTAAATATCTAGTTATATAATTTATATTATCTTTTAATTAGGATTCTGTTATGATTGGGCAGTGTATCAATATGATTTACTTCATGGAATGAATCTAGGGCCTAAGGATAGGAACACATACAAGATATACAATGGGAAAATTATCCTGGTATATATAATAACATTGCACTATCCAAACACATATCAAAACAAATTACTTACTTTTCTCGATGTTTTTTTTGTGTCCAAAACAAACAAATGGAAAGGACTGTGGTTATTATGTTTGTAAATTTATGAAAGAGATCATATTTCATCAACAAACTAGCATCCTTGAAGAGGTATTTTCGAAAATATTAATGAGTTCATTTAAAATATTTATTAATCCTTTGTGTATTTATATTTTTTCAGTACTACCATGACTCTCATAAAAAATCATATTCACAAGATGATATAAATGTGTTTAAAAATGAATGGGTGACATACTTGATGGAAGATTTTACACAAATAGGATGAAGGTGAATTCCTACTACTTATGTTATCCTTATATGATCATTGATATCTCCCTTGTTTACACTTATTGAGCATATATGATCACCCTTTGTTATGTTTTATACCCTTAGGTTATGAAGAATGGTTTTAGAACTGATTTTTCTATCTAGTTAAGCAGAAATTAATGAGAGACTCTTATGAAATAGTTATTTATGTATCTATGTTTTCAAAATCACTAGACCTAAACTATTATGGCATGGATCATTTATATTATATATTTTGGTCATTTATGTAGTTGTTTCTACTGATGTTGTGTGTTGGAAGAATATTGGTTGTGCAATAGTCAAAAATTTAATAACAAAACTAAGGATTCTTCACTACTTTTGGTTAACTATCGCTTACCATAGAATCTGCTCTCAACTTCCGATCTGCCGTCCCCGTGATGCTCTCAACGGACACCATCTCTATAATATCATCATTAAAAGTTCACTTTTACTTCACTTCCTGCACCCAGAAAGTGAAGGAAAAGTGAACGCTGAATGATGATATCATAGAGATGGTGTGGGATGAGAGCATTAGGGAGAGGCCAGACCAGAAGTTGACATCAGATGCTATGGTAAGCGGTAGTTAACCAACAGTAGTAAAGTGCACAAAGAATCATTAGTTTTGTTATTAGCTTATATCTGGACCAAAGAAACCATTTGAAAATATGTAAAGGTAATGTTATGATATAATATGTATATTTTAATGAAATAATATATAATGAAACATTTATTTGATTTTAATTATTCCTTGATGGGTTTGTTTATTTTAGAAGATTTATGTCCATGTGACATGCCTTTGTAGGAAGATCCACGACGCTGTGTCTAATCAATCATAGAGGTAATGGGAAATCTATTTCACTAATGACTTAATATTTCATAGCTCTACGAGAACTCTTAGGTTTTTTCTCTACATCACATAATCCTCTTCATGTGATTGTGTCACATAAGGTCCTTTATATGAATGCTTCATGTGAACTGATCCTGTGATATCATCACATGATCAAATCACATAATCAATTAAGGTAATTCACTTGAACCATGATTCATGTATTCTTGTATTATTTACCTGATCACATAAATATTCAAGGGTCATGTAATCATATAAATCTCCCAGGTTTATTTGATCACATGATCCTATTATGTTCATGTGATCACATGACTTTGAACAAGTCATGCACTCAATATGATATTTATAATTAGTCATGTGACCTATTCTTACTCAAGTCCATTTTAACCCAAAATCCTCTATTTTCATAATTAATTGAAGTTTTATTTCTTATGATACAAATGAATTCAAGAATTAAAGTTGAGGAGGTTGTAGTTTATTGGACTACAATGGTCGATAGTGTGGAAGTCGACCAATGCATAATCATTCAATCCACTCACGAGCATCTTAAAATCTTTATGGGAACCAATATCTTGGATTTTCAATTTTCTAATTACTTTCCCTTATATGTGGGTGGGGGTGTCTAGGAGGGGAGGGAGATGTCCAAGAGGGAGGGGGTGTCCAAGGGTGGTGTTCATGAGTGGGGTGTCTGGGGGGGGGGGGGTCCAGAAGGGATGGGGTTTCGAGGAGGGATGGGGTGTCAAGGGGGTTCCATGAGTGGGGTGTCCAGGAGGGGAGGGAGGGGGTGTCCTGGAAGGAGTGGGTGTCTAGGTGTGAGGGTGGGTGGGGGGTGTCCAGTTGTGAGGGGGGGGGGTTGGGTGTCCAGGAGTGGAGGGAGGGTTTTCTAGGAGAGATGTGGTCTCTAGGTGGGTGGGGGAGGGGGTGTCCAAGAGTGGGGGGGGGGTGTCCAAAAGGGAGGTGGGTGTCCAAAGAGGTGTCAATGAGTGGGGTGTCTAGGAGGGGAGGAGGGGTGTGTGTCTAGAAGGTAGGGGGTTTCTAGGAGGGAGGGGTGTCTAGGAGTGGGGGGGGGGGGGTATCCAGGAGGGTAGGGAGGTTTCCAGGAGGGAGGGGGTGTCTAGGAGAGAGGGGGTTTCTAGGTATAGATCCATTAAATTCCATTAAATACTGATAATATATAATGGGTAGATCACTTATGGAGTCGCCTAAAGTGGGTTTGTAGTGAGGCATCAATACTTCCAACCAACCAAACCAATTACAAGCCTATATGGAGGCCCAAAAATTATATTCCAATTCAATTTGAGGCCCAATATATCTTATTTAATGTCATAAAGACCCAACATATGCATCATTTACCTTTCTCACATTAGATTTCTAAGAAACACACTTTTTATCTTCACCAACATTGTAGTAAAATACATCTTTAGGAAATAATACTGATGATATATGAGTTTGATAGAAGGAATAATTTCTGATCAAGAAGAGTTGCGAGGATAGTCTCAACTAAATCAATTTTGACCCTCAATCCTGGCATGTGGATGAAGTCTACAGAATGCGATGTTTTTTACCAGAAAATTAATTATATAAGATTTATCCCCGCTACTTATATATATATATATCCCTTATCTTACTTTCCATATGATTAGGGTCTGCCGGTTGTGTCATAAGATCTCTATGTTTATGCTTTATGTATTTTTAAATTATATTTTTGATAATGTTATGTAGAATTTCGTTCCTATTCCTCCAATATATTTTCTGTTTGGTGTTTTTCCTTGATTTGTTGAACTGTATCTCTTCAAAATATATATGATTTTATAATTCATATTAGTGAATGATGGTGTATGAATAATATTTATTCCATTATAGAATTGATGATGAAAATATAGTTGGATAAATAAAGTTATTAATGGGAATACACTAAAGAACATGGAGGGAGGGGTGTCCAGGTGGGAGGGTGGGTTGGGGGTGTTCCGGAAGGAGGGGGTATCTAGGAGGGAGGGGGTTGTCCAGGAGTGGGGGGTGTCCAAAAGTGGGGGGTGTCCAGGAGGGGAGGGGGGTAGTCCCGGGGGTGGAAAGGGGATATCCAGGGAAAGAGAGGGGGGGTGTAGGGGGAGCGAGGGGGGTTGTGTAGGAAGGAGGGGGTGTCCAAGAGTGGAGGGTGTGTCAAGGAGGGGAGGGGGATATCTAGGAGGGGAGGGGGCTATCTAGGGGGTGGGAAGGGGGCTTTCTAGGGAAAGGGAGGGGGGCTACAGGGGGAGGGAGGGTGTGGTCCAGGAGGAGGGATGGGGGATGTAGGTGGAGTGGTGGTGGTGTGTGTGTGTGTGGGGGGTTTCCAGGGGTAGGGAGGGGGCTGTCTAGGGTGGCTGTCTTGGAGAGGGGAGAGAGGGGGGTTTGGATAATCACACTAAAAAACTAGAAGATCAAGAGAAAAGTGAACTAGTATGATCATGACGTATCTAAATGTGTAGGTTCTCATCAGGACCTCTCTAAAACTGAGAAATACATTCCTCCCATACCTTTAATGGGACCTTAGATATTGTATAGTGTCCTTGGAGAGGCATAAGTGGTCAGGGTCCAGGTAGGGTTGGACCCAATGTCAGATTCAGACACACTATCACTTATTCCCTTTGACCTGGCATGAGAGAGTACACTCTTATAGGCTCCTGATATATGCAACTATTAGGTTTATAACCTATCTATGATGGTGATATCACTAGGAAAATTTTATAATTTATTCTAAAATGGAATACTCCTATGAAATTTAATACACCATCATGTATGCTTCATATGGTATAACCTGTGGAGATTCCTCCTTTTTTTATTGGCAACAAATGAAACATTTTGTATATAATGTTGTTGTTGACATTTCTTCCTCTTATTTTCTCATCCATGTAATCATAACAAAAAAATATTTATAAGTCAATGAATCATGTTGATCCTTTTCTAAAATATTAATTCAATCTAAGGAAATATAGACATTTAAATGTTGTAACAGGTAACAATTGACATTTTATTAATATATTATTTAATATTAATGTTTGATTTATTTCATTATTTTATTAATGTATTCTTTCATAGTTAAGCTCATGGGGAAGTAACTTCTGAGACCCATAAGAAATGACCGATCTATGACGCATCAAAATAAACCCTATGCCAAGATGTGAATAATCATAGAAAACTTCAATCTGAAATATTTACATTGGCAGAAAATGAATTGGAGAACTAACTAACTAATCCTTTGGATAGTCAAAATCTATCTGACATTGATCAGTCCATTAGAACACCTGATACTTTATAGTCAATGCTATAATAGGAGTTGCAACCTGAGAGAAATTATCCATAAACCTCATTTAATAGAATTCAAGACCAAGGAAATGTTTCACCTCTACCACTATATTGGGGGATTCCCCCGACACACCTACTTATATCTTTAATGGATTCACAATTACTCCCCATAGACATACAAAATTCCCCATGAAACAGACTTTAAGATCCCAAAACTCACAATTCTTTAACTTAAAAAACAAATTCTCATGAAAAAGAACTCCCAAAATGGTATGAAAATTCTCTTCATGATCCTCAATATATGTGGAGTACACAAGGATTTCATTGATTAAAACCACCACGAACCTATCCATGAACTAATGGAAGACAATGTTCATTAAACATAAGAACGTAGTTGGAGAATTCATCACACTGATTGGCATCAAAATTTTTTTTAATGCCCATTATGATAGTGGAAAGTTGTCTTTGGAATATTCTCATCCTTAAATTGCTTCTGATGATATCCTAACCGCACATCAATCTCTGAGAACCATCTTTCACCGTTCAGTTGATCGAATAAATCATCAATCTGTAGAAGATGATAGAGGTTCTTCACTGTCAATTGGTTCAGGCATTGATAATCTATAAACAACCACAAACTACCATCAACCTTCTTTACGAACAATATTATTAAACCCTACGGTGAAAAAATCAACCAAAAAAAAACCACACAACAACATACCATCAATATGTATACATAGGCCTCTCAACTCATAAGGCACTATCCTATACGAAGATATTGAGATATGAGACATGCTTGTCTATAGTTCGATACCGAACATGATATCTTGTTGAAGGGTTAATCCCACAAACTCATCTTGAAATAAATTATGGTAATATTCTATAACCAAAGGAAAATCCAACTACTGAACCTCTAATGGACACATAATCGGCTCATCCATCAAATATGATAAGGAAGAAACATGCCTCTAATCCATTTGGGGGTCTCACTCACCAAAAAGCACTAATGGCCCTCTATTTCCCTTGAAGAACACAACCTACCTCTGGAAGAAATCCATAATATCCATCACTGAATACAACCAATCCATGAAAAAGATGATTTTATATGGTTATATATATAAATATAGGATATCTCCCCAAGATCGGTTCTTCCCCCGCGCTAACTAACAGTTTCTACACACATCAAAAAAATAAGCTCGAACTCCAACATGAATAACCAACACTAAGGGAACTGGAATCCTCTCTATCTCAACTCTCAATGCATAGACAAGGGAAGGTGATATAAAGGAGTTTTTCAATTTTGGATCAAACAAATAATGTAGCCAAATAGAAAACAAGAAAAGGGTACCTCAAATGATGGCATGATTGCCCTGTACTGGCATTGTTAAAGAATGAAGCTAAAAATGACCTGCTTCATGACCTCTATGACCATCTTGAAGACCACCTAAATTGTTGTTTCTTTATATTTGAGGATGGGAAACATAATTGGGCTATTCTATACCTACCCAAACTACTCTTTACTGATCCAAAACTAGAGAAACATGCTTTTGTTGCCTCTACTAAAACTGCCTCAATGAAGGATCCTGAAGTAGAATAATTGGCACATGCTGACTTATCAGAATGTTTAGGCACCCTACTGATAACCTTGGAATACACAAGAAAAAACTTCATCTAATCATATGGCATAGGCCTGAGATCCACCTCCCCTATAGAAAAGAGACATTGAGGGCTAGGACCTACCACTGGATGATTGGATGCTCTTCTATCCTAACAACTGGGAACCCTAGACCATAGCTCTACTTCATGATGAATCATGATGACTCCCCTATCATGATTATCTAGTTCTGGATAATTTCCTCTCGATGAAATCTACTCTTTACAACACCTTGAGATATGTCTTCTGTATGCATGGGGTGATCTTGCGTTGGATCTTAGGATACAAAGCCTCCTCAAAATGCCTCAACATAGCCTCATCATTTCACAATAGTCCTGAAGCATATCATAGAAGGTTCCAAAAATGGATCCTAAAATCTTGCACACTAGAGCTCCCCTAATGAAGGGTAAGTAGATCCTGGAGACTAGACACATTCTCAGTCAAGGAAATAATATTGGCTATTGACAAGTGTCAAAACTCCTCCCATGATACTTTTGACTACTCATGATCTCTAAAGAACCAGAACAACCACTGAATTTGATTCCCCAAAAAACATAATCATAGAAAATGATATCGAGTTCTCATTCCAAGAACATATTGAACCGAAGGCTATATGAACCTCCTCCAATCATTTTTCTATGAATATATCTAAAACATGGACCTCATACACCTACAGACTTGGGATATGAAAATCCTAGAGTGTCCTCTTCTATGTGTCGTCATTGTCAACATCCACTATGTAATTATATGCTAGAAACCTGTTGAACATATTCTATGAAAACTTGACCAAGACATTGACTTAGAGCCATGGCTGAAAAAGAACACACAGTTTGGGCTCCTAAAATTGGAATATGGAAGACCTGAAAATTAATTAGGTGTTTTATTTTATTCCTTTTAGGTTTACCTATCCCATTTTCTACCAATTAAAACATAATAGAAAATAATAATGATGCATGATCCTTTCCCAGGTCTCTACACTGAGACCAATACCACCACTTTTAGCATCTACTATAAGCATAAAGTATTTTGCATAAGATTATAGGGGTCCATAAATAAAAGTTTTTGAGCTGGTCTCCCATGTTTACATCGCTTTCTAATCTTAGATTACACTGTTTCCCTTAACCCTATCCCTTAACGAGATATTTGATTCCATTATATCACCAAACCCTCCCCAAAAGTTTAACCTCTGGGTCTGATAATTGGAGAAGAGAGATAGTGACACCCGAGTCCTACCCCTAGTAGAAACTGGGTTGGCCTCTAGAACTGAGGGTATAATAAACACACATATAAGAGGCATTACCCTCTAAGATAACACATACAAATGAGAGAGAAAAGACACACACCAACCAAATTCTACTCAAAATCCAATATAAATGAAAACTCATTTGTATATAATTAATTAAATTAAATAACTAATACAACTGAAAATAAAATTGAAGGTACCAAATTAAAGGGAAATATGACGATGACTATGAAGTACAAACAACTCATGAAAAACCCACAATCTAGTAGTAACCATCCAAATCTCAAACCTTCTACCTCAAAACTAAAATAAAATACTTATAGATACATATGGTGAGTATAATAGTATACTCAGTAGGATAGTCCCTAGAGAATCTTGTAAAAAAGATAAAGAATGCATGCTAAACTATAGTGAGAAACAAGTTAAAACAACTCATTGCCTAGAAAGTTTTTCAAAGTTCCCAAACTCACTATGGATATTCTCACCATATATTGCATATAAGAGAAAATAATATAATAAAGAATATAAAGGGTACCCTACTATAACTTCCCACTAGTTTTCTGCTCTACCCCAATGTCAAACATCCAGAGTATATCTCTCCAAATAGGCTATCCCACAGACACCTAGGAACAATACAACAATGTTCACCTCATGAAGCACACCACCATGTCCACATAACCAAAAGTAACCAGTTAGTTTTTAGTATCCACCACATCTTGTATAACATATATCAAACATTGGGTATTATATATGAAGCTATCAGAACCCATACATTGAGTAAGGATCCTTAAGCCATCACATCCTATACATGATATACCTATAGTATTCTTTAAGAAACCTTATCCAAAATAAATGTGTGTGAAATTACAACAGGACATTAAATCCATCGACACATATATATGGGGAAAACCAACCATCATTCATACCAGCACAAGTAACTTCCAAGATAAGAGAGTGGGGTCAAAGTGGGTAGTCATTCATCTATCCTCCAACCAAGATGTTGGGGAAAACACACCCCAGGCATCAGAATCCCTGGGGTGTTAGTTTCCCTAACCGACAGGGTGGAGTAGTGTAAAAAACACAAAAAGTACATGGTATAATATTTCTCACAACCATACTATGGGAATAACCTAGTCTCATTATCAACTATAATAATATCTCTCAAACTCCTAGCTACCACTGCTAAGACCAAAAATCTTATAAGCACATAACCATTTAAAGAGATATATTAAATTATTTTATTCCTTTTCATCAGTTTCACTTTATATTAATTGATTCTTTAACAATTAATTATCCATTAAAATTTTTAACATTGTATTACATTAGAATCACACCAAAGTTCTATTCCCTCAAAGCATAAGAAAAAATAGTCCACAACTTCTCATAATTTCAACCTTTGAATTGCATCCCAATAAGCTCTAACCCCATGTGTTAAACATTTATTCATTTATTAACGTCATTACTTTCCACATTACCAGGTACTCTAGAAAAATATCCTAAGATATCAAACAAGGTAAATAACCAAGAACACTTATCCACCTCAAGCAGTGGGGAAATGATAGAAGATAAAAAACAACCTTTATATCATCCAAACAACAGATTTAAACAAGAATTAGATTTCATATCATAGGTAAGCCCAACTTCAAATAGTTCTATCATCTCTGATATTCTCCCCAACACCCACATAAATATCCCAATGCATCCTGCCAGCAAAAACATTAACTTCTTCTACAAAAACTACGCTTCCCCACCCCACATACCATAACATACCTCCAGGATCATCCATCTTAGGGTTACGTCACATCTGAACCTCCTCACCCCACATACCACAACATTAGGAAACAAACATAGCAACTAGGATCTTAACCTTAAATCAAGGCATTCAACCTTCACACACAATGGTCCCTCATGGCTCCAAATAACAAGGAACTCGACCTTTATAAGAATGTGGTCAACTCATTCCCTATAAAGGAATTATATTTTATCATGAAACCAAATATTATTCCATATTAAATTAACCAATTCATTATTTTCAGGTTTCAATAATAGAAATCCTAAATATCAAGCTAGATTAATATTTCAAAAATTAAATAAACAATATATTTAACTTGAATTTAATTCAATTATCAATAAGAATAATCATACTTCACATCTTTATTCAATTCCATTAACACATGGAAGGTTATTTCATTTAAACATCAAAAGGATTTCAATATTATTCACATGATAATGTACCGACACTTCAGATCATGATAGGTCTCCTAGAAGAACCTAGATCAAAGATGGATCATAAGATGGAATATGGAGATTGATCATTGATAAAGGAATCCCCAAAAAGATGAATATGGTGCTATTGAGTCACCTAGAATGAGAGGGAGGCATTACAAGCCATAGGGTTTGGAAAATTATTGACACTACATCATTTAAATATCTACAACATTGGGGACTAACATGACATGTTGTTCTATTTCACATCGTGTAACCCTCAATGAATTGTTTACACTGGAAAAGATATCCTCCTTTTTATTTTTAAACCCTGATTTATTACACATCATGATCCGATCTTCAAAATCCATGAAACCTAATTCCACATCATATAAAATGTTTACACAACATGAAATCTCTCCAATTCCAGCTTTTAGTAGCAAAAATTCTCCATAATCCCTCTAAGACACCTCCAAGAACCTTGTTCACTATAAATGCACAATGGGTCAATCCACATGGATTCAGGCCCTTACAAATTAGCTAATCCAATTAAACAATTGTAAGTTAACATATTTCCATTAATTAATTAAACAAATAATTAATTATGTCAATTCCATTAATTAAGAACTTGTAGCACTATTGGACTTATTCTGTATGGTGGAGTAGAAACTAGTTCATCCCCCAACATGTGCTTAATAGTAAATTTTACACATCTCTCTGGTGGCAGCCTTGAGAAGTATTCATGAAACACATAATCAATCCTATCTACTATGGGTGAAAAGATATCATGTTTTCACCTCTATCATCCCAAAATAGACTGGTAACCTTGGTAGTGAGTTCCCCCAACTGCCGATGAATTGGCCCTGTATGGACTGCCTGAATATCCCATTATCCATGGTGGATATCATTTTTACCCTTAGGAGACATAAAATTAACCCTCCTATGTTAATATTATATGTTTCCTAATTATGCTACTAAATAGTACATAACAAAAATTATGTCAAATAATGACATGTCGAGGGTTTAAATATCCCATAGAAAATGATATTACCCAACCTTGAGAGAACACCCCTTGAAAAAAGAGATGTAACTCGACCGTATTCCCAAAGGTGTATCTATCATCATCACCCAAAAAAAAACTCCACCCATAGGATCAAAAAATTCACAAGTTTGAAGATATAAAATAATTAGAGGAAATAGTATCAAATAAGGCACTAATAAGAATTGAATCTATATGAATATTACCTTATACTAATGGAGATCCAACATCACTATCCATAAGTGTAGGCTAAAGTACAAATAACTCTTTTCCCTTCTTCCTTGTGATACAATCATACCCCCTTGATTTTCTCCACTCTTTTCATACTGGTTCTCATTCCCATAATCTTTATGTAATCTTCCTAGATTGCCATGAAAAGTAAATCTACAACTTCCAGACTAGTATGATGTAGAAGATCACCTTATTGTACTCTGGTTCGACCTAGATTCTCTATCATTACCCATCTATCATGGGTTCTTATAGAACCTATAAAGATGTCCCATCTTTCCATAGGCCTGAAACTCTACCAATGGTCAAGAGAACTATCTACAAAAGTGTCTCGAACTACAACATCAGTGACAGATCACTTGAGAAAGGTCCTATGTAATTGACCCCTCTATCTGGCTACCCTGTTTCCCACTGATCTAGATAACATTATCTTAATGGAACTTCATTATCTTGACATCCATACCTCTATAACTTCTATTAGAAACCACATGTCCTCCACTAGAAGCCTCCTTCAAGTTCCCCTCATACATGAGAGCCTGATTTAGTACTTTAGAAAACTTATTTTCCTATAATATATTTACCTAGGACTTAAGTTCACTTTTAATCCCATCATGAAACTACTTTCCCACAGTAGCCTCATCTCCTACCAATGCAAGAATAAAGAACTAAAAATACGTAAAGCTCCCTACATAGTCTATGAAATACATTTTCCCCTAAGTCAATATCATTAACTCAACTGATCTCTCCTTCCCGAGTGTCTCATGATAAAAGTGATCTAAGAAGTTTTCCTAAAATTCCTTACACTCCATGTTCTCCAGGTGTCCATATTGAGTCTGGATGTCCCCCCATTGCTTTTATTTACCATGTAACAAGTAAGTATCCTATTTGAATCTCTTCCCAATAGGAGTACCTAAGTTGTCATGTATAGTATGGATATACTCACTCTATAAATAAGCTACCTCATGCCCACCCTCTCTGGTAAATGTGACAGGGTGTTGCAACTGAAACTACTATGTCAGGCAATACATGCTTTTCACAACCATCCCTGAGTTGCTTTCCATGAATTGAATAAACTAAGAATTGTTCTCTCAGAACTTCTCTCTAACATCCCCAGTCAACACTATTGGTGCCTTGGGTTCCACTATTAGAGGATCATTTCCATCCATAACCTCTCTCCATCCTATAAAAAAGAGTCAACATGGATGAATAAATGTACAATTACAATAAAAAATCTTAGTAAACATAATACACATTAAAACATTATAAGGATTCACATAAATCCATAACGAAACATTCCCCAAGCCCTGGAATATAGTCAAAATTGATGCCACATCACTACCCTTAACCATCATACATCTTGGACATGGTTAACAAAAGGGCAAACACATTTCCATTTTAAAGTATCATTAAACAACTATTTATTCACATCTTTTATCATTTTAAAAGTTATAATTTTACATTAGGAACCTTTTTCATTTAATAATTACCAATGTAAGTAAAACACTTTCACATAAAAATCCATTTAAAAACTTACCTTTTCCCTGTGTGTGCCTAAAATGATGCATGTAACATAATAATATTGATAGCCTAGAATGATGCATTCATACTAAACTATCTTAATTTATCAATCCATGAGTCAAAACTCTAAAAATATCTTAAACGAATAACCACATCACACAATAAGTGAATCAACCAAGGTGAAATAATATCCAACTCTGATAGAAAATGCTAATAACATCAAACCCACCTTGGGTACTAGGGTTTTCCAATGTACATGGGTTAGAAAATCACAAGAATGAGATCATGTACAAGGCTTTAATCTTACTAGTATCCTATCTACATTTCCCAAATAGTAATACAGAAGAAAAGAAAATAAAAATCAGATTTTATAAAACTTTGTAACATCTCGACCCAGGTGCCACACACCAGTGCCCCGATCTGGTATGCTACATAACCTCAAGGGTATATTCCCATATGATAGATGCTGATGACTAGTAGTGATGGACTTATATCTATCATGGGGATACTATACCCTCTTTATCAGAGTGATACCATAGTGGAAACAAAAAACAATAATAGATAGATATAATCAATAACCAGAAAAACAATATCACATGATGAACAAAATAGGAAATAAAACATCCAAAACTAAAACTGTAAACATGCCACAGCATGTACATGCCAAGTGTCAATATATAAATACAAAATAAATAAATACACTGATTACTTCTAATAGGTTCCCAAATCATGTCTGGATCCCTCATCCATGCTCCATCCCATATCATCCATCTAACATAGGGTCCTTTCCCTCTACCTATAATGAAAACATGAAGTATATTCAGATACTAATTAGGAATCCCGAGTAGGATCTAATTACATCTTATTTTGACACTAACAATAGTGTCTAAAACAATATTCAGTTAAACCATTGTATGGAGTTTCATAAATAATAATTTAAAATCAAGAAAGTAAACAATTTTCATTTACTGAATTAATCTTTATTTAACCACATAACTCCCTGGTTTCAAGGACACCCAACTTAGAATACATGCTTCAGCCCGTGCCAGTGTCTGAAACATATCACACATTGAATTTACAATTTATTATAACACAATTAATTTCATTACCCATTTCATCTCAATTACTTATCACAACCCATTGGAAACATAGTTCAATGATGACATTTTGGTCTAGATCTCCATTCCTAGGACCATGTGGGCTTTTGAAGTAGTAGTCAATGTCCCAAAATTATTTATCACTATGGTATTTTAAGGTAGCAGACCATGTACCACCCATGAATATCGATATTTTTCAACATGATCATTTAATGACGCAGACCATTCTCCACACACGATTATCACATATATCACAATTTTACAATCACACATGTATCAAAACATAACATTAATTAATTCACCAATTAATTAATCGAATTCAATAATTTCATATTCACTTCATTAGATTAATTAATTCCCAAATTAATTAATCATATCAATTCCATTAATTAATTCAAAAATTAATTAATCACATCCACAATTTTTTAATCACAATAGTTCTCATTAATTAATTCAACAATTATTTAATCAAACTCACCAATTTCAATAAGCCAATAATTAATTCAAAAATTAATTATTCCAAATTCTACAATCTTGATAACCCATTAATTAATTTAACAATAAATCAATCCATTAAAATTTTCAATCTCAATATATCATCAATTCTCTAATCACACATTTAATTAATTCATTAAATAAAATAATCCAATTCCGTAAAACCATTATTCAATAAATTACCCAACCTGATCATTAATTAATTGATCAAATAAAATAATTCAATCTATGAAATTCACTTTCTAAACATTCACTAAAAATTATAAAATTATATACACATAATTGAAATCAAGACTTTGAGATTTGAATAATTGACCACCTACCTCAAATTTTTGATGTGCGATCACCCAATGGAAATACCCAAAATGAAATGGAATGGTCAAAACCATGATGAAGAATGAAATATTGAATCAAATCATAGAAAAAAAATCAAACAGATGAAGATCCATCAAACTTATAACTATATCTAAAACTAACGGGGGAAAATATCCCTTCAAAGGATGGGAGAAGAATGTGGGAGAGATAGAAAACCAATCAGGATTTGATTTACTTACCAAGAGAGGTGTTGATCTTAAATATGGACTTTTAATCATCAATAATTTAGGTCAGGATACCTAGATATTCATCCAGGAGTAATAATAAATGAGATGAATTTATTATGTCCAAGTTAGTATAATTATTTGGTTAAAATTGATGGTTTTGGAAATTTAAATCTACTTTTGTGTTAATTAAAATCCCATAAATTATTTCATGGGTAGGGGTGCACTATTTTCCAAATCTATACACCTTAACTTTGTGCCTATTATCAGTGTGGTGTGGGGGTTCATATTTAATCTTAATAGGGAACACAATTTGAAAAAACATGTGTCACTTATGAAAATACCCTCTATTTGGTTTCACACAGTTTGTTAGGTTGGGAACATAGTTTGGGAAAATAATGCTGTAACCATGAACTGACCCTTTTCCTTCCAAAATTCTATAGTTTTTACCAAAACACACCAAAGATAAAAACCAAACAAAATATATTAATAAAAGGAAGAAGAATACCTATAAACAATATCAAGACATCTTCAAAAAAGGTTGGGGTCATACACTACCTATAGATGAATTCTCATGGACTTCAACCATTTCTTCTTGAAACGATGTTCTTTTGATTAGATGTAACATCAACATGATCCTCCTATATTTTTAGGCACATTCAATTTATATGACCAACCTATAATGTATTAATTATTGACGAATTTTTTTCCCTAGACTTATCATGTTAATTATTGATACTCTCCACAAAACATGACTTTTATTCAATTATCTTATAAATTTCGGTCTCTTTATCACTATAGGAAACTCATCTTGATAGCATAGTCATTCACTCACTAGCCCTATGAACCCTATTTCCACATCTACTACACACTTTCTATAAACATACAATTTTTTTTGGGTGGATAGATTTGATAAATATATAATCATAGATTTATTTCACCGAGAATCATACCTCATATACTCACCAAATCCCACCTTTTTTATGCCTCCTCTATGGTAATTTAATGTTTTTATCGAAATAATGAACTTGGTATTTATACCTTACGTAACACTAGTAGTACCCTTGAAACTTTGATCTTATATATTGATGAGATATATATCAGGTCCTTCTTCAAACCATATATGATTTTCCAAAGGGGAAGTGGATCTCTTAACATATTCATCTTACCCATAATAGTATAGAAGTGATCATCACTTATTTTATTGAAAAAATAGGTTTAAAAATATTTTTGAAATATGTACTACAAAAAATTCTAGATTCACCTTCAAGATTATTTGTTGTAGAATTAAAATATTTTTTTAGAACCTTATTCTCACAAACTTAATAAGATTCACCCTAAAACACAATTAAAATGGTGAACCCTTATCATATATTTTTATACTCCCTTTAACCCACTAAACACATCAATTTTTCTTCACAAACTCCTTTTATTTACCATCCGATTTTTCTTTATTTTTTATCAGCATATTTTCTTTCCCAATATCTCGTAGATTATACTTCTTGATTTAATTAACATAAGTTTTTACCATTCTTAAAAATTATTCCTTTTATTGAATAGTCCTATTTTTATCTTTCATCAATTTTGTAACACCCTAACTCTAGTATCCTAGAGATAGTGGTTATTTTAATAAATTTTCACAAATAAACAAGATTAATTCCTAAAGGATAAAATAGTTTAGTGGTATTTGGATACATGATACATACATGATTCAAAAATTACACTAAAAAAGAAATATAATATAATAATTCTTTTGAGAAATATAATATTTATTAATTAAAATCGTTAAATTGATTCATAAATACCATCTTGGTATTTTAGGTAAAGGAAAATAAAACAAAGGGTGATCTTAGATGTATAATAATGGAAAGAGTACAATATAGGAAATCTTAAAATAAATCAAACATGAATAATATGGCCAAGATAAAAAATAATCAAATATTCTATATAAATAATACCATAAAATGGGAAAAAATACATGGATAAAATATAGAAATAAATAATCTCATTGAAAACATAAACTAGATTCCTAATGATATAATTCATAATGCGAAACATAAAAATCTTACCATTGAGGCCTTGTGTTAATACAATATATCGAAATAGGTATGATGTGCTCTAAATACCCAAACAAGTTTGTCTCATGAAACCTACCGATGAATCAAGGGGTTATAATGGGCCTCACTCACCACTTAATGTATCCAATTAATTCATCATATGAAATGTGTGAATAAAAATTTAATACATAATCAACATAAAAATTCATATTGAAAATCTTGAAAATGAAATATTAATATTTTCTTAAGTCAATAAATATAACATAAAAATAAACATCCCATATTAATATGGGGGATAATATCAATAGTTTATATCCCAAGTAATTTATAATATTCTCCAAATAAATTTTACATATATGATATTACATAAAAAATAAAATTGGAAAATTTCTTGAGGAAAATACCATTTTCATTTGAAATATCTTATTTAAATTATAATTTTTTTTAAAATATTAAATTAATTTTTTATTGAAAATAATCTTAGAAAATATCAATTTAATCTTAAAATAAGTTAGCACTCACGAAGGATATAAAATTCATTCTTTTTTGTGTATGTATAAAAACAAAACAATCTTTTCACATTTACATAAAAAGGTCAAGAGTACCATGTTTGGAAAATTTCAAGAAGATCCATTTTTAACAGCTTTAAAAAAATTAATAAATGAGTATAAATTTATTTAATAAATAATTGGATAATAATGAAAAATATTATTTAAAAAAATATAATGAATATATGGAAAAGGAAGAATAATTGTCTAGAATGAATTGAAAAAAATCAGTTTATCATAAAACATTCCTTTGATCTGTTGAGTAATTAAAGAGTGTAAAAGGAAAGTAAAACTTATAATTTTCATAAATAAAAATAATATAATATAATATACTGGGTTTAATATAGAAATATCATAAAATTCCCCCAATTTATACTTAAACATAAATAGTATCGAATAATGATAAGACTGTGAAATAAACCCTAACCTGAGGTTCAATTT
Source organism: Viscum album (assembly GCA_963277665.1). NCBI lineage: Eukaryota > Viridiplantae > Streptophyta > Magnoliopsida > Santalales > Viscaceae > Viscum > Viscum album. Next base: position 1,649,812,738 of record OY728131.1, on the reverse strand, counting down.
TATTTGTATGTGATTTCATCTTCTAGTATAATAAATTTTATATTTATTATATATAAATACAATAACCATATAAATAGTTTTAATATCATATATTATCCACTTAAAACAATTCAATACCTGTTTATTAATAATTATTTATTAAAATTATTGTTTCGGAGTGTTAACTCTTTTGTTTTTCATATATGTTCCGATAAGGTAGTTTTGGTCCCTATATCCTTCTCAAGGTTCCATAATCACTAGTATTTTAATTATAATATAAATATCCTATATATTCATTATATATATATATATATATAAAATCAAGATTGAAAGGTATATATAGAAATATGAATACACTAGTCATGTTGACAATATGTCACACGTACACATGAACATTGTTTTCACTTTTCAATGGATGGAACGAAATAGGTAAATTAAAAATCAGAAATATAAAATAATTATTATATATTATATTTAATATTTTTTTTGAATATATCATTATTAACAACCATGATAATATAAATTGAAAAATGAATCACATCGCTTCATGGAGGTGTTCGTCCACACGTATACACTAGCAACATTATCATTTTGAAAAAAGATTTTTAGGTTAGAACATAGGTTTGATATTACAATTTAGGAATAGTAATTATGAAAAATATTATGTATATTAATTATTTAAATCTTTATAATAATCCATTTAAAGTGGTTATGTAAAAATAATTACACTGCTATGTGGAGACGGTAAACCATACTTATGCATGAGCATCCTTTTTTTCACTTGTTGTAGGATAAAACTATGATATAATTTTTTTACATAATCATAGTAATATATCATTATTTAATGATACTAAAATTATTATTTTGTTATGGATATAATAGATTTAGAGTATGTATAAGATGAAATAAATTTTATAGAGTTGTAAAAGCGATTACATTCTCCAAGAGAAACCTCCTTTTGATCTCTTTCTATGAACCCTGGGGTTAATATTTTGGGAAGAAAAAAACCTATATTATTTGAATAAGTATATTATGGAGATATTTTTGTAGGGTATTATAGAGATTTATGGCCCAATATATATGAATATGTGAGGGGATGATGTTCCCTTTTACCATTTAGGGGATGGGAACACTTGTAATTTTTCAAACTTTTAATATATTTTAAAGTCACTTTCAGGTAAAAATGGATCCAAAATGACTCCTTTCAAAAGGATATAACATTAAGGTATAAATAAAACTAAAAAATATGATTTAATAATGTTTTAGGTCATTTTACCCCATAACATGTGGTCTAACCCCTTTATTAACACTTTTTAACATTAATTATTGTACCATATTTTCCAACCTTAAAGGGTTATAATTTTACTTATATTTTAAAAATTGGATAAAAATGGTTAGGGGATGAAATGGTTGGATATTTATCATCCTATTTTTTATATTTAAATATATTTATGATTTTAAAATAATTTAATAAAACATTATTTAACATAAAATAACATTAATGTCATTTTAAAACTATTCATTTAATTTGAATTTAAAGACATGAAAATAGACACTTAATTTTTATATAAAAATTTTAAAATCTTCTAATATTTTAAATTCATATATATAATTTTTGGGGGACTATAAAATTTCCAATAAATATTACTATAAGAGTTTTTAAAATCATTTATTTGATTTCTCTATTATTTCGACAAACACTATGTCCACGCTATTTAAGAATTTATGGTAATTATTTAGTTACAATTTTTTTCTTAAAAATTACTTCTATAAAAAAATTAAAAAATATTTATAATAAAAATTTAGAACTAAACTTCTCTACTTATATTCTTATACAATTTTTTTATTAACATTAATGTCAAGAGAGTGACGTTTTGTAATTTTCATTACGTCAAATATTATATAGGTAATATTTCATGGAAATGTGTCCTATAGAAAATTAAATTTGATGAACATGGTTATAGGGGTATAAATACAATCATAAAATATGAATTAAGATAAAAAATGGTGGTTTTTCACTTAGTTTTAAATGAGATTAAAGATGTTTTTTTAATCCAAAATGTTCTAAAAAATAATATTTAATGGATTAGAAGGTCTATAAAAGAATGAAAATTCATTCATTGTTTCTATAAATATTTATTAAAACCATAATTTTAGCATAAGTTATCCAATATGAATAAATTTAACACATTATTATCCATAACCTAAATGGTAACACCAAGAGTTACAATTAATCCAATTAATTAATAATAAACCTTAAGAGTCTAAAATATTTCTGACTATATTCAAAACCCACAAAAATAAAAACTTTGATCAAATATTTTTTTTCAAGATCAATTTTAACATTTATACCCGAACAACATGAAGTATCTCATAATTTTAGATACTATACATGTTAATAAATTGATCATATATTCCTTTAAAACATACTAATAACCTTAATTACTATAAAAACATAATGAAAACATAATTGATTTCAAAAATTATTTCTATCCTTATTACATAAAAAATCATAGACTATTGAATATATTTTATAAATGAAAAATTTAATAAACATTACCAAAGATTATATAAATCACTTTGTCATTAAATCCTTAACCAATTTCAAGGACACCATTACTAATCAATTTAATTCATCAATATGAATCATCTATTTATCATAACGTAACATTATTAACCCAAGATCACACACATATTAAGTGTTTTCTTTCCATTAATCATGTGTTATACAAAAATATTACCTCACCACTAAATCAATTTTCTTGTTAATTAGTACCATTCAACATATTTTTAAATAATTAAATAAAAACAAAAATAGATCAATCCTTATATGTTATATGATTATTTTAAATAGAATACCATTGAAAAAACACTTCTTTAAAAAATTCATGAATCCAAAAATAAAAAATTTAATCATTCCCCTTTAATGATCAAAATTATATAGTTACTCACATGTTCTAATAGCTAACCCTTGGATTAGGACATTGACATTCGTAATTCCCAATTTTCCCACACATATGAAATTGAATTCCGCAACATTTTTTTCTCCATGACAATCATTTCAACACAAAAAACATCTTCTCCATCATTAGAGACATTCTCCAGGGTGGTCATTTCCACATTCTTGATATAAAATTAATTAAACATTCATTACTTTATAGTCATCACCATACAGACCATCATACAAGTCCATCTTCTTCTTATTTTATGCATTAGGAATCTCATTGATGTTTTTTGTTAATCATATACTATTATAACTAATTAGGTTTAATAAAAAGGTTTCAAATTCTATATCCTATTTCATTTAACAACTAATGAGGACAATCATTCCATTTTATTTAACATTTAGTATTTACAAAGGTCCTTCAGGTTCCTAAAAATTCATAAAACCAAAAAGCATAGTGTGAGAGATAATAATCATATTGGGGGAAACAAATAATCATGAAAAATCATTTATAGGATGTATAAATAATGACACCTTCCTTAAAATATATCACACATTAGATTTAACCATGGTCTTCATACTCATCATCTATTTGAATAATTCATTATGTTTCATAATGAAAATATGAATTAACACAATCATATCTCATGGGAATCTCATACAAGTTGTACTGTAATGGAATACTCACTGTGCACTAGAATGATTGATGAGATATACTTGAGATATTGTTTTTTGGGGTTATTACCCCAAGATGCATCTGGGCCAAAATCATGTACACATATAGTATCTAGATAGGGAAGTTTTTCTAGGAATGCTAAACTCCTTTATTTAACATAACATATGATGTTCTCATATACATAAAACTATCCTACAGGTTGTCACTAAATTTTTTCCATCCTTGTTTCCAAAGGTAAGCAAACCTTTTTTTGATACCATGTATAGAGAAATATACTTTTAATACATAGATATTACATCTTGTTAGATAAATATTCATTAAATAAAAATATGATCCTTGATATAACCTTAAAGGTTTAGTGTATTTTTAATCTTAGATAAATAAAAAATATGTTCATAAAATATCTACGTCGTATCTCACTTTTTTTGTCATAATGAAACCCATCTTAGAAACACCATACATAAAACGATTCTTTATATCCTAGGGAAAAGAGAACATAATAAAGTGCATGATTAGATTCTCAGTAAGGGTAAAAAGTGAGATATCAATGAATATTTAACATAATATGAGAATAAAGTAAATGATAACATGATCTTAACCATAGATAATCATACCCAAAAATTCATAAATCACAAAATTGAGTCCTTTAATAAATTTTTACTCTTCAAAAGACATAAATCACAAAGGAATCCAAGAACATTGGCTATAATAACATAAAATTTTAAAGAGATCATGCCATAAAAAAGTGAAATGATGTTTTCAATAGTCTTAGTTATGAAAATATTTTAGTAATTTTATCCACTAAGATATTTAAAAAAATGTAAAACTTGGGATAACTACCCATGTACCTACTTTGGGATTCAGATAACCTCCCGCGAACCCACTTTCTAGCTTGGGATAACCTCCAATATACCCTCTTTTTTTTAGAATTAAAAAACTGTCCATCAACTCTTTTATATCATATCACATTAATCTTTACCGAATTCATTAGAGTGATATATAATTATGATCCCTCCCATCGTAAAATTAAAAATCCTTTCATATGTATTCCACAAGATCATAAAAAATTAATCATAACTTAACCCATGGAAAATATTTTTTTTAATTGATAGTTGATAATAATAATCATAAACCATCTAGAGAAAGAATAAATTTGGTATCATTCAATCATATTCCCATTAAATTGTAAGTAACATCAAAGGATGTTATCATAGATGAAAAATAATTTTTTAAATGATTATTAGAATATTTCCTATGGAAAATATCTATGGATATCATGATAGGAAGTATTATTTTTATTGATTCTCAATTATTGACCAGGAGCTTGTGAAATGCTTTGATAGGGTAAATCAACTGGTGTAAGGTATATCCATATTATTCTTTTTTTATATTCATTATAAACAAATATATTGATTCTAATATTAATGTTTTTTTTGATTTTTTATTATTATTTATTTAGGATGGTAAGAATCCCTCAAAAACCATTTAGTGGTATTAGAACCTACTCAATCAAAATTATTTTTTATATTTCTAAATAAAATTATAATTATAAAAAAATTAATTTTCTAGAAAATATGACATAACCCATTTAAATTTTTTTTTTGGTTATAGTTTTACTTTTAAATGTTATATACCAGTGAAAACATGTGTGGTTTTTATAAATTTTATAACATCATGACATAAAATATGTCAAATACAGATTTTGGGGTGGTATAGAAAATTGTTAGAAATAGAGGATCATATGAGAAAATTCACCACTATGGTCTAGTGTGAACTATGTTGTGGTAAAGTTTCACCATATGAACATTCAAGATATATGGAATCCAAAAACTATTTTTCACATAACCACATGAAAATGAAAAATTACTTCTCAAAACACTTTAAAGATAATCCAAAATGATTTAAAAATCCCAAGACTAATTGAAATAGCTACCAAAGTAGTTTCAAAAAATAACATTTCAATGGAAAAAATTCATCTTGTTTCATGAATGTGGTCCAATATATTTTCAATTGAATATTAAAGAAAATTATATTTTTGTTAAAATTGTCAAAAAATTTAAAGCTACATGCTCACATCAAATCTAATGTGGGGTTTAAACCTTATAGAAAATGGTCTAGTTCTTTTTATATTTTTTATGGTGTTTATACATGATTAAATAATTTTTAAATTTTAGAAATTAAATAAGATGAAATAAAATGTTATTTTAATTTATTTATGAATGTTTTATAAATATAAATATAAAATGATTATATTAAGGTATTACTTGGAATTTTTTTACTTTTTCTCTTAAAAAACAAGTTTTGTATTTTGATATTATAAATGGTTTAAATAAACTCAAATAAATAATATTTAATTTATCAAAAATGGTTTACATAAAATATGAAATTCTTATTATGTAATGATAATTTATTTTATAAAATATCTCATAATTTGGATATGAATAAATTTATATTAAATCCATGTAAAGAAAAATGTGTAATTTTGAAATTACATAAAACTTAATTGTAAAAATTTATCCATTCCTAAAGTATAATCTTTTTATAATTTATTTTTTTATGAATTTTTCATAAAATTTTAATTTCATGATTAAATATATCAATAGTTTATTGAGTCAGTTTATTCTATAATTTATTCATTCATATAGTTTTTAAATTTTTAATTAGGTTATAATATTTAGATTAAAGATTTATAATGACTCTAAGTGATCTTATAGACATTTAAGGTGTTTGATGAAATGTATGATAATTGATTTATTTTTCATTTACCTTAAATCTTGTTTCTCATTATGTTATGAACATAGATTAAGAAGTTGAATATAGTTTTATATATGTTAGGTGATATAAATTTTATGGAATATAAATTAATATTGAGTAAATTAAGTCTAGGGTGATGGACTTTGGGTCAAATATATCACTAGCTTAGAGAAATATTCCATATCAAGAAAAGTATGGGTTGGTTACTTATCTATCCAGGATTAATTTTTTTTATATGATTCTAAACCTTGAAGGAAAAGGGTGTGTTCCATTATTCATGATATTGAATTGGATATGTATGAAAATATAGATTTTATATTAGATAAGTAATAGAATATGTGGTTTGTGTAAAGAAGAACACATCTGTGATGATCCGGACCCTCGTGGTCCATCCCTTTTCCAAATTCCAGATCCTAGGGGTGACGTCTTGGTGGTAGGACCTCATTTTGTCATGCGACTGATTGGGGTGGCCGATCAGCGCGACCGATCAGCGCGACCGATCGACGTCACCCAGCCTTGTTAGGTTTCTCTTCTATAGTTTTTCCTATAATGCCTCTTATGGACTTTTCAACTTTTTTTCAAGTGGTTAAAATCCATTTAAAATCCCATAATTAATACCCAATAAATCCTGAGGGACCTCCTCAATGGAGAATTAAATAACAATTAATTCCGTCGAGTGTAAACACCCAACCGCATGGGGAACCACGATCCAAATTTAAAGCCGTTCAAATCCCCATATCCCATAACAACGGGATATTATCTATATATAGCATTGGAATTTATTCTTCCTTATTCTTCCTCTTGGATGACTTCCTTTATTCTTAGTACATTTAGAGTTCCTGATGTCCCTCCCCTGCGAGTCATGCTTTTCCCTGATTCTTGGCGCGTAGAGAAGAACTTCAATCTTTGATCAATCTGGTAGGGTTTTCCTTCGCCTCTCCTTTCTGTGTTTCATGTGGGGTGGGTACGATTTTGTCTCGGTGGGAATTGATGAAACCAAACTTAATGAAGATAATGAATGGACTTTTAAAGAATGAAGGGGGGGGGGTGTGATCAATGTTTCTGTTATACTACTTTTATGTTTTATGTGTTGTGAATTGTGCGGGCCTATGATCACTGAAAATCATGGTCATTGGTGATCTTTCCTTGCGCACTAATGAATATTTATCTTCTATGATGATTAAATGACTTAACCTAGAAATTGGTTAATCACGTAAACCCAATTGGTTTAAATGGATGTTCAGTAAAACAAGAATCCCTGCATGAACACCTTGGTTAAAACAAAAAAGAAGAACCTAATGAATGATGTGCTTGAACCTAGAAGTTTCCCACTCTGTTTGGTGGTGGGTGTGTTTTTCTGCCTGGTGTTTATGGGAATATGTGAATGGGGATGGGATCCTCTGTTGTGGCACGGTTGTTGGTTGTGAATTTCAAGCTGTGTGGTAGCTCTGCTGTGACACGAACTTGGATGGAATCCTCTATCATTGAGAAATGGTGGGTTCTTGGTTTTGGGAACATGGGGCTGTGTCTCGGGGTTTTCTTTGTTTCCAGTACTTTGAGGGATCTCACTTATCCCTTTTGTGTGGTTTTATTTGGTTCTAGTAATTTGAGGGATCTCACTTATCCCTTTGTCGTTGTGACCTTACAAGAGAACCGGGTGTGAATGGTTAAATTTATGTTCGAGTGTTTCGTTTTTTTTTCTGGCTTGCGGTTATGCCTATTAGTTGCTTGATAGTGCAGAATTCACCCTAATGGGATCACTTGAACATGAAAACAAGAATAGTTGAGTGGGGAATTAGTTTGGGATTGATTTGTGACTTGGCTGTGAGTGCCGTGGATTCTTTTGTGAATGAATAGTAATAAGGGTGTTTGTGCTTAGGTTTTGGAACCCCCAGGTTGGGATGAGTGTTTATTACCTATACATATATCTGTAGATTTTATGTTTCTTATTCTCACCCCACCCAAGTTGAGAACTTAGTGCGAAACAACCCATTTCACGGGGAGGGTGTTTTTCCATACACTCTTATGAGTGAATGGTTATTAGCTCATTTTCTGCTCCCTTTCCCAAATTTCACAAGACTCTTTGGGCAGACCGTGATGGCCTGAGGTCCATTATTAGCCCAAGAATATTCAGGTGGGGTAGTTTTGGTGGTTGGCCTAGGTGTTTGCGAGCAGGTTGTTTCCCAAGCGTCTTCGGGATGAGGCCCAGGTGTCTTCGATCATGGCAGTAGTTGTTCTGGCCCAGGTGTGTGCGGGCGGGGTTTGGAAGTGGGACTACAGTGAGGTTATGGCCCAGGTGTGTGCGGGTAGGGTTTGGTAGTGGGTCTGCGGTAAAAAAGGCAGGGTTGGTTCGATGCGTATGATGTTATCAATAACCAATGGGAAAGTGGCGCGGGGTACCCAAATATCGAAGTGCTATTACTATACTTTTTTTGCCTTGCGTTGTTTGTGGAGTGTGCCTTGGTGAGACTTGGGTGGATTGTTTTTCCTTGCTAGGTGCTTTGGTTTTTCTTTTCTCACAGGGCATTAGAATGCCTCTCCACTTGTGCACGAGAGTCTTTGGTTTTCCCTACTGAGTGTACTTTTATTCTCACCCTACGTATATAAAACTTCTTTCAGGTTTCCAAGAGGACTTCAGGGATCGTGCAGGATTGTACTAGCTCGGACCTTGGGGAAGTTGCTATTGTCTTTTTCCTTTTTCTTGGTACTTTACCTTCGGATATTTTTTTGTGGCTTGTATCATTTACTATTGAACATGTATATGGGAACAGGTTATTTTTGGCTTTCCCTTTACTTTCAGCTTTGGTATTGTTGAGGTTTATATCTTATCTCTCGATCCTATAAAAACAAAAAGGGTAATGCCTTCCATTTTGTGTGAGATTCTATACCCTTGGTGTTGGTCGCCACTCTGGGACCTATTGAAGGCATGTTTCGGGGGTCATTATCTCTCCTTATACTTAAAGAGGGAAGGGTTTGACAATCTGCTGACCCTTCCCTCCTTTTGGTGAAGGCGGGTCATGACAGAATGGTATAAGATGAGAGGTTGAGATATAGGATGGATTCTGGAGTTTGGAACTGTGAGGGTTGAATGGTATGGTAGGGAAATAGTGTTGGGTGACCTTGGTACATTAATTAGGCTAGGGAAGATCGGCCAGGACACTAGATTTTAGGGCCCCTCGTGATATGATGTAAGGACTTTGGACCTACCAAACAACCAAGTGAGGCTACACTGATTGAAGGGTAGAGACCCTGGGAAAGGTACATGTATCATAATGACTTGTGTTCTTATGTTTCATGGGTGTCTAGGGGATTCAAAATAAATAAAGGAGTCTAAGAAAATTTGACAGCAATATTCTGCACACCTCGGGCTTAGGCATTCCTTGTTTACCTTGCCTCTATGGCACCTGGGAGACGACCACAAGCAGTGTGGGTGATCGAGGCCTAGGAGGTTGACTTGACTAATCGACAGAGGCCTGACCGAGAAGTGGAGGACGACCAGTGGTAGAAGAAGCTTCGTTCCTTTCAACGACATGCCCTAAGAAATTATGAGGGCAACACCTCTGACATGGATACGGAGAGATGGCTAGAGGAGCTAATGATCGCTTTTGACCTGATTCAGGCTCCGACATAGTACTGGGTTCCTATGGCTGTCAGCAAGATGCGTGGAGCAGCATGTCAGTGGTGGAAGATTTATCTTGGAGAGAATAGGGGAGATAAGGTTTCCTGGGATGACTTCAAGAAGGAGTTCCGGGAGGAATTCCTCTCTTCCATGATGAAGCCCGAGAAGAGGCAGGAGCTACTCACCCTCTAGTAGGGGAGTATGTTAGTGAGAGAGTTGGGGATCAAGTTTAAGGATCTCCTTCTCTTTTCTCCGGACCTATTTCCGGATGATGAGTCTTGGGCGAGATGTTTAAAGGAGGCACTACGACCTTCTCTTCAGTATGATGTTACCCCCTTCACCCTACCGACATACTTAGAGGTGTATAAGAAGGATGAAGTGGTGGAGAGGATGCACATGATGGGAGGTGTGTCACGAGAGGGGATCCAATTGGGCTCGTAAAAGGGGAAGGCTGTCAGTAGAAGGCCTCCAGCATCAGGTCCCTCTAGGTTCCGACCAGCAGGGAGCATGCCGCAGTAGTTCCAATTCTAGTCTCCCAGTACTCTCCCTTTACCTTTGGGCCCGAGACCAAGGTGCTTCATCTTTGGAAGCCATGGGCACCTTTGAAACCAGTGCCCGAACAGCGTACAATACGGTGGGGGTGGGCAGGTCCATCACCCACCTCAGCATTAGCAGTTCCCAGCTAGGCCCTTTTAGCAGCAGCAGCAAGGGTAGCGAGCTCCCACCCCTCCGAGGGCAGACATTGTAGTAGGAGGCCGACCTCAGGATGCTCCTCAAGGACCTCGACCCGGGCATGGTCGGGGATGTGGCTGACTGCTGAGAGGCAGAGGAACTGAGCGTGGGTAGTTGCACGCCGCGGAGGCAGCAGTTTCAGTAGGACTAGAGGTCATTCAAGGTATGATCAGCTTGTTTAGTACCCTTGCATATACCTTGTTTGATACAAGAGCTTCACACTCCTTTGTTACACCCACTCTGGCCCATGGTCTAGGTTTAGATGCTGAGAGACTTCCAGTGCCCTTGGTGCTGAGCACACCAGTCGGAGGACAGACCGACATGTTGTATGTTTGTTGAGGATGCAGACTGATGATAGGGCCACATCACTCAGTTAGGGATCTTCTACTGTTGTAGATACAACCATATGATCTCATCCTAGGCATTGACCGGTTGTTCTCCGTATGTGCCGTCATTGAATGCTTCTGAAGAAGGGTTTTATTTTCAGACTTGGGCAGCCGACAAGTGACTTTAGTCAGTGAGCAAAGTTTCTAGGGAAGAAGAAAGCGATGGGAACCCCTCTTCTCCTTGCTGGATGATCTATCAGTAGAGTTGGTGGATGCAGAAATGGTGGAAGTCCCAGGGATCATCAATGAGTTTATGGATGTCTTCCCTGAAGAGGTGGTTTCTCTGTCCCCTCGACGTGTTGTTGAGTTGGGATAGACTTGAAACCTGGTGCCTGTTCGATTTCGATGGATCCCTATTGGATGGAACCTTCTGAGTTACGGGAGTTGCAGATCCAGAATGACGATTTGATGAAGAAGGGTTTTGTTTGGCCAAGTGTGTCACCGTGGGGTGCTCCAGTCTTGTTCGCGAAGAAGGCAGATGGTGGTCTAAGGATGTGCATAGACTACAAGAGGATGAATCAGGTGACGGTCAAGAATCGCTACCCTCTCATGAGGATAGAAAATCTCTTTGAAAAACTGAGGGGAGAAGGTTGGTTCTCGAAGATTGATTTTCGGTCTGGATATCACCAAGTGAGGGTGAAAGAGGGCGACATCTCAAAGACTACCTTCAGGTGAAGATATGGGCACTTTGAGTTTGTAGTCATGTCGTTCGGCATTACGAATGCACCAAGTGTATTCATGGGGATCATAAAATCCATAATCTAGGAATATCTATACCGGTTCGTAGTCGTGTTTATTGACGAAATCTTGATCTACTCAAGATCAAAGGAGGATCACGTTGAGCACTTGTGAACGATTTTGGAGGTCCTCCAATAGCACTAGCTTTATGGGAAGTTTTCCAATTGCAAGTTCTGGACACGAGAAGTGAATATCCTTTGGTACGTGGTGTCCGAGAAGGGGATAACAGTGGAACCATCAAAGGTCAAGTCGGTTGTTTCTTGGGAAGCACCCAAGAACGTGGCAGAGGTTCGTTGTTTCCTTGGGCTGACAGGTTACTGCCGGAGGTTCATGCCCAAATTCTCCTGATTTGCGACACCCTTTATAGCCTTGACAAAGAAGGACCAGGCTTTCATATGGGATGAGAAGTGTGAGGTAGCCTTCAGCTTTCTAAAGCAGAAGTTGGTTAGTGCCCCAATACTAAGGTTTCCAGAAGAAGGGGCATTATATGGGGTGTTCTGTGATGCTTCAGGTCAAGGCCTCAAAGGTGTGTTGATGTAGAAGCAAGGGGTGATCCCCTATGGGTCAAGGAAGTTACGTCCCCATGAGCGTAACTATACCACCCATGACCTAGAGCTCACGACGGTCGTGGTCGCACTAAAGTTGTGGCAGTACTACCTCATTGGGGAGCACTTCGTGGTCTTCACGAATTACAAAATCTTGAATTACATATTCTCCCAGCGGGACATGAACTTACGGTGGCGAAGGTGGATGAAATTCCTTCAAGACTACGACTTTGAGATTTCCTACACCTCGGGAAAGGAGAATGTGGTGGCAGATGATTTGAGCATGAAGTCGCAAAAGGATGCAGTCTGAGAGTTGGTAGATACTTGGAAGGCGATGAAGGTGTTGACTGCCCTGCACCTGGATGCTAGGATGGAAGGTGGTAGAGGTTGCTTGTATCAGATGACAGTGAAATCTTCTTTGTTTTGGAAGGTAGAGGAGTCCCAAAGGGGAGACTCAGAAAGTTAAGTGATGCGTGACTGAGTTGACCAGGTCAATGCTCCAGAAGGGTAGATAGAGGATGGTCAGAACCGGATGATTTTCCAAGGAAAGTTGTTTGTTCTAGAGGTAATGCACGATAGAGTTCTTAGTGAGTTCCACAACTCACCCCTAGCGGTGCACCCGGGAGTTTCCAAGATGTACCAGGGCCTGAGGAGACAGTTTTGGTGGCCCGAGGTGAAACGGGAAATAGCAGAGTTCGTAGCAAAGTGCCTAGTGTGTCAGCAGGTGAAGGATGAACACTGTGTCCCAGGAATCTTGTTGCAACCTTTATATGTTCCCGAGTAGAAGTGGGATTACAACTCGATGTATTTCGTCATGGGGCTACCCATGGTTCGAGGAGTCTACGATGCTATCTGGGTAGTGGTGGATTGGTTGATGAAATCGGCCCACTTTCTGGAAATCAAGGAGTCGGGTGCAGTGGATGCTTTAGCATGAAGGTACATGGATGAGGTTGTGCGGTTGCATGGAGTTCCAAGATCCATAGACTTAGATAGGGATCCATGGTTTACCTCATGAGGCTGGAGGGGATTTCAGCATACTTTTGGAACCCAGCTACGTCTTAGAACTGCTTTCCATCCCCATACAGATGGACAGACAAAGCGCACCATCCAGATGTTGGAGGACATGCTACGAGCATGTATTCTAGATTTTGGGGGATCGTGGGTGCGACACTTACCTCTGGTAGAGTTTTCCTACAATAATAGCTATCAATCTACCATTGGAATGGCTCCATTCGAAGCCCTGTACAGGAGGCCATGTCGCTCACCCATGTGCTGGACTGAGGTTGGGGAAGCGAGCATTCTTGGCTCAGAAGAAGTGCAGAGCATGATAGAGAAGGTTCAACTTATATAAAAAAGGATGAAGGCAGCACAGGGCCGACAGAAGTCATATGATGATAATAGGAGGAGACCCTTGGAGTTCGGGATTAGGGACCACGTGTTCTTAAAGGTCTCCCCTCGGCGTGGACAACAGAGGTTCGATAGGGGGAGCAAGCTCTCTCCTAGATTCATCGGACCCTTCGAAGTGTTGCGGTGGGTAGGAGAAGTGGCTTATCATCTAGCATTACCACCGCCGCTACTGAGGATACATGACGTCTTCCATGTGTCCCAGCTCCGTCGGTATCTGCATGACGATTCACATGTCCTTGACTGGGGAAAGCTAGATATCGAAGACAATGCAAAGTTCGTGGAGCAACCATTGATGATCGAGGATCGTGAGGAGAAGGTGCTTTGTGGAAGAACCATTCCTTTGGTTCGTGTGTTGTGGAGGCATGGTGGGATTCAGGAAAGTACTTGGGAATGGGAAGCATAGATGCATGCCCAGTAGCCAGAGTTGTTTTGGGTTTTGTGATGTTCTATTTTTTACTTATTGTGACAAAATGATTTACCTTGTTAACTATGGAATGTGTGGTTTTCATTTTTCTGTGGATTTGTGTGAAGTATCCTGAGATGTGGGGAGGGGAGGACCTAATACCTAGTTGAGATGCATATGAGTAGATGCGCCTAAACCCATGCGGGCAAGTCAAAGCTGCCCAAAGTGGATAGTATCTTAACATGGAGGAAGAGAAACCCCTCACCACATTACCGTATAGTTTAATCCTTTGTTTTATGGTGATTGTAATGGTTCGGGTTCACTCTTGAGAGGTATATTTCGGGGCGATTGTTCGGACCCCCCTCCTTTCTTTAGGTCTAGTTTTAAATTCTCGAGGGCGAGAATGCTTTGAGAGGTATCTGATGTGATGAACCACACCCTCGTGGTCCATTCCTCTGCCAAATTCTAGATCCTAGGGGTGAAGTCTCGGCGGTAGGATATCATTTTGGCGTGCGATCGATCAGTGTCACCCAGCCTTGTTGGGTTTCTCTTCTATAGTTTTTCCCATAACGCCTCTTTTGGGATTTTCAAAATTTTTCAAGTGGTTCAAAGCCATTTAAAATCCCATAATTAATACCCAATAAATCCCGAGGGAACTCCTCAATGTAGAATTAAATAACAATTAATTTCGTCGAGTGTAACCACCCAACCGCATGGGGAACCATGATCCAAATTTAAATTCGTTCAAATCCCCATATCCCATAAAAATAAGATCTTATCTATATATCGCATGGGAATTTCTTCTTCATTCTTCTTCCTCTTGGCTGGATTCCTTTCTTCTTAGTAAGTTTTGAGTTCCCGAAGTACCCCCCTGCGAGTCACGCTTTTTGATGATTCTTGGTGTGTGGAGAAGAACTTCGATCATTGATCAATCAGGTAGGGTTTTCCTTTGCCTCTATTTTTTGTGTATCATGCGGTGTGGGTACACTTTTGTCTCTGTGGGAATTGATGAAACCAAACATAATGAAGATAATGAACATAGATTTAAAGAATGAAGGGGGGGGGGTGATTGATGTTTCTGCTGTACTACTTTTATGTTTTATGTGTTATGAATTGTGCGGGCCTATGCTCACTGAAAATAATGGCTATTGGTGGTATTTACTTGCGCACTAATGAACCTTTGTATTATATGATAATTAAATGACTTAACCTGGAAATTGGTTAATCACGTAAACCCAGTTAGTTTAAATGGATGTTCAGTAAAACAATAATCCCTGTGTGACCACCCCGGTTAACAAACAGAAAGAAGAACCCAATGAATGATGTGCTTAAACCTGGAAGTTTCCCACTCTTTTTGGTGGTGGGTGTGTTGTTCTGCCTGGTGCTTATGGGAATATGTGAATGGGGATGGGATCCTCTGTTGTGGAACAGTTGTTGGTTGTGAACTTGAAGCTGTGCGGTTACTCTACTGTGACACGAACTCGGATAGAATCCTCTATCGTTGGGAAATGGTGGGTTCCTGATTTTGGGATCATGGGGCTATGTCTCGGGGTTTGCTTTGTTTTCAGTACTTAGAGGGATCTCACTTATCCATTTTGTGAGGTTTTCTTTGGTTCCAGTAATTTGAGGGATCTCACTTATACCTTTGTCATTGTGACCTTACAAGTGAACTGAATGTGAATGCTTAAATTGATGTTTGGCTGTTTCTTTTTTTCTTTTGGATTATGGTTATGCCTGTTAGTTGCCCAGCATTGCATAATTCACCCTAATGGGATCACTTGAACACAAAAACAATAATGGTTGAGTGGGGAATTAGTTTGGAAATGAGTTGTGACTTAGCCGTGAGTGTCGTGGATTCTTTTGTAAATGAATAGTAACAAGGGTGTTTGTGCTTAGGTTTTGGAACCCCTAGGTTGAGATGAGTGTTTCTTAACTATACATGTATATGTAACTTTTTTGTTTCTTATTCGAGCCCCATCCAAGTTGATCACTTAGTGCCGAACACCCCATTTCATGGGGAGGGTGTTTTTCCCAACACTCCTATGAGTGGCTGGTTATTAGCTCCTTTTCTGCTCCCTTTCCCGAATAGCCCAAGACTCTTTGGGCAGGCTGTGAAGGCCTGAGGTCCATTATTAGCCCAAGAATCTTCAGGCAGGGTAGTTATGGTGGTTGGCCCAGGTGTTTGCGGGTAGGTTGTTTCCCAAGTGTCTTCGGGATGAGGCCAAGGTGTCTTCGGGCGTGTCAGTAGTTGTTCTGGCCTAGGTGTGTGCGGGCGGGGTTTGGGAGTGGGACTGCGGTGAGGTTATGGCCCAGGTGTGTGTGGGCGGGGTTTGGCAGTGGGACTGCAGTGAGGTTATGGCCCAGGTGCGTGCGGGCGGGGTTTGGTAGTGGGACTATGGTGAAAATGGCGAGGTTGGTTTGATGCATAGGATGTATTCAATAACCAGTGGGAAAGTGGCATGGGGTACTCAAATATCGATGTTCCATTACTATAATTTACTTGCCTTGAGTTATTTGGGGAGTGTTCCTTAGTGAGACTTGGGTGGATAGTTTTTCCTTTCTCAGTGCTTTGGTTTTTCTTTTCTCACAGGGCATTAGAATGCCTCTCCACTTGTGCATGAGAGTCTTTGGTTTTCCCTACTGAGTGTACTTGTATGCTCACCCTACCTATATAAAACTGCTTTTAGGTTTCCATGAGGACTTCAGGGATCGTGTGGGACCGTACTAGCTTGGACCTTGGGGCAGTTCCTGTTGTCATTTTCCTTTTTCTTGGTACTTTAACCTTGGAGTTTTTTTTGTGGCCTGTATCATTTACTGTTGAACATGCACATGGGAATGAGTTATTTTTGTCTTTCCCTTTACTTCCAGCTTTGGTATTTTTGAGGTTGTTATCTAATCTCTCGATCTTATAAAAACAAAAAGGGTAATGCCTTCCATTTTTTGTGAGATTCTATACCCTTGATGCTGGTCGCCACTCCGGGACCTATTGAAGGCAGGTTTCGGGGGTCATTATCTCTCCTTCAACTTAAAGAAGGAAGAGCCTGGAAATCTTCTGACCCCTCCCTCTTTTTGGTGAAGGCGGGTTGTGACAACATCTATATGGTTTGAAAATTTTTATTTTATAGTGGAAATAATAGTCCAAATGAAATCATTAAAAGGTTTCACCCATAAAAGGAATAACATGATATGAAATGGATATATTAAATCCAATTTATAAACACTAGGTGTTATATTTATTTTAATAAATCACTTATATAGACCTTGATCATCAAAGTTGGTAGTTCCATACCAAAGAAAGGTTCCTTTAGGTTATCTTATGTTAGGGAAGAAAGTAATGAGGTTTCCCTAAGAGTTATGTGCATTATTTTTTGTATTTTATATATAATTTACTTATATAGGAAAATCTAATAGTTAGGATACCATTGTTATATTATTGAGATTATCCATATAATGTACTAGGAAATGTGTTTTATACAAAACCATATATGAATCATATATGAAATGGTTGTGATAATACCCAAAATAAATATATATGTTGTAAATTTAACTCTAATGTTGAGTCATTTTCTTAGTAAAATATGGATCTTGGAACACTAATGGATATGATTAAATTTAAAAGGGGTTTGAATTTTAGTGGGAGAACATTTAATTAAAATCGACATTAAATGAATGTAAAAATGATATTCATCTAATAAAATACTCAATTATAGATATAATGTAATCTTTAAAATTAATTAAATTAACTTTGATATATTTTTATAGAATAAAAAATCAATGAATATAACTTCATAGACTAGTAAAACAACATGATAATAGTTCTAAAGTAGGAAGAAAAATTATATGTGTCATAGAAACATATTTCCAAGAAAACAACATTATAAGAATCTAGTAAAGAGGAAACTAATGACTATTATAAACATAATAATGATTATATTGATGTATTAAAATTGATACTTGTATCTATGGTGTCTAAACTCAGGAAGAAACATGATACCATGAATTTTTATGGATTGATAGATAACATGAAAAAGATATATCAATATTAAGCTAAATGTAAAAGTTATGAAGTTTTTAAACCACTCATTCATTTTAAGATTCATAAGGTTCACTATATATCCACTCATGTATCCAATATGGTTGGATAGTAAATACATTAGAGGTATTGAGGTCACCACTTTTGCATTATCTTTCCATATAAAATATTAAACAATCACTATAGGAAAGGTACTGATAGTTTAATATGAACTATAACATGAGTGAGTTTAAAAATATTACTGGATCTCCTTAATGTATTGAGGATCACTAATAATGACATGGGAGGTCCAAGTTCATGTTTCAAGATGATAGTATAGAAATTAAAATGTAATGTTTTTCCATAAATGAAATAAATGAGTTTCTATAGAGTCCAAACCGATTTCTGTACAAAAAATAATGGTTCCATAGAAGGGAAATGTTTTCACTATGGAAAAAAATTAATTGGATTTTTAATTGTCCAAGTTACATAAATGGGTGTCATACTTTCCATATAGATTATTTTTTCGGTATCAATTTTATAGAAATAAAATATTCAATTATAAATGATATATGATACCCACTATACATTATACAAGTATTTTAAATATCTATAAGAGTTAAAAGTTGAAGAAATATTGATACTAAAATAATAAATTATATAATAAAAACGCGAATCAAGTGGTTTATAAATTGAGGAGTAGAATATAGTGGGTTAAATTAAAGATAAAATGGATTAGATGAAAGAATGTGTTTTTTTGCTTTTTCTATTCTCTTAAAAGAGGTTATATTGTAAAAAAATAGTTGCGTTCAGTAAATTAGATGATTTTTTTGTAAATATAGTTATGGTTAATAAAATTCTATAAGTTGTTTGAAAATAAGATATGGAAAAAATATGATCTATTTGGGATAAAGTTTTTATCTAAGAAACTTGATAAATATGAGGAATAATATTCCACTAAAAATAAATTTCATATTTTAGATAATAAAATTTTCTTTTTAGAGTATTTATTGAAACACATTAAATACCTTATGAGATATGTTGAAAGATAATTTATTTGTTAAATATTTATACTAAAGGAAATAAGTGTTATTTTTTGAACACAATGTTGTCTGTGGATAACGGAATGATATTTTGGATAGAATATAGTATCTTTGTGGAAATTGGGAGTATGTTTAGACAGAGAGAAGTTAAAAATGTAATAAATATATAATTGAATTATTCATAATTCAAATGTAATTTCACTTAATATCCTAAAAATGGTTATGATATCTTAGTGAAGAAAAATTAAAATAATTTCATTTAGTTACCATTATTAATTGAAAATAATTTGATGTCATCAATTGTTTTATGATGTGTTACAAATTTAAGATAAAATAATTTAAACAGTCACATTAGATAAAACATTATCTCAATGATTTTTTTTAAGAAGTGTTCCATGAATAATTATGTTGATGTACATATAATGAATTATAAGAAGATATCAGAATTAAATAACATCATAACATTTTATACTGATAATTAAAATAAAATTTCAATGTATTAAACATTAATAATGTTATACTTAAAGTCTCAATTTTCATTTAAAAATCTTAATACAAAGTTGTTACGCACCAAAACTTTTTTTAGTAGGATTTATGGTCACATAATGATGTGGTAGGAATTATATAGAGATTTAAATAGTTTAATAATACCCTAATGTGTATTAAACATATGAATAATCGATTTTTATATCATAAAGGATATGATTAGATGATAGATCTATCTTGTTTTTTATGTATTCCTAAATCATTTTAAGAATATAAAATGTATCACACTATATACAAGAAAAAAACTAATTTGTAATTATTTCACATTGGATGAATTTATTGTATATAGTGAAATAGTAATTTAAGTACCTAGTGTAATTTTTTAAGATATTATTTATTATCATCCATGCATGAGTAAATCAGTGAAATATAATTCTACATAACTTTGAGTTAATTTTAACTATTGGAGAAATGTTTTAGATGATATGATATGTGTTAAAATAATTATTAAATATTTAGTTTTTTTGAATTTTATAAATTAAAAAATTTAAGTTTCATACGAAATCATCATAATTATTATATAAAAACCTCATAAGTTTTACCTAGGTGTAGATAATTGGAAAAGGCAATGAGAGTCACCCAGTATTTGTAAGGGTTTCTTACCAAATTCCTATAGTCAGGGGGAAGTGTTTAAGGTTCTTTTAAGGGTTCATGAGGTTGTATATATATCATCATAAGGTGCATATTGATTTTTTAAAGTTACTATGTAACTTCATATGGGTTTATAGTAATCGTTATGAGATTGAGAAATTTTTTTAAGGTTTTCATGGACTTCAAAAGGTTCCAAATTCATAAGTTTCAAAGATTTTACATTATAGTACAATCATTTTCAAGATTCATAGTCTTAATATGTTTATCCATAGTACATCATATGGTATATATGAAATTATAAGGATACCGAGAAACTTCATAAGGTTCATCACATTGTGAAATGTATGATAAATTCCAAAACAAATATTCAAAAGAAATTAAAATTAGATATTTTTATGTTACAATTTTATCATAAAATATCATAGGGTATTGGTAAAATCCATGATTAGAGTTGAGATTTATGGACATTTAAAATTAGTATATTTTGGATTAATATTGACCGGAGTTTGTCATTGAAATATTTACAATACATTATTTTGGAACAATTTGATAAATTATAAGAAGTTATTGATGAGTTCTAAGTAAATATATGAAAATCCAGGGTGGGTTTCCATATTTTATTATACAAGTATTATTTATGATAATATGTGAATATATAAGGAGGAAATGATGAAATTGATAATGAATTTGAAGTGAAAACACCATTCTAGAAACTATTTTGTGTTGAAGAAAATTTATTTCAAAGAGAGACAATATTAATAATAACTACAATTGTACTTATTTAATGTGTTGATGAAAGTGAATTGATTACTGATCATATAAAGAGATGTTACTGAGGAAGAAGATAAATATTTTTATTCATTATCCCACGAATAGGTACATCATTTCGATAGATTAATATTTGAGGACCAATGTGCATGTTGTTTTCCTTAAATTATTCCATTATTTGAATATTTATGCACAAGAATAAGATTTATCTTTTGATACAGAGGCATCGAGAGAAACAATAATGATATTTTTCACATTAAAGGAAAGGGAAATTATTGAAGAATAGGTGGTTCTAGTATAAATAAATTATTTACATTGATGTTATTAAACATAGTAAAATTATATTTTAGTAGTATAGATGGCATGGAAAGTGTTAAAGAAAAACATTATCCCTATATTTTCGTCACATGAATATTATAGAGATAATATTTGTCCGAGAACTCAACAAAAAACTACCATGGATTAGGTACCCACATTGGGACCAAACCCTATGAAATCTCCCTATGTACTTTATAATTTATATTAATTTTATATATAGGGTGATATAGAGTTTATATTGACTGTATATGACCTTAAAATGTCACATTAGTTTATTTTGAGAATAAATAACAAAACAGTAATATTTATTCATCACCCTTTATTTCTGTGGTGCGATTACCGACTTAGATACATCAAGTGGTATTAAATATAATTAGGTTTCCTATGATATAATACTATAATAAAGTGAGACTATTATTTTTTTAATAATATTGGATTTTTTATTTTTATGAAAATAAATTTCCTAGATAGAGGAATGATATGATTCATTATTTTTATCACAAGGTATTGTGGTAAGTGGTATTTTGGAGGTGGGGTTTAAAACTCTTGTATGATATATTACCATGAAATTTTCTAACAAAATAAATTCATTATTTTATGGGGAAAACTAGATTAAAATATTTTCTTCCTTATTTGATAAAGTTTAAACCAAAGTAATGGGACTCAAAAAAGATAAAGAGAAATTGGAAATGAAAACATGTATAAAATAAAATTCATGATTAAAAAAGTACAAATTTTAATAGAGGGATTAATTTAAATACATCATAATTATTAAAGATATGAAAATTTATGACTATTTTACCATAGGTAATTAGATAGAGAGCCACATTAGGGGTTTAGAACATAATAAAAAATAATATATTATTGTTAATAAATTAATAAAAAATATCATATATATTTATGATCATAAGATATTATCCTTAGAAGAAAATTATTACATATCTCAATACATGTTTCATAATAATCTTCTTAATAATGATATGTGAAAGGATGTTACTTTCAAGAAATAGGATAAGGAAAACATATAATTAAAATTAATTAATAAACTAAATTTTAAGGAAGAAGAATACATGTTATCCCGTGAGTTGAAAAATGATGATTAAAGTGATGAAGTCAAAAATATGATAATGAAAATTATATCCAATAACACAATAAAGTGGAAGGGTATGAACAAAGGAAATATTTCACAATTTCTTTTCATGTAGTTGAAATGGTAAATTTTCAGCCTAATTTCTAACTAAAAATGTTGAAAGTATGACGATGATGAATCTAAAGAAATAACTTAAGGTACAAAATCGGGAAGAAGTTCAAATAAGGTTATCAAATCTGGTGGAATTTAGTATAAATTTCAAATGCCAAAAATCTGATCATAATATATAAATAAGAGTATAAATAATCCACTGAAATTATTAAATATGATGAAGATATTAGTGATATATTTAAATATATTATAGATCATGTTAAAATAAATTATTAAATCTAAATAAGTGATAAATGAGATTAATTCTATAGTTGAAACATGATAATGGATGGGATTGAGTATCTTTTCAAAGAGGAAAACACAACATAATATGTAAATAATATCCATGAAGGAAGAAGTTGTGAGTGTAATGATAGCAATGGTTTAATTTCATAATCAATAAGGTGATTATGTTGGGTAAATTGATCTTCTTAAAATTAAATTTTATAAATAAGATAGGATATTAAAGGACGTTAAAAATAAGGTTACTATAATGAAAGAAGAGGTAAATATATTTTATTGAAGGAATATTAAAACTAAGTAGACTCTCGAAAAAATTTATAAGTTTCTCTAATAAATTTATTCAAAATAAAGTAAAAATTCTCACATAGTACTAATAAGTTTTTCACACTATCTCAACTGAAAACTGGACCTGTGACCCCAAGCATATCAAATCTATTTCAAATAAAAATCCAAGTTTAAATTGCCAATATTGGAAAACCTTGATTGATAAAGAGTCTTAAAATATTTTTTATACATATAAAAAAGTTGATATTAAATTTAGTGGGAAACATTAGTTATATAGAAAGAAGATAAAAGATTGAAAAATATCAAGACTATAAGTCTGACTTTTTAGGAAAATTCAATAGTTTCAAATAAGAATTTCATTCAAATGGTATTGTTGGTGATACCAAATATTTTTTATTAATGATTATTCATATTGTTATAATATTTATCTTCCATGGAATTAGATAAGGTATGATTTAAGTGGGACTTATAAAGATAATAGATGAATCCAGCCCAAGATAACGTTGGTAGTGAGAAGAAATTATCTAAGATATCTATCCAAAATTGGATAGATTTCTTAGAGGGAATCTATGAGAGGTTTGAATAGTAACTTCAACATTCTTATAAGTGTATTACCACACATATAAGACTATATCAATATGTTTTTGAATTAAGATTGTAAGAATAAAAAAATAGAAAAGTCATGTTTTGTTGAAGTGCAGCTTATTAATAAAAATAGAGTAAAATATATATTCTTAATTATTTCTACTAATAAAACATTATTGGAGACACAAACATCTTGAGTAATATTTTATAAAATGATAATAGTGTAGTTACATGTTTAAATGAAATATCAGTTTTGATAAAAGGAAGTAGATATTTAGAAATTGAATCACAAAAATTAATTTTAAAAAATATTGTTTGTGGATAGTATTAATGATTACCTTTTGAGTGATATTATGTATTACAATAATGGTAATAAAAATTTCTTTTATGAAAAATACATATCTCATTAAAGGTATAAAATATGGAAAATTTATAAATAATGGTGAAAGAACTATTGGTAACCATTTTTAAATAAAAATCAATTAATTCTTACTATTTAAGATCAAATTATGAAAATAAGTTATGGAATAAATGATTGATCCATATCTACCAAAGAATATTAGTAAATAATTTTGAGGGAGATGTGGCGAGAGACTTGTTTCCTCTCAATTGATAAGGAGAAGACATCTATGAAACCTTCCAAAAGGGATAGATGTCTCAAATATGTTAAAAAGTGTGTAAATAAAGTCCACCCGGCCACTTGAGTTGATACATACTAATTTTCATGGAACAATTATTCATAAATCCATTAAATAATATATTTAAATCATCATATTCACTGATTTTAATAAAAATTAATTTATGTGATGTCAATAAAATATAAACCAAAATTAGTGGAAATGTCAAATGTTTTCAGGAGAAGAGATGAGAAGAATATATGGATGTATATCAAAATGCCCATATATGATAAGGTACTGCATTTAAAATAAAATCATTTCAATACTAACTTGAAAAATAATGAATCAATTATTATTATATTATCCTGTATACATTCCATCAAAATAGAGCAGTAGAGAGACAAAATAAAACCATGGTTGAGATTGGCTGAACCATGCTAACAAAATACAATATATCAATGTTTTACTGAAAAGAGGTTAGAAAAACTTATTTATATATATAAAACATGTTTTTACTGAGTACATACTATAATATAGTATCTTTTAAGTTATTTTATCCAAATAATCCAACTATGGAATACTTTAGGGTGTTTGTTAGTCAAAATCTTATGAAGACTAAAAAAATATGGCATAATTTTATGAGAAAGACAAGGAAGGTATCATTATAGGATATCTATCCAAAAGAAAAGTCTATAAATGATAGAAAAAGAGGATAAATAATGTTAATAACTAAAATGTTGTAAAAATAATTGAGATTAAGCCTAATATTAATGTTCTAGGTGAAACATATCTTGAGGAATTTGATGGATATGGTGAGTAGTTTCTTAAGAAATCCATTAACGACCTTTTCAAAGTTGAACTTCATATAACTTGTTTTGGATCCAAAATGACTAGTAATGAATAAGTGGATACTGAAAATGAAATAAAAAAACACTTAAATTTAAATAAGCATGTAGAGTTAGAAAAAATTATTGGAAACTCTTATGAACCTATTCATATTAGAAGTGGATAAAACTGGAAAACCAAATAGCCCTTATTTTAAAATATGAACCAAAATAAATCGAAAAAAATTTAATGCATAATGAGTGTGTTATGAGTATGCACAAGGATTTGAATAAAATATACAATAATTACCCTTTGGATATTATACATAGATAAATATATAAAAATATAATTTCGAACAAGTGAATTTTTAGGAATATGCTGAGTTAAAAAGTAGTAGTTATAAGAAATAAGTTAAAACTTTTTTGAAATAGTTATTAGTTAATTAAAGAAGTGTATTTTTAAGATACCTTTTCACCTATTTGAATAATGGTTTCCATGAGAATGTTAATAATAGTTTTATCTCATAGAAATATATAATATATCAAATAGATATTAAATATTCCTTCTTGAATGGTGATCTAGAAGTGGAATTTTATACTAAACAACATAAAAGGGGTTGTTTCTATAAATGACAGAAAAATGGTATTTAAATTAAAAAGGGATATCCATGGGATGTAATAGGATCATATATAAAGGTACTGGGGTATGAAGCAGAAGTCATTAGGTCTTCTATTGGAAAATTTTTATTTTTTAAGTGACCAAACTTCATTAACTTTGGTATTTCATGCCCCAGTTGAGGTTCTACGATCTCACATGAATTTAATTAGCACAAAAATTAGATAAAAATACATAATTTAAATCATCAGTGTACGGGATTTTTGGTCATCGATGGTGATTTTTTATTAAAGGATCCCAGTTTGAACCCCTGTAGATCATCCACTCATTTTGGAAGAATCCAAACAGATTTCTGTCATCTTATTCTGGGTGATAGCATGGAGCTTCACTGATTGCTTTAATATCACGAAAGTGACCAAGATCACATGCCTTCAATAATAGAAGGTGTTATTGGATGAAATAATTTAAAGATGTATTTATATCTCTAGTATTTATTATGGGAGATAAGACATCAATTCTAAATTATTGAATATTAATTTGAATGAGATAAGTTCTCTTCTTATATAGTAGATGTCCAAATACTCGATTATGATTTCCTAGCCCCCATATATTCAATGAATACTAAGAAATCAATATATGGAATGTTATGATGATCTAAATATTTCATAAACATTATTTATATTTTTACACATAATTAAAATACATAATAAATATATTACGTGATAAGATGGTGTCATGATATCGACTCATAATTCATGTAATATTAAAAGAACTTTGGATATTAAAATAATATTATTTCATGTTATGTTTTCAACAAATTCACTTAATATATTTTGAATAATTTTAAAAAATAAATTCAATCCAATTATTCTATAATCTAATAATAATAAATTTATTAATACATTGATCATCATTAATACTTAAAAAACTCTCAGATCTTGTGGTGTGGCCCACTATGTCCTATACACCTTTTCACTATAATAGGGTGGACTCTTTAATATGGTATTTTGTGTGACCCTCTAGTACCTTATATCAATAGAAGTGAATACTATTTATAGACCAAGATAAGAGTTTAGAAACCCATCAAGAAACCTAAAGAGATAAGTAAAGGTTATAGTGACAAAAACATTTCCTACGAACATGAACTATTTATTTTAATTTCATTGTCTTATGATATATTATGAAGTAGGATGCACACTTTGTGTCATCAAACTTAATTTATTTATTATTATTTTTATTTAACTGGATAGATTTACCTTCAACTACCTTAGCATAGGTATTATGAAGGAAATACCATCTTTATCAACTATTCCAAAGATATTGAAGGTACCATGGCATACAGTGGAAGTCAGTGGGCTAGGGAATTAAAATTTTTTCATTCTTAGAGAAATGAAACACTTTCCTATGTGGATATCCATGCTCTAATAGAGGTTCAAAGATCTCATGTGAATTTAATAATTAAATAAATAAAAAAACAAATACCTCCTTTGAATTAGTGGTGTATGCAACTTTTTCTTCATCCATAGAGAGTGTTTCTTGAAGGATCCATGATCTGACACCTATTGATCATACACATGCTTAAATAATACATTTAGATGTTAATAAATGAATTATGGGTGCTATCATAGAGCAACGACAATTCCATCGATATCATGATGATCACCTCAATCCCGTCTATTCGATCCATGAAGGCATTGTTGGATAAATCACTCAAATAGATCCTTTATCCCTCTATAGGATGAACAAGAAGAGAGAATCCTTAAATTATAAATTGATGAATATTCATTGTAATGATATCACTTCTATACTTATACAGTGGATGTCCAAATACCTAATCAGGTTTCCCTATCCCTCATATATCCAACATGCATTGTATAAGAAATAAATAACAAGTAATAGCGAAGGACTTATTTAATTACCATTGTTTATATTTTATAAAATACTTATAAAATATAATAAATAGATTACATGACCAATATAAGTCATTAAACTGTCACATATTTACCACAATATCAGTCAAATCTTGAATAGTGATATAATATTCATTAGAATAATATTTCTAAAGGTATACACTTAATAAAAAATGAGTAATTTTAATAAATAAATTAAATCCAATTATTATATACTCAAATAATAATGTTTTTATTCAATTATTGGTTATTGTTAACACTTGGACAACTCTATGACCCCTTAGTGGGTCTCACCATGTCTTATACACCTATTCACTAGAATAGAGAAGAATCTTGAATATACTATGTTATGTGATCCTATAGAAACTTATCTCAATAGTAGTGAATACTATTCATTGACCAAGAGTTAAGTCTCTAAACTGATCAAGGACCCTAAATAAATAAGGAAAAGTAATAGAAATGATAACTTTTCCTATAAACACACACTGTATAATATAATCTCATTACCTCATGATATCTCATGATGCATTCCACACACTTTGTGTCCCCATCCTTTATTTATTTATTATTTTTGATATAACTTCTCATGAGTATCATAAAATACCGTATCCAAGGATTTCTAAAGGTACTACCATCATCCTCAACTAGGCATGAGATATCACTTCCTCAATTCAAAAGAGAAAAATTCTACCCTGGTCATTCAACCAATCCCATACAACCCAATACACGCCCAACAAAAGCAACCTCTACCTGAATTTAATGTCATATTTTCATTCATTCCACTAATGTATGTGATCAAATGGTACAAAATGATAATGATATCATTTTATGAGACCAATAAACATGTTTTTATAGATGAAAGACTAATTAAATTTGAAACATATGGTGTTCTTATTGGCGGATCCTTCTTCATGATCTCAACTACAAGAGATTAGTATGTGTGAACATTATGAGAATAATTCTCATTGATTATGAACCCTAAACACATGATAGTCATACATAAATTATGTCCATTTGGTATGATTTATCTAGACTGTAGAAAATATTTTTAGGATTAATTTCATAGTATATCGATGTTCTCATTATAGACCGAAAACTACAATAAACTTCAGATATTATAATTAATCTATAAATATTACAATTTAAATTGTGGATATAGAAATATCAACAATATAATGGTAATTGTACATTATGGATAAATCACTTTATACAATGTATGGTAATCTTAAGTACTATTTATTTAGGTCTAGGGAAACCACTATTAAAATAGTGCAACTTACACTGGAGCCAACATGCCTACTATTATTGTTAGATATCACATGATAAGATCATATTTCTATTGAGTTATGTATTTATATATAGGCCAACCATGAATTTGATACATGAATATTTAACTAGCTATGAACTTACCACCTTTAGTAATACTTCTCATGGGATGATATCTCTAATTATATTCACTTTCACACTATCATGAACTAACATGTTAACTAGTACCAAAAATAAAATTATTATAATTAATATTATGATAAAATTTTACGTACTAACTGTGATTCCAAGGAATCATACCAATCATTCCCTATTTGACACTAATTCTTTATTTATGTAATAATCTGAAATGCACTCAATATTTTTAGACATGAATTCCACTATCTTGAACTAGCTTTCATTTCTCATTACCTTAACCCAACTCTTATATTTTATTTTATTCATCTAAAGGAATAATACTTTTCTTCCCCTAAATACTAGTATCCCTTCCGATCCATGTACCAGGTACTTATCCGTTTCATTTCATCAAGTATAATTGAATAGTTATTACCACTTCCCATTCAGTTCTCTGTGATATTACTGATAATTTCTTACTATAAAATATAATTGTTTTTGGAAAAATGATATTTAGTACATAGTATGGGATATGAAATTGACCAATAGTAAATGAAAATGGAATTAAACTTATCAAATTAACCTACTCCAATTCTACATAGATGTCTTCTTTTAGTGATTAATGCCATGCGACCTTATTAACAATTCTATCTTGAATTTTTACTACTTGTATTTTTCAATACCTATTCCAATATATGTACTATTGAATTCATATAAGAACCCATTAGGTCTAACTTAGAATATAACACCCCCTAAAATGTAGGTTACTATTTTATGTCAATTTTTAAAGAGTAACATTCATTTTGGTTTTAATTAAATGTTATTCCAATTACTGTTTTATATATTTTTCCAAAACTAATTCACCTAGAAGACCATGGTGCTCCCACTAAACAATGGTATACACTTTAAGAAATTCATTCCAAAGGAATATTCTATGACCCTGTTATTTACTTCAATCACAATTGGATTTTATTAAACTATTCGAATTATTTGAATTTTATAGTGTCACCATTCATTTATGTTTGCATTGTATAGAAACCTCCATGGATGGTAGTCTAGACATCCAACGCTCAATAATATGATAATACAAAATAGTTATGAAAAGTAAAAATATAATTTATTTATGATTGATGACTTCGTAAAATCAATAAATCATTATTGGTAACAAAAAAGTACCATCCATGTATATCCTCACTTGAATACTAACTACAATATTAAAAATAATAATCCCATATTCTTTTTTATATTAATTCTATTATTGAAATTTAATTGATCATATCAATCTTATTTGGTTTCCATTTATGTATTACTTGTAAAAATCACTATTATCAATAAGTAATGTATGACCAGACATAGTTAATGTTAAACCATCACCATGGTTTCTAAAATTCTTATGTAGTATATGTATCTTGAATATTTCTTTTCTACAGACTCTTGTATAACTTATTCCTATTTCTAAAATTTGTTCATATTTTTCATTGTTTAAACCCAAGTCAATCTTTCTCCCAAAATCACAAATAGACATGCACACCCTTTTATAGAAATATAATTTATCACTTGACTATAACTTTTCAACCTTAGGTATTTATGAAATATACTTAGAATTTTTTTGGGTAACTACTTTTGATGCCCAATATATTTTTCTTGAGGCGTGTTTATTTAAATCCCAAAAAAATCTTTGCATCTAAACACTTTTTCTTTTGATAGGATAGATTAATATCACACAATATCTTATATGATATCCATTTTTCATTATAGTTAGAATATTTTTATGGGATAATGAAGTTATTCATGAAGCATGTGTCATAAATAATTGAAGTTTTTCAATAAATTTTAGTCGTAATATTGATCCCCTTTATAATTACATCATTAATATGATGTGTCTAATGTAAGATGTGTTTAATAATTACTCCATGATACATTTTCTTGAACAATATTACCATAAAATACTCAACATTGATCCTCCTTAGTGACACCATAACTTCGATGTGAATAAGGGAATGTGTGTTTATGAATTACTATACATTAAATTATAATGATCAATGATTTATGGATCAAGATATTCTTTCACACATGGGCCCAAAGAAACTCATATCTTTTGATCATGAATATTTCATACTTCACTTTCACATTCCTAAAAAACTTAATGGAATATAATGAAGAAAGCACACAACTAATATTACCTTATAATAGTCCACACTCAACACATAAATTAATTTCCAAAATCTTTGTCACTTACCTTTATTTATGAATGATCCTTTGTCTGAAACAAAATATGTCAATAATACTTAATGCATTCAACTATAAAGAGACTAAATACTATTCATGGTATATAATCAAAGCCTAATTTAGTATTTATTGAAAATAATTATCTTTTTACAACTATGTTTTAGAGTCTTATATTTTATATACATCATATACTAACAATGATTCGGGCATTATGACTATTAGTTAAGTATTAGGGAAAAAAATCATTCCGAAAATGGAATAATGCATCATATTTTCCAATTGAGAAATGATACATATGATTCATTTATACCCGATACACATTTTATTAGAACCATTTACCTAGAAATTAGATGTTTTTTTAATTCTCAATACTATCTTAGGAATCTCCCTTTCTTAACTACTTGGAGAAATTACCTTAATTAATCTAATGTTTCTTCTCTTAGATGGTTGAAATATTAAAATAAAAATATATGATATGAATATTGTTTTCAATAACCAAGAAGTATGAACTAAACCTCACATACAATTATGAATAATACTGAATAATAAGTGACTAATTTCTTCTTCTATTTAGTTCATTTCATTTAATCATCCATATATCTATCTTGTGACTTGAAAAGAAAATACCTCATGTATGATAAAAAAATCTTTTTATTAAAGGAAATTACAAAGTTTACTTTTTAATTAAACATAAAATTGACCATTTAAAATTTATTTCATATTTTATACCATAAAAACTAAATATTAATATTTAAATTTGTTCTCAACTTCTTGGAGAATCATACAAAAAAGGTAATGGAATATTTTTCTTCATACTGATCATTTTGTAATCTAAAATAAAACAGGTGTAAATGGATGATAAGGATACAATAATGGGATGTATTTAAATATTTTGGTCTATCTTTAAATTCTCACATATCAGGTGTAATCATCATCCCTATTCATATCTTTCTTCACTTTATCCTTTAAATCTTCTTGGAGATGAGACAATATGTGAAATCATTAATATCCTGATTTTGTGACCACAAATCACATAAGATATTAGTGATAATATTATTTAAGAACCCTCATATGTGATACAAGATTATTACCTTGGTTATTAAGACGGATCAACATATATTTGGGACTCCAGCACTATGAATTTCATATATCATTGTACTATGCAGAAACACCTGTACTATTCTTGGTAACTCATGATGGTATGTAGATTGAATTTTTCATATAGTTATCACAATATATATGGGGTATTAATTTTAATTTTATAAAAATAAAATATCTATAATATTGGTAATTTTTTCATGATTACTAATTATAAATTTGTGATTAATTAAATCATTAAACATCTCCCACTATTTTATCAAACTCTAGTATCTTTATTTATTAAACTTATAATACTTTGTCTCTTAACTATTCTAATGGAATAGATCCTTAAAACCTCTGATCATAGTTTACAATATGTGGATACACCATTACTCATAGAGATAAAGCTAGAAATTTGACTATCAAACCACATTAACTCACAACACCAAGATCTATTGAGTGAAATTCTTTATCCTAAAATTATAAACATGATTTAATCGATGATTTAATATTAAGATAAAACAATCTATCTATAAAATCTTATTTTCTGACATATTTTTTAAGTGAACTCATCAATCTCAAAAAAACTCTCCAATAATAGGATATACACTTAATCAAGGATTCCAAGCACCCCATACACCAGGTTTTGTTCAATTTTGAATGAAATAAGGATTTTTCATAATGATATTGATGCACGCCTGTCGTTGGGTGTGGTAAAAGCAATTTAATTTTCATAGTGCAACATAGAGGTTGATTAGGGTTGTCTCTCTTGAGGATATTTTTCCGTCATTCACTCACTTAATCTAATTTAACTAAACTACTTATTTTTTGTTGTTTTTATTTAATCTAGTAATGAAATGAAACTTAATTTAAAAAAATATAAAACAAACATGCAATGAGAAAATGAAATTAATTGAGATAGAACTAGGCCTTTATGGGTTAGTTTGTGGGTCCCATCATTCTCCATGTTGGTATTTAAATTAAGTTTGATAACTCAATTATGAGACCTCATTCATGAATTACTATTATTTTATTTATTGGTGTTAAATATTGAATTCATTTATCAATCTTAACATCACCTCCTCCTATAATCACGGTTGATAGCAAACCTCGATTGAGAGTGTGACATCTTCCAAGACTTGACTCCATCGTATGTCATTTCAACCACTAAATGGATCAAATACACCATATGAAGAGCTTGTATCCAGTATAAGGGAGGGAAAATATTTAATAAAAGAATATAAATTAGTTTGAGATCAGTTTCGTGGTGGACGATTGCCACACTCGTGCACACCCCTCTTTCTCATCACAAACTTAATAAAACATAATAATTTAAGTACATAATTATTGAAATTTCCACAGAACTACCCCGAGCCAAATATTGGGTTAAACCCTCATTTTTTGAGGGTAAGAGGTCACAGTAGATAATATTAGTAGAATAAAAGAAGAAAATAAGGAGAAAATATGAATACAAAAACATGGTGGATGGGTGTACACAGAAATAAAAACAATGCATTAATCTATTATAAATATAAATTACAATTGAAAACTAAAACAAAAATTTAGAAAACAAACAAAATTAAAAATAAAGGGGGAAGAGTTGAATCTGGCCTCCCTCAGTGGATATATCCTCCTTGGTTCCTTGAAGAAATGGATGGATAATTGGATGGAATGAGAGATGAGATCTACCCTCCTTTTATAGAAAGATTATGTAATTTGAAAGATTGAGCATTGTTTTCCCATTAAATGGACGATTCACCCATGGAACCCTTCATAAAGGTTGTTCCTTAATGTTTTGGATGTTCAAAATTCAAATGGGAGCTCATTTGGACATTGTATGAATGAGTTATTAATTTTTCATTGGAGGTTTATTTTTCTGGATGCAGGTTCTAGGAAGCTTCCTTCAACAATATAACAGCCAATGGCAATATTAATGGCTTCAAATATCACCCAAATTTGATGTATAGCTATACCTATGTGTAATAGTTCTATAAAACATGTAATAACCCCAATTAAATGTGTGTAAGCTGAGATGTGGTTCTGTTACAGTGGTGGGGTCCACACTGTCTGCCTGGAAAAATATTTAACTTAATTGATTTTTTAGGCCCTTTAGATGGTCGAATCAGTTTCTAGTTCAACATACTAAATTGGAGGAAATAAAATAAGGATTCTAAATAAATAATAATCACTCATATTAGAATTATATTTTAAATGTAATGACCAAAATACCCCTATGATAAAAATCTGTCTAAATTCTAGATTTAACCGCATTTTGCATTTAAGCTCAAATTACCACTAAAACCTCAAAACGTGACAATTACCCCTTAAATAACACTATATTGGGATTATAAACAATTATTTACAGTATAAAATATATGAAAACGTGATCTTAATCACTCCCACACACTTAAACATTGCATTCTTGGGCAATCATCTTACATCCAAATCAAAATCCACACAACAATAAAAAATGAGAAAATATCAATGATCTTATCCATAATAGAAGTCCATAATGTATCATATACGAAAAACAAGTCTCTATCATTTTAATTTAAATAAATAAAATTTTTCAACCACATAAATCAATCCGTATACCAATCAAAACCAACCTCACATTGACTTTTATGTTACTTTTCACTCAAGAGAAATTGAATCTAGAGTTGTGCTCATACTTGAAAATCGCATGTATCACCATAGGTTTGTGAAAATTATCATTTCTCCATAGTATGAAACATGAAAATTAATTCAATCATGAGGGATTTAATAAATGGTTCAAATGATTCTGTGGATTAGGGTTGGTGAAGAAATGATTGAAAAAAAGTTTCATGCCAAAAAGAGGAGGTTGGACTTTTAAGTACAATTCATGATTAATTCAAGTGAAAACACAGAAAATTCCTCTCTCAATCCTGCTTGAAAATGTAAAAAAACCACCAACTTTTATGAAATGGTACATTATCCATGACATGATTACAAGTAATGATATCATCTATGTTCTCCCTCTTTTTTAAGCTCTAGAAATGAACACCTTTATTTTCTTTTTCATTTTTTCATTTTTTTATGGAGGATGAGCTAAAAATTGAATATAATGAATGAATGAAAATTCATGACCTTGATTTTTGAGATGTACATGAGTCATAAAAGAATAAACAATGAAAAATTCAAACCCATCTCTAATTTTTTTCCATTTTGTTTGAAGGAGAAATGGATGAAACAAATAAAGCACAATGAAATGAAAACACATACCCAATTATCTTATTATCCACTGCCCAAAATGTTAACACACACCTAGAACCACCCATAAATGATACAAATCCCAATGAATGCACACAAAAGGCCCTTCCCCCATACTAAAACTTGAAATACCCATGCTAAAATACTAAATGTGCGGGTAGGTAAGTAAAAATCAGCTTGTAATGTGGATTAAACCTATAAGGAAATTCATGAAATATAAGGGATTACAAAGGATAAATGTAAAGGTGTGTATCAAGATAAAATGTGGATAGACAAAGAGATGACTCAATCATATAAAAAATTTCATGAAATCCAATGCTTTGAAAGAGAATATTCACAAATTCTAGTTCTCACATAAAATGCAAGTTTCTCTCAAGAAAGTGTGCATATTAGGAAGAATATGTAAAAGTGGTTTAGAATAACTCAAAGTATTGGAAAAATATTTTGAGTCAGTGTTTCATGGGAATGGATTTCAAAAATTAGTCAAACTCATAGAAATTCTTGAAAATATCTTTCAAGGAAAAAGAATTCACATCAATAATCATTTAAAATACATTATTTAAAAAATCATTTAAACTCTTTAAAAATCAATTGATGTGTGAAAAGTGATAAGAATATCCACTAAAGCTAAAAAATAGTAAAAAAATGATAAATATAAATGAAAAGAACATAATAATAACTAATCATGTTGACACCCCACCACACTTAAATTTTACCACCCCTTATATAAATTCAACAAATATAAATATAAAGGTAGAAAAACCAAGGGAAGGAAAGATACAACCTGACATTATTTTTGAAGTGGATTCCTTGAGTTAATCTCCTATAATCTTCCACTTTAAGACTAAAAGTAAGTAATGAAAATACATAATAAAAACAAATAAAAAGAAAGAAAATAGAAAATATACAATTCTTGGTTTAGACCCCCCAAGTAGGTGCTAGGTTTTTACTTCCCCTAGTCAAACAGTTCTAGTGGGTTATCCCTAATTAGAAGGTGGGTGTTGTTTTTTTAAGATGAACTACCACATATGAATTTTAACAATTTCCATGAGTAAACACTGAAATTATAGGACCCCAATAAATATAAGAAAGTTCCCAACCACCAATAAAGAATAAAGATGAAATTTGAAGTTTGAAGTAGGAGAGAATAGAATATAGAGGTGCTCCCTGTTGACTTCTGTGGTGTCATTCCTTATATGGTATAAAAAATGTTGTTTAGGAAGTAGTCAAACCACCACATTTTGTTCCAACTCTTCTTCTTCAATCATCACTACTTGGGTATTCGCGTTTTTGACAACCATGGTATGATCCATTTGTGTTGTATCAGAAATTTCAAGGAAAGAGAACTCATAAAAAATTTATCTTGAATCAAATTAAAACATGAAGAATTAATAAAGAAATCTTCCCTTTCAAGTAATTCATCATGGTAATTTATCTCTTCATGCATGACCATTGGAAACTCAATATCATTAGGTGCTTCTTATTTCTTATCTTCCAAATAAAGAGAGAGGTAGAAAGTGTCTGATGTTTCATTTTCAAGTATGGGAAGATCATGTTTCAAATTATCTTCAACAAATCTATTCTAGGATTCCTCTAAAAAATTTTGATCTCCCATTAGATCATCATTTGAAATTTGTACTTATAGGACCTCATAGAGCAATGGTTGAGTGCGGGATGATGTGATTAGTTCCTTTAGAAGTTATTTATCACCTGCCTTAGGTTCTTTAGCATAAAAAATGATTGGTGAAATCTCTTCCACAACTCGTTCTGGTTCAGGTTCCAGCTCTGGTTCAGGTTGTTCTTGAGATGCATGTTCATATTCAACAATCAATTGTATTTGAAACTCCATTTTTTTAACTTTATAACTAATCCTTTGAAACTGAGCATCAATATCATTACAAACATTTTTTTGGCACCTGAGATTATTCAGTCCATGAATAATAATTTGAATTGAAAGACGTCATGAACAAAGAGTTTTCAATTTTTTTTTATAAATTTATGAAATTTTCTTGTTTTTTTTAAATGAAAATATATCTATAATGTAAAAATAGAAAAAGATAAGTAAACTACTGATTTTATCTTCGACAACGGTGCTAGTTTTGACACATGCCTATCGTATGGTGTGGAAAAAGAAATTTAATTTTCCTAGTACAACATAGATACTTACCAGGATTGTCTCTCTTGAAGATATTTTTCACTCGTTCACTCACATAATCTAATTTAACTAAAGTAATTATTTTCAGTTGTTTTTATATAATCTAGGAATGAAATTAAATTAAATTTAAATAAAAGATAAAACTAACATGAAATGACAAAATGCAATTAATTGAGAAAGTACTTAGCCTTTATTGATTAGTTTTCGGGCTCCATCATTCTCCTTGTTTGTATTTAAATTAAGTTTGATAATTAAATTATGAGATCCCAATCATAAATTACTATTATTTTATTTATTGGTGTGAATTCTTGAATGCATTTAGCAATCTTAACCTCACCTCCTCCTATAATCAAGGTTGATGGCACACCTCGATCGAGAGTGTGACATCTTCCAAGACCTAGCTCCATTGTATGCCATTTCAACCATTGAATGGATCAACTCCATCTTATGAAGATATTATATCAAGTATAAGGGAGGGAAAATATTTAATAAAATAATAGAAATGAGTTTGAGATCAGTGTCATGGTGGACAATCGACACACCCGTTCACATCGCTCTTTCTCACCACAAACTTAATAAAACCTAGTAATTTAAGTACTGAATAAATGAAATTGCCACATACCTCCCCTGGGCCAAATCTTGGGTTAACCCCTCATTTTTTAGGGTTAGAGGTCATAGTAGATAATATGAGAAGAATAAATGAAGAAAATAAGGAGAAAAGATGAAGAAGAAAACATAGTGGATGGGTGGACACAGAAATAAAAAACAATGCATTAATCTATTAGAAATCTAAATTACAATTGAAAACTAAAAAAAAAATAAATAAAATAAAAAAATTAAAAAGAAAGGAGGAAGATTTGTGGTCCGCCTACCTCGGTGGAGATATCCTCCTTGGTTCCTTGAAGGAATGGATGGCGAATGGGATGGATTGAGAGATGGGAGCTCCCCTCCTTTTATAGGCAGATTTTGTCCTCTAAAAGAGTGCACGTTTTTGTCCCATTAAATGGCCAATTCATGTGTGGAACCCTTCATAAATGTTTTTCCGTAAATTTTATTCCATTCATCCACAATATTTTATCTCATTTGGATACCATATGATTGAGTTATAAATTTTTCATTGGCGGTTTCTTTTTCTGGATACAGGATCCAGGAAGCTTCCTTCAAAAATATAACATCCAATGGAAACATCAATGACTTAAAAACTCCCCCAAATTTGATTTATTGTTGTACCTATGTGTCCTAGTGCTATCCTAGGTGGAATAACCTCAATTAAAGGTGTGTAGGCCAATATGTGGTTCCGTTACAGTGGTGGGGTCCATGCTGTCGTCCCAGAAAAATATTTAGTTTAATTGATTTTTAGGCCCTTTAGATGGTCAAATCAGCTCCTGGTCCAGAAGAAAGAATTGGAGGAAATAAAAAATGGATTCAATATATATAAGGCTAACTCAAATTGGAATTATATTTTAAAGGGAATGACCAAAATAACCCTATGATAAAAATCTGTCAAAATTCCATATTTAACTGCTTTTTGCATTTAAGATCAAATACCAGTAAAACCTCAAAATGTGACAATTACCCATAAAATAACACTATAGTGGGATTATAAACAATGATTTATAGTATAAAATATATGAAAATGTGAGCTTCATCAAATATCCATTTGAGGGTTTTTAAATATTTATCAGAGAATGAACTCATTATCTATCTCACATGCACATACTATATGATCACCCTGACAATAGACTATGCAATTAATAGAAAAAAATAAATACACACTACCAAAAAACAGGGAAAGGGAATAACTTCCCTTTATCATTGATAAATAAAAAAGTACTGATAAAGGGGTGTGCCTTTATCAGCAGTAGCTAAAACCGTTTATAAAGGTAACCTTTATCAGCGCTAAAACAAGCGCTGATAAAGCCATACCGTTTATTAGGGCTTGTTTTTGCACTGATAAAGAGTACATTTATCAGCACTATTATTATCACTGATAAAAGTTCTTATTATTAGCTTATATAAAATTATTATATTTATATTAAAAAATAATATATTTTGTATAAATTAACAATTATATACCAATATTTATAAATATATACTATTTATAGTTATAATTATTAATAAATAAATAAATATTTATCTTATATATCATTTTAAATAAATATATAAGGCTATAAATAAATTAATAAAATTATAATTTTATAAAATAAGTATTTATCAGTGATATAATTTTATCATTGATAAATAGCTATTTTATCTGTGCTTTTTTGGCACTGATAAAGATGGACCTTTATCATCACTAAAAAAGTGAAGATAAAACAGCTATTTATCAATACTAAAATTATAGCACTGATAAATAGCTCCTTTATCAATGCTTTTTTAGCACGGATAAAGGTCTATCTTTATCAATGCTTTTAACTAGCACTGATAAAGGTTCCAATGGTTTTTATAAATGAACCATAACAGACCCCCCTCTCACATGCATTCAAGCCTTTGCATAAGCTAAACCCGAACCCACCACCATGACCACCCTCCAATGCCTCCTCCACCGCTGCTTCCTTTTCCTCCTCCTCTGCCGTGACCGTCCTCCTCCTCTGTCGCCACTGCTGCCTCTGCCGCTGCTGCCGATTCCTCTACCACAAAAGTATATGATTTAAGTGTTTTGGGTATTATGGATGAGATTTAATGAGTTTTATGATGGTAAAATATGTTAGGTGTTAGCCTAGGTTTGTGAATTCTTTAGAAACATGAAGCAAAGGTATATGCTCTGAGTTGTGATTATCATAAGTGGTGTCATACCAAGTATAGGATATATGAATGGTTATGCCTTACACATTGAGAATGTGGAAGGTATGGGTAACTTCCTTGACTTGATATTGTATAAGAATTGAGATTACTTGAAATATTTTTGAGAATGGTTCCTTGAGTGTCAATGTTTTTGGTATCAAGGTTTGTTTCGAGGGTAAGATCAGTGTGATTCCTAGTCCTATGTTTTTTTTTGATGTGTTTCTTAGTGGAGTAGCTATTATATTATAGATGTACACATGTGATTTTGAGATGATACCAGTTGAAAGGAATTAGTGCGGTTTTCATGAAAATTTTAATAATGTTAATCTTGTTGGAAAGTAGCATGGAGGTTCTTTGTTTTGATGATTGATATACCATGGAGCATGGTCATTGGGTTAGGCATGTGATCCTAATATAGATGAGATAGGACCCAGGTTAGTCCAAGTTAGGTGATAATTCAGGTTATCACAAAGATTTACATCTGTCTAGACATGCATTATTTCGATAACGAGGGTTATTGATCACTGTTCTAGAGACTGGCTTGTGTGGTTGCATGGGGTGTACATCGGTAAGTTTATAGATCAGGTTAATTAGAGTATCTCATGGAGATGGTATTTTAGTATAACAAAATGGTGTGTAACTTGAGGGATCATGAGTCATGTAAATTGATCAGGTGGTGCAATACTGTACACCCATTATATTGGATGAGGTGAGAATGGTACACGCCAGTTATGCATGATACGGATTTAAATTTTATGTTGGTGATATGTAAAGTGTGAGATGAGGACCAATGGATTTGAAGAAAATATTTTAGAATCAATTTCTTGGGGTTTTGGATGAAATAATAAATTTCAATCTATGGTGGAGGATACAACACAAATGGATCAAATATAGTGTCATGTTTGATCCGAGAGTTAATCCCAGACATGTGTTTCATTAGAAAAATGATCATGGATCAAGAAAATGAACTCATATTTTGTGATAGAACATTTTGAAGTGGTGCTCGATAATTTTTATAAGGTAAAAATGTCGTGGGGTGTGAACCAATGGTTGTTGAGGGTGCGACTCTCATTTCAAATGAATTTCAATGGGTGATGGGTATAATATTTCAGTATTCGAGGAATACGTGGAACATGATATTTCATGTTAGAGATTAGGTATGATAAATATGATCAAATATATTAAATATCTATGATAATAGATAGATCATTAACTTTAGAGGTATGACCCTCATGTTACAAGGGTCTTTAGTATAATGGGACTGGTTATTGGATGGTTGATATGGAACTTGTATATCATTGTGCTGGTGAATCTGATTTATCTGGTCCCACATAAATACCATATTTAGATTTTAAATTATGTACTAGAAAAATTTTATATGTTTACAGAATGATCAGG
Source organism: Viscum album (assembly GCA_963277665.1). NCBI lineage: Eukaryota > Viridiplantae > Streptophyta > Magnoliopsida > Santalales > Viscaceae > Viscum > Viscum album. Next base: position 1,649,770,700 of record OY728131.1, on the reverse strand, counting down.
ATAATCTTTATGTGATCCAAATGTGATTCATGAGGTAAATCTGAAATCATCATGTGGTTTTGGGGGTGAAACCCATTCATTTCATTATTTAGGGGTGGACTTATTTCTTCACATGATTCTAGGATTTAATCATGTGTAAAAATTTAGTGGTAGTGTTTTACCTGATATTAGATGTTGTAGAAAATAGATGGAAATGGTTACTTTATATTGGGTATGATAGGTTCATTTTGAGGTATGACTAGGAATTTTTAAGGGAAAGCCAGTGTGTTAGGGCCTTATTCATAAGCAGTAGAGACTTGTTTGATTCTCTTTGGAATCAAATATGACAACTAGTACTAGATTTTGGAGGGTTTTTTCATATATGTTTGGGTTTTGTTAGTTTTAAACCACACCAAGTGGGTAGCTGGACTAATGGATGATGTGTTACAATAGGCGTTTAAGATGGTGGGGAGCACTTTGGATTAGGATCGTGTTGGGTATCCCCATGAACCTGATGACGTGTTTAGTGGAAAAAATTGTTCTGTTGAATGGATTGGTTTCATGGATCATCATATATAGGTTTTAATGATGTTTAACCAGACATGTCCTATTCCTAAATTTCATTGGACCTATTTTGGATAGGTATAACATATGAGTTCTCATTTTATGATTTCTTTTTAGTTGAAAATATCCACTATTGTGTGCCTCTCCTCTGTTACAAACGCACCTCTAACGCATGATGAACAACACATTTGAGGTGATTTTTCTCCTATTACATATTGGTTTCCTCTTGTTCTCATGTTATTACTATTTGATATTGATGGTTATACTATGAAATGTATGGGCTAAACGTCCCACTGAAAATCATGGCCTTTTGTGGTCCTTGTTTTCACACTAAATTAATTGCATGTTCATTGGTTTTTATTGAACATTTGAATATAAAAATTGCTAATTTACGTATACTTGACTTACGAATGAATGACCCATGATGATAAAACTTCTGTGATAACCCCTAAATTAACAAACAAAATTGAATAAGGGATGCTTTGTAAAATCTGAAAATGTGATTGTTTGGTTTGTATGGTGTTATGATTGTGAGAACAAATGTGTGTTTGTATGGTGTTTATGTTGTTTTCATGATTGGTATGCCATTTGTTTTCTATGTTGTAGTTCTTCCAAATTTTAATATCAATCCAAACATTACCCATTTTAATGGTACCACCACTTTGTTACTAGTGAAATTCCACTGAATCCAAGAAAACCACTTCACTAGAGGACTCTATGAGACACTTCATAGACACCCTAGTCAAATAACCATAACAACACATGTAATGAATCCTTCAACTAAAAATCACTATATTGAAATTTATACCATATATTAGTTTTGTAACATAGTTCTTGACTAGAGACATTATGTTTCTAGAGAAAAACTAAAAAACTAGTTTATAACAATGCATAGAGATCACATTTGGGATACTAAAACATTCTAGTGAAAGAGATTATTGTATCTTTTTGAACATATTTTGTGTAATTATTTTGTTATATATTAATATTACTATATCAAATAGGATGAATATGAATAAATAATGGATGAATTCCAATCAGTTAACAAAAGAGTATGAAAATGGCATGAAAGAGTTTATCAAGTTTGCAAAAGATCATGAATATAACCCTTCTCAAATTCATTGTTTGTGTTTATGTTGTTGTTATTCAAGAAAAATTAGTCTAGAGGAGTTGGAAGAACACCTGATCTATCACGAAATAGATCGAAGTTATACATGATGGAATAAACATAGGGAAAAAATAATGTAGTTAGTGGCTCGAATAACACGGTGTTTTATGGATCATCTGATATGATTACAAGCGTTAACAATGAAGATGATCGTATGGAGGATGTGATTACAGATGTGAATGATGATGAAGATAGTATTGAGGAAATGACAAGGAGAGTTGAAGATGAACTTCTTGATTGCCCAAGATTGTTTGAGAAGTTAAAGAGTTGTGCAAAAACGCCATTGTATGCTTATTGCACTAAATATACATCATTGTCATCCGTACTAAATCTATATAATTTGAAAGTAAGAAATTAGTGTACTGAATCTGGTTTTATAGAACTAATTTCTCTCCTAAATGAAATTCTCTTAGAAGATAATGATCTCCCAAGCCGAACATACGATGCCAAATGAATGCTACACTCGATGGGTATTATCTATGAAAGAACACACGCCTGTCAAAATAACTCTATATTTTTTCTAAAGGACCAAAAATCACTTAAAGAATTCCCAAAGTGTGGTTCTTTTTAATAAAATAAAAATGATTCTAGTAATATGAATGTTTTATGGTACTTTTCAATCCTTCCAAGGTTTAGGTGCCTATATGGAAGTGAGGAGACTGTAAGAAAATTAACATGGCATGCATATACAAGAATTAAAGATGGGAAAATACGTCAATCGAAAGACTCTCCTCAGTATAAGAGAATTTATCATGAGTATGCTTAATTTGGAAATGAACTGAGAAACATTCGTCTTGCGTTATCTACAGATGGGGTGAATCCTTTTGGTTTTGAAAGCAGCAGTTACAGTACATGACCGATTATGTTGGTAAATTATAACTTACCACTGTAGTTATACATGAAACAAAAATACATCATGTTATATATGCTTATATCAAGACCAAAACAATTGGGTAATTATATTTATGTTTTTTTGGATCCATTGATCGAGGATTTGAAATTATTTTTGGATTCAGGTGTTATGTTGTATGATTCTTACAAAAATAAAGATTCCACTTTAAAATCCATGTTTGATGGGATGATAAATGACTATCCTACTTCTGGAAATTTTTCAGGATATAACATTAAAGGAACTCAAGGGTGTCCCATTTTTGAATATGGTATACAGTGAATTTGGTCGAAACATTCATCAAAAACTATATTTCAAGGAAATCAGAGATTTCTACCCTGACAACATAAGTACCTATCTTGGATGAAATCATTCGATGGAAGTTCAGAAGAACGTACAAAACCATCTTCACTAACAAGTGATAAATTATTTGAGAAAGTAAAATATGTGCTTACTACTTTTGGTAAACCATTTTTGAAAAACCTTACAAAAACTGGTTGGAAAAAGAGATCAGTTTGTTTTGAATTAATATATTAGAATTGTCTGTATGTCAGAATTTTTTTTGATGTTATTCATGTTGAAAAAAATGTGTGCGATAATGTCATTGACACATTGCTAAATGAACCCAACAAAACAAAGGATGGAATTTAGGATAGATTGGACATGGTTGATATGGGAATAAGAGAAGAGTTAGCACCAGTGGGGGTGAAAAATGAACATTTCTTCCTCCTGTTACTTACACTCTTTACAGGAAGGAGAGATATTAGTTTTTCACATCCTGGATGACATAAAGGTTCCATAGGGGTATTCATCAAATATAAAAAACACTGTGTTAGTGAGCGATTTAAAATTAAAGGGTTTAAAATCAGATGACTTCCATGTTTTGATGAATGATCTAACTCCTATAGAATTACGTTGCATTTTTTCCAAGAATGTCCGCCATAAATTAATGAAGATATATTTTTTCTTCAAAGATATATGTAGAAAATTTATAGACCTGGTGAAATTTCAAACTATGGAAAGAGAAATTTCTATTATATTAACTGAATTGGAAATTTTCTTCCCGCTGACATTTTTCGATATGATGGTTCATTTGAAAGTTCATTTGGTGAGAGAGATTCAATTATATGGTCCTGTACATTGTATATGTTTGTACCCCATTGAATAGTATATGAAGATTTTGAAATGGTATGTCAAAAATCGAAGTCATCCAGTGGGTTATATTATAGAGAAATATATTGTTGAGGAAGCTGTCGAATTCTATACCAAATACCTGTCTAGTTTGGAAAATGTTAGCCTATCGAAATATCGTCACACTAGGCGGCTTGAGGGTGAATGAATTTATAGAAGACATGTTTTCACAATCAATATTACAGATTGGGAATAGGACCACCTTTACGTTTTTCATAACACTTTTGACGTTGACCCATATGTTCAAACCCAAAAATAAATTCTTAGGCATTTGAATCCATATAGGGATGAAAAATGGTTATAAAATACACATAATAGACAGTTTATAAGATGGTTTTGGGACCATATTTTTATAAAGTTAGATATATATTCAAACCCAATTTGAGAACGACTTCGATGGCTAGCTAGAGGAGCAAGTGTGTATGTATTATCTTACAATGCTTATATAGTTAATGGTTATACATTCTATACTATTGAACATGATGAAGATAGTACCATGTAGAATAGTGGGGTTATAGTAGTGGCTGAAGCGATGCATGTTTCCGGTGCTAAGGATAGAAATCCAATTTAGGCGAATATGTCATACTTTTGTATCATCAAACAAATATGGGAATTGGATTATACTAAATTCCAAGTGCCGATTTTTCAATGCAAGTGGGTTGATAACAAGAGTTCTGTTAGAATAGATTAATTGGTATGAGTTAAAGTTGATTTCAGTAAGGAATGAGAGAAAGAATAACCATTTATAATGGAATCATAGGCAATACAAGTATTTTATGTTCCATACCCCGCAAACCAAAATTGGTCAATTGTTCTGTTATCGACCAAAACAACTGAAGGGTTAGATGAAAGTTCAACAGAGGATGACCCTTTCATAGGGACTTCAAAATCATTTCACAGTGGTCCCAATGTAGATGGTATTTTTTATGTCAGAGGAGACCAAAATCAAGGGATTTACATAGTCGATAGAGAGGTAAAATATCTTCAGCCTTAAAAAAAGAGAGTTCAATAGTCAGGTTATTTTTTTATTGTAATATACATTGTGTTAAGTTATGTTATTATCTGTTCGCTATTGTTTTACGTAATCTAAATTAAATGTTAAACCACTTATGCAGAAAATGACTTTTGCACCTACTGATGCGCCCAATCCTAAGGCACAACAGGTCTCTCATCCTACTGCTGCTGGTCCCAGTGTAGATAAACAACATGTTTCTCAACCTATTGTTGCTGGTCCCAGTGCTAAGGTATAACATGTTTCTCAACCTATTGCTACTAGTCCCAGTGCCAATGCTAGTGCTCTGGAGGAACATAATGATGATTCTTATGAGGAAATGGTATGAAATGAAACCCTGATGGTTCAAAAAAAACAAGATCACTATAGTTTGATTGTGTTATCCAAAATCCTTAAGGAAAAAAGAAAAAAACATCAAATTTGAGGTGGGATGGAATAAGAAAGGCCAACATGTTAACCCCAACAAATCCATCATTAGTAGCTACATTGAAATCATCACTCGAAAACTCATGCCAATTGATGTACAGTCATGGAACCGTGTTTTCACCGGGCTTAATACACTAACGTGGGAAGAGAATACGATACCATTATGATATCATTTTTTTAATTTATTAAATAAAATAAAATACAAAAACATTGACTTACTCTTTATCATCCATTGTAGAGTGAATTTATAGTATATGCCTTGCACAAGGAATACGTGTTAAGAGTTTTAGGAAGGATTCATAGAGGCTTCCACACAATTTTAATGAAATATAATCTTAAATATTCTGAAGGGAAAATTAAGTCGCACCCACCTCCTCTTTATGCACACTTGATATCCCACGGAGTGTGGGATGCGTTTAGTAACCGTCGTGGGGAGTAGAATTTTCAGGTACATTGTGTTTGGTAATACATTGTTAGACGTTTCATATATTCATCACTTTGATTGATAGTTTTTTATTTATGAAATATTAGCTAAGTGCTGAGAATAAATAATGTGAAACAAAACTAGTGTACCCCTACTGTAAAGAAAGGATGGGGTACAATTCACTTGAGAAAAAATTGGTACGCCTTTTAAATATACCATACTACTTTTATGTGATGTAAAAAAACACCGTAACCATAATTCCCTATTTATATGCATATTAATGAGTCAAAATTGAAATCCATATCCATCCCATGCCATGTTCTATTAAAGGAGGCTCATGTAAATAAATAGGGGATACTGATAGTTGAAAACACATAAAACGTGTGGGAAACATGTGTAAGTATAACATAATATAAATTCAATCTTATTTAAATCTATATTACATTACAATGACCACTTATTTTCCAATATTTTCCATCTGAAATAGTCACAGGAATCAAAAACACCCGCACCAGATGTAGACATGCTTTTAGCTGCCTTAAAGCATCCGGAACAGTAAGGCCGCGTCAGAGGTACGGGTTTTGGGGTGACACCCCGAACATATTTTCAAAAACAAAATAAAATGGAGGATGAAACTAAGAAAATGAAAAATATTCAATAAAAATTATCTATATTTAAATAATAAATACATTACCAGAGAGAGATGATAGGATGTTTGATGGGGGAGAGGTAGAGAGAAGAAACAACTCAACAACAACCCGTGCATGAAGATCCTGCCTACCCCCACCATCTTTGAGGCGAGCCATTCCGCTAAAAAACATAACTTACATGAGGTAACCGATGTCATAATAATTTTTTATATGAAATTTGAATCAGATAGACACCGATACCTTTCCTGTAATAATATTTTATAGGGTGAAAATGACTATGATTTATATCTATAATCTCCCACCTATCTTCTTGTAGCGAGGGTTACGGTTTTCAATATGCAGAATGACATGCTACACAATAGAGAACTTAAAATAGATCATTTTAGAGGGTCAATTAAAATAGATAATGATCTGAGTGCCGAGATACCTGTTCAAAATGACGATGAAGACATTCATACGGTTAAACAAGCTGTTGGAACATTCATCGTATGACCGTCAATTATTGTAGAAAAACATGTCGACAAGGAGGTATCTATTTCCAATTTATTTTTCAAGCTGGACCTTTAACATTTAATGAGAAAAGGTATAAACCAATGAATGTTTTTATATAATGACAAATAGAAGGGGGTGAAATGAAATATCAGCTCAGAAATATCTCATGGATCAACCAACCGATTGAAATGGTCTTCTGAGAGAACCTTCACCTCGCCCATTCTATATCCATAGTTAATATTATTTCATTCACATGTGGATAAAAAGATGATAAATATAAATACTCAAACAGTTGATTTAGAAAAAAGTATATACATAGAGGAAGAATCAGATTTCATTAGTGATGAAAGTGTAAATGAAATCCTCAAGTATGAATGGCTAGGTGCATCAATTGTAAATGTATACATGGGGTTTGTTTTTATGATTTGATTTTACAAAAGCTGATATACTCTAATAATTATGACTAAATACATTTCATATTTCTCGTAGGAGTATATATGAAAAACAATTGAATGGATTTCCACATGAACAAAAATTTGGATTCGGTAGTCCTCAAATCACTTTTGCAAAAGAAGAAATAGATTCTAATAAAGAGGATGTAATAATGTCATCTTTGCTCAAATAGTTTGAAAACACAATTACAGATGGCAGACACTTTTTAATACCAACGATGCAGGTGTAAAACTCTAAAATTTAATCATATCAACTATATTTTCATTTCTTTCATTACTTATTCTTTTTTGTGTTTTTAGGCAGCATTGGATTCTGATTGTAGTCAATTTGGATACTCCAAGGATTTATTTTTTGGATTCAATGCAAGGGTGTGAAACAAACCAAACAAGCATGATGGCGCTTGTTAATTTTTAATACACTAGATCCAACATTTTAGAACTAAAAATATAGTTATATAATCTATATTATATTTTAATGAGGATTCTGTTATGATAGGGCAGTGTATCAATATCGTATACTTCATGGAATGAATTTAGGTACTAAGGAAAATAAGACATACAATATCTACAACGGGAAAAGTATCCTAGTATATATAATAACATTGCACTATCCAAACAAATATCGAAAAAAATTAATTATTTTTATCGATGTTTCCGTAGTTTCGAAAACAAAAAAATAGAAATGACTGTGGTTTTTATGTTTATAAATTTATAAAAGAGATCATATTTCAACAACCAACTAGCATCTCTGAAGAGGTATTTTTGAAAATAATTTCAAGTTCATTTAAAATATTTATTAATACTTTGTGTATTTATATTTTTCTGTACTACCATGACTGTCACGAAAATTCATATTCATAAGATGATATAGATGTGTTTAGAAACGAATGAAAAATATACCTGATGAAAGATTGTACACAAATAAGATGAAGGTGAATTCCTACTAAATATGTTATCCTTATATGATTATTGATATCTCCCTTGTTTACACTTATTGATCATATATGATCACCCTTTATTATTTTTATGTCCTTAGGTTATGAAAAATGGTTTTAGAAATGATTTGTCTTTCTAGTAAAGCATAACTTAATGAGATAATCTTATAAACTTGTTCTTTATGTTTCTATGTTTCCAAAATCACTAGACCTAAACTATTATGGCATGGATCATTTATATTCTATATTTTTGTAATTTATGCATATGTTTCTACTGATGTAGTGTGTTGGAATATAATTGGTTGTGTAACACTCACAAATTTAATAACAAAACTAAGGATTCTTTACTATTATTGGTTAACTACCGCTTAACATAACATCTGATATGAACTTCCAAAAGGGAGGCGGTGTCCAGGGGGAGGGAGGTGTCCAAGAGGGATGGGGTGTCTAGGGGGGTGTCCACGAGTGGGGTGTCTAGGAGGGGAGGGAGGGGGTGTGTCCAGAAGGGAGGGGGTGTCCAAGAGGGAGGGGTGTCCAGGTGTAAGGGTGGGTGGGTGGGGGGGGGGTCCAAGAGTGGGGGGGGGGGGGGTGTCCAGGAGGGGAGGGAGGTGTTGAAAATGGGGGTTGTCCAAGAGGGAGGGGGTCTCCATGTGGGTGGGTGAGAGGGGTGTTTAGGATGGAGGGGTTGTTCAGGGGGTTCCTAGAAGTGTGTGTGTGTGTGGGGGGGGGGGTCCAAAAGGGAGGGGTGTCTAGGGAGGTTTCCATGAGTGGGGTGTCCAGGAGGGGAGGGAGGGGTGTGTCTAGAAGGGAGGAGGAGTCCAAGAGGGAGGGGGTGTCCAGGTGTGAGAGTGGGTGGGGCTGTCCAGGATTGGGGGGTGGGGGTGTCCAGGAGGGGAGGGAGGTGTCCAAGAGGGAGGGGGTGTCCAGGAGGGAGGGGGTGTACAGGAAGAGATCCATTCAATTCCATTCAATACTGATAATATACAATGGGTAAATCACTTCTAGAGTAGCATAAAGTGGGTCTGTAGTGGTGAATAAAAAGTTCCAACCAACCAAACCAATTCTAAGCCAATGTAATGGCCTAATAATTATATTCTTGTTCAATTTTAGGCCGAATATATCTGATTTAATTTCATAAAGACCAACATATGAATCATTTACCATTCCCACATTAGATTTTAAAGAAACACACATTTTATCTACACCAACATTGTAGTAGAATACATATTCTTGGAAAATTACTGATGATATACGAGTTTTAGGGATGGAATAATTTCTGATCTAGAACTAAATCAATTTTAACCATCAATCCTGGCATGTGGATGAAATCGATTGAATGAGATGTTTTTTACCAGAAACTAAATTCCAGAAGATGTATCCCCACTACTTATATATATATCCCTTATCCCACTTTCCATAGGATTGGTGTCCACCTTTTGTGTCATAGGATCTCTATGTTTCTGATTTATGTATTTTTAAATTATATTTTTTGATAATGTTATGTGAAATTTCATTCATATTCCTCCAATATATTTTTTTAGTGTTTTCATTGATTTTTTTGAACTGTATCTCTTAAAAATATATATGATTTTATAATTCATATTAGTGAATTATGGTGGATGAATAATATATATTCCATTATCAAATAGATGATGAATATATAGTTGGATAAATAACATTATTAATGGGTATACACTAAAGAACTAGGAGGGAGGGTGTTTCCAGGAGGGCGGGGGTGTCCAGGTTGGAGGGTGGGTGGGGGGTGTCTTGGAAGGAGGGGGTGTCTAAGAGGGAGGGTGTGTCCAGGAGTTGGGGGGGTGTCCAGGAAGGGGGGGGGGGGGGGTCCAGGGGGTGGGAAGGGGGATTTCCATGGAAAGGGAGGGGGATATAGGGGGAGGGAGGGGGGTTGTCCTCGAAGGAGGGGGTTTCTAGGAGGGAGGGGGTGTCCAAGAGGGAGGGGGTGTCCTAGAGTGGGGGAGGGGGTGTCCCGGGGGTGGGAAGGGGGTTGTCCAAGGAAATCAGGGGGGGATGTACAGAAGGAGGGAGGGGGGCTTCGGGTGGAGTGGGGGGGGGGGTGTACAGGGGTTGGGAGGGGGCTACCCAGGGGGTTGTCTCAGGGAGGGAGAGGGGGGGGGGGGGGTTGTCCAATCACACTAAAGAACTAGGAGATCAAGAGAAAACTTAATCAGTATGAGTATAACTTATCTAATTGTGTAGGTTCTCATCAAGAACTCTCTGAAACTGAGAAATACATTCCTTACATACCTTCAACGGGACCTTAGATATTATATGGGGTCCTTGGAGAGGTATAAGTGGTTAGGGTCCAAGTAGGGTTGGACCCAATGTCTGATGTGAACGCGCTAGCACTCATTCCCTTTGACCTAGAATGGGAGAGTACACTCTTATAGGATCATGATATATGTAACTATTTGGTTTATAACCTATATAGGATGGTGGTATCACAAGGAAAATTTAGAATTTATTCTAAAATTGAATAATCCTATGAAATTTAATACAACATCATGTATGTTTCATGTTGTATAGCCTGTGGAGATTCATCCCTTTTTCTTATTATCAATTAATGAAACCTTTTGGATTCCATGTTGTTGTTGACATTTCTTCCTATTCTTTTCTAATCCATGTAATCTTAACAAAACAATATTTATAAGTCAATGAATCATGTTGAGCCTCTTCGAAAATATTAATTCAATTCAATGATAATGGTCAGGTAAATGTTGTAATAGGTCCCAAATGATATTTTATTAATGTATTATTTCATATTAATGTTTAATTTATTTCATTATTGTATTACTAACATAATATTTGTTTTCTTATATAGGTGAAGTTTTTGTCTTGAGTTTGAATGCTTTGTTCGACAACTAACACCATGGATGGAAATTTTTGAGAGCAGATCACGTATTAAAAAAGGATGAAACATTAATTTTTTTAACTATTTGTTAGGTAATTGTAATTGTAACCATATTAAACATTGTTTGAAATGTAAATAGTATTGTTTTTTTTGTATTCATGATTTCAAGTAAATGTATATAGAATTTTTGTTCTTCTGTGCTTTGTGTGTAGGTGTTTTTTAGGCTGTGTGTGCAGGTGCTGTCTTAGGTGTGTAGGTGTTGTGCAGGTACTGGGTTTGCTTAGGCAACTTGGACTTTATCAGCTCTAATTAAGCACTAATAAATGTCTAATATATCAGCTCTTGTTTAGTGTTGATAAAGGGGGACCTTTATCCATGTTTTTTAGCATGGGAAAATGTGACCCTTTATTAGCGCTATTTTGAGCACTGATAAAGGCCCCCTTTATCTTATCTGAGATTAACAACACTTTTATAACACTGTTAAAGGTGGTTTTAGTGCTATTAAAATCCCCATTTGTATTAGTGTCATCGTAAATAGATTTAATCTATTAATTTTAGTTAATTATTCGATGTGATATAACTATCTTTCAAATAATCAAAACATTACATAATGAATAAATAAAATATACTCCCCAATTGATGATGAGAATCTATTTTTGGTAGATCTATTTAAACTTAATGGAACAATCATGACCTAGGGTTATAGTACCTGAGATGGGTCTTGATTATTACGAATTCCAGATCCCTAGTCCATTGTTTCAATGTTTTGTTTGGGATACTGCTTCTTCTTGGCATGGTCAATGTCTTATATTATCATCATTATAGTAAAAAATATTTTCTTGTTGGTGAGGGGGTCTCAGGAATGCATGAAATAGATAAATCACTTTTATGAGGACATATATACTCTTATACATATTAAACGAGAAAAATTAAGAAACGTAAGCCATATAATATAAATAATTAATTACATGCATGAAACACAACTGAAAAAATTAATTAAATAAGTAAAATTATATACATAAATTGGTATTTCATCAAGTGGTAAACAACAACAATACTGAAGGGTGTCGGTGAGGGGACTTCATTGAAGTTGGGGAATAGATCTAGCCATGTTTTTTCTCTGGTGGTTAAAAAAGTAGTGGAGGGGGGCCATATGATGATAATGCAATGGAACTGGGTGGTTGGATTGATTAGTGGTGGTAGATGACTCATGATGGAATGTTGACCTGACAGAGTCACGTCGGTTCATGACATTTCTATTGGAATCACTTAGGGGGAAGTGACTAGGATCTATCATGAGATGGAAGGCCGAGATGTGGCAGGTGGAACTCATAGTTTTAAGCTGAGCTTGGGTGGAGTACAGGAGCTGACTGGATCAATAGTTAGTGGCAAAAGAGCACAATGAGGAGGCGTCTATATGGGAGGGTTAATATGGCTCCTAGAGAGGTGGGTGCACTGATTTAGGATGAGGAAGGTTGTCCATTTGGATGAGGAGGAAGGATTCCATAGTGGAAGGTAACTGAGTAATGAGGTGGTGGATGGAGATCCCCAAAATAATTTCCCTTTTACTTTTGGTATATTTTATAATATTTTGGTTGGCTTCTTTGAGAATCCAAGTGAAAAAGATTTTTTTATCATCTTATATTCATTCAATTGGTCTTTAGATGATAAATTGAACCACCATATATAAAAAAATATTTTTTTTCTAGTGGAAAACTATATGGCTTGTTAAATCCTTTTGATAAAAATATTTTTTATATGATTTTCCAAAAATGGTGAAAAAAAGATTTTTCAGAATTTGTTTCATTCATAACCCTTCAAAATGATGGGAATCACCATAATTTATTCTTTTGAAATCCAGTAGGTATATTGAAATATATATGATCAAAAAACATTAGAGAAACATAAATGTGATTTCAATCCATATTAAATATTTTAGATGACTTCGACTTAACCATCAGATTACAGATTAAAATTCCATCTATGAAGTTGGAGCCAGAACGATGATCAATTCATAATTAAATGAAATTTAATTTTTTTTTGTTTGGGTTAAAATTTACACATGTATCCCTAATACCAATTGGAGGTATCACAGTGCAAAATGGATACCGTTGGGATGAGGATTTAAAATTGTTTATCAACAGATTGGTGAGACTTCATCATATCTGATGATCTAGTCCCTAATTGAAGTCTGGGGATATTATGAAAATTTAATAAGAACAAAAATAAAATAATTAATACCTCATTCTTTTCTCGATTAAATGGGTAGAATCTTTATCTCTCAAGGATGAAAGAGGAGATATAATCTCTCCATTAAAAACAAGTGAATAGCCCTTTGAATTAGAGTACTAATATGATTATATAGTTGATATCCCAATACCGGGTTAGGGTTCCCTAGATCCTATTTATGAAATCCCCACTGAATAAGAAATAAAGGACCCATTATGATGAACTAACTATGTCATAAACATCATTAATATTTTAACACCTCATTTTAATATATATTAATTTTTTTACATTATAAAACCAAGTCATTAAATCAACTCATAATTTCATTAGTATTAAACAAACCATGAATTTTATTATAATATTTGTACGTATAATATTTTTAATGTATTAACATTACACCTCGTGAATACATTAAATAAATAAATTCAATCCATCTATTATATACTAGAATAATAATGATTTTTTTATTTGTTGGCGATCGTTAATACTTGGACCACTCTTGGACCACATGGGCATCCCCCCATATCCTATGCATATATTCACCAAAATATGGAAAAATCTTAAATACGCTTTTGTGTGTGACCCTCTCAAACCTTATCTCGATAGAGGTGAATACTATTTATAGACATTGAGAAAACTCTATAAATCCATAAAGGTCCTTATGGATTTAAGAAAAATTCATAGTAATGAAAACCTTTCCCAAAAATACACACAATGTAAAATTATATCTTTTTCTCATGATATCTCATTTAATCCATATTCAAACTTTTTTCCTCATCCATTCTTTATTAATTATTTGTTGATCTAAGAAGGTAAACATACCATCAACTACCTTGGATTTGGACTTATGAATATAATACCTTCATGATCAACTAGGACCAAGATATCACTTCCTCAACATATAAGTGAAAACATATATCTTGACCATTACACCAATTCCATCCAACCAATGGTGAACCCAACAAAAGATTCATCTCCTTGAATTCAATGTCATGGTTTTTTCCTTTCACCAAGGTATGTGACCAGATGGTACAATTTGATAATGATATAAATTCAAGAGACTAATACATATGTTTATAGATAGGAAAAACCAATGAAACATCAAATATGTGGTGTTTCTATTGGTGGGTCTTCCCTCAAGATCTTAGCTACTAGAGATCAACAAGTTCGAAACTCATGAGAAGAGGCCCCAAGAATTATGATACCATAATACCTAATAGTCAGACATAAATTGTGTCCAGTCAGTATAATATATATAGTGCATAGGAAAGATGATTAGGATTAATTTCAGAGTATATTGAGGCGCTTATTATTTTTGGGAACTGTTATAACCCTTTGATATGAAAACTAATCTATGGAAATTACTATTTAAATAATGAAAACTAAAATATCAACATTACAATTGTATGTTTATATCATGCATAAATCAATGTATAAATTTTAATGTAATAGAGAATTACAATTGAGATGGGTCTAGGGAACCCACTATTATAAAAAACATCACTTCCTCAATATAGAAGTGACAAATAAAATCATAGCCATTCAACCAATTCAATACCACCAATGACACCCCCAACAAAATCTACCTCACCATGACTTCAATTTCATCATTTTATATTGCATTAATGTGCATGATCAAATGGTTCACATTGATAACAATATCATACTAGGTAACTAATACTCATGTTTATAGATATGAAAAATTAATGTCTCATGAAACATGTACTATTACTATTGGATATTATGTACTCATTATATCAACTAATAGAGATCACCAATTAGGAACTTCATGAGAATAAGTATCAATTATTATGGTCCCTCAACACTTATTAGTTAGACATAAACAATGCCTTTTCAGTTTGATATATCTAGACCACAGGAAAAAATGATTATAATAAATGTCATAATATCTCAAGTTTCTCATTATAGAATGGGAACCTTTATATCATTTTGATACACCAATCAACATTTGGACATTAAAATTTAAGTAGTGTATACATAAATATAAATAGTTTAATGGTATGTTAAAATCAGGCATAACTCATTATATACATGGTAAGGTAATAAAAAAGTACCGTTTAGTTAGGTCTTGGGATTGCACTATTAAAACACTACCTCTTACACTAGATCCAAATTTACAAATAGTATAGTGAGATATTACATGATAAGATCAAGTTTCTGCTAAGTTATAGCTTTATACATGGGCCTTCCATGACTCCACTACATGGTTATTCCTATATCCTTTACTTTACCTCCTTGAATAATAATAATCATCGGATGGTATCCTCAAGTATATACTTTTTTTACACATACATTAATATATATATTGGTTAGTTATAGTAATATAATTATCTTAATTTATATTATTAAATTTTTTTACTAGGTGCGACTCAAAGAACTAGAAAAATCAATGAAAATTTACATTGTTCCTTTATCTTCATTAGAAGTGAGAGAACACTTTGTATTTGTAGACATGACTTACACTAGAATTAATGATATTATATTTCAATTTACCTTAATGTAAATATTATATTATAACTTATTTTTATAAAGGAAAACTAGTTTTTGTCCCTTTAAAACTAGTATCCATACCACTCCACGTACGAGGAAAATATCATTTATCCTTAAATATCATTGGATAGTTCTAACTAATTCACATGAATGTTACCAAGATAATAATGATATTTTCCTAAAATTAAGTTTTTTTTAAAATATCATATTTAATATATAGCATGGAATACTTTAATGATCCATTATTAAATTGTATGGAATTCAATTTATCACATTAATCTCCTCATATTCTCCATGCTTGCTTTTTTGGAGATATTTATTCCATGCGACAATATTAAAAATTCTATCTTGATTGAAACTTGTATTTTCAATACCTTTGTCAATATATGTACCATTTAATTAGTATAAGAAACTAATAAATCAACCTCAGTATATCATGCACCGAAAAATGTAAGTTTCCAATTTAAGTTAATTTATGAAGAGTAACTTTTATTCTGGTCTTAATAATCTATAAGACTACTAGTTTTCTTGTATATGTTACTTAAACATATTTCAATTGGAAATCCATGGTTCTCCCACGAACCTATAGTAGAAACATGAAGAAAATAAATCCTAAAAGAATATTTTATAGTCTTTTTATTTACTTCAATCTGAAAATGGATTTTAGTATCTTGAGCCCATTATTGGGATTCCATGGTATCACCAACCCATTCTGGCTGCCTTGTATAAATGCCTTACATGATTTTTGGTATTGAAATACAAATCTAAACAATATAATCATATAAAATATTTATGACAATAAAAATTATAATTTATTTAGGAATGGAAATTTGGTTAACCAATCAAGACTTATTGGTATCATGCGTGTACCATTCATGTATAGTCTAACATGAATAATTACTGTAGTATTAAAAATAATAAGCTTTTATTCTTTTATACATGAAATCCATTATTGAATATTTGTTAATATTTTCAATATCATCTTGTTTCCATTTTATGTTTATTTATTGGAATAATTATTCTCAAAGAATAATGTATCACCAGCTTCGGTGAACATTAAACCATTACCTTGTTTTTTAACCATCTAATATAGTATATGTCTCTAGAAAATTTGTTTATGGAACATTCATTTTCCATAGAATATTTTGGAACTTGTTCCTATTTCAACAATTTTTACATTTCTGGTATTGAATGAACCCAATAAAATCTTCCCCCCTCTACCTCAAATAGAGATACCAACCCTTTTATAGAAATATATTTTATCACTCTAATCTAATGTCTCTACATTATGGATTTATAGTAGCATTCGAATAACTACATTAGATGCATGTAAGGTTTTTCTTGATGGAATTTTATTTATATCCTAACAGAATAATTTCATATAAACACCTATTCTTATGACATGATGGATTTATATCATAGTACAAATTATATGTTATCTATTTTAAAATATAACTGGTATATAATTATTAGACAAAACTGCTATTTATGAATCTTGTCTAAAAAATAATGGAAAATTTTCAATGTATTTTAGTCAAAACATTGAAAACCTTTATACTTACATCATGAATCTGACATGTATAAGAAAATTTTCATTTAGGAATTACTCTAAAATATATTTTAATGATCAATGTTGACATGTAATACTAAACATATATCCTCTTTAGTAACACCATAACACTAATTTTAACATGGAAATATAAATTTAGGAAATACTCCACACTAAATTATAATTATTTATTAATGCTTAGAAAAGATATTCTTCAACACATGGGCCTGATGAAACTCATATCTTTTGACCTTGCATATTTTATACTTCACTTTAAAATCCTTAAAACTCTTAGGGAAATCTAATGATTTATATCCACCACTATCTTTACTTTGGAATAGTTCACACTCTCTAGCTGAATAAATTTACAAAATAATTCTGACTTACCATTATTTATAAAGATTCATTTTTCCAAAACTAAACATATTGATAATATTTGTTTTCTTAACACTAAAGAGACTAGAAACCATATTGGGTATATCCTAGACATCAAAATTTGTTTTTCTTAAGAAATAACCATCGATACACACCTTGTTATTAGATCCTTAAATTTTATATTCATCATATATTTCTAGCGATTCATTCATCAATACAATATTACTTTAGTGTTAGAAACCAAATACAACATTCATTCAAAAAATAGAATATGTTTTTCTTGTTTTCCAATAGACACGTCAGATAATTTTTTTTATATTCAATAAAAGTTCTACTAGAAACATTTCACTTGAAATTAGAATTTGTGTTCTCTTCACCGCGGACTTCAGAATCAATCATTCTCAAACTCTTAGAGAAATTACCTTAAACCGTATAATTTTTATTTTATTACTTGGTTACCATATTCAAATACAATCATGTGTTTCAAATATTATTTTAAATACCCATGAATTATTACTGAAAAATCACATACAATGATTAATATACCTGAGGAAGAAGTGACTACTTTCTTCTTCTATTTTGTTCATTAGATTTAAACTTCTATAGATTTATCTAATGAGATGAGAATAAAATAACCTCCAATATGATAATCAACCTCCTTTATTCAATGTATATTGTGAAGGTTCCTTTGGAGTCACAATTTCCATTGGCCTTTTCACATTGTATTTCTACTTGTTCACCATGAGAGCCATTGATTAATCTTTATATATGTTCTTATTTTCTTGATGAACCAAGAACAAAAGATAATGCAGTGTTTTTATGCATAATTCATGTTTTGTAATATTTAAACAAACTCAATTAAATATTTGATAAGGATATAATAATTGGATTTATTGAAAGATCATGGTCTATTTTTCAATTTATATTTATCTAGTGTAATCATCACAACTATTCATATCAATCTTCACTTTCTCATCACAATGTTCTATGATATGAGATAACATATGAAATCATCAATGTCCTGTTATTGTAACCACAACTCACATTGGAATTTGATTATATAATTATACCAGAACCATCATATACATCATAAATGAGTCTATAGTAAGAATTTTTCACACCCTCACTTCATGAGGTGGATCAATAGATACTAGGGAATAAAACACGTTGAATTTTCTATATCGAAATTATATGTGAAAAAACATATACTATTTTTATAATCTCACGACAATATGGTCATTGATTTTTTTCCAATAGTTATTATATAATATATGTGGTCTTGCTTTTCATTTTATAAAAAAATAAAATCTATCAAATTATTACTTTTATCTTGGTTACTAATTAGACATTACTAAATAATTAAATCATTAAATATCTCAAAATATTTTATCGAAGTCTAGTACCATCACAAATAGACTCTAAATACATAGTATCTTGAGTATTCTAGTTATAAGTTTCCTTTACTATTCCTCTAAAAGCATAAATGATATGGTTATGACACTACTCGGAGAGTTAAAGGTAGGAATTTTACTAGACAACCAATTAACTCACGAATACTTGGTCTACTGAGTGAATTCCTAGTCTCTGAAATAATAAACATGATTTACTCAACATTTCCCTCTCAAGATGAGACATTATAGCTATTAATATTTATTTGATACAATATTTAGTTATGTCATCCCATCAATATCATTAAAACTCATTAGTTAAAGGAGACACCATCAACTAGGGTTGAAGATAACCCCATACCCATGGATTTATTCAAATTCAATCAATTGAAGAATTTTACAACCTAATATTTCATTGTGTGGTTTTAATTATTCATTGATGAATGAAATAATTTTCTATTTGAATTGAATCTACTATGTGATTTAAACCACAAATAACTATGAAATAAATATAAAAACATTCATCACATTATAAATTTATTTAATCTGTTCAATTTAGTTTTTTAATAAATGTTACCATGCTAGCTTGGTAGTGGACAAAATAATTACTAATGAACATATTAAATAAACTACCAAACTGATTGTAACATCCCAGATCTGGGTACCACTCCACAGGTTCCCCGAACCCGGTTTTCCCCATGACCTCAAGCACATTTTCCCAAACGCCAAAGGCTACCGATGAGCAGTGAGGGCCCATGTCTAATAGTGGGGAAACTATGCCCTCATTTGTCAAAGTGTAGTGCAACGGAATATAAATAAACATACAACAACAGTGGAAGTAGTAAACCATACACAACTAAAATAAACAACTGCGGTATATATAACTAGTAGTATATAAATGATGATGCTACATGTCTCAAGTTATAAGAAAACAGCTAGAACATGTTATACATCAATACGGTACGACAAAAGCAGAGTACAACAAGACAACGAAAAACAGCGGGCTACGGCATCGCGAGCCTAGGCTCGGTCCCATGCCATTTTACTCATCAACAACAATAATGTACCTGTATAGGGACTCTTCCCCTATCCACACCTATAGAAATATAATCTGTTTGGGCCAAAAAGCATGACCCAAACAGGGTGTGATAAATATATCTCAGTAGGCACCCACCCAAGGCCCGTGCCCAACTGCGTGTAAGCATGAAACAATAGTGCAATAGTAAAATGAAATAAAGTAAGCAGTACTAAAAAGTAACCACTTAACAGTTTAATTGCCATTTTAATATTCATTTTAATAATTTAATTTTAGAAGATCACCACAGTGAATATTCTAAGTAACCGCTAAAAGTACGTAGATGCATAAACCACTACCCTTAGGTAAAGAGTATCCAGTACAAGAATCTGCCCTCAGACACAACAGATTTTTCCCTCAGGAATAGGTAGTGTCACCCTTAGGCACAGAATCAGCTTCCCACAAGCACAGAAGAATTTTCCCTCAGGCCGAAATAACTACTGCCCTCGGGCTAAACAGTGGAGTGCCCACAGGCTAATCACAATAACACCCTCAGGCTAAATAGGTAGCCAGGCCTGCCCAACATGTAAACAAGTAGTAAAAAATCAATTCCTCTCAAGGAAATTCCACAATTACTACTTTATAGGCATACCCTCGGGTATCCTGGCCAAACGGCTAAACAGTGGAACACAACCCCGGGGTGGTTTCGGATCCAAGCAACGATCCCAACCAGAATTTTAATATCATAATTAAATACCTAATCAATTATAGGTGTTTAATATTGCAATGGCCTCAGCCACACGACACCCCAACATGGGTTCGTGACACAAAATGCACAAAACACACAACAGTTGGAAAACTAAACACCAAGCCACCTACCTTATACACCAACGAGCGCTATACCCGAATGCCAGTTCCAAAAAAGTCCAAGAACAACATAGATCTGACGAACAAAAAAACTTTCTTAACCTAAAATAACTCCCGTTGGGAGAATAATTGGTAAGAAACACGCTCGGAGAAGAGAGGGCTTACCCGTGCGGTTCCAACGAGATCGTCCGAAGCGGAATCTGTTTCCAGACGAACACCCGACGGATCTTCAAAGGTTCGGCCGTCCTCTCCTGAGCCTCCTTCATGTTCTAAGCCTTCCCTGTGAACAGGGGAGGCTACTGCCTGATTTAAGCAAAAAAAAAAAACAAAGTACACGACATGTACTTCCAAGTACACGGCGTGTACTCCCTTCATCTAACTGTTCCACTAGCGGCACCGCCATACTGTTCACCTGTCGACATGGGTACACGGCATGTACTCCTGAGTACACGATTTGTACTATCTCCAAGCTGGTGGCTACTCCACCGCCTTACTGTTTTGGCCTACCAACTGACTACACGGCGTGTACAGGACCACTACACGACATGTAGTCGGTTCCTACACCCTTTTTCGCTGACATGGATACACGCCCCATGTACTCATCCGCACACGACCAGAAGTACACGGTGTGTGAAAAAAGTACACGGCGTGTACTTCCAACTTTTAGGATTTTCCCCCATTTTCCATATTTTATTAAAAACACTTAAGGAAAATAGAAAAGAAGAATCTCGTACCTCAAAGATAAGAACCAGGTTCTTACAAACTTCCCCCCTTATAACAATTCATCCTCGAATTTTCCTTCCAAGGGTGGTGAAGATATAGCCGTGAAAAACTCCGGCCACTGAGCACGTACATCGGTCTCCTGCTCCCGGGTTTCGTCCTGCACTCGGCCATGCTGTCATAGCACTTATACAAAAGGAACTGACCGGGCTCAGATAACCTTTGGGCTCCGATCAACGATAAGTATCAGATTCTCCTTAAAGGACGCATCGGCTTCCAGTTCAACCTCCTCTGGCTGAAAGGTGTGAGACAGGTCTGAATGATAGCAGCAAAACTGAGATACATGGAAGACATCATGCATGGCTCGGTACCTCTTAGGTAACTGCAACCGATAAGCAACCAGCCCGACTCTCTCCAGAATCTCAAATGGCCCCACATAGCTCAGTGAAAGTTTACCCTGTCCCCTGATCCGCTTGTGTCCCAGCCTCGGAGAAACATGCAAGAAAACTTGATCCCCAACCACGAACTCCAAAGGTCGTCTATGGCGATCGGCATAAGATTTTTGGTGAGACTATGCGGTAGCCATCTGCTTCTGAATCAACTGGACCTACTCATATGTCTCTTGCATGAGTTGTGGCCCCAGCAAAGCTTCCTCACCTGCCTTTGTCCAGCACAAGGGTGAGTGGCATGGCCTTCCATATAAAGCCTCGTATGGTTCCATCTCAATTGTTGCCTGAAAACTATTGTTATAGGAAAACTCGACTAGGGGCATGTGCTTCTCCCAAGAGCCCCCAAAGTCTAGGATGCATGCACGCAACATGTACTCAAGAACCTATATAGTATGCTCTGACTGGCCATCTGTCTGAGGGTGGTAAGATGTGCTTAGAATCACCTGTGTACACAGTGCCCTCTGAGAAGTCTTCCAAAAAACGAGACGTAAAGAGGGTGTCCCTATCAGAAATGATAGAACGAGGGACCCCATGAAGATGTATGATCTCTCGGATATACAACCTTCCAAGATCGTCAACACCGAAGGTCTCCTTGATCGGCAAGAAGTGTGATACCTTCATGAGTCTTTCCACAAAAACCCACACGACATCATTGCCATGAGGTGACCACAGAAAACCAGTCACGAAATCCATCGCGACATCATCCCATTTCCACTATGAAATGGGTAACTGTTGTAATAGACCAGTTGGTCTCTAATGCTCCGCCTTCACCTGCTGACAGGTGGAACACCTCGTAATAGAACCAGCTACATCTCTCTTCATACCCGGTCACCAGTGCTAACTTCTCAAGTCACGGTACATCTTGGTAACCCTGGGATGAACTGCCCAAGCTGAATCATGAAACTCCTGCATCAGATCTTCGTGTATATCCCCTTGAACCCACAGTCGTCCATGGAATCTCAGAACCTCATCATCGCCTATAATCCATCCAGGAGGAGGGTCCTCACTTGCCACCAACTCCCGTAGAACTAGGCCTTCTAAATCAGATACCTGTCTCATCCTCACTCTATCCAGGAGGGTAGAGGTCACAGCTAAAGATGCAAGATAAGTTTTCCCCTGATTGTCGTGCACCTCTAGATGCATCTTAGAGAACAAAGCCATGAGCTTCCACTCACCACTGGCCTCATGCACTGCCTGTATCTGAGTCTTCCGGCTCAGTGCATCAGCTACTGCATTACCTTTACCAGGTGTATATGAAAGATCAAAATAGAAGGACTGAAGGTATTCGACCAACATTCGCTGCCTCATATTTATGTCATGCTGAGTAAAGATATACTTGAGACTTTTGTGCTTGGTGAAGACCACAAAACGTTCTCCCAACAGATAATGTCTCCAACAGTGCAACACATGAACAAATGCCGCCAGCTCGAGATCATGCGTTGGGTAATTCCTCTCATGTGGCCTCAACTGCCGAGACCCGTACGTAACAACTCGATTGCCCTGCAACGACACTGCTCCCAGCCCAATACCTGATGCATCACAGTACATTGTATAGATATTCCCCTGCTCTAGGAGTATTAGGATCGGTGCTAATATCAACCTTCCTTTCAGGTCCTTAAAGGCTACCTCACAAGATTCCGACCAAAAAAACTTCACACCCTTCTTAGTCAAGCTCGTCAAAGGCGCTGCTATGGAGGAGAAGTCCTATATGAAACACCTGTAGTAACTAGCCAACCCTAAGAAATTCCGTATCTCAACACGTTCTTAGGATGCTCCCATGAAACTACTGCTCTCACCTTCTCTGGGTCTACTGAAACTCCTTCCTCTGAGATGATATGACCCAAGAAGTGAATCTAGTCCATCCAAAAGTGGCACTTTGAGAGCTTAACATATAGCTGATGCTCCCACAGTGTACTCAATACGATCTCAAGATGGGTGGCATGGTCGTGTCGAGTGTGAGATTACACCAAGATGTTGTCCAAGAATACTACCACGAAGGCATCCAGATAAGGATGGAACACACGATTCATCAGATCCATGAAAACTGCTGGTGCGTTTTTGAGTCCGAACGGCATAACCGTATACTCATATAGACCATACCTACTCCTGAAAGCTGTGAGAGGTATATCAGATGGTCTAATGAGCAGCTGATGATATCCTGATCTCAAGTCAATATTCGAGAACACTCATGCTTCAGGAAGTTTTTTAAAAAGATCATCAATCCTCGGTAAGGGATATCAGTTCTTAACTGTCAACTGGTTCAGCTTCCGATAATCCACTCAAAGTCTGAGGGTACCATCCGCATTCTTCGCAAAAAGGACCAGAGAACCCCATGGAGAAGTACTGGGTCGGATGAAACCCTTTGCCTGTAACTCCTATAACTGCCTCTTGAGCTCCTACAAATCAGGTGTAGCCATCCCATAATGATGAATGGATAGTGGTGCTGCTCTTGGCACAAGATCAATGGAGAAATCCACCTCTCGTTCCGGAGGTACACCCGAAAAGTCGTCCGGGAAGACATCCCTGGAATGATAAAAAACTGGGGGGAAATCCATCTGAAAAGTCCCTTGATCATCCAGATATAAGCTCATAATCTGGGCTGTGACCCCACGTCGCCCACGATGCTTTGGTCCAGCTCAACTCGCCTGAACATCCCATTCGCCCTTTTATAGAAACTCTCTGCCCCCTGGTGATGTGAAACTCACCCTACGACGATAGAAATCCACAAAGGCTCGAAAGAGAACCAACTAGTCCATTCCGAGAATGACATCATAGCTTTTCATCTCCAAGACATAGAGGTCCCAAAGGAAGTGACACCCACCAACCTCAAGGGGGCACTCCTTGAACCGAATCCCACCAGTCGTTCTAGTCCCCAACAGAGTGTCTAGCATCAAGATATCAGAAGAAGTAGAAACACAGAGCCCAAGGCTCTCCACAACGTGTACAAATATAAAATTATGTGTAGCACCCGTATCAAAAAGTACTGAAGATAAGACAAAAGCTACTAGAATAGTACCTCTGACTGTAGAAGGTCCGGGATCCTGCTCTTGCTGGGTCTGTTGCACTACATATGCTTGCCCAGTGCCGCGGCCCTGCGACACAGCCTGGATACCCTGAGCTGTCCCGCCCTGCTACCTCTGAGATCATGGTTTCTAGATACCATGACCACAACCACCATCCCTGCCTGTATGCCCTGACATATTTCAATTCCCAGACTTGTAAGAAGCTGCGGGTCTTGCTCCTGCATGCTAAGTCTGCACAGAACCCCTCTCACTAGACATCATTAGAAACGTCCTGCAAAAGCACTGCAGATGACCCATCTTGCCTCAAGCTCGACACTCCACTAGGTCTTGTGGACACTGTGGTCTCTTGTGCCCCTCTCTACCACACTGGTAGAAAAAGACCTGGCCACCTGAAGCATTCTTCTGGATGGTACTGTTGCCCTAAGAGAAGTCCGCCTGTCTCTTCCTCTTGCCAACAGAAAAAGTACCAGTAACTGGTGCTGAACCGCCCTGGCCCACACCACTAGATTCTCAAAGGTTCCTCTCTGTAATCAGCGCCTGGTTCACAATAACGTGTACAATAGGCAACCTGAAGACATTAACCAATGCTCGGATGTCATACTGAAGACCATCCTCAAAACATCTGGCCCTCAGCATCACATCACCCATCAGCACGGTTGCAAAGCACTGAAGCTCGGTGAAATGAGAAGAATAGTCCATCACTAACATAGCACCCTGCTGTAGATTCATGAACACTCGAGCTCTATCTGCTGTCAGTGTCTCTGGGAAGAAGAAGTCATAAAAGACTGCCTGAAAATCTTCCCATGACATGTCTCTGTGATTCTCTGATTGGGTGGTAACATCCCACCACCTCTTGGAGGAATCACGCAACATATATGTCGCGAGCTTGACCCTCTGCCCTGGAGGTGTCTCAAGATGCTCGAAAATAGTCTGCATCTACCCCAGCCATGACTCCGCTGCCTATGGTCCGCCATCCCTTGAAATCGTAGGCGGTTGCTGATGCTGGAAGATATGTGTAAGCTCATCCATAGATTTGGCAGCCGGTGGTGCTCCCTGAAATGTCAGCATGAACCGCATAAAGCCTTCATGGAACTGCACCTCCGCGCCTATGTCCGGTATAACAGCTGGCGCCACATCTGTCTCTGCTGGAGGATCCACTGGTATCCCATGTCCCACCATCTCTGGAGTATTCTCGTTGCCTCTCTCTTGGCGAACAATGCGCAGTCGTCTAGGCGGCATGACACTACAATGTCAAAAGCACGCCTTAGATTCAAGATTATTAAGGCTAAAATGAAGAAACCACAAAAAGGGAACAGGAGGAATAAGGCATTAAAAAAGTAAAAAACAAGACTACATGGCGCGTATACTGACTACACGGTATGTACTTGACTCCCCTTCCCCTTCCCGAGTCCTTTTGCATGGCTAAGCCACACGACCCCCATTTGAACAAAACTACATGGCGTGTATAATATCTACACGACGTGTATGGTGTTATTTTCCAACTGTCTGTGTCGTCTGTGACATGGACGACTACTCGGCTTGACACTACATGGCGTGTTACACCCGCACACGGCATTTACACCACCCCTATTTCCCAGCCACACGACTTACTGCACATGGTTTGTCCTCGGACAAGACTACACAGCGTGTCCCACAGGTACACGGCGTGTACCAGACAAGCTCTGCCGACCCATGTTGTTAGTGAAACAGCCGGTTTACACAGCTCAACCTACACAACATGTTCAATATAAAAATGGAGCGTACTGAAAAGGTTTTCCCCGACCCGTGTTGTTAGTTACACGGTCGGGTTCCCAGGTCACACTACATGACATGTTCCACAGTGGACACGACTTGTATGTTATAAGGTTTCCTCCACCCATGTGTTAGTTACACGGAAGACACTGGGTCAACACTACACGGTGTGTATAGAATCTACATAACATGTTCGCCCCAAGGTCTTCTCTTCCCCGTGTCACCGCCCACACGGTTTGTGAAATGGGAAGAGACTACACGACGTGTACTCAGACTACACGGCGTGTACTTAAAAAGTTCATTTTTATTCCCAAACAGAAGGCCATACCTGACATGTTTAAAATAATACATGGCATGTATACTGGGTTTCCAGACATTATTCCTCAGAAACTTACCCGGAACCCAGAAAACACTAAAACAAACTACACCGAAGTGTCAAATTTTGACCCGTGAGGGCCCATACTCCCCATGAATCAAAGTTTGACATCTTATATGTTCTATAAACAGTCAATGATCTACCAAATTCCGGTCAATGGGGTCCCATACTCCCCAAAAACTAGTGTTTGGCATCCATTTTACAAACAGAGTGACATAAAATTACCCTATCACATAGCAGGTATTTTATCAAGCAGTTATCACAAGAACATGCTTTTTTAGCACAACAACTATCGCAATAGCATGCAATTTCTCATGCACCTATATGGCATGGAGCTATGAATGGAATGTGATTTCTAGCATGTTCCTAAATGATGAATGAGATGGTATACCCTCATCTCATCGGGTTGCAACGGAATAGAACCCATAGATAAAATTTAAACAACACAATACCATGTGTGTCACACAATGGTGAATTCAAATCAACTGTAACATTTTCAAAATCAGTAAAATTGCAAAAATACGAGGTAGACTACATTTCCCCTATACATGGGTTAGCTACGCCTGGGAACAACTTATTACCAGCTACCGTTCATCCTATCCTCGACTACGACTCCAAATAGTAAGTCAAAGAAAAGAACCTCCTCTGATACCACTTTGTAACGTCCCAGATCCGGGTACCACTCCACGGGCACCCCGAACCCGTTTTGCCACATGAACTCAAGAATATTTCCCCAAACACCATAGGATGCCGACTAACAGCGAGGACCCAGGTCTGATAGTGGGGAAACTATTCCCTCATTTGTCAAAGTGTAGCGCAACGGAATATAAATAATCATACAACAACAGCGGAAGAAATAAACCATACACAATTGAAATAAAGAATTGTAGTATATAACCAGTAGTATATAAATGATGATTCTACATGTCTCACATTTTAAGAAAACAGCCAGAATATGTTATACATCAATACGGTACGACAAAATCATTGTACAACAAAATAAAGAAAAATAGATGGCTGTGACATCGCGAGCCTAGGCTCGGTCCCATGCCCTCCAACTCCTCAGCAGCAATCATATACATGTATAGGGACTATTTCCCCTATCCACACCTACAGAAATTTAATATGTTTGGATCGAAAAGCGTGACCCAAACAGGGTGTGAGAAATATATCTCAGTAGGAACCCACCCAAGGCCCGTGCCCAACTGCGTGTAAGCATGAAACAATAGTGCAATAGTAAAATGCAATAAAGTTAGCAGTACTCACATGTAACCAACTCAATAGTTAAATTACCATTTTAATATTCATTTTAATCATTTAATTTTAGAAGATCACCACAGTGAATATTCTAGGTAACCGCTAAACGTTTGCAGACGCGTAAACCCCTACCCTCAGGTAAAGAGTATCCAGCACACGAATCTACCCTCAGGCATAACAGATTTTTCCCTCAGGCATAGGTAGTGTCACCCTCAGGCACAGAATCAGCTGCCAACAGGCACGAAAGAAGTTTTCCTCAGGACGAAATAACTACTGCCCTCAGGCTAAACAGTGTAGTGCCCACGGGCTAATCACAACAATGAACTCAGGCTAAACAGGTAACAGGCCATGGCCAACATGTAAACAATCAGTAAACAAGCAATTAATCTCAAGGAAATTCTACAATTACTACTTTAAAGGCATACCCTCGGGTATCTTGGCCAAACAGCTAAACAGTGGAACACACCCCCAGAGTGGTTCCAGATCCAAGCAACGATCCCGACCAGCATTTTAATATCATAATTAAATACCTAATCAATTATATGTGTTTAATATTGCAACGACCTCAACCACACGACACCCCAACATGGGTTCGTGACACAAAAACGCTCAAAAGACATAGCAGTTGGAAAACTAAACACCAAGACACCTACCTTATACGCCAACGAGCACTATACCTGAACGCCAGTTCTAGAAACGTCCAAGAATGGCATAGATTTGACGAATAACCAAACTCGCTTAACCTAAAATAACTCCCATTGGGAGAAGAACTGGTAAGCAACACACTAGGAGATTAGAGGGATTACCCGTGCGATTCCAACGAGATCGTCCGAAGCAGAATAGGTTTCAAGATGAACACCCAGCGTATCTTCGAAGGTTCGACCATCCTCTCCCAAGCCTCCTTCCCGTTCTAAGCCTTCCCTATGAACAGGGGAGGATACTGCCCGATTTCAGAAAAAAATAACAAAGTACACGGCGTGTACTTCCTAGTACATGGCGTGTACTCCCTTCATTTAACTATTCCACTGGCATCACCTCCATACTGTTCACCCATCGACATGGGTACACGACATGTACCCCTGAATACACGGCGTGTACTGTCACCTAGCTGGCGGCTACTCCACCGCCTTACTGTTTTGTCCTACCGACTGACTACACGGTGTGTACAGGACCACTACATGGCATGTAGTTGGTTCCAACACCCTTTGTCACTGACGTGGCTATATGCCCCGTGTACTCATCCCCACACAACCAGAAGTACATGGCGTGTGGAAAAAGTACACAGCATGTACTTCCAACATTTAGGATTTTCCCCCATTTTCCATATTTTATTAAAAACACTTGAGGAAAAGAGAAAAGAAGAATCTCATACCTCAAAGATAAGAACCGAGTTCTTACACTGATCTTCAGTATCTATTATTTGGTTATCCATTTAAACTCAATGGACTAATCATGTCTTATGTGAAATATACCTAAGTTAGTTATTGAATTGTATCAGGACTTGTTTCTTAGTCAAATGTTTGAATGTATCATTTGGGATACCAGTTCATCTTGACATTGTCTCTATATTATACCAGCCTCGTCATGAAACAAATACTTTCACATAGTGGAGGTGGTCTCATGAAAATCAATTTTATCTAATAAGGCAAACCCTTATACATATTAATTGTAAAAAATAAAAATATAAAACCATTCTTATTTAAATAATTAATTTCATTCATCAAATGCAATTTAATTAATTAATTAATTAATTGAAATTCTATATATGCATTGGCTGATCATGGTCAAGATTAGTCGAAGATCAATTAATTGTTTTAAATTATAAATTTTAAAAAAAATCCATCAAGTAGGTTATTTGAATTAAAATAATTATATTAAAATAATAATTCAAATAAAATCATCACATGGTCCAAATTTTAAATTTTTAAGTATATATTTCAAAAATATATCTTATTTTGAAACACACAGAAACACACACACACACACACACACACACACATATATATATATATATTTAATGTTTTTTATTGATGGGACACTCATAGCCCAAAAAAAGAATGAGTGGGTCATCCATGACGCACCAAAACCCCCTATGAGTCTAGTAGGACCCACCCCATTTCAGGTTGTGCCGATCATGGAATGAGGAAAACCCATGTGGATATGAGATAAGGGTTACCATCCTCATGACTATGATTTCTCCATCTAGAGGGTCAGCCAAATCTTGTGTGTTTACAATGTCCAAGATCAGAACAAGAGGTGGCCTAAACCACCCGATTCGTCCTGACCATAAAATATCAGGAAGCGACAATTGGCAAATGTAGTTTTGGGTGTCTATTAGTGGAGGTTGTAGAAGAAAATGAATGGATATGGGTGATTTCCTACTTTAGTCATAAAAAACAAGGCATATGGTGATCGAGCGATGACTGCATAATAGAACCAGGTGTCCAGCTAGATCAACCAAGGATGGTGACTCACTATAGGGTGGTGACTAGAAGGAGTCACAATATTGTGGGAAAAGCAATGGAAAATCATTAGGGGGAGGGAGTAGTTAGGAACTATCCCTAGAAGGTGGGTTGACATGAAGTTGGTGGAGCTCCTAGAAGAGGGCCAAGATTGGGTGGTTGGTCATAGCATAGAGTGTTGACAATGAGCAGATCAAAAGTTCAATTAGAAGGATTCTAGTATGGGAATCATTATCTTTATCCTAGTGAGGCTAGTTCACAAATATTGGATGATTAAGGCCAACCAAGTGTTTATAGAGAAAGGTGGCCATAGTAGCAGGTTGTCGAGGAATAAGGCGATGAATGAGTGACCCCAAAAATCATTAACATTTTTATGGTATTTTTTAATATTTTTACTCGATTATTCAAGAATCCTACTACCCTAGTTTTTTATCTTCCTCTTTTCCTTATCTTGTCTCTTAGATGACCAAGTATAGGATCCCTTATAATTTTTTTTTGTTTTTAAAATTGACCAGCCGACTGACCTCTGAAAGCATTATGATAAAAATAATTTTTATATTATTTTCTAAAAATAGTGGAAATAATGATTCACTAGAGAAACATTTTCGAAACATCACTAACCAGAACACTAGGGTTCATCAATTTTTTTTTATACTTACATATTTTAGGTAAATTTACATATATATGTTCTTCAAAAATTATAGCTGCAAAATGTTATTTGAATTTGTATTAAAAACATTGGATTTCTATAATATAGACATCTGATGTTATATTGACACACTTTCTATGTGGTTAGGATTGGAATGATACCACTTCATAATTTAATGAAATTGTAATTTTTTTACTTGGCTCAAAATCTCACATGTTTCTATAATACAAATTGAATGTACGGGGCTACGCAATGGAAGTCAATGGGTCATAAATTCAAATTTTTGATAACTAGATAAATGAAACTTTATCATCTATGGTGATCTATTCCCCTATATATGTCCAAGGTTCTCTTGATAATTTCATAGGTAAAAATATAAAATAATGAACAATTCATTCGAATTGGCGTCACAAGTGACTATCGATCATTACTAGAGAGTGTTTCTTAATGTATCCAAGATCAAATACCTCATGATCATCCATACATTATTCAAGAAACCATGATGAAACCAATATTCAAATTTTAAGTGACAGTACAGAGCTCTAAATATTCCTTTGACATAGTGATGATCTCCTCAATCATGCCCCTTTGATATGAAAATGCGTTCATGGATTGATCACTCAAAAAGAGGATTTCTCTCTTTATGATATTGGATGAGAGAGAAGCTCTAAATTTATATTGAATTAATATCCATTGGAATGATATCTCTTATCTATATATATAGTCGATGTCCAATTACATAGTGAGGGTTCCCAGACACCCGTATATCCAACACCCACTAAATAAGAAATGAATGATTTTTTTTGAAGGAATAACCATGTTGTAAATTTCATTTATATTTTATCAATTATTTTTCATATATAATAAATATATTACATGATAAATCTATTTCATTAACTCAACTCATAATTCACACAATATTAAACGAACCTCGAATATTAAAATAATATTTGATCATATATTGTTTTTACTTATATTCAATTATTATTATTTTTATGACTTTTAATAAATAAATCCAATTAAATTTTTCTATAATCAAATAATAATGTTTTTATTCTTTCATTGGTGATCATTAATTCTTGAATAACTCTAGAACCCTAGGGTGGGGCCAACCATGTCCTATTCACCTATTCACTAGAATAAGGAGGACTCATGAATACATTATTATGTGTGACCCTCTACACCCTTATATCGATAGTAGTCAATACTTTTAAAAGACCAAAATTGGAGTCAAACATCCCATCAAGCCCCCTAAAAAGAAAAATAAAAGTATTATCAACAAAAACCTTTCTTACTGACACACACTATGTAATATAATATCTTTGTATTGTGACATATCATCATGCAGGATGCACATGGTGTGTCATCTTCTTTTATTCCTTTATTATTTCTTGATATATCTGGACAGAATCACATTTTACTATCTTGGACAAGATGTTATGATGGTACTACTATCCTGCTCAACTAGGCTTGAGATATTACTTCCTCAAATCAGAAGTGAAAAATTATATCTTGACCATTCAACCAATTCAGTATCATCAATTATTTACCAAATAATAGGTTCCTCACTAGGACATATATGTTTTGGGGTTTTCCTTACATCAAAGTCCATCAGACCTTATATATTGATAATGATCTCTAGTCTGAAGGCTAATAAAAAAGTTCATATATGGGAAAAATTAATGAAACCTAAAACATGTGGTTTTCTTATTGGTGGGTCTTCCTTTATGATCTCAACAAGTAGAGTTCACTATGTGAAAACATCATGATTAGAAGTCTCCATTATTATAACCCATTATCACCTAATAGTCCAAAATCAACTATGTCAATACAGTATGATGTATCGAGACCATATGAAATTTTTTTATGATTAACATCATTCTATCCTTAGCTTCTCATTATATGATTGGAACTTCTATAACCTTTTGATACATAAATTAGTCTATGGACATTAACATTTAAATCGTGGATGCTAAAATACCAATACTATAATTCCAAGTGTAAATAATTCATATCACTGTATACATGGTATTATAATTAAATATTACTATTTAGTTTGGTCTATAATAACCAATTATACAAAAATAGAGAATGTTATTCCAAGCATGATGGTTTCCCAAGGAGAGTGATCCAAATAATGGTAACATTGGATAATAACTTGTACATAAAACTAATAAAGGTCAGTATTCTCATTTTAGTTTTATATGTCAATAAAATTTTCTTTTTTTTTTGCATTATGAATATTTCTTATAAATAATTTTTTGAAAAAATGAAAAAACATTTTGATATGGCTATATTGGGATAATTAGTTTATTTTTTGGATTATAAGTGTTTTAAAAGGAGGGATTTATCTGTCTATATAGAAGATGTATACATGAGAATTGTTAATGGAATTCAGCATAAAAGACTCCAATATAGTATCTAAATCCATAAATGTTAGAAAATATATATCCAAGAATACTAAAGTAGAAAGTTAAAGGATAAGGGAGTTTAGAAGATTGATTGGAATCTTTTTAAATATCATTACATCTTGTACTAACATTTTATATTCTATACACTTATGTACAAGATATTAGAGTGATATAAAATAATCACATTTAATTTATTAAAAGAAATTACATAAATATATAACTGAATTAAGTGTTTTGGGATGATTTATATAAAGTTAGAGAACCTGAATATAGTTTTGAATTCATTGATTCTGACTGGGAAGGTGATTGTGATGAAAAGAATTCCATTTTATGAGGATTATTTATTCATGGAAGTTAATGTTTGTGTTTTCACTATAATTAAAAGAGATCAGTCACCTTGAGTTCCACAGAGAAAGAATATATTTTTGATACCAATGATTATTCTTAGATTATTTGGATGAATGAGAAGCTTGAATATTTTATGGTGAATATAGACAGACCTCACAAAATTTCATGTGATGATAAAAATTCTATTGATATCTTCAAAATTACAGTTAAAATCTCAAGGGATAAGAATATTGTCATCTGGTTCAACCTCATCAAATAATGGGTTTTCAATTTTGATATAAAACTATAATTCATTCCAACCCATTATCAACATTATGATATATTCACCAAGTACATGAACAAAGATAGATTTGAGACCTCGATGGAGAACATGAATGTTCATTGCATCCCTCTCCCTTGATGGTCATTGGGAGGTACTCCTATAATACATTATATATGTTTTGAAAAGGGGGATAATTGAAAAAACCTTTTATCTTATTTATTATGAATTTATATATATGATTATGGAATAATGGTGCATAAAAAAATGAATAAATGTTTGTTTTGACAGGGATAGAATTTGTATTACATGGCCAAATTTTGATTGAAAAAAGGAATGGAATTTTCTAAAAATAATTATTAATCATTTGGTATGATGTCATGATTATTCTGACCTGATAAAGTATCCAATTTAATGACTCTATTAAGATTGTTTGAGTATTTCAGAATGGTTGAGTAAGGTTGATAAAAAATTATATGGGGGGAATTTATGTAACCAATATAACTGGTAAAATTTTTATATATTTTAAACAATGTGTTTTTGAACTATTAAAAACTTCTTCTCAATTATTATGAGTTAATTAAATATTATAGGGATGGTTTTGAATTGATTTGAGTTGATATGGAAAAATTCTATAATAATAAGCTTGTACACAATTTGAATATTGAAATAATAAAAGTTTTATCTTGAATCATTATAAGGTTCATATCAACACATTATAAGTGTAAAATCTTGGATAAATAAAGAATATGAAATTTTAATATTTATTAATATTTTTTAATTAAATATAAATTTTACTTTAAAGGGGTTGTTATGTTCGATAGCGTACCCAATATGCAACAACAGGTTTCTTTGAAATCTTATGTTGCACACTAACAATATAATATTATTATTTTAAATGGTAGTTAATGCCTAGATGTTGTATTGGAAGTAATAAAAAGAACTAATTAAATATTATTATACATGTTTTCTAAATGTTTTTACATTTATCCAATAAAAGTTATAGGCTTAAAATAAAAAAGAATTCGATTTCAAGCATAAATACTCTAATATTATTTAAAAGGTTGATTTATCACATTTTGATGGAGAACCCTATTTAAATATAGTTATGGTCACTTTCATAAATTCTATTTTACCAAATAAAATACTTCTATAGAATCAGGATATCAAAATTTACTTTGTGTAAATTTTTGGAATTTCTCTGATAAAGTTCATTTTTAATGAATAGTGAAAAATATTGTATTTTAATTCAAATATGCCTTTTAATCTAATTTATTTATATTATTAGATTAACCTTTTAATTTGTTTTAAAGTTTAATTAGATTATATTTTTACCATTTAATTCAATTTTGTCCATTCGAAGTAATTTCACTATGAAATTGTACATTAACAAGTATCAATCTTTTGATGGTTATTATTTCTTAAAAACACGCTTTTTATTTTGACAACTAGAATTAATTATAAAATTAATTAATTCAACTTCTATGTTTTGAATTTGGTAAAATATACATCATTTTTGAATTTAGAATATCAAATTTATCTTAGGGTGATTTTTTGGAATTTTTCTAAAAACCTTCAATTTTTGATGAATAATGAAACCACTAAGTAGATGTTTAAAAAACTGATTTTTTCGTTTAAATGAAAGTTTGCCACTTCTGTGAATTGAATTTCTAAAATTCAACATTCATGGTTATCATTATTAACTAAAATTTGGTTCAATGGGATGAAAATAATTTTTGGTGAATAATAATTTTTTACTTTTATTAACCGCGATTAAACGTAATTAGGGTAATTTAAAGTAAAAATAATGTTATAATAATATAAAATTACCCTGACACTTGTCCTAACCTCATTGTATAAGTCATGTCAGACCAATACAATCCAGGGGTCAATTTTGGGACCCCATGGAGCCACGTGGGTAAGATAATGACATTAATAACTTTTTATTTAAAGTAAAAATACAAATATCATAAACATGTACTGTTTTACTAAAATAATTTAACATCGGATTATATATATAATATTTTCTACTATAAATATTCATTGGAAAGATAAAAATATTTACTAGATCTTTGTAATTTTTTTTATAAATTTTTGACTTTTTAAAATAAAATTATGTATCCCACAATGATGATGCAATGTTTACGTCATTAATAAATGATTTAAATAAATAAGAAGATAAGAATTAAAAAAATATCCAAAACATGTCCAATTATTATTGTATGACTTTATTTTGATCATGGAACACCTTATCTTATAATT
This sequence comes from Viscum album, assembly GCA_963277665.1. Lineage (NCBI taxonomy): Eukaryota > Viridiplantae > Streptophyta > Magnoliopsida > Santalales > Viscaceae > Viscum > Viscum album. The sequence goes on along the minus strand of OY728131.1, from coordinate 1,649,733,747 downwards.
TAATGTTTTTTGGACCTTTAGAAACTGAAAATAATTTATAATAAAATAATATTTTCAAACGTTCCTAAAGAGCTCCTCCTCTCCCTTATAACAAGCCCTCACTTCCTACCCATTTCTCACATTTCTCAAGCCCTTGGATCATCCAACCTATGCTCCAATAAGCATCAAAAATCCCTATCTTAATCCTAGAATCCTTAACTTATGAATAAAGGACTTAAAGAAATCCTTTTGGTTCAAACCAAAGGGAGTTACCCGATTTAAAGGTAACATCTTCTCTTATGTTGTTTTGTTTTTCTTTACTTCTACAACACCCTAAACTCTTTTTATTACTTTCTTTTATAACAACACCAGTATCTTTAATATACTATGATGTTGTTATGATAAGGATTCTAACTACACTTACACACACATCCATCTAATGGGTAAAGTACATAATGTTTCTGTGGATGGAAAACTAACACATCATGAGATGATGATTGTTCAATTATCTCATACAACCTCTCATGGTGGCCATTATGATGGCACAGTATATATATATATATATGATATATATTCTATTTTTTTTATGCTTATGTATTTTATTTTTTATATCACACCTTTATGGTTCCCATAATGGGTAAACACGATAATTTAATTAGAGGAAGTGAGGACTACCTCCCCCTCAAAGTGATATGACTCATTCATTCCATACGTGGAACGCATAAAGGATATAATTTATTAAATTATGTAAAATATATGACATAAATATTATAATTAAATTATAATATAACTATAAATCACTATGTTTTCATTTTATTAAAATATTAAATGGAAATGAAAGTTGCGTTCATACGTACGTATGACTTACTGTCTCCGGGAACGATGCATTTCATTTATTATCTCCAAATGTTATGTACTATTATAAATACACACAAACATATATATACTGGATATATATATGATATATATATGAAATATGAATGATTAATATCATTCTAGAGATAATGTACTTTTGACCACATGGAAAATTTATAATTATAACAAGTTCATTTTTGACTCAAGTTCCGAACATTGAAAAAATGTTTGATATGAGATCAAATAATTAACTAATAGTTATAGGAAGGTAATAATTAATATAAAAGGAATAATAAACATGAAAAATATTCTTATTAAAGTATAAAGTATCTTAAGTTTATTATTCAATAAGAACAAGGAACATACGAGCGAGTCAAGTCAGACAATGAGGTAAGGGGTTTCTTATCTCATTTTAATTCTATGAAATTTCCATTGATTTGACACTTATTTATTGCATGGGGTGTATTATGTACTACCATTTTATATATATTATCATGATTCCATTTATATTCATTGTATTCTGTAATTCATTTGGTGGTTATTATCTTTTGGTCATACGACTCGATTGATTACTTTTTTGTGGTGTATGTACTTACCATGATTGTATTATTTGAGTAATACAATTTAATTTATGGGTATTTACATTATTATTGTAGGATCCTTCTTTCATGGGCTGTGCATTTCGAATGTTACCCAAATAGGTAATGGAACCTTTCACCCTCTTCTTTTTAAAAATGACATATTTTTGTTATGACTTTTAATTTATATCTTCTTATGTTGGGATATGTTCTTCAATATCCTTATTGCTGAAAATTTTAGGTCCAAGTGATGAGATACACTTTTATCTCTCATAAACTCATTTTCTGAATTTTAAAGTGACGCCGTTAGGCTGTCAAATTTCTGTAAGGGAACTTCTTTACCCCATTTCAATTCTTTCGTTTAAACCTCTACTTCTTGATTATGTCATTCTATGAATATGTGTGGATGACCTATGATTATTTTACACATAATATACACTTATATTGGGTGTATTTATATTTTTCACACATAACTACGTAATTGATTTACCCTTAATATAAAAATACCACCTTTATAAGGGAATTCATCTCAATATAATTTAATTGAGGAATATTTTATTTTAATACATGATTTTATTTTATAAGATGTATAAAAACCTTTTACTTTTCATTTCATTCAAGGGTAATATTTTTCTACGAGGCATTTCACTAAATGACAAAAGAGAATGTTTCTTTTAACTTACATGGTGACAATGACCTTTCCGCTGCCGTGAGTATTATTTGATCTTTGGCTTCCTTAACAAGCCATTATGTTTTTAAAATGAAAATAAATATCATATACTCTTTTACATATTTTGGTATTGAAAATGGTTTTGATAATGGATTTTTTATGACAAAATATTTAAATGATATATTGTGATTGAAATGTGGAAATGTTATCTTTCTTTTATGATTGTTTTATGAGTTACGAACATATTATGGTTCTTGGAAATTGTTACGTATATGAGTGGTTCCATGATAAACCTAGGGTGGGTGAGCCCAAGATAGATCTCTAATGCATTGGGTAACATGACAGAGGTAAACGTGAATGTTTCTCCTAAGAGATTTAGGGAATATACAATGATGGGTATTCCAAATGTAAATCCCTACGTAGCTGTGATAGATATAATGTAATTATGATATGAATGCCACAAGTTACATTTGTGATTTGTGATTACTATGTGTTATTCATAAATATTATGATTTCAGAAGGTATGTTATGATGGAAAATTATGGTTTCATTGATTTTTATTTATTGATGGGTTAATGTTTCCCTTCCTTATGATATAACCCTTACTGAGCTTTTTATACTCATCCCAAGTTTTTGAATTTTTTTTCATAGGTTATAAGGAAGCGTAAGAGAAAGGAAGTATTCAAGAATATTTATATCTAGAAAAGAATTCTTGATTTATTTAAGGAGTTTTATTATTGTGAAAAATCAGTTATAGTACAATTGTCTACTTTGTAATATTCATGTTGATATGTAATAATTATGGCCTAATTCTCTAAAAATATAAACCTATAAAGTTCCCCAATGTGAATTATTTTTTTAATTCAAGATTATGAAATGTTTTAAGGCTGATTCCTTATAGTTGGTATCAATGGTCGGTTTAGATAGCTTTAGAGGTTACTGTATTCTTTAAGTATAAGTGAAATTACTATAAGGGTTATAATTTCAGAAGGAGTCATAGTTTTTTAGATAAAGTGAATAAGTTTAAGTTAACATGAATAATTATATATTAGTATTTACCCTACTCATAAGATAGTATATGATGATTTTACTAATATACTCACGCTAGCCTTTTTTTATAGTAAACGAATGGATCCAGTAGGCACCAAAGTAATAGTGGATGTGAAGAAAACTGTGACGGTTTTCTGAATGAGCAAATAAAATATATGAGAGCTGCAATGATAACTCTTGTGGTTATTCTCAACTAGCTATCTGGAGTCATGATTGATCACCTGAACCATAGTGATTATTATAAGGAAACATATATATGAGAAACAAATCCCTAGAGAAGGTTAGGTAATAGTCGTAAAGGTAAGTATGCTAAAAAACCTATGTGTCAAGGATGAGGAAAGAAACACCTAGGAAAATGTTTCAAAGGTATAGGAAGATTCTATAGATGTGGAAATAATGGTCATAAAGTAAGAACCTGCCATGGAAAAAGGAAGATTCCAGTTGACTCTTGTAAAGGGAAATAAGTTCTTTCTGAGGGACCAATTGAATGTTTTAAATGTGGTGTGCAAGGTCATTATACAAACACATGTACGACAAAGAAGTTTTGGGAATGGGATCACCAGGATTGTACAAATATTTGTTTACCAATACCTAATGCCATTTCAATTGAGGAAGAAGAAACTGACAACGACCAATGAAAGGTATGGATTATTTCTTAACATATGTTTGATATTGTTAAATCTTAGTATATGATTCATGATTTGGTGTGTAGGAAAGAAGTATATTAGAATAAGTTGGAAAGGAATGTCTAATAGATCACAAAGAATGTTGAATGAGTGATAAGTCAACATATAAGGGATTCAAGAGTTATGGTAGATTTTAGGATGGTGAAATGCTTAAAAGTATTAAGCTCTTTTGATGATGGGATTAAAATTAGAAGAATTTTTTTATTATGTGTAACCCTGATGTTTGATATATGAAAATTTTATTCAAGGAATAATTATCTTTTCTTTTGTGGGTATAGTTATAAAGAACCATTTGGGTTTATATGATCCTTGATTTTGAAGAAATTATAGGTTAATACATTTTTTGATGCAAAATGAAAGTTAATAGATAACCTTCATGGTCAAAATATGTTATGGTTATTTTTGATGAATTTATCTCTTTTTGGGAATGTTATAAAATTATATAGTTTCTGAAAAAGGACAACACACGGACCATGTGACAAACCATCACGTCAGACAAAGTTGCGGGGATCAGACCCACAACCAAAGTGTGACTTGAATTTATCGCCTAAAACTGGACTACATGAAGTCCCAAGTTAGTATGACTAATTTTTTTTTAGTTATATGATCTTATGAATCAAGAATTAATTTATTTTGGGTAATCTATGGAAATAATTAACCTATAATGGAGGATATGTGATTAGGTTACTTAATTTTCAATATGACACTTTAAGAGTAACTGATGTTATTTGGAGATAAATGATATGATTTATCTTGGATGACTATGTGATTAAATCATTTTGAGATTGGGTTTCAATCTTAGTTTAGATTATTTTGAAGAATTTTATAGACATCTATTTTTGGAATTGAATTTGATAAACTTTGGGTTTTGTTTGACAAATTTTGGAGATTAAGAGTAGTTTTTCTTTTTTTAAAAGATTACCCTTTTTGGGGATTATCTGATCTTGTACTAACCAATTTGGTTTTGGTAAAGGTATAAAGACATGGTAAACATATAGTTCATCTTTTGTGGATTATGTGATTCCCTCGAAGTAGATTATAGCGCTATTAATGTGAAAAAGTCATCCTGAGTATTCATTGTCTGGAGAAAATATGATTTTTTGTTAGAAATCTAGTAAAATATGAAAGTCTACATGAAAATTAAGTATTACTCTTTATGATTTCAGTTAAGCTCATTAATAAATTCCACAATGAAATGTAACTTAAAACAAAAACTTTGTCTGTTATATTTTCCTATAGGGGAATCAAAGACTATTTAACCCATCTCAAGTTTGTGATTTTCGGATGGTTAACTTTCTCCTAATCATGTTTTATATCACTCTCTATCAGAACATGACCGTTTATTTTCTCTTCCATATCCATGTTTTCTTACATGGAATCCTATTATGGGTTAACTCAAGTAACCTTTGTAGTTCTCTTCCTTTATTTTAAAGTGATAGTTTTATTGACTCTTTTTCCAATGTGGAGCTTTCAATGAAGTTTCTGAGCCCAATTTTAAAATTGTGAAGACACAAATTCTACAATGGGGGGAAGGATGTAACATCCTGGATAAATAAAGAATATTACATTTTTATATTTATTAATAATTGTGACCTAAATATTAATTTTACTTTAAAGGGGTTTCTATGTTCGATAGCATACCCTGTAAGAACCCGAACCTTATTTTCAGGTATGTTTTTCCTTTTTTTCTGAAGTTTTTGATAAAAGAGGTGTTTCTGGAAATTTTTGAAGTACATGATGTGTACTTTATGAGTACATACCCTGTAATCCTTTCCTTCTTGAGGCCGTGTGCTAGCCGTGTCCGGGCCACACACACGGACATGAAGGGGTGATGTGGAGGCCGCTTAAAGCGGAGTACGAAAAAGCCTAGTACACACCGTGTACTCCAGAAGTACACGCCGTGTACTCCAGAAGTACACGCCGTGTACTCCAGAAGTACACACCGTGTACTTTCTTTTTTTTCATTAAACTGACCGGGGTATCATCTTAAACCCAGAACTGTCTTCTTCTCCAACTTCTTCGACCGAGAGCGTCCCGTACTACCGCGAATCTTCTCCATGCCCTTGAGCCTCTGTCAGTTCTCCGAATCGACCTCTGTTGATTGCGTTGGAACTGAAGCGGCAAGCTCTTCCTTCTCCTAGATCTTTGTTTTCCAATTCCTCCTCATTCTCATGTTATTGTGGGTGGAGCGTTTCGGATGTTTTAATAGATCTATGACGTTCAAATGAGATTCAATCCTTGTGGTTGAAGTATATCGATCTCCTAGCATCAAGGTAGGTGGTTTGTGCCTTTCCGTTCAAAGTCTTTGAGTTTTATTGGCAATTTCCACCAATACCTGTGAACAGGGTATTGCATGGTTACTATTTTTACCCTATTGGTTTTCCTTCCTTGCTTGTATGCCTGTGTAGAGGTAATTTGGATATGTATAAGGATAATTTATATGCTTGGATGTTTTACCCATGCCTTGTTCTTTTTATGAACTTGTGGTCTTGTTCTGCCTTTGGCCGTTATACCTATTTTTTATGCCTTGTGACCGTAAGATGGAGTCTTGTTCCCTGACATGATTGTTATTCTATAGAATGGTTATGAAAGTATCTCTTTAGGTTTACTTTAGCCATATAGCATTATTATGCACTGACATGCATGGGGCCGTGAGAACTCGGTGCTATAGACTATAAGGGGATAGACCGAGTGAGCTTCCTCAGAGAGTCTTGGACATTATAGACTATAGGGGATAGACCGAGTGAGCTTTCCAGAGAGTCTTGGATATTACAGACCATAGGAGGATAGACTGAGTGAGCTTCCTTAGAGAATCTGGAGCATTATAAACTATACAGGGGTAGACCCAGTTAGCTTCCTCGGAGAGTCTTTGTTTTGTTTGAATTTACTTGAACCATTCCAGGCTATAGTAGGAATTGATCGAGTGAGCTTCCTCAGAGAGTCTATTATCAACCTGAGGCTATAAAAGGAATTGACTGAGTGAGATTCCTTAGAGAGTCTCTAGACCTTGGGGCTATAAGGGGAATAGACCTTTTGATCTTCCTCAGAGAGTCCCTAACTACCTTAGACTGTAAGGGGAATTGACTGAGCATGCTTCCTCAGAGAGTCTTATAATTTCATATGACCAAACCAGAGGGCTTAGGATGAGTGTAATTACTAGAGGGTTATTGGTACTTCTTGGATAGGACTAGAGGGGAGGGCTGTGAGTACTTCCCAAAGGGATTCCAGTTTGTGGTTAGCTGTTTACTTCACTATTGCTTATTGATCTGTGGATTGTTTGCTATTGTGTATCATCCTGGTTGTTGTTTATTGTTTACTGTTTACTGCTTACTGTAATATTACCTTCTATATTCTCACTGACTATTAGGAATAGATCTTTGAGTAGTTTCCTACTGGGATTTAGTCTCAAAACCTATTTGGGTCATTCTTTTGGGCCCAAACATATTATATTGTTGCAGGTATAGACAAGGGAAAGTGCCCTTCGACCTCAAGTACTTGATTGCATTGGAGCAAGAGAGCATGGGATCAAGCTGAGGCTTGCGATGCTGAAGAGTTACTTAAATATTTTTTTGTTCTTTGGTTTAGTATTGTATTCAGCATTGTGACTTGTTTGGATTTTTTTCCTAGACATATGTATCATGCATCATTTTATATATATGTTTGTGCTCCAGTTGTTTATTGTTTTAGTCTTCTGCTATCACAGTTGATGGATATTTAGTGCTTCTGATATTGTATGTGTTGTTTACTTCTACTATGTACTCTGCCAATGAGGGCACTGTTTCCCCACTATCACACCCAAGACCCTCTCTTCTAGTCGGCAGCCTCTTGCATTTGGGAAAATACGCTTGAGGCCATGTGACCAACCGGGTACGGGGTGCCTCTGGGTGGCTTTCGGAACTGGGGCGTTATAAAGTGGTATTAGAGGGAATCGTTTCTCTAGACTTACTGTTTAGAGACTATATCTAGGGATAGGATGGAATAGGTACTTGGTAATAAGCTGTGCCTGGGAGTGGCTAACCCGTGTAAAGGGAAAAGCCATACTACCTTGTTTATTGAAACTTATTATGGTTTTGAAATTTTTACAGTTGATTTGATTTCACCTTGAGTGAATCACATGATTTTTACTGTTACTATTGATATAATTGAGGTTCTATTTCTGTTGCAACCCGATGACATGAGGGTATGCCATCTCGTGCATCATATAGGCACTTTCCAGAAATCACATGTCCTGAATTTTCTCTATGTCATATTTGATGAATTAGCGATTTCATGTTGTTGTGATAGATGTTGTGTATATTATCCATGATATTGTGTTATATTCTTTGATAGAATCTCTGTTGTTTGATAGAGAATTTGTTTGTGTAGTACTTTGCTTAAATAGATGCCAAACTTTGTTTCTTGAGGTGTTATGGGCTCTCATGGACCAGAATTTGGTGGATCATTTCTTAGTTGCCTTGTTATATCTTGTGTAAGATTCCATGCTTTGATTCGTGGGGAGTATGGGTCCTCAAGGATCGGAATTTGGCACCTTAACTCTTGTTTTCTGTGTTTTCTGGGCTTCAGAGTAGTTTCTGAGCTACTGCCCGGAAAAAACCAGAATACATGACGTGTACTTTATTAATGCATGCCATGTAGTTTTTAAACCATGTCACTGACTGTGTGGGTAGAGACATGGGGTTGTGAAAAATCTTAAGGAACACGTTGTGTACTGTTAGTACACACCATGTTGTAGTGACCGTGTGTCTACCCGTGTGGCTAATGAAACGAATGTATGATACTTTGACATTACATGTCGTGTCCTATTATCACACATCGTGCCATGTAACATAAGTACCCGGCTGTGTCACGAACAACACGGGTCGGGGAAAACCTTCAAGTACACATCCTGTTCATAGGGAGAACATCATGTAGTCTAGGATTAGGAGGACTGTGTGGGTTAGTTGTGTAAGGAGAATCAGGCAGGGGAATGGAGTTCAAGTACACTCAGTGTGTGGGTACAACACGCCGTGTGATTGGGGCATTACATGAGCAGTTGTGGAAAAAGTACACGCCCATGTGAATGGATTAAGAGTACACGTCGTGTAGTTTTTATACACACTGTGTAGTTGTGTTTTGTAAAACTTGAACGTTTCCTTATCCTGTTCCCGTCTATTACTCCTGTGTTCTTAGTATTTGATAATCCTGATCTAAGGTGTGCTTTTGACTTTTGAGAGCTATGCCACCGAGATGTCCTGCAATTTTACGTCAGCTGCCAGACGGTGATCAGACCCCAGATATAGCTGATCAGGGACCTCCTGCAGATCCTCCTACTATGCCAGTCTTAGCACTAGCAGTTATATTAGTTGTAGGCACCGATGTGCAGTTTATGGAAGACTTTCTAAGGATGATGCAGACCTTCCAGGGAACGCCGCCTCCTGCCCCATCGATGGTAGAGTTGACATGGGTTTTCTAGTAGCAGCATCCTCCTAATTTCTCAGGGGATAGAGGACCTCAGGCTACAAAGTCGTGGCTAGAGGCCATGCTGACAATTTTTGAGAATCTGGAGATACCTACAGATTAGAGGGTGAATCTCCCTACCTATATGCTCTGAGACTCCTCCAAGAGGTGGTGGGAGGTGATCTCATAGTCAGGGCACCAGTAGAGTATGAATTGGGATGAGTTTCGGTGCATCTTCTACGATTACTTATACTCGGAGACCTTGAGGGCCAATCGAGCCCGAGGGTTTATGAGTCTGGAGTAGGGTACTCTTTCTGTTATGGATTACTAATCTCGCTTTACCGAGCTGTAGCGTTTCACACTGATTCCAGCATTTGATGAGTTGTTCCTTGTGAGGAAGTTCAAGGATTGTCTGAGGCACGACATCCACTCACTGGTGAATATCTTCAGGTTGACTTCAATATCCTCTATCGTCAACTAGGCGCTTATCAAAAAGTGCAATCTGAGCGATTTTGGAGCAGTGAGCCAGGGTTGTTCGACATCCAGAGTCAGTGTTCCTCCTATTGATAGCATGAAATGATGCATGGAGTCTACTCGAGGAGATCAGAGTAGGCAGAATGTATCTTTGGGTAGCCAAGTAGTATACTACCAATGTGGGAGGAGCAGGCATACTAGGCTTCAGTGCCAGAGAGACCTGATGGAGTGCCGATCTTGCGGCAAGATGGCCCATCCTTATCGTTTTTTTCAGATCTTCTCACCTACATCTAGTGGTAGGGGTTCTTCTATGACCTCGTGTACAGGGGATGCATTTCCAGTTTCTCACCAGTCTGGGAACTGGAGTTCTTCCCGCCGTTCGGGCCGAGGTGGGGGTCATGACCATGGTGGTTAGTCACCAGGTTACTAGTGAAAATAGAGTGGATCAACTCAGAGTGGTCAACCAGGGCCGCAGGGTCGTAGTACAGGCCAGACTTTCACTGGGGAGCATACCCATTAGGAGCAGGATCCCAGACCTTCCATAGTCCGAGGTACGATCTTAGTAGCGTCAGTTTTATCTTCAGTGCTTTTCGATACTAGTGCTATGCATAGTTTTATCACTGTTTATGTTGTGGAGATCCTTGGGCTCTGTATCTTTTTCTCTGCCAATATTTTGACTCTTGACACACTGTTGGGGACTAGAATAGTTAGTGTGTGTCAGTGCAGAGAGTTCCCTCTTGAGGTTGCAGGGTGCCACTTTTTATGGTACCTCTATGTCCTAGAGATGAAGAGCTATGATGTCATTCTCGAAATGGACTGGTTAGTTCCCTTTCAAGAAATTTTTGACTATTATCGTCACAGGGTGAGTTTCATATCACCAGAGGGAAGATCTTTTCTTCATAGAGGTGAGTGGGATGTACAAGAGAGTCAAGCAGGACCCGACCATCATGGGCTTGGAGGAGTTACAACCCAGATTTCTTGTCTTTATCTGGATGACCAGGGGGATTTATAGTTATAATTTCATCTAGTGGTGGATCGTTTCAAAGATGTCTTTCTAGAGAACTTTTTAGGTTTGGATCTGGAGCGTGAGGTAGACTTTTCTATTGAGCTCATGCCAGGAGTGGCACCAGTGTCCATTCCTCCTTATAGGATGGATATACCTGAGTTACATGAGCTCAAGATGTAGTTGGAGGAGTTGCAGGCGAAGGGTTTCATCCAACCCAGTACTTCTCCTTGGGGCTCGCCTGTCCAGTTTGTGAAGAAGGCAGACGGTACCCTCATGCTTTGTGTGGACTATCGGATGTTGAACCAGTTGATGGTCAAGAAGTGATATCCCTTACTGAGGATCAATGATCTCTTTGATCAGCTTCGAGGAACCCAAGTGTTCTAAAAGATTGGCTTGAGATCCGGTTATCATCAGTTGCACGTTAGACCATCTTATATACCTCTTATAGCTTTCCTGAGCAGGTATGGTCTATACGAGTATATGGTTATGCCGATCGGTCTCACGAACATGCCTCTAGTTTTAATGGCACTGATGAACTGAGTGTTCCATCCATACCTGGATTCCTTTGTGGTGGTTTTTGTGGACGATATCTTGGTATAATCTCGTAATCGACATGACCATGCTTCCAATATTGAGATCATAATGAGAACACTAAGAGAGCATCCGTTATATGCTAAGCTCTCAAAATGCCACTTTTGGATGGATTAGATTCACTTCTTGGGTCATGTTATCTCATAGACATGAGTATCAGCAGACCTAGAGAAAGTGAGAGCTATATTTTCATAGGAGTAGCTGAAGAATTTATTTGAGGTGAAGAGTTTTATATGGATGGCTAGAAACTACTGGCATTTTATACATGACTTTTCACGCCTAGTAGCACCACTGACACGTCTGACCAAGAAAGGGGCAATGTTATTATGGTCAGATTCCAGTGAGTCATCCATTTAGGAGTTGAAAGAGAGGTTAACATTAGCACCGATACTATTCTTGACAGATCCAGGAAAGAGCTATACCATTTACTTTGATGCTTCAGGTATCAGGATGGGAGCTGTGCTTATGCAGGGAGATGGAGTCTTTGTGTATGGGTCTTGACAGTTGAGGCCACATGAGAGGAATTACCCGACACATGATCTAGAGTTGGCAGCTGTTGTTCATGCCTTGCGCTGTTGGTGAAATTATCTTCTAGGAGAGCCCTTTGTGGTGTTTACCGACCACAAGAGTCTCATGTACAACTTCGATCAGCGTGATCTGAATTTGAGATAGTGCAAGTGGGTCGAGTATCTTTAGTACTTCTACTTTGAGCTTGCCTATATGTCAGGAAAGGGAAACGTAGTGGCTGATGTGTTGAGCAGGAGAACACAAATACATGTAGTTTAGGAGGCCAGCAGTGTGTGGCAGCTTATGGCTCTGTTCTCTGAGATGCATTTGGAGGTTCATGACAGACAGGGGAAGACCATCCTATCTTCTGTAGCTGTTACCTCTACACTTTTTGATCGGGTACGGATGAGGTATCTATCAGACTCAGAAGTCCTAGTCCTGCGAGAGAGTGTGTCAGGAGAGGACCGTCTTCCTAGATGGACAGTGGGTGAGGATGAGATCTTTCATTTTCTGGGATGCGTATGGGTGCCAGCAGACATATGTGAGGAGATGATGCGAGATTTTCATTCCTCAGTTTGGGCAGTTCATCCTGGAATCACCAAGATGTATCGTGATCTACACTTCCAGTATTGGTGGCTAGGTATGAAGAGATACATTGCTGGTTTCATCATGAGGCGTTCCACTTGTCAGCAGGTGATAGTGGAGCATCAGCGACCAGTAGGTATTTTGCAGCAGTTACCCATTCCAGATTTTAAGTGGAATGATGTCACGATGAACTTCGTGATCGGTTTGCTGAGGTCTCCTCGAGGGAATGATGTTGTTTGCGTTGTCATCGACAGACTTATGAAGGTTTCTCAATTTTTTCCGATCAAGGAGACCTTCAGCGTTGATGAACTTGGATGGTTGTACATAAGAGAGATTGTACATCTACATGGAGTTCCACACTGAATTTTTTCAGACAAAGATGCATGTTTTACTTCTCGGTTTTTTAGGGGCTTCAGAAGGATTTGGGTACACAAGTACTTTTGAGTAAGACATACCATTCCCAGATAGATGGCCAGTTCTAGTGTACGATTTAGGTGTTTGAGGATATTCTTTCATCTTGCATTCTAGACTTTGAAGGTTCTTGGGAGAATCATATACATCTTGTGGAGTTTTCCTACAACAACATTTTTTAAGAGGCTATTCAGATTGAACCTTACAAGGCTTTGTATGGTAGGCCATGATGATCACCTTTATGCTGGTTGAAGATAAGAGAGGCAACTTTTTTGGGACCTCGTCTTGTTCAGGAGACATCAGAAAAGACAGAGTTGATTCAGAAGAGGATGGCTACGACATAGTCTCGACAGAAGTCTTATGCTGATTAGAAGAGACGACCTCTAGAGTTCTAGGTTAGGGATCAGGCTTTCCTGCGTGTCGCACCAAAGTTGGGACACAAGAGGATTGAGAGACAAGGTAAGCCTTCACCATGGTATTTCGGGCCGTTTGAGGTATTGGAGAGAGTTGGGATGGTTGCCTATCGGTTGCAGCTACCTCAGAGGTACTGGGACATGCACAACGTATTCCATGTTTCTCAGCTCCTACATTACTTTTCAGACCCATCTCATGTCTTAAAACCTGAGGGGGTTGAGCTCAAAGTGGATGCATCGTTTGAGGAGCATCCTATCCGGATTGTTGATCGCAATATGAAGGTTCTCCGTGGCCGGTCTGTTCCTCTGGTACAGGTTCTATGGAAGCACGAGTGAGTATAGGATGAGACTTGGGAGAGAGAGGCCGATGTAAGATCACAGTGGCCGGAGCTGTTAGGAGTTTCTTCTTCTACACCGCACTAGGGAAATTCAGGGACAAATTTCTTTAAGGGGGGGGGGGGGGGGAGTTTGTAAGAACCTAGACCTTCTTTTCAGGTATTTTTTTCCTTTTTTGTAATGTTTTTGAGAAAAGAGGAGTTTCTAAATTTTTTTGAAGAACACGTCATGTACTCATTTTCTGCTCGAGGCCGTGTTCTATCCGTGTCTGGGCCACACACACGGCCATGTAAGGGTGATGTGAAGGCCCCTTAAAGTGGAGTACGAAAAATCCTAGTACACACTGTGTACTTTTTTTTCAATAAACGGACCGGGGTCATGTCTTAACCGCAGAACTATCTTCTTCTCCAGCTTCTTCGACCGAGAGTGTCCCATATAACCGTGAATCTTCTCTGAGCCCCCGAGCCTCCATTAGTTCTCCAAATCGACCACCGTAGATTGCGTTGGAACTACAGAGGTAAGCTCTTCCTTCTCCAAGATCATTGTTTTCCAATTCCTCCTCATTCTCATGTTATCATGGGTTGATAATTTTGGACGTTTTTGTAGATCTAAAACATGATAAGAAGATTCAAGCCTCTTGGTTCAAGTATATCGATCTCCTAGCATCAAGGTAGGTGGTTTGTGCCTTTCCACTCGAAGTATTTGAGTTTTATTTGCAATTTCCACCAATACCCGTGAACGCGGTATTGCGTGGTTACTATTTTGACCCTATTTTTTTTCCGGCCTTGCTTGTATGCTTGTGTAGAGGTAATTTGTCTATGTATAAGGATAATTTCTATGATTGGATGTTTTACCCATGCCTTGATATGTTTACGAACTTTTGGTCTTGTTCTTCCTTTGGCCGTTATACTTGTTTTCCATGCCTTGTGACCGTAGGATGGAGTGTTGTTCCCTGACATGCTTGTTATGATATAGACTGGTTACCCAATAGCTCTATAGGTTTACTTTGGACATATAGAATTATTATGCATAGACTTGCACGAGGCCGTGAGAATCTGGTGCTATAGACTATAAGGGGATAAACAGAGTGATCTTCCTTAGAGAGTCTTGGACATTATAGACTATAGGGGATAGACTGAGTGAGTCTTCCAGAGAGTCTTGGATATTATAGACCACAGGAGGATAGAACGAGTGAGCTTCCTCAGAGAGTCTTGAGCTTTATATACTATACAGGGGTAGACCGAGTGAGCTTTCTCAGAGAGTTTTTGTTTTGTTTGAATTTCTTTAAACCATTCTAGGCTATAAGATGAATTGACTGAGTGAGCTTCCTCAGAGAGTCTGTGATCGACCTGAGGCTATAAGAGGAATTGGCCGAGTGAGCTTCCTTAGAGAGTCTCTAGACCTTGGGGCTATAAGGGGAATAGACCGCATGATCTTCCTCAGAGAGTCCCTGACTACCCTAGACTCTAAGTGGAATTGATTGAGCGTACTTCCTCAGAGAGTCTTATAATTTCATATGACCAAACCAGAGGGGTTAGGCTGAGTGTGCTTCCCAGAGGGTTGTTGGTAATTCTTGGATAAGACCATAGGGGAGGGCTGTGAGTACTTCCCAAAGGGATTCCTATTTATGGTTAGCTGTTTTCTTCACAGTTGCTTGTTCATATTTGGATTGTTTGATGTTATGTATCATCCTGGTTGCTGTTTTCTATGTGATGTTTACTTCTTACTGTAATATTACCTACTATATGCTCACTGGCTGTTAGGCATAGATCTTCTGGTGGTTGCCTACTAGGATTTAGTCTCACACCCTGTTTGGGTCATGCTTTTAGGTCCAAACATATTATATTGCTGCAAGTATAGAGAAGGGAAAGCTCCCTTCAACCTCAGGTACTTTATTTCGTTGGAGCAGGAGAGCCCGGGACCAAGCCGAGGCTTGCGATGCTGAGGAGTTACTTAACTGTTTTCGTCTGTGCTTTGGTTTAGTATTGTATTCCGCATTGTGACTTGTTTGGATGTTTTCCTAGAAATATGTATCATGAATAATTTCATATATATATATATATATGTTTTCTCCAGTTTTTTATTGTTTTAGTCTTCCGCTGTCACTGTTGTGGGATATTTACTGCTTTCTCTATTGTATGTGTTGTTTACTTCCGCTGTGTACTCTACCAATGAGGGCATAGTTTCCCCACTATCACGCCTAAGGCCCTCGTTGCTAGTACGAAGTCTCTGGCATTTGGGGAAATGCTCTTGAGGCCATGTGACCAACTGGGTACTGGGCACCTCTGGGTGGCTTTCGGAACCGGGGCATTACATACCCGATACGCAACAATAGGTTTCTTTGAAATCTTACGTTGCACAGTAACAATATATTATTATTATTTTAAATGGTAGTTAACGCCAAGATGTTGTAGTGGAGGTAATAAAAATAAACTAACTAAAATATTATTATACATGTTTGCTAAATGTTTTTAAATTATTCCAATAAAAATTAGAGGCTTAGAATAAAAAAGAATTCAATTTTAAGCATAAATACTCTAATATTATTTAATAGGTCGATTTATCGCCTTTTGATGGAGAACTCTCATTTAATCTAGTTTTGGACACTTTAATACATTCTATTTGAACAAATAAAATCCTTTTTTAGAATCAGGACATCAAAATTTACTTTGTGTAAATTTTCGGAATTTTTCAGATAAAGTTCATTTTTTAATGAATAGTGAAAAATAATGTATTTTAATTCAAATCTTCTTTTTAATATAATTTATTTATAAGGATAGCATAACATTTTAATTGGTTTTAAAGTTCATATAGATTATATTTTTACCATTTTACCCAATTTTGACCATTGGAAGTAATTTCACTATGAAATTGGACATTAACAAGTATCAATCTTTTGATGGTTATTATTTCTTAAAAAAACACTTTTTGTTTTGACAACGAGAATTAATTATAAAATTAATTATTGAAACTTACATGTTTTTAATTTGGTAAAATACAAATAATTCTTGAATTTGGAATATCAAATTTATCTTAGGGTGAATCTTTGGAATTTTTCTGAAAACCTTCAATTTTTGATGAATAGAGAAACCACTAAGTAGTAGTTTAAAAAACTGAATTTTTCATTTAAATGAAAATTTACCACTTATGTGAATTGAATTTCTAAAATCTAACATTCATGGTTATCATTATTAAGTAAAATTTGGTTCAATGGAATGAAAATAATTTTTTGTGAATAGTAATTTTTTACTTTTATTAACCGCGATTAAAGGTAATTAGGGTAATTTAAAGTAAAAATAATGTTATAATAATATAAATTTACCTTGAAACTTGTCCTAAACTCATTGGATAAGTCATGGACGACTAAGACAATCGATGGGTCAATTTCTTGACCCCATGGAGCCACTTGGGTAAGATAATGACATTAATAACTTTTTATTTAAAGTTAAAATAAAAATGTCATAAACATGTATTGTTTTACTAAAAATTTTTTTAGATGGGGTTATATATGTTATATTTTCGATTATAAATATTCATTGGAAATATAAAAATATTTACTACATCTTGGTAATTTTTTTTATAATTTTTTGACATCAAATAGATAAAATTATATATGACTTAATGATGATGCAGTGTTTACGTCATTAATGAATGAATTAAATAAATAAGAAGATAAGAATTAAAAAAATATAAAAAACAAGTCCAATTCTTATTGGATGATTTTTTTTCGAACATTGGACACCTTATCTTAGACTTTAATATTTTTTTGTCCTTTAGAAACCGATAATCCTTATATAATAAAAATATATTTTCAAATGTTCCAAAAGAGCCCCTCCTCTCTCTTATAACAAGACCTCACTACCTACCCATTTCTCACACTTCTAAAGCCCTTGGATCATCCAAAGTCTGCTCCAATATGCTCCCAAGATCCCTATCTTCATCCTAGAAGCCTTAACTTAGGTATAAAGAACTTCAAGAAACCTTTTTGGTTCACACCGAAGGGTGTTACCCGATTTAAAGGTAATGTCTTCCCTTAAGTTCTTTTGTTTTATTTTACTTCTACAACCCCATAAAATCTTTTTATTACTTTATTTTATAACAAAACTAGTATCCTAAATATAGTAGGATTTTGTTATGATAAGTATTCTAAATATATTTACACACACCTCCATATAATGGGTGAAGAACATAATTGTTCTGTGGATGGAAAAATAACGCCTCATGAAAAGATGATTGTTCAATTATCTCCTACTGCCTCTCATGGTGGCTATTATGATGTCACTGTGTCAATATATGTTATATATTATATTTTTTTTCTTTATGATTCTGTATTTTCTTTTTTATATCATACTTTTATGGCTCCCATAATGGGTAAACACGATAATTTAATTAGAGGAAGTGAGGACTACCACCCTTTCAAAAGATATGACTCGTTCATGCCATACATAGAATATATAAAGTATATAATTTATGAAATTATGTAACATATATGACATAAATATTATAATGAAATTATAATATACCTATGAATCACTATGTTTTCATTTCCTTAATATATTAAATGGAAATGAAAGTAGCGTTCATGCGTACAACGACTTACCGTCTCAATGAATGATGCATTTCATTTCTTATCTCCCAATGTTACGTACTATTATAAATACACACACACACACACACACACATATATATATATATATATACTGGATATATATATGATATATATATGACATCTAAATAATGAATATCATTATGGAGATAATGGACTTTTGACAACATGGACAATTTATAATTATAACAAGTTCATTTTTGACTCAAGTTCCGAAGATTGAAAAAATGTCCGATATGAGCTCAAATAATTAACTAATTGTTATATAAAGGTATTAAGTAATATAAAAGGAATAATAAAAATTAAAAATATTCTTATGCAATTATAAATTATCTTAAGTTTATTATTTAGGAAGAACAAGGAACATATGAGTGAGTCAAGTCGAACAACGAGGTAAGAGGATTCTTATCTCTCTTTTAATTCAGTGATATTTCCCCTGATTTGACACTTATTTATTGCATGTGTTGTATTATGTAATACTATTTGATATATATTATCATGATTCCATTTATATTCATTGTATTCTTTAATTCATTTGGGGGTTATTATCTTTTGGTCATATGACTCGATTGATTACGAGGTAAGGGGATTTCATCTCACTTTTATTCCCCTGAGATTCATGCTACACTTGACACTATTTCCTTTTGTGTGGTGTATGTAATTCCAATAATTGTATTATTTTTGTAATATACTTTAATTTATGGGTATTTACATCTTCATTGAATGATCCTTCTTTCATGGAGTGTACGTTTTGAAAGTTACCCAAATCGGTAAGGGAACCTTTCACCCACCTCTTTTTAAAAAAGACTTCTTTTTGTTATGTCTTTTAATTTAAATATTGTTATGTTGGGATATGTTATTATATATCCTTATTTCTTTAAATTTTATGCCCAAGAGACGAGATACCCTTTTATCACTCATCAAATCATTTTCTGAATTTTAAAGTGACGCCGTTAGGTTATCGAATTTCTATAAGGGAACTTCTTTACCCAATTTCAATTCATTGGGTTTAACCTCAAATTCTTGATTATGCCGTGCTATAAATATGTGTGGATGACTTCTGATTGTTTTACACTTAATATCCACATATAATGGGTGTATTTATATTTGTCACACATAATTAATTAATTGATTTATCAATAATCTAAGGATACCGTCTTTGTAAGGGACTTCATCTCAATATCATTTCATTGAGACATATTTTGTTTTAATAAATGATTTTATTTTATAATATGTATAAAAACCTTTGAATTTTCATTTCATTCAAAGGTAATCTTTTTCTATTATGCGTTTTAATAAACGAAAAAGATAATTTTTCTTTTAACGTACGCGGTGACAACGACCTTTCTGCTGCCATGAGTATTATTTGATCTTTGGCTTCCTTAACAAGCCGTAATGTTTTTAAAAGGAACATAAATACGATATACTCTTTTACATATTTTGTTATTGAAAATGGGTTTGATAATGGATTTGTTATTTCAATATCATTAAATGATACATTATGATTGAAATTTTGAAATGTTATCTTACTTTTATGTTTGTTTTATGTGTTAGAAACATGTTATAGTTCTTGGGAATTGTCACGTATACGAGTGGTTCCCTGATAAACCTCGGAAGGGTAAGCTCGAGATAGCTCTCCAATGCATTGGGTAAAATGACGGAGGTAAACATGAATGTTTTTCTTAAGATATTTTGGGAATATACTTTGATGGGTATTCCAAATGTAATTCCCTATGTAACCGTGATAGATACAATGTAAGTATGATACAGATGCCACAAGTTACATTTATGATTTGTGATTACTATATGTTATTCATAAATATTATGTTTTCAGAAGGTATGTTATGATTGAAAATTATTATTTCATTGATTTTTATTTATTGATGGGTTAATGTTTCCTTTTCTTATGATATAACCCTTTCTGAGCTTTTTAGGCTCAAACCATGTTTTTGAAATGTTTTTCACTGGTTATAAGGAACAATATGATAAAGGAAGTATTCAAGAATATTTATATCAAGAAAAAAAATATTGTTTTATTTAAGGAGTTTTATTATTGTGAAAAATCAGTTATAGTAGAAGTGTCTACTTTGTAATATTCAAGTTGATATGTAATAGTTATGGCATAATTCTCTAAAAATATAAACCTGTAAAGATCCTCAATGTGAATTATTCATTTAAATCAAGATTATGAATTGTTTTAAGGAAGGGTCCTTATAGTTGGCATTAATGGTCAGTTTAGATAACTTTAGAGGTTAGGGTATTCTTTATGTATAAGTGACATTACCATAATGGTTAGGATTTCAGAAAGAGACATAGTTTTTTTAGATAAAGTGAATGAGTTTAAGATAAATTGATTAATTATATCATAGTATTTACCCTCCTCATAAGATATTATATGATGATTTTATTGATATACTCACACTAAACTTTTTGGTTTTAGTAAATGGATGGATCTAGCAGGAACCAAAGTAATAGTGGATGTGAAGAAAACTATGATGGTTTTCTGAATGAGAAACTGAAATATATGGGAGCTGCAATGAGGACACTTGTGGTTATTCTCAACCAGCTATCTGGAGTCATGATTAACCACATAAACCTTAGTGATTATTATAAGGAAACATATATATGAGAAACAAATCCCTTTGGAAGTTCAGGTAATAGTCATAAAGGTAAGTATGTTCAAAAACCTATGTGTCAATGATGTGGAAAGAAACACCTAGGAAAATGTTTCAAAGGGACAGGAAGATTCTATAGATGTGGAAATGAAGGTCATAAAGCAATAACCTTCCATAGAAAAAGGAAGAATCCAGATGACTCTAGGAAAGGGAAATAAGTTCTTTCTAAGGGACCTATTGAATGTTTTAAATGTGGTTTGAAAGGTCATTATACAAACACATGTCCTACAAAGAAGTTTCGGGAATGGGATCACTAGGATCGTACATATATTTGTTTACCAATACCTAATTCCATTCCAATTGAGGATGAAGAAACTAACAATAACAAATTAAAGGTATGGGTTATTTCTTAACATATGATTGATATTATTAAATCTTAGGATATGATTCATGATTTTGTTTGTAGGGAATAAGTATTTCAGAATAATTTGGAAAGTAATGGATAATGGATCATGAAGAATGTTGAATGGGTAAGAAGTCAATATATAAGGGATTCAAGAGTTATGGTAGATTTTAGGATGGTGAAATGATTAAAATTATTAAGGCTCTTTTGATGATGGGATTACAATTAGAAGAATTTTTATAGTATGTGTAACCCTGAAGTTTGATATATGAAAATTTTACTCAAGGAATAACTATCTTTTCTTTTGTGGATATAGTAATAAATAACCTTTTGGGTTTATGTGATCCTTGATTTTGAGGTAATTACAGGTTAATACATTTTGAGATGAAAAATGAAAGTCAGTAGATAACCTTCATGGTTAAAATATGTTATGGTTATTTTTGATGAATTTATCTCTTTTTGAGAATGTAATAAAATTATATAGTTTTTGAAAAAGAACAACATACGGACCGTGTGACAACCCGTCACGTCAGACAAAGCTACGGGGATCAAACCCACAACAAAAGTGTGACTGGTATTTATCACCTATAACTGGACTACGTGAAGTCCCTAGTTATTATGACTAATTATTTTTAGTTATATGATCTTATGAATCAATAATAAGTTGATTTTGGGTTATCTATGGAAATTATTAACCTACCATGGAGGATATGTGATTAGGTTAGTTACTTTTAAATATGAGACTTTAAGAGTAACTGATGTTATTTAGAGATAAATGATAAGATTTATCTTGGAAGACTATGTGATTAAATCATTCTGAGATTGGGTTTAAATATTAGCTTGGATTAATTAGAAGAATTTTATGGACATCTGTTTTTTGAATGGACTTTGATGAACTTTGGGTTTTGTTTGACAAATTTTGGAGATTTAGAGTAGTTTTTATTTTTTTAAAGATTATCCTTTTTGGGGATTATATGATCTTGTACTAACCATTTTGGTTTTGGTAAAGGTCTAATAACATGGGAAATATATAGTTTATCTTTTTTGGATTATGTGATTCTCTCGAAGTTTATTATAGCGCTCTTAATGTGAAAAAGTCATCTTGAAAATTCATTGTTTGGAGAAAATATGATTTTGTGTTAGAAATATAGTAAAAGATGAATGTTGAAATGACAAGTAAATATGTTTCATTATGATTTTAGTTAAGCACATAAATAAATTCCTCAATGAAAAGTAACTAAAAAAACGTTTTCTATTAACTTTTCCTACTGTGGAATCAACGACTGTTTAACCCATCACAAGTTTGGAATTTTCTAATGGTTAACTTTCTCCTAATCATGTTTTCTATAAATCTCCATAAAAACAAGACATTTTATTTTCTCTTACATATCCATGTTTTCCTACATGGAATCTTAGTATGTGTTAACTCGGGTAACCTTTGTACTTCTCTTCCTTTATTTTAAAGTGATAGTTTTATTGACTTTTTTTTATGGGGGGCTTTAAATGATGTTTCCATGCCCAATTTTAGAATTGTGAGGACACAATTCCCAAAAGGGGAAGGATGTAACATCCCAGATAAATAAAGAATATGAAATATTTATATTTATTAATAATTGTTAATTAAATAATAATTTTACTTTAATAAAGGGGTTTCTATGTTCGATAGCGTACCTGATACGCAACAATGAGTTTCTTTGAAATCTTATGTTGCACACTAACAATATAATATTATTATTTAAAATGGTAGTTAACACCCAGCCATTGTATTGGCAGGAATAAAAATAACTAACTAAAATATCAATATACATGTTTTCTAAATGTTATTACATTTATCCAACAAAAGTTAGAGGCTTAAAATAAAAAAGAATTTGATTTTTAGCATAAATACTCTAATATTTTTTAAAAGGACGATTTACCACCTTTTGATGGAGAACCCTATATAAATAGGGTTTAGGTCACTTTCATACATTCTATTTGACCAAATAAAATTATTCTTTAGAATTTGTACATCTAAATTTACATTGTGTAATTTTTTGGAATTTTTCTGATAAAGTTCATTTTTTTAATTAATAGTGAAAAATATTGTATTTTAATTCAAATCTAATTCTTAATATAATTTATTTATATGGTTATATTAACTTTATAATTGGTTTTAAAGTGTAAATAGATTATATTTTTACCATTTAACACAATATTGTCCATTGAAAGTAATTTTTCTTTGAAATTGGACATTAACAAGTATCAATCTTTTAGTGGATATTATTTCTTAAAAATACGCTTTTTGTTTTGAAAATGGAAATTAATTATAAAATTAATTAATGAAACTTCCATGTTTTGAATTTGGTAAAATAGAAATCACTTTTTAATTTAGAATATCAAATTTATCTTAGGGTGAATATTTGGAATTTTTCTAAAAACCTTCAATTTTTTATGAATAGTTAAACCACTAAGTAGTAGTTAAAAAAACTGAATTTTTTATTTAAATGAAATTTTACCACTTTTATGAATTTAATTTCAAAAACTATACATTCATTGTTATCATTAGTAAGTAAAATGTGGTTCAATGGGATGAAAGTAATTTTTGATGAATAGTAATTTTTTACTTTTATTAACTGCGATTAAAGGTAATTAGGGTATTTTAAGGTAAAACTAATGTTATAATAATATAAAATTACCTTGAAACTTGTCCTAACCTAATTGGATGAGTCTTTTACAACCAATAAAATACAAGGGTCAATTTTGGGACCCCATGGAGCCACTTGGGTAAGATAATGACATTGATAACTTTTTATTTAATGTAAAAATAAAAATGTCATAAACATGTATTGTTTTACTAAAACAATTTCTACATTGGGTTATTTATGTTATATTTTCAACTATAAATATTAATAGGAAATCTAAAAATATTTATTATATCATGGTAATTTTTTTATTATTGTTTGACATAAAATATGTAAAATTAATAATGACACAATGATGATGTAGTGTTTACGTCATTAATGAATGATTTAAATAAATAAGAAGATAAGAATTACAAAAAATATCAAAAACATGTCCAATTATTATTGGATGATTTTATTTCGAACATAGGAAACCTAATCTTTGAATTTAATGTTTTTAGGACCTTTAGAAACCGAAAATCAATATATAATAAAATAATATTATCAAACTTTCCAAAAGAGCCCCTCGTCTCCCTTATTAAAAGCCCTCACTTCCTACCCATTTCTCACACTTTTCAAGCCCTTGTCTCATCCAAAATATACTTCAATAAGCTCCCAATATTCATCTCTTCATCCTAGAAGCCTTACCTTAGGTATAAATCACTTCAATAAAACCTTTTGTTTCAAACCAAAGGGAGTTACACATTTTAAAGGTAACGTCTTATCTTAAGTTCTTTTGTTTTATTTTAATTGTCCACCCCCTAAACTTTTTTTATTACTTTCTTTTATAAAAACACCAATATAATCAATATACAAGTATTTATTTATCAAAAGGATTCTAACTACACTTACACACACCTCCATCTAATGGGTAAAGAACATAATGTTTCTGTGGATGGCAAACTAACGCCTCATGAAATGATGATTGTTCAATTATCTCCTACCACCTCTCATATTGTCCATTATGGTGGAACTGTATCTATATATGATATGTATTATATTTTTTTTTTTTTTATGCTTATGTATTTTCTTTTTTATTTCATAACTTTATGGTTCCCATAATGAGTAAACACGATAATTTAATTAGAGGAAGTTAGGACTACCGCCCACTCAAAGTGATATGACTCATTAATGCCATATGTGGAACTTATAAAGGATATAATTTATGAAATTATGTAACATATATGATATAAATATTATACTAAAATTATAATATACCAATGAATCACTATGTTTTCTTTTCATTAAAATATGAAATGGAAATGAAAGTAGCGTTCATGCATACGTACGACTTACCATCTCCATGAATGATGTATTTCATTTCTTATCTTAAAATGTTATTTACTATTATAAATACATATATATATACTAGATATATATATGATATATATATTACATCTAAATTATTAATATAATTCTTTAGATAATGGACATTTGACCACATGGACAATTTATAATTATAACAAGTTCATTTTTGACTCAAGTTTCGAACATTGACAAAATATCCAATGTGAGCTCAAATAATTAACTAATTTTTATATAAAGGTAATAAGTTATATAAAAGGAATACTAAACATTAAAAATATTCTTATAAAAGTATAAAGTAGCTTAATTTAATTATTCAGGAAGAACAAGGAACATACGAGTGAGTCAAGTCGGACAACAAGGTAAGGGGTTTCTTATCTCAATTTTAATTCAGTGAGACTTCCATTGATTCGACACTTATTTATTGCATGGGTTGTATTATGTACTGAAATTGGATATATATTATCATGATTCCATTTTTATTGATGGTATTCTGTAATTCACTTTGTGGTTATTATCTTTTGGTCATACGACTCGATTGATTACAACGAGGTAAGGGTTTTTCATATCACTTTTATTCTTATGAGATTCATGCTACACTTGACACTATTTCCTTTTATGTGGTCTATTTACTGACCATGATTGTATTCTTTGGGTAATTTAATTAAATTTATGGGTATTTAAATATTCATTTTATAATCCTTATTTCATGGGGTGTACGTTTTGAAAGTTACCCAAATAGGTAAGGGAACCTTTCACCCTCCTCTTTTTAAAAAAGACTTCTTTTTTGTTATGTCTATTAATTTACATCTTCTTATGTTGGGATTTTTTCTTCAATATATATTAATTGAGGCATATTCTGTTTTAATACATGATTTTCTTTTATAAGCTACATAAATACCTTTGACTTTTCATTTCATTCAAAGGGAATATTTTTTTATGAGGTGTTTTACTAAATAGAAAAAAAGAATGTTTCTTTTAACGTACTCGGTGACAACGACCATTCCACCTCCATGAGTATTATTTTATCTTTCGATTCCTTAACAAGAGATAATGTTTTTAGGAGGAAAATAAATACCATATACGCATTAACGTATTTTGGTATTGAAAATGGTTTTGATAATCATGCATTGGGTAACATGAAAGAGGTAAACATGAATGTTTCTCCTAAGATATTTAGGGAATATACTGTGATGGGTATTATAAATTTAACTCCCTACATATTTGTGATAGCTACAATTTAAGTATGATTTGAATTCCATAAGTTACATTAATGATTTGTGATTACTATGTGTTATTCATAAATATTATGATTTCATAAGGTATGTTATTGATAAAACACTATTTTTTTTGAATATTTTATTGATAATAAATGATATAATTTCCTTAAATTGTGCTAAATATATTCATTTATGAAATATTTGGGATTGGATCATTCATTTGAAAATTTGATGAAAATTCCAGTTTTAACCTTTTAAAATGTACTGTAGTATTTTGAAGATAAATATTTTAATATTTATTATTTGAACTTAATATTTTGTAACAGTGTTAATAACTTATGTTTATACAACTTTAATTCAGGACACTAGAGCTAAAGAGTGCATTTGGATATAGTAAATGGGACATTAAGCCAATGGTGGGCTGGACTCGGTAGAATAGACATGGGTTCTGTATATGGGTCATAGATTTTTCATCTAGGCTTGGATTGAGCCCAAATATTGAGGAAATATCTGGGACATGATTTGGAACAAATAATCCTTCGGAAGGCTAGACAATTCATGCGTTTTGGAGGTCACCTAGGTGGTGAAACTTGGAATAAAATATTTGGCCGAGTTTTTCATTTCACACTTAAAATGTTATGTAACCCTAGCCCTCACAAACTCTATTTAAAGGGGGTTTTTAACTCTTTGGGAGGTCTGGTAGAGGCTTTGGGAAGGTTTGGACGAAAGGGTGTCTCTTTGTAGCCCCTCAAAACTCTTGGAAGAAGTAAGGCTTTGTGCAAACCTCTCTTCCAAAAAGGATCTTCTCTCCCACCTCCTCTTAGTATTTATTTTCTTTCATGTTTGTTTCTTGAATTTTTCTTCAAATAATATTCTGTGTTCTTCCCTTTTCTTATTATCTTAATGTTCTTAATTGGGTTGGAATCAATAGTGAAGATAAGATTGGGTTCTACCCTTTTAATCATTTTCTCATGCAAAACGTCTCCACGATGACTACACTGCCCATGGAAGAGTAGTTCTTTTTAGTAATCGATCGACCTCTATCCTTCTTCATTTAATTATTTTGAATCATTGAGATACTGTAATTAAATTAATATGATTCATGAATTGTTTTTTTTAAATTTTAAGAAACTAAGTAAGAAATTTAATAATTAACACAAAAACATGCGAGGTCGAGATTTTGTGTAAATTGTGAGAGCATGATCTTAATCGGTAATACAAGACCACACGAGATAAATTTTTTAGAGTTAAAATATAATACCTAAACACAATTCATCTACATTTCCAGAATTTATATGTGCTCTAATTAACCACTGACCATAAGCTAACCTTAAAACAACAATCAAAGCAGGGTGCTGCAATTGCGTGTTCCGAAGCTAGCCTAGGGTTCAAGTAATTCCATCTTTGTGGTTAAGTTAACTCTTGTAGGGTTAAAGGGATAGCAAATTAGGGGATCATAATTAAGTGGATATTGATTTAAATGATAATGATTAATAATTAAACGAATAGGTAGATTTAGATCTATTATTCCTTTTAAAATATTTTCTAAAAAACATCTTTTTGTTGTGTCTTTTTAATCAAACTTCATTTCAAAATTAAAAACAAAAAAATTCAATCTTCTTCTAGAAAAATTATTATAGATTTATAAAATATAAACAATACCCATCCTTTTATGTAGTGTTTCAATTATATTCTCTTTTATTTTTTTTATAATACCTCTGAAAAGTTGTTTTAATTCACTTCCTCCTTTGAGAAACGACTTTGGTCAGCCACTCTGCTGCACCTAAGTACCCCGAAATCACACTAATCATTTGAGGGCACCCATGATAGTGCTCTTTCAAATTGGAACCGTTGCTGGGGAGGAGAGTAATTTATTCAACCATTTATAGGTATTTCTTTTATTTTTCATTTTATTATTTTGTTCACCTCTCTCTTTCATCTTCCCCTTTCTCAGGTTTTCATTTTTTTTCATCCTCTTCTTTTCTTTTTGGAACATCAACTAAAACTTCTCATTTTTATTTTTCTATGTTACACTTTATTCATTTTTATTTTATTTATGACATGAACTAATCCTGAATATCTCTTAGATCTTGACCCTAAGATTGAATGTAGCCTTAGGGCTCGAATCAGACATTCTCAATCCACAGGAAGTTTCAATATTCAACTAGTTGGTGAATTCCTCTCTTCTAGAAACATTGAAATTGGAAAAAATTAAAATTCAAACATAAAAGAGGAACCAATGAATGGAAATAATGGAAATGAACTTAATAGAACCATTCAAGAATTGGATGCACCTGATATTAACTATCAACCAAATTGTATTGCATACCCGAATATCAAATCAGACTTTGAGTTAAAATCTGGGTTAATTCACCTTATTCCAAAATTTCATGGCTTATCTGGTGAGGATAAAAAAAACACCTTAAAGAATTTAATGTGGTTTGCTCAACCCTTAAAACAAGAAATGTTTCTGAAGATCAAATCAAATTAAGAGCATTCCCATTCTCACTTGATGGAGCTGCGAAAGATTGGATGTATTATTTACAACCCATGTATATAACTTGTTGGAACGATTTAAAATGTCTATTCTTGTAGAGTATTTTTCCATCATCGAGGACCACTTCCATTCGTAAGGAGATCTCAGGGATCAATCAATCACAAGGGGAGTCAATTTATGAGTAATGGGAGAGATTCAAGAAGTTGTGTGCAAGCTGTCCACATCACCAAATCAGTGAGAAACTCCTCATTCAGTACTTCTATGAAGGAATCACACCAATAGAGAGGAGCATGGTGGATGCCGCAGCAAGAGGGGCATTGGTGTACAAGACACCAGCTTCTGCACATGCATTGATCGAAAAGATGACCCAATACTCCCAACAATTTGGCGATATAGGTACACCACATATCAGGGGAGTACATCAGGTAATTCCTTCTTCTCTTGAAAGTCATTTGATTGATACCAAGTTGGAAGAATTGACCACTATGGTGAGGTAGATTTAATTGGCACAAAAGACATCCCAACCCCCTCCTTCAAGGCCATGTGGCATTTGCAATGAGACAAGCCACCCAACTGATTGTTGCCCACAACTACAAGAGAGAGAGTATTGCACAACAGTATTTCCAAGGAGACCATTTCAGCAGAAACAACAACCATATCCCTTAAAGAAGTTTGATTCATTTTCCAAAATACTACCAAGGGTGGAAAGATCAATCAGATATGAGGTATGGTTGTGGGAAACAACAAAGGCCCCCTTTTCAACCAAACTTCCAGAAGCCTCCACCTTACCAACTGGGTTTCCAATAACCCCAAAAGAGATTATACGCTCAAACATCAATAAGTTAGCAATAAGGGAATCCCCCACACAAGGTAGACTCTAACACTGATGGTATTTTGAAACAAATTGTTCTTAATCAACGAAATGAGCTTAAGAGTCAAGGTTCGGAGATGGGGGAGTTTAAGAGTAAAATGATCCAGATTTCCACCACCCTCCATGAACTTGTATGTAAGAATTCCAGAAATCTACCTTCCCAAACCACTCCAAATACAAAGGGGATTGTTAGTGCGATCACATTGAGAAGTGAGAAGCAAATGAACAATGCATCTATACCTACCATTCCACTAGGATTCACCTCTACTCTAGAGAATACGCATTCCATACCAACTGATGAGCAATCCAAGGAGAAAGATAAAGGTAAGAAAAACATTAATGATGTTCCTCCTAAACCCCTTCCTTTTCCAAACAGGGTTGTTCAAACCAAGAAGATGTCTGAAGAAGCAATGCAAAAGGAGGTTTTGGACACATTCAAGTGTGTGGACATCAACATTCATCTACTTAAATCCATTAAGTAAATCCCAAGGTTTGCCAAATTCTTAAAAGAACTATGTACCAACCGAAGAGGGCTCAAGGGAAACGAGAGGATCAACCTTGGAAGGAATATATCAACACTCATTACACCAAATATAGTAATTCCAACAAAGTGCAAGCATCCTGGGACATTCACCATCCCATATACCATATGGGAGTTACACTTCTATGATGCTATTTGTGATTTAGGAGCTTTAATAAATGTGATGCCTCACTCTATATTCTCTTACTTGCAGGTTGGTGAGTTGAAGCCAACAAAAGTAGTGGTGTAGTTGGCAAATAGAGCTACAACATATCTAGCGGGAGTCCTTGAGGATGTACTTGTCTGAGTAAGATACATGATCTTTCCAGCAGACTTCTATGTGCTTAACATGGAGGATGATCAGGTAAGTTCTCATGCCCCCATTATCTTAGGTAGGCCCTTCCTCAAAACTGTAAAAACAATCATAAATGTCAATGAGGGTACACATTCTATGGAGTTTGAAGATGAATTTGTGGTATTTAATGTCATGGATTCCATGAAGTACCCCTCAGAGGATCATTCTGCATTTTTTATCTCCCATTTTGAACCACCAAGTAAAAAAAAACCATGGAATTGGATTGTCCTATGCTTAGGGAGATTATGAGTATTTGTTCTTGTTTGATGTCTAAGAGTACTTCCACACATGTTTCTAAGGAACAAGACTCTCTAAGATTTGAATTTGAAATGGATTCATATTCTGATTTTGATCATGTAAACTCTGATTATGATATGGCTGTAGAGTATGCTGATGGATTTGATGCTTTATTCTCGGATTTTGATGATGTATATTCTAATACTGATGCTCTTTGTGTACATATTTCAGTTCCTTCTATATCTCTAACCATACACCACCCCCTACACTAGAACTCAAGCCATTGACACCAAATCTCAAATACTCATACTTGTTATGTGGTGACAAATTACCTGTTATCATTTATAAAAATCTCCCTTTCGAACATGAAGAAAAACATTTAAATATTTTGAGGGAGAACATCAGGGAAATCCGGTGGACCTTGGATGACATATCAAGTATTAGCCCCTCCATTTTCATGAATAGGATTCTTTTAAAGTATGGGGCTAAACCGGCGAGGCAACCACAAAGGAGACTCAATCTAACAATTTTGGAGGTTGTTAAAAAAGATGATGAAAAACTGCTCGAGGAAGGTATAATCTATCCCATTTCAGATTCTCAGTGGGTAATTCCAATTCAGGCTGTGCCTAAGAAAAGTGTTGTTACTATTGTTAAAAACGAGAAAGATGAGTTAGTTCCAATGAGGGTACAAAATAGTTGGCGTGTGTGTATTGATTATAGGAAACTAAATCATTCCACTTGCAAAGACCATTTCCCCCTCCCATTTATTGATCAGATGCTTGAGAGACTAGCTGGGAAGACACACGATTGTTTCTTGGATGGATTTTATGGATATTTTCAGGTTCCTATATCTCCGTAGGATCAGGAGAAGACTACATTCACCTATCCCTTTGGCACATTTTCCTACCAGAGAATGCCATTTGGACTTTGCAACGCCCCAAGTACCTTCTAGAGATGCATGGTGAGTATTTTTTTTGATTTTATTGAGACCTTCATAGAGGTATTTATGAATGATTTTATAGTGTATGGATCCTCATTTGATGAATGTCTAAATAGTTTGGGAAATGTATTGAATCGTTGTATTGAGAAGAATATGGTCCTGAACTTTGAAAAGTGTCATTTCATGGTAGAGTGTGGCAATGCCTTAGGGAATGTAGTGTCAAAACATGGGATAGAGGTTGATAGATCTAAGATAGACATTATTTCATCCTTACCATATCCTTCCTGTGTGCGAGATGTTAGATCTTTCCTAAGGAATGCCGGATTTTATCGGCTCTTCATCAAATATTTTAGTAAGATTGCTCTTCTTATGTCACGATTACTCCAAAAGGATTCTGATTTTGTGTTTGATGATTCTTGCAGGACTTCCTTTGATGAGCTAAAGAAGTGTCTAACCACTCCACCGATCGTACAGTCCCCACGGTGGGAGATTCCTTTTGAGATTATGTGCGACGCCTCCAAATTTTCGGTTGAAGATGTCTTATCACAGAGGGTAGATGGATGTTCACATGTGATCGCCTATGCATCAAGGACACAGGATTCAGCCCAATAAAACTACACAACCACAGAAAATGAGTTTCTTGCTGTCATATTTTCTTTAGATAAATTCTGTTGATATTTATTGGGCTCTAAAGTAGTTTTCTTTACCATGCAGCTCTGAGGTACCTCTTGAAGAAGCCAGATGCAAAGACCAAGCTGATCCGATGGATGCTCCTTCTTCAAGCGTTTGACATCGAGATAAAGGACAAGAAAGGGACAAAGAATTTGGTGGCAGAGTACATGAGTAGGCTTACTCACACACCAGAGGGTGACACCTTGGACCAGGTACCACTTCGGGACACTTTCCCCGATGAGCATCTCTATACCATCTCAGGTACGCATCCTTGGTATGCTGATTTAGTTAATTACATTGTTTCCTCTAAAATCCCAGCACATTTGAAGAAGAATCAAGCCTAAAAATTAAAAATTGAGTCTAGGTTTTATGTGTGGGATGATCTTTACCTCTGGCGCATGTGTAGTGACCAAGTCATTAGGAGGTGTGTTCCTGATCATGAGTTTGAGTCTATTTTGCATTTCTATTATACACTTGCTTATGGTGGACACTTTGGACCCCAACGGACAGCTAGGAAATTTTTGGACTCTGGATTATATTGGTCTAGCTTATTCCATGATTCCCATGTGTTTTGTAAGTCATTCTCTCGTTTCCAACACACTGGGAACATTTCTAGGAGACATGAGATGCCCCAACAACCCATACTATTCTGTGAGATTTTTGATGAATGGGGAATTTATTTTATGGGTCCTTTCCCTAGTTCATTTGGATTTTTGTATATTTTGGTTGCTGTTGATTATGTGAGTAAATGGGTGGAGGCTAAGGACACCAGGACTGATGATTCTCATGTTGCTATGGACTTTGTCAAGGCTAAAATTTTATGAAGGTTTGGAGTACCAAAGGCCATTATCAGTGACCAAGGGACACATTTCTACAATCAAAATCTTTCTTCCCTTCTTCATAAGTATGGGGTGACAGACAAAACATCAACACCATACCACCCCCAAACAAATGGCCAGGCTGAGGTTTCAAATCGTGAGTTGAAACAAATATTGGAGAAAACCGTGCATCCAAATAAGAAGGATTGGAGAAAGTGCTTGGATGATGCATTGTGGGATTATAGTATAGCATAAAAGACACCCATTGGTATGTACCCATTTCGGATTGTTTTTGGGAAAGCATGTCATCTCCTAGTGGAAGTCGAGCATCAGGCATATTGGGCTATAAAGAAATGCAATATGGATTTGGCCCAAGATGGAATTCAAAGGAAGTTGCAAATTCAAAAGCTTGAGGATATTTGACCATCATCATATGAGAAAACATGGCTCTACAAGGAAAGATCAAAAGCATCTCATGAAAAAATGATCCAATAAAGGGAGTTTCATGTTGGAGAGAAAGTCTTTCTCTATAGTTCACGACTAAAGCTGATGCCTGGTAAGTTGTGTTCCAGATGGTTAGGTCCTTATATTGTGTCTAATGTTTTTCCTTATGGTGAAGTAGAGATCACACAAGAGGAAAATGGAAGAAGCTTTACAGTCAATGG
Organism: Viscum album; assembly: GCA_963277665.1. Taxonomy (NCBI): domain Eukaryota; kingdom Viridiplantae; phylum Streptophyta; class Magnoliopsida; order Santalales; family Viscaceae; genus Viscum; species Viscum album. The sequence continues at coordinate 1,649,699,786 of OY728131.1, read as the reverse complement.
GAAACATTTGAAGAGATACATTGAGGGACTTCCTACTAATGCAGTGGATTTTATCACATTGCATGACCCCATCATCACTTGAGCACATAAGGCTGTTCCTAACCCTTTCACTTTTATATTATTTTTCCTATTTAAATTTTTTTTCATTTCATGTTCATATATCATCTCATGGGTTCGCATTGTGGACAATGAAATATTTTAAGTGTGGGGGAGGGAACCATTTAGTTTAGTAATTTCAATTGTTTTCCTGTTTAAAAATAAAAAAAAATTGTGTTTTTTTTCAAATTTTGTGTGTTTATTTTTCAATTTTCTTTGTGTTTTTGAAATTTTTGAGCTAAAATGATTCTCATCACAATTTTGAAATTCATATCAATGAGTGAAACAATTTATCCCTTGAAACTGAGCTTAAATGAATGCTGAAAATGACTTTGTTTCAAGTTCAAATATTTAGTAATTTCATGAAAAGTACACTAAATTTTCAATCCCATGCCACATCTTACTGTCTTAATATTTGAAATCACTTTTTGTGAGGCTTCTGAACCATTATTTTCATATTCTTTACATTCATCTCACTTCTTGAGAGAACAAAACCATGCTTGATTTAACCAGAATTTGATCTATTCCTATCAAAACATGAGGGTTTGAGGTACCTATGTTTAAATGATTGAGGAAATTGTTTGGTATTAAAGCCCCTATTTCAAAAAATCCTTCTTTATAATGGCCTACCATGAACATTTAATCCTTTTAGCCTTTAGAATCCATGAACAACCTGTTAGGTTAGCCACATTACAAGCTAATTTTTCCCATCCAACCTACTCTTGAAGTGAAATTGCATAATCTAGTTGAGCTTAAGTGTGGGGGAAGCTATGTTTTGTTGTGATAAAAAATTATGTGATACTTTGGATGGAAAATTAAATTCTAAAGAGATGTGTTTTCTACTAAAAAAAATAATTATATTGAAAGCTGTGCCTTTTATGGAGCTTTCATGACAAGTGAAGCTATGCCTTTTCTGGAGCTTCTAATTGAGGTGGAAAGTTGTGCCCATCTGTGGATTTCAAGAAAATCATGTTTGAGAAGATTGAAAATTTTGATGCTGAAATGATGAATGGTGTAAACTTTCCAGGACTTTTCATGATGATGGAGCTGAATTGATACTATGGGGATTGATGAGGAGACTATATTTAAGTGAAAATTATATTAATGCAATTTTACTTCAAAAAGAGTCAAGCCCTCCTTATTCAGCCTCAGAATTTTTCACCTCTTAATCCTACCAACCAAAAGCCACAGAAAAACCCTCAAAAGTATTAATGATAAATACGAGTCCTTCAATCACATCGGGTGGAGATGTAAGAATTTATCAAGCCTATGGTGACCCTTGTATGAGTTTGGATTAGAAAGACATTGAAAAAAAAATTGATATTTGTATGATGAGATAAAATTCAAGCGAGAAAAGTGTTTTGTGCATGGGAGGATAAATGAAGTGGAAATATATTAAATTATATAAATAGAGAACTTGAAATAAGGTTTTTATGAGCCATGATATTTTTTTTTCTTGTTGTGTAATTGTTTGATCTCAAGGATACGTGTTTTAAAATTGGTTTTGATTTGATATTGATGTTTACTTGACATGAGGTTTTGCCCAGGAGTACAAAAGGGTAAGTGTGGGGGAGTTGATAAAACACTATTTTGTTGAATATTTTATTGATAATAAATTATATAATTTCCTCACATTGTGCTAAATATATTCATTTATGAAATATTTGGGATTAGATCATTCATTAGAAAATTTGATGAAAATTACAGTTTTACCCTTTTAAAATGTACTGTAGTATTTTGAAGATAAATATTTTAATATTATTTTATTTTAACTTAATAGTTTTTAATAGTGTTCAAAACTTAAGTTTATACAACTTTAATTCAGGACCCTAGAGCTAAGGAGTGCATTTGGATGGAGTAAATGGTCTATTAAGTCAGTGGTGGGCTGGACTCGACAGAATAGACATGGGTTCTGTATTTGGGCCATAGCTTCTTCATCTAGGATTATATTGAGCCAAAATTTTGAGTAAAGCTCGGGTACATGATGTGGCACAAATACTCCTTCTGGAAGGAAGGCCAATTCACGCTTTTTGGAGGTAAACTAGGCCGTTCATCTGGGAATAAAATATTTGGCCGAGTTTTTCATTTCACACTTAAAAAGTTATGTTACCCTAGACCTCACAAACTCTATTTAAAGGGGGTTTTAACTCTTTGGGAGGGCTGGACGAGGCTTTGGGAAGGTGTGGCCGAAAGGGTGTCTCTTGGGAGCCCCTAAAAACTCTTAGAAGAAGTAAGTCTTTGTGCAAACCTTTCTTTCAAAAAGGCTCTCCTCTCCCACCTCCTCTTTGTATTTCTTTCTTTTCAGGTTTGTTTCTTGAATTTTTCTTCAAATAATCTTCTGTGTTCTTCCCTTTTCTTATTCTATTAATCTTATTAATTAGGTTGGAATCAATAGTGGAGACGATATTGGGTTCTACCCTTTCAATCCTTTGTTTATGCAAAACGTCTCCACGATGACTACGCCGCCCATGGAAGAGTAGTTCTTTTTAGTAATCGATTGACCTCTATCCTTCTTCATTTAATTATTTTGAATCATTGAGATACTGTAATTAATTTAATATGATTCATGAATTGTGTTTTTTATATTTTAAGAAACTAAGTAATCAATTGAATAATTAACACAAAAACACGTGAGGTTGAGATTTTGTATAAATTGTGAGAGCGCGATCTTAATCGGTAATACAATACCACATGGGATAAATTTGTAGAGTTCAAATATAACCCCTAAAAACAATTCATACTCATTTATAGAATGGATATGTTCTCTAATTAACCAATGAACATAAGCTAACCTTATAACAACAATCAAAGAAGGGTGCTGCAATTGCGTGTTCTGAAGCTAGCCTAGGGTTCAAGTAATTCCATCTTTGTGGTTAAGTTAACTCTTGTAGGGTTCAAGGGATAACAAATTAAGGGATCATAATTAAGTTGATATTGATTTAAATGATAATGATTAATAAGTTAATTAATAGGTAGAGTTAGATCGATTATGCCTTTTAAAATATTTTCTAAAAAAATATTTTCTTGTTGTGTATTTTTAACCAAACCTCATTTCAAAATTAAAAACAAAAAAAAATGCAATATTATTCCAGAAAAAATCTTCTAGATTTATAAACTATAAACAACCCCCATAATTTTAACTAGTGTTTTAATTCTATTCTCTTTTTTTTATAATACCACAGAAAAGTTGTTTTAATTCACTTCCTCCTTTGAGAAACGACCTTGGTCAGCCACTCTGCTGCACCTAAGTACCCCGAAATCACACTAATAATTTGAGGGTTCCCACGACAGCGCTCTTTCATTTATGATTGAAAATTATGGTTTCATTTATTTGTATTTATTTATGGGTTAATGTTTCTTTTCATTATGATATAACACTTATTGAGATTTTATGCTCATCCCATGTTTTTGAAATATTTTTAACATGTTATAGGAAGGGTAAGAGAAAGGAAGTATTCAAGAAGATTTATATCAAGAAATAACTCTTGTTTTATTTAAGCAGTTTTATTATTATGAAAAATTGGTTATAGGAGAAGTGTCTACTTTGTAATATTCAAGTTGATATGTAATTGTTATGGCCTAATTCTCTAAAAATATAAATCTGAAAAGATTCTCAATAGGAATTATTCATTTAATTCAAGATTGTGAAATGTTTTAGGGCTGGGTCCTTATAGTTGGTATCAAAGGTTGGTTTAGATAACTTTAGAGGTTTGGGTATTCTTTAATCATAAGTGACATTACCATAATGGTTAGGATTTCAGAAAGAGTCATAGTATTTTTTTGATAAAGTGAATAAGTTTATGATAAAATGAATAATTATATCTTAGTATTTAACCTACTTATAAGATATTATATGATGATTTTACTGATATACTCACACTGACCTTTTTGGTTTTAGTAAATGGTAGGATCTCGTAGGCACCAAAGTAACAATGGATTTGAATAAAACTGTGACGTTTTTCTGAATGAGCAATTGAAATATATGGGAGCTGCAATGAGAACTCTTGTGGTTTTTCTCAACCAGCTATCTGGAGTCATGATTGACTACCTGAACCTTAGTGATTCTTATAAGGAAACATATATGTGAGAAACAAATCCCTTTGGATGTTCAGGTAATAATCGTAAAGTTAAGTGTGTTCAAAAACCTATGTGTCATGGATGTGGAAACAAACACCTAGGGAAATGTTTCAAAGGGACATGAAGATGCTATAGATGTGAAAATGAAGGTCATAAAGCAAGAACCTTCCATGGAAAAAAGGAAGCATCCAGTTGAATCTAGGAAAGGGAAATAATTTATTTCTAAGGGACTAATTTAATGTTTTAAATGTGGTGTTCATGGTCATTATAAAAACACATGTCCTATGAAAAAGTTTAGAGAATGTGATCACCAGGATCGTACAAATATTTGTTTACCAGTACCTAATGAAATTCTAATTGAGGATGAAGAAACTAAAAATTACCAATGAAAGGTATGGATTATTTCTTAACATATGTTTGATATTATTAAATCTTAGGATATGATTCATGATTTTGTTTCTAGTAAAGAATAATTTCAAAATAAGTTGGAAATGAATTGTTAATGGATCATAAAGAATGTTGAATGAGTAATAAGTCAATATATAAGGGATTAAAAAGTTATGGTAGATTTTAAGATGGTTAAATGCTTAAAAGTATTGAGGCTATTTTGATAATGGTATTACAATTAGAATAATTTTTATAGTATATTTTACAATTAAGTTTGATATATGAAAAATTATTCAAGGAATAATTATCTTTTCTTTTGTGGATATAGTTATAAAGATCCATTTGGGTTTATATGATCCTTGAATTTGAGGCAATTATAGGTTAATAAATTTTGGGATGCAAAATGAAAGTTATTAGATAACCTTCATGGTTAAAATATGTTATGGTTATTTTTAATGAATTTATCTCTTTTTGGGAATGTTATAAAGTTATATAGTTTTTGAAAAAGGACAACACCCGGACTGTGTGACAACCCATCGCTTCAGACAAAGCTGTAGGGATCGAACTCACAACCAAAGTGTGACTGGTATTTATCACTTACCACGAGACTACGTGAAGTCCTTGGTTAGTATAAATAATTATTTTTAGTTAGATGACTTTATGAATCAAGAATAAGTTGATTTTGGTATATCTATGGAAATGATTAACCTATCATGGAGGATATGTGATTAGGTTAATTACTTTTCAATATGAGACTTTAAGAGTAACTAATGTTATTTGGAGATAAATGTTAAGATTTATCTAGGAAGACTATGTGATTAAATCATTCTGAGATTGTGTTTCAATCTTAGTTTGGATAAATTTGTATAATTTTATTGAAAACTATTTTTTGAATGGACTTTGATGAACTTTGGGGTTTTTTTGAAAAATTTTAGATATTAAGAGTAGTTTTTCATTTTTGAAAAATATTATCCTTTTTCTGGATTATCTGATATTTTACTAACCATTTTGGTTTTGGTAAAGGACTAAATACATGGTAAATATATAGTTCATCTTTTGTGGATTATTTGATTCTCTCAAAGTTGATTATAGCGATTTTAATGTGAAAAAGTCATCCTGAATACTCAGCGTTTGGAAAAAATTATGAGTTTGTGTTAGAAATATAGTAAAAGATAAAAGTCGACATGACAAGTAAGTATGTTTCCTTATGATTTTATTTATGCTCATAAATAAACTCCTCAATGAAAAGTAACTTAAAACAAAAACATTGTCTGTTAACTTTTCCTACTGGGGAGTCAAAGACTGTTTAACCCATCACATGTTTGTGATTTTCAAGTGGTTAACTTTATCCTAATCATGTCTTCTATCACTCTGCATCAGAACTTGGCCATTTATTTTCTCTTCCATATCCACGTTTTCCTACATGGAATCCTAGAACGGGTTAACTCGGGTAAACTTTGTACTTCTCTTCTTTTATTTTAAAGTGATATTTTTATTGACTCTTTTTCAGATGTGGGGCTTTCAATGATGTTTCCAAGCGCAATTTTAAAATTGAGAGGACACAATTCCCAAAAGGGGGGAATGATGTAAAATTAGAGATAAATAAAGAATATGAAGTTTTAATATTTATTAATATATGTTAATTAAATATTAATTTTACTTTAAAGGGATTTCTTTGTTCGATAGCATACCCGATACGTAACAAATGAGTTTCTTTGAAATCTTACGTTTCACACTAACAATATAATATTATTATTTTAAATGGTAGTTAACGCCGAGCCTTTGTATTGGCAAGAATAAAAATAACTAACTAAAATATGATTATACATGTTTTATAAATGTTTTTACATTTATCCAATAAAAGTTAGAGGCTTAAAATAAAAAAGAATTTGATTTTAAGCAAAAATACTCTAATATTCATTAAAAGGTCAATTTACCACCTTTTGATGGAAAAAACTCCTTAAGTATAGTTTTCATCACTTTCATACATTATATTTGACCAAATAAAATCCTTCTTTATAATCAAGACATCAAAATTTACTTTGTGTAATTTTTTGGAAATTTTCTGACAAAGTTCATTTTTTAATGAATAGGGAAAAATATTGTATTTCAATTCAAATCTGCTTTTTAAAATAATTTATTTATATGGTTAGATTAACTTTTTAATTGGTTTTAAAGTATAAATAGATTATATTTTTACCATTTAACCCAATGTTGTCCATTTTATGTAATTTCACTTTGAAATTGGACATTAACAAATATCAATCTTTTGATGGTTATTATTTCTTAAAAACACGCTTTTTGTTTTGACAACAAGAATTAATTATAAAATTAATTAATGGAACTTCCATGTTTTTAATTGGGTAAAATAGACATCATTTTTTAATTCATAATATCAAATTTATATTAGGGTGATGTTTTAGAATTTTTTTGAAAACCTTCAATTTTTGATGAATAGTAGAACCACTCAGTAGTAGTTTACAATACTGAATTTTTCGTTTAAATGAAATTTTACCGCTTATAAGAATTGAATCTCAAAAATATGACATTCATTGTTTTCATTAGTAAGTAAAATGTGGTTCAATGGTATGCAAATTATTTTTGGTGAATAGAAATTTATTTCTTTTATTAACCGCGATTAAAGGTAATTAGGGTAATTTTAGGTAAAAATAATGTTATAATAATATAAAATTACATTGAAACTTGTCCTAACCTAATTGGATGAGTCTTGGACGACCAAGAAAATCCATGGGTCAACTTTGGGACCCATGGAGCCACTTGGGTAAGATAATGACATTAATAACTTTTTATTTAAAGTAAAAATAAAAATATGATAAACATGTATTGTTTTACTAATTTTTTTACATGGTGTTATATAAGTTAACTTTTACACTATAAATATTCATTGTAAATATAAAAATATTTCCTACATCATGATAATTTTTTTATAATTTTTTGACATCAAATAAATAAAATTATTTTTGACACAATGATGATGCAGTGTTTACGTCATTAATGAATGATTTAAGTAAATAAGAAGATAAGAATTAAAAAAATATCCAAAACATGTCCAATTCTTATTGTATGATTTTATATCAGGCATGTGCCTCCTTATCTTCTACTTTAATGTTTTTTGGACCTTTATAAACTGAAAAAAATTATATAATAAAATAATATTTTCAAAATCTCCAAAAGAGCCCCTCCTCTCCCTTATTAAAAGCCTTCACTTCCTACCCATTTATCAAACTTTTAAACCCTTTGGATAATCCAAAAACTACTCATATAATCTCCCAATATTCTTCTCTTCATCCTAGAAGCCTTAACATATGCAGAAAGCACTTCAAGAAACCTCTTTGGTTCAAACTAAAGGGAGTTACCCGATTTAACGGTAACATGTTCTCTTAAGTTCTTTTGATTTATTTTACTTATCCAACCCCGTAAACTCTTTTTATTACTTTATTTTATAAAAAAACAAGTATACTCAATATACTAGGATGTTTTTATGTGAAGGATACAAACTACACTTGCACACACCTCCTTCTAATGGGTAAAGAACATAATGTTTCTGTGGATGGAAAACTAATGCCTCATGAAATGATGATTGTTCAATTATCTCATACCGCCTCTATGGTGGCCATTATGATCGAAATTTATATATATATGATATATATTATATTTATGTTTTATTTATTATTTTGTATTTTTTATATCATACCATTATGGTTCCCATAATGGGTAAACACGATAATTTCATTAGAGGAAGTGCGGACTACCGCCCCCTCAAAGTGATATGACTCATTCATTCCATACGCGGAACATATAAAGGACATAATTTATGAACTTATGTAACATATATGACATATATATTATACTGAAATTATAATATATCAATGAATCGCTATGTTTTTATTTCATTAAAATATGAAATGGAAATGAAAGTAGCGTCCATGCGTACGTACGACTTTCCGTCTCCATGAACGGTGCATTTCATTTCTTATCTCCAAATGTTATGTACTATTATAAATACTTATATATATATACTGGATATATATATGATATATAAATGAAATCTTAATGATTAATATCATTCTATAGATAATGTAATTTTGACCACATGGACAATTTATAATTATAACAAGTTCATTTTTTACTCATGTTCTGAACATTGACAAAATGTCTGATATGAGATCAAATAATTAAATAATGATATAGAAAGTTAATAAGTAATATAAAAGGAATAATAAACATGAAAAATATTCTTAGGCATGTATAAAGTAACTTATATTTATTATTCATGAAGAACAAGGAACATACGAGTGAGTCAAGTCGGACAACGAGGTAAGTGGTTTCTTATCTCACTTTTAATTCCGTGAGATTTCCATTGATTCACCACTTATTTATTTCATGTGGTGTATTACATACTTCCATTTGATATATATAATCCTGATTCCATTTCTATTCATGGTATTCTATAATTAATTTGGTGGTTATCATCTTTTGGTTATACGACTCGATTGATTACAACGAGGTAAGGGGTTTTCATATCACTTTTATTCCCGTGAGATTCATGCTATAATTGCCACTTTTTCCTTTTATGTGGTGTATGTACTACCCATTGTTGTATTATTTGTGTAATATAATTTAATGTATGGGTATTTACATCTTCATTGTATGACCCTTCTTTCATGGGGTGTATGTTTTGAAAGTTACCCAAATCAGTAAGGGAACCTTTCACCCTCCTCTTTTTAAAAAAGAATTATTTTTGGTTATGTATTTTAATTTACATATTATTATCTTGGGATATGTTCTTATATATTATTATTTCTATAAATTTTATGTCCAAGTGATGATATACCATTCTATCTCTCATCAACTCATTTTCTGAATTCTAATGTGACGCCGTTAGGCGGTCACATTTCTGTAAAGGAAGTTCTTTACCCAATTTCAATTATTCGGGTTAAACATATACTTCTTGATTAGGTCATGTTATGAATATGTGTGGATGAAATCTGATTTTTTTTACAATTAATATCCACTTATATTGGGTGTATTTATATTTGTCACACATAATTACGTAATTGATTTATCTTTAATCTAAGTATACTTTCTTTGTAAGGGACTTTGTACCAAGCTCCTTTCAATGAGGCGTATTTTGTTTTAATACATAATTTTATTTTATACTCTATATAAAAACCTTTGAATTATCATTTCATTAAAAGGGAATATTTTTATATGAGGCATTTTACTAAATGAGAAAAATAATGTTTCATTTAACGTATGCAGTGACAACGACCTTTCCGCCGCTGTGAGTATTATTTGATCTTTGGCTTCCTTAACAAGCCGTAATGTTTTTAAAAGGAAAATAAATACCATATAATATTTTAAATATATTGGAATTTAAAATTATTTTGATAATATATTTGTTATGTCAATATATTTAAATTATATATTGTGATTGAAATGTGGAAATGTTATCTTTCTTTTATGATTGATTTATGTGTTACGAACATGTTATGGTTCTTGGGCATTATTACATATATGGGTGGTTCCGTGATAAAACTAGGGCGAGTGAGCCCGAGATAGTTCTCCAATGAATTGGGTAACATGATTGAGTTAAACGTGAATGTTTCTCCTAAGATATTTAAGGAATATATTGTGATGGGTATTTTCAATGTAACTCTCTACATAGTTGTGATAACTATAATGTAAGTATGATATGGATGCCCCAAGTTAAATTTATTATTTTTGATTACTATGTGTTATTCATAAATATTATTATTTCTGAAGGTATGTTATGATTGAAAATTATGGTTTCATTGATTTGTATTTATTGATGGGTTAATTCTTCCTTTCCTTATGATATAACACTTACTGAGATTTTTATTATCATCCTAAGTTTTTGAAATTTTTTTCACTGGTTATAAAGAAGGGTAAGAGAAAGGAAGTATTCAAGAATATTTATATTAAAAAAATAACTCCTGTTTTATTTAAGGAGTTTTATTATTGTGAAAAATCGGTTATAGTATAATTTTCTACTATTTAATATTCAAGTTGATATGTAATAGTTATTGCCTAATTATCTAAAACCCTAAACCTAAAAAAATCCTCAATGTGAATTAATCATTTAATTCAAGATTATGAAATGTTTTATGGCCGGGTACTTATAATAAGGATAATAAAAATTTAAAGAAAAAGAAAAGGCTTGGAGAAGTTACCATGGATTTGTAAGGATATCTTCAAAAATATGTAAGGTTGGTGGAAATTTTTCAAGGTTTTTATAATGATTCCAATGTTTCTTTACAAATATTAATAAGGTTCATATTTAGTTTCTAAGGTTTTTCTAGAACACTATAAGGATTTCTGGGCATCATTATAAGGTTTAACACAAAAATTCATTGAGTACACCACTTAAAAATGTTCATATACTTCATAAGTTTATCTCAAATAAATTTTAAGGTGCCTAATAATTTTCAAGGTTTACTTGAAACTTTATAAAGTTATTTAAATTTTGAATCATTTAGAAAATTTTGAATAAATATTATGATGAAATTAACATTAGTTAATTTTAAATAGATTTTTTTACAAAACATATGAAATGCTATTAGTAAAATCCATTATTTAAGATGAGATTTATAGAAAATCAAACTGAGAAGGTCATGGAGAAATATTGGTTTTAATTTCTAATTAAATATTAAAAAATCATTATTTTAGTAGTATTGGAAAAATTATCAAGAGGTATTAACTAGTTCTGATTCAATTACCATGAATCAATGGAGAGTTTCCATATTTTATTTTTTACATATTATTCATGATATTTTGTGAGTAAATAACAATAAAATAATGAAATTAATATTAATTTATAATTGGGAACATGAATACGATACTTTTTTATATTGATAAAATATCTATATTGAAGAGAGATAATATCAATAAGACATACACTAGTACTGATCACTAATCTCGAAAAAAGAGAATATGTCATCAATATTCTGAAGGCTTGAAAATGATAATGAATAGGACCAACCTATGTTGTCATGTTATCACACATAGGTCGATCATTATAACATATTGAGAAGGGATAGATAACATGCATGCAACTATGTATACATTATTTTGGATGTCAATGATCCATAAACTGGACTAGGCGCTATATTTTGATGTTGAGAAATCTGGAGGAACACTAAAGGTATAATTAAAATCAAGATAAAGGTAACTTCATGATAAAATAGAGTTTCCCATATAACCAATTACTTATTTCTACTATCATAGTACCTAGATTCAACAATTTATACAAATATAACTTATTTTATAATAGAAATCTATGTAATATTTATGGAATTAAAATAACTTATCCTATAATCACTTGATTATTATTAAGCATTTCTAGGTATCAGAACTGAACCAAAAATAAGATGTTTTAAGTTCCCATATTAGGGTAAAACCATGAAAAAAATCCATGTGTTCTGTTTTTTATTTATATTAAATATTCATTCTAGGTGATAAGGAGTTAATAGTGAGTGGATCATACCTTAAATAGTCATATAGGTTTATTTTTGGAAGAAATTAAAAAATAATACCACATATTAATTCCATTTTGTTTAGTAGTACAACTAATTACCTAGGAACTTCAATAATTTACCCTTAATGTTATGCACATGAGTTATCTCTATGTAATGTTCATCATAGAGTATTATGGGTTTTTTCTAATTTTTTGAGTTTAGCATGGGTATTATTTGTTGAGATACAAAATAAAATCAAAGGTATAATTGGGGTTTTCTGTGTTGGATGAGTTACCAATTATACCACATAGAGCATCATACACTATATATGTAGTATACTATGGATGCATGTTTCACATTGAATCCCCATACGTGATGTTACCAAGATACCTATCATGAGAAAATTCATTTTTTATTATAATTCATTAATTTTTTTTGAGAAATATCTAATAAAAACGTGGTTAGGTATGTCAGTGATCATGTTATTATCTTAGGCTTAACCAAGAATCGATCTTCCTCTTATATAAATAGTATAGAATATAGGACATAAAAAAATACAAACTTAATAAGTGCAGGTCTATACTTATATTATATACATGTGATGTGATTATCTATATTAATGAGTGGCATGTGATGTGCTCATCCACCTATATGAATATCATGTGATGTATTCATCAACCTAACGAATATATTCTTAGGTAATTGAAAATATGTGAGTAGGATATTTGGGATTGACATACTTGTTTCCCCATGGTAGCTTGATTTCATAAAAAAATGTGTAACATTATTGTTCATAATATCATATGATGTAGGTAGTAAAGCCCCCATATTTTGTTATATATAAATATATATTTTAAATTAATACAATGTTTGATAGCTTCCTTTGCACACAAAATTGAACTAATACAATATGCGACGTATTTATTATTAAGAAATTATAAAAATAATACAACAAATTATAAATAAAAAATTACTGTAATAAATTATAATATGCATGAAGTATATGATTAAGAACCAAAATAGTTTTTAAAGAATAAATTTCAATAAAATAATTATATATATATATTGAATTTTAATTTAAAAGGTATGTTTATAAATTTTAGAATATTAATTTTAAAAAATGAATAATATTTTTGAACTCCATATGTCAAAATTATCATATGATAAAGTTTATATATTCTTTAAAAATAATTAATTTTAGGTGAATAGTAAAATATTGATGATTTTTTATTACTGTCAATTTAATTAATTTGCCAAGATAAAATAATGGCTTAAAATTAATTAAAACTTTTTATCTTAAAAATTTGTACTAATAAAGTAAAATGAATCATTTGAAATACTATTTTGAATTTTGAAAACCCATATTAAATTCTTTAAAAGCATAAATAATATTATACTCAAAAATATATTTTTATAGTCTTATATTAAAAAGTATTTTTCATCACTTATAGAAATTAAATCTATAACCATGGATTTCATATTTTAGATCAACAATATAATATTTTTCAATAAGTTGAATTTAGTTCTTGAGCCCAAAATGATAATTACTAATACCAAAATCAATGTTCTTGATAATGGTAAAACTGTTATTTTTAATAAATTATTTCATTATATCATATAATTTTTTTTCATGTAAATTTTTATATTATAAAAAAAGTTTCTAAAATTATTCTTAAACCTATATATAAATATGTTACCGCTAATTCAATTTTTAATAAATACTAAAAATGATTAATACCACCCAATGGTGCATTTGTTTTTTATAAAATGGGTTTTAATATATTATATGTTTTAATTGAAAAGAAAATTTTATCTTAACTATAAATTGAATTTTTTTTTTGGAGATTAAATTTAGTTTTATAAAATTTAAATTTCTTAATAGGGGTCACCATAAATTGTTAATAAAATATAAATTTCTTGGGTAAAAATAAGAACCCAAGTTTAAAAAAAATGGTAAAATGTAAAAATTATGTGGTAAAAGGCATGAAAAAAGTTTAAAATGTGTGTGAAAAATAGCGTTAGAGTTTTTATTCACCTTATCTCGCCCAAAATTCAATTAATTTTTAATTTTGGAGCCACTAACCCTTTAATAGTTTCAATCTAATATTAAAAGACAATTTGTATTCTAAATAGTGATATTTTCTTCACTTATAAATGGGGATCACTTCCTCTACTTCATGATACAACTATTACTTCTTATTTATTCCTAAAACTATTAAATTTTTCTCCACTTAGTAACCAATATGAAGTTCATAAGTCTATGGTATCAATTAGTTAGCCTAATCCCATAATTTATGAGGAGACTTTGAAGAGAATGATCAATGTCCCAATGTGTGTATTACTTTATCATTAAATTTTTATTCTTAATTTTTCACTTCCAAACCTATAATAAACATAGTAATATAATGTCCTCAGTATCATTAGTTAATTGAATTGGTATTATATTAATGTGACAATCATTATTTATTCATTCCCATCCACTTAGAAAAATAAAAGAACGCTAATCGTGCATAAGATAGACTACCGAATCTTTGATATAATGTCATCCATAATTGATCAAGAATTTTCATAGTTGGTAACGCAGATGTGTTTGATGAAATAATATTTTTAATATATAATTATTATATTTATGAAATGAAAATTTATAATATACTTGTATTCTATCCCATTTATTTAGAAATGGAATCCTTAATCGTGCATATTATGGACAACCGCTTCCATAAATGATGGGGTTTTTTTGTCATTACCAAACTTCATGGACGGTTCTAAGAATGATTTTAATGAATGTAAAAAATATTTATGATTTTTTAATTCTTTAAATGTTATATGATAATTATATAAAAAAATTCCATTAATCAAAAAATCCTTATAAGATGCTCTTGTTTGGAACTGCAGAATGAAGTCTATATCAAAGGTTTGGAATCATTAGGATTTCCCATCAAACCATTGGTATAAAAATATGGTTTTAGGGGCCATTGGGTTATTTTACATTGATATATACCTATACCAATGGTTTACCAAAACTGTTGGTATAGAATACCATTATCAGGGTTTCTCAAACCATTGGTATTAGCCTTTTTTTAAAAAAAAATACATCAATGGGAATTGATCATACAACCACTTGATTATATTCCAAATACATTAACACTGTATTCCAATATCTTATATCTTCATATATATGAATGCATATATATATATATATATGTACATTTATGTGTAGAAATATTTATTTATATTGAAGTATTAATTATTAATTTTATTCTTATGTATAAATAATGGAACCAACTATATCAATAGAATTGTAAAACCATTAGTAAAGGGGTCCGATAACAATGTTTTTGTAATAAAATTGGAATAAGTGATCATAAGGAAATCCTATTGCAAATATTTGACTAAATGGTTAGTATATTTGGCTAGAAACCATACTTATATCTATAGTTCTATCAAACCATTGGTATAGGTTGAAACACCCTAAGAATTAATGATTTTTTTCATATAAATATATTTTTTTGAAAGATTTCATGAAAAAATAAAAATGTTTGTTTTCTTTTGTTACATGAAACACTAATTTTAGCTTGAGTTACACACAACACCAAGTTTAAATAAACTAATACATACTATTAAAATTTTATAATTTATTATAAAAATTATAGCCTATTAGTTATAATGGTAGGTATGAATGAGATTTTCCAAATCATGAATACATAAGGTTAACACATTTATTTAAAACTAAATCATTAGTGAAAAATTAATTAGACATGAAAATAATAAGTATTTCAAAATAAAATAATTTTTTTTTTCTGAAAAACTATATTTTTTCACACAAATGTGTTTAATCTCCACAAATTAAATAAATAAGTTTCTGATAAATATTTTAATTAAATTTATATATTATATTTCTAATAAATTTTACACATTTATCTTATTTTTTTTCATAGTGTGAGATAAGAATTAATCCAATTTTATGCAACAAAATTGTATTTTTCTAAAAAAGAAATCTTATCTCAATTGGAACATTTAATTTCCAAATTAAAGTTATCTAATTTGAATTTTTTTTTGAAAAGGGTAACTAAATTTTTGAAATACCAAGGCTTATATTATCTTGGAGTGATATTTTTTGATAATTTTTTGAAATGATAAAATTTTCAGTTAAAAGAGAAAAATACTGGCCTTTATTAAAAATACATCCCTATCATTAAAAGAATTTATAAGATAAATTTTATTGAAATATGTATTGAAAATTAAAATATGTTAAATTATTTATCTATTAATCCAATTTGGTTCATTTTAATGAGTTACATTTATAATTTTGATATAATTTCTATATAACAGTTGATGATTTTCTCTTCATAAAATTTCTTTCTCATCCCTTATAGTGGTTTAATTTTAAATTGAAAATTTAAAATTATATGAATAGAATTTGGGAAAATGGATTCCATAACTTTAATCATAATTATTTATATTATATAACATTTTGAACATATTTTTTTCTTAAAATGAATTATAAAATAGTAAAAATTATTTATCACAGTTAAGGTTAAAATGTGGTTTCGAGGGGGTGGGGGGGGGGGGGAACAAAACAATAAGGGGTAAAATGAAATATAAAATTAAAAAAAACATTTTGTAAAAATATTTATACCCTATAATTTATATGTTAAGTTAATTAACTATTTTTTATCCTTGAGGAATGTGGAAAACATGGTTACACATTACTATTTTCAAAAGTTCTGTGTGTATCAGCTCCCCCTGGATAAAATTCCACCCACTTTTTTATACACTTCACACTAAATAAAATAGTTATACAATTAATGTACAATATATTATTTAGATCCCTAAATATATCTTATAGTAATTTTTGGGATTATAAATCTAATATAGGAAGGCTTCAGGTTAAACCTGAAGAGGTTGTTCTAAGAAGAGGTAAACTTATAAAATATCCATTTTTGTTTTAATTATTTTTATAACCCCATAAATTTTTATTCAATTATTATGATATAATAATTTAAATATATCACATATTATTATATTTTATTATTTTATTGGAATAAATTATATCTATATCCATTTTTAACAAATGGGAAATGAAACCTTCGATCCTGTGTATAGCGGATTACTACCTCACGAACCAATGTTATTCTTTTTCCATCACCTCATATCAAAAATGGATATAATGATGCATATTATTTTTATATATACTATTTATGATATAATTTTTAATTTTTAATTATAATTTCACACTTTACATCTTACCTTCAAACACATTGGAAAATAATAACGTTGCTCATGCGTACGACAGACTACCACCTCAGGAACCAATGTGATGTGTTTTTCATTTACTTTTTACATGGATTGTAATATGGACATATTGAATGAATATATATTATATTTTTATAATAATTATGTTCCTTATAATAATTAAATCAAATATACCTTCTTACTTTCCATTATGTGGGGGATTTGATAACATCGTTTGTGTGTGTGGCAGACTACCTCCTTGTGAAGTAATTTGATTCATTTTTTAGAAATTTTTTTAAAGAATTTAATTATAGTAAATTTAATTAATATATATGATATATATTATAATAATTTTATTATATAAATATAATATATTATTTACCTTTCTATCATTTAATCATTCGAGAAAATAGAAACATGTTTCATGTATACATATGGCCTACCATCTCAATGATAAACCAATTTCATTTTCTATCTATAAACATTATGGATTACTATAAATATATATAATATATATATATGATTTTTATTTCATGGATAAAATTATATATATATTTTAACCATGATCAAATTAATAGTATTGAAAATGAAAAATCCAAACATACAGGAAAAACCAAGTAGTTATTACCTGAAACATAATTTTAACAAAGAATTGTTTATAAATGGGTAAAAAAAGGTCATAAGTAAATTATATATGTTATTATATATATGTATGGTTCTTTAAAATAATTATAATAAAATTATATTTATTATAAATTATGTTCAAATGTGTACATAATATGTCAAAACTTATGGTAAGACATTTAAATTTTCCATTTTTGTTTTGGAAGACATATGCCATATTCACCATTTGTTTCTTTTGTTTAGTATATATTCTAAAACGTTGAAATATTTTATAATGAATATAATTATTATTCTGATATTTTAAGTTTTAATATTATGTTATTATTTATTTGGAATTATTATTAAAAATAGTACCAAAGCGATAATGTATTTTTGTCTCAATTTATCTTATTTGGGACATACATTAACTTATGCACCTATCTTATTTTATGAGGTGTATATATAACCCAATTTACATTTTATATAATGAAATAAAATATTTCCATGATATTTAATGTTATATTTAATGTTATTATTTAATGGGGATTATGATTTTAATGTTTCCAAAGTGTTATAGGATTTGGTCTCAATTTTCAATTTTTGAGATATATGTTTTATTATGTACCTATATTTTTTAGTAGGTGTTTATACACCCCCTATAACATGTTATATCACAATTATAATTATTTTAATTATATTTAAATGTTATTTTTATATTATCCAGTAATGGGTCTTATATTCCAAAAGTTAGTAAAGTGGAAATAATTTCATGTTATAATTTAATTGTTTATCCGGAATTTTTATGATTATTCATTTAATAATGAATTATTATAGTTTATTTCGCATTTAAATCCTAAATTTTATAATCATATAGTTATTTATTGATAATAAATGTTTTACCTTATTTTTACTATATTTATATACTCAATATTACCAAATAATACTTTTTAAATAAAACCATCATTATTTTTCTCTTTTATTGAAACCCCTTTTTCTTCAATATACATGTTCTAAAAAAATAGTTTTAAAGAATTTTTTTGATACTATATAAAATTTTCATAAATATATTTTTACTGGCGGTTGAATTTAAAAAAATTAAAATAAATCTTAATGTAATTTTTGAAACAATGACCATTTGGTTTTTATTAAAAATGTGAATTGAAAATTTATTTTAATGTGTATAAAATTAATGGAATTTATTATATTCACAACCACTCTGTGATTTAAATGTTACATTAAAATTTGTAATGATAATTTCAATGAGAATTATTTTTAAAATGTTCTATGTTTTAAAAAATGTTTTTCAATATAGAAATTATATTTTACTGATGAAATCTTTTGAATTATCTATAAAGTTTTTAGTATATGTTTCCAAAGTTATTTTTGATTAAATTTATTTTAAAAATGATTCATTTTTTAAAAAGTGTTTTTAAAATTTCAAAGGATATTTTCATCTTGAAATGATCCATGCGATATTTCAAAATCCTTATCTATCTAAGATGACATCGTTTTATGTAATAATGCTTTACCGGGGATATGATCCAAGGATTCCATTCTTATTAATTCTACGAATGGTTTATGTTTATGATTACCATATGTTTATGAGACCTAATTCTCTTCCACATGTTATTACATGAAAAAATCATTATGTAAACTTGTTTTTTCGATGGGTTATGATGTGGTGAATTGATGATATTTTTATGAAACCTATTTATTTTTTACATGTTATTCTATAATGAAATTCATATGAACTCAATTATATTTCACGGGTTCTAATAAGATGAATGTTTTATAAAATTATGTCATACATATATATTATTTTTATTATGTGAATGGTTGTACCTATACCTCCTTCCATGGTATTGGGTAAATATATAAATCTTATGATAAAAACATGACTAGAATGGGACGTGACTGTCGTTCAGTAAGAGAGATTGTCCACTATGATAGCTGTGGGAGTGAAACATGACTACTACGATTGTTTGGTGAGTGAACCCAATCCAATATGATAGTTATGTAAATGATTCTTGACTATTAATGAAATAATTTTATATGTTTATATGTATGCCATAATTCCATGTCTTTTGAAAATGTTATGCTTTAATGGATCATGTTATTTGATTTCTTTACGATTCATATGTTATGAAATGAAAAAATTATTTGATAACTCATTTTAATGATGTATGATATGTATATTATGGATTTAAAATTTTAATATCATGTTCTCATACCTGTATTATCATGTTATGCTTATGTGATCACTGATGTATCTATTGTTTAACCTTACTAAGCATTTTAGCTCAACCTTTCTTATGTTTCTTTACAATGTGTTAAGAGAAAATTATTTCAGTAGGGTATGTCAAAGAGGAATACTATTTGGGAAGATATTTATTGTATTTTTCAAATATCTTTTAATAAATAAGAATATTTTTTTATCTATTCTACAAAGATACTAAACCTTTACACTCCTTGGTCATGTTTTTATGTTATGTAATGACGTTTAATATAAAAATATGTAATATATATTTATGAAAGTCTGGACCACTCTATATGTAGAAATATATCATACTTATACCAATTATTTTCTCAATAAATTGTTATACAGTGCCTATTATAATGGGATCTAAAACCATTGGTATAGTTTCATAGCTATAACTTAAATTTTTAGTAGTCTGGGATATTTTTGTACCATATAAATAAATGATATTATAATTCTTCAACCATTAATGATTGAGTATTTATATATAATGTAAATATAATTTAATAATATTGTATTTAATATGTTTTAAATATTCAAGAAAGGTATTATTATTATTTAATATATTAACTGATATGTTGACTTTTGATCATTAAACATGGAAGAAATAATTCATCGCAACTTTATTTTTCACAAACCATATCCATGTATTTCACTAAATGAAATGGAATGTAAGGGTTAATTGAGGAAATATTATTCAACCATGAATTATATGGTAATGATGAAGTTGGAGATAATAATGAATAAAAATGATTGTATTATGAAAATAGTTCAAAATAATCAATACTAATCAGAACAGATATAAGAGATAGATAAAAACAATGAAATATACATGTAGATAATAATAGTAATATAATGGTATACAAGTATATATATGTGAATAAGTTTATAAAATATGTTATTATCATAGTTATGTATTTTATACATGAGGTTATAGAATGTTTTAGTAAGATAGAGTACAATGTCATAGGTATTTTTTCCCAAATTTATTTAACAAAGAAAATTTTCATGTTATATGTCCTGATATATTTTATATATTGTTATGAATTCCTAATGAATTTAATTTTCTATATTCATGAAATTCAAGAGGTTTTATTTATACATCATGTTTTTCTTTAAATTGATTTTTATTCAAAAGATACAGAAGTTGTAATGGTATTTGTTAAGTCAACTCCCTTCATTGAGTTATAATGCATCATCATGAAATTTTATCTTAAAATATTATTTTCTTCAACCCTATGATTTTATTTCATCTTACATTAACATTTACTCTTGATTAAAATGACACTTTTTATTCAAATATCCCCTCTTTATTAATTTTTCACCATAAATGTATATCATTGCATCAAATAATTCCCATCCAATTTAATGAAGGTTTTTCTAAATTATGTGTATTTTTATTTTTTTCCAATGTTATTTGTTATATCTATAAACCTAATTATATGTTATCTCATTTTACATTCATATTTCCCATCTTCTATTTTAAATATTATGTTTTGTTAATCATTTTATGATGTGGGTTTTAAAAGTAGGCATTTTAAAATACTATAAAATGTCTTCTATACTTTCAAAAATAAAATATTTATGTTCTAAAAAATATTTTCTTCAAAAGATTATATAATTATCATGAAATAATTATTTAATAATATTTTTTCACAATATGTTTTTAAAATATTTCTCTGTACCTTTTGGAAAACCTTATGTATTTTACAAGGTTTCACTATTGATATTTTTTTTTCCAAATATAGACTTTTAAAATTACTTCTTTTTAATTTATCAAATGTTACCTTTTAGAAAATGAAATTTCAATGCTACCCATAACTTCATCACTCGTGAAAAATCTAAAGGAGTTTTACATAAATCCCTTTTATTAATTCAAAACAATTTTTTATTTATCCCAAAAGTTCATATTTCCTTAGATGATATTTTTCAAGAACCCCACTATGAATATTCTTATTATATAATCTTTTAAGATGATTATATTTTTGTAATCAATAATTTATATTCTTGAGCTCAATTTTCATGATACATTTTGTAAATGTTTTGATATCCATTTTACATTCCATTTGTTCTATATGATGTAATGAATGGGGGTTTTTATGTGGAACTTGTATGTATATAAATAAAGATGATTCATGAGTATGGTCCTATATAGAACTAAAAATCATTGGTTTTGATTGTATATCTCATTAAATAATAATAATGTGTTTGGAGATGATCACATTATTCTTTCTTCACAAGGTTGTGCATGTACATGATCAAAAATGGATTTCAAGAGAATGTTCAAGGTCACAACATGATTATTTCTTAATCTATTACTTTTTTTATTATATTTTCACTTTAAAATATTTCATAACCTACAACATCCAAAGTTATTATAAAATAAATATTTATTTAATCAATAATTCAAAAATTCCTAAATGGCCCAGACGCCTTCAATTTTATTCATTTCGCGATAATCTCTCTTTTAAGGGTTAAAGGGGAACCCATACATGGCATGTAGGCCTTTTAAAATTATAGGATCTTAAGTTCTCATAAGAATTCATCATAGACTATTGAATTCTTGAAATAACACCTCCCTAGTGTTTGAATTGTGATCAGCTCTCCACCTTGGCATGTATATTCGGTTAACTTTCATTTGTAGAGTTGAATAGGCCTGATACTGATAGTGATTTGAATACCTATCATTCTATCAAATCTGATACATCTTCTCTGGTGAATGCTCCTTGATTTGAATCTACCTCTAGAGATTGTTCCCTGTAGAATCTATTTGGTTTGTTTCTTCACATCATGTGGCCTAAAGGCCCTGAGGTTGACTGAAGGCCTTGAGGTTCCTCAAAGACCATAAGGTGGCCCACTAGACTTACTAACCGAAAGGCTAAGGTTGACCCAATGGCCTGATGGACTCAAGGACCAAACCGGTGTTCCGAAGGTGAAACGTTCCGGCTTCTATAATATTGAATTGTAGCTTCTACAATACCATGATATAATAATGATACTATAAGATAAAAATAAGCCTCTACCCAGATTTGATCATGGGTCCCACGGATGCACTTGAAGATTCCTCACCAACTCGGTTGATGCAAATTTTCACTATTAAATAATGATTTTAATAAAACAAATTTTTAATAAATATGAAATTATTAATTAATAATGTATGTAAATTAAAATTTGTAGTTTCAGAACACATGTTATAGTATTATAATTTCCTATAAAAAAGAATTAACTTATTTTCAAAATAATAAACAAATATTTATTTCTATGTGATAATATTTTGTTTAAAAGAATAATTTTTAAATAAATATACTTCTTAATAATTTATGATATTATTATAATTTATTATTTTTGAATGAAATGAAAAAATAAAGATATTTTTAAATATAAAAATTGTTTTTGAAATTAAAAAATTATCATTAACTAGTTAACATATATATATTTTTTAAATTTATTAAATCATTAATCATGAAATAATATGTGGTTTTATTAAATAAATTATAAGAAGTATAATTTAACACACAAAAAATCATTGTACATAAATTCAATAATTAACTTACTAAATAAATTCAAGAAAAATATTTTCAAACTGTTATAAATTTACAAGTTCTTATGAATTATGAGTACAAATATATTTATTGGAAATTATGAATTAAATGTGAAATGATAAATATAAAACAATTATTCCAATTATTAAAATCTTATAAAAAATATGAGTATTATAATTATTTAAAATCTAGATTTTAAAGTACTAATTTGTTTATATATATATAATAAAATTTATATAATATTTATATGTTAAAAATGAATGGTGAATAAAAAAACTGAGAAAACATTAGCTAAAAAAAGAAAAAAACGTCACATGTTTTGATTTAAAAATAAATACGAGAAAGTGATAAAAAATGAAAAAATTTTGAATAAAAAAATGAGACATATTTGTTAAAAAATTTCAAAGAAAATAATAATGTTAAAAATGAAATGAATGGTTTAAAAAAAATAAAAAAAATAGAAAACATGACATGATAAGAAAAATATATAATAAATACAACATGAAATGATTATAATTATAATATAATTGAATATAATAATAGTAAATACAACATGATTATGGAAAAAAAGATTCATATTTTCTTCTTTGTTTAGTGCATGGTTTTATTTTATGACAAAGTGGGGATTTTTTATCGGTTTAGAGATCTTACATTTCACAACGCTTTATTGTTTGTGTGATTTATGGTTATATTTAAGGATGATATATATATATAACCCTTTGATGATTACAAGAGGTACAAATGAGGGTGGTTTTCTTCAAAACCTTTTTACAATAGGTTGGTTTAGTTTTCCCAATTTTGAAGGTCCTTGTTATATAATTTTTTCCTTGTTGTGAAGTAGTGACAATTTATCCATTTTCCAGAAGGAAAGGGATCGATTTTATTTGAAATCATCCAATTAATAATTTTTGGTTTTTCAAGGGTTATTGTTTATTTAAAAACTTATATATATGAATGTTTAAGTATGTTTATATTTTAAAATTCTGTTATAAAATTGTTACTAATATTTCATTAATTTTATCTAGATTATGTTTTAGAAAAAATGTATTTAATTTGTTTTCAAACTATGATTTATAATCCTTCTAATAAATCAATTTTTACTAACTCTTTATATCTCTATCTATTTATTTACATAGGTATATATATATATATATATTTGAAAATTATTGATTTAAATAATTACTCTATGATTTTAAATAAGATGCCTCAACATAATAAAAAAATTTGTTTTTTTATTATCATTAAATTGTTTCTTATATAAATAAAATGAGAAAAGTTATCATTTTATGTATCAACTATCATTTTAAGAGAACAATTTATTTTTCAGAAAGTTGTAAATGGTAAAATTTATCATTTTATGTGTGAACTATTTCTATATTTCTATTAATTCCATTCATAATTATATATCTCCATAATCTAAATATATCATTGACATTTTATGAATTTATCACATGTAATTGTTTTAAATTTCTATATAATTGTGTTTATGGAATTTTAAAATTAAATTGAGCCTGTGAAGGTATGGACTTATCCAAAATGTCTTAAAAAAATTATTCTATAGGATGAATATTGTTTTCAATGAAAAATATTTTATGTATGATTTTGAAATAAGTTTTTGGTTATCAAGGATAAAATAATGAACATATAAAATGTTTTCTTAAAATTATGGAACTTGAGTGTTGGATGATTTAATGTGGTATGGGGAGTTAACCCTTGAACTCAAGGAGATACTATCCCATATGTGATAATTCTATGTGGTCTTATGGTTTTCTTTATCACTTGATAAGTATCATGATTAATCTATAAAATAATTATTTTAAAAACAGAGAAATTCAATGTAGTATTTCAAAAAAATTATTATTTTTAAATTAAATAGTTTTCAAAATGATAGACACTATATAAGTATAAGATATGTTGAAATTATATAGACATTATTCTATCACTTTTAAGCACATCCATGTTTTCCCCAATAATGAACCAGGTATGTGTTGTTTATGGTAGGAAAAATGTTTTGAATGTTTCAAATAAAAAACTAGAGAAAATGATAAAAAATGGCCATTTCACATCATGAAACTCTATTACATGACATGTAGATAATTTTCACAGCATAATGACAAGTCGTGAATGAATTCCTAAAAGAATTCCTAAATAATTTCAAGTCATGAAGCCATTAAATGATGTGATTCACTAATAAATATCATATAACCATTGAATTCAATTCCTCCTTGCAAGATAATGCACAGAGGAAGAAACACATAGTGAGTCCCAAATAAACAATGAGAAAGGAGTCAAAGTTTCAAATTTATGAATGATATTTTTTTTATGAGATTCATTTAGATTGAAAAATCATAAAATCAAACTCAGACTGGAATTACATGTCATGAAACACAATTAAAAGTTGTGTAATATCTTGATTATTTACCTATATTATAGGGACCATAGATTGAAGATAGGTGGAAATTTTTGGGTTTTTCTCTCATTTTCTATTATTCTCTCTCATTTTCTATTATTTTCTCTCAATTTTACTTCCTCCCTTTCCCAAAAAACTACATCTATATGAATTTTATTCTTTATTTTATGATTAACCAATCCCAAATAATCAATTTTTGAATAGTTCTTCACAATGTTTTCATTGGAAACATTATACTACTCACGTTCATTGACTCGATCTTCAATCTTCCTAGGATTAATACAACACTTGTTAACGTTATTATTTAAAGTATTGGATTTGATTCTGATTGTTTAAAAGATCAAATTGATTATTTTTAATTTCATGTCGGTTAATTGTATAATTTTAATCATTCCATATTTTTTATTCATTTAATTTCAATTTTCATTAGAATGTTGACTATGTTTTCAATTTTTATTCTATTTGTGATCATTTATACCATGAGTAACAAAACTACTTAGGGTAGGTATCAAGAGTAGGGGTGATTTAATCTAATTAATATTTAATTATAAACATGGTAATATTAAGGAATAGTATTCAGGTTAAATAAAAATTTTCAATCCAAATATTTTATGTGACCACTAGGTATGTGTTTTTTATTTAAAGAAATAGGTTTTCAAGGTTTCAAATCCAGAACTCTAGAAAATGACAAAAAAATTACATTACACATCGTGATACTTTATTTAATGATGTGTAGACACTTTTCATAGCATAAGGAAAAGTTATCAAAGAATTTTTGAATAATTTTATGTCGTAAAGAAATTACATGATGTGATAAACCAAGAAAATCGTGTAACATTTGAATTAAATTCTTACTTGAATGACAAATTCTAGGGGAAGATACAAACCATGAGTCCCAAATTAAAATCATGAAAGGATTTATAGTTCCAAATCTTTGAATGAGATTCATGTGGGATTCATGTAGATTCAAAAACCATGGAATAATAATTGGACTATAAATACATAATGGGAAACCGAATTACACATCGTGTAATATCCCTATTATTTACCTATAGTAAGTAGACCACAGACAGAAATCTATATAAATTATTTTTGTTTTTTTATCTCATTTTCTCATTTTCTCTCTTTATTTTTATCCTACCATTCTACCAAAAATAAATATATATCAAGGTTATTTATTATTTTACTATTACCCAAGCCCCAATCATCGATTTGCGAAGAAATATTCATTATCTTTCAATCGCCAACACCGTGCTACACACAATCATCGACTCGATCATTAATCTTCATTGAATTCATACTCCGCTTATTATTATTCTTATTTCATATAATTATTGGATTTGATTACTATTGTTTCAAAGATCATATTTCTTATTCAAAATTTCATGTTGTTTAACTGTTTATTTTTAATCATTTTATGTTTTTTAATTTTTTAATTTCAATCTTTATGGTTATGTTAACTATGTTCAAAATTTCTTATCAATTTGTGATTAATTCTACCATGAGTAGATAAACTACATAGTGTAAGGATTAAGAGTAGGGTAGATTGAATATAATTAATCTTTAATTATTAAAATAGAAATAAAAAGAAATACTAATCAGTTTAAATAATAATTTTCAATCTAATTATTTTAAGTGACCTTGACCATAGGCAGATTGAATGAACGAACCTGATCTTGTTTTAGTAGAATAGGCTATGACCACTAGCCTATGATATATTCTGCATTTGAATCCAGGCTTAATGCATCCTAGTTGTAGCTGTCTCCAGATCATGGAATAACCGTTTCTTTGATAGATTTAGTTGGCTTGAATATAACTAACTAGTGACCTTTGAATTCTTCATTTCCTAGAACATAGGACCATACCATGTGGGAATTAAATACCATAATTTCTCATGAACCCCAAAGTTGATCTTGATCCCATCATTATCTTTTGACTATATCCATAAAATTCATAGCTTTAGTAATTTTCCCAAACTCAACCATATTTAGAGGAATCCTACCCAAAAGTGTTCTAAGAATAGTTATATCCATCCAATCTAAAATCATTGTTGGACCGAACCCAAACTAATACAATACTACTCTTTAGTAGTATGCGTAGTTTGAAAAAAAAATAAATCTAATCTAATCGAAAACTATGTGAGTTAAATTACACCTAAAAGCATGTCAAATTTTGGGGACATTTTTGAAGATTAAAAAGGAATATGATAAGGTCTAGTAACCTATGGAAAAAGAACTTGTGATTACCTCTGCCTTTCACCACATCCCTTTTATTTTCCTTTCCCTTTTCATTCAGACACCACTATTCCCTTATTCTTCTTACGAATTAGTTAATGCATCAGGGACCTTTGAATCATCATGGAGCCTTCATGCATAAGAAAATGTTTCATTCAATCCAGAAATTGATATGAATATCTCTTTACACCACCGTTCAAAGAGTCATACCACAAAAATCCTATAGGTCTAAATCTACCCAACCCACCAAACATGAAACCTACCATACATGGAGATAATCCTATTTAGTAAGAGTGTGCCATCATTGATTAGGGATTTCCATCAATTCATAGTTCCAAAACCAACATTATACACCCTCATATATAGTAAAATAATTTTGAAATCAAATCTAAAATCATTCAAATGATACATAATATAGTTCAATTTAGTGGGATTCAAAGTGTAGACTCCCATAAGCATATTTTAAACTTCCATAAATAATTGGATACCTTTCATAGCCAAGGAGTAAATTTTGTTGCTATAAGAATTCAAGTCTACTGCTTTTCTATGTGAGACTGATCTAAGTATTGGAACAAAAATCAAGCACCTAAGTCATTTATGACGTGGGATGATTTAGATATGAAATTCCTATATAAGTACTTCCTCCCAATCTGCACTTGGAAATTGTGGAACAACACCCAAATTTCACTCAACCAGGCAGAGAGATAGAATGAGAAGAATGAGAATATTTTAGGGAGATTACTAGAAATTTACCACATCATTGAATTAACATATGGATTCATCTCCAGGAATTTTATCAAGGACTTCAACCAGCTCATCATACAATCATTTATGTCACCGCTGATGGAGGGTTGATGTTTAAAAAAACCAAGGTATGATAAAAAAATTTAGATGAAGTATCTCATAAAGATATTGTATGGTAGAGGGATCATGGATCACCCTGGTGTGGGATCCATCAAGTTGAAGATCATACTCAACTAGCTCTACATGTTGAGGCTTTGACCATTAAGATGGAAGTAGTCAAAATGCCAGCTCTATTTCCAACACATCCTTCTACAATCATGTAAATTCAGTCATGAAAAACATATAGTGGCCCATACATTTATTATCACATTACCATAATTGTTGATGAACAACCAACAAAGGTGTGTAATTATGTTTATTATAATTAACAAGGACAATAATTTCAGCAGCCACAACAATACTTTCCAAAAATCTTAGTTCAACAGAAACAACAAGACAATCAAGGGTGTTTCCAAAACAGAAGTGGTCTGAAACCATTAAAAAATAATGGACCACCAAGATATCCACCAATGAATCCTATGCATCCACAACCAAAGTAATAAATAAAAAAACCCTTCCCTCTAATAGGCTGATAAAAATTTCAACCAGTTCCACTAAGACCTTCACAACCGACCGTACCATAATAAAAAACATGGAAAATCTACTATCAGCCTTCATTAATAAGGAATATCAATGGATGAAAACTCAACAGATAGAAATACAGAACCAAATGGAACCACATTGTAACCTTGACCTTCAAATGGGTCAGATCTCAAAGACATTTTTTGAGAGATTTCCAGGTACTCTACCTGGTAACATAAAGACATACTTGAGATAATACGCAAAGGAAATAGTCATGAGGAGTGGAAAATTATTAGATTTTTTATAACCATTTTAAGGAGAAGGAATACCAATTGACGAAACCAAAAATTATACAACTATCATAAAAGATGAAAATGATAAAGAAGACAACGAGATAGCTCATGTGACAACTCAAGAAGTACCACCTTCTACAAAAGATCCAATTCAAAATAAAACTGAGGAATAAGTATATATTTCTCCAGTACTATAAAATCACGAATCCCTTTTTTAGAAATATATATACAAGGAATAATTGAATTAAAATAAATTATTTTTTTAAAATATTCATGAAAATACACAACAAAATTCATTTTTCATAAAATTGCTCAAATATGTAGTAATGAAAAGTTTATTAAGAAACTTATTTATACCAAAATAATAATGAAAGATCTATGAGGATTCTCAATGAATAAATAATGATTATTTTATGTTTAGTAGAAAAATCTTATGAAAATGGAAAACCATGGGATATTTTCAATTCCTTACATGATAAGAGAGTGTAACTTCGAAAGATCCTTCTACGATTTAGGAGCCTACATCAACCTCATGATGATGAGTGTATTCTACAAGTAGGAACTAAAATATATAAAAAAAACTAGATTATCAATATATTTGGATGACTAATATATAAAATTTAATAAAAAAATTATTGAGTATAGATTACTCATAGTTGACAACTTCATTTATATGGAAGACTTTCTCATTTTGGACATGGATGATAAAGGATACATTACAATTATCCCAGGCTGACCATTCCTGGACACTAGAAAGGAATTGATTTATGTATATCAAGAAATAATTATATTTTAAGTAGGTAATTACCAAGACATGTTGGACCTAAAAAGTGTAGCACAACATATAGATGATTCTTTTGACTTCCATGCTATCTTTCTCACAGATGAAAGAAAATTCTACATAAAAATTAAAGAGATTGGAGAAATTATCCCCAATTAAGATGAGGAATATGAATTTGAGGAAGTAAAATACATAGAACCTCTTATAATGGAAATCATCCCAACATTAATACCCTCAATAATTCAGCCTCTGAAACTGGAACTGAAACCCCTCCCTAGTGCACTCAAGTATTCCTTTCATGAAACAGCTACTCCACTACCAGTGATCGTTAAATTTGAACTATCTCAGTCACAAGAGGAAGAATTGATTAATGTCTTAAAAATATATAATATGTCAATTTCTTGGGTATTGGATGAAATTAATGGGATCAATCCTACTTTATTCCCCATAAAATTCTATTAGAGGAAGGTGGAAAACCCAATGGTTAACCATAAAGGCGATTCACAACAATAATGAAGGTAATTATCAAGAAATAAGTACATAATAATCTAGATGTTGGAATAATATTTTAAATATATAATAGTCATTGGGCGAGACCACTATAAATAGTTCCGAAGAAAAGTGGACTTATATTGGAAAAGAATGATGAAGATGAATTTATCTCAACATGAACCATCACTAAATGGAGAGTATGCGTTGATTACAGAAATCTAAATGATGAAATCCTGAAATACCATCTCCACTAACCTTTCATGAATAAAATGTTGGATAGATTAGTAATAAATGAATTCTATTTTTCCCTTGATGAATATTTGGGATACAATCACATTGTGGTCAACCAAAAAGATTATTCTCTAACAAATTTCACATGAATATTAGGTACCTTCCCCTAAAGGTGCATGTAGTTCGATATGTGTAATATACTAGAAAATTTTCAAATATGCATCGAACATATATTCCATGATATGGAAGGGTAATTTCTAGAAATTTTCATTGATGAGTTTTTAGTTTATAGTATATCCTTTGAGGTATGCCTAAGAAATATTGAGTTAGTACAACAGCACTATGAAGAGAAGTCTCTAGTTTCAAATTGGGGAAAAGACACTTTATGGGCATAGTACTCAGACAAAAAATTTAAAAGGATTACATGGAAGTTAATCCTTCAAAAATATAGTGATCAATAATTTATCTTACCCCTCAAGAGTTAATGGAATAAGGATCTGTCTAGGAAATATTATATTCTATTGGTGATTCATGATTTTTTTGAATTTTTCCCTCCCTCTAAAACAACTGTTATAAAAGGAAACTCAATTTGAATTCATTGAAGAATGTTGACAAGAATTAAACACTCTATAGAAAATCCTGATAGTCGCTCCTATAATCATTTCACCGGATTGGGAAAAATAATTTGAATTGATGTGCGATATGAGTGATTTTTCTATTGGAACTATTCTAGGAAATTGATTTGATCACATATTTTATCCCTTCTATTACGCTAGTCAAGAACTTAATGAAGAACATGTGAATTAAACAACCATAGAGAAGAAACTTTTAGAAATAGTATAATATTTCTATAAATTTTTCTCATATCTAGTTTTGTTAAAATGGTTTGTGCACATTGATCAAGCCACCCTAAAATATTTGATAAACAAAAAGGATTTCAAGACAAGACCGATACGGTGGATCCTATTTCAACAATAATTTTACATTTTCATTAAAGATACAATTAGTACATATATTATGACTATAGAGCATCTATCCTGATTTCTGCTACATCTTATAAAAGTTGATGATGATATCGATGTTGTAGTGAACTTCCTCGATGAAACACTTTTCAACATAAATACAAAGGTACAACCATGTTTTTATGATATTTAAAATAATCTTTCCATATAATAAATATACCCAAACCTATCATTCCAATAAATGAGGATATTTTTGGCTTAGTCGTCAAACTACTATTGGGATGAACTAATCCTTTTCAAGTAATGTACTAATGGTTTGTTACATCGCTACATTCTAGAGGAAGAAATACAAAATGTGTTATAAATTTTTCATGCACAAACAAAAGGAGGAAATCAAGGAATAAAACAAAAAATGGTGAAAATTTTACAATGTGAACATTTATAGATAACACTTTACCAAGATGAAAGAAATTTCTGTGAAATTTGTGTGAAATGCCAATGAAATGGTATCATTGGTAATGGAACAAAATACCACAAACCCCAATAATGGATGTTGAAATATTTGAAATACGAGTAATAGATTTAGAGGTACCATTTCAAAATTCACAACGAAAATCCTATATCCTTTTTGGTATTGACTACATTTTTAAATGGGTAGAAGCTGAAGCTACATCTCATGACACCACAAAGGTGGTCATAAATTTCCTAATGAAAAATATGTTTTCACAATTCAGATTTCCAAGAATAATAATTAGTGATTTAGGAATTCATTTTACTAATAATTATATCAAATAATTTCTTACAAAATATGTCTTTGGTACAATATAAGAACTCCTTACCACCTGTAAACAAGCAGGAATATTGAATTATAAAATAGGGAAAGCGAAAAAATCTTGGAAAAGTCCATCCACACAAGTTGATGTGACTTGAGTCCAGAAATAGATGATGCTCATTTGGAGTACCTCACTATATACGAAACACCCATTAACACCACACTATTCCGATTGATATATGGTAACCCTTTTATTTTTCTAGTACAACTAGAGCATCACTCATATTTGGAAATTAAAAAGCTCAATATAGATTTTTAAAAATTTTGAGAAGCTAGGATGTTGAAATTGGATGAATTAGAAGAGATCCGAAATGATGCTTATGAAAATTCACTGATATAAAAAGTAAAAAAAATGGCATGACCAAAAAATTGGGAGATATAATTTTGTTTCTAGGAATATGGTCTTATTATTAAAGTCATGGTTAAAATTTTCCCTGGGAAGCTCACATACAGATGGTCAAGACCATTTGTGTTCATTCACATATTTCCTTATGGGATGATCATTATTTAGAAAGATGGAAAATCATCATTGAAGTCAATGGTCAAAGGGAAAAAATATTTCAAGAACCCTTCTAGGAATGGTGTGTCATCAGTTTTAAATTAATATAAGCATCAATGTGTAAATCTCCCGACGTTAAATAAACGGTTGAGTAGGAGGAAACCCATATTTGGACACCCTAGGATAGAATAACTTAGAATAATATTTAGAATAACATAGGGAAAGATGATAGTAAAAGAACATGGTACGGTCTAAATCTAAGAAGATAAATAAAATTACACATCTTGTAACCATAACTCACGACGTGTATTTTTAGGGTAAATATTTCATAAAAATTAAAAATACATGATGTGAAACCAAATTAAATGTAATTTATTTCCCTGATATAGTTTTTAATAATAGGTTGTGAACCTAGGGTTCACAACCCACTCCTCCTCCCCTCTCAATACCTGAACCCCATCCTCACCAACCGCTTGAGATATTTCTCCCTCCACCATCTTCAATTCCCTCCCTATACACCTTCCTCGAGCCTCCCAGTACATAAATATAATTTTCCTAATCATGTATTAATCCTAACCTATTCAAAAAATGTCTTGGACCAAAACCTTTCAAACTCCACCCACTAATCCTAAGGTTAAATGAAATGTTTCACCACCAGGAAAATGAACACGAGGAGCCGCTTCCCCAACACCACATGCATCTTCCCCTTCCACCTCCACGGTAACCATTGAGCAACCCAATTTTCCAAGGGAGGACCAATAAAGATTGAATGAGTAATTAGAAGAATTACACCATCATCTACACACTATCCACCACTTCTTAGACATTAAATGTCTTACAGAGCTCAAAATCATTCAGGCGAAGATGATATAGACTAACAAAACCATTGATATAGCCAACTTTTCTCACCTACATATAAGCTAGGAGGTTCTATAACTCCTTGAGAACCTCCACATTTCATCCATTTTTATGGTATATGAGGATACATACTAGGAGATATTTTTTTGAGTTTTTTCCACTTTATAGATTATAGTTGAAAGCCTCCACTTTAGACTAGGCGAATGACCTCATGAAATTTCTTCCACAGAATTCAACATTGGCCTTCGGGTCTATATTGGGGATTTCACCACTTTCTAGGTATTACCTATATTGAAGCTCAATCCCACAAAGTCTGATTCAAGTAGGATTTAGTGTTTGATTTCTTAGTATTATTAAATTGAGAATGATCCCATGAACAACAAGTCCACCCAACTCCAAAGCCCAACACTCTATATCCTGCATAGAGCCCTAACACCAGCTTGGTTTGTGTGAGTTGAGTCTCATGAATTTTTTTTAGATTTATGCCATTATACTTGATGAATCCATGGTAGGCCCTACCTTCAAGGTGTAATCTCATTAAAAATTATTTTATAGAGTTCATACTCATAGGATGTGAGATACACTGATATGGGGATCTTTCATTACACATCTAGCCCATCATCTCGACATTTTTGATGACGCCCTTCCACTAACCACTCTCATTACTATGGATTCTATTGACTTCAAACTGATACAAATGATGAAAATCCTAATCATTGAATATGATACATACCAATGGGAACTATGAGTATTTATGCTGGTGACGAATCCCCAAGAGATAATGTACTAGATCCCACACATCCTATGATCCCCACCGCTGTCCCAAGAACCAGAAGTTCCATACCCACCCATAACCCTCCCCATTTCCCACCCTACAACACCTCCTTCCCTACTTTACCACCCACCCCTTCTAATTTAGTAGATATTTAGGACATTCACCTCTGAATCCTGAAGAATCTACGCCAGATCTCGCTGAACCTCCAAAATCCTTTCAGGGAGTTATCCTAGTTTGGTACCCCTTCCCCACTATCATCAGCCCATTTCAGCCCTCATCATCTACCACAACCTCTCCATTGACCACCCTATTCAATTTACCACATTTTATTATAGGCCCTTCTTCCGAGTTGAAATATCTAGAAGCGTTGGATATGAGGGATAAAGGGCCAAAATCCACCCCATTTACTAAGTCAAATTTCATCGATCCTAATGCCAACCCCACAACCACACTACATATAATTACCTCCCCACCACACACCACTTAGATAGCTTCCAAACTATGACACCATCATCAGTAGATGACCATACAACACTGTCATCCATCACAAATATTGACCAGGAGGGTTAGTTTCATCCATACTCTATTTAGGAGAAGAATTTTGATGATGTCATTGCTGACATTGATTTCTCATAGTGTACCTGAATCCCCTCCCACATTTTTTGTATGCTTTTGGAATGAAGATCATTTTTGTAATGCTCGTTTATTCCTTCACAATTGTATCATTTAACTTCATCTATATATGTTATATTAATTTTGTTTTATTTTACATGGATTATTTTTCAAATATTTACACTTTTACAATAACCATATATAGATCCTCTATTTCATCTATGGTTATTGATGAAAATATGTTACCATCATTATTTGTTCGAAAAGTGTCTCAACACTTAGCCAAGGTAGGGCATTAGCTTAAGGAGATCTCACTTGAGATTTGTGATCAACAACCACCCCCATGAGCACATATACCTTTCCATCCATACCATATCCATGCTAGGTATTCTCTTGAAGAGATCAGTCCTACAAAACAACCCCAAGAGATTAAGGAAACTTCCCTGAGTAGCAACAGAAGATAGAAGAGAGAAGAGACAATATATGATACTGAATGATACTTGGTCCATCCATCATGATAATGATGACATTATTAGTGCTTTATGGATGGAAACCCATATTTCATCTATTTTATCATTTTTTGTAGTTATGCTACTATCATAGTTATCCTTTTATTTTTTTCTTCTTATCCATAATTCACATTAAGACTTATTATACACACATACCCACCATTATATTAGATGTATTTCATTACTATTCACTGTGTGCACCTACCTATTTTGACATCTAAAAAATTTCTTAAACCCCATGGAATAACATTTTATCAAAAGCATGATTTTTATTTCTCACCATATTTTCAGGTAGTTAAATTACAAAATAATGGCAAATCAACATTCCCAATAGCATACCAATATATACAGGGAGCTCTCAATTCCTTAGAATTTAATTTACCTATTTCTATTTCAATAATCTATGTTTTTTCTAACATAAACCTCCCATAGTACTTTAATGGATAGTGTAAAAAATGTCTTATTCTATGTGTGGGGGGATTGTTTCTTGATTTTCACTTTCGATAAACCTGAATTTTTTCTTATTATCATTTATCTAGAAGGAATTTTGGATTTGGAAGCATTATTTATAACGAAAAATCTTATACCCATTTAAATAAAAGAAAATATTATGTCGTATTTTTTTCCGGAAATCCATGTTTTTCAGTTGTTTAGATTTAAATAATAATTTCCATGTTTAGTAATTTAATTTAATATTATAATTTTTGAAATTAATTTTAATTGACATAGTACATGATTTTATTCTCTTAGTGATTTCTAATTTTAATTATTTACTCACATTCTAGAGAGGATTCTGAGCCTACAATTTCATAATCTTTTTTAACCATATTTCTTGAGTGACACATGGGATATGTAAACCTATCAGAATGTTCATTGAGATCTTATTGGGGCTATGATTGAAAAAAATTGAAATATGATTGATGAAATATTTGTTTAGAAACATTTTCCTGATACTCATTGTACATATTTCCTTCATTAATCCAATAATTTTTATGAACGACCTTATATATTGGATCTATTCTAAGATGATTATCCCTTCCTACCCATCTATTTGTATAAATCTTGACATTACGTGGAATAATAGTGGAGGAAGTTTTCAACAAATTGAGATGATATTATTCTATAATGGAGATTTTGTTTCCTCACCAGACTATTTGATTGTGATCAATGTGTACTTTGTGGTATTTAACATCTATCATGTTCATTTAAAAAAATATAAAATAAAACAAATATGATTGGGTTGCGTATTAGGAAGTTAAAAAACAACCATTTATATATTGAAGAAGTCCATTAAATATCATAAGGTGTTAGGGGATGGATTTAAGATATATCCTAGACATGACTTTCTAAGTAAAAAGAGAATGAAAAAAATAACAGAACATGATAACTTTTTTTACTCACAATATATATATACATACATACCCAACATGATATGTTGGGGTCATTGAATTAATTTTCTTTGAAGGAGTCATTTCATTACACTTTTCACGACATTAAATCATTATACTTCAGACCATACACACCATTTTGATCTTGTTTTTCACAATTTACCCACCTTCCCACAACCACAGAGTCATTAGAACCAAATTTTTTGAATCCCACATGATTGATTTTTTATTTTTCATTATGAAGTGGAGATGATAGAACCAAGGGAAGACTATAGTTAAGAACATGTACTCAGGGTATGAGCATAACTCTAGTTTTATTTTACCTTGTGTGATGAGGGAAAATTTATTATGAGGTAAATTGAAAATGGGTATAAAATTCAAGTATCTGTTATGAAATTGTTTCTAAAGATTATGATTTTTTTTAAATAACTATGGTATAGTGAATGGCTAATTTTCTATGCATGAATGATTATGGAAACTGAATTTTTCAATTTACAGTTAGTTTTATTTACCCAATTTTAATGAATTTTTCCTATTTTGGAAAATGGAATACCTTTTGAAATACCTGTTGAGATCTTTTGGATTGAGGAAAATATGTATTTCAACTATGGGGGAATTTGATTAGTTGAAATCATATATATATTTTTCAATAATTTTGTTAAGGATTATCTATGTTTTTAACCAATAATGCACCAGGTGTGTGTTTTTTATTAAAGGAAAAATGTTTTCAAGGTATCAAATAAAAAACTAGATAAAATGAGAAAAAATGTCACTAAAACATCATAAAACTCCATTACATGATGTGTAGTCAATTTTCACTGCATATGGACAAGACAAGAGGGAATTCATGAAAAATTTCAAGTTGTGAATCCATTACACGATTTGATTCACCAATATACATCATGTGAACATTGATTTAAACTCCCACTTGAAAGATGAATCATGGAGGATGATACATATCATTATTACCAAATGTACATCAAAAAAATATTCAAAGTTACAAATCATTGAACATGATTTATAAGAGATTCACATAGATTCAAAAATCATAGAAGAAGACTTGGACCAGAATTACATGTCGTGAAACAATATTACACATTGTGTAATATCAATAATATTTACCCATAGTAGTCAAACTGTAAACAAAAGGAACACATAAAATTTTGAGTTTTTTTTATCATTTTTTCTCATTCTATGTCAATTTTCCTTCCTCCATTTCTCTAAAAACACAATCTACATCAAGTTTAGTCATTGTTTTTATGATCACCCAAACCTCTATCATCGATTTTCAAATCATTCTTCAACTTGTTTTCAACACCAAAACTATTCTACATGAGTTCATGAACTCAATCATCAATCTTCATCTAATTCATACTGCACTTGTTCTCATTCTTATTTAGTGTTATTATTGTATTTGATTGTGTTTGTTTCAAATATCGTACTTCTTATTTTCAGTTTCATTTTTGTTTAGTGGTTAATTTTAACCATTTATTTCTTTTAATAATTTAATTTCAATCTCTATTATCATGTTGACTATGTTTTCAAATTTCTACATATTTTTGATTTATTCTACAATGAGTATCTAAACACTTTGGGGTAAGGATCAAGTGTAGGGGTGACTGAATCTAATTAATCATTAATTATCAATATTTTAATCTTATGAAATACTAATATGATTAAATAATAGTTTTCAATCCAATTATATTTTGAAAAACATAACTATAGGAACTTTAAATAAACAACCCCAATATGATTGTAATAGAATAGAATATTACTACAATTCTTTGATACATTCGACTTTTTAAGTGAGGCTTAATGTATACTGGTTATAACTATCTCTATACCAAGGAATAACTATCTCTTGGATATATATAGTTTTCTTGACCATAGCTAACTAGTAACCTCTTATTTCTTTTCAACCTAGACCTCAGGACCATCCGAAGATAGCATTAAAGATCATCCTTTATCCCGAACCCTAAAAATTGATCCCGATCCCTTCCTTATCTCTGATCTTTATCCATAAAACTCCAAACATTTGTCATTTTCCCAAACTAAACCATCTTGAGATGACTCCTACTACAAAGGGTTCTATGATTAGTTCCTACCATTCAATCTAAAATCCTTGTGGGACCGAACCCGCACTACCACAATACTAATCCCTAGTAACAAGTGTAGTTTTGGAAAAATAAATCTAATTTGAATGAAGTCTGCGTGAATTAAATGACGTGTGTAGGAATATCGGGATATTTAGAAAATTGTTACATTATTTGAAAACCATTTCTTTAAGTATTGATTTTTATCAAATGATTTTTTGAATAATGTTTTATAGTTTTTAAATATTCATATTTAAAAATGGTTTTTAAAACTTCTAATTATAAAAATTAATTCTCATCATATTTTTTAAATTTATTTTCTATAGGTTTATAGAAATTTCCCAAATAAGTATACTCCTCTTACGAAGCTAGCACATAGAAAGTGTTTTTGTAATTTTATTTTATTTTGGTATAGATTTTTTAATTTGTAATATATATGTGTAATTATCCAAAACCTATAATGGAAAATTTCATGGTATGTAAAATGAACTCTGTAATTTTTATTTTTTACTTTAAAAAAATAAATAGCATTTTTATGCGATGAACCTAGAAGCACTGGTTCAGAGCATTATAATTGGTATTAGAGCAACAATATAGACAAATTTGGAAATTATATGTGGTCATTTGAGAAAAATTTAACTAGTAGTGTATAGAAGTTTATAAGTTCTATTTTTTCTAATTCTCATGATGAAAATTTATAATTTTCAAGATTCCAATTAATGAATTATGATGACTCAATTATTTTAATGGGGGAGAATATAATATTACATGTTTTAATAAAGAATAATTTATTTAAATGATATATCAATAATGATTTTAATAAAACATAATTTTAATAATTATTAAATTATTAATTAATAACGTAAGTAAATTAAAATTTATAGATTTGAAACATATGTTATAGTTTTGTAACTTTCAATAAATATGATTTGATTAATTTTTATAATCATAAATGAATATTGTTTTTCTATGTCATATTTTTTTAAAAGTATAATTTTAATGTAAATATATTTATATTAAATATATGAAATTATTATAAATAACTATTTTAAAATTATGTGAAAATCAATAGAGATATGTTTTAATATAATAAATGAATTTTGAAACAAAACAAATTATTATTAATTGGTTAACATATAATTTTATAAAAAAAATTATTTAAAAAAATTTAATCAAGAAATAATTGGAGGTTTTAATAAATAAATTATAATAATTAAAGTTTATCACAAAAAATGATGTCACTTAAATTCAATAATTAATTTACTAAATAAATTAAGATTTTTTTTAAAACTCTTATAAATTTATAAATTTTTATTAATTATGATTGTAAATATATTTATAATAAATTATGATTTGAATATAATGTTTTAAATATAAAAAATTATTAAAATTATTAAAATCATATTAAAAAAATATCAGAATTATATTTATTTAAAATATATGTTTTAAATTTTAAATTTTTTATATATATATTAAAATACATTTATATTATATTTATATGTTAAAAATGAATTATGAATAATAAAAAAGGGAAAAATATTAGATAGAAAAAGAAAAAAAACATCAAATGTTATGATTTAAAATGATAAATGAAAATGTGATATAAAAGTAGTAAAAGGAGTTGAATATAAAATAAGATATGTTTGTTAAAAACAATATCAAAGAAAACAATAATAAAAAAAAAATGGTTCAAAAAATGATAAAAAAAAGAAAAGAATAAAAAAAAGATAATGTGACCTGATAATATAAAGATATAATAAAGAGTGAATTGATTATACTGATAATATAATAGAATATAATAATAAAATAGACAACATGATTGGTGAAAAGGGGACACATGTTTTTATATTTATTTAGCATAGGTTTTTATTTTATAAGAAGGTGTGGATTTTGAGTTGGATTAGAGATCTTTTAATTCACATTGCATTTGTGTATCTGTGATTTATAATGACATTTAGAGATGAAGGATATATATATATATATATATATACCTTTGGTGATTAAAAGAGGTTCAGATGACAATCGTTTTCTTTAGACTCAATTTGTAGATGGCTGGTTCATTTTTCCCAATTTTGAAGGTCCTTGTTGTGTAATTTCTTCCCCGATGTGATGTAATGGTAATTTATTCATCTTCAAGATGGTAAGAGATTTTTTTAAATCTTTCAATTAATAATTTTTTTGTTTTGTAAGGGGTATTTTTTATTTAAAAATTTATATATAAATTTTTTATGTAAGTTTATATTTTCAAACTATATAATAAAATGTTATAAAAATTTCATTAATTTATTCTATATTATGTTTTAGAAAAAAAATCTCTAATTTGTTTTAAAACTATGATTTATATGATTTCAAAGAAATTGAAACATTTATTTTTTAATTAAATATATATATATATATTGATTTATAAAGGTATATATATATATTATTGAGAATTAATGATTTAATGAATTACTCTATGATTTTAAATATGTTGTATCAAAACAATAACAATTTTTTGTTGTTGTTATCATGAAATTATTTTTTATACAAATAAAATGAGAAAATTATTTATTTTATGTATAAAATATCATCTTATGTTTACAATTTATTTAGCAGCAAGTTGTTAGTGAGAAAAGCTATCATTTTATGTGCAAATTATTTTTATATGCCAATGAATGTCAGTCATAATTAGATATGGACTTCATATAAATATATCATTGGAATTTCATGCATTTATCATATATAATTGTTTTAAATTTATATGAAATTGTGTTCACACCATTTTAAAATTAAAGTGATCTTGTGAAGGTATGTATTTCAACTAAATGAATTAAAAATATTCTATGCTATGATATGAATATTTTATTCAATGAAAAATATTTTATATATGATTTGGAATTGATTTTTGGGTTATGAGTGAAAAAGGTAATCCCATATAAATCGTTTTCTTAAAATTATGGCCCTGTAGTATTGAATGATTCAATGTGGTTTGAGGAGTAAAACCATGAACTCAAGGGGATGTCATCACCCATGTGATATTGATAAGTGGACATATGGGTTTACTTATGGCATGATAAGTATCATGATAGATACATAAAAATTATTATTTTCAAAATAGAGAAATCCAAAAGTAGTATTTTGAAATATTTGTTATTTTGAAATTAAATGGTTTTCAAAATAAAGTATACTATATGAGGATATTTAGATTTTTTTTTCATTATTTGAAACCCTTTTATAAGTATTGGTTTTTAGAAAATGATTTTTTTGAATAATGTTTTATAGTTTTCAGATAATGATATTTCTAAATGGGTTTTAAAACCCGTCCCTGGGAAAATTAATGCTTAACATAAATTTAAATTTATTCTCTACAATTTTAGGAGAATTTTATAAATTCATTTGATTCACTTATAGATATTATGGACATAAAGATATTTAGTTATTTTTTTTAAAGCATTGTTAATTTTTAATGTTTATGTTTGAGTCTCCAAAACTTAGATCAGAAAAGTTATTAGAATGTAAAATGCTCTCTTTTTTTTTTCATTTTTATTTTAAAAAAAAAGAATTTTTAGGTGTTGAACCTAGAAGTGTGAGTTCAAGGATTTATATAAATGCCATAA
Organism: Viscum album; assembly: GCA_963277665.1. Lineage (NCBI taxonomy): Eukaryota > Viridiplantae > Streptophyta > Magnoliopsida > Santalales > Viscaceae > Viscum > Viscum album. The sequence goes on along the minus strand of OY728131.1, from coordinate 1,649,656,160 downwards.
TATAATGACCTCAATATCATTAGTATACTGATTTTTTATTATATTATGGAAGAACTTTTATTTTTTCATTCCATTTTATATAGAAAAATTAAATAATGTTAATCGTGTGAACGAAGGACTACCGACTCCACAAAAATAAATCATCCATTTTTCATAACTTAATTTTACAGTTGGTAACAAGGATATATTTAATAAATTAATATTTCAAATATTTTACAAATTATACTTCTAAAATGGAAATTTATAATATACTCATACTCTACCCCATTCGATGTGAAATGGAATCATTAATTGTTTTTACAATGGACTACCACATCCATGAATGATGAATTTCATTTTTCAACACCACACAACACAAATGGTTCTAGGAATGAATATTATTAAAGTAAATAAATTTTATGAAATATTTATGATTATGTAAAATTATATTAATATTATATAAATTAATTTTCTTTCTGGAAAAATCATTATAACATGATCTCATTTTGGTTGAGTTTTTACCACATGTGCGGACAATGTTAGAATATTTAAATCATGAATGATTAATAAATTTTATTTAATTGTAATATAATTGAATAAAATTTAATTTTATATTTCTCAATTATTTTTTGGAAGTTCTATTAATTCTTAATTTATTTGTTAAGGAAACTCATTTTTATTGTTAATCACTTTAAGACTATTTAAGCATGACTTCCTTTTTTATAAACCATAAAAATATTTTTTCCCAATGAAATATAACATTATAAATAATTGAAAAAATATCATTCTATCCTAAATAATATATTAATGTTGAAAATTTGTAGATGAACATAGAATAAAATGTATAATATGAAACTAGTCCACAAAATCAATAGAAATCACTCCCGACATTGAAAATATATAATATCTAAATAATATACATATAGATAAAAATTATTATAAAAATTTATAAACTGTTATAAATAATAATAATGTTATAGAACAAGTTATTATGACATTTTTTTATTACATAAGAGGTTATAGATCGTTCATCTAACTGAGAATAAAAGGCCAGGGGTTCTTTATCTCGAATTTAATTCCTTGAGACATATTTCAAATTATGCACCATTATATCTTCAATATGCTATGATTACTACACAATTAATTTATTTTTCTACATTTATGAAATTTATTTGGCTCTTTAGAGATATGTAATTTTCTTTTTTAAAATGACATTCAATTCAAGAGATACCAAAATTTTTAGGTTTTTTTAATTCACCTCCCTTCATTAAGTTATAATTTTCCTTTTTATTTTTTCTTCTAATAGTGGTTAATTAAAACCTAAGATTTTATTTCATGGATATTTATTTGTATATCTACGGAAAATTAAACTTTTGATTCAAATAAACTTCATTGATGAATTGCTTACTTATAAAAGGCATATATTGATTTAGAATAATTCTCATCCTTTATTATTGATGGTTTCCCCTCCTTGTCTGTAACATTCCATGTAAATAAAGAATATTACTTTTTCATATTTATTAATATTTTTGAATAAAATATTATTATTACTTTGAAGGAATTTCTATGCTCGATGGCGTACCCAATACGTACCAACGAGTTTTTTTTGAAATCTTACGTTGCACTCCAATAATAAAATAATATTATTTTGAATGGAAGTTAGTGCCTAGAAGTTGTATTGGCAGGAATGGATAAAAATAAATAAAATATGATTATATATGTTTGTTAAATGTTTTTACATTTATCTAAAAAAATATAAAGGCCTAAAATAATAAAAGAATTCAATTTTAAGCATAAATACTCTAATATTCACTAAAGGGTCGATTTATCGCCATTTGATGGTGAACCCTCTTTAAAATAGTTTTGTTAACTCTTATAAATTATATTGGACCAAATACAATTCTTCTTTAGAATTGGGACATCAAAATTTACTTTGTGTAAAGTTTTGGTATTTTTCCGATAAAGTTCATTTTTTTAATGAATAGTGAAAATGTTGTATTTCAATTAAAAACCTCTTTTTAATCTAATTTATTTATATGATTAGATTATATTTTTAATTGGTTTTAAAGTGAAATTAGAATATATTGTTACAATTTAATCCAATGGTGGTCATTGGAATTAATTTCACAATGAAATTAGACTTAAACTAGTGTCAATCTTTTGATATATATTGTTTCGTAAAAACACGCTATTTGTTTTGACAACAGGAATTAATTTTTAAATTAATAAATGAAACCTATATGTTTTTAATTTTTTAATATAGACATCATTTTTGAATTCAGAATATCAAATATATCTTAGGGTGAATTTTTGGTATTTTTCTGAAAAACTTCAATTTTTGATGAATAGTGAAACTACTAAGTGGTAGTTAAAAACTGATTTTTCGTTTAAATTAATCTTTACCACTTTAATGAATTGAATTTAAAAAATCTGACATAAATGGTTATCATTAAGATGTAAAATTTTGTTCAATGGGATTAAAATAAATTTTTTGGTGAATAGTAACTTTTAAGTTTTATTAATCGCGATTAGAGGTAATTAGTGTAATTTAAGGTAAAAATAATGTTTTAATAATAATAAATGACCATGAAAAATGTCCTACCCTTATTTTATGTGTCATGGAAGACAAATAAAATCCATGGGTCAACCTGGGGACCCCATGGATCCACTTGGGTAAGAAAATGACATTAATAACGTTTTATTTAAAGTTAAAATAAAAATGTCACAAACATGTATTGTTTTACTAAAAAAATATTTACATAGGGTTATACAAGTAATATTTTTGACTATAAATATTAATTATAAATCTAAAAAGATTTACTACATCATGATATTTTTTTATAATTTGTATACATTAAATAAATTAAATTATTTATGACACCATGATGATGCAGCAATTACCTCATTATTTAACGATTTAAATAAAATGAAAAGATAATGTAAAATATATGACCTAAACTTTCCAAAAACCTATTGTATGGGTGTATTTCGAACCCTTAACACATTATCCAAGAAATATTTAATTTTGGGACCTTTGATATCCAAAATAATTTTATAATAAAGTAACTTTTCAAGTCGTTCCAAGAGTTCCCCTCCACCCTCTTATAAAAGGCCCCCACCTCTACCCCCTTACCCACACCTCTCAAGCCTTTGGGTCGACCAAAATCTGCTCATTTTATCTCTCAATATACCTCTACTCATCCTATAATCCTTCCCTTTGGATGAAATCTCTTCAAGAGACCCTTTTGGTTCAAACCAAGATGAGTTACCCGATTTAAAGGTAAAGTCTTCCCTAATGTTCTTTTGTTTTATTTTGCTTCTCCACTCCCCTAAAATATTTTTATTCCTTTCTTTTATAAAAAAAAGTGTATTAAATATACTAGGATGTATTTATGAGAAATATTAGAGCTAAACTTACACACACCTCCGTCTAATGGTTAAAGAACATACTGTTTCTGTGGATGATGAAATACTGCCTCACAAAACGATGATTGTTCTATCTTCTCCTACCATCTATCATGGTGGAAATTATGATGGAAATATTTTTATATGATATATATTATATTTATTACCACTCTATCCTTCTTTATTTTATATTTAAAACATACTTTTATGCTTTGCATGTTGTGAAAATGTGATAATTTCATACGAGGAAGTGTGGACTACCGCCCCCTCAAGTGATGTGACTCGTTCATGCAATACGTGGAATGTATAAAGAATGAAATTAATGAACATATGTGACCTATATAACATATATATTATACTTTAATTATAATATATATATCTCTCATTTATTTTTAATTCCATTAATATGACAAATAAATGAAAGTAGCGTTCATGCGTACGTAAGGCCTACCGTCTCCATGAACAGTTCATTTCATTTATTTTTATCTAAAAATGTTATGAAATAGTATAAAATAAATATTCACTGGATATATATGATATTTAAATCATTAATACTATTCTGGAGATGATTTACTTAAAACTACATGGACAATCATTTTCAAACAAGTTCATTTTTGACTCATGTACCAAACATCGACAAAAACGCCTGATATGAACTCACATTATTAACCAATTACTATAACATTATAATATGTGATATGAACTGAATAATAATTTTTAATGGAGGTCCTTAAGAAATTATAAATTGACCAATCATTATTATTCAGGAATATAAAAAAACGAACAAAGCAAGTCGGACTTGAGGTAAGGGATCATACCTCTCTATTTCTTTTTAAGTACTCTCTTTTATGTAATTCATTTAAAGATCATCTTTATTATGTTGGGGGATTTTATTTTATATCCCACATACTTTAATTTTTATGTTAATTTTATTATAGACCCTATTTGATCTCATCAAACCATTTTTGGATGTTTTAAGTGGCGCTGTTAGGCTGCTGAATTTTCATAAGGGATTTCTTATCTCACTTTTAATTCTGTGAGATTTCCATTGTTCTCGACTTATTTATTGAATGTGGTGTATTGTGTAATGACATTAAATATATATTACCATTATTATATTTATATTCATGGTATTATTTTATTATTTTTGTGTTTATTATCTTTTGGTCATATGACTCGATTGATCACAACGAGGTAAGAGGTTTTTATCTCACTTTTTGTTCCCGTGAGATTCATGCTACATTTGCCACTATTTCCTTTTGTGTGGTGTATGTACTTCCCATTATTCTAATATTTGTGTAATATAATTTCGTTTATGATTATTTACATCAATGTTGTATTGTCCTTATTTCATGGGGTGTACGTTTCGAAAGTTACCCAAATCGGTAAGGGAACCTTTCAGCCTCCTCTTTTTAAAAGACTTCTTTTTGTTGGGTATTTTAATTTACATATTGTTATGTTGGGATATGTTATTATATATCCTTATTGATGTAAATTTTATATCCATGTGATGTAATACCCTTTTTGTCTCATCAACTCATTTTCTTAATTTTAATGTGACGCCGTTTGGTTGTCAAATTTTTATAAGGGAACTTCTTAACCCAATTTCAATTTCTTTGGGTTCAACTTGTAGTTATTGAATATGACATCCTATGAATATTTTTGAATGACCTATGATTGTTTTACACTTAATATCCACTTATATTGGGTGTATTTATATTTGTCACACAAATTTATGATATTTATTTATCCTTAATTTATGGATACCATCATTATAATGGATTTCATCTCAATTTACATTTACATTGAGTCTTCATTTTTGTTATTCACCAATTCACTCTTATATGGTGTATTTATTTTACATTGACATATTATATCATGAATCCATTTATTCTCATGATATTATAATGTTATGATTAAATGTTATTCCACAATTATTTGTATTCAAGTGTCTCTCATTTTGTTAAAAACTCTTTAACAAAAATATCATTTCTAAATGTTTTAAAGATTTATTATTATAAATATTTATCTTTAACATCCATGCTTTAAAAATGTTCTTGATTATTTATTTATATGGAAAATAAGGTTTTAAAATTATAATTCCATTAAAAGCTTCAAAGTGGAATGGGAAACTTTGATTCTAAAATCTATTTTAAATGTATTATTTTAATATTTTCAAAGTATAAAGGGATTTTTCTCTCATAGAGTTTTAATGATTTTATTAGATGTTTTTATTTATGATAGTATCATGACGTGATATCTTTTGATTGAAATGTAGAAATGTTTTCTTTCCTTTATAATTGTTTTATGTATTATGATTTTGTAATGGTACTTGGACATTTGACTGGTGGTTATATGATAAACCATATGATGGGCGGTGCCGTGAATACCAGGACGGGTGGTGAAATTATTACCTCCAATTCATTGGGTATGGAAGTCGGCTATATGGCTATTCCATTAAGTGATATGTGTGAAAGTCTACCGTATGGTTATTCCATTTAAGTATGTTTATGTCCCAAGATACCTTTATATGTTATGTGTTCTTTATATGAGTTTTATGGTAATCTTTTGGTTACAAAATGGTAAGTAATGATCTTTTATTCAGTGAATAATATTTACTACTCGTAAAGGTGAAAAGGATTACTTTGATAAAGTATTCCTAGTTTACTTGTTGTTTTGAAAAATTAACAGTTTTCCTTCATTGTGTATCCTTTACTGGGATTTTTATGCTCATCCCATGTTTCTAAAATGTTTTCCATAGGACATAAAGATGAATATGGTAAAGGATGGGATCAAGGAAAGACATGCTATCGAAAACATGGAACTAGACATGTTTATTTTTAAGAGTTTTTATTTTATGGAAACTTAGTAGAAGTGTCTACTATGTAATCTTTTGAGATGTAATAGTTATCTTCCTAATTCTCTAAAACTCTAATCCTGAAAATATACTCAATGTGAATTATTCATTAAATTCATGATTATGTAATTTTATAAGGCTGGGTCCTTATAGTTGGAATCAAGGGTCTGTTTAAATAACTTTATAGGTTATGGTATTCTTTAAGCATAAGTGACATTACCATAATGATTAGGATTTCAGAAAGAGTCATAGTTTTAGATGAAGTGAATGAGTAAGTATATCTTAGTGTTTATATTCCTCATTAGTACATGATATTTTTGTTGATATACTCACACTGACATTTTTGGTTTTAGTAAATGGATGGATCTAGTAGACACCAAAGTGACTATGGGTTTGAAGGAAACAATGGTGGTTCTCCGATTAAGAGACTAGATGAAATGGGGGATTCAATGAGAAATATCATGGTTATTCTAAAACAAAAATCAAGAGGCATGATTAACCACTTGAACCTTGGTGAGTTCTCTAATGCATCATGTACGAGATGACCAACTCGATGTGGAAGTTCAGGTAATAATTATAAAGGTAACCATTAGGGTTTATATGATCCTTACTTTTGAGGTAATTATGGGTTTTTATATGATATGATGGAAAATGAAAGGCATGGGATAAAATTGAGGTTAAATTATGTTATGGTTATTTTGGATGATTTTATCTCTTTTTGGGGAATGTTTTGAGAATTATATTGTTTTGGAAAAAGGAAAACACACAGACCATGTGACAACCCGTCGCATCAGACAATGTTGTGGGAATAGAACCTACAACCAAAGTGAAACTGGTATTTATAGCATACCACTGGACTACATGAAGTACTTGGTTATTATGAAAAATTCTTTTTAGTTATATGATATTATGGATTAAGAATTAGTTGATTTTGGGAACTTATGTTTTATTAAATGGATATCCTTAGTGTAGAAAAATGATTTGGTGATTGAGTAATAATGGTTATTTTGGAAGATGTTCTCTCTTTCGTGGAAACAATATATGACTATAGAAAATAGAATACTTTGGGATTTAAATTGAGGAGAAACGGTGGAAATTTATTTTGGGAAATGATTAACCTATCATGGAGAATATGAGATTAGGTTAATTACTTTTCAATACGAGACTTTAAGAGAAACCGATGTTATTTTGAGATAAATTCTAAGATTTAACTTGGAAGAATATGTGATCAAATCCTTCAGAGTTTTGGGTTTAAATCTTAGTTTTGATTAATTTGAAGAATTTTATGGATAGCTGTTTTTTGAATTGTCTTTGATGAACTTTTGGTTTTGTTGGGCAAATTTTGGAGATTAAGAGTAGTTTTTTCATTTTACAAAGAATTATCCTTTTGTGGATTATCTGATCTTGTTCTAGCAATTTTGGTTTTGGTTAAGGTATAAAGACATGGTAAATATATAGTTCTCTTTTTTGGATTAGTTGATTCTCTAGAATTTGATTATAGTGCTCTTAATGTGAACAAGTCATCCTAAATACTCATATTTTGGAGAAAATATGAGTTTTTGTAAGAAATATAGTAAGAGATGAAAGTCTAAATGACATGTAAGTATGTTTCATTAGGATTTAGTTAAGCTCATAAATAAATTCCACAATAAAAAGTAACTTAAAACAAAAATGTTGTCTGTAACTTTTCCTACTGGGGAATCAAATACCGTTTAACCCATCACAAGTTTGTGATTTTCTGGTGGTTAACTTTCTCCTAATCATGTTTTCTATCACTCTACATCAGAACATGACCCTTTGTTTTCTCTTCCATGTCCATGTTTTCCTAAATGGAATCCTAGTATGGGTTAACTCAGGTGACCATTGAACTTCCCTTTCTTTCTTTTAAAGTGACAGCTTAATTTACTCCTTTTCTGATGTGGGGCTTTCAATTAAGTTTCCAAGCCAAATTTTAAAATTGTCAGGATGCAATTCTCAAATGGGGGGAAGGATGTAACATCCAAGGTAAATAAAGAATATTACTTTTTCATATTTATTAATATTTGTGAATAAAATATTAATATTACTTTAATGGGAATGCTATGCTCGATGGCGTACCCAATACGCAGCAACGAGTTTCTTTGAAATCTTACGTTGCACTCTAATAATAAAATATTATTATTTTAAATGGTAGTTAGCGCCTAGCCGTTGTATTGGCAGGAATGCATAGAAATTACTAAAATATGATTATATATGTTGGTTAAATGTTTTTACATTTATCCAATAAAATATAAAGGCTTAAAATAATAAAAGAATTCAATTTTAAGAATAAATACTCTCATATTCACTAAAAGGTCGATTTATCACCTTTTGATAGTGAACCATCTTTAAAATAGTTTTGGTTACTCTTATACATTATATTGGACCAAATAAAATTCTTCTTTAGAATCAGGACAACAAAATTTACTTTGTGTAAATTTTTGGTATTTTTCCGATAAAGTTCATTTTTTAATGAATAATGAGAATGTTGTATTTTAATTCAAAATCACTTTTTAATATAATTTATTTATATTATTATATTATATTTTTAATTGTTTTTAAAGTAAAATTAGAATATATTTTTACCATTTAATCCAATTGTGGTCATTGGAATTAATTTCACATTGAAATTAGACTTAAACTAGTGTCAATCTTTTGATATATATTGTTTTGTAAAAACACGCTATTTGTTTTGACAACAAGAATTAATTATTAAATTAATTAATGAAACTTATATATTTTGAATTTTTGAAAATAGACATCATTTTTGAATTTGGAATATCAAATATAGCTTAGGGTGATTTTTTGGTATTTTTTTGAAAAACGTTAATTTTTGATGAATAGTGAAACCACTAAGTGGTAGTTAAAAAATGATTCATTGTTTAAATTAAACTTTACAACTTTTGTGAACTGAATTTAAAAAATCCGACATAAATGGTTATCATTATGATGTAAAATGCGGTTCAATGGGATTAAAATAATTTTTTGGTGAATAGTAACTTTTAAGTTTTATTAATCGCAATTAGAGGTAATTAGTGTAATTTAAGGTAAAAATAATGTTTTTATAATATGAAATGACATTTAAATGTGTCCTACCATTATTGGATGTGTCATGGCCGACCGAGAAAATCCATGGGCCAACTTGGGTATCCCATGGATCCACTTAGGTAAGAAAATGACATTAATAACTTTTTATTTAAAGTTAAAATAAAAATGTCACAAACATGTATTCTTTTACTAAAAAATTTTTACATGGGGTTATACAAGTAATATTTTTGAATATAAATATTCATTATAAATCTAATATAAATTCATACATTATGATATTTTTTTTATAATTTTTAGACATTAAATAAATTAAATTATTTATGACACTATGATGATGCAACGATTACCTCATTATTTAACGATTTAAATAAAATGAAAAGATAATGTAAAATATAAGACCTACACTTGTCAAAAATCTATTGGATGGGTGGATTTAGAACCCTTATCACCTTATCCTCTAAATATATAATTGTGGGACCTTTGATATCCGAAAATCATTTTTTAATAAAGTAACTTTTCAAGTCTTTCCAAGAGTGCCCCTCCTCCCTCTTATAAAAGGCCCCAACCTCTACCCCCTTACCCACACTTCTAAAGCCTTTGGTTCAACCAAAATCTTCTCATTTTATCTCTCCACATCCCTCTCCTCATCATAGAAGCCTTCCCTTTGGCAGAAATCTCTTCAAGAAACCCTTTTGGTTCAAACCAAGAGGAGTTACCCGATTTAAAGGTAAAGTCTTCCCTAATGTTCTTTTGTTTTATTTTGCTTCTCCAACCCCCTATACTATTTTTTTCCTTTATTTTATAACAACAACAATATCTTCAATATACTAGGATATTTATATGATAAATATTCGAGCTACAGTAACACACACCTCCGTCTAATGGTTAAAGAACGTACTGTTTCTGTGGATGGCGAATTACTGCCTCACGAAACGATGATTGTTCTATCTTCTCCTACCACCTCTCATGGTGGCCATTATGATGGAAATATTTTTATATTATATATATTATACTTATTAAATCTCTATGATTTTGTTTTTTATATTTAAAACATACCTTTATGCTTTTCATGTTGTGCAAATGCGATAATTTCATACGAGGAAGTGTGGACTACCGCCCCCTCAAGTGATGTGACTCGTTCATGAAATACATGGAATGTATAAATAATGAGATCAATGGAAATATGTGACCTATATAAAATATATATTATACTTTAATAATATATATATATATCTCATTTATTTTTATATCCATTAATATTACAAAGAAATGAATGTAGTGTTCATGCGTACGTACGACCTACCGTCTCCATAAACGGTGAATTTCATTTCTTTTTATCTACAAATGTTATGGAATAGTATAAAATGAATATGTACTGGATATATATGATTTTTAAATCATTAATAATATTCTGGAGATGATTTAATAAAAACTACAAGGACAATTATTTTCAAACAAGTTCATTTTTGACTCATGTACCAAACATCGTCAAAAACTGCTGATATGCACTCACATTATTAACCAATTATTATAACATTATAATATGTGATATAAACTGAATAATAATATTTAAATTATTTACTTAAGAGATTTTAAATTGACCAATGATCATTATTCAGGAATATAAAGAAACAAACAAGACAAGTCAGACTTGAGGTAAGGGATCCTACCTCTCTTTTTCTTTTTCAAAACTCTCTTTTATGTAATTAATTTAAAGCTCATCTTTCATATGTTGGGGGACGTTATTTTATATCCCCATTACAGAAATTTTTATATTCATTTGATGAGAGTCCCTATTTGATCTCATCAAACCATTTTTGGATGTTTTAAGTGGGGTCGTTAGGCTGCTGAATTTTCGTAAGGGATTTCTTATCTCACTTTTAATTCTGTGAGATTTCCATTGTTCGCCACTTATTTATTGCATGTGGTGTATTGTGTACTGCACTTACATATATATTATCATGATTTTATTTATATTTATGGTATTATTTTATTCATTTTGTGTTTATTATCTTTTGGTCATATGACTCGATTGATCACAACGAGGTAAGGGGTTTTTATCTCACTTTTTGGTCCCATGAGATTCATGCTACATTTTCCACTATTTTTTTGTGTGGTGTATGTACTGCCAATTATTCTACTATTTGTGTAATATAATTTCTTTTATGAGTATTTACATCAATTTTGTATTGTCCTTATTTCATGGGGTGTACGTTTCGAAAGTTACCCAAATCGGTAAGGGAACCTTTCACCCTCCTCTTTTTAAAAGACTTATTTTTATTGGGTCTTTTAATTTACATATTGTCATGTTGGGATATGTTATTATATATCATTATTGATGTAAATTTTATTTCCAAGTGATGAGATACCATTTTTGTCTCATCAACTCATTTTCTTAATTTTAAATTGACGCCATTAGGCTGTCGAATTTTTATAAGGGAACTTTTAACCCAATTTCGATTTCTTTGGGTTCAACTTGTAGTTATTGAATATGTCATCCTATGAATACTTGTGAATGACGTATGTTTGTTTAACATTTAATATCCTCTTATATTTGGTGTATTTATTATTTTTCACACATATTTATGAGATTGATTTATCCTTAATTTAAGGATTCCATATTTATAATGGATTTCATCTCAATTTACATTTCCATTGAGACTTCATTGTTGTTATTCACCAATTCACTCTTATATGGTGTATTTACTGTCCTTTGACAGATTATATCATGAATACCTATATTATCATGATATTATAAAGTTCTGATTAAATGTTATTACACAATTATTTGTATTCAAGAGTCTCTCATTTTGTTAAAAACTCTTTAACAAAAATATCATTTTTAAATGTTTTAAAGATTTATTATTATAAATATTTATCTTTAATATCCATGTTTTAAAAATGTTTTTGAGTATTTATTTATATGGAAATTAATTTTTTAAAATTATAATTTTATTAAAATCATCAAAGTGGAATGGGACACTTTGATTCTAAAATCTCTTTTAAATGTCTTCTTTTAATATTTTCAAAGTATAAAGGGATTTTTCTCTCATAGTGTTTTAATGATTTTATTAGATGTTTTTTTTATGATAGTATCATGATATGATCCCTTGTGATTGAAATGTGGAAATGTTTTCTTTCCTTTATAATTGTTTTTTGTATTATGATTTTTTAATGGTACTTGGACATATGATGGGTGGTTACGTGATAAACCATATGACGGGTGGTGCCATGAATACCAGGATGGGTGGTTATGTTATGACCTCCAATGCATTGGGTATGGAAGTCGGCCGTATGGCTATTCCATTAAGTGATATGTGTGGAAGTCGACCGTATGGTTATTCCATTTAAGTATGTTTACGTCCCAAGTTACCTTTATATGTTATGTGTTCTTTATATGGGTTTTATAGTAATCTTTTGGTTACAAAAGGTTATGTAATGATCTTTTATTCGGTGAAGAATATTTACTACTCGTAAAGGTGAAAAGTATTACATTGATAAAGTATTTATGGTTTATATGTTGTTTTGAAAAAATAACAGTTTTCCTTCATTGTGTATCCTTTACTGGGCTTTTTATGCTCATCCCATGTTTTTGAAATGTTTTCCATAGGACATAAATATGAATAGGGTCAAGGATGGGATCAAGGAAAGACATGCTATCTAAAACATGGAACTAGACATGTTTTTTTAAGAGTTTTTATTTTATGGAAACTTAGTAGAAGTGTCTACTTTGTAATTTTTTGAGATGTAATAGTTTTTTCCTTATTCTCGAAAACTCTAAACCTAAAAAGATCATCTATGTGAATTATTCATTAAATTCATGATTATGTAATGTTATAAGGCCGAGTCCTTTTATTGTCCATATTTTTATATATTACATCCAATTTTATCCTTTATATTGGGATTCCTAAGTATTTTTTGTGACGAGGGATATTCATATTTCTCTTGTAAAGTTCCCATATATCTATAGATTACTTATCTTAGGATAACAATGAGAGAAAGTTGATAGTTACTGCTCGAGTCCCACCACCAGTAGCCCTGACTTGGTGACTAGCATCGCTGGTATATCATATATAGAAATGAGATAAACTACACTATAAGAAAAACATATAGAAGTGGGAGATAAGAAATACACACCATTCAAAACCTACTAATAGTTATAAAATAAATCCTTGTGGTATTCATGTAATATCATAAAATACTAAAAAACTAAAATGAAAAATACAAGTAATAAAAAGGTGAACTCAAAAATGACCCAGAATAAAAAAAACTATAACAGAACCATGTAGTAGGGATATCTAGCCCAAACATTAACTTTCTCCTAATGACCTAAAAAAGTTTATATAGATGTGGGGTAAGTATAACAATATGATATACAGGATCCTCCCAAAATCCCCTTGTGTAAAAGAAAAATAAATAAAAAATCATTCATTATAAAAAACACAAAACTAATTTCACACATAAATAGGTATAATATGATCTCAAACACATCATGGATACCTATCACCATGGAAAACATAAAGAGAGATCAAATATTATAACAATGAACCAACAAGGATTCCCCGCTACCTCTTCCCTGTCGTTTTTTCTCTTTTCCCCAATGTCGCACATCTTGAGCCATATCTATCTAGAATATGCCCAATTGAAAAATCATGGGCTATGTATCAAAACATGTTCTACATGAATCAAATTTTCATATCATCCCATATCAAATCTCTATATAGTAAATAAGTAGTTTTTGGGAGCCACCATAGCCCATGTGACATGTCTCATTCATATGGTATTATTCCTCAAGCCATGCCAACCCACCCACTAAGTAAGGTACCTTAAGCCATCACAACCTATACACTTAATATTTATAATAATCTTATAGATACTATATATTGAGATACATGTTTTAAAAATGACAAAAAACCATTATATCCTTATACACGCATATATGAGAAACTAACCACCATGCATACCAGGACAAAATACTACCATGAGAAGAGAAAGGGGCCTAGGGGGTAGATAGCCATCCATCCTCTCTAACCTAGATGTTGGTGAATACAACCTCCCAATGTCCACTGGGTGTCATTCTCCATAATTGAAATTGGTGTAATATAATATGAATCTTAAAACATATAAGATATAATATTTCTTGTAACTAGACAATGGGAATAACCTAGTCATAAGTTGAACTGTAGATACTGACTCTAGGACACCAAACTACCATTTATAGGGATTAGATATCATATAATCATACAATAATTTAAGAAGTTACATTAATATAATTCCTTTCAATTAAAATATCAATTCACAAAATTTAATTCATAAACCATTAATTAACATTATCCGGACTAATTTTCATTAACCGTACAAGAAGAGTCCATGCCGGATAGGTATAATCCCATCAAGCCAACATTGTATCAAAATCAAAAAATATTCAACATTCCAACCAATACCAAATATAAGGACCCGGACTTTAGAAATTACATAATATTTAATTAAATGAATAATTCACATTGAGGATGTTTTCAGGTTTAGAGTTCTAGATAATTAGGACATAACTATTACATTTCAAAAGATTACAAAGTTGACACTTCTACTCAGTTTACATTTTTTTCATAAAATAAAAACTATTAAAAAGAGACATGTATAGTTTCATGTTTTAGATATCATGTCTTTCCTCAATCCCATCCTTGAACCTATTCATCTTTAAGTCATGTGGAAAACATTTCAAAAACTTGGGATGAGCATAAAAAGCACAGTAAGGGATATAAAAATACGGAAAGAAAACATTAGTCCATGTATACATAAAAATAAATAAAATAATACTTTAATTATAAAACATAATCAAATTAAAATACCTCATTAAATTATAAGATTTACGAATAACTCATAGAAATCATAATACATAAAAATAACTTGAGGCATTCATAACATTATTACGTGGGGAGTAACCCTTATGGTTACATTTGAAATACCCATCACAATATATTCCCTAAATCTCTTCAGATAAACCTTATTGTTTAACTCCATAACGTTACCCAATGAATTAGAGAGATATATTGGGCTCACCCACCCTTAGTTTATCACAGAACCACTCGACTTCATAAACAATGCCCAAGAACCATAACATAATCGTATCACATAAAACATGCATAAAGGAAACATAACATTTCCACATTTCAATCACAAGATATAAATACAACACATTGATATAACCAAAACATTATCAAAACCATTTTCAATACCAAATTAAAAATAAAAGTAAAACATGGTATTCATTTTTCATTTAAAAAAAATTATGGCTTATAGAGGAAGCCAAAACTCAAATAATGGTCACGGTGGCGGAGAAATCGTTGTCGCCACATATGTAAGACAAAAACATTCCTTTTGTCATTTAATAAAATGCATCGTGTAAAAAGATTCCTTTTGAATTAAATTAAAAGTAAAAAGGGTTTTATACACCATATAAAATAAAGTCATGTAGATATCAAAAGATGCCTCAATGGAAGGAGATTGAGACGAAGTCCCGTACAAAGATGGTATCCTTAGATTAAGGTTAATGAATTACATAGTTATGTGTGACAAATATAAATACACCCAATATAAATGGATATTAAGAGTAAAAAAAATCAGATTTCATCCACACATATTCATAGCATGACATAATCAAGAAGTGGAGGTTTAACCCAAAGAATGGAAATTGGGTTAAGAAGTTCCCTTACAGAAATTCAACAGCCTAACAACATCACATTATAATTCAGTAAATGAGTTGATGAGAGATAAAAAGGCTATGTCATCACTTGAACATAATATTTACAGAAATAAGGTTATATAAGAACATATCCCAACATTAAGAAGATGTAAATTTAAAGACCTAATAGAAAGAAGTCTTCTAAAAACATGGAGGGTGAAAGGTTCCCTTACCAATTTGGGTATCTTTCAAAACATACACCCCATGAAATAAGGACTATAAAATGTTGATGTAAATACCCATAAATGAAATTATATTACACAAATAGTAGAATAAGGGGCAGTACATACACCACTCAAAGGAGATAGTGACAACTATAGCATGTATCTCAATGGAATAAAAAGTGAGATAAAAACCCTTAACTCGTTGTAATAAATTGAGTCATATGGACAAAAGATAATAAACACTGAATGAATCTCAGAATACCATGAATATAAATCGAATCATGATAATATATATCAAATGGCTATACATAATACACCACATGCAATAAATAAGTTGCGAACAATGGAAATCTCACGGAATTAAAAGTGAGATAAGAAATCCCCTAACCATGTGTCCGACTTGACTCGCTCATATGTTCCTTGTTCTTCCTGAATGATAAACTTAAGTTAATTTATACTTTCTTAAGAACCATTTTCAAGTTTATTATTTCTTTTATGTCACTTATTACCATGTTATATAAATTATGTAATCATTTAAGTTAATAACGGTCGTTTTGTCGATATTTGGTACTTGAGTCCAAAGTGAACTTCTTTTATTTACAAATTGTTCATGTAGTAAAATATCCATTATCTCTAGAATGATATTCATGATTTAGATATCATATATATCATATATATCCAGTATATATATGTATTTATACCATTACCTAACATTTGAAGGTAATAAATGAAATGCACCGTTCATGGAGACGGTAAGTCGTACGTACGCATGAATGCTACTTTCATTTCTATTTCGCATTTAATGGAATGAAACCATTATGATATAAATGTATATTATAATTCCAGTATAATATCATATATAATATCATTAACTCCATCCTTTATACATCCCACATATGGAATTAACGATTCAAGTCACTTTGAGGGGGCAGTGGTCTGCACTTCCTAAAATGAAATTATCACGTTTACCCATTATGGAAACCATAAAGGTATGGAATAAATGAAAAATACAGAAGCATAAGGAAAACATAAACATAATATATATAATATATAAATACAATGACATCTTAATGGCCACCATGAGAGGCGGTAGGAGATAATTGAACAATCATTGTTTTGTGAGGCAGTAGTTCGCCATCCACAGAAACAGTATGTTCTTCACCCATTAGATGGAGGTGTGTGTAAGTTTAGATCAAATATTTTTCATAAAAACATACTTGAATATTGAAGATAATGGTTATGTTACAAAATAATGGAATAAAAAGAGTTTAGGGGGTTGGAGAAGTAGAATAAAACAAAAGAACATAAGAGAAGACATTACCTTTAAATCGGGTAACTACCATTGGTTTAAACCAAAAGGGTTTCTTGAAGTGATTTTGGCCTAGGGTAAGGCTTCTAGGATGAAGAGAAGGATCATAGGAGATTATTTTAGTAGATTTTGGACGAGCCAAAAAGGTTTAGATGTGTGAGAAAGGGGTAGAATGTGGGTCTTTTTATAAGGGAGAGGAGGGGCTCTTTTGGAAAGCTTGAAAATATTATTTTATTATATAATGCTTTTCTTTTTCTAAAAATCCAAAAATCATTAAAGGAAAAAATAAGGTGTCCCAAGTTAGAAATAAAATCATATAATAATAATTGGACAAGTTTTGGATATTATTTTAAACTTCATCTTCTTATTTATTTAAATCATTCATTAATGATGTAAACACTGCATCATCATTGTGTCATAAATAATTTTATTTATTTGATGTATAAAAATTATAAAAAAATTTCCATGATGTAGAAAATATTTTATATTTCTAGTGAGTATGTATAGTTAAAAATATAACTTATATAACCCCATGTAAAAATTATTGTAGTAAAATAATACATGTTTGCGACATTTTTATTTTTACTTTAAATTAAAAGTTATTAATGTCATTATCATACCCAAGTGGCTTCATAACCCCCCCAAATTGACACATGGATGGTCTTGGTCGGCCATTAATCATCAAATAAGGTTAGAACATGTTTCAAGGTATTTTTATAGTTTTATAATATTATTGTTTCCTTAAATTACCCTAATTACCTTTAATCGCAGTTAATAAAACTCAAAAGTAACTATTCACCAAAAATTATATTCATCCCATTGAACCAAATTTTACTTACTAATGACAACCATGTATGTCGGATTTTTGAAATTCAATTCAAAGAAGCTGTAAAATTTCATTTAAATGAAAAAATCAGTTTTGTAACTACTACTTAGTGGTTTCACTATTCAAAAAAAAATTGATGTTTTTTCAGAAAAATACCAAAAAATTCACCCTAAGCTATAATTGATATTAAAAATTCAATAATGATGTCCATTTTAAAAAATTAAAAACATAGAAGCTACATTAATTAATTTTATAATTAATTCCCGCTGTCAAAACAAATAGCGTGTTTTTAAGAAACAATATCTATCAAAAGATTGACACTTGTTTATCTCCAATTTCAAAGTGAAATTAATTCTAATGACCACCATTGGATTAAATGGTAAAAATATATTTTAATTTAAATTTAAAACCAATTAAAAATATATTCTAACCATATAAATAAATTAGATTAAAAGGTGATTTTGAACTAAAATACAACATTTTCACTATTCATTAAAAAAATGAACTTTATCGGAAAAATAAAAAAAATTTACACAAAGTAAATTTTGATGTCTTGATTCTAATGAAGGATTTTTTTGTCAAATATAACATATAAAAGTGACCAAAAGTAGATATAAAAAGGGTTCTCCATCAAAAGGCAGTTAATGGACTTGTTAAAAAATATTGGAATATTTATGCTTTAAATTGAATTCATTTGCATTTTAAGCCTCTATCATTTATTTGATAAATGTAAAAATATTTAACAAACATATATAATAAATTTTTAGTTAGTTCTATCCATTCCCTCCATTACAATGTCTAGGCATTAACTACCATTTAAAATAATAACATTATATTGTTACTGTGCAATGTAATATTTCAAAGAAACTCATTGTTACGTATCTGGTATGCTATCAAACATAGCGTCCCCTTTAAAGTAAAATTAATATTTAATTCAAAAATATTATTAAATATGAAAATGTCAAATTCTTTATTTACCCAGGATGTTACATCCTTCCCCCTTTTTTGGGAATTGCATCATCGTAATTTTAAAATTGTGCTTAGAAACTTCATTGAAAGCCCCACATCAGAAAACTAGTCAATAAAACTATCAATTTAATAGAATGAAAGAGAAGTACAAAGGTCACTTGAGATAACCCATACTAGGATTCCATTAAAACATGGATATGGAGGAGAAAATAAGTGTCAAGTTCTGATGTAGAGTGATAGAAAACATGATCAGGAGAAAGTAAACAATCTAAAATCCACAAACTTGTGACAGGTTTAACAGTATTTGATTCCATAGTAGGAAAAGTTAATAGAAAATAGTTTTTTAAGTTACTTTTCATTGAGGAATTTATTTATGGGATTAACATAAGGAAACATACTTACTTGTAATGTAGACTTTCATCTTTTACTATATTTCTAACACAAACTTATATTTTCTCCAAACGATGAGTATTTAGGATGACTTGTCCACATTAAAATCACTATAACAAACTTCTAGAGAATCAAATAATCCAAAAAAGATAAACTATATATTTCCCATGTCTTTAGACCTTAAACAAAACCAAAATGGTTAGTACAAGATCAGATAATCCCCAAAAAGGATAATCTTTTACAAAAAGAAAAACTACTCTTAATCTCCAAAATTGGTCCAAAAAAACCCAAAATTCATCAAAGACCATTCAAAAAATAGTTGTCAATAAAATTCTTCAAATTAATTAAAACAATGATCAAATCCCAAAACTCAGAAGAATTTTATCACATAGTCTCTCATGATACATCTTAACATTTATCTCTAAATAACATCGGCTACTATAAAATTCCCATACTGAAAAGTAATTAACATAATTAAATTTCCTCCCTGATAGGTTAATAATTTCCATAGGTAACCCAAAATCAACATCTTATTGATTCATAAAATCATATAATGAAAAATAATTAGTCAAACTATCCCGGGACTTCACATAGTCCAGTGGAAGGTGATAAATACCAGTAGCACTTTGGTAGTGAGTTCAATTCCTACAGCTTCATCTGACGCGATGGGTTGTCACACGGTTTGTGTGTTGTCCCTTTTCAAAAACTACATAATTTTATAGCATTCCCAAAAAGAGATAAATTCATAAAAAATAACCATAACATATTTTAACCACAGAGGTTATCTAATAACTTTTGTTTTTCATCCAAAAATGTATCAACTGATAATTACCTAAAATTCAAGGATTATATAAACCCAAAATGGTTCTTTATAACTATATCCACAAAAGAAAAGATAATTATTCCTTGAATAAAGTTTTCATTTATCAAACATCAGGGTTACACATACTATAAAAACTCTTCTAATGTAATCCTATAATCAAAAGAGCCTTAATACTTTGAAAAATTTCACTATACTAAAATATACCATAACTCTTGAATCCCTTATATGTTGACTTCTTACTCATTCAACATTCTTCATGATCCATTAACCATTCATTTCCAAATTATTTTGAAATACATATTTCCTACAAAAAAAATCATGAATCATATCCTAAGATTTCAATAATAGGAAAACATATGTTAAGAAATAATCCATACCTTTCATTGGTCATTGTTAGTTTCTTCATACTCAATCGGAATGGCATTAGGTATTGGTAATCAAATATTTGTACGATCCTGGTGATCCCATTCCCGAAACTTCTTCGTAGTACATGTGTTTTCATAATGACCATGCACACCACATTTAAAACATTCAATTGATCCTTCAAAAATAACTTATTCCCCTTTCCTAGAGTCAACTAGATTCTTCCTTTTTTCATGGAAGGTTCTTTCTTTATGACCTTCATTTACACATCTATAGAATCTTTCTACCCCTTTGAAACATTTTCCTAGGTGTTTCTTTCCACCTCTTTGACACATAGGTTTTTGAACACACTTACCTTTATGATTATTACCTGAACTTCCATAGGGATTTGTTTCTTGCATATATGGTGACTTATAAAAATCAATAAGGTTCATGTGGTCAATCATGACTTTAGATAGATGGGTGAGAATAACCATAAGATTTCTCATTGCATGTCCCATATTTTTTAGTTTATCGTTTGAAAAACAGTCACAGTTTTCTTCACATCCACTATTACTTTGGTGCCTTCTAGATCCAGCCATTTACTAAAACCAAAAATGTTAGTGTGAGTATAATCATATATTACTAAGATATAATTCTTCATGTTATCTTAAACTCATTCACTTTATAAAAATATCTATGACTCTTTCTAAAATCCTAACCATTATGGTAATTTCACATGTTAATAAAAATTACCCTAACCTCTAAAGTTATCTAAACCGACCTATGATACCAACTATAAGGACCCGACCTTTAGACATTACATAATCTTGAATAAAATGAATAATTCACATTGATGATCTTTTCAGGTTTAGAGTTCTAGAGAATTAGGAAATAACTATTACATTTCAAAAGATTACAAAGTATACACATCTACTCACTTTCCATTTTTTTATAAAATAAATACACTTAAAAATAAACATGTATAGTTCCATGTTTCAGATAACATGTATTTACTTGATCCCATCCTTGATCCTATTCATCTTCAGGTCCTGTGGATAACATTTCAAAAACTTGGGATGAGAATAAAAAGTTCAGTAATGGATATAAAAATACAGAGAGAAAACATTTGTCCATGTATACATAAGAATCAATGAAATCATACTTTACTTATAAAACATAATCAATTTAACATACCTCATTAAATCATAAGATTTATGAATAACTCATAGAAATCATAAGACATAAAAATTAATTGAGGCATTCATAACATTCTTAAGTAGGGAGTAACCCTCATGGTTACGTTTGGAATACCCATCACAATATATTCCATAAATATCTTCGGTGAAACCTTATAGTTTAACTCTTTCGTGTTACCCAATTCATTGGAGAGCTATCTCGGGCTCACCCGCCCTTAGTTTATCATGGAACCACCCGACTTCATAAACAATTCCCCAGAACCTTAACATAATCGTATCACATAAAACATGCATAAAGGAAACATAAAATTTCCACATTCCAATCACAAGATATCAGTACAACACATTGATATAATCAAAAAATTATCATAACCATTTTCAATACCAAAATAAAAAGGAAATTAAAACATGGTATTCATTTTTCATTTAAAAAAGTTATGGCTTGTAGAGGAAGCCCAAACTCAAATAATGGCCACAACGGCAGAGAAGTCGTTGTCACCGCATACGTAAGACAAAAACATTCCTTTAGTCATTTAGTAAAACACTTCATGTTAAAATATTCATTTTTAATGAAATTAAAAGTCACAAGGGTTTTATACACCGTATAAAATAATGCCGCGTAGATATCAAAAGATTCCTCAATGAAAGGAGATTGAGACGAAGTCCCGTACAGAGACGGTATCCTTAGATTAAGGATAAATAAATTAAATAAATATGTGTGACAAATATAAATACTTTCCATATAAGTGAATATTATGTGTAAAACAATCAGAGGTCATCCACACATATTCATAGCCTGACATAATCAAGAAGTAGAGGTTTAACCCAAAGAATTGAAAATTGGGTTAAGAAGTTCCCATACAGAAATTTGAAATCCTAACAACGTCACTTTAAAATTCAGTAAATGAGTTGATGAGAGATAAAAAGGGTATCTCATCACTTGGTCATAAAATTTATAGTAATAAAGATATATAAGGTAATATCCCAACATTAAGAAGATGTAAATTAAATGACCTAACAGAAAGAAGTCTTTTAAAAAAGAGGAGGGTGAAAGGTTCCCTTACCGATTTGGGTATATTTCGAAACGTACACCCCATGAAAGGAGGACTATACAATTTATATGTAAATACCCATAAACAAAATTATATTACACAAAGAGTAGAATAATGGGCAGTACATACACTAATCTGTAACGACCCAAAGTTTCATTAATGAAAATCCCTCTTGATCTTATTAAATGTATCTTTATATAAAATGCTTTTATAAAAAGTCAACATCTTTGGTTTTATGATAAGAGTTGTGACCATTAATTTTATATTCTTTGAACAGTGATCACATGATTAGTATAAATATAAGTCTTTAACGAACCCAATTTTACTCAGACAAAGGAAGTGATGGCCTCATCTAGTAGAATTGCTCCATACGAAGCCCATTTTTCGGAGCTTGGAAAAGAGGTGGCATCTTTGGGCATCACTCTTGACCAAGCCTAATCTGAGCTTCATCATGTAAAGCTTGAACGAGACCATCTACAGGAAAAGTATAAGTTGATAGAGATTACCACTCGAGTGATGTTATCCGAGCCACCCCAAGAGTCTGTCACCATCGCACACCTTACCCTTTGGTCTTATGCAGCTGTATTAAGGGGTTATGTACCAAATCACTAGTACTATGTTAATGTATATTATTTTTTATATAATAATAAATATACCTTCTTGTCATTATCAATACATTGTAAATAGTTTTTAAAGTACAAATAGTGTTTTTAGTTATTATTTAATTAAGAATTCTATTTTTTTAAATTAAAGGATTTTTTAATTAAATAATATTTTAATAAAATATTATTATTATTATTAAATAAATTTTTATTAAATATAAATGATCTTATAATTTTATGAATGTAATTATAATTTTTATTAAGGTTTGAAAGCCATTTCTGTCAAAACCCGTGAATTCTCTATAATTATTGGTTTTTATTTTAAAAGTGAAAATTAATATATTTATTAAATTATTTATATAAAATAAATGTTATTTCTGGAATCAGGACATCGAAATTATCCAACGGTGAATTTTTCATAATTTTTTGCGACAGTCAAATTTTTGGGTAAAAATTAAATACCATTTAAATATATAATGTGTTTCATGACATCATAATGACCCAATAGTGATGTAATAAAATACTATAATCTTTATGTTCGGAAAATATATGTTTTACCTTTAAAATAATGTGATTTTGGGTTTGTTTGACTAACTTTTCAAAGCATTAATGGAGCTCTCAAGACTTATTGAACACCTTGTCTTTTTAATTTAATTTCCATAGGAGTGTGACTCACCTCCACATAAGCAACCCTATTATTTTAAGACGTTCAGACTTTGGCCTTATAAAATATTATTTCCCTATTCCCTTTTCCAAAACCCATGGGCAAAAACTATGGGATTGTTTGTGGTTTGGATTAATTTAATGTAAGGGGTCCCAAACCTAAATAATAAAGAATTCCCTCACTTTTCCTATATAAACCCACCCAATCTCCCACTTTATCCTCACTCAAAGACTTTGGAGTTCGTCAAAAATCTGTCCTACTCTCTCTATAATCCTCCCAAGGTGCCCCAAGCTCCCAAGAATCCTCTCTCAAGCCACTCTCAAGCCTTTGGAAGCACACTTCCAAGTAAGGGTTTTTTTCTTCCTTTCTCATTTTGTCCAATTTTATTTAATTTGTTTTTCCTATTTAATTTCAATTATGAATATTGGGGTATGGTTTATAACCTCCCTCATACTTCCCTCATTATGTTTTAATGATGGTATACCCCTTTATCTCTCATTAGATTCCTCCCATGTACACCCGTTACTATGCCGAAATTCCGAAAGAAACTTCTCTCTCCTCTTTTACATTCAAGCAATACTTTTGTATCATGGATCTAAATTTCATTAAAATAGTTGGGACATGTATCTATATGACCTCCTTACTGTCCATTACATGTAAATATTATTAGTAAACCCCTTTTCTCTCATCAACCATTTTTTTGAATTCTTATGTCACGTCGTTACGCTGCCGAAATCGCACCGATTTTCTAAGCCAATGTCATTGTGTAGTGAATACCATGCCCATTTCTCCATCAAGGGTATTCACCTTTATGCACATTTTCTTATTGATTAAAAAGTTTCATGTATGAATTGCACATTCCTTTATCATGTAATAAATTATTATGTTTTATGAATCCATGTTTTATGATCCATGTGGCACACTTATGCATGAAATGAAATGTTTAAGAAGGGTGTGCCCTTATAGCGCTCCAATACATTTGGTAAAGTATAGTATCATGATACTTCATGTGAAATGAATGTTGAATCATGCTAATTCAAGTGTAACGAGGGTTTAATAGTGATTCATGTGATATTAGGATTTACTCATGCTCCATGTGTAATGAGCCTTGGCTTATGCTAATTCCATGTTAAGTGTTGTTTCCACATTTCCATGTTATGATCATCATGCTTTATCCTGCCTTTATGTTCATGTTTCTCTTGTGATCTATTGATATGCCTATTGTTTAATGTGTATTGTACTCCTCATGTATTCCATGTTTATTCCCTTACTAGGCTTTATAGCTCACCCCTTTTCTTATGCATGTGCTCAGGTTATCCCATGCAAAGCTAAGTACGAGGGAATGTAGTGGTCATGTAAAGGAAGTTTTCAATAAAAATGTTGTATTTCATGTTTTCAAGTTGTTATTTAATGATCCTAAGCCCCAAATACACTAGACCTCTCGATCATCCATGTTGTATCAAGTGAATAGTTTATGTAATAAATCATGTTTAAGTTTGTAATAAAAGAAGGGTTATCATAGTTGGTATTAGAGGATATGTTTAGTTATTCTTGGGATTAGGATTAGAAAACCCTAGTAAAGCCTTAGAGACAAGACTAAGTATTATAAAAACATCCCTAAGTTTTGGTATGTACTGAGTAAATGGTTTATCAAGCAAATACATCCCTGTCCGGATATGAGCAGGTAGAGGCGGCTCTGGCACAGATGTATCCTAGGGGTAAAACCTGAAAACACCGCTTTGGGATAGACAGGAACAGGAACTAGTGCACGACAATGGGCCTTGATGTACTCTTGGTTACGACACTCCCGGGAGATATTTTTTAAAAAAATTACAAGCTTAGAATGAAACCTTATTAAGGGAATTAAAAAAATGCCCCTAAGAATATATGTTAGAAAGTAGATCATGAAAATCCAAGATTGAAGCCTATAGACTCATGAGTTAAGGAAATAAAAGTTTATTTACAAGTCAACAACTTTTGTCTTTGGATTACCCTTTATGTGTTACCCCTAAAATTCCTTTTATTCCAGAAAATGGCCGGTAATAGGAGGACTCGGGCTAACAACTGTTGTGAAGATCAGTGTGATGACTATAGTAATGAGATGACCAATCCAATGGGAGTGGGAATCGTGAAATTTCTCACGCTTCTCTCTCGGATAAATCATGTTTTTAATAGAAACATGGGTCAAGAGGAATGTTCAACCCCCCCTAAGAAATAACAAGTCTCTATTGGGAGCTTCATGAGACAAAGGCCTCCTACTTTTAGTGGATCATTTGATCCCATTATCACTGATCAATAGATGAACTCCATTAAAAAGATATTGTCCATCCTTCAATGTTCTGAACAAGAGAAGGTTCTCCTGGCTGCTTATCATATGGAGGGTGAAGCTGAACAATGGTGGAAGTTGATCAAAAATACGAAGCCTGAGGAGGAGATCGAGGCGTTAGAATGGAAGGATTTCTGGAAGATGTTTTTCGATAAATATTTTCCGCGCACCCTCCGACTTAAGATGGAAAGGGACTTCCTTTCCCTCAAGAAAAAAGATGAAGAATCTATTGGAGCATAAGAGGAAAAAATCACGAGGCTTGCACGATATGCTTCCAGCTTTGTCATTACCCCCAAATGCAAAGTTGACCGCTTCTTTGGTGGGCTGAATCCTAGCCTACAGAAAGCATTGGCGATCCGTGACTTTGACAGCTATGAATAAATTGTCCGATGTGCCCTCAAGGTCGAAATGGTGATCGGAGAATCATAGGGGTATCATGGGGATAATAAGAATAAGGTGGACTTCAATGTTGGTGGTACGATGGATAAATCCAACAGTGCTAAGAAAATCTAGCACCCCACTTGCCAAAAGTGCGAAAAGAAGCATGCTGGAAATTTCCTTAAGGGGACGAGGAAATGCTTCAGGTGTGGAAGAGAAGGGCACCTAGCTGTTAACTGTCGGCAACAAAGACCCGCGACTGTGAAAGAGGAGAGGAATGCTCCGTTCGAACCTCAACGCATTGTTCAATGACAAAAATTCAAAGAACCAAGTCATTTTTCAAATCAGTTCCCTAATCCAAGGGTTTTCGGAGGCAACCAACAACCTCCAAGGTAGAAAGAAAGAAATTTTTCCATCACTTATGCCTAAGTGAACCCCGACAATGAAGTGGTGACAGGTACACTAGTTATTCATTCAAGAATAGTGAATTTACTTTTTGATTAAGGTTCTAAACATTCTTTTATATCTCAAAAGTTTAGTAGAACAATCCCAACACCACCACAAATCATAGAAGTGAAGATGTCAGTGAGTACGGAAAATGCGGAAATCATTGCATCCCATGAATATAAGTCCTCACCTGTTATAATATGTGGATTTAATTTCATGGAGAAGCTCTTCATACTCCCTCTGGTGGAATTTTATGCAATTCTTGGCATGGATTGGCTTTCCTTATATCGCGACAACATAAATTGTCGGGAGAGGGAAATCACACTCCATATGGAGAATAGACCCCCAATTATTTACAAGTGTAAGGAGGAAGATGAATCTCCTTTAGATCTATTATCTCAATCATGGATATTATTTCCCTATGAGCATGCGTATCTGGCTTAGATGATTGAGTCCAAGGAAGAAACCATCCTTGAATAAATTCCTATTGTGAGGGAATTCGCTGATGTTTTTCCTGAAGAATTTCCTGGTCTTCCTCCTAGAAGAGATGTTGAATTATCAATTGAACTTATACCCGGGGCATTACCAATATCCAATACACCATATTGAATAGCTGTTTTAGATCTTGAAGAGATGAAGAAACAACTACAAGAAAATCTGGATAGAGAGTTTATACGCCCAAGTTCTTCACCATGGGGTGCACCAGTCCTCTTCGTCAAGAAGAAGGATGGGTCAATGCGGCTTTGCATCGATTATCGTGAACTTAAAAAAATAACGATAAAGAAAAAGTATCCTCTAACACATATCGATGACTTGTTCGATCAGCTGCGTGGAGAAAACTACTTCTCCAAGGTAGATTTTTGGTCGGTATATTATCAAGTGAGGGTGAAGAAGGAAGATGTCCCCAAGACTGCTTTTTGTACTAGATACGAGCACTATAAATTCATAGTAATGCATTTCGGACTCACCAATGCTCTAGAAATATTCATGGACTTGACGAATAGAGTCTTTAGAGATTAACTTGAAAAATTTATTGTAGTCTTTATAGATGATATTCTAATATACTCTGAAAACAAGGAGGATCATGACAAGCATTTAAGAACTATACTAGAGACTTTTCCCAAGGAGAAGCTCTATGAAAAGTACAACAAGTGTGAGTTCTGGTTGAAGGAGGTCTCATTCTTGGGCCATATCATCACAAGTAATGGGATATCTATGGATCCCTCCAAAACAGATGCAATTGATGGATAGCCGAGGCCAACATCGGTAACAGATATCCGTAGCTTCTTGGGGTTATCTGGATATTATCGACGATTTGTGACAAATTTCTCACGATTGTCCAACCATCTTACCAAGCTAACTTGAAAGTGAGTAAAGTTTTCTTGGAGTGATTAATTCAAATAAAGCTTAAAGGAGTTGAAAAGGAGGCTTATCACTACGCCCATGCTCACTTTACCCACAAGTGGGGAACTTTTTGTGGTATTAAGTGATTCCTCAAAGAAGGGGTTAGGCTATGTACTAATGAAGAATGATAAAGTGATATCCTATGCCTCAAGGAAGTTGAAAATCCATGAGCGAAACTATCCAACACATGACTTGGAGTTGGCGGCAGTGATCTCTACCTTGAAAATATGGTGGTATTATCTCTATGGAAAGAATTGTGAGATATATACTGACCACCATAGTCTTAAATATATATTCAGACAGAAAGAGATTAATATGCGCTAGAGAATATGGATAGATCTCATAAAGGATTATGAATATTCAATACATTACCACCTTGGGAATGAAAACACGGTGGTAGATGCCCTAAGTAGAAAGGACCCAGCGATTCTATCAATGATTAGAATTGAGAAGGATCCAATCTTCTTAGACTTGATGAAGATGGACATTGGAATCATAAATAAGGGAACATCATAAACCATTTCCAAAATGATTGCTCAACTGACTCTTTTGGAAACGTTAAAGGATGCTAAAATGGATGATGTGGGAATTCAGGAAAAAGTGGAAGCTATCAAAAAAGGGAAATCCTCGGTGTTTAATGTTAATGAACAAGGAGATCACTGAATATACATCA
Source organism: Viscum album (assembly GCA_963277665.1). Taxonomy (NCBI): domain Eukaryota; kingdom Viridiplantae; phylum Streptophyta; class Magnoliopsida; order Santalales; family Viscaceae; genus Viscum; species Viscum album. The sequence goes on along the minus strand of OY728131.1, from coordinate 1,649,626,543 downwards.
AAGTGTCTGGTGTGTCAGCAAGTGAAGGCAGCGAGGTAGAAGTCTAAGGGGATGATGCAACCATTTACCATACTAGAATGGAAATGGGAGAACATCACCATGGACTCTGTCACCGGACTTCCAAGGAAATCAAAGGTAACAATGCAATCTGGGTTATTGTGGATCGTCTTACATAGACTGCACACTTCATTGCCATTCGGGAGGATTTCTCTTTGGATCAACTGGCACAGATATATATCAGGGAAGTGTTAAAGGTTCATGGAGTACCACTATCTATTGTATCTGACTGAGATCCAAGATTCACCTCTATGTTTTGGAAGAGTCTTCAACATTCTCTGAATACTGAACTGAACTTCAGTACAACCTATCATCCTCAAACTGATGGCCAATCCGAGTGGACTATCCAAACACTTGAGGAAATGTTGAGAGCATGCTCAATGGACTTTAAAGGAATATGGGATCAACATATTCCTCTGGTTGAGTTCTCTTATAACAATAGTTTCAACTCGAGCATCGAAATGGCACCATATGAAGCCCTGTATGGGAAAAGGAGCAGAAAACTGGCATGTTGGGATGAGGTCGGTGAACGTAAGCTACTTGGACCAGAAATGGCTGAAGAAATGGTGGAGAAGGTGAAAAACATTCAGCAACATATCAAGGCATCCCAGAGTCGACATAAAAGTTAAGCAGATAACCATCGATGAGACCTTGAGTTTAAATTTGGGGATATGGTTTTTCTATGAATATCTCCATGGAATAAGGTCATGAGGTTTGGAAAGAAGGGGACGTTAAGTCCAAGGTACATCAGCCCCTTCGAGATTCTTGATCGTGTCGGAGCTGTGGCCTATCGACTAGCACTTCCACCTACCATGGACAAAGTACATAACGTCTTTCATGTATCCCTATTAAGGAAGTACATACCGGACCCTTCACATGTACTCTCTTCTGAGGTGGTATAATTAGAAGATTATATTTCTTATGAGGAGAAACCAGTGAAGATCTTAGATCGTAGAGAAAAATTTCTACTAAATAAGATAATGCCCCTCGTCAAGGTGTTGTGGCGAAACCACAAGTTTGAATAAGAGACTTGGGAATCGGAGGAAATTATGAAGCTAAGTTACCCACATCTGTTTTAGTGCGGGAAAAGGAAATTTCGAGGGAGAAATTTCTTAAGGGGGGAATATTGTAATGACTCAAAGTTTCATTAATGGAAATCCCTCTTGATCTTATTAAATGTCTCTTTATATAATTTTTTTTATAAAATGTCAACTTCTTAGGTTTTATGATAAGAGTTGTGACCATTAATTTTATAGTCATTGAATAGTGATCACATGATTAGTATGAATATAAGGCTTTAACGAACCCAATTTTACACAGAAAAAGGAAGCGATGGCCTCATCCAGTAGAATTGCTCCATACGAAGACCATTTTTCAGAGCTCGAAAAAGAGGTGGCATCTTTGGGCTTCTCTCTTGACCAAGCTCAAGCTGAGCATCATCATGTCAAGCTCGAACGAGACCGTCTATGGGAAAAGTGGAAGTTGATAGAGATTACCACTCGAGCGATGTTATCCGAGCCACCCCAAGAGTCTGTCACCATCGCACACCTTACCCTTAGGTCTTATGAGGCTGTTTTAAGGGGTTTTGTAACAAATCTCTAGTACTATGTTCATGTATATTATTTTTTTATATAATAATAAATATACCTTCTTGTCATTATCGATACATTGTAAATAGTTTTTAAAGTACAAATAGTGTTTTTAGTTTTTATTTAATTAAGAATTAATTTTTTTAAATTAAGGGATTTTTGAATTAAATAATATTTTAGTAAAATATTTTTATTATTATTAAATTAATTTTTATTAAATATAAAATATCTTATAATTTTATGAATGCAATTATAATTTTTATTATGGTTTGGAAGCCATTTCTTTCAAAACACGTGAATTTTAAATAAATGTCGGTTTTTATTTTAAAAGTGAAAATTAACATATTTAGAAAATTATTTAGATAAAACAAATGTTATTTCTGGAATCAGAACGTCAAAATAATCCAACGGTGAATTTTTTATAATTTTCTGAGACCGTCAAATTTTTGGGTAAAAATTAAATTCCGTTTAAATATATAATGCGTTTTATGACATCATAATGACCCAATAGTGATGTAATAAAATACTATAATATTTATGTTCGGCCAATATATGTTTTACCTTTAAAATAATGTGATCTTGGGTTTGTTTTAATTACTTTACAAAGCATTAATAGACCCCTCAAGACTTATTAAACAACTTGTCTTTTTAAATTAATTTCCATGGGAGTGTGACTCACCTCCACATAAGCAACCCTATTATTTTAAGAAGTTCGGACTTTGTACTTATAAAATATTTTTTTCCTCTTCCCTTTTCCAAAAACCATGGGCAAAAACCATGGGATGGTTTGTGGTTTGGATTTATTTAATGTAAGGGGACCCAAACCTAAATAATAAAGAATTCCCTCACTTTTCCATTATAAACCCACCCAAGCTCCCTCTTCCTACTCACTCAAAGCCTTTGGAGTTCGTCCAAAATCTTCCCTACTCTCTCTAGAATCCTCCCAAGGTTCCCAAAGCTCTTAAGAAGCCTCTCTCAAGCCTCTCTCAAGCCTTTGGATGCACACTTCCAAGTAAGGTTTTTTTTCTTCCTTTCTCATTTTGTCCAATTTTATTTAATTTTTTTTGCCCATTTTATTTCAATTTTGAATGTTGGAGTATGGTTTCGAAGCTCCCTAATTCTTCCCTCTTTATGTTTTAATGATGGGATACCCCTTTCTCTCTCATTAGATGCCTCCCATGTACACCCGTTTCTATGCCCAAATTCAAAATGGAACTTCTCTCTCCTCTTTTACATTCAAGCAATACTTTTGTATCATGAATCTAAATTCCATTAAAATTGTTGGGGAATGTATCTATATTACCTCCTTAATTTCCATTACATGTAAATATTATGAGGAACACCTTTATCTCTCATCAACCATTTTTATTAATTCTTATGTCACGCCGTTACGCTGCCGAAATCGCACCGATTTTCTAAGCCAATGTCATTGTGTAGTGAATACCATGCCCATTTATCCATCAAGGATTTTCACCTTTATGCACATTTTCTTATTGATTATAAAGTTTCATGTATGAATTAAAAATTAGTTTATCATTGAATAAATGATTCTGTTTTATGAATCCATGTATTATGATCCATGTGGCACACTTATGCATGAAATGAAATGTTTAAGAAGGGTGCGCCCTTATAGAGCTCTAATGCATTGGATAAAGTATAGTATCATGATACATCATGTGCAATGATTGTTGACTCATGCTAATTCAAGTGCAACGAGGGTTTACTCGTGCTTCATGTGAAATGAGGATTTACTCAAGCTCCATGTGCAATGAGCCTTGGATCATGCTAATTCCATGTTAAGTGTTGTTGCCACATTTCCATGTTATGATCATCATGCTTTATCATTCCTTTATGTTCATGTTTCTCTTATGCTCTATTAATATGCCTATTGTCTAACATGTATTGTACTCCTCATGTATTCCATGTTTATTCCATTACTGGGCTTTATATCTCACCCCTTTTGTTATGAATGTCCTCAGGTTATCCCATGCAATGCTAAGTACGAGGGAATGCAGTGGTCATGTAAAGGAAGTTTTCAATAACGATGTTGTATTTCATGTTTTCATGTTGTTATGTAATGATCCTAAGCCCCAAAGACACTAGACCTCTGATCTTACATGTTGTATCAAGTGAATAGTTTATGTAATAAGTTATGTTTATGTTTTTAATAAAATCAGGGATGTCATAACTCAATGTAGATAGCGACAAATATAGCATGAATCTCATGTGAATAAAAAGTGAGATAAAAACCCCTTACCTCGTTGAAATAAAAATATTCGAAAGACCAAAAGATAATAAAAACCAAATTAATATCATAATACCATGAATATAAATAGAATCATGATAACATTTATCAAATGGAAGTACACAATACACCACATGTAATAAATAAGTGGCGAACAATGAAAATCTCTCGGAATTAAAAGTGAGATAAGAAATCCCCTTACCACGTGTCTGACTTGACTCCCTCGTATGTTCCTTGTTCTCCCTAAATGATAAACTTAAGTTAATTTATACTTTCATAAGAACCTTTTTCAAGTTTATTATTTCTTATATATCACTTATTACTTTGTTATAAACATTATGTAATCCTCTAAGTTAATAACAGTCGTTTTGTCGATATTTGGTACTTGAGTCAAAAGTGAACTTATTTTATTTACAAGTTGTTCACGTAGTAAAATATAAATTATCTCTAGAATTATATTCATGATGCAGATATCATATATATCATATATATCGAGTATATATATGTATTTATACCAGTACAAAACATTTGAAGGAAAGAAATGAAATGCACTGTTCATAGAGACAGTAAGCCGTACGTACGCATGAACGCTACATTCATTTCTATTTTTTAATTAATGGAATGAAAACATTTTTATATAAACTTATATCATAATTCCATTATAATATTATATATAATATCATTTAATCCATCCTTTATACATCCCACACATGGAATTAACGATTCAAGTCACTTTGAGGGGGCGGTAGTCCGCACATCCTAAAATGAAATTATCGCGTTTACCCATTATGGAGACCATAAAGGTATGGAATAAATGAAAAATACAGAAGCATAAGGAAAACATAAACATAATATTTTTCATATATAAATACAGTGACATCTTAATGGCCACCATGAGAGGCGGTAGGAGATAATTGAACAATCATCGTTTTGTGGGGCAGTAGTTCACCATCCAAAGAAACAGTATATTATTCACACATTAGATGGAGGTGTGTGTAAGTGTAGCTCAAATATTTCTCATAAAAACATCCTAGTATATTTATGATACTGTTTTTGTTACAAAAAAAATTAATAAAAATAGTTTAGGGGGTTGGAGTAACAAAATAATACAAAAGAACATAAGAGAAGACATTAGCTTTAAATTGGGTAACACCCCTTAGTTTGAACCAAAAGGGTTTCTTGAAGTGCTTTCAACCTAGGTTAAGGCTTCTTAGATGAAGAGAGGGATCTTGGGAGCTTATATGGATAGATTTTGGACGAGCCAAAGGGCTTGAGATGTGTGAGAAAGGGGTAGAAAGTGGGGTCTTTTTATAAGGGAGAGGAGGGGCTCTTTTGGAAAGCTTGAAAATTTTATTTTATTATATAATGATTTTCATTTTCTAAAGGTAAAAAAATCATTAACGTAGAATATAAGGTGTCCCATTTTCAAAATAAAATCATCCAACAATAATTTGACAAGTTTTGGATATTATTTTAAACTTTATCTTCTTATTTATTTAAATCATTCATTAATGACCTAAACATTGCATCATCATTGTGTCATAAATAATTTTATTTATTTGATGTATAAAAATTATAAAAAAATTACCATGATGTTGGAAATAATTTTATATTTATAATGAATATTTATAGTAAAAAAGATAACTTATATAACCCCATGTAAATATTTTTAGTAAAACAATACATGTTTGTGACATTTTTATTTTTATTTTGAATAAAAAGTTATTAATGTCATTATCATACCCAAGTGGCTCCATGGGGCCCCCAAATTTACCCATGGATTTCCTTGGTCAAACATGACTCATCCAATAATGTTAGGACATGTTTCAATGTATTTTTATATTTTTATAATATTATTTTTACCTTAAATTACCCTAAATACCTTTAATCGCACTTAATAAAACTCAAAAGTTACTATTCACAAAAAATTATTTTCATCCCATTGAACCACATTTTACTTACTAACGAAAACTATGTATGTTGGATTTTTGAAATTCAACTCACAGATGTTGTAAAATTTCATTTAAATGAAAAAATCTATTTTTTAACTACTACTTAGTGGTTTTACTATTCATAAAAAATTGATGTTTTTCAGAAAAATACAAAAAATTCACCATAAGATATAATTGATATTCCAAATTCAATAATGATGTCCATTATACCTAATTAAAAACATAGAAGTTGCATTAATTAATTTTATAATTAATTCCCACTGTCAGAACAAATAACCCGTTTTTAACAAACAATATTTATCAAAAGATTGACACTTGTTTATGTCCAATTTTGAAGTGAAATTAATTCAAATGAACACCATTGGATTAAATGGTAAAAATATATTTTAGTTAAACTTTAAAAACAAAAAAGATAATCTAAACATATAAATAAATTAGATTAAATGGCGGTTTTGAACTAAAATACAACATTTTTCACTATTCATTAAAAAATGAACTTTATCAGAAAAATACCACAAATTTACAGAAAGTAAATTTTGATGTCTTGATTCTAATGAAGGATATAATTTTTTTCAAAAATATCATATAAAATTGACAAAAAGTATATTTAAAAAGGGTTCTCCATCAAAAGGTGGTTAATTGACCTTTTAAAGAATATTAGAGTATTTATGCTTCAAATTAGATTCATTTACATTTTAAGCCTCTATAATTTATTGGATAAATATAAAAATATTTAACAAAAATATATAATCATTTTTTAGTTAGTTCTGTTAACTCCCTCCATTACAACGACTAGGCGTTAACTACCATTTAAAATAATAACATTATATTGTTCGTGTGCAACGTAAGATTTCAAAGAAACTCGTTGCTGCGTATCAGGTACGCTATCGAACATAGTGTCTCCTTTAAAGTAAAATTAGTATTTAATTCTAAAATATTATTAAATATGAAAATTTCATATTTTTTATTTACATGGGATGTTACACCAACACCATGGCTTAAAATATTTATAAAAAATATTTGTTATTATATAATTATAGGCACTCCTGAAAAAATATCATATGCTACCAGAAGAGAGATTCAACCAAACAAATCCATATTCCTTGAGCAGTGAGGAAATGAATATAGAAAAATAGAAACCCATCCATCCAATCAATAAAAAGATTAATTGATAGAAAGCATCTCAGCTCTCTGAAAATCAATGATTAATCATAGATTCAACCCATTACTCAATCCCAATGCCATCTCAACACCATCATGGATACCCATATCTATCACACCAACAAAAGTATCAATAAATTCCAAAACCTTCAGCCTCCCCACCCATACCACAATACACATACCATTCCTTTGTCACATCACAAGGATTGTATCCAGAGTACAAAAAGGTAGAAAAATATAGAGAAAATATTTCCTTATAATACATTGAAATTTTGATATATATATATATATATATTTATATAGCCAGGAACTAAGATGGAATGAGATTATAAGGCTTGATGTTCATGAAATTTATTTTATAAAAATATTAAAAATATTTTATTTTACACAAGAATTATTTATTAAATAAAATGGACAACACTTAAAAACAATATCAAAAAAAGAATCCAAGAGCACATTTTTTCCAGAAGGTGATTTTACCCTAAGCATTACCTAAAATTGGTCAGAGTGGGGTGTTCAAATAAAAGCATCCATGGGAATTTGTATTGTGTATAATAAATAATTAAATGTATTTACATAAATTAATTAACATCATTATATTTCCTATATTAAAAAATGAAAATTTCAATTATCTAAGTTCAACTGTATAAAAAATTATATAATTGAGAGAAATTCTTCTTATCCTCTACTGGTGAATCAAAATCAGATGATGACGAGACTCCATATCAAGGAAAATAGAGAATCATCAAATGTAAGAAACCCTCTCATTTGTTGGTGAGTAAATTATTCAATTATGAACAATCCAAAACTAGGTAAGACTCTTTATTTATATAATCAAACTCATTTAATTAATATATTTAGAATTATCTCCTTCTTATCTCTGATCTTTTCCAATTTATATACTTTGCATGTGTCCGTGTACAAATTTCATTTATCATTCATTTGGTTCATCACCCCAAATATCACTATTTTTTTCATCAGCCATGAATTCTGGGACAACGATCATTACACTTTTGGTTGTTGTGAATTTCTACCATATTTCTTTGCACGAGTCATTATTGGTCCATGGGGTCGTGATTTAACATTACCGAGAATGACTAAGCCTGAATGGACCCCCAAATTCATGAAGCATTCACATGTGATAAATATAATTTTAAATTAGGTATGGATATGGGATGATTTTTGTGTTGGACGTGATATATTTTTTGATCAGAATACAAAACAGTGATGGCGCATCAAAGTTTATACACACGGTGAATATGTAAATTGATGAACAAAATGGAAATCAATTTCTAGCCACCAGATGGTTGGAAATTATGAATGATGGAATGATAATTAATCTTTGGGATTCATGGGGGTGATATATGAGGTAGTTAGGTGAGATCTATAATGTTTAATTAGTTCTAGTGATTCTATAAAAAAACATCACCACATGTCGTGTTGTCTAATGAACACATTGTGTGTAACTGCTACGTTTATGACCCTAGGGGTTTTTGTGGAATAATAAATATCACACACCATTTGGGACCCCCACACACCGTGTGACACATGTTTTAGAAGCCCGATATGTACATTCAGAGTACACGGGCATGCACATGAACAAGAACATACCATGTGCTGCAGAACACAGACATGAGCATGATACACATGCATAGACAGGGAGCACGGGTATGAACCTAGGTGGCTGGGGAATGCCATGTAGTCAACTTATACATTTCTTATTGTGACAAAGGAATCTATCCATGTATTGGTATAGGTACAACCATGTTATGGATTGGGACCACACATCGTGTGGGTACCCTTACACTTTGTGTGACCCACCATTCCTTGTGAGAAAACATCAACCACTCTTATCTATTTCCTTTATACCAATATTTTGACCTTGAAGTTGCCTATAATAAGTTTTTTTCACATATAACACTATGGTGGCCTCCATAGAGAATTTTTAGATAATATGCGATATGTTCTAGTTGCAAATCTTATTTAGGTGGTGCTCAATGATGTTAGTTTTTACATAGGATCACTAGAGTGGTACTCCCTGATAGACTGGGGAGAGGGCCCTATACTCTCTATAGAGTGGTACCCCTTTCAAATATGGTACATGTCCTCCATACATAGAGTGGTACCCATATAGAATTAGGGTGTGGGTCCTCTATTTTTTGAGTACCCCTCCTGATAAGAAAGGGAACATGTCCTCTATCTATCCACATAGTGGTACCCCAAATGTAATTAGGGATTGTGTCATCTAATTATTTATGAAGCAGTACCCCCTGATGGATTGGGGAACATGTCCTATATTTATGGGGTAGTACACCCCTATCATGTAGGGTATGGGTCCTCCTAACACAAAATAGTACCCCCATATGTAATTAAGGTGTGGTACCTCTATCTATCGAGTTTTACCCCATATTAGATAGGAAGCATGTCTTCCTTAAGCTGAGTGGCACCCCGTTGAAACATTCAGGTGCATTTCCTCTACTTGGAGATTACCCCCTTGATTGTGAAACATAGTGTAAAGGCACAATCCCTCCACACATTATGTTATATTTACTAACACAAGTGATATTGGGCATTAATGATAGTTTTCTCGAACTTATAAAACTATTTATATGGGATGGGATGTGGGATGGAGATCACATTCTCTCTAGTTTTGGTTTCTTTGGTTTGATCATATATTTATATATATATATATATACAAAAATCTGTAACCATGTTGTTGGATTATATTTACTCTATTTTTTTTTGCGTTGATCCATCTACTATATATCTATTTCTATCATGTATCTTACTCCTCTTTCATATTTTGATGCTTCTTACTAGATATTTACATACTCACCCTTACATGGGTTTTTCTCACAAGTGTTGTACCTAATATAGATTAAGGATAGGTCAACTATGACTATATATGAACATAGGGATACGTGGTGCATTGGACCGTGCATGGTGGTTAGAGAATGGGGATCAAGATATGGGTTCACTCATCACTTTAACAATTTTAGTTTTCTTAGGTTGGAACATCTATCTAGTTGGGCATATATTTCTCTCCTTTACATTCAGTTTACACTGGCATACTCTTGTGCACCATTAAGGGTTTTCATATGCATGGTCACATTATAGATATTGCATATTTTTATTTTCATACTTCTTCACTAATTCATTGATATGGTTTTGTTACAAAAAATAGGTATATTAGGAAAAGGAATTCCATGTTAGTTATGCCTTTTAGCAATTATCACCACCCATGGCCAATAAAGTCTATCTTGGGGGTAGTTACAGTATGAGCTCCAGTGGGGCGGGTCATGAAATATTGATTTCCAAGAAGTTCATTCCTCAAGATGGATTTTAGAGTATTCCCCTTATAAGGATTTGGTGGTTATTTTGGTAAACTATATCCAATTTATTTGGGTGAGACTTCTAAGAAATTAAATCCATTTTTGGTGCAGTGACCTATGTATCCATTCACTATCACCTTGAATATTTTCTTGCCCACTTATCATACCATGAAATTTATTTCCAGGATGAAATGGTACATGAATCATATAGGGATTTGTCTTTTACCATCATTTTTGATTCATCTACCCATTATATATATACATATATATGATCATCTTACTATGGTATGTATGGATTAAATCATTAGGATACCTCTATAATGAAAGCTATCTGGATTTCCAGTTTTGGATCATGATAATGATCCATTGAATGATGAGGCCTCTATTTAGAGTCTATTATGTTAGATCCTTCCTCCCAGTGGATAGGTTGTGACACCTAACCTTTTGAGAAGTAGATCACACCAATAGGGTAGGCTAAGGATGCATGAAATATTAGCACACTCCATGAGTTCTAATACTAGAGGCTATTGAGGTTCCATAGTGATCCATATCTGAAGGCCAGATAAGATTGGGTAGATTTGGTGTTCTATGTTTTCAGGATTATTGAGAAACTGAAGGAAACATTTGTTGTAAGGTAAACTAGCCTTCTACAAAGAGGAGCTAGGCACTTGAAGAGTCTTGATACCTAGATGTACAATGATTAAAAAATCTCATGGACATACTTCTAGTAGTTGGTCATTGAGAAGTAATACCCATTTTTCTTTCACACGGTTCAAATTTAGGACTTTCTAGAACTATAAAATTGAAAGATGATAGTGGATAATAATCCTTGTAGATTAATAGACTTACATAGTACTCCCTCAACCAGATCCGTGATGGATTATTATGAGAATCGATTTATGTGATGGGACTCTACAAAGGTTTCCATACCGATATAGTACCCATGTACATTCCCACCTATTATGGGTTGTCTAATAGTGAACTAGCGATGAAGATATTCATGTTAGGGGAATTTTTGGAAACAGTAGCTGATAGTGGGCATTATAAGGCTGAGTCATCTACAATAGCTAGCATGTTCTAGTCGATAGGATCTCAATGCAGGAGACCTCCCCATGACTAGAATCAAGAAGATTATCTTTTAAAACCTGGATGCCATAGAGGAATATGGTATCCCATATAGGGAAAGTGGAATGCATGTGATGGGTGAGTTCTTGTGGAATGTGATTTCCCAACCCAACCTATAAAGGAGGGAAGACTGATAGTATATGGACCTCAATGGTAGAGGAATAACCATGATCAGGGTACTCCTAGGAAAGGGAGTGTGGCCCCCACAGAGGTAGAGATGGAAAAGGAGTAGGTGGATATCTTAGAGGTTGAGTAGTGGGTGGTGGGTGATGTTATGGGATCATCCCACCACAACTACTAGGATCTCCATATCAGGATCTGAGAGCTGGTTGTCAGGGTCAAAGATAGCTATAGGTTATAGGGGCATATAACCCCACTCCACACGATATATTTAGAGGTATGATCTATGATTATAATAATATTTCTTAAGTAATTGTATACATAGGTGAAATTAATTATTTCAACATTTTATCTTAGTGTGAGAGCTAGAGAACCCAAATGAGGCATTAGCCAATAAAAGTTTTCATGAGGTTCCTACATGGGATAATTATTTTATATAATTTGTCTACCAGTAGTGCGAGCTATCACTGGGTAGAGATAGGTTCTCATGGGACCTTTTTTCATCATGATGGAAGACTATGACGTCATATTGGGTATATATATTTTATCCATGGTCCAATACCATATTGACTATCACTGAAAATGAGTCAGATGCCTTTTCACTAATGAGATATGATTCTCCTTTTTCAACAAGAGAGATCTCATTATGGATGAGTGGGATTTGTGAGTGGGAGGTGGAAAATCCTCACCCATTAGTTGGTGAGTTTATCCCTTATAGTAAAAGGATCTCAAGTCATAGATTATTTTATGGATTTCTTCCCAAAGGATGTTCTTGGACTACCTTAATGGTGGGAGATAGAGTTTTGTATCAACTAGTATCATGAGACTACCCCGATAGCTACTTTGGCATATAAGATGTCCCCTAACAAGCTATCAAAGATACAATTTTAGTTGGAGTACCCTAAAGAGAAGGGATTTATCAGGCCCAATGTGTCCCCCTGGGTAGCCCAAGTTTTTTAGTGAAAAGCATAATGGGAGTTTATGGTTTTTTTATAGATTATAATCACCTAAAACATGACTCAATAACAAAAAAATACCCCATGTTAAATATTAAATAACTATTTGAAAACTTTTGAAGTGAGAGATAGTTATCGATGATAGATATCCGGTCTGGCTACCCCTAGTTTGGACTTCACAAGGATGATATTTAGAAGATGGAATTATGATGTCACTACTGACACTATGAGTTCCTAGTGATTACATTTGGCGTGTCGAATTCCACTACCATGTTTATGGATTTGATAAACTGAATCTTCCAACATTAAATTGACTGGTTTTGGTATGTATTCATTGAAAACAAACTCTTATACTCTGTGATAGAGGATGATCACGTAAAGAACAAGAATGTTATAGTAGATTTATGTCAGGAACACCATCTTTATGGAAATATATTGAAGTGCTAGTTTAAGATTCATGAGGTTCACTTCTTAGGGAATGTCATTTTTTAACATGTTTTAACCATGGAACCAATGAAAATCAATGTATTTATTTCTTAGGAGCCACCCAAGAGAGTTTTATAGGTGAATTGTTTTTTTGTCTTGGAAAGGTACTACTAGAGGACTGAAGAAGAATTCTCCAGGATTACAACACCTATGACCACCCTTTCATGGAAAGGGAATATGTTTAACTAGATTGAGTAGTTATAGATGGCCTTTGATGAGTTGAGGTTGAGGATGAAGACTACTCATATTTTGAAACTACCAGAGGATGGCATAGAGGACATAGTGTGTTGCGATTCCTTAGGAGATGGTCTCAGCTATGTGTGGATGCAATGGTAGACAATTATCACATATGGAATGAGGTAGTTGAGACCCCATGAGAAGAACTAAATGACTCAATACATAGAGATACTAGTTGTAGTATTTAACATGAGTATTTAGAGGAAGTATCTTTTAGGAGAGCGCTTTATCATTTACTCAGACTATCAGAGCCTCAAGTACGCCTTCACACAGAGAGTCTCGAACTTGAGACCAGGAACCTTTTTATAGTTCACACAAGACTATGTATTTGAGATAACATATACTCTTAAGAATAGAAAAAAGGTATCATATTCATTTAGAAATATTTCCAAGGATTCTATAGTGTAGTAGGATTCTGAGAATATGAATTCCTTGTAGCTAACCATGGTTGACCAGGATGATGCTTATTTTATTTATTAGATGGTGTTGAATCCACATATCCTTTAGTGTGAGAGGGAGTTCTAGCTGGGAGACATTGACTATGAGAATGTCCATGACAAGTTATCATCAAAAGATCCACTTAATGGTTTTTCTGAATTAGGGAATCATAACATTCTTTTCAAAGGATAGATGATGGTCCCAGTCATGGTGTGGTAGGAAGTGATGAAGGAGTTTAAAACTTCTCTTTTAGACATACATACCGATGTATAGAATATGTACAATGACCCCCAACATTAGTTTTGGTCGGAATAAATGAGAGATAATGGAAGAGTTCCTCTCTCAATTCCTCACCTATCAGTAGGTGATGGAAGAGCATTAGGTTTCTGTAGGTTTTTTGTAGAACCTTAACCGCCCAGAGTGGAAATGAGGAAGCATATCCATAAACTTTGTGACATGGAATCCCTAGAAAGAGAAGTCCCATGATTCCATTTGGTTATTAGTTTACTGACTCACAAATATGACACAATTACTTTCTATTATGGATTCGATTTCGGTGGAGAGTCTTGGGAAGATGTACATATGGTAGATTGTTCTCCATCATGGGGTTCCCCCCTACTATTATCTCTAACCATGATGCACAGTTTACATCACTTTTATGGAGAGGAATTTAAGAGTCATTTGGGACCCATATGAGGATGATTACATCCTTTTAACCCCAAAAATATGGGCAGAATGTGTGCACTATCTAGGTGTTGGAGGATATGATAAGGGAATACGTGTTAGACATTGGTTGGATTTGAGGGGATCAAAATCCTTGGGTAGTGTTTTCATACAATATTTTCTACATATATACTATCATCATAACATCGTTGATGTTCCTATATGGTATACCATGAATGACACCCTTGTGTTGGATAGAGATAACTGAGGAATCTCTTATGGGTATATAGTTGGTGAACACGATGATGTAGAAATTCCATGTCATCTTTGAGTGGATGAGGACAACTTAGAGTATAATGAAATATTACACCTATCGATATTGTAGGAACTTGGATTTCAATCAAGGAGGCTAAATTTTCTTAGGAGTGTCCCCATGATGAGAATATTAGAGATTTATATAGGGAGGAAATCTATCTTTAAGGTTCATCGGGTCATTCTAGGTCTTTTAGAGTGTTGTTGAGATTGCTTAACACCTCACCAAACCCTCACAGTTGGAGGAGATGCACACTGTCTTCCATGTGTTGCAACTGAGGAGGTATGTTCAGGACCACAAACACATTATTAATTATGCTAAGCTAGACATCGAGGATGAATCCACTTTTTTGGATCATCCTATGGTGATTGAGGATTTGAAGGATATGACCCTATGTGGATGGACCATCACGTTGGCTCATATGTTATGGAAGTATGGGAGCTTGGAAGAGAGCTCTTAAAAGATGGGGAGATAGATGTAGGCTCATTATACATATATTTTTTCATAGTTTTTCTTTACATGGAAGAAAATATTGAATGAGGGAATGATTTAAAGATGATTTTTTCCTTTAAAGACATTGAAATTTTTCTACAAATATTTTCAGAGCTTGGAACTTAGACTATGCGTGATTCTAGGGCATGATGTGTCCAAAATTAATTTTCTAAAAACATTAAATATATTTACATTACTAGTGCATAGTTTCTTAATGAAAGTGATATGACTCCCAAAAATAATATCTTATTATAAATTAGAGACAAATTTTTATTCCATAATGTGATGTTTATCCTATTTTCGATAAAAAATAGGTCAGTGTGGGGTGTTCGAATAAAATAGTGTATGTGAATGTGCATTGAGATAAATAAATAATGAAATTTATTTAATTAATTTAATTTACTAGATTCTATTTATCTTATTTAGACGTAGTTATGGAAATTTTATATGACTATCCTCATAAAACCTAGGATAATTGAGAGACATTATTTATATCCCCCATTGGTGAATCAAAATCAAACGATGATGAGACAGTATATTGAGGGTGATTGAGACACAATGGATGTAATGACCTCTCTCATTCATTCGATAGTGTGTTCATAAATGAAAAATAAACTAAAAACAGGAAGTAATAATCATTTTTGGATTCTTCCTCAATTGATAAAACTATTGACCATGTTAACCTCATTATATTTGATCTACAACAATTTCTAGACATTGCAGGAATCAATGTACAACTTTGATTGATTATTCCTTTGTTTTCTCACCTTGGATATCTCTGATTGTATTAGTTGTCCATGAAAGAATGGAAGAAGGTCATTTATCCTCTATTTATTATACATTTATCCATTTTTTTTATTTATTCTAGTCATTGTTGGACCATGGGGTTGTGATTTGACATTTCTAGGTGGGATTGATCTCAAACGGACCCATAGATTCCTAATGGATTCACATGTAATGAATGAAATGATGAATCAAGGATGGATTTTGGATTATTTTTGGGTTGAAGGTTAGTTTTTATTGATATTAATTCAAAACATTTATGGTGTGGCATGGTTTATACACGTGGTGTATATTGGAAGTGACAGACTAAATTGAATTCAATTTCCGACCACTAAATGGCCATAAATGGAAAAAAGAGGAAAGATACTTTATTTTTAGGAGTCTTGGAGGATAGATATGAGGTGGTGGGTCTAGATATAAAAACATAGAGTAGATTTTTAATTCCATATTTGATATGGATATTCTATAAAAAACAAGACTACAGATTGAGTAGTCCAATGACCACACAATGTGTAGCCCCTACATTAGCGATTCTTGGGTTTGTGTAAAATTATAAGTTTGAAACACTTCATGGGACCAAAAAATTCCATGTAACACATGTATTGGAGTCCTGGAGTGTAATATATTAGTACATGTTCATTGGCATGGCCAAAAACATGGAATATGCCAATGTATACATACACATACAGGATACACAGACACGGCCAGGAAACATGGGAAGAACCCCAGGTTTCTAAGGAATGACATGTAGTAAACCACCATGACATTAATGTATTAATGAGTATAAATACATGTATCAGTGGGGACATGACCATGTTATGGATCAGGACCACACACCATGTGGGTCCCCTTATATGTTCAGTGCCCCTTATTTCCATGTGAGGAAACTTCAATCTCTCTTATCTCTTTTGTTTGGACTCAGATTATCACCAGTGAGTGGAATATACTGAGTGTTTTCTCACATATAACATAATAGGGTCATCATTAGTGGATTTTTGAGTTATGGTGTGAGGTGGTTTGGGTGTGAAACTTATTTAGATGGTGAAATATGACGAAAGTGATTAGAAATGATCATTTTAGTGGTACCCACCGAATCAACATGTGCGTGGGTCCATTATCATTCTATAAAGTGATAACCCCTATTAGATAGCTTTAAGGTCCTAACTACATTGATTGGTGACACCATATGACATGAGGGCATTGTTCCTCTATTTTTTACTGGTACCCTCTAATGGACTAGGGAACAAGGTCATTATCTATCCACTGAGTGACACCCCTGATAGAATTAGAATTTGGGTCCTCTATCTATTTAGTAAGTGGTACCCCCAAACATATCAGGTCATGGGTCCTCTGTTTATGTAGTAGTACACCCCAATTGGGTAGGGTGTGAGTTATCCTTACACTGAGTGGTACCCCTAATGGAAATATGGTGCATTTCCTCTATCTACTATGTTGTATAACCTATCAGATAGGGAGTGGGTCCTTCTTACCCTGAGTGTAACACCCAGATGCTCCAAGGTGTAGGTCCTCTGATTAGAGATTTTCCCCTTGACTATATGATATAGTGGAGAGGTTTTGTCCCTCCAGACAATTACTTTTATAGACGGACACCTAATATATTGGAAATCGATGATAGATTTCTATAACTGATAGAACTCTTTAGCTACGATATGCTCTAAGATGGGGATCTACTTCCCTCTCGATTGGATTTATTTTTTAGAATATATATATATCTATATACAAGTTGATGGATTATGATTATTCTCTTAATTTGGGTCGATATGTCTACTATCTATCTATTTCTATCACGTGTCTTACTGTACCACCTTTACCTCTTGAGGTTTCCTCATAAAACTGCATATACTAAGCCCCTGCAAGGTATTTTTCCTACACATGGTATATATTATTCAATAAATGAAAAGGTAGGTATTGAATAAATATGATCATAGATATACCCAGTTCCTTGAACCATGTGTGGTTCTTAGATTTTGTAGGTCAAGAGATTAAATCTATCAACACTTTTACTTTTCTAGTTTTTCTATGTTGGGACATCTATCGGGTTGGGTGTGTATTTTTTACTTTTAATTTCAGTTTTCACTATCATATTCTTGTACACCGTAGAGGTTTTTCATATGAATGGTTATGCTCTATAGATTTCATTCTTTTGTTATTATACCTATACACTTATGTATTGAGATGGTCGGGTGTGTGTATAGGTACATTAGGCAAAGGTCTTCCATGTTAGATATGGACTTTAACACTTATTGAAACCCATAAAATATGGGGGAGGGCTTGAGGTAGCTATAGCTCGATCCCCAGTGGGTCAATTATAGAAACAGATAGACAAATATAGTCAATAGAGAAATCAAGGACTTGAAAACAAGGCATTCAACCTTCACATGAAGATAAGCTATCATGACCCTAACACAAGGAATCCAACCTTAATAAACAAATGAGCACTCTTTACAAAAATTAATTATCTCTATCAAACAAATAATTATTAGTCCATCTTGAATTAATGAATTCAATATTTTTTGTTTTCAACAATATTAAACAAAAGGCATCAACTATAAAAATATAACATTTATATAATATTCTTTAAGGAATTTATTGTATTTAATTAATCCGTGAAAAGGAAAATTTTCATTTACATGCATTTAATTAAATTTTCCAAAAAAATCAATAAAACATCAATTTATTATCAAATTAAATTAACACATGTAATAAAAATTCGATTAAATATACATCTAGCATTAATTTCATTTCAATCAAATTACAAGTCACACCAGATTTATTAAATATGTCTCTTTATTTTCATCATCAATATAATTAATTTTAAATTTATTTTCATTTCCATTTTCCATTAAAAGAAGCATGATAACTCAATAATAATATAAGAGGATAAAAAGAATAGAATAGATAGTACACTATCATGAAACTCATGAGGGAAAACATTATCGCTTTGGAAAGAAACAACAAGTGATAAATAAAACCATAAAATAATTTTATTCTTTAAACAAGCTTAGTATTTAATATGTTAATTTCACAGCTATAAAAAATAACGATTCATAATTAATTTATTATATTATGTAAATAATATAGAATAAATGAATCCTCTACCTCATAAGAATCAATGTTCTTCATATAAGGATAGACCAACGTCACCAATCTCCGATCACCTCTCATGTGAGGGAACTGTGATCACCTAAAAATATCATGCCATGAACACAAAAAATTGAAAAAAAACTATTATTGTCACACTCTCACCGAACCAATTTATTATTTATAATTACTTTATTTATTATTTTGGGTTTTAGACAACTTTTATACTATTTCATGATCATCCCGCGTGGTGAAGAGTAACTGCATGGTGCCTGTATGGATTTACGGGGTTGTTGGAGTTATGGGGCGTGACTCACACATAGTTTATAGAACCACACAAGAAATTGTGAAACTTGACCTTGAAAGTGGGTAGTACTAGGTAGTATGGTTCAAGCGCAGTTTTCTTAACCATGCATTAGACTGCAGGAGAGCAATGCAACTACCCCGACATTTGAAATAAATAAATAAATAAATTTAAATGGTAAATGGAAAAAATAATGAAATAGAATAAAGTTGGTTAAATTAAATTCAACATATTTTTTTATAATTTTTTTAATATTTTTAATAACAATAATATGTTTTTTATATTAATAATTTTATTATTATTATTGTTATTATTAGTTTATAATTATTATTGTTATCAAATGAAAAAAAAAAATTCTGAACCCTAGACATTACCCAGTTTGTGGTGCATCCACCCCTAACCCCCCATTTCCCTTTCCCCTCACCTCCCCGAAGCACTATTCACCTCCAGCTCTACCCCTTCACCCCGTCGGCATCGTCCCGACCCTCCTCACTCTCCCTCGGCCGCACCGGTTGCGCCCCTACCTCCATCCATCTACTGCGATCTGACCCCCACCCACCTCACTGCCTCCTCCGACCTCAAAGCTCCCCATCCTTACTCCGAAAGTAGACTCCACCTACATCCTTGCCGCACTAGTAGTGCTACACCACCCATCGACTGTTGAGCTGTAGTTACTCGTCTACGCAAATTGAACAACCGACCCCCTACCTCACCGGGGTCGCCTCCTCTCCGGACAGTTTTCCCATTGCCAATGTCCTCCCTGCTCCGGATTTAGTGTTTGGTTTATTAATTTTTTTGGTTTTCTTCAATTTGGTCAGATTCTAAATCCTTGGTTGATGAGTGACTCATTTTCTTGGGGTTTTAGGGATTACGGATTGTTTTTGGGGTGTTTTACTTCCTTATATCAAGGTTTCGTTGTATTTTCACACAATCAGTATGTGTTTCCATGGCTTATTTAATTTTGTTATTTTTAATATGCTTGGGTGAATTTATATATGTGTTCTATTGTTTTATTGTGTGTTACAAAAGTGTTTTTTCATGCTGAGGTAATGAAAATGGATTTCATAAGGGATAATGGCTATGTTTTGATTGTGTTTTATTATGGTTCCCTTTTGAATGTATTTTATGAATTTTTCGAGAAATGTGATGTGTGTTTTGAACTGATTTTGGTGTGTGTGGAAAAGAGTTGGATTCTTGGTAATGCTTAGTGAAAAATAGATTGCAGGTTGTTTGAAAAGAAATGGGTTTTGAATTTATCTTGGTAAATTCATTCGGGGTGTGCAATACTTAAAGACCCATATAGAACTACTTACTTTTAAAATAGTGTTTTCTTGTAACATCACCTTTCTTAAAAGTTTCTTTGGTTTTTTATCGTATATGGGTTCCTTTTTTGACTTAATTTTATTTGTTTTGGGGTATTACGATGTTTATGGTTTATTATAACATGATAAAAAATAGTTTTTGATGTGAATCTTCAATTATTTCTATGTGGACATGTGTCAAATGTTTTTGATTAAATGTTATTTGGGTTTTAAATAGTGAAATCAGATGTTTTAGGTGGCAGGAAGTATATTTAGAAAGTTTTTTGACTTGAGTATATGTTTAAAGTGGTTTTCCTAAATAATATGGTTATGTTTTCATGTGTTCTTCTTTCTAGTACTTCTTGGATGTTTTTTTTTCAGATTATGAAAAATGTGTGAAATGTTTTTTCCAAGGCACTTGAGATGTGAATGCATTGATAGTGGGTTTTTACAAAGGTTTTCCATGAATTTATTAGTTAAAGGTAAATGCATTTGAAAAAAGGTTTTTGTGTCTCTTGGAATTTTTGGTGTGTCACCTGATGTTGACACCCCCATGGGTGCATTAGGTGCATGCATGGGGGTGTCATCAAAGGAAGGTGACACATTAAATTGGTGTTTCCTTTAAAAATTGTTTTCCTAAATGGTTTATGTTTTCCAAATGATGTTGGTTCCTCTAGGTTAATTAATTAGAGCTTGGGTGCTTCCTTGGTGGTTCCCACACACATACCTAGGTACGTATGTGTCTATATATATATATATATATCTTCCTTTCACATACTCCCTCATGGTGTGAGGAATATGTTCAAAGGATTAAGGGTATATATATATGTATGAGAATGTATGTGTGTGCTAGTGTGGGCATTTTTCATTGGAAGATTCAAGAGCCAAAGTGTCTTAACATGGTTAACTTCATTCTTTGAGGTAGGTTTCCCTATGCCATAGCCTTTAAATTAAGTAATTATTAATTTCTTGTTTTTCTCACTTTTATTAAATGATTGTTAGTAATTTAAGGATTTAAAAATAGTTTCCTATGGTGAAATAAAGTAAGAAACATTTTATTTTAATTTCATGAAGTTGTTTTTTTAAATTTTCTTACTAAGTGTTTGATGAAATGCCCCTTTGGGCCTTGAAAATGCGCTTCATATTTAATGTGGTGAATTGAGTTTCTTAAATGGGTTTCCAAGTGCGTCTGGTTTTCAAAGTAATGTCATGTGTTGCATCTTTTGGAAATGATTTAGTGTCAAATGATTGTTTAAGGCCTGTTTAGCTAGGTTTATGTGAAATGATGTTTGGATTTTCTCTAAATATCGTTTTCTAGATGATTTGATAAATGTTAGAGTGTTTCATAGGTAAAGGACTAGTTGGAAATTTTGAATTGTTATTTGGGGAAAACCCCACTTGGGTTGGGTCTCTTGCCTCATTGTTTGATCATGAGATATGAGAGTCCCCAGCATGATATTTTCCTTGTATAATTATTATATTAAGGAAAATATTACCGTTGTGGTGGTCAGGGTGGTGCAGAGTTGTGTGGTGTGTTTGGTTATATAAATGTGAATTGTTATGTGAAATGTATGGTACACCCTCTTGAGAACTATAAATGAGAAGCTGGCATAGAGAAGAGGTTTACTGAGAACTATTACTGCACTAGTTTAGATTATGCACTGGATAGTGGCCCATAGTAGAGATGTGTTTTGTTATTATTGCTATGGGATTGGGGCCCTCGATCCGGACCGGTAGGTCGATGAATGGGCGTTAGGGTGTTATGACGTCATCGAGAGTAGGCATGCCTTTAAGATGAGTCACATGTATTAGTAGTTTCTGATTTTCCTCTAAGTTCCTAAGTTTTCCCGTATTCCTTTGACACTAGTATCATTAATACTGTTTCCCTTGATATATGTTGGGATACCCATTGTTCTAAGTTTTGGTGTTCTCTTGTAAAATTGTAAAAGTGTGGGTGCTAAAGATATTTTCTAGAAAAAAAGTTTTAAACGAATAATCACTATTTCCTTTGTCACTTGTATAAAAAATGAATGATCACTTTTTTGGTCTCCTTTTCTTTCCTCCTCTTGCAACTTATTGTAATACTTGAGGGTAATAAATTATGATTGTGATTTGTTTACCTTAATAATAAAACATATAAAAAATTCTATATTTATATATTGTATTTAAAACCTCAAATCAATGTTTTCTTTATTTAAAGAATGTGCATTGAGAATAGATTAGTCAAGCCTAACTGATGTGTTTTAACACTCACGCCTATAGTTTGTTTCTTTTTTTTAGTATCACCTACAAGCTCCAGTTCTACTTTGGATCACTTTGAGTGGCGTTTGGTTCAATACCAAAGAGTAACCCATGGGGTTATGTGGAGTTTTAAACGTTGACATGTTAGACTTGTTGTTGATCATCCTTTACTTTTTTTGTCATTTTTTTATTTTGTGATGTTCTATTTGTTTCTATTGTTTAGTTTATTTGTCTTTATGGGAAAAATAATTCCCAATAATTAAATTTTGATGGCCAACACTAGTTTCCATCCCATGGGGATTAGGAATTCCCCTCAGGACATGTCACAGACCGGCTCGAGTGACCGGTTCAGGGTCAACCTGGATTGGTTCCTGAAAAGATGGTATCAGAGGAGGATCTTGTTATTTGGGGTGTTCGGTAGATGGAGATTAGGACTTTTGGGACTCGAGAGGTAGGTAAGAGAAGGACGTCATGAAACCTCACCCGTTCTGAACCTTGTGTTGCTAGGGGTAGTTCGGGAATTGATTCCTTGTTTTGTTCTAGTTTTTTTTAGATTGTTGGATGACAATAGAGGCAAGATGATGTTACATCATGATTTAACATGGGGTAGAAAACCATGTGGAGTCCAAGTACATGGTTTTAGTTCCTCCAAGTTGTTGACGCTTACTTGGGGCATGACCCCTTTCCTTGTCGCCAAGTTAAGCATAACTACTTGTCCTTCAGTCTGGTAGTTTGATGCAAGTTGAGTGTCGTATTGGTTCTGATTGGTGTAAGTGAACTTTTGAAAATGAAAAAGAGGTTTTTTAATCAGAATTATTTCTTTAAAATGGATTTAAATTTGTGAAGTAGTTTGTTTTTAAACAGAATGCTCTTGGTCTAAAAGTATCGGGTGTTTTCTTGGAACTTCTAGAGATATGTTTTGGGTGTTACCTCAGGTACTCTTTATGAACATTTTCACATGTGAGGGAATGCATGGGAAGTTCATGTTGGTGCGTATGGATGAAATTAGATGAAGACATGTGCAATGGTTAATGGGATTACAGGTGTGTTCACTTAGAATTATAGTCTTTCCCTTGTTTTTCAAAAGTGATTTCAAAAAAGAAAAAATGATTTTTTGGAAAAATTGAATTCGGTTGGAAATGTGGGTTTGGTATTCGGAAAGTGGCCCTGAAAGAAGGTGGTTTTGAAATTTACATTAGAAAGGGGATTTTGAAAGAGGTATTTTTGAGTTCTGTTTGTTTTTCCTTATTTATTTTGAGCTGGTTGTTTGGATGAAGGTGCTTTCTTTTATGTTTCTTCGGCTTGATATCAGTTTTGGATCTATGTTTTATATGTTGTTCAGAAAATGCCACCCAGAAAGGTTGCCAAGGTTTCTGATAATTCATGCCCCGTTTTTGGTCCTTCTCGGACATTTCATATCCTTCATGGTGATCATGGTTCGTTAGAGGCAGCATAGTGTCATGAAGGGGTCGAGTGTGTATTTATGGTTTTGGGAACTACTAGAGCTGTCAGAGTGTGTGCTGTTTTGAGTCTATTTGAAGGTTCGGATCAGGTCGAATGGGAGTTGTTCCCCCCTCTATCACTGTAATATGATAAGACATGGGATGTCTTTAAGTCCATCTTCATCCGATGGTTTATACCTAGAGAGGTGAAGATGAAGAAAAGGGAAGAGCTCATGCGTATTCATCAAGGACAACGGGCGACGAAGGAATATGTTGACCATTTCAAGGAGCTTGTGTCCTTTTCTCTAGAAGTTGCATCACATGATTTTATGAAGACTTCTCTCTTCATTAGGGGTCCTCGTTTAGAGATCAAGGAGCCATTCCTCCTTACTAAAGACCATCATTTTGAGAAGCTGGTGGATGATGAATTCCTAGCTGAGTTGGCCTCCAGAGCATAGGTGCTTGTAAATCCAGCAAATCCAGTTTCTTGTGAAGGTTCCCCATCTGACGAGCAGAGTGTTCCAGAGCGGCCTGTTTCTAAAGAGTCCTCTGTAGTAGTTCTGTATTCTAGTTTGTTGGAATATTCAGTGGTGTACCACCAGTGATGCCGATTCAGGCTTGTGAAGCCATCATCTCACATCACTTCGAAGGTGTTTCATTGTTCTGCATGTCTGGGTCATCTAGAAATTTTTTACAAGAAGCGTCTCATGAAGAAGATGATAAGACTAGAGGAACTATAGTGCATGAAAGTGAGGCAGGAGATGCTTCATCCATCAGATCCCCAACCACATGTCTTGGAGTGAAGGTCACATGTAGTCAGGAGTGGCCAGAGGTGTGAAGCTTTGGTTTGAGTTTTGTGTTTTGTATTGGTAGTAAAAAATTTAAAGTCTTTTCATTCTTATTTTCTGCTGTAAAAGGTTTAATGTGGTTGTGAGTTCATTATAATGTCGTGAAGTTATGATGGACTTGTTCTATTGTAATCCAAATAGTTTTTGTTTGTCTAATCATTGTTTTCTAAATTGTACGTTTTTTTTAAAAGTTTGTTCGGACCTTGTGTGGGTTAATCTCAGTTTGGATGTGTTTTTTTGAAGGTGTAAGTTCCTGCGGAGGAGTAAAGGATTGTGGTTATGCTAAGATTCACTATTTGGGGGTTATGTACTTCTCATAGTTTTTTCTCCTTGGGTTGGGAGTTTGTAGTTTGGATCAAGTGTTTCAAGATTCAACGAAGGTGTTATTCGCTCGTGCTATAAAAGTTAGTTTGGATCGATTGGGATTTCTGACATCACCCCCTTTTTTTTCATGATGGTATGTTTGGATGTTAAATTTATTCACTAGTTGAGTTCTTGTGGTAGAGAGAACCCTCTAATGTTCTCCCACTCTCTTATGTTGTGATTTCTTTCAGTTTTAACATAGTATGGATTTAGTTTTTTCCTTATTGTTTGACTGGATGAATTTCAGGGGGCAGAAAGTGTTGGTGGTGGGGAGAATTGCCACACCCCAACCTGAGCGATTTATTATTTTTAATTAATTTAATAATTATTTTGGGATTCAGAAATCTTCTCTGCTATTGGACGGTCATCCCACATGGTTAGGGGTAACTGCATGGTGCCCAAACGGACTCCTGGGTGTGTCGGAGTTATGGCACGTAACTCGTGTGTGGTTTATAGAACCGCATGGTAAGCGCACTACTTGACCCTACAAGCGGGTAGTACAAGGTAGCACAATTCCGACGTAGTTTTCTCAATCGTGTGTCGGACTGTAGGCAAGAAATGAAACTCCCTCGACATTTTAAATAAATAAATGAATTAATTTAAATGGTAAATGGAAAAATAAATAAATAAAATAATGTAGGTTAAATTAAATTAAACAGAATTTTTTATAAAATGTTTAATAACAAAAATAACAATAATATGATTTTTTTTATAATAATATTGTTATTATTATTATTATTCTTATTATTATCAAATGAAAAAGATATTTTTTTTCTAAACCCTAGCCCTTACCCAGTTTGTGGTGCAGCCGCACCCTACCCCATGTTTCCCTTTCCCCTTTCCTCCTCGCATTGCTCAATGCCTCCAGCTCTCTCCCTTCACCCCGATGGTCTTGTCCCGGCCCTTCGAACTCCCCCTCTACAGATCCGGCCATGCCCTTACCTCTGGTCCTCTACCGTGATCCAGACCCCAGCCACCTCACTGCCTCCTTCAACCTCACAGATCCGCTGCCTTGTCCCACCAGCGATCTCTTCCTCTATCCTTTCCGCACCAGCAGCACCGCACCGCTCGTCACCTATCGACCTGCAGTTTCCTGTTCGCGCAACTTGGACAACTGACCCCACCTCACCACCATTTCCTCCTCTCTGACCAGCATTTCCATTTCCGATGTCCTCTCCGCTCCGGTCGTAGTGTTTTCTTTGTTAATTTTTGAGGTTTTCTTCAATTTGTCTGAACCCTAAATCCCTGGTTGATGCGTGACACGTTTTCTTGGCATTTTAGGGATTGAGGATCATTTGTGGGGTGTTTTCCTCCCTTCTGACGAAGTTTCATTGTATTTTCACTCAATCGGTATGTGTTTCCATGGATTATTTAATTTTTTTTCTCTTAATATTCTTTGGTGAATTTATAGATGTTTTCCATAGTTTTGTTGTGTGTTATGAAAGTGTTTTGGCATGCTTAGGTAATGAAAATGGATTTCATAAGGGATAATGGCTATTTTTTGATTGTGTTTTATTATGGGTCAATTTTGAAAGTATTCTATGAATTTTCCAAGAACTGTTAATTGTTTTTTGAAATTATTTTGGTGTGTGTGTAAAAGAGTTAGATTCTTCGTAATGATTAGTGAAAAAGATATTTCATGTTGTTCGAAAAAATGGCTTTTGAATTTCTATTGGTAAATGAATTTGGGGTGTGCAATACTTAAAGAACCGTTTGTAACTACTTAAATTAAAAATAGTGTTGTCTTTTAACATTTTCTTTATTAAAAGTTTTGTGGGTTTTTGAATCGTATATGGGTTCCTTTGTTTTACTTAATTTTATTTATTTTGGGGTATTATGATGTTTATGGATTATTATAACTTGATAAAAAACAGTTTTTGAAGTGAATCTTCAATTATGTCTATGTGTGCATGTGTCAAATGTTTTTGGTTAAATGTCATTTGGGTCTTAAATAGTGAAATCAGATGTTTTAGGTGGTATGAAGTATATTTTGAAAGTGTTTTTACTTGAGTATATGATGAAAGCAGTTTTCCTAAATTATATGATTATTTTTTCATGTGTTCTTAATTAGGGTACTTCTTGGTAGTGTTTTTAGGATTATACAAAATGTGAAAAATGTGTTTTCAAAGGCACTTGAGATGTGGATGCATTGATAGTGGTTTTTTACAAAGGTGTTTCATGAATTTATTAGTTAATTATAAATGCATTTTAAAAATGGTTTTTATATCTCTTGGAATGCTTGGTGTGTCACTAGATGTTGACACACCCATGGTTGCACTAGGTGAACACATGGGGGTGTCATCAAAGGAAGGTGACGCTTTAAATTGGCATTTCCTTGAAAAATTGTTTTCCTAAATGGTTCTTGTTTTTCGAATGATGTTGGTTCCTCTAGGTTAATTAATTGCAGCATGGTGGGCTCCATGGTGGTGCACACACACAAACATAGGTACGTATGTGTATATTTATATAAATAAATAAATAAATAAATATATATATATATCATTATTGCACATATTCCCTCATGGAATATAGAATACGTTCAAAGGATTAAAGGTATATATATATATATATGTCTATGAGAATGTATGTGTTTTCTAGTGTGGGCATTTTTCCTCGAAATCATCAAGAGCCTCAGTGTCCTGAATTGGTCCGCTTCATTCTTTGAGGAAGGTTTCCCTATTTATTAGCCTTTAAATTAAATAATTATTGATTTCTTGTTTTTTCCTGTTTTATTAAATTATTGTTTGTAATTTAGGTATTTAAAAATATTTGCTTGTTGTGAAATAAAGTACGACCCTTTCTATTTGAATTTCATGAAGTTGTTTTGTTAAATGTGCTTACTAAGTGTTTCTTGAAATTCCCCTTTTGTAACGCCCCGACCCCAGCTACCCAGAGTCGGTGCATTACTTCGTAACATTGGCATGATCACAAAAGATCAAGTCTCGAAAGACCGATTAGTTTAGTAGCCTTGGAAACACTAGATACATTCGTAAACGTTACATTACATCATAAAGTGAAAAACTACAATAACAAAGTCTCCATAGTCCACACTCATATCCTCTTCTGACTATCCCTGCAGGTCATTCATAAAATACTTCTTCACATCCTGGAAAATATTAAAACATTGAAAGGGGTGAGCTCAGATGCTCAGTAAGGAAAACAATGATGCGGAAGCTTTCATAAATAATCATTAACAATTAAGGCAATGTATAAATAAAACAAAAGCCTTTTAAACATGAACTTCAACATAATATGGCAAAAGTAAAATGAGATAATGCCATTCACTTCTTCACATGGATATTCTACTGGTCGAATAATCACATGCAATAACAATAACCACTTTCATAATGATGGAATGCATAATGCCAGACTATCTTAACCACGTAGTCAAGGCCTCGTGCCAAGACCACAAATAATATTTTGTCAAGGCCTTGTGCCAAGACACTAGTTTGTCTCATGAGACCTGCCGATGCATCGAGGAGCTATAGCGGGCTCCACCCGTCACTTATTAAGTCCAATGCATTCCTCATATGAATAGGTTTAAACATATCATAAACCATAACATAATTGTATCACATAAAACATGCATAAAGGAAACATAACATTTCCACATTTCAATCACAAGATATCAATACAACACATTGATATAATAAAAATGCTTTCAAAACCATTTTCAATACCAAAATAAAAGAAAGTTAAAACTTTGTATTTATTTTTCATTAAAAAAATGATGGCTTGTAGAGGAAGCCGAAACTCAAATAATGGTCACGGTGGCGGAGAAGTCGTTGTCGCCACATACGTACGACAAAAACATTCCCTTTTGTCATTTAGTAAATGCTTCGTATAAAAAAGATTCCTTTTGAATATATGTAAAAGTCAAAGGGGTTTATACACCGTATAAAAGAAATTTGTGTATAAAACAAAATATGCCTCAATGAAAGGAGATTGAGACGAAGTCCTTAAAAAGATCATTTTTAAAATAGAATAGATATATTATGTGTATTCACTATAGGTACACATAAAGAAAGTAAAAATACAAAATAGGACATAATAACATCATGACATAATTTGAAAGTAGGAGATTAACCCAAAGAATGGAAATTGGGTTAAGAAGTTCCCTTACCTTGTGTCCGACTTGACTCAACCATTCTTTAACCTCCTGAATAATAAACTATAGTTAATATATACCTTATTAAGAACCATTCTCAATTTCATTATCCTTATTATATCACTTATTACAATGATATGATCATTATGTAATTATTTAAGTTAATAACGGTCGTTTTGTCGACCTTTGGTACTTGAGTCAAAAATAAACTTCTTATGATTACAAGTTGTTAATGTGGTGAAATATCCATTATATTCATAATTTAGATGTCATATATATCTTATATATCCAGTATATACATTCATTTATAATATTACGTAACATTTAGAGGTAAGAAATGAAATGCACCGTTCATGGAGACGGTAAGCCGTACGTACGCATGAACGCTACTTCCATTTCTATTTCATATTTTCTGGAATGGAATCATAATGATATGAGAGTATATTATAATTCCAGTATAATAACATATATAATATCATTAACTTTATCCTTCACACATCCCACATATGGTATTAACGAATCAAATCACTTTCAGGGGGCGGTAGTCCGCGCTTCCTAAAATGAAGATATCGTGTTTTACCCATAATGGAAACCATAAAGGTATGCCCAAAATGAAAAAAACAGAAGCTTAAGGAAAACATAAACATATTATATATCATATATAAAAATAGTGACATCATAATGGCCACCTTTGAAGGTGTTAAATGAGTGTTGAACAATCATCGTTTCGGGAGGCAGAATTTCGCCATCCACGGAAACCTTATGTTCTTTAACCATTTGATGTAGTTGTGTGGAAGTGTAGCTCAAATAAATCTTATAACAACATCCTAGTATATTTAAGATACTGGTGTTGTTACAAAAGAAGTAAATAAAAAGAGTTTAGGGGGTTGGAGAAGCAAAATAAAACAAAAGAACATGAGAGAATGAATTACCTTAAAAAGTGTAACTCCTTTTGAGTTGAGCCTAAAGGCTTCCTTTGAAAGGATTCTGCCCAAAGTGAATCCTCTAGGATGAGGAGAGGGATGTGGAGAGAGCAAATGGGCAGGGGTTGGCCGAGCCAATGGCTTGAAGAGTGTGTGAAATGAGGTAGAGGTGGGGGCCTTTTATAAGAGGAGAGGAAGGGCACTTTTGGAAAGTAAAGGAACATTACATTATTTGAAAATGTGTTTCGGTTTTAAAAGGTCCCACATTGATAGAATTCGTGGATAAGGTGATAAGGCATCGAAATCCACTCATCCAATTGGTTTTGGCCATGTGTAGTTCATAGATTTTATATTACCTTTCCATTTTATTTAAATCGTCAAATAATGATGTCATCGCTGCATCATTATTATGTCATAAATAATTAAATTTATTTAATGTCTAAAAATTATAAAAAAAATACTATGATATAGGAAATCTTTTTATCTTTCCAATGACTATTTATAATCAAAATTTGGACTTGTGTAACCCTACTTAAAAATTGTTTTAGTAAAACACTTTATGTTAGTGTCATTTTCACTTTAACATTAAATAAAAAGTAATTTATGTTATTTCCCAACAAAAGTGGATCCATGGGGTCCCCAAGTTAGGCCATGGCTTGTCTTGGTCGGCCATGACACAACCAATGAGGTTGGGACATGTGTCTAGGTCATTTAATATTATTAAAGTATTATTTATACCTTAAACTACCCTAATTACCACTAATCGCGATTAAGAACTTAATAAGTTACTATTCACCAAAAAATTATTTTTATCCCATTGAACCACATTTTACTTCTTTATGACAACCATGTATGTCGGATTTTTGAAAATCAAATCACAGAAGTGGTAATATTTCATTTAAACGAAAAATCAGTTATTTAACAACCACTTAGTGGTTTCACTATTCATCAAAAATTGAAGTTTCTCAGAACAATGCCAAAATTTCATCCTAAGCTATAATTGATATTCCGAATTCAAAAATGATGTCTATTTTACAAAATTCCAAACATATAAGTTGCATTAATTAATTTTATAATTAATTCCCGCTGTTACGACAAATAGCGTGTTTTCAAGAAACAATTTATATCAAAAGATTGGCAATTGTTTATGTCCAAATTCAATGTTAAATTAATTCTAATGAACACCATTGGATAAAATGGTAAAAATATATTCTAATTATACATTAAATCCACTCAATAGTATAACTTATCACTATAAATTATTTTGATTAAAAAAGTTGTTTTAAGTATTTTTCACTATTCATAAAAAATTAGAAGTTCTCAGAAAAATACCAAAAATTCAACATAGGCTAATTTCGATATTAGGAATACAAAAATGAAGTCCATTTTGAAATATAAAATTTCTATAATTTTAAAAAGTGGTTATTACTATTCATAACGGCTAGTTTGATTTGTCGCGATGTTTTAGAACTCGAAGTTGCGTACAATGCAAGCTATTGTATTATTGAATGAGAAGCGTATCGTGGAAGCTCGGGGTGTTACATTCTCCCCTCCTTCAATAAATTGCGTCCTCGCAATTTGAAATTTTTCTTGGAAAATAAAAGGTTGAAAAGGGAAAATACCTTTGTGGAAAACCCACATCGGAAATAAGATTAATAAAATTTAGCCTTAATAAGAGGTAAATGGAAATAAGAAAGTCACCACCAAATTATAATCTCGATAAGGAGAACATTGGTGGCAATTAGAGACATATAATTGGAGGAAAAACGTAAATATTTGTAGGGAGTGATTGAGGTCATCAATAACAATCAACTGTCAAATTGAGGGCCTCAAAGCCTTCAATCTATATTGATTTAAAATATCATCAGTTCAACAAGACATAAGGTATTAGGATAACACATTTTTTGTTTTAATATCCCTTTACTAAAGTTTAAGAATTAATTTATTCATTGAATAAGAGATAGGTATATATATATTTATGCTTGACAATTAGAGTTTCAACCTTCAACTCATCTTTCACTCAAAAAGGTAATAGAACTCAAAAATATCTTACTTATCCTAATTGTATAAGGTTCAAAATGTTAAAACATACCATTTAGATTAGTAAAATTATTTTGTAATAACCAGGGACTTCCTGTAGGCTAGTGGTAGGAAATAAAGGCTTATCGCACTTTGATTGTGGGTTCGATTCCTACAGCTTTGTCCGACGCGACGGTTTATGCCCCACCCTGCAGGTTGTCCTTTTCCTAAAACTATAGTATTATAATATTCCAAAAATAATCTTCAGAAATGATTTAACCTTAAACAATACTATCCAAAGTTCAACTTAATCCATTCCAACCTTTATAGTTATCCAAAATACTTCTGTCCAACTCACAGTCCAAATTCTATAAGGAAGGTAAACATAATGAAGATCCTTTTTCCCACGTAACAACATGTGAATACCTTCATCATGTATTCTTTTTAAACATACTGAATTACCATGATCCCTTATTCCTTATAGAATACTAGATATACTTCTTATATCCAAAAATGTATACAAAACATCAATCAGTTTCAAGGAAGTTAAGTATATCCAATATAATTTATCCAAATCAATCACGTCTTATTCCAAAATCACAATCTCAGTATCAGAACCATATTATGGTCTATCTTTCTCTCAACCATATATTTTCCAAAAATTTAATCCTACTGTGGAGTCACTTTTCTTGGTTCCACACAATCTCAAGTCCTTGATGAAATAGTACTGCAGTACAATCCTTATATACTCCATAATTATTATTACCAGTACATCATTGATACAACACTCAAATTACAAAATTATTTAATAACAACATAAGAACTCTAATCATTACTCCTCATCTGTGGTAGTATCATAACTTGATTATTATCCAATAACATCATTTGGGGCATACTCTGATGATTTGGACATTGGTTTGCGTAGTGTCCCCAATCCTGGCAGAAGAAGCATTGTACATTTGAAACCATTTTCTTACCCTTGCAGTCACGCACTTTGTGTCCTTTCTCTCTACACTTATAACAAACTCCCATTCCCTTTAGGCAAGTTCCATGATGTTTCTTCCCACAATTACCACATATTGGAAAATTCTTCTTTCCCCTCATCCCTTTATCCATCATTCTCTCTTCCATCCCTTTCATCTCTTGCTTCGCTTCAAAGCCATAGGACTCAGAGAATTCTTTACTTATCCTATTAACACATGATACTATTTCTTCATATGTTGAGAAGACATGGGAGACTATTTCCCTTCGAAATATTGGCTTAATACCGTGAAAGATACTATCCTTCTTACTCTTTGGATCATACGTACTGCTGGAGTTCACATTCCTTCTACTGGGCGCCATTTCTATACAACGGCATAAACTAGGTTAGTTTATGAATCAAAATACATAATTCCATACTTGTAAAACACTTTACATAAATTGAACTATTTATGGATATAATCCATAATCATAAAAAGAAATGTTTTCTTTGAGTAAGTATGTACTCATAACCCTTCATAGTGGTTTGTAAGTAAAATGAGAATTATCCTAAGCATATCCCCCGGGAGTGTCGTAACCAAGAGTGCAGCAAGGCCCGTTGTCGTGCACCAGTTCCCGTTCGAGTCTAGCTCAAAGCGGTGTTTTCGGGTTTTACCCCTAGGTACATCTGTGCCAGAGCCGCCTCAACCTGCTCGTATCCAGACAGGGATGTATTGCTCGGAAAACTCACAAAATCTCTACAATACCAAAATTCTAGGAAGTTCTTCTATACTAATCCTCAAAGTCTATCTTCGGGCTATGTGCTCTAATCAGAGTTTATCTAAATCTAGCTTCCAAGGTTAGTACTAAACTGCCTCTGATACCAACTGTAACGCCCCGACCCCAGCTACCCAGAGTCGGTGCATTACTTCGTAACATTGGCATGATCACAAAAGATCAAGTCTCGAAAGACCGATTAGTTTAGTAGCCTTGGAAACACTAGATACATTCGTAAACGTTACATTACATCATAAAGTGAAAAACTACAATAACAAAGTCTCCATAGTCCACACTCATATCCTCTTCTGACTATCCCTGCAGGTCATTCATAAAATACTTCTTCACATCCTGGAAAATATTAAAACATTGAAAGGGGTGAGCTCAGATGCTCAGTAAGGAAAACAATGATGCGGAAGCTTTCATAAATAATCATTAACAATTAAGGCAATGTATAAATAAAACAAAAGCCTTTTAAACATGAACTTCAACATAATATGGCAAAAGTAAAATGAGATAATGCCATTCACTTCTTCACATGGATATTCTACTGGTCGAATAATCACATGCAATAACAATAACCACTTTCATAATGATGGAATGCATAATGCCAGACTATCTTAACCACGTAGTCAAGGCCTCGTGCCAAGACCACAAATAATATTTTGTCAAGGCCTTGTGCCAAGACACTAGTTTGTCTCATGAGACCTGCCGATGCATCGAGGAGCTATAGCGGGCTCCACCCGTCACTTATTAAGTCCAATGCATTCCTCATATGAATAGGTTTAAACATATCATAAACCATAACATAATTGTATCACATAAAACATGCATAAAGGAAACATAACATTTCCACATTTCAATCACAAGATATCAATACAACACATTGATATAATAAAAATGCTTTCAAAACCATTTTCAATACCAAAATAAAAGAAAGTTAAAACTTTGTATTTATTTTTCATTAAAAAAATGATGGCTTGTAGAGGAAGCCGAAACTCAAATAATGGTCACGGTGGCGGAGAAGTCGTTGTCGCCACATACGTACGACAAAAACATTCCCTTTTGTCATTTAGTAAATGCTTCGTATAAAAAAGATTCCTTTTGAATATATGTAAAAGTCAAAGGGGTTTATACACCGTATAAAAGAAATTTGTGTATAAAACAAAATATGCCTCAATGAAAGGAGATTGAGACGAAGTCCTTAAAAAGATCATTTTTAAAATAGAATAGATATATTATGTGTATTCACTATAGGTACACATAAAGAAAGTAAAAATACAAAATAGGACATAATAACATCATGACATAATTTGAAAGTAGGAGATTAACCCAAAGAATGGAAATTGGGTTAAGAAGTTCCCTTACCTTGTGTCCGACTTGACTCAACCGTTCTTTAACCTCCTGAATAATAAACTAGAGTTAATATATACCTTATTAAGAACCATTCTCAATTTCATTATCCTTATTATATCACTTATTACAATGATATGATCATTATGTAATTATTTAAGTTAATAACGGTCGTTTTGTCGACCTTTGGTACTTGAGTCAAAAATAAACTTCTTATGATTACAAGTTGTTAATGTGGTGAAATATCCATTATATTCATAATTTAGATGTCATATATATCTTATATATCCAGTATATACATTCATTTATAATATTACGTAACATTTAGAGGTAAGAAATGAAATGCACCGTTCATGGAGACGGTAAGCCGTACGTACGCATGAACGCTACTTCCATTTCTATTTCATATTTTCTGGAATGGAATCATAATGATATGAGAGTATATTATAATTCCAGTATAATAACATATATAATATCATTAACTTTATCCTTCACACATCCCACATATGGTATTAACGAATCAAATCACTTTCAGGGGGCGGTAGTCCGCGCTTCCTAAAATGAAGATATCGTGTTTTACCCATAATGGAAACCATAAAGGTATGCCCAAAATGAAAAAAACAGAAGCTTAAGGAAAACATAAACATATTATATATCATATATAAAAATAGTGACATCATAATGGCCACCTTTGAAGGTGTTAAATGAGTGTTGAACAATCATCGTTTCGGGAGGCAGAATTTCGCCATCCACGGAAACCTTATGTTCTTTAACCATTTGATGTAGTTGTGTGGAAGTTTAGCTCAAATAAATCTTATAACAACATCCTAGTATATTTAAGATACTGGTGTTGTTACAAAAGAAGTAAATAAAAAGAGTTTAGGGGGTTGGAGAAGCAAAATAAAACAAAAGAACATGAGAGAATGAATTACCTTAAAAAGTGTAACTCCTTTTGAGTTGAGCCTAAAGGCTTCCTTTGAAAGGATTCTGACCAAAGTGAATCCTCTAGGATGAGGAGAGGGATGTGGAGAGAGCAAATGGGCAGGGGTTGGCCGAGCCAATGGCTTGAAGAGTGTGTGAAATGAGGTAGAGGTGGGGGCCTTTTATAAGAGGAGAGGAAGGGCACTTTTGGAAAGTAAAGGAACATTACATTATTTGAAAATGTGTTTCGGTTTTAAAAGGTCCCACATTGATAGAATTCGTGGATAAGGTGATAAGGCATCGAAATCCACTCATCCAATTGGTTTTGGC
Organism: Viscum album; assembly: GCA_963277665.1. Lineage (NCBI taxonomy): Eukaryota > Viridiplantae > Streptophyta > Magnoliopsida > Santalales > Viscaceae > Viscum > Viscum album. The sequence goes on along the minus strand of OY728131.1, from coordinate 1,649,589,602 downwards.
CATGTGTAGTTCATAGATTTTATATTACCTTTCCATTTTATTTAAATCGTCAAATAATGATGTCATCGCTGCATCATTATTATGTCATAAATAATTAAATTTATTTAATGTCTAAAAATTATAAAAAAAATACTATGATATATGAAATCTTTTTATCTTTCCAATGACTATTTATAATCAAAATTTGGACTTGTGTAACCCTACTTAAAAATTGTTTTAGTAAAACACTTTATGTTAGTGTCATTTTCACTTTAACATTAAATAAAAAGTAATTTATGTTATTTCCCAACAAAAGTGGATCCATGGGGTCCCCAAGTTAGGCCATGGCTTGTCTTGGTCGGCCATGACACAACCAATGAGGTTGGGACATGTGTCTAGGTCATTTAATATTATTAAAGTATTATTTATACCTTAAACTACCCTAATTACCACTAATCGCGATTAAGAACTTAATAAGTTACTATTCACCAAAAAATTATTTTTATCCCATTGAACCACATTTTACTTCTTTATGACAACCATGTATGTCGGATTTTTGAAAATCAAATCACAGAAGTGGTAATATTTCATTTAAACGAAAAATCAGTTATTTAACAACCACTTAGTGGTTTCACTATTCATCAAAAATTGAAGTTTCTCAGAACAATGCCAAAATTTCATCCTAAGCTATAATTGATATTCCGAATTCAAAAATGATGTCTATTTTACAAAATTCCAAACATATAAGTTGCATTAATTAATTTTATAATTAATTCCCGCTGTTACGACAAATAGCGTGTTTTCAAGAAACAATTTATATCAAAAGATTGGCAATTGTTTATGTCCAAATTCAATGTTAAATTAATTCTAATGACCACCATTGGATAAAATGGTAAAAATATATTCTAATTATACATTAAATCCACTCAATAGTATAACTTATCACTATAAATTATTTTGATTAAAAAAGTTGTTTTAAGTATTTTTCACTATTCATAAAAAATTAGAAGTTCTCAGAAAAATACCAAAAATTCAACATAGGCTAATTTCGATATTAGGAATACAAAAATGAAGTCCATTTTGAAATATAAAATTTCTATAATTTTAAAAAGTGGTTATTACTATTCATAACGGCTAGTTTGATTTGTCGCGATGTTTTAGAACTCGAAGTTGCGTACAATGCAAGCTATTGTATTATTGAATGAGAAGCGTATCGTGGAAGCTCGGGGTGTTACACCTTTGGGCTTTGAAAATGAGCTTCATATTTAATGTGGTGAATTGAGTTTCTTAAATGGATTTCCAAGTGCCTTTGGATTTCAAAGAAATGGTGTGCATTGAATTTTTTATAAATGATTTAGTGTTAAATGATTTTTTAAGGCCCGTTTGGCCAGGTTTATGTGAAATGAAGTTTGGATTTGCTCTGGAATGGTTTTCTAAATGATTTGATAAATGTTAGAGAGTTGCATAAGTAATGGCCCGGTTGGCATTTTTGAATGATTATTTGGGGAAAACCCTTATTGGGTTGGGTCTCTTGCCTCATCTTTTGATCATGAGATAGGAGAGTCCTCATTATGGGACCTTCCTTGTATAATTATTATATTTAGGAAAAGACTACCCTTGAGGTGTCCGGGGTGGTGTTGATTTGTGTGGTGTGTTCGGTTATATATATGTGGATTTTTATTTTAAATGTATTGCACACCCTCTTGAGAACTAAACATGGGAACCTTGCATAATAAGGAGGTTTAATGAGAAAAAGTGTTGCACTAGTTTAGATTACACACTGGGTAGAGGCCCATAGCAGAGAGATTTTTTGTTATTACTGCTATGTGATTGGGCCCCTTGATCAGGCCAGGTAGGGCGATGATTAAGCATTAGGGCGTCATGATGTCATCGAGAGTAGGCATTCCTTCAGGATGAGTCACATGTATTAGTACATTCTAGATTTTCTCTAAGTTCCTAGGTTTTCCTGTGTTCCTTTGACACTAGTATAGTTATTTCCATTGCCCTCACTATATGTAGTAATACCCATTGTTCTTAGTTTTGGTTTTCTGTTATCAAATTGTAAGTGTGTGGTTACTAAAGATCTTTTTAATAAAAAATGTTTTAAACGAACAATCACTCTTTTCTTTGACACTTTTATAAAAATGAATGATCCCTTTTTGGTATCCTTTTCATTACTCCTCTTGAACCTTATTTTAAAACTTGAGGGAAATGGATTATGATTATGATTTTTTTACCTTAAAAATGAAACGTGTAGAAAATTATATATTTATAGATTGTATTTCAAACCTGAAATCAATTTTTTCTTTATTTAAAGAATGTGAATTGGGAATAGATTAGTCCGGCCTACCTGCTGATTTTTAATACTCACACCAATAGTGTTTTTCTTGTTTTTAGTTTCACCTACATGCTCTAGTTTTGGTATGGATCACTTTGATTGACGTTTGGTTCAGTAATAGAGAGTAACCGATGGGGTTACATGGAGTTTTAAACTTTGATAGGTTACTCGTGTTGTTGATCATCCTTTACTTTTCTTATCATTTATTTATTTTGCGATGTTTTATTTGTTTCTAATGTTTAGTTTATTTTTCATTAAGGGACAAATCATTCCCAAAGATTGAATTTTGATGCTCGTCACTAGTGGCCAGCCCGTGGGGATCGAGAACGCCCCTCGGGCGATGTCGCAGACCGTCTCGAGTGACCAGTTCAGGGTCAACCCAGGTTGGTTTAGGAAAATTAGAGTGATGTAGATCAAATTACACCACATGTGAATAAAAAACATGAGGAAATAAGATCAATATAGGAGAAACCATAAGAAAATAGAGGTATAACCAACCAATGATCATAACAAATCAATCATATGAATATAGGGATTCATCCTTAACAAAAGGGTATTCAAATCCTTCTAAGAACACTCAATGGTGGCAAAGGTTCAAGTGGAATAATTTTTAAAAAATATGGGTTCCAGTATCTTAGGGTATTTATAGAAACACTAAAAAAATAGGCCTCCATGACATGGCCCTATAGACCACAATGTAGAACTGGATGACATTGGTAATTCTATTAATCATCACTAGGGACCATGGCATAATAACCCTTGATCAATTTCATTTTATATCTCTATGTAAAGATCCAATAAAATTGTATATAGGGCCTATAGTACTTCCCCATGAACAAAGTCATATGACCCCTTCAAGAATAAAAAGGTTATGCCATAACCCATCCACCATTGCCCAACTACACCATTAATAGGTATAATGACCTAGAACCCTTATGCCAAATCCTCCCCACTATTCCACATATACCCAAATGTCTACCCTAACATAACACTTGAAGAATTTCACAACCAACTATAACAATTAATCTGATCTCAAAAAGAAGTATCCTCTCATGCTCTCCTAGTTGTAGCCTGATCAAGTACCCTATAGCCACTAGAACCACAATGCATCAAATCCCCCCACATTACATCCATTCCATTTTTAGAAGTAGAAATTCTATTTAACTCCCTTTAGGGCCTCCAATAACCATGAATCACAAAGTTAAGGGAAACTGAGATCTAGTTCCTTACATCATTTACCTCTCAAATAGTTCTCATCCTGTGGAATTAAAAAAAACTTTTACCCGAAAAGAAAGAAAATGGTTGTCCAAACAATAACCCCTTGAGATACCTATAAAGGATATTGATATAATATTAGATTAACAACTTCAATAATCATAAAAAGTGTAAAACCATGAAAAAAAACAACCAGATCCAAAAAAATCCGAGGGGACACACCTCTTCAAATGAGAGAAAGGATACAATAGGAAATTATAGCGAAACAATCTCATCAGTCAAAAAAGTTCAATATCCCTAAAACAAGTAACATTACAAGGTAAGATATAAACAAAAAATAGGTCAAGATACTATTCATGAATCTATTAATCAACTTCTCAGGTACTCTCATGAATTCCATTATGCTTCTATAAGACAAGAAATTAGGAAATTGCATGACGTTGCAACATGTTTTCCTAGTGGTCCTAGATCTCCACATATCAATCCTGTAGGGTCATATAATCATTAACATAAATCTTATCCAAATTGATGATGTGAAAATAATCATAAAGGTATGGAAGAAGTTTCAACACATGAATGAAATAAAATATCAGGATCAAATGTGGGGAATGTGCTACTTGATAATCCACAAATCTAAGGTGGGAAAATACATCTAAAGGCCCGACAAACCAAGGAGAAGGCTTACACCCATGACCAACCTTCACATCCCTTGATGAAGATTCAAGTTCACAAACACATTATCTAAAACATATAACTCAAGGGATATCCTACTATGACAAAAATAGGACTTTTGATAAACCTATTCTACTTTGATCCTTTCACGAATTAACTGAAAAATCTATATCCTATTCAATTTTTTCTCTGACTTAATAATTTCTGACTCTCGGGACCCTCTCTAGAACAGAAGAGAAAGAAAATTTTAGTCATAAAATATTTAAATGGAACTATTCCAGTGGTGGAGTGAAAACTATTATTATTTCAAAACTCAAATAAAGGTGGTTTCTATATAAAAAAACCTTCAAAATCCAAGACATAAGAACACAACATTTCATCAAGAGTATGGATGGTCTAATTTTTCAAACCGTATGTCTTCATGTGAAAAGTATTACTATGGATTAACTAATATAAAAAATCATGTTGGATACCTATCCACACCCTAGAGGTTAATCAATGATTATGATTAATGATGATCATCCTAGGGATTCCTTATAGGCTCATCACCTCCTCTGGATACTAACTTGTCAACATCTCCAATGAGATCAACTCGTTAATCTATATTAAGTGGCATGATTTAATATAATGATCCAATTTAGCATATGAAGAATAAATGAATCCCATATATTGAGGTAAATAGATAAATAATTTCATCAATATGTCATCCCACTTATACAGAGGCACATCTAATGGTTGGATTAAACCACTAGTAACATAGTGCTCAACCTTCAGCTTCTGGAAAACCAAACTACAAACCCTGAACTATAGAACTTCACACCTCAACCCATACCACAAAAACTGAACTCACAATGCACATTACATATTTATCAAACAAGAATATACTACTAACAGAGAGCTATGTAATTCACGGGGAACCATGTCACACATCTCCAAATGGACTATAATCATTCCTTGAAAGAACTCCCAATGGTTCGAAACCATAGAATATCCATCAAGAGCATGAACATATATAAAATGGTCTCTCTAGATGTCTACCTTGGAGTAACCAATATGGGAATCCACCACATCCTACACCATATATGACTACACTATCATCTGAAAAAGACAACCTCTATCTCTAACCACTCCTATATTAAAATTAATCACTGAGAGCTATTCTATCACTCTCAGGAATCTCTAGATTCATATATGGCGTCACTATGAGAATTCCTTATTAGTGTATTAACCACAACATTTCCCATGATTAGTGTACAAATACTTCAATGTCATAATCCTATAAGATTTCCAACAAAAACTACTGTCACAATATTAATTTATGCTGTGATATGACATACCTAAATCTATTATGATTGGTAAAAACTATAGGATTATTATTGATGATTTAATTTCACTAAAACTTCACGGTAAATAATAAATCCAACAACTTGAGATCATGGTTTGTATATTTATTATCACGGGGAATTAAATACCATTATCCAAAAGAAACAACCCATATATACTATATCAATTCAAAACTTAATGTAAGATGTGATGTGTCACCAAAAACCTTTAACTGAACTCACTCTATTTTAAAAAAAGGACTGGATCATGGGAAAACATTTACTTTAGTTACTAAAATGCTACATGGCACTATCCAGTCCAGAAAAATGACTGATACTTATGGATCAATGCTATTAGAGGAGTCATTACTGAAGAAAAGTGAACTATTAACCTCATATACTGACATATAAGATGAATGAAACTCTGTACCTTGATAATGAATTATGTTATTCCCAAGAAAAAACAGATTCTACCTTTAAAGGATTCACAACTAATCCTTGTTTTGATTTGAAATTACTCAAATAAAACTTCATGATACCATAACTCACACATTAAAAACTTCCCAAGTATCTACTCACAATGAAGAACTCCCAAAATGGCATGAAGATTATCTAGAAGCTCATCCTAGAAAATGACAATAAGGTAGTATTCCATAACCCTAGAAAAACCATCAGATAAACTTCTTATGAAATAAAAAATTAACTTTCCCATTAAGGATGATAAGAAAAAAAAACACATCTAAGGGTCTCTATAACCAAAAAACTCTATAGGCTCTCTATTATAATCCTAGAACATAACATGCCTACAAAAGAATTCTAAACTACTCTACACAAAATAAAACTTGTATATGCCAAGGGTTATGTCATGTTGGGATATCTATAATCATAGGATATCTCCCAAAGAGTGGTGATACACCATACTTATCTCACAGTTTCTATATACTTTATATAGGTAATATAGAACACTAACTAGCATAATCAAATTCAAATACACTAGATGTATCTCCACCAAATGTCCCAAACCATGGAATTGGAAAGGTAATATAAAGGAGTGAGTATATCCAGAGTCAAACAATGTGTTCATACAAATAGAAAAAAAGAAAAAGGTAACTCAAACAACATCTATCTCACCCATCACTAGAAACACTCGATTATGAAGTGGGACATGACCTTTTCTATATCTCTCTACCCTTGATGATGATCTCCACCATGGTCAGGCTATACTCTTTGAGAGGGAGGGGCATATGAGGTATATCATCTTACTACCCTTTCTCATATTTTCTAATCCAAAAATTTTACATCATAATACTACTACCTTAGATGAAACTACATCAATAGAGGAACCTGAAGTGGGACACATGGAACACGGTGGTTTCTTAGAATGGTTGGGAACTATTTATTTTAGTGACCCTGATATCCATAACAAAAAAAACATGTATGATCTCTTTGAAATGTTCTAAGATCCACTAACCATTGAGAAGTGAGATGATGAGGGATGAAACCTGCACCTATCAATACAAAATATCTTCTTTCTAGGAATCTGATATCCTAAGATGAAATATATTCTTCATGAGAAATCCTAATGATTCCCTTATCATGATGACCCAGTTATATAAAAAAAATCATCTCAACAACATCTACTCTCTACAACACCTTGGAACATGTATAAAACATTAATAGGGTGACCAAGAGGTAGATCTATAAATGAAAATCTTCCTAAAAATTCCTATCTCGAGTGTCCTTGTTTGAAAAATGGTGCAAATAATATCATTGAATAGTCTTGAAATGGATCCCAAACTCCCTCACATTGGAACTCCCATGTCGAAGGGTAAGAATTTATTGTTGACTTGCCACTTTTTCAGTTGAACAATGAAACTATACTCTAAAATACTCTAAAAATTACCCCATGTGACTATTGACTCCTTAAAATCCTTAAGGAATTAGGTCCACCACTACCTCATTACCTGACACAAAATATTCAAAACCAATGAAACCCTTTAACAATTCTGAGTATAGATCAAAATATAGTATATCTCAACATTCTATAACTGGTATTCTATAAATGATTTAGAAATGGTTTCCTCAAACTTTTATATACTCCAGAACATAAACTCTTGTAGTGTCCTCCTCTAAGCTTAATCATCATTGAGCTCTACTTTGTGGTGATCTCCAAATAAAACATGAAAAACAACATTATCATGAACTTGATGAGGACATAAACATATATCTATACCTATCAAATAAAAAATGGTTAGAGTCACAAAAACACAATATATGATACTTAGAATTAATTAATTAATTTGTTTTGTTTTTTGAGGTTTTAACCTATCCCAAGGTTTAAAAATTTAAAATATAAGTGAAAATAAGAATGACGAATGATATTTCCTTGTTTATTACCCCAAAACATGTATAAAGTCATTTTATAGGATATTTAAACTTTAAGGTCTATGCATAATATCATAAGGGGTCCCAAAAAGCCTATTTTTTTGCCGACCACCCATGTTTACATCACATACTAAACATAACTGACACCATGGATTTTCCTTACCCTGTAGTCCTCACTTATTCCTAACTCAAAAATATATCCCATCCCTCAAATTGTACATCTAAAACCACTCTTCCATGACCCCATACTCCCAAAGAGTACCATTCCCAATCATGAAAGGAGAGAAACAATAGAGTGACATTCTAATTCCTTCCTCCTATTGGACCCATGTTAGAAACTTGCACCGAATGTTTATTATATATATAAATGGGACGTACTTACCTAAAATAGAAACATAAACTAGAGAGATATAATACAGATAATCCAATAAATAAATTTATAGATATAAAAAACAAATCCCAAGTATATACATGAAATGTAATATAGTACTAAAAAACTAAAATTAACACTACAAAAACAAAAAAAAATTAATCTTTGTAGTGATAATGAATCCTAAATTTCTCCTACAAAACCACAAGATTGTAATATCCAGACCAATATCTAACTTTATTTTTCTGAAATAGAAAATAGTTTCCATATATGTGGTGTGGGAATAATAGTATACTTAGTTGTGTTATTCTCTAACATTCTCTTACAAAGGATAGAGAAATCGTACTAAATCCTAGTAAACAATAAACGAAACAACCAAATCACCTAAAAAGTTATATTATGTTATAGGCCTCACCACATATACATATAACCATGTTACACATACAAGAGAGATCATATATGATATTAATAAATCAACAAGTGTATGTACTACTGCCTCCTTAGGGGTTTTACTCTCTACCCCAATGTCACACAACTTGATCCGTCTCACTCCAGAAGAATCTAACAAGAAAATAGCTAGGCTATATATCACAACATGAAACTCATTTATAAAATCATCTCATCATCCCATATAACATCTCTATATACTAAAAAATAGTTTTTTGGGATCCACCAAAACCTATATTATGTGTATCATATAATGAGTATTATACCTCAATCCATCACAACCCATACAACAAGTAAGGCACCTCAGACCATCATAACCTATACACGTAATAACTATAATAATATTTCATATAATATATCCAAATATACTTGTGTGTCAAATAACAAAAATTAATTATTGCCTTTTATACATATATATAGTTAACTAACCATCGACCATAACAACACATAATACTACCAATAGAAGAGAGTGGTCTAAGAGGGGATAATCATCCATCTATCCTCGATAGCTTAGATGTTGGGGAGCAGACCCTCATAAAATCCATTTGGAGTTAGTCACCCAAACTGACATGGGTGGGGTATTATATGAAGTGAAAAACATATATGATATAATATATCCTATAACCACACTATGGGAATAACCTAGTCCGAGGCTCATCATTAGCTATTGTCACTTGGACACCCAGATGCCATTAATAGGGAAAAACTATCCTAAATTAAGAAAACCATTTAAAGAGATAACTTATGTTCATTAGTTTCTTTTACCATTTAAAATCATGAAAATTAATTCACAAACTGTTAATTAAAATTATTCTAGTACTTTTCATTAACCATAAAAGTGGAGTCCATTCCCACCAGGAAAAATCCACCTAAGTCCATAGTTTCTCAAGATCTATATATTTTATGAAATCCATACAGAAACAAACCCATGGGAAAAAATATTTATTAAAAATTATTAAAATTTTATAATTATAGGCACTCTTGTAAAAATATCATAACATACCACAAGATAGATGTAACCAATAACATCCAATTTCTTTAAGGAGCAGGGAAAAAAATATAGATAAATTAAAAGAATGACCATAATTCATTAAATATTATCACGAATGGAAAGCATACAAGATCTCAACACAACAATGGGTAATCCTATCATTAACCCATTCTATCATCTAATATCCATCCCAAACACTATCCTGCATATCCCCATGCATATCCCCATCACATGCGCCAATTGTATCCCAGATTTGGCATACATGCCCATATATCAGTATCCATCCTAGGATTAGCCATCCTATGTTCATATCACATTTCATGGATCATATACATATAACATATATGGTAGAATAAAATAAAATTGAAAAAATAAATCTTGGTCCAAAAAACAAGTTATTCATTCATAATGCGCAAACATGATTTCACAGTCCACAAAACAAGGCATACATGCATTATAAATAGATAGGAACACTTAGACCGAAAGATTTATTTATTTTAAATAACTCATTTTTATTACATATTTATTTAACCAATTCATTTTTAAAAATTTCCAACTAATGTAAACCTAAGGCATAATTTATAACAAGGTTGAATTTAATTAACATGCTTCTAAGGATTTATTTGAGTTTCAGGAAAAAAAACACGATAAGGACAATTATTAACAATTTTCTTTTAAATATATTATCCCTAAAAAAAATTTTATCTTAATTTTATTATCAAATTCCATTAACACATGGAATAAAAAATTAAATTAATGATGCAATTGGTATCAATTTTATTACCATAAAATTAAAAGATGCACTAGATTTATTAAACATTCATCTTTATGTTATTTATCCAAAAACATAATTCTATGTTTTTGATATTTAAATTTTTACTTAAAAATAAACATGCTAACCTAATCATAATAAAACATGCTATCTAGAATAGTACATAGAACACACTATCGAGAAAATCTTGTAGAAAACCGTTATTATGATGGAAGGAAACAATATGGGTTGACTACAACCATAAAATAATTTTATTATTTAGGTTGATTAAATATTTAGTAAGTTAATTTCATTTCCATATAATAGAATAAAACAAGATCGATATAAAATTACATGAATATTAAAAAGAATAAATGAATCCCTTACCTAAAAAGTGTCAGCATTCTTCACACAAGAATGGAAAAATGATGTGGATCTTTGATCACCTATCCTATGAAGAAACAATGATCTATAAAATATATCATTCCATAAATACATATAAAAACTGAAAAATAATCAATTATATAGATGGATATAAAATTACACAGCATGGAAAAAATAAATAGTAATAAAATATACCAGTAGTGTATAAATTAAATGAAAAGGGAGGTAAAAATGAATTCCGATCACAACTGATCAATGATGGGATGTTGTAGATTGTTCACTATTGAAAGGGTACTAAAATCCTTCAAAGAACACTCTAAGGTATATATAAATCATGTATATTAATTGGGATAAATCCTATTTTTGAGGGTATAAGTGTATTTAAAAATAAATTGAAAAAAGGGCTATAATGTAGTCATATAAACCATTCTGCATAATTTGCTGACATGGGGAATTCAATGTTGTTGTTCAAGAAACCATGACATATCCAAACTTAGGTAAAGCCGTGTCAGAGTTACACATTATGAATATATAAAACAGGATCCCAGGGATACTGTGAAGCCTTAAACAACTTTTTTCAAAGACCACTTCTCTTATAGGGATGCAATACCATAGCCCATCCACCATGGTATAGATACACCCTTAAAAGTCATAAGCACAAATAACTCCTACACCACAACCTCCCTTCTATAAAACAGTCTCCCGACTTTCCAAACATATAAACCACCCAACCAAAACCATATCTAACCAAAATAGTGCATCTAGTCTCAAAATTCAATCTCTCCTCCATATATTCTACACTATAGAAGGATTTAATTTTCCACAACAAATTGAACAATAGAGTATTGCATCCACCACACTAAAAACATGCCATTTTTGGCATTGTATCCACCCCAATGCACCAAATACCTTTTTAATCCCTCCAAGTAAATCAAGAACCAAAGAATAGTATAGGGAATTGATACTAGGATATGTTTCCTTACATCTATTATCTGCTTTTAAAATGGATTTTTTTACACTTTTTATAATATCAGTTTTTAGCAGTGGTATTTAGAAATATTACAAATGTTTTTCAATACTTGGAAAATTGAATATTATATCTTTCACTATAAATTTAATCTAAATAACATTACATACATTTCATGGAAAAATTATTGAATATTTTTTTTATAATTACGTGGTTTTGAATGTTTTCACGACAACTATTTGAAAATTTATGTCTCTTATAAGTCTTAATTATTGATGTTTCATTCCATATATTAATTTTTAAATTCCTTATTTTCAATTTATCAACGGCGATGTATCAGAAAATGGATTTTAAAAATGACCTATAACTTTATCACATTCACAAAAGATAAAATTTATTTATATAAAAATCAGCTATTTCATCTCTACCATTTTACACATTTTCTATAAAGGCCCTATTTCCTTATAGATTATTTTTCAATAACCACAATATAAATTATGTTTTAAAATAATTTTTTTTGGTTATAGGATTTTGGAAATCAATCATTTATATTATTGAGGTTACTTTTGGTGATAACATCTTGAAATGTTATGATATGCATTTTTCATTCCCATGGTTCTTTATGACGTGAAGATTTTTTATTTTTATTTGGAACAACTATATATGTATGACTATTGGATTGGGTATCATATATCTCTATAATGAATTGGTTAATATTTTATATATCATGAGATAATAAGGTTGTTTTTGGTCATGATAAATATTTTATGTTCACAAGGTTGTATATGAATATGATTATATATAGATTTGTTCAAATCATTATGTTTGGACATGATCACATATAGCTCTGTTCAAATGATTTTTGAGGTTCATGATTGATTTTTATTTATTCACATGATGGTGCACGAAAATGATCCCATATAAATTCATTCACAATATTTTGTATGGACATGATAAAATATAAAATTGTTCACAATGTCATGATATTTTATTGTTATTATACATTTTTATTCCATATGTCTTTGACTATACCCCATGGTTCAAGTACATTAAATCACACAATTTTTTCATTGTACATGTTTTTTATTGGTGATTAAATTTATTTTCTATAATGGATTATGAGAAACTATTATTATTACCTTTTTTATAAGATATTTCCCCTGCTCATGTTTTTTCATATTTCTATGATCTAACCCTTGTTAAAATTTATATGAGTTTTTCTCATAAAAACATTTTGTGCTAACCCATTTCTCTTTTTTTCATCCCGTAGGTTATGAATACGATTACAGCTTATGAGAATCATAAAAGGGAGTCTAGTGTGATTTGATAATGGATAAATGTTCATATGTTTTGTAAAATATGTTTACTATGTAACTGGTCCTTAGAAACACTAAACGTTTTGATCATGGGGCTATTAGAGGTTTTTTGAGATGAAATGTTTCAATTATTAAAATATTATAAAATAAATTTATGTTTCTTTTGGGAATATATAAAAAGGAAGAAAACTATATGGTGCCATATGTGTTTGATATAGATCATTCCATATCAATTTATAACTTGACCGACACTGGCACTTTGGTAAAGTATTTGTTTTTTGTTATATTTTTGTATTCATGAATTCACAATTTTTTTTCAATGCTAGAAATACCAATGGGGTTACACTATGTGGTCATATGAATCATACTCAAGTTAATTAAGATTTGAGATATTCCCCAAAAGTGTTTGGAGGTGATCTGAAATAAATTTTTAGATGGATTTTCATAAGATTTTACATAAGATTTAACGAATTATGAAAATGTACGATAATTTCATTGAAATGATATATAAAAATAGATAAATGGATTTTTGGATATGTATTGACACATTATTTCACATGATATAACATTAATTAAAACTATGATAAGTCTATGAGGATTAAATTTATGTTATATATCAATGGAATTTTTCAGTAAAGGAACCACCAATGTTTGGTTGTTTATACCATATTGTTGTCTTCCTTAGGATACAACACAGTATAGTGAGTGTCACTACACCAACGATTAATTTCATGGGATTATATGAATACATGATATCATATTATTTTCCTCAGTATATTACTCTAAATGTTATTTTGTTCAGTTATATATCACATGATGATGGATTATAAGTGTTTGAATATTAAGAAAATTCATTGAATACATAAATTAATTATAATAAATCAAGAAAATAGTTTTAAATAGGTAGAAACATATAATAAATATAGTAATTATTAATATTAATATTTATATTGAATAAATTCATGGAGTTCACTTATACCTATTAAGATAGATAAATCCTTATACGAAGTGTTTGATTATATTGGGTCAATAATCTTGATAGGATACTCTCTTTTCAATTTTCTTCTTTCTCTCATTATATATTACCTTTAAAAAATTATCTAGTTAACTTCTATTTTCAGAGAGATCCTTCATGAGTGTTGGTTGATTACCATAATCTATGGATAAATATAGAGGAAAACGTTATTGGGATCCATCTCTGGGACTATGGTGAAATGTTTGTGAAAATCATCGATTAGCTGAATCAATAGGTTTATGGTATGTTATTCTTGTTCATTGCTTATGTTCATTTTAAATGTACAGGTTGATAGTAGTTTTAATTGTGATTGAAATTTATTATTACATTAATATTAGGATACTATACATTCCATTGAATCCAATCATTAATAAATATTTTAAAATCTATATTAACTAAAAACATATTTATTCATTAAAACAATGTATTTTAAAAAAAAAATTAATTTCCAGACCCTAGAAAGATGTTTTGAACACCTAAAATATTTATTGAGCCTTAGAAAACAATTATTTATGAGTAAAAATAATTTAATTGTCCAATATAACAGAATTTAAGAGAGTTTGGTTCTCAAACATTTAGATATAATAAAATCTTAAATATAAAATTCCATGGTTTAAAACCAGGGTAAATCAAATGTCTTTCTATTTTTCAATAACATAAATTCTAAGGAAAATATTTAGAAATTAATAAAAAAGTTTTTCTAATTTTTATAAATATCGACCGATTCAATTTCTACCCTAAAAACATTGAGCATGATGTTTCTATTATTTTCACTCTAAAATAGATTTGGGAAGATGATTATATAGATAAGGGATTGAAACACGATCTCTATTTCCATTTGAAATGATGTTCCTAAGTATTTTCACAAGATACATAGTGTTCTAATAATTCACAAATCCTGATCTAAAAGTAATCAAATTTTTTTATACAAAACATTGAAAAACTACTAGCTTAGGATAACTATAAAAATGATTTTAGAATAGCACTTATACATGTTACCTATACATATAATTTTTTGAAACCATTGGTATAGTGTTTATTATATAATAATCTTGTGATCCCCTGTTCACAACCACATTTCCACATTCCATATGACTAGTTTCCCCCTCCCCTAGGATGCCCCTCAATAATCTTCTATTATTTTATTTTATATAATTTTTAGATGCAATAATCAAGGTATGTTTTTCTCTATAACCTTATCTCTTATTTTATTCTCTTATTTAAGTATTTTAAGGACCTATATTTCAATGGTTCCATGACATTTCATGTTATATGAATTTCATTAGGGTTTTTAAGTTTA
The DNA here is from genome assembly GCA_963277665.1 of Viscum album. Lineage (NCBI taxonomy): Eukaryota > Viridiplantae > Streptophyta > Magnoliopsida > Santalales > Viscaceae > Viscum > Viscum album. The sequence continues at coordinate 1,649,574,150 of OY728131.1, read as the reverse complement.
ATGTTTATAAACATCAACTAAGGGCCTTTATTTGTTTCTATTAGTATAATAACATCGAGTATAATTAAATTTATCATTTTATATAAGCTATTTTTATACATCCTTTGGTTTCCATAAACAATACTACTTAGATTTGTTATGAAAATTTTGAGGGTCAAATATAATTTATTAATAAATAAAAAAGAGAAATTCCTTTTTGAAAAATAAGAAAAATTAAAACCCATTAGTGCAATAAAGTTCAACTCGTGTTTTAATCACCATCATATTAAAAAAATCAATGTATTATATGGATATTTAAATATATATGGTAACTTTTTATTTCATACCATATTAGAAAATTACTCAAACATAGAATATTTATCTACAATATCTACATATATATAATTTAAGAATTAGAAAAATCCATTCCACTAATATTATATTTAATCCTTTTATTTGAATATATTTTTTCTAAAACTCATTTTCCCCAAATACTATTACATTTTATTCTTTATAAAATTAAAATTTATTATTATATTAGAAAAAAATCACTATTTAGTATCAATATTCTATCTTAATATTAGAATAACAACAAATAAATATCAAATTTTAACTTCTAGAAGGAAATTCCTCAAAAAACATGTATGATAACTTTTACACTTGAATAATTATTGAATTCATTATAATTCATAAAATGAAGTGTGGATTTAAAATGTATATATCAATGAATGTAAGGAAGTATATCACATAATTAATTTTAATGTCAATAATGATCACCCTTGAGCCGAAAACCTGAGCAGATCTGTGACATACCCTAGAAAATTACTAATTTCCTCAGGATAGAAACTAGCTATAGGGTACAAAAAATCATAAATGGGATATTTTTCACAATTAGATTACAAATAAACTACACATGGATTTCTATACAAAATTATCCATGACCAATCCATAAGTTGGGTGGCTATTTCATAAAAGAAGAATATAAATAATTATAAAAAATTAATACAATGTAAGAAAATGAAAATGGAGGAATTACAAAAATTGTAAAAGTAAGATCAACATTATAAGATAAATAATAATGAAAAAACGACAAAAAAATTGAAAATTGATTAAAGATTATAAGACATATAAAAATATTCTAAAAAAATGAAATTAAAAACCAAAGAAAACATATGTTAATCATCGCCCTTTTGACCCATGATCATGCTATACAATCCTAAAAAAACCACCCCTACTAAACCTTAAAAAACCAATAAATTGATCTAATATACCTTTATAAAAACACTAGAGTTTTAAACACTTAATAATGTATTTAGCATGTGATAAAAAACATACCCCAATAGGGTTTCCCCAATTACTTTTTCAAATTCCATAAAATAGTTATTTCATTTGGTTTATTTTGAAATATGATACGAAAAATATATTGTTTATTTATAAGTACATAATAATCAATAAAATTTCCAGAAACATTTTAAGCAACTCCCATTTTAAAATGAAAATTATCACTTGAAATTAAATTCCCAAGATTATGACCTAATTAAAAATATATAAATATATTCTCATTTTTTAATTAACTTAATAATTTCAATTTTAAATAACTATATAGAAACACCTTTTTAAAAATTATCTAAACATGATAATAATAAAGAGGAACACCATGGAGTCATATTTCAAAAGTAATAAAATAAACAAGCAATAAAGAATAGAGACATATGTTTTAATTAAACTAAGGAATGAAAAATAAATAACTTCCCTAAGGTTATCATAGAGTATATTGGGAAATTAAAATTTTGAAATGTGAATACCCCATATTTTTACTAATTAGAACCATCCATGGGCCTATCGATGCATTATTAAGTCTACATGAATCTGTCTACTCTCAACCACCCTAATTAGTCTAACTCCCTAGTGTTCTATGATGCTATATGGGATCTATTACTCTTACTCATTACAAGATAGTGACTATATCTCATCCCACACTAAGAGTCCTAGGATGTTGATGTAATTCAAAGAATACATGGTGAGAAATCACATGAAACAACAATTAAAAAATTAAATCTAATTTAATGTCAGAAAAAGTCAAAAGAAACGTCCTCTTTCACATATAATACATTACCAATAATAAAAATAACTCCCATAAAGCCATAATCCATATCAAAATTAAACAAATTCCACCCTCATGGGTAAGAATCAAACATGTTTATCAATGGGGTCTCGCGTAACATACCATTCTGAAACCCATTTAATGTGCCAAACATTATTTTTTTAAACAGAACAGAGATTCCAATTAAGTTTTATTCATTTCAAAATTATTTTAAAATGGAATATTTTTAACTAATAAATTTAATTCCATTTCTATAACACTTTACAAAAATCCATTTTGAAAGACCCTTTAAAAAACAAACTATTTTTTTGTAAAAAATATGAAGAAGTCAGAAATATAATTTTTTATTTTGTCTCATGAATAAAAAGGGATCTAAACTCATAAAAAATTAAATTTTAATCAAAATAAACATTTACATAATTTATGAATATTTTTATTTTCATGTATAATTTTGAATTCATAGTAAAAAACTTATTCCATGTGAAAACCAAACTTGAAATCATTTTTAAAACCAACTAATGTACAATAAATATAATAAAAATTAAATTAAATATTTGAAATCCCCAACCAAAATATTCAATTTAATTCTATGAATACCCCAAAAAAATAACTGATAGTTCAAGGAAAGTTGAGTTTGAAGTCATTAAAAATGTGGCTGGAATCTCAAAACAACATTAAGGGGCCTTGAACAATCCTTTAAAATAAGAACCCATAATTTTAAACCACATAATCCTTATTTTTAAACCTTGATGGCTCCTTGGGTTCACAAGAGGGTGTGAAATCGAGTTAAAGAGAGGGGAGGAAGGGATATAAAACAAGATGTGGTATAGATGGATTTTCCTTTAAAGGGATACTTGAAATCGATAGAAGATAAGCCCCAAATTAAAGAGAAGGGATGAGGAAAGCTCCACTTGCACAAACATGGTGTTGTTAAAGAGGAGCAGAATAAAAGGGGTGAAACAAATTTAATATAGATAAGAGAAAAGGGCCATCTAACCAATTTTAAAAAAATCAATGCAAATAGAGGGTTCTTGAATGGCCTAAACAACATGGCATAGAAATATTCCCCTGTTTACCTCTACAACCAAACCATGGATATGTTTCATAGAGGGGCATTACCAAGGTCTTGGTATAGAGTTGTCCAAGTAAAATGATGTAGAGAGATTAAAAATAGGAAAGGGGGATTGACCCCTCAACCCATCCTTTTATGGAGTGGTCTAGGTACTGTGAAACAACTAGCTTGAGAATAAGTCATTGACCTCAAAAGTGTGGTCTGTGGGCCATGAATCTTCTAGCCTAAAGCATGCATAGGGGCTTGATCCATCATCCCATGAAACCATTGCATGTTACGAAAAACTATATCATGGATCCACTAGGAAGCATCCTCTATTATGGATCTACTGGGATTTACTATAGAGTACCCATGTTGGAATGAACTCAGTGACATTGGGCCAATAACTATGATTTTCTTCTTTGGAAATGGTGTATCCTATTGTAGCCAATTTGAAAATTTTAGGAATCAACTAAAAGACCCCAAACATATTCCATCCTCTTGAGAAACATGAAATAAAACATAATTAAATAAAATACCTCAATTGTCACCTATGGGAATAACAATTATCTCTATTTTACTACTATATACCTGCATAAATCCTGAAATATGTGAAAAATGAATGAGAAAATATCGAATAAAACCCCTCACATCTTTATAATGGTGGGTTGGAGAAAAATATAGAAAAATACTAAGAGAAGAAAAATACCAACCACCAACAACTAGCATAACATACCATAACTGTAAGGATTCTCTAAGAACAACATAAATATGATCACCCAATATGAGTGAAAAAAGAAATGGTGAGTAATTATAGGTCTCCCCAATATTAGTAATTTATGTAAATTTGTTAAACGAAGTGATGGGACACAATTCCAAAACTAAAAAATCAACCCTAAGATCACATATCTCAAAATGATCCATGAATTACCAAATTCCATTAGACACACAAAATTTACCACAGAACTGATTCTAATTCCCTAATTCTTGCACAATCAAAAAGGAAAAATTATGTTTATAAACTAGAAGAGATAATAAATATTGAAAACATATCTCAATAGGAAATTTATTTTCACTATACCCACACAAAAATATTTATAAAGGTAAATTAGGAACTCAGATCCATTATATCATCTTTTGAAAACCCCAATAAAATGATTATAACACCCTAAAGTGCCTATTTCTTAAAGTAAACTCCCATTCTATTTACTAAATTAGTAACCCACGTCCATCCATGTAAAGACCACTCTGAAACTAACATTAAAAACACCCCTTCTTGAGGGGACACTTCAACTTCAAGAGGAATATAACTAAAAATAAATAACACAATGAACCAAAAAACTATCACTATCCACAAAATAAAATACCCTGAAAATACTTGGTACACACCCAAAAATAAGTCTCCCAAAATGAAAAAGTACTTATGTAAAAGACCCCAACTCTCAAGAGAGAATCGACTTTAATTCCCTACCATGGTACCCACCAAAATTGGAAGTCACTAAGAGTAAAATCAAACTCTTTTCATCCAATCTACCCCCTAAAAAGATCATGGATCACTGCCACTAGAGGTATAACACTACACTAATATTTCAAATATCCACCAATCCACTTGATATCTGGGTAGAGCTTGAAGACAATATAAATTAAATTCATATGAATGTAGGATACCCTACAAGAAATACCTAAATCATTTATCAAGACATTTTAAAGAGGCACAAAAAATTACACAAAACATGAACCCAATTTCTCATTATCCTCCATTAAAATGAGCTATCCAATAACTAAATATTCAACCCCAAAAGCTGACCAAAAAATTTTCACCCAATAAAAACATACATACAACCAATTTAAAAAACACTAAGACCCTAAATTAATTTTATAAAAGACCCTTTTTTTAAAAAACCTTTCCATTAAACACATACATAACCTCCATTAAAACCAAATACCCAATGAATATTTTAGAAAATTTATTTTTAAAATACTCTCTTGATTCTATAAAAAACAATCACCCCTAATTCTTTATTTAATAATGATTAATCCTAAAATAATTTAATGAAATTCTATTTCAAAATGAAAATACCTCTCGTATTATAAATTACACTTCTTTGTCATCCTAAAGTGTTTTTAAAATATCTTTTTGAAATTAACTACAATTGAAAAATTTATATAAAAACAATTTTACATGTTATATTATAAAATCCATTTTTTCAAAAATTGTCCTTTTTAAAAATAAATTTTTTACCCAAAATAATCACTTAATATCATATTAAAAAATTCTGTTGAAATTATTCATTGATAATTTTAAATATTTTAACAAAAATGAATTCCAATATTATTTAAAAAATTAAAAACCCAATATTAATTAAAAAAAATCATCCAAACCACATTCTAAGTCAATAATAATTTCATCTAAAAAATCACTAAATTATCATCACACAAATGGTAGTCATCCTAGGGATTTTTTCTTAAAATAAGAGTGTAAGAAAAAAAAATTACAGAGAAGAGATTTCATAGTTCAAGTTATAGACACATGAGATGTTAGACATTGAGCCAGCCATGTATCATGCTCTATTATTGATTTAGGATTATTTTATGGGATCTGAATGATTTAACAAACTAGGAAGGATTACTTCAATGCTCGGTTCCCTTTGGCACATCCACCTTTGGAAATCAAATTGATCTCCAAAATCACAAATATTATCATCATAATTAATATATCATTATAACATACAAAAATCCATCAATTATTCTAAAAAATGAATTCATTGTAAATACTCAAATCTCAACCACCATGGTAACTCAATGATTAAGGAGTGAAAGAGATCATTACACACTGCCTTCCCCTATCCATTAATTTTTTATGATGATCCATATCTCCATACAACCCAAAAACATCCAAAATAGTAAAAGGGAATTCTATGATACTATTAATCAATAACCAACTTGGTTTACCAATGAGATGAGTACCCATGCTGATCTGTGATATACTTGAGTTACGCCCCCGATTTCCCCAGGCTAGAAACTGGTCCCATTATACCATAACATAATAAATGGGAATGATTCTCACTCTAACTCCAAATATAAAATACATGTATTTCTATTATAAAATAATCATGACCCATTCCTAAGTTGGACATCCATGTCATTGGATAAGTAGACTAATAATCATTAAAAAATATATAGATTAATAAATAAAAAAGGATAAATTCCATAAAAGGAATAAAATAAAGAAATTTTTATATAATGAATAATAACAATGAAATATCACACAAAAAACCCAAATTTCTCATGGACTCTAAGTCTATTACATAATATTCCCTAAAGGAAAAAATAGAAACCCAAATCCAACTACTACCATTCATAAACCATGTGATCCATGACCAAACTCCATAATACATAAAATGAACACCACTACATAACCCATAAAATAAAAAAAACGAAATAGATCTAATGATCCTAACAAAATTAGTAATATATACTCTGAATGGTGTGTATAGTGTGTGAGAGAAACATAGCCCAGTCGGATTTTAGCAAAGATTTTTCATAATTACTCAAAAACTTCATTTCATTTGTGTTATTGTGAAATGTGATAGAAAAATATATTTTTCATTTATAGGTACATAATAATAAATATAAAATTAAAAAAAATTAAAATACTTCCATTTCATTTTATTAAATGTTAACAATCACTTGAAGACTATTTCGTGGGATTTTAACCACTTTTCAAAAACATTCTTTTTTAGTTACACTTTTAAAAGTAGATTAATAGATAACTATTTTTCAAATTCTTTGAAATTAATTTATTAAAAATAATCTAAACCTAATAATAATAAAGATAAATTTTATGGAACCTCATTACAAATGGAATAAAATAAATACTCAATAATGAATGGTTCCATATGTTCTAATCAAACTAGGGAACAAAAAATAAAGTATTCACCCAAAAAGTATAACATAAAATAATATGTAATTCTTTAAAATCACATTATAAGACTATATATTTACTCAGGTTATAACCCTATACATGATTGTTGAGGCATTATTAACCCTATAACCATATAGCCGCTATCAAAAAGCCTTATTGATGAGTTGACCGAATCTAAACAAATACATTTATCTCATTATTTTCCATAAATAAATATTCCATTATAAATTATTAAATAAATGTAAGAAAAAAAGTTTTAGTTTCTTATAATATTAGCTACATTAAAAAAATATTTTCCAATACTCGTTGACATTTCTACATAATCGTTCAAAAGTAAACCCACATCAAAATATCCCACATGTAATAATGATCATTATACTTCGTAGATAGAAAATGCAAGAAAGGGTTCATCTAAAATTCTAAATAAGGTAAACTAGTAAAAATGGTTAGATCTTAAACATGGTCCAAAAAATTAATAAGGGAGAAGTATATTATAAAAATATCATGTAATTAGAAGTGAAAATAATAAAACTTGATTGAGAATTTAGGATCATGGAATAGGAATATAAGACCAATGAATGGTCATCAAAATCATTACTGAGAATAAAAAAATAAAAAAAGAATAAATTAAAATAATAACATAATAAAGTGTAATATCATTATAACATGTCACTTCATAAATTTTTATAATTTTATATATATTAGATATATTTTAGAGAAGTGTCATAGACATAACACATGAAAAATTATGTATAAATACCTATATGTCAATGCTTTATGTCATGAAAAAGTATAAGTATGTTTAACCTTTATGTTATGAACAAATAAAAGTATTTATATCCTTTATATTCAGAATAAATCTAAGTATTTCAATGCTTCATTATAACACTATAAGTAAAACCTTAACCAATGCATTAGTGGGTGATATAAGACCCTACCCGTCATCATCTATATATATGAGTGAGACATAAAATTTAATCATTCATATTATTATAAATAAACCAATGGAACAAAATATGTATAATAAATTTTAATAACCTAATATTAAAAAATAATATTATGTTCAATAATGTATGTGACAGAAAACACTAAATATAAATAAACCACGAAATAAAATTATTTTAAATATAAACAATATAACCTAACTATGGAATTTTCTAGTAAGGATAGGAGTAAAAATATTTTGAAATATATGTATAATGGTTCTAATATGTATTAATTTATTATTAATTCTAAAGAAATATTCATTGAATTTTTAGTAAAGTCATTTTACGATTCTGAAATACTTTTTCATTAAAAATGGGTTTTATTTCTTTTTGTGAGAAAATATTATAATTAATTTATAATAATTTTAGAAATATTATTTTGTAACATGTATATTTCTTTAAATAACCATATAAAAATTATCTTAAGATGAAATTTTAGGATTTTTCTAAAAATATTAATTTTTTAGCTAATAACGAAAACACACTGATTCTATAGAAAACTAACTTTTCCATTCAAGTATTTAAAAAAAATAGTTTTGTTTGAATATATTTAAAAATTTAATTTGTTAATTTAAATGAATAATAATCTAAATATTGTCATATAAATCAACATTAGACTTATTTTTAGTATGAAATATTTTACATACATTAAATATAAATTTTCTAGAAAACAGGTTTTCATTGTGTTTTGAGTGATTATTTAAATATTTATTTATTCTAATTATAGGTATTGAATTTTATAAAATATATTACTTATGTTCAACCATAATTTACAAATAGTTAAATAGTTAATCATTATAATTTTTTCATAATGAATAGTAACCATGGTAAAAATGTTGTCTCTATTGTAAGAGAAAAACATGTAGAACATGACTAAATATATGAAATAAGTCATTAAAATCAACCATACAACTGCATAAATTTTATTTAATGAGTATTATTCGAACAAAAACAAAACATATTCTAAAATATGGTATTTTAGGGCCATTTTTTTTATCATAATGACATTTTTATTATTTTATGTAAAAGAGAATTTCAAAATACCTAATTCTTTCTTTTAATATCTATAATATTTTTAATACGGATTACAGAATTTGTGAGGTTTTTTAACATTTATACTTTGAATTTGATTAATATTCTATGAAGGAAGTTTATTTTAAATTATTAGTCATGAAATTATAAACTTAAATTCTAATGCAACACCAAAACAATTTTTATGTGAGAAATATGAAGATAAGGTAAATGAATTTAAAAACATAGAAGTAATGTTTTCTGGGGGAGTAATGGTGTTACAAAAATTTTATAGAAAAATATAATCTCTTAATGATGTGTTATTTTTTTTATTCTCACTATATTCATGTTTAAATATATTATTATAGTGAATCATGTGAACAGTCTAAAAAATTAATTTATTTGAATTTTATGTGGAATATCATTTTATTAAAGGATTTAAAAATCATAAAAATTTTATCTTCTACCAAGAAAATGATATATGATATATAATATCAAAATATTTCACTTATAAATCACTTTTCCTTTCATTGTAACAATTTTGACCCCAAATGTATAATAATCTAATTACTATGATAATCTTTAAATAAAGATTATTAGGGGGGTGTTAAAACTAATATATATGGGTTAAATGTTCACATAAAATTCCAAAATTTTATTGTATTATATTATTATGTATTTTACCCATCCAAGAGCCAAAATATATCAATTTGGTTCTACATTACAAAGAAAATTATTTTATATTAATTTAATATTTTGGGTAATTCCAAGTGTTCCCCTCCCCTCACTTATAAAAGGACACCACCTATACTCTATTCCGAAAAATTATTAAGCCACTTTCATCAACCAAAAAATAAAAAACCCCTTTTTTAACTTCATTATATAAAATTTTAAGGTTTTGGTGTTCATCAAAAAACTATCCATTGGGTCCTTAATGAGATATATAAAGGATTTTTCAAAGAAGAGGAAACTGTCTCAACATATCATTTTAGGATTACTCTACTGTATACCAAATTCCATTATACCTTAAACATTATAATATAATTAAATAAATTTCTAAAATATATAATATTTTTCAATGTTAATGTTAAAATTCATTCGTCTCATTTTTTCCATCAATTAGGAATGAATACCATAATTCATTTGTATGTCTGGAATACCACAACACGAGTCGGTAAATTTTTTACTCATCCCCTATTTTTATGGATAGTTATTATGATTAATTTAATGAATAATATAATTTTTAAGTCATAATTATGATTTTACAAAAATGATATATCATCTATATTCAGATGATGCAAATCCTCAAAAATGGAACCATCACACATGCATACGTATTGACTAACATCTCTATGTAGTGATGTAATTTATTTTTAAAAAGAAATGAATTGCATGGATAATTATGGGATGTATTTAATATAGGTAATCCATTAATATAACATTAAAATTATTTCATAAATATATTTTTATTTTATTTCTTTATTTCCCACCAAATTAAAAGTAAAAACATCACTCATGTGTTTATGTTGACTATCACCTCATGATCCCATGTATTTTGTTTTCCATGGATTATTTTTTGGATAAATATAGAATTTTATTTGATTTATGAGAAATATAATTATTTAATGATTATTATTCTTAGTATTACTAAACAATTTCCCCTTTTACCATGATCAACCAACTGAAGACATTTTTTCATTATGAACCGAATGTCCTCAAAACATTATATGTGAACTGAATGGATTATATAATTGAATATTTCATTTAAATAAATTATATTAATGGTATGAAATATATTAATAAAAATTAAAAATGTTATTAAATAAAAAAATAATTATTATATGTTTTTTACAATGGAGTTAAATGACTTATATATAATGTTTTTACTTGAGGTAACAAACTTTTTAACTCAATTTCAACTCATTATGTTAAAAAACTTCATTATTGATATTTTCATGAAATTATTAGGTGTAAATTGATATCAAAATTATTGTATGTGGTATTTAATATTTTTATATCTGGATTTACATATATTTACATAATCATTTCCTGTGATATTTGACACATCCAATTCCACGTTCTTTGTAAGAGTTTTCTTTTTCCTAATCTCATTTTCAGAGAATATGTTTCATGTCCTCCAAAATTATTTATATGTATGGTTTAACTACTACCCACATAATTATATTAAAAATATTTAGTAATTTAATTAATGGTATATAAAAGGCATATCTTATTATTTCTTTTAATTAATTATGATTCAAATTTTACTAAAACGATAAAGGTGATATGTTACAATCTCATTACTTTCAGAATTTTTTATGTTGAAGGTTAATTTGAGGGAATTTGTATAATATTAATTTCATAAATAACATATATATTATTCTACACTCTTTATTTATTAGTTTTTATTATTATTTATATTCATTTTTATCTATTTTTTAATTAAGAATATCATAAGAAATGTTTAAGGAAAAATTGATTTTATTTCTCTTTTTTATTGGGAATATATTCTCTTCATTATCTATGATGAATAATGTGTTTTCAAGAATGTTTATTTAATTGAAGGAATTAATAATAAATTTAATTTTAAACTATATTTGACCTTAATTACATTTTTTTGTTTGGAATAATTTTTTTAATTTCCAAAGATGGCACTTTTTTGACCACAAATGTGAAAGGAATTTTAGTTTCACCATTTACCAAATGAATGACTATTCACCCTACTATGACTTTTATTTTCATTGAATATTCCTTTGAATGTTTCATTTTTTACTTTTAATGAAATTATTATTCTCAATATTCTGGGTATTTAAGCCTAAAACATTATCAAAAGAAATGGATATCTTCCTTGTTTTCAATGAAATGTCATAAATGTTATTTTAAATATATTTTTTCTTCTATGAATATATATAATATTTTTTCCTATTCTCAAATGAGGGTGTGTTATAATGACACCATATTTATTATTTTATAGGATATCTAAAATATAGTCTTTTTTATTGACATAAATTACAAAATTGTAATGATTTTGTTTTTACCATCTGATCCATGAGTGTGGGTTTGAGGCTATTACTGTTGGTATGAGAGGAGGGTTTTAATAAAATTGAAGATTGATATGTTTCAATGTGTGGTTTAATTAAGAGTTATGGATATAGTGATGGGTGTTTATGTTTTTGAATTTTTATAATTTCAAATTCATAGAGACACATTTTATGGTTTTGTGTGATGATATTATAAGGGATTACTGAGATTTATGGAGATGTTTTATTTTATTAATGAAAAAGTACCCCAAAGGTGTATAATGAGATTTATTGAGAAGGATTATTTTTGAGGAATTATATTAATGTATTGATGATTTAAGTTGAAACGTATGAGATAACGGTTGAGGTTAAATAATTCCTTAATGTTGAGGTTTTTTAGGTTAATTATATATTGGGAAAATTATCTATATAATAATTTAAGTTTAGAATTGGGAGTTATTGTGAAAATTTTGGAGTTAAATATATTATTTATTAATATGATTTTTTATAATTTCGGGTATTATACTATTTTAGGGTCCTAAAAATTCTATAAAGAGGAAATCCAATTACCAAAAGACCTGGAAAAGGACCGAACCGGTCCGCGCACCGGCTCCCAGCAATAGCTCGCGGCCGGTTCGGCAGACCACCCTCCAACAATTCCATGGACCAGCTTCGTCCACAAAATGGAGGCGGAGACCCTCCGCGGTCGCGAGGAAAGACATGCGCTAACCCGATTCACCGTTCCGGACTGCCCTAGCCATGAACCACGCCAACCTTCCCATGCCACCACAAACCTCATCATTCGCGGAATAGAGGCGGATTGATGTGCCACCGCAGAGCAACCCCACATGCATCGATTCCTCAAATATCGGGTGATCAAGTCATCTAAAGTTGAGGGAATCACTCATGGGCTTCCGCAAAGAGTTCCATGGGCCCATTGACACTACCTCCTCATGATTCTATAAATAGTGATCGAGGGGCACCAGAAAGAAAAAGGAGAAAAGACGGGTGAAAACCTATGGGGAGACACTGGAGAAATCTCTCCGCAGCCATCCACAGACCGCATATCGTCCTCGGATGAAATCTTTCACGTATAGGAGAAACCAGTCCACGAACCACATGCGGAAAACTTCTCCACAACCAAGCCTCAGTGGCCATCTCTTTCGTGGACGAAAATCACCTTCATGGACGACCATCTCTTCAGTTGACCAGTGTCATTTGCGAAGTGGAGACGGAACACCTCCGCAGGCGTGAAGTAGGACGGGCGCCAGCCCCTTTGCAGACACCCTTCGTGGACGACCATATCATCCGCAGACAACCTCCTTCGTAGATAGCCTCCTCTGTGGAAATCATCCTTCGTGGACAACATCCTTCGCAGACTTCATCTCCTCCGCGGATAGCTCCTCCACGGACACCCTTCGAGGACAACCAAACCGAAAACCACATACGGCCAGTCCCTCGCGGCTAGTCCTTCGTGGATGGCTCCTTCATGGACAGTCCCTCGCGGTTGGTTCCTCGCGGCCAGCTCCTTCGTGGCTAGCCCCATGAAGAAAACCCCATGCACCCGCTGGTCCATATCGCGGGGGCGGAACCCCTACACCCCCACTCGGGATTAGTACCGGGTTACGGTCCCGGCCCTCCGGGCCGGTCCCTTTTCTACCGTCACTGACCCCCATGAAAAATGGAGAGTCGCACTACGAACTTTTCATGCCGGGTCAATAGTATTTCACATTGCACCCTTGTGCCTCCCCAACATCCGTCCTATAAATTCCATGAGTCGTGCTACTTCTCATGACTCTCATTTAACTCCCATTTCCAAGATCCTTTTTCTAGGTTCATACGGAAAAGGGCCGCCCTTGCGTAAGTCCCACACCAACCATTTCTAGGTTTCTCCTACCTAGTCGTCCTGACCACACGACATTAAACTGTATGGCCCTCGTCCTGACCACACGACGTTAACCTGTATGGCCCTTGTCCTGACTACATAACGTTAAACTGTATGGCCTTCATCCTAACCACATGACGTTAAACTGTATGGAAACAGTCCTCTGTGCATGACTATATACTATATCATTCCCTATCATTCAATAATTGGATGCCTCCTGCTCCATGCAAGATATGCCTTATTCTATCTTTACAGTGGCATAACCTCAAGAGCGCTAGAATACATTCAAACATTCCATCACTCCACCCCACGCTTTGCATGTCATTTATTAGGATCTTCATCCTCTTTAATGTCTAAAGGGACCCCCTAATGGCCTGGACTCATGCCACCCCATCTCACCTACCGTCCTGGGCCAACACCCCAGAAGATATTGGAAAACACTCTGAGATAGGTCCTGTGTTTCGAACATGGTCAGCAGTCGACCCTCATTTGTTCATCCCCATTTCAGGCTAACATGATATCGATGCTGTGTTTCGAACAAGGTCAATAGTTATCCTCCATCACTATGCCACCCTCATTATGTTCTGAATGTCGGGCATGTGATTCACACTTTTCATCTCCCTTTGTTTGGATTGATTCCAATGCCCTTGGCATTATCCCGCTTTGCAATTGCGCATAGGCTTTAGCCCCCATTATATCCCCCAACCCACCAACGGGTTGGAATGACCTCATGACCAGACATGAGGAAGACCTTCCGTGTATCCATCTTGGAGTAAGCCCCGACCTTTTTATCCTCCTTAGTGTGAAATCCCAAATTCATCACCTTGGGCTGCCTTCATGCGTAAGCCCCACTCTGCTTCTTGCGGACACACCTTTCGCGACGTGATCGTCTGGTCCCTACTGCCTCTTGTTTATCACACCGAGCATGACTCACATGGGATTAGAGTAAGCATCGACCATGACATCCTCTTATGGGCCTCCTCAGAGTGTAATCACCAACCCATCATTCTGGGCCTCCTCAGAGTGTAAGCCCCAACCCAACATTCTGAGCTGCCCCAGAGCTTAAGCCCCAAGCCAAAGAGAACTACGAAGACTTTGATCCATGCCAAAGCATGGTACGTAGGAAGCCTCCATGAGGTTCAATCACACCACTCAGTCATTTCTTCATGTCAAGTCCCAACCTCGTCCAGCATGATGTTAAACTGTTTAAGAGAACTACGAGGACTTTGATCCATGCCAAAGCATGGTACGTAGGAAGCCTCCATGAGGTTCAAGCCCACCACCCATTGGACCACCTAGTCTCTTCTCACGTCGGTTCCATGAAACCTATGTGAATTACGTGGAATTTGATCCCTTCTTCCTAAGCAGGGTGCGTAGGAAGCTTCCCTGAGGTTCAAGACCAACAGCCGGTCGATCTGACCATCTCCACGCCAGTTCACTGCACCACACCTAGTGCCACCTCAAGCGAGTTCTAGCCCATCGGGTTCATTAATCCAACGAGGGATGGTAATCCTCAAGCATAAATGATTCCGAACCCCTGCGTCTAGTTGGTCTTTTCCCACCAGGGTTGAATCTGTAGATACTATGTTTGGGTATAAACCAAAGATTCGCAAACATATGAATACGTCTTAAATCTATAAGAGAGTCCCAGAATAGACAATAATTTCCCCCCAAAAAAGGGTGCGATGAGCCCGACTTCCCATTCTCTCGACCAATGTGAGTTCTTAAGAGTCGCTGGTCAGACCATCCGGCGAGCAACTGCCTTTGGAAAGCAGGTCCATCAATCATTGGATACGGAGCCGTTGGGCATTTCATGGCTGAAAACCAAGAACAAAACAACTATCTTGTGATAAGAATTCTGGATTTATTAATTACACAAGGATTATCTTTTTTATCTTTATGTAGATCCTATGATATATTAAATGTTTATACTTTAGGAATAATCAATATTCATCATGGATACACATTGCTCAGTATTTGGGATGATATTGAGGTGAAAACGTTTATAATAAAAAAAGGAAAAAATTAGATTAATTTATTTTAAGAAAACTAAATAAGTTTACTTTTAAATGTTCTAATCTAGGATAAAAAAAAGAATACCCAACAAATAAAAATTGTTATATGTTTTAAAACCATTTATGATGAATTCATAATATTATTTCTCTCTTTTTAATTCATGATTTTGTGTCATTAACATTTTAATTATCAAATTCTCTATCACTCCCCATTATAATTAATATATGAAATTTATCCTCTATTTATATAATTTCACTTTCTAATAATATTATCCAATTTAGACACATATATTCTTAATATTTTTAATCATTATAAATCTCAATCTGAGTGGGAGGTTGTTAGTTTTTCTGATTATGGAAATGATATGTTGAATTATGATTTCTAGGCCTATTGTTAAGTGGATGAGGACATTACTTCTTGTTTCATCCCTCCCACCTATTATTTGTACTTTTTTATTTATTCTTATTAAATGGTCAGAAGCATTTCTTCTGACTATGGCTTATTGGTACTACAATTAATTTCTAACACATATAGAAATTTTATTATATAAAAGGATATTTATTTTAATTCTGAATAAAAATATTATCTAAATAATATGTTTTGGTCTTTTTCTAAAAAGTTTAATGTTTCAAAGAATTGTGAAAAATAAACATTTTTATGAAAAAATATTTTCTTCTAAATTAGTTGTAAATTAACATTTTTAATTTATTTTAATATTTAATTACATATTTTATTAAAAATAATCCAATTAATTTTATTTTAACCAAAATTATTTTTAATTGTGGTATAAAAACATTTTCTACTTAAAAACCCATTTTTCTAGAAAATAATTTTCATTATTATTTTGTTGGTTTTTTAAACTAATTCCAAAAACTTATAGGGATTTAATTTTATAAAATTTATTCCAAATTTAAAATTAAAATTTTAAATTTGAAAAAAAATATACTTTATCTTTGGTCATAATGAAAATTAACCTTGGTAAAAATGTTATAGTTATGATAATGGTAATACAAGTTAGACAAGGAGAATACTATAAAATAAGGCTTTAAAATCATTCCAAATCGTTCTAATATTTCATTAATGAAGTTTAATTAGATGATTAAATTAGAATATTATAAAATATGGTAATTTGGTTCGACATTTTTGTAAAAAATACCTTTATATTAGTTTAAGGAAAATTCTATAACATATCTTTCTCAATTTTAATATATACTGTATTTTGTAATAGAGATTTAAAAATTTATGAATGATTATAAACAATTTTAGTAAATATTTTTAATTTATTTTGATTTTATTGTTTTTAGAATTTTTATTTATGAATTAATTAATTTAAATTATTATACAACATTTATAGAATGCTTTAAGAAGAAGTAGAGAAATCAAGTAAATGATTTTAAAAAATTACAGGGTAATATTCTTTAAATAAGTTATGGCGCTGCATGATTTTTTTAGAAAAATATGATGTTTTAATGATTTGTTAATTTTTTATGTTATTAATACAATAATATCTATATTTTTTTGAATTCAAGTATGAGAATAGAAAAAAAATGACTTTAATCATATTTTATGTTTGATAATATTATATTAAATGATTTAAAAGTCATAAAAATACTATATTTTGAAAAGTGAATGTGATATGGTATATAATATCAATAATGTCTCACTTATGGGTCAATTTTTCTTTTATTTTAACTTTCTTGACCTGTAATTTTTAAAAATCTTATTATCATGATAATTATTAAATATGTTTAAAACGGGGTTCAAACTAAGATACAAAGGTTAAAACATAACAAAAAGTTGTATAAATTTTAATGTATGAGACTATTTTGACATAAATAAATATAATATTTTAAATATCCAAATTTTATTCCACTTTTACTTGAAAAGTACTTTATATTAATTTAATACTTTATGAAATTTAAAGGGTGACCCTCCACTCACTTATAAAAGGACACCACATCTCCTCTATTCCTCACACGTATTGAGCAAAATAGCTTATAAAAACCAAAAAAATCATTTATTAACTTTTTTATATAAATTATATAGGTTTTTTATTTTGAAATTTCAATACCTAGGTTTCTTAAGGAGAGATCTATAATTGTTTTTTCAAAGAGGAGGTAGTCCTCTCAATAAAGATTTTTCATTTTACTAATTCTTCTACCTAATTAAAGTATTTCATAACCATTAAAATATAATAAAATCTATATCTTTCATATAATGATATTTTATTATTTTAGTGGAATAAATTTATTAATATATATTTCTATCAAATGGAAAATGAATCCATCATTCGTGTGTACATGAAAGGTACCTCCTCACGAACAGTTAAATCTTGTTTACCACTACCTCCTTTCATGTCTAGTTATTATTATAAATTTTAATTGTTTTTATTTGTGTATATATATATATATGATATCGGTGAAATAATTATGATCCTATTAATATAATATATAATATATCTTCATAAGATTAAAATCCTTAAAAATGAATCATCACACATCCTTATGTATACACTACTCTGTAAAAGTAGGGATGCACTTTATAATTTAAAACATTACTCTCTTGGATAGTCATGGGGATGAATTTAAAGAAGTAATTTTAATTTTATAACATGATAATTATTCTAAAATGATAATATTTTAATTTTTATCTTTATTTTATAATCAGTGAAAAGTAAAAATATCAATCATTCATACCTATAGACTAATATCTCGTGAGAATTTTTTTAGATTAGTTTTTCATAGTTGAGTATAATGTTTTATTTCATGTACAAAAATTATAATTACAGAATGATTATTATTCTTAATATAATTTAACATTTTACCCTTTTACTATAATTATCCTACTAATTCCAATTTTCAATTATGAACTCAACATTCACAAAATACTGGATGTGAACTTAGCTAATTAAGTAATTTAATTTCTTATAGAAATAAATGAAATAAATTGAAAAAATGGTGTAAGGTTTTATTAATAAACTATGAAATGTTTTATAAATTGTTAAAAAAATTATATAATTTTATTATATCAGATATAAAAAACATTCATAATAATTATCGACTCATAGAAAGGGGTTTTATAACCCAATTTCTTTTCAATGGTTTATAACACTTCTTCATTGAATTTTTTATCCCATGATTATGTGTGAATTGATATATAATTTTATTTGGAAAATTTAAATTTTTTTAAGTGTATTTATATACATTTAAATAATAAATTCACAGAATAATTATCACTTCGAATGTTATGATAATTATAATGGGTTTCTTTTGTCTCAATATTATTTTCATGAGACATGTTTCATATTGTGAACCATGCTTTATTTTTATGGTTTAATTAATTCCAATAGAATGAAACATTACATATTAACTCATTTAATTTATTTTATTGTGGTTCTATATCATAATATTTCTTCTGATAACTTTTCATTTTAATGTTACCAAAGCGATAAAGGCTTTATATTGTAATCTCTTTTTAGGGTTTGTTTACATTCAAGGTTAATTTCAAGGAAATGTTATGATTTTAATTTATTTTACCTCATATATACTTTTATACTATGGTAATGTTTGAAGTTTACATGTTTTTATTTCATTTTCAAGCCTTTTGTACTTACAAATATTAAAAGACCTTTTTATGAATAACATACCATATTTGTTTCTTTGGTCAAGAATATTTTCTCTTATATAGCCATGATAAATAAAATGTTGCTAAGAATATTATTTTAACTGAATGAATTATGTTTTACCTCAATTTTTGTATTATATTTTAATTTATTCCTAAAGGATTAGAATGTATATTTATGTCATTTTCCATATTATGCACTTTTGGTTTTTATTAGAAGTGTGAAGGAGATCATTGTTTCACCATTTACCAAATGATTGTATTCAAATTTTCCTTTATAAATTTCCATATTTATTTTCAATAAAAATAATCTTCTTAATATTATACGATTTTATACTTAAAAACTTATTAAAAAATGACATTTTTTATGTTTTCAAATAAATGTATTAAACATTCACTCGAATGTTTCTTTCATATATGGAATTATCCATTATTTTTTCCCTATGATCCAATGGGTAAATTTTACATTGATTCCATAATTAATATTTATTTTGATTTGTAAAATTTGGTTTCATTTATCAGTATAAAATCCATAGAATAAAATATTAATTTTTACATCAAATTCTGAATTGCAGGTTCAGGGCTATTATATAAGTTTCCAAACAATGTCACAAAAAATGAATTAAAAAAACATGATTTATTATTTAAAAAACAATATTTATTAGAAGGATTATTTAAAATTAGAACATAAAAGCTTATTTATATATAACTACTTCATTGGAGATGAATAATTTGAAAATTAAAGATATATAACTAAAAGGTATTTTCTTAGATAAAATTAAAAACATAATCTTAAAAATGGATGTTATTTTTGAGTCAAATTCCAAAAAATATTTTATTAATATTAAGTGAAAACAACATGAATCATTATTCAAATCAAATTCTAATAAAGATACATCAAATATAAATAAACTAGAAGTCATAATTTTATGTATAAGGGAAGAATATCAGATCATTGAAAAGGAATTCATTTTAACATTTAAAATGAATTTATTAAAAGCCCAAATCATTAAAAGAGTAATTAATCCATTTTTAGAAATGAATAAAAGGTAATATTAAGGATCATCATAGATAAAACAAATTTATGTTTCCACATGGGAAATGAGAACATTGATGGGAAGTAAAAACATATATATAAGGGGAAAATACATAACTAGATATTGAAACTATTATTAACAGAATTATATTTTCATGAAATAATAGATTCATCAAGGAAGAATTTTTTGGTTTGAAACATAATTTTCCTAAAAAATTTGGTAAAAATATAAGATATTATCATCACGGGGTAGAATAAAATCAATTTTTTGAGTAAAATATTACTCATTCTTCTAAAACGATAAATATAAATTTTATAAATTTATAATAGTATTTTAAATGATATATATTACATATTAAATAAATATTTTCTTAAATAAATTTTTTTTCATAGAATTTATAATTTTCTTGTGTTTTGAAATTTTCATAAAATTATCATTTTTTTCCAAATTAGTATTTTCAGTGTTAACCTAAAAATCATTTATTTTAGGAAATTTTCAAAAAACAACCCTAAGATTATAATTTCATAATTAAATTTAAAATTAAGTTCATTTTAAAAAATTAAAATTAAATAAGTTATAAATAAATATTTTTAATACTTTAAATAAAGGAAAATTAATTTTTTAAAAAATTAACTTGGAATTTTTTTAAAAGTAAAAATGTGAAATGTATAAAATAAATGTGATAAATAACTAAGTATCATAATTATTACATGATTATATAATCCAAATTTCCAGTTACATATCTTCTCAATATATAAATGTATGATCTAAGAATAAGATATTTTTTAGTGCTGATCGTGGGTGGGGATTCTATTCGAATCGATCTCAGGGAAATTTCTAAGAGATTAAATTTATCTAACACATGGTTTTACTCATACCATAATTATTGGTGTTCATGTTGGTCTTGGACTAGGGAAACCATAGAAATGGTACCTCATTCCTATGATCATAAAAATTAGCTTCCTAAAGGAGACTTTCTCTACATGATTCCATTTTATTCCTTAACATATTTCATAATATGATCACATCCTTTTATAACTTCTAATTTTACTACTATACTATAAATGTTAAATTTTATTTCATAAAACCATTGTTTTTTTAGTTTGGTGTAACATATCGAAAAATATGTTATCAAAATATTTATTTATGGAAAATATTAGGTATTTGTTTCTCATTATATTTAACCCCATTAAATAAATGACATCCTCATAATATTAATTATTATTGACTAATGAAATTTGGTGAGGGTATTAACAAAATATTTATCATTTAGGTTATAAATTCGAACATAGAATATACCTTATACTATTAGGCTATATTAATAATGGTATGTTTCTGAAAAAATATTAATCTTTCATGTAGTCATATAATCAGGTATGTATATACCCTAATCATAAATTCTTCAAACAATATGTTTCCTAAAACCATTTTAATTCCTAAGACCTTAAAACCATGTTAAAAAATATATTAGTCTAGAAATTAACACTTTATGGAACCTAAAAATAGTATTAATCACTAAGAGATAAAATGAAATAATAGCCAATGTATAACACAATCCAGAAAGATATGATAAACTACACAAAAATATCATGAATCAGTTGTTAATTCTAATGTTACTAATATTATATAACATCATTTTTTTAAAATAAATTTTCCATTTATTATCTCAAAATAAATCATATATTAAACTTATGATTTATCCATCCCCTAATCATGTGTTCTTGAATAGTTATCCACAAAAATATAACTTTTCAAAAAACGAATATTCAAGTTTGTTTATATAATTTAAAATTTGTTCCAAAAACATTGAAGGAATATTAATAAAGATTATTCCTTAAATATTTTTCATAATCCTCATAAATTTTAGAATACATCTTAATATCATCAATTAAATTAACTCACTAATGAACATAACTAAGAGTGTAATTTTTTTTTCTATAAGGATATCAACCTCACTATAATAATTACAACAGTGAAATTAAACTTTTCCATCCTAATATAATTATATTAAAATTATTAAACATTTACTTATGCTCCCTTATTTGGGGATATGACATAGTGGGTTCAAGATACATAACTGTCCTAGATTTATTTCCATGATCAATTTTTTTAAAAAATACTAAAAAAATTGTCAAGACAATGCAAAAAATTTGAATATGAAACATTAATTTATTGTTGTTATCCCCTATATTACATTGTTTCTAACATATGATACTTTAAGATTAACATTTGACTATATATGTTTATTCCATTGTTATAGATTCTCATTTTTAGATTATGTTTTATATCCTAATTAGTTAACATCATACTCAAATTATTTATAATGGGTTATAAGGAGAATGTGATTAACCAAGGAATATCCCTTGGGAGGGTAAAAAATGGCATGTAGTTAGGCCTCTTTATCTTGCATCAGGTGATAGGTAATTTAATACCCAATATTCTCAATTTAGGTTTACTAACCCTATGCACATCTTTTTTTGTATATGAATCTACATACAACATCCTAAAAGGGATTTAATTATTATGAAAACCACACATTTACTTTACCAAATATTCAGAATGTTATCCTATATGTAGAGTGGTCCCTATAGTTTTTAATATTCCCAACATAACTAAACCCACTTTTTATTTAATGTAACAAAAAAAAATAAATACAAGTAATATTATTTTATTATTTTAGATGAATAATCATTATGTTTAGAAATAGTCTCATAAACTAGAGAACTGAAGGTTAAATGTATTGTAATATTCTCTATATAAAACAATTATATTATAATACACATCAACATAAATAAAAAACTGGTAAAATCTAAACCCCTTAGAAACAAGTCACACGTAATTCCAATATTTATATCTTAGGGAAAGAAAACATGAGGTGTGAGATCAAACGATACATAAGTGAAACTAGTCAGAATGATTAAATCCTTAACATGATATAAAACATAAAAATGGGAGACATATCCAGTAAAAAGAAAATGGGATCATAAGTGAAAATTAGAAAACATGATTAAGCATTAATGATCATAGAATATGACCATATTTCCAAATAAAACTCATGAAAATTATGTTTTAGAAGAATCTAACAAAAAATTAATAAAAGAACATAAAATATTAAACATAAGAGAGAATAATATCTTCAGATAATAGAACATCATAAACACTTTGAATTCTTTATAATTAGGGAACATTATAGATAATTGGAACAAAAATAAAAATGAGAGAACATCATGAAAACAAAATCCAATTATGTACACAATTTTGGTTGTGAACAAATACATGTATGTCAAACCTTATGATTGTGAAGAAATACAAGTATTCCCACACTTTAGATTGTGAAGGGATGGAACTATGTCCACACTTAATATTATCATGAGATATAACAACATAACCAATGCATTCGGGGACAATATATGACTGACAAATCATCATCCATACATATGAGTTCTAATTAAAATCCAATCATTATTTTTAATATAAAGGAAAAATGGGAAGAAAATTGATATTATAAATTTTTCAAATAGTGTTACATAAAATTAACTTTAAAAACAAGGTAATTGATACAAAAAACATGATCAACAAAACATATTATTTAGAAATAAAATGTATTATGTCATTTATGAACCATTATTATCTTAGATATGAATCTTTTGAATATGTAATAGAAATCATGAATAGATTTTATCTTTGCAAACATTTCTTAATATCAACTTTAAAAAGATATGATTTTAAAGTCACATTTCAAAATTGATTTTTTGAATATAAAGATGAACATTTAAGAAATTATTTTACAAAAAAATAATCTTAAAGAGATATTTAATCTAAATAAATAAAACATAAAAAATATAAAGTAAAATGTAAGAATATAAGATCATAGAAAATATATTTTTTAGATATTTTAAAATTACTTTATTTAATACCCATATCTTTAAAAGAATAATGAAAAATTATATAAACAATTTTTGAAGGGTAATATATGGATCATAAGTATAAAACAATTTTATTTCCCCTAGGGAATGGATATCATTAATGGGATGTAAAAACTGTAATATTGGGGGAAATACCAATAAATTTTTTTGAAATAATTATCAGTAAAATAGAATTTTAATGAAATTGTTGATTTATAAAAGAATATGAATTTGGTGTGAAAATTTATTTCCCCATTAAATTATGTGTAAATAAAACATAAAATAATCATAGGGTAAAATAAATAAATCTTTAATGAATATAGTCAAAAGAATTTATTATTACCTAAGGGAAATATTTGAGTCACAAAAACCCCTTACATTTATTTCTACATATTCAAATGTGATAAATCAAAAAATATAAAAATATAACTATATTAATAACATGTTATAAAACCTTATTAAAATAAATACCATTTAAAATTTCATTTATAACAATTTCTTTAAAAAATAATTGTTAGTTATACTCTATTTTCACAATCAAATGTTATTAGTTTCAATAGTTTATTTTGTACTAGCCTCTTAATGAAAGTGTAGATTCTAATTTTAAAAATAAATGATCATAATTCATAGATTATTATAGGTACTGTAATAAAATTTTTATAATTATATTTAATGTTAAAATTTCATTTGATAACTATTCTAGTTAGGATTCATTACAACAATATCGGCGTCGAGCCTGCTTTAATAATATAAACATACAATGTGGTCATATCTGAATTAAATTTAATATATTTATAATACGTTTAGAGAAAAATAAATAAATTATTTAATTACTGGTTTCTAATATCACCATTAATTATATTTCAAATGTTATTGATGATAGAAAATACTAGGTGAAAATTTAAATACATCACTTTCATAGAGGTAGTAGTTAGCACATATGAATTAGTGACATATTTCTTTACATATAATTTAAAGGGTGAATGAATTTTTTTATATTTTAATAATACTAATAATGTTTTTGTATAATAGTTATCCATTAAAAACCAAATTCAACTATATTTCTATGTATGATACAAAAACAGATCATCTTGCTTATGGAGGCAGTATTCCACACATAAGACAAGAAACTTTTTTGTTTTTTCAGATTCGTCAGACAAGGGTAGAAAATGTATATTACATTATTATTATAAAATTTAAGAATTTTATTAATAATTATTTTATTATTAATTAATGAATAAATTAGTATTGAGATTATAGAAGAATAAAATATATAATAGATCTTGGTGAAGAATAATACATCTCCTTTTGGATGTTCTCTCTAGGGTAACAGTCAAAGGATCCTTGGCATGGTTAATGGTAAGACCAAGGATTCTAGGAAGTGGTGGTGTAGTTGGGGGGTCGGGGTATTTTAGGTGAGACTATTTTAGAATTCTTGAGAACCAATTCATTTTAAATGATGGAGAAAAATGGTGAAAGGATTTTGTTTTATAAGTAAATAAAATAAAACTATGGTAAATACCCATTACCTTTTTCAATGATAAAATTATAACACCCCTATATTTTTTGAAATATAATTTTAAATTTAATTTAATCATTTCAATATTATGTGTTTCATGCAACATCAAATATAGCTTGTATTAAATGAAAGCACTAAGTTTGGATTGCATTTCAAGAAACACAATGTTATCTTTACATAAGAGGAATCTCATAGATTATCTTGAGTTATATACAACACTATGTTTGTCTTGGGTTACAGACAATACAATTTTCCTTTTTTATCTTGCATTACATTTGAGGTGAGTTTTACCAAACTACAATATACTATTAATATAATTTTTAAAATATTAATATAATTACAACTTAATAGTTAAAATGGAAGTTACAAATAAGATTAAATAAATTTGAAAATACTATTTACACATTCATATAAAATTAATTATTTCATTACCAATTATTTATATATGAAAGTAATAACTTTTTTAAAATAAATAATATCCTTTTCTAGAAAACTATTTATCGAAGTAAAAAAACAAATTTATCTCTATATATTAAAAACAATGATTTTAATTATTTTTGTATTAAAATTTATATATTATATATTCAATAAAAATTATTTTCACTCATCGACTCTACTTTATATGTATAAGATAAGAATAAATCCAATTTTATGAAAAAAATATTTATTTTTCAAAAATGTAATTTTACCGCCCTTTAATGGATAAACTATTCTAAATATAAATTTAACAAATTTATAATATTTTTTTAATAAAAAATAAATTTTTAAATATTAATATCAACTTTACATTGGATTAATTTTTGTAATTTTTATGAGAACTTTTAGTTTAATTAATAGTGAAAAAACCCTAAGCTTTAATTGAATACAACTTTCTTATATAATTTATTTATATAGGAAAATTTTATTTTGATTTCATTTTAATGTAAAAAATAGATCAATTTTAAAAAAATTAATACTGTTTAGGTCATTGGAACAAATTTTTCATTGAAATTGGAAAAGTAACCATTTCACGCAATTAAACATTTTCACATTAAAACCCCACTTTTGTGACCCATCTGCGGGATTAATATATAATTAATTTCGGGCACATAGTTTTTTATAATTTTTATGAACGGTTTATATATTTGAAATCATAATAATTAATATTTCTCATATGTAAAACATAAAATTTTAAAGAAATGATTAGTAAAATTAATTAAATTTAATTACAATGCTTATTGTAAAAATGAGTATAATTAATGGATGAACATTAATATTAATGAGAAAATTATCTAGAAACTCTTTAAAATACATTGGATGGATATATTTAGATCATCGTACTTATTGGATCAGAAAATGTACTATTATTGGAGGCACATGATGTAATTAAGACCTCACAATAGTGTTTAACTTTTAATATTTACAAGAATATTACTCATCCTCCACTATAAAGAGGGAACTCACACCCTCAGTTATTAAAATCCCAAAATCCATTAATATTAGAGAGAAAATAATAAATTATCCTAAAAACTTTTATACCTTAATAATAGAAGCCACACTTTGGGAAGAAACCCAATAAAGGAACCCCATTGGTGCAATCTAAAAGGAGTTACCCAAAGAAGAGGTCATATCCTCCAAAAAGCACTTTTGTTTTATTTATTTCTCCACACCCTAAATTATTATTATTTAATGATTATATAATAATATCAGTGTCATAAATATACTAAGCTGTTGTTATATTAAAGTCACAACCTATAATATCTCACACATTAATCAAACAAGAAACACAATCATTGTTCATGGGCACAACAAACTATCCCCTTGTGAACTGATGTTGTTCATTTTTCCATTACCACTTTTCATGGTTTGGAATAATTATGGGATTAATTTTTCTTATATATATATATATTATATTTATGCGGTTTTTATGTTACTATAATTATTATATAACACATAACTTCATGGTTTCTAATTTTTGGGAATACAATAACAATTTTTTTCGATGTGTGAGCTACCACTATCTCAATAGGATAAGAAAATGGAAATACCATTAATACATATGTACATCCAACCATCTCCATGAATGGTTTATTTATTTTACTTTTTATATATTTTATATATTTTTATAAATACATAAATAATTAATATATGTGGTATTTATATCTGATTTATAATTCTGAAATGATTAAATCACGATATAGGTAGGAGTAAAAAATATAAAAAATTAAAAAACATGCAAAAAACAAAGCATTTATAACCCAAAATGTATCATTAACATGAAATTGTTAATAAATTGACAATTAAAGGTCATGATAAAATAAAAAATTGTATTATATAATTTAATATGGTTTTACAATATATGTATAATAAACTTAAATTTATTATATTGGAGGTTTTAATGAGTATTCTAGGAGTCAGGACATAAGGTATGGTAATTTCATCTCACTTTTTTAAATCTATGATATACATGCCATATTCGTGAATAACTTATTTTTTTAGTGTATATACTGAACTATGAAATGTTATATCATGGATTTAATTTATTTTATGATTTTAAAAGTTTAAATTGATGTTATTATTTCATTGATCTCATGATTCAAATGTTACTCAAGAAACAAGGGAATTTCTTCTCACATTTATTTTACAAGACTTATACAATATTCATGAACCATTTATTTTATATAGTGTATATTTATTACTTGAATTTATTCTATTATTAATAACCTATAATTTATGGGTATTTACATATCAATTTTAAGATATATATTTCATGGATTTTATGGTCAAAAGTTCCCAAATCAGAAAGCTATTTTTTCATATTTTTTCATTCTCTAAGATACAAGTTATTTTATGAACCTATATTCTATTAAGAAGTTTATATACATTCCTTTGATATTTTATATCATGAATATCATTATATTCATGATATTATATGCTTCACAATATGTTATAACTTCATGGGGATTGTGATTCAATGTTACCAAAGTGGTATGAGTTTATTACAAAAATATCATTATTTATTGTGGTCATTTATAATTTTGCATCCATATCTCAATAACCCTCATAAATTTCGTTTTCCAATTTTTATTCATGATATCTTCATGTAATGGTTTCATTTGTCCTCTCTTTGGTACTTTTTGTAGTTAAGAAATTGTTTTTAAGAAAATCCCACCATATTTCCCTCTTTTCATGGAAGTCTGTTTTATTCAAAAGAACTTTTTTTTAAAATGTTTTAATAAATGAATTTAAATTATATTTTAAAATCATTTTAATATAAAATGATTTAATTTATTTATGATTTATGAAGTGTTTAAAGTTGTTTTCAAAGGTTCCTTTATAATTTTTTAATGATATTTTGGAAATGAAAATGTTTGCAAAATGTTTTTAATATTCTTGTATAGGTTTTCAGGTATATTTTCCATAAACAACGTTTTCAAAATGTTTTCATGCTTCCATTATATGTTTTCAAAGATATTTTCAAATAGAAATGTTTTCATAATGTTTTTCAGGATTATTTTATATGCTCTCAAGGATATGTTCAATTAAAAATGTTTTCAAGATTCATTTACGTGTTTACAAGATAATATTCAAAGAAAAATATTTTCAAATTTTTTTATGAATTAAAAAGAGTTTTTATAGAGAAAATGGAATTTTTCTTAATAAATGTTTTAAATTATTTTTAAAGGTGATATCATATGTTTTTAATGTGTTTTTTTGAAGAAAATGATTTTGAAAATGATTTAGGTATTAAAAAAAGTGATTTTTAAATAAAGATTATTTTCCATAAGAAATCAACTATGTGATATTTTAAAATTATTCTCCTTCTAAGATGAAATCCTTTGATATATTTTCTGATTTTATAGGGATATTATCCCAGGACACCATTCCTATTATTTCTTTGAACGATTTACATTTACAATAATATGTTGTTTATGAAATCTGTTTGTCTTCCATGGGTTATACCAAGATAAAAAGATTACGAAAATTACTACATTTTATGGGTTATTATATTATTAAGTGATTATGATACCTATATATTTTCCATAGGTTATGATATGATTAAATGTTTTCTACGCCCATTTCATTTCAATGGTTAAGATATAATGATTTTTTATGATATTGTGGAGCACCTATGAATGGTTTAATTATGTGACAGGTGGGACAAATTTCTCTTTCCACTGCATTG
The DNA here is from genome assembly GCA_963277665.1 of Viscum album. Classification (NCBI taxonomy): domain Eukaryota; kingdom Viridiplantae; phylum Streptophyta; class Magnoliopsida; order Santalales; family Viscaceae; genus Viscum; species Viscum album. The sequence continues at coordinate 1,649,543,926 of OY728131.1, read as the reverse complement.
GGTTATTATTTATATCTCATGATGTAGACATATATGGGACATGGAGTGAAGTAGGTTTAGTAAAGGAAATTTTTCTTGTAAGATGGTCTTGGGAGTGAAACTTTCCTACTAAGATGGACTTAAGGGTGAACCCTGTCTAGTAATATGGTATTATGAGTGAACCTTTACTTATAAGATGTCTTGGGGAGTGAACCCATTACACTATAGATGATGTCCCATGACTAGGGATGTTGGTGTGACCCACATAGTAGGATTATTCCCCATGAAGTGACCTGATAAGTTTTGGAAATGATCCTTCACTTATAGGGAATGATTTTATCTATTTATGTGTCTTCCAAAATTATATTTCTTATAATTATATTATGATATAATTCCTTATGATCTAGATTCCATTATGATTATTGTATTACGATCAACCAATATTTATTCCATGACTCTTGATTGTGATATCTTATGTGTATGGTATAATCTTATAATGTTATGATCATGTTCTCATACCCTTATTACCATTATTATTATTATATATATACAATGTTTACCCTTATTTATAATCTAATCTCACCATTTCTAATGTTTCATTTTCCCGGGCTATGAAGAATGGTTTTGAGTAGGACTACTAAAGGGGAAGATATTTTTAGGAAGATTGATGATATTTCACCATGTTAGAAGATTTTCATCTAAGTTTAAAATAAAACTAAATTATTTTGGTCCTCAAGAATTTACTTTTTCACATACCAAATATTCATTTATAATGATATAATATACATGTATGTTAATCCTGGGTCATTACTGTTGGTATAAAAGGAAAGTTTTAGTCAAACATTAGAAACTAGGATGATAAAAAATTAGTGAGATCCCAATGGATATTTCTATAGATATGTCTACAGATGAATCTATGGATAAGTATAAGGATTAGTCAATATTTATAAAAATGTTTTATAATTTTGGTAATGTATTGAGAGATTGGTTTCTAAGAACTTTCATCCCTTTCTTGATACTGAAAGTAGATGTGGCTGTAAGACAACTGTACATAGGGGTAAACATGCCGAAAATGACGTACTGAGCAAGAATCGATCAAAAACTAGTGTATTACAATGATCCTTTCTACACACATTGTTTGAAACCCTTGAGGGTTTTTTTTGAAATTGAGAAACACTTTACGAACCATCATGGTGTGTTTAAATAGAATATGATTATGAATGACTTAATGATTTGTATATTAAATAAGGACTCATAATTTAGACATCATATAAGTGTTTTTTCATGATTATGTGGTTTTCTACTATGATATTTGTTTATCACAATATAATTTCTATTTTTAGTCAATGAATGAAATAAGTAGGAACTCAGTTAATGATAAATGTGATGAAGAATTTTCTTATGAGAATAAAATTGGATAATCACTAAAGTGAAGGATGTTGTGATCATGCTTGATTAGTTTTCATAGAACAAGATTAATAATGTGTATATTTATATACTCTAAGAATCACCAAAGAATATATGGTATGAGATTGTTGAGAGTTCAGGTAATGGACACCATGTGGGAAGGAATATTTTGTTTCCTTTGTTTCAAGTGTGTGGAATGATGAACCGAAGTGAGTGTCATAGAATAATAAGAATATGTGGAGAATATGGAAAATAAGGACACAAAGAAAGCAACTAAAATGGGTAAATGAAAATTTTGGTTAAAAAAATTAATTATAATAATGGCCTCGCTAAGATATAATTTTCATTTTAATACTTTAAATGTGGAATCAGTGGGAATTTTTAAAATCAATGACCCGAGTGGAAAGATCATGAATAAAATTTGAGAGGTGTATGAGTAATGGTTATATTGCTTCTACTAATGAGACTACATGTGAAATGTGACATAAAAGATGTATTAAGTAATATTATTTGGTATCCTTGTTAGTGTATTGCGATTGAAGATGAATAATTGATGTATTTATGTACATGGATTCAAGAACTATGTTAAATAAATTGTGAAGTATATAAGGAATGTTCAGTTAATGTATTTACAATAATATTTTGAATGGTTCTGATAGACTATAAAAGGGGTTTAATGGAAATGTGATATTTATAGGAACTACAAGATTATGTGAAGGTAACCCTTAATATATTTTTGATGTTGAAAAAATGGTGTTATTTTTTGGATTAATAGATATTGGATAAGAATATATTAAATTATATAGTACTTATTACCTCGGAAATAGATAAATGATTTTTTGAAAAAGTTCGTTATGCTATAATGGATGGAGTTTATGGTATTCTTGTATTTAAGTAATATATCAAATATTCATTGGAATAAGAAAAAATTCATGTTTATAATAAGGATTTATGTTAATTTAGGTAATTACTATGAGAATATATGAGGATGGTATTCACATGTTTAGTAAGTGAAAACCAAGAGATACTTTATACTAGATATCTGTGTAAAGCTGATTTTGATAAATTTAATGACCTTATTTTTAATGTTTTGAACATTTATATTTCAAAAGGGTTAAAAGGTTAACCATTTATGGAATATTTTAAGTTGGAATTTAGATGAGGCTTTAGTTATTAAGGTATAATATATCCATAATAGGATTTATACATATTGAATAACCTATGATAAACATTTTTTGATGATACATGAAGATAGAAAAACTGACTGATTGATATATCTATGGGTCTTATTATCCATTAGTGATTCATGGATAACAAATTTAACTTCATTTCATGGAGTTTAATGAGAGGTGTAAATTGGTTAGGGCTCATCCAAGGTGATATATTTTGGTAATTAAAGGGAATGAAATCATGTAAGTATATCTCCTTGTGAAAATTATTCTACTTTTGGAACAAGGTATTAAAATGAAGTTTTGTCTCATTTTCACCATTTTTATGATATCAAATACCTTTTTCAAGACTTTTTGGTTTATATACTTGTGATTGATATAATTCTATAGAACATGTTCTCTATTACTCTCTATCAGATATTGATAGTTAAAACTTTCTTCCATGTTCGTGTCTTCACTTTCCATCTATGTTCTCATACTCAAAAACCAAGTTATGAGTTACTATGGGTTACCATTATGGTTCAAACATTACCTTTTGAAGGATGTATTAGTATTAATTACTATGATGTGGGTTACTGTGAAAGGAACATTCAAGTATTAAACCTTGGATAAACCAGAAAAATTTCAGGGGAAATATTCATTTTACGTGGGATAGAATGTAACACCATGAGATTTTGTGAAATTCAGATTTTTCAAATTAATTTAATATTTTCAATATTCTACATTTCACATAACAATGAAAATATCTTGTGTTATATTAAATCTATATGTTTGGATTTAATTTTACCCAACATCACAGTAAGATCTCACTACAAAAAACAGTAAGATTAGCTTGTGATATACACAATACTATGTTTTTATTTTTGTTGCACACAATGTTGAGTTTCTTCAACAACTAGAATCACACACAAGGATATGATTCAATAAACTACAACATACAATTAATATTGTTATTATAATGTTATTATAATTACCACCCAGATGTTAGAATAAAATATATGAATAAGATTAAGAAAATTTTGAAAATATGGCTGAAATTCACATTAAAAACTAATATTTTAGTTATCAATTAGTTATAAATGAAAGTAATAAGTATTTGAAAATAAGGAAGTTCATTTTCTATGAAAACTATTTTTCTATGTATAAGCATAATATTTTGTCAATAAATTAAACAAACTACTTTTGATAAATGTTCCTAATAAAATTTATATATTATATATTAAATAAATTATTTGGACCCTTATCCAATATATTTGATAGGTATAAGATTAGAATAAATCAAATTTTATGAATAAAAATATTTTTTTTCTAAAAGGAAATTTGAATGCCTTTTAATAGAAAATATTTTTTAAATGTAATTTTGGATATATTTATAATTTTTTTTCAAAAAAAATACATTTTTAAATAGGAATATCAAAACATAATTTTGGTGAATTTTTTTAATTTTATAAGAAGTTTAATTGATTGATAAAGAGTGAAAAAAACTGAATTCTAATTGAAAAAATCCTTTTCATCTAATTTATAGATACAGTTAAATTATATTTTAATTTTTTTAAACTATAATTAGATACATTTTACAAAAAATAATACTATTTATGTAAATTTAACATATTTCACATTGAAGTTAGATATGAAATCATTTCAAACTTTTAAACATTTTAGCTTTAAAAATCTGCTTTTGCAATATGTCTATAGGATAAACATTAATTTAATTTCATCCACTAATATGTTTATATTTTGTAAAAATTGATTCCATATTTAGAATAAGGATAATTTATATTTTTTAATAAGGTAAAATCAATTTCAATACCATAATTAATAGTGAAGGTAATTAAAATTAATTACAACGATTAAGGTAAAAATAAGTTTACCTAATAGATAATATTTATTATGATAGAGAAAAATGACATATAAATTTGTCTAAAATACACTAGATGACCGTATCTAGACCATTTCCCATCATTTATCAACAGTTTTCTATTAATTTAGGCACATGATATAACGGATACCTCTAAATAGTGTTGACCATTTTATATTTATAATAATACCACTCCTCCACCACTAAAAAATTGGAGCCCAACCCTCAATTATTGACATGTATAAAGCCCTTTAGATAAAAAAAGTGAAAATATCCTAAAAACATCCCTCAATTAATCCCAGAGGCATCAATTAGGGTATAAATCCAAAAATTGAAACACTTTGGTGAAAATCAAAATGAGTTACCCGAAGAATATGTAACATCCTTCAACAAGAACAGTTGTTTTATTTATTTTTTCAAGCAATAAATTATTCTTATTACATGATAATATAAATAAGTGTCATAAATATACTGATTTTTTTAAATTATTGGTATAACCTACACTCACACACACTTCCATCAAATGTGTTACACAATCATCGTTCATTTGTATTTCTAACAACCAACTTATGAATAAATGTCATTATTTCTTACATTACAACCTATCAAGGTGGTAAATAATGATAGATTTAATATTTTTATATGATATATATGATAGTTTTGTACCTTTAGTATTATTATATAAATTATACCTTCATGATTTCTATTTTTGGGAATATGATAATATTTTTTAGGGACGTGTGTATTACTGCCTCCTCAAAGTGATGTGATTCGTTTACGATTTACATTGAATGTATTAAAAATTAGTTTAATATAAATATGTGATATATATATTAAAAAATTATTATAATATAATTATAATATATATATATATATATATATCATTTAATTTTCTTCTTTCTTTTAATATGGGAAGAAAATTGAAGCAACGTTCATGCGTATGTATGGCCAACTGTCTCCATAACCTTTGTATTTCATTTCACATTTCTATATTGCCTAAATTACTATAAATACATATATAATGAATATATATGATATTTATATGATTCTTATAATTATTTATTTGATAAAATTACGATATAAGTAATATGAAAAATATATATAACAAATCAAAACACATGAGAAAAGAAAGTCGTTTTTACTCAAAACATATCTTTAACATGAAATTGTTAATAAATGGATGAAAAAAGGTCCTAAGAAAATAAAATATGGTATGATTTAATTTAATATTTTTATTCAATATATTTATTATACACATATATTTATTATATATAAGGACTGAATGAGTACGATGTGAGTTAAGACATTTGGTAAGGTAATTTCATCACATTTTTTATATCCATGAGTTACATGCCATTATCACCACTTAATTATTTTTTGTGGTTTATATACCTCAATATTTAATTTTATATAAAAAATTTAATTTATTTCACAATTTTAAAGGTTCCAATTTATGTTTTTATTTCACAGATCTCATGATTCAAAAGATAACGAAGTATTAAGGGGATTTCTAGTCTCTTTTTTGTTTCTCTGACTCTCATTCCCTATTTACCACTCTTTTTTACATGTTGCATATTATGACCATGAATGTATTATATGATTATTAACCTTAAATTAATGGGTATTTACATATCCATTTGTTTATCTATATTTCATGGGTTAGACGATTCAAATGTTTCCAAATCAATAAGGTAATATTGTCTCAATTTTTCATTTTTGAGGCACCTATTATATTATAAATATAAATTATTTTATGTGGTGTATATACCTCTATTTGGAATGTTATATAATTATTATTTATATTTTCAAGATATTATAATCTTTATTTAAGGTCATTCCTTTATGGGGATTACGATTAGAAATTACTAAAGTGGTTTATGTTTATTGCTACAATCTCATCATTTAACGAGATTGTTTATGATTTTTCTTCCAATGATGCAATAATATAATTAAAATCTCAAGGAACATTATGAATAATATTATAATGTGATAATTCATGATATCTTCAAGTAGTAGAAACTATTTCCCCAAACTTTATCACATAAGCTAATTAATGACGTTCTTAAGGAATTCCTACCATATTTTCCTCTTTGGTTGGAAATATATTTTTTTCAAAAACAATATTTTCTAAAAATTATTTAAAACTAATTTTAAACTATCTAATAATATCAAACTCATGTAAAAGGATTTAAAAAATGTTTTAGGTTTTATAAAGTGGATAAAATGGTTTTCAAATATTCCTTCTTATCATTTTAAAGATATTTTCAAACAAAAAAATTTCAAATCGATTTCAAGTTTCCTTTATAAGTTTTCAAGTGTATTTTCAAAGAAAAATAGCTTCAATATTTTTTGTTGACTCTATTATATGTTTTTAAGGAAATTTTTAAAGATTTTATTTCAAAAATTATTTTCAATCTTTTTTTAATATTTTTTCAGATACATTTTCAATGAAAAATGTTTTTATAATGTTATTAGGGATCATTTACTTGTGTTTCACATTTTTCTCAAAATAAGCATGCATTCCAAATGTTTTATGAGTTAAAACTAAATTTTCAAATAGAAAAAAATATTTTAAATATGAAATGTTTTAAATTATTTTTAAATATTAATTCATATTCTTTAAAAGTGGCTTTAAAAAAAATTTGAAATGTATTATGTATTAAAAATGATTTTTATAGATAGGTTATTTTCATTAAAAAATTATTCAAGTGTTATTTCCAAATTCCTATCTATCAATGTTGATATCCAATGATATATTTTATTATTTAATTTAAATATGATCTATGGATACCATTATTTTTATATATTTTATTTATTTATGTTTAAGATAAGTATTTTTTTATGAACCTTATTTTTATTCCACTAATTGTACCATGATAAAATGATTATGAAACACAGTTCCTTTCACATGTTATTCTATGACGAAATGATTATGAAACCTTTCCCATTTCCATTGATTGTTATATAATTAAGTGTATTTGATACTAATTTTATTTAAAGGGGTATGATATGATGAATGTGTATGATCTTGTGGAACACGTATGTATTATTTCATTTTGTGATGGGTAAGAAATATATCTCCCTCCTATGAATTAAGTAAAGATTTATATAGAATATGATAGACATGGATGGAATAGTTAGAAAACATGGTTTAGTAAAAGAACATTCTCGCTAAGATGGTATTGAGTGTAATCATTTACTAATAAGATGGTTTTAGGGGTGAACCCTGGCTACTAAGATGGTATTGGGGGTGAAACTTGACTACTAAGTTGGATTGGGGAGTGAACACATTCTACTATAACGAAAGTGTCCTGACAGGGGATGGTGGCGTGTCTATCAAAGTAGATGTGTCCCCCATGAAGTCCCATTATATGTTTTGGAAATATGCCTCTACTTATAGGGAATGATTTTATATTCTTATGTTTCTCCCGAATTTCCATGTCTTATTCTTTTATTATGATTTCATGGATTATTCTATGGATTCCCATATGATTCATGTCTTATAAACTACAAAAATTTATGCTATGAATCCTGATTATGATATTTGATATTCTGGATATGATATTGTAATGTTATGATATTGTCCACGTACCATTATTCTCATTATCATCCTTACATAACTCCCTTTTTTACCCATACTTTTCATATGAGCTCACCCTTTCTTATGTTTCATTTACTCATGTTATAATGAAAGGTTTCGATTAAGAGTAATAACGGGAAATATATTTTTGGGAAAAATTTAAAATCATTTACCAAGTAAGAATATTATGTTCCATGTTTCTAAAGACACTAAAGTATTATATTCCTCATTCATGTACATTTGTAAAGTGTTGAATATTCATATGAAATGATGTAATATCTATTTATGTTAAGAATGTGATGTTATATTCATGTTACTTTTTAGGGTTAAATGGCTCAAAAAAGTTATAGATAAATATGTTTTTGTGGGACATGGTTTATAAATCCTACAAAAATAATTTTAACAAATTCTTAAACAATTATCAAAACTTTTACCACTTTCTTTTTACATTTTACCAATTTAGTTTTTACCATTTTAACTAGTTTTTAACTTAAGTAATTTATATTTTATTAAAAATTTATAGTAACCCCAATAACAAAATTTTGTATGTTATTAAGATAAATATAATATTAATATAATATAATTAAATTTATAAATAATATAAAATGAACTTTAAAATTAAAATAATTAATTTATTGGAAAACTATTTTTAGCAAAATGTTGGTTTACTATTACACATTCTTAATATTATTTTGTATCGACTTCCAATTGAAGGAGTGTTAATATATTTATATATAGTATTAATAATTATATTGTATTATTTAATTTTTTTCAATTTTTTATTTAAAAAAATTTACATAGTTTAACTAGAACAGTTCATTAATAAAATCATTTCGCAATTATTATGGTAATTAACATTAATCATAGTAATCATATTCTATATTATTAAAATTAAATTTTAATTATTAAATATTTTTAACATGATGATATTAAATATAAAATCTATATTTTTTATATAATTTCTATATGTGATGAAAACTAATTTTTAATATAAGTGAATAAAAACAATTTTTAGTGTTTGGGATTACCCATGTTTCTAAAAATTTTAAAAATCGAATTTTAAAATTCAACACATTATTTTTAAATGATTTATAATATTTAATAAAATGTATATCAACCATAGTATTTTTTTAAATATTAATTAATTCTTTTGTTTTGATAATGTTATAAATGATACGGTTTTTATCAAAATTAATATATTAACCGTTCACCGAAAAATAAATTATTTTAAAAAAATAAAAATATAACTACATAAAATAATGGTAATATTAAATATAAAATTATGTTCATTTAAAAAAAATTTAAATTCATAATCAATAAATTTTCCTTCTTAAATATGAAATATAATAAATTTTTTTATAGAATAATAAATTTTTATTTTCTTTAAATGTAAAAAATGAGAAATGTGTAAAATATCTGTGACAAAAAATAGATTAAATTAATAATTAACTGATTATATCATCCTAATTTCTGGTTATATATCTCCTCATGATCTCCACGTAGGATCTAGAACTAAGGTAAGCTTTGGTGGAAGTCGAGGGTGGTGATTCACTAGCATAGATCTTGTGAAACTTTTTATGAGCTTGAATTTCTATAAAACATAAATTTTACTCATACCATTTTTATTGATGTACATTTTTGGATTGGTTTAATGAAATCCCAAGGGAATTTACCTCACACCCAATCTCAAAAAAATGAGCTTCATAAGGGAATGTCTACTGCCCAATGGTATTTATTTCTTTCATAATTTTCATAATATGGGCACTTCCATTTATACTAATTTATTTAATGACTATATTATTGAAATAATTTTTTTAACATATCACACATTAATTTCAGTTTGTTGTTTTTAGTAGAATAAGTTATTAACATAAAATTTATTTATGGAAATACATAGTTAATATTAGGCCATTAAAATCATTTTCACTCCCTATGATCTCTCACACCATACAGGATCTTCTTCATCTAATGGGGACTAGAGTGTGACCATATTTTATCCCAAACTATGAATCCATTATTCTACACGTATATCTAATAGTGTAATGTGATCAATCACATGAATTAATATATAAAAATTCATAAATATCATCTCAGATCCATAACAAATGAAATAAACAACCCCTTTCATATATATTTCTCCATATATATTATAAATTATTTCACAAGGGTCACAAATCATATAAAAATAATAAAAAAATCACCTCAAGGGGTTATAATGAAAAAAAGGGTTCAATAGGGTCTTAGTCACCATTCTATTTTGAGAACCACTAAAACAGGACAAACTATCCTTTTTTAAAATTGGATTACGATTCTATGTCAATTTTGGTCATCTGAAATTTATCTTCAAATAGACCCTTTAAAATAAATCCATTTAAATACATTTCAAAATATTTTCACTAAAATTAATTATAAAAACTGTTGAAGAATAATTTGTTTTATAAAAAACCCTAAAGTCAAGAAAATACTTGTTTAATTAATTTCTTGATAGAAATGGGTCCAAAACCCTTTAAACATGGAACCTTATTAAAAAAAATCCTTCATATAATTTATCAACACTTGGAATTTCATATACCATTATAGATTACTTATAAAACCATTTTTCATGTAAAAAAACTCATTGAAATCATTTTATAATCCAACCGATCTTTCAAATTTATTATTATTTTAGAAAATAAAACATATGGAATCCACAAGAACAAAAGGTTATTTGAATTCAAGGAAATAAATATAAAAACCAACATTTCTTTTAAGATAATCGATATATAAGTCACTCCCTATGATAGTCGAAACTCCAAGATTCCTTATTGGAACAATGAAAGACCTAAAAAAAATAAACCCTATTTTATAACCCATATAAAACCTATTTCTAATCCTAGACATCCTATATGGTTGTTAGGATCAAATGAAACCAAGAAGAAGAATGAGAAATAAAGGGAGAGAGAGAAGGAAAAAAAATCAGGGATATGGGGGGATTTTCTTTGAATTATTAGCTTGAAATTGTTATAGGAGAAGACCCAAAAAAGGAGATATGTGTGGAAACTATTTTTTAGTAGGGTGAGAGGAAGATGAGTGAAACCCCTTTATTATTAGGAGGGAAGAGGTCAATGTTATCCATTTAAAAAACATGGAAAATATTTTTTTTGGCATAAAATCTCTATCATGACATATAAACACCAACTAGGTTCCCTACATGACATAACCTAAGGCTCTAAAATGCGGATACACAATTTAATTTTTAAAAAATTTAAGTATACCTATGACCTCACTTATAAAATGAACCCCCACCCTTCTTATCTTCACACTTATATAACCCTTTGGATCAGCCAATACCTCCCCAAATAAATTCTATAATTCTATCCTCTCATCATATAAACCATAGTTTTTTTTGAAATAAAACCTACAAAGACTGTTTTTGTAATCGAAAAAAAGTTGTCCGAGGAATAGGTAAAGCCCCTAAACGATTATTTTATTTTATTTCTTCCTCCATATAATTAAATTTTTAATAAACCATGATTATATGACAATCTCAATATATTCCATATATAGATATTATATATGGTGAATGGAATAACATAAATATTTCACATATTCCATCAAATAGTATATGAAATTGCCATTCATGTGCATGGCAGCCAATCGCCTCACAAACCAATGGTTTTTGTTATCCATTACCACCTCTAAAGGATTAAAATAAGAATGATTTTAATTTCTATATATAATATTTATGAAATTATTAAAATTCTATAATTATAATACCATGCCTTCATTTTATCCTCCTAACCTATTGGGAAAACAATAAAATCACTCATGTGTACTACGAACTCGTACCTTACAAATGAATGAGATTTTTTAATTATTGATTTACTTTTATGGTAATAAGTAGAAATTAAATGAATATTTATGATATATATGACATAAATATACTTATTTATTTATGATATCACATATACCTTCCTAGTTTATATTCCATGGTGGATACAATAACATTGCTCGAGTGTATGACGAACTACCACCTCATGAAGTGATGTGATTTGTTCCTCAAGTGTTTATTACATGTAAGGTAATAATGTAAGGTTTAAATAAAAATATGTGATATATAAGAAATAAAAATTATTATAGAAAGTTTAAATATTATTTATCTATCTTTCAATTCATCTGTTGAGAAAATATAAATAGTGTTTATACATTCGTACTATCTATCGACTCCTTGAACAATGTATTTAATTTTACATATTTAATGATTACAGATTATTATAAATATATATAGACTAAATATTTATAATACTTATATAATATATTAAATTCTGTATATTATTTAAGCATGATCAAATAAATATTACAAAAAATAAAAAATCAAATCATATAAGAAAAAGTATTTATTTCTGAAATGTAACATTAACATGAAATTTTTAATAAATGATTAATAATAGGTCAAAAGTAAGTCATATATGGTATGATATATATATGTATAGTTCTATAATAGATGTGTAATTAACTTATATTTACTATACAATAGGTTTCAATGTGTACTATGGATTTTGAAACTTAAGGGTTTTACATATTCATTTTATGATCTATCATTCACGGGGTTTATGGTTCAAAATTTACAAAATCGATATGGGTTTTTGGTCTCAATTTCACTTCATTGAGACATATTTTATGATATGCACCTATCATAATTTTTTAGGTTTTTATAAATACCCATAAAAGTGTATATTATGAATTCATTTATTCTTAATATATTATATGTTTCATTTAGTGATATTCATTCATGGGGATTAAAATTCAATGTATTCAACAGTTGATGGTTTTTATAATAAAATTTATCATATATCGAGAGTGTTCATGATTGTGCATCCAATGATGAAATATTATAAAATATACTTCAATAATATGAATTATTTTTTCCTCCTCTTCTTATGTCATGAGAATAAATTTTTCCCCTCATTTTCTTCTCTTTATGTACACAAGATTTTAAAATATTTTTTTTATAAAAATTAGACTTTATTTCTTACATTGATCAAAAAAACTTTTCCTTAAAAAATAACGTTATCTAAAAAAGTTTTCAAAAATGTATTTAAATTTATACTAATGATTTACTAAATAAATTTTACTAATGTTGGGTATTTTTTAAAATTAATCATTATTTCTTTCTCCAAACATGGAAAATTTAAATTTTTTCCAAAATTTGAAAGGATTTTTTTTAAAGTGTATGTCATGAATGGTATTTTTCACCATCATGACCACTCAATGTTTTTAATATTCCTTTTTTTGATTCAAATGATATTTTAATTGAAATGGATATTTTTTTATTATGTTTTTATAAATTATTTTCAATGGAGAAAATAAATTATACTCAAGAAAAGTTTTATTTTTTTAAAAGTTAATGTATAACTTTAAAAGGTTATTTTCAAAGAATTATTTTTAAAAATATTGTATTTTTCCAAAAAAAAATTTCATTTTTGAAAGTATAATTTTCCCATGAAGTGTTTAAAATAATTTTTAGATCTTCTTGATATGATTCCAAATTTATTTTCAATTAAAATGATTTTTAAAATCAATGATTTTTTTTTAATTTTTTTTTCAAATTAGAAACATAATTTTCCTTATGAAATATTTCATGAAATATTTAAAAATTAATTTTCATTTATGATGAAATTTTTTTATGTAGAATATGACTTATTGGTGACACAATCCATTTAAAGAATTCTTATTTGTTTTATTTTAATGGTTTATGTTAATGAAGATAAGATGTTAATGAAACCCATTTGTCTTTTATAAGTTATAAAAAGATCTAATGCTATTGAAAATAGATTATTTTTATATCTTTTAATATGTTATGAAATGGTGGAATGATTATGAAAGAGTTTAACTTTATAAAAGTTATTATATTATGAAATTTTTTCTAAACCCATTTATTTTCATTGGTTCTGTTATAATGAAATGTTTCTAATACCTATTTATTTTCAATTAATTTTTTATGATGAAATGTTTCTACTTCCCATTTTTTTCATGGGTTATGATATGATTAATTATTTTTGATCTTATAGAAAACATATTTATAACTTATATTATTTTATGGGTTTGTCCTATATATCCCTATAAATCATTTGTTAAATATTGATATGTCAAGAGATAAATAATAATGTAATTGAAAGTGAGCCTAGTTATGTAAGAGAATTTTCCACTATGATAGGATTGGGTGTGAGCCTTGACTACCCTTATAGTTTGGTGATTTAACACATTCCACTATGATAGTCTCAGAATTGAGGCTTGAATAACATGGAAAATGATTTTATTTGCTTATGTATATTCCATAAATCTATTCCTTATTCCAATGTTAGGTTCTAATGGTTTACATATTTTGATTCTAATATGATTCATGTTTTAGGATATTCCACTATTTATGGAAACACTCAAGTTTATGATATATGATATGTTAATTATTGTTTTCAAATGCTGTTCACAAGTTATCATACTCTTATGATCATTATTTGTTGATATATCCCTTTTTTACCCTTAATAAGAATATTATATCACCATTCATTTTATTTAAATTCCCCTGGTTAAGATGAAAGGTATTATTCATGAATTGTCTATGTAGGTATATAGTTATAAAGAAAATATTTGGAAATTATGTAACTCACTCATGGACTATTGGATTTCGTGTCCATGTTTTCAAAGGCACTATTCCATTACGATCTATAGGTGAGTTTTTGTGTAATGTAATGAGTATTCATATAAAAAAATGTAATATATATATATATATATATGAGAGATTATTTTATTTACATATTGTTTTGGTGGATATATTTAGTTATACTTTGGAAACTAGGATGAGAAAAATTTGGGTGGTCAAAATGGATATCTCTAAATATATTTATAGGAATATGTATAGGGGTAATGGAAAGAGCCTGTAAGTGGCATCACACTCTAGGGTTTCTATCCCGTCGCCACCGCCTCCTTCCGTTTTTACCTGGGACGGAACTTCCCCTCGTTCTCGGTGAGTTTGTGGTGGCGGTCCCCTATCATGGTGGGGTTGTTCTGGAGCTTGTCTTGCACCATTACTGGCCTTTTCTCACTCGATTCCCTCTTTTATGGATAAGGCTACCTCAGCAGCATGGTGACGGTTCACAGCCAGGTTCAAGCTTTCGTGACCTGTGGGATGTCACCTCGACTCCGGTGGTTGCGTAGGGCAATTCACTGTGGTCTCTTCGAACGTACCGATTGGCGGCGACAGGTCTTGGTTGCATCAGGAATTTTTCCCGGTGTGCTGGTGATGTTCTGTTTCCTTTTGTTTTTCTCATTCGTGTTTGGATTTGGATGCTATTTGGGGTTCGTGCATTCGCGATGCCGTTGGCATGGCTCTGCCATTGAGATATGGTTACGGCGCCGAGTTGAACCTTTTGGAATATTCTGGATCCTCTTCCATTTCAGTGTGGTGTTTATGGTTGTTTCATTTTATGAATCTGTTGTCGGCGGGTTGATTTGATTCACGGTTTTTTCCAGTTACCAGCTCCGATGGTGGTGGGGAGACGACGACGATGGGTGGAGATGTAATGGTGATGGAGGCCAGTGATGTGACTTCGTTTGAAGCGTGATTTGGATTTTTCTTGGATAGAGGCGTTGATATCTCGAGATTGGCTTGTGGTACAGCTGGCAACAGGCATGTGGAGGTGCTGGGCTCGAGGGTACGACTTTACGAACATTGGTTGATTGGTGTTTGAACTTTGAAACTTGAATTTTGAAATCTATATGATGTTTTAATGTATGGTGACCAATAATCCATAAAGTGGCTTTCTAGAAAAAAAATGATTAGAGTATAGGGGTAATTTTAAGTATATGTCAACATATTAAAAAATATCTAGGAATTTTTTTAAAGTATAAAACTAGTGGTTTACAATAAATTACATCCCTATGTAGATACTACAAGTAGATGTGGATTTTTCAAAGAGGTACCTAGGGTAAAAACCCCAAAAGGGCTTGTTGAGTAGGAATAGATCATCACCTCGTGCATTATAATGGGTCTTTAGACACCATATGTTTTTCACTTCAAGGCAATATGATGCGGAAGTTCAAAAAATAATTATGAATTAACATGATTTATTTAAATAGATTATGACTATGAATGACCTAGGATAAACCAAATATGTGTTAAATTAAAAATGTGTTAGGATTTAGACATCCAATAAGTGATTTTTATTATTATGTAGTTCATCAGTATTATTATTATTGATTAGACTGTTCTTTTTAGTTGTAGTCAATGAATGGAACCTTAATGAACTATATTAATATTGGGTGTGATGGATACTGAAATTATTATCCTCCTAAGAATAAAAATTTCATGGGATATAGATTGAAAAATCATTGTTTACATACTAATAAAAAATTTTCTGGCTATGAGGGATAGTGAACTTCTAAATGAGAAAAGGAGGGAATGAACTTCTTTTATGTCCATCCTGATGAAACATCCAACTTATTTTAGAGGTTTTTTGACCCACAAGTTACTTATAAATGTATTAGTACCATTGAATATATATATATTTTATTCCCCGGTGTTTTGAGAATGAAATTTTTCTTTTGGATATCTGTCATTCAGAAGGGGAACCAGATTACTGGAAGACTATTTTCATGAATACAAGGTAACAAGGTTAAATTGAATCCACGGTGTGGGATTAATTTAATAAACTATTTTTCATTATGTAATTTCCTCATATTCTTTTCACAAAAATTTAGAATGAATTGATTATGTTAAAAAATAAGTATGATGAATCATTTTGTAACTATAAAGAAAATCTAAAATACTTTCAAGGTATGATGAGAGGTATTGTCATCCAACATAAATGTTAGGATGGACAATTATTCAGTGAATTACAACCAAGTATCCAATGGGAATTTGAAAAAGGGTAATTCAGTATTTATAGTGAATTATGTTGTTTTTGTTTTATTAAGGAATAAATTAAGATTGGTGTTACCCATTAATCAGAAGGTTTTGAAAACAAAAGGAAGATATAATTCAAAAGAAACTATAAAGCCATGAAGAAAGGAAGATTATATTTAATTCATGAGAAATGTGTCTAAAGAAACATGTAGTATATTTTTAGATGTGTATCGATAATTGATTAATGCATGGAAAGGAATTTCATCAAGTAATGATTTCCAAAGTGTTGATAATAAATTAACTAATGATAAAAATAGGGATAAATATGTAAATAATGCACAACCGATACACTTATGTTTAAAATAAAAGGAGTATGGGAATTATGAAAATAAATTCCTTAATCCAAGGTTTAATGAGGAAGAAAAGATAAAATAACTAATTAAGACAATGAAAAATGGGAAATATTATCCAATCACAATAGTTAAAGTAAATCATAATATAATATCCCCTAATCGAACAATCTCTCTTGTGACCAAAATGGGTTGGTTACGAGACCTAAAGACATCCTAGCAGTACACCAGAGACTTTCAACTTGTAGTGAGGGTTTTATTTTTAGTTTTGGGATAATATAACCCATATTTAAAGAGTAACAACAAAGTTGAATAATCATTTAAATATGATAAATAAATATAAGAGTAGCAGAAATAATGGAAACAATATAACACCATAGGAAAATCAAAAATAAAATAAAACTAAATTATAATATAAATAATAAGTGAATAATGTAATTTCATGCTATAATATAACTAAATTTTATTATATAAGTAATAAAAATAAATGACTAGAAGTCTCAAAATACCCCGGTCCCAAACCCCTTTTCATAACCGTCTATAAACTCCATCCCATTCAACATGAAACAATCAAAAAAATGGTCCTTTTCATCTATCAAATATTGAATCCATGTTATAATATCTGGTACAAAATGATAGATTAAAAGGTTGTGAGTATTAAATAGTTAGTTGACACTATCTTTTCTAAACATAACCAGTCTGATAATAAGTTCTTACAATAATGAAATAAATATGTGTATTAAATAATAAAACAACTAAATTAATATGACATCAACCTACATCGACACCATGATAGAATATCTCTCTACATTTCATACAACTATTCAAACCAAAATGATATAACCATGGTAAAACATAACCTACCTAGGTACCATGATAGAATGTCTCTGAGCATATCTCACAACTACACCATTCACAACAATATATCCATGGTAACCATCACACAAATAAAGCTCAAATCCTCTATATAATCATTTCATCATGTAAATCAGGGCCTGTTATGGTGTATAATAATTTTAACATTTATTAGGGACAAACTTAATATATAATAATTTCAGCATGAGTTAGGGTGAAGCCTAGTGTATAAGAATATCAACATGTGTAACTGGGCATTTTCTAAAATATAATAATTTTATTATTTCTCACTAGGAATATCCCACTTTATAAGAATTTCAGAATGTCTCAAGGTATAGATTAGTATATAAGAATTTTATCATTTAAAAAAGGCCAACACCTATATAAAAATTTCAATAATAAAACTAGGGCAATGCCCCATATAATCATTACAATGAAGAAAACACAACACTTATCATTAGAACTAGGATATAAAAATATCACATAATAAATATCAATGGTTAATAATGAAAGTTACAATTTATCTTTCAATTACACATCTTCAATTATCATTTGATCATAAAAAAATCACATGCTATTCACTTCAACCATCATGCCAATCTAAGGTCAATCGATATCAATTAATGACCCAAATACCATGTCATGCTAAAGACACTTTGTACCATTAATCAATTCATTTATAATCAAGGGTTCGCTCAATCGAATGATATCCAAAATCTAGGTAATTAAAAAATGAATATAAATTTATTCCTAGTAATAATCCAAATTATCATTTAATTAATTTAGGTGCACGCAATTTTTGAGAAATAGAAAAATTTCACTTACTTTCAATTAAACAGACCCTAGGGTCATGGTTTAGACCCCCTTCATTTGATTGAAGATCAACTAATGATTCAAGTAGGATTATACATAAATAATTAAGGGATAAATGATTTCAAGAAGAATCCTATATCACAACCATTCATGTTACTGACCAACAATTACCGTGGTGAAGAAAATTACACAAGTACAGTATGAAAAAAAGGGGAGAGAAGGGAAAATTGAAACATAATGAATTACTAGGGATTGATTTTATCAAATGGGACATATAGTAGGTAGTATAGGTCTCCAAAATAACCTATAAGATTCTAATGGATTGAGAGAAGAGGAATGGACATGATTTGAGTGAAAAATCATCTGCATGATACCCTTTAACATTGTTGCTTTGGAAATCACTTGGTGTGTAATTACTTTACACATCATGTATTTCATTAAATTGGGATAGTGTGAAAAGTAATATTCAAGAATTAATATTTAATTTTATCAAACTTTTACATGGAATGTATGGTTTACATGATATATAATTGATTCAAACCATTCAATAGTTTATGACATGTCCACTAACAATTACAATTGATTTAACTTGTACAAGGTGTATAATTTCCTAGTATGATGTTTTGATCCCAAACACTACATAAGGATCTAGACCACCCCCAAAGCCTTCAATATCATTTAAAAACCCTTGTAAACCCACTTAACACATTTATTCATATACTATATTATTTCAAAAAACATATAAACCAAAAATTTAGGTCATTTTTCCCAACAAAGGCTCTCCATCTCCGAAAAATATTCTATCACGAAGGATTAAATGAAAATAATAATAATTACATTCTTAGAAAGAGATGGGTTCTTACAAGCTCCCCAACATATAATAGACTATCCCCGAGCTACTCTAAGAATCACAATGGAGTCTCAGTGAATGTTTTTGCACTATTATTTTTTATATGAATCCCTCTCCGAGGTATCGTCATGAACTCGTCCATGCCTTCATTACACTCATCCTATAGGAATCACACTAACTTGGAGATACTTCTCAATAAATTGTAGGATCTGCATCAAATTCCCTATATTGGAACCATTACCATAAAGCCTGACATCTACTATGTCTATACCATGATAAGGGTTTGGATAATATTTTTGAAGCTGTAATTCATGGAACACATCAATAATGACACTATAGTGTTGTGGAAGGGATAATAAACACACCAATGGACTAACCATATCAACTATCCACAATATCCCAACAGACCAAGGTGCAAGCTTTCCCTATTTACTAATATAGCATTGGATTAAACTAGAAGACACCCAATGGATGTCATGATGACTAAACTCAAACACTAGAGGTCATATATGATGGCCATCGTAAAATTTATACTCGCTCTACAAGGCACAAACCACCTCATGATCACCTGAAACATCTCTAATGTTCTTTTATGAGATTAGGCCAAAGAAGTGTTGACCCACCTACCTCTAACCAACAATGAGTAAAACTGAATGGAATTTCATACAAATCATTGAAAGATTCTATTTGGATTGTTTCCTAGAAGCTATTATTATATGAAAACTAGATGAGTTATTCATGATAGTACTAAAAAACCATCAAAATAAAAAAAATAGGCTCAAAAAATATAATCCAAAACCTGAATAGTCAAATAACATTGACTATCAGTCTACGGATGATAGGATCTACTCAAAATAACATTCATTCCAAGATCATTCTAAAGATCTTACCTGATCAATGTTGTGAAATGAAGATATCTGTCTAAAATTATACTCTTTGGAACAACATACTATCGAAATACCTAACACATTTAAGGACTACAAATAGCATCAACAGCAAATGTATCCTTTATTAAAAACTAGTGGGACAAATGTTTCACCCAATCCACCATAACCTATAAAAAACCATTCTTATGGGTTTTCATGGGTAATCTAGTCACAAAATCAATAGTGAATACATCCAATTTCCACTAAAGAATGGGAAAAGGATGAAAAATACAAGCTAGCCTCTGATAAATAGCATTCACCTGCTAATAAGGGAAGCATCTAACCTAAAATATTTCTACCTCCATCTTTATTCCTAGTCACTGGTATTATATATGGAGACCCCAATATATTATTGTCAAAGTATGATGTACCATCCATCTAGAATAATGAATGGATCTTATCAACTCCTTGTGCAAGCCCATAGGATTCCATACTCAGCCATAGGGAATAATAGAATTTATGCTACGATGAGACCGTCATGGTGGTGTCTTCCCACTATATATGTTGTCTCTCATAAATAATCCATCAAGATCAGATAACTACATAGAATTGATCCACTCCAAAATCAATGGTACACCATATATTAATGATAGAGTTACTCATCCCTAATAATAATAAAAATCTTTATGAATGTCTACAAATAGTACCTTTAACTTACACACATTACAATACTCCCATACAACCTATGTTTTAATCTTCTGGTTTAATTCATCGGAAAAATGTTTCCCTAGTTCGATGTATATAAAAATTTAAAGTAGAAAGAATACAATCAACCTATATCCTCTTCCAAATTTTTTGATCCCACAGAGAAAATATGTACATGGGGATCTTATGTTCTATGTATAACAACATCTTATTACCCATGACATAATTCTGAAACCATCTTAGGGAATTTACTGTTACTTCTAACTCTAAATCTTGAGATATATAATTTATCTGATGTAGTTTAAACTAGGCCAATCCATAAGAAACAACATGATTCTCTTGCTTTGGTACTACACAGAGTCCAACCCATGATGTTTCACATCACAAAATATGTGCTTTATCCATCACATGTAACATTATGATATGAACTAAGGTTAGCCTAAATTTATTATCCTAAATATCTCTCTTATATTTATCTTACAAAAGAATCATCACTCCATTTTTTTCAGCCCGAACATTGGAAATTCCAAACAGTATAAGTCCTAGATAAAGCACTGATAATAATCTAATGAACCCAAAAATCTCCAAACTTCAAATACATACATGGTATTATCAAAATATTCCTAGGATGAATCCTCCCCTAGGCCTATTAACAAACTATCATTTAAGATGACATGGCCCAAGAAGTACACTTTATCAATCTAGAAACTATATTTGGTTGTCTTTTATTAATGTTGATGCTCTCTCAATGTACTAAGGATGATGTCATGATATTGGTAATTATCATCTTCTGATTAGGAGCACACTAATATGTCATTAAAATGAACAACCACAAATCAATCCAGAATAGGATGAATGATATGATTTTAAAAATTCTAGGAATATTACTGGTGCTTTGGTCAAAACAAATGACATCCCTATGAACTCATAAAATCCATACCTGATCATAATTTTTTTTAGTTCTAACCAGTGGGGACACCCTAAGATGGTGGTATATTGAACTTAAATCAATCATAGATAAGATCTTATCACCTTTTAATTGGTCTAAAAGATCATCGATGCTTGGAAGATGATATTTGTTCTCGATCATCATCTAGTTTAATCTAAAATAATATACACATAACAACAAAGTCCCGTCATCCTTCTTGGCGATGATAACTGGATAACCCATAGGTAAGTTACTAGTCTAAATGAATCCTTTATATTATAGAAATTCCAACTAAACATTAAAATCTCTAAGAACTACTAGTTCCATTATATAAAGTGGGATACAAATTCACTCTGCTCCAAACACCCACTCGATGGTAAAATTAGTCTCACACTCTAGTGGTAAGCCAAAAAACTCATCAGGAATATTATATTGAAAATAGTATTCCATTAGAGGAAAAGAAAAATTCATCATTCTACCATCATCTAGAGAAATACTGGCTATCTGTGCTATGAAAGAACACATTATTAACTGAATTTGTCTTCCATGACTAGCCTGAAGATGTCAATCACCTTGGTGAAAATAGCTTCTTCCTTCTAGAGATAGAAATGTATCTATCCTCCATTTATAGTTAATATGATCATGGTATAAAACTAACCAATAAATACCAAGAATAAAATAAAGAACAATAATTCCCAATACAAATCATTCCCAAAATAAATAGTTACCACTAATCTCTAAAGAACACACCTTACAATGTTTGATATTCTCTAAACGCACTCCTAATACTATATCAATGGTTAGAGAACTATCCAATATTCCCACATCCAAACAAAAAATAGTTACAAAATGTGTGGATAAAAAGGTAATCAATGATACCATATTAATAAAAAAATCATGGTTAGATGATACAAGAATAATAACTATGATAGTATATGGTCTTGCATCTATAATAGTTGGAGTAGTCTATATAATGTGCAGTTGACCATCTCCTCTACCTTGGGCTCCATTTTTAATCCTCTGAGTTATTCCTTTTACTTAATAATTCTATTCCTGTACTTGGGTGAAAAGTCCCCTCCCTTGACTAGAACACCATATGAATCTCTAGATACCTGTCTAATGAGGAGTAAGTGATTCATTCCAAGAGTCTAGTACCAGTCCTGATCACATGCCACTTTCCTAATGCTACATGCCCATAGAATACTACTATAGGTGATCCATCCTGCTTAATGAATGGAACTCCAAAGTAGGGTATAGACAATGAGTCATCCTTTGTCTCATCATTCCACATTGGTAACATTGAAATAGAACATAGACCTAAGATGGTTTCTCACTACCCTAATTTATCTTCACTCTATTGGCGTAGTGAAAACATTCATAGTGAACCTTCTTTCCACAATAATAATATCTCACATTTTTTATAACTAAATCAGTCTAGCAACTAATCAGGGAATCTCTCAGATTCCCTTCCCTGAAGAGTGACTTATTAATCACATCCTCAAGACTGATAAGATGAAACACGTTCACCTTCTACCTAATATCATAGAAAATACTATTCTGAAAATTTTTCACCTTGGAAATCTCATCACCATCTAAAGGTAGTCAAAATTATTGTAGGTTGGTTAAACCTTAAGCATGGTTTAACACTAAATTTATCTCCAACCTTAGTTTTATAAACTCACAATCATTCTCACCCATCGAGGACTTGTTAATAAATTGGATCAATAAATTCATCTTGAAGCCTTTCCAAGATAGCTCATCTTAATTTCAATATTACTCTATAATGTCCAACTAATGTTTGGTAAGTCCACAAGGTATATACACAGTAAGATTTTCCATCCTACCTATGGGTGTGTAAAGATTGTTAAAGTCTGTTTGGACTGACTCTACTTAGAACGTCACTGCTTGGGGGAAACCCTCCTTATTTATTGTAGGATGATTTTATTGCTATAATTATACCATGATCTCAAACATAGATGGCATGGTGTGAACAATCTCTCTTTCCAAGGATCACTTAAACCTTAGGAAGATGTCATGATGGTAAAATAAATTTGATCCTCCAGAACTACATGAATCTTTTGTTCATCTATGAAAGGTGTGTGTGGATTTCCCCTATCTAGAAACTCATCTCAAGGATGAAAAGAAGATTTTTTTTAAATGACAAAAAAAATCCTTAGAACACTGGTTATAAAAAGTGGTTCATCCTTAACAGGTAACAACCATAGAAAACCACTGACTCCTCATATTTGTAATCATGAATTAAAATGGTATTAACATAACATAATAGTTCATTTATTTAATTTATCATAAATAACAGACATATTATATCACAATTCATATAGGAAAGTATATATCACATGCAATAGATATGCCCTTATCAGGAACAATGCAAACTAATATATATCCCTATGTTCCAATCCTGATGCATGGATACTCATGTCTCACCTTACCGGGCCATGAATATAAATGTTAAGAACCAATAATATCATGAAATTATAACATCACAGAAAATGTGAATCATTCATGATGAAATAACATCAGCTGCAATTAAAAAATAGAAAAAATAACAAAATTTCCCACAAAATTATATTTTACCTTGTAAATAGATTTGATAAACCCATGGAAAAACTCAATAACAATTATGATACATCATAGTTTCCTCTATACCTTTCCAAAATAGTATGGAAACAAAAAATAAACACAGTGTGCTCTTAGAACACTTTCTAAAGTTCAAGATCTGGTGCTCTCTCACATGGAATAAATAGGTTGGTAATGAGACCTCAAGAGTGCCTCTCTATATTCTAGAGGTAGATGAATAGAAATGAGGGCGTGATATCTATATTTGGGAGATTATACCCCCTAGTTAAATATTTATAACACAATAAAGTATTTATATAACAATAATAAATAAATATCAGAGTAGCATAAATAATAGAAAAAATTCAACACAAATGAAAAACCAACAGTAAAACCAAACAATATAATCAAAAAAATAAGGGGTTAATACATTTTTGTGATGGAATGGTACTAAATTTCATGCTAGAAGTAATAAAAATAAAATAATTGTAGACTCAAAATAACCCAGTCCTGATCCCCATGTCGGACCTATCACCAAACTCTGGGCCATCTAGTACGAAAAAAAAACTGAATTTTCCTTTTTTTGTTGTCCAACACTACATCTATCTAATATTATCATGTACCAAATAGTTTTCTGAGTATGGTGTGAGTATAACTCCGTTGGTTGAAGACACTATTTCTAAAAATAATATATCCAATAACATGTGCATTCAATAATGTAATAAAGTAGTGTATTAATTAATTAAAAATTTTAATTAACACCACATTAATTTTTTTCACACCATGCTACGCTTTATGAAAATAATGACAAACACAACCATATAATCATGGTAAATCATATCCATTATCAGAACCATGCCATAATGTCTCTGAGCTTGTCTCACAACCCTGAAAAACACCACCATATATCCTTGGTATACATCATATAAGACTATGTCAGACCCACTATATAATCATATCAACATGTAAATCATTTCTCATCTTAGTGTTTAATAATTTCATCATGTATCAGGGCCAAGAACAGTATATAATAATTTTAGTATGTGTCAGGGACAAGCACAATATATAATAATTTTAGAATGTGTCACTAGGCATAGCCAGGTATATAATAATTTAATCGTTTATTAGTGGGAATAACCTCCTATAAATGAATTTCAACATATCCTAGAGAATAATCTTGTATATAAGAATTTCCAGATGTAAACTGGGATGTTTTTCTATATGAAAATTTCACAAATCAAAAATTTCCAATGCGCCATATAAACATTATAACATGTAGAATATAACACATGTCATAACAACAATGATATCATTATCTTGCATCATAAGGCTCAATGGGTAATTATGAAAATTATCATTTATCTTTCAATTACACAATTATCTGATAATTTGTTTAAAAACCAATAACATATTAGTCACTTCAATAATTTGGCCATACCAAGGTGAATCTATATTACTCAATCACCCAAATACCATGTCACCCTAAATGAACTTTAATCCATTAAATAGTTTATTTATAATCCAGGGATTTCTTTGCTGAACGGTAGCTACAAGCTCGGTCAATAACCAATTATATCTGATGGGATTCAATGGAATAATCCAATTAATAATTTAATTAATTTAGGAACAACTATGTTTGGGAAATCATAATATTTTAATTATTTTCAATTAATCAAACCATAGGGTTATGGTTTAGAACCATTCATTAAACTGAAAATCAACTAATGCTTTTAATAGGATTCTTCAACAAGAATGATGGTGATCACAAGAAGAATCCTAAATCACTAGTGATCAATATCAAAACAAGCACCAACCATCGTTACGAAAATTACAATACAATGGTCAAAGAGCATGGGGAGAGAAGGGAAAAATTAAATAGAATGACTTATGAGTGATTGATTTTCACAAATGAGGTATCTATAAGGGAGGATAAGACTCCGAAATTTCATTAAGGATTTACTATAGTTGGGAGTATATGGATACAGGTGAGGTTAATGAATAATTAACCTCACACCACCCTTTTAAATTACTGCTTAGGAAATTATGTGACCTATAGTTCATTTACACATTATTTATTTCTCTTTGGATTGATATTCCAGACAACCCATCATCAAAGATTAGTATTTAACCATACTCAACTTTTACATGGAATTTACGCTTTACATTACTTATAATATATTCACACCATACATCGGTTCAAGACATGTCCAGTGACAATTATATGTCATGTAACAAGTACACAACATTTAATATCCGAGTAGATAGTTTTCCTCCCGAATTATACATAAGGATATGAACCATCCCTAATGCCTTAAAAATAATGTAAAACCCCTAATAAAACCATTTAACACATTTATAATTGGACTCAATTAATTAAAATAACATATATCCTTAAAAATTAGGAAATATTCATAAAAAAGGATCTCTGTCTCTGAATAAGACATTTTCACCAAAGTTCAAATAAAAAAATTAGAGAGGGATGTACCTAGAAAAAATGATATCTTACAATGCTAATTAGGGAAAACATATCCTAAAATCCAGAGTTGGGAATTTCAAATTGGGGTTTTCATTATTGAGATATATAAAAAGATATTATTATTCATCCTTTAGTGGGATTTCATGTCATTTTGAGCTTTCATTTTAACCTGCTTCATGGATTATGGAATAATGAAATCAAAGTTGATATTCTATAGGTACAAGGTTTAATCCAAGATTCGAATGGAAATTTTATTTTATTTTATAAGATCATATATAAGTAATAAAGGCTGAATTATATTTTGTAATAATATATGTATCATGCTAATATAAAATTAGGATCTATGGATACCATAATGTGGTTATCCATTTAAGGTTGATCATAAGTTCAAAGTACTTGAAACCCATTTTGAGCTTTTATGTGATTTGATTTCAACAATATTAAGGATATTTCATGAGACATTTATTGTAATACAAACAATTAATTTTATATATGATTTAGGACAATTTTCTTAATGTAGAATTCCATTAAACATTGTGGATATATGATTAATGGTACTAGAAACCTTTAGGGTTAATCTTATTTTTTATATCTAGGTATTTATTTTTTGTATTCAATAACCTTATGAATTCAACACATAATTTTTTGATCATAGAAGATTTATCTCTGGTTCTTATTTCTAGAATATATACTAAGGAAGTGGTAGAGATTCATGGAGTGACACATTAAATTCTATATGATCCGGATTCAAAATTTACCAACAAGTTTCGATGAAGTCTTCAATAAGTTCATGATAGGAAGTTGAGTTGTAGAACTTCATATCAACCTTATATGGATGTTCATTTATAGAGAATAATTAAAACTAAAGAGTATATGATAAGATCCATTGCTATGGTTTTCAAAGGTTATTAGTATCAAAAACTTATTCTAGTTTAGTTTTCATACAACTATAGTTTACACTCAATAATTCATATAGATCCTATAAATCACTTTAGGGAAAACATATATAGAACTCAAAAATAAAAAAATAATGTTGTAGAAATAATTCTATTAGGACTTGATCAAGTTTTTGAAATGGAAGAGATGGTTACATCCTCTCAGTAAAACGTAAGGGTAGAATAAATTTGACAGAAATGTTATGGTGACAACCATTGATGCGATCTATAATTTGATGTTGGTGAGATAATGTTTTTATGAAGTTCTTATTGTAAGAAAGAAGAGAAAACTAAACCCTATGTGTATATGATCCTTTTAAAATTTAAATCATATTGCGACCACAAATTATCAATTGGAACTTGTACTAAACATCTCGTAGGTTTACAATGTGTTCCATGTATCTATCCCATGGAAGTATATAGATGATTTGTCATATATACTAAACTCATAGGTTTTACCACTAGATCATAATATTTCGTATGAGGAAAAATCAGTGGAGTCTCTATATTGAATATATAATGTTCTAAGAAACAAGAACACTCACATGGTAAATGTTTTTTTGTGAGACCTTCATGTTAGAAGTTGATGGGAAACATAAGGATATAATTAGATATCATTATACTCAGTTGTTGGTACTGAAGTGATTAATTTTGAGGGTGAAATTAAATTTACGGGCATAGAATCTAACACCATAATATTTTGTGATATATATATTTTTTGATTTTTTTAAATAAAATAAATTTAACATTTTCAATATTTTTAATTACACACAAAATTGATTTTTAAATTTTATCAATAACAACATGTTTATCTTATATTATTCACAACAAAAAATTTATCCTGTGTTACATGCAAGACCGAGTTTAAATGAAATATACCATACTATTAATATAATATTATTTCATATGATTATCATCACATATGAATTAGAAATGAAGATATTAATAGTATTAATTAAAGTATGAAAATATTAGATAAATTATTTGGTGATCAACTAATTATAACTGAAAGTAAATACCATTTGAAAATAAGGGGAATATTTTTTTCTAGAAAACTATTTTTATATGCAAAAAATTTTTGTATGTTAATTAATTAAATAAATAACTTATTTTGGGTTTTAATAATATATATATATATATATATATATATTATATTCAATAATTTTTTTTATATTAATATTATATGGGTTTTAGACTGAAGATAAAAATAAATCCAATTTTTATCTTAAAATTTGTATTTTTATAAAAAGAATGTTATTTTCAAATTTGGGAACATATTTTAAAATTTAATTTTCCATATTAATAAATTTTATTTGGAAATAATCATGTCAAAAATATATTATACTGAATTTTAGCTAAATTTATGAGAAGATAATTTTTTTGATAAATACTAAAAAGCTACGTTTTTATTATAAATTATAATTTATATTGACACATTTAAAAACATTAAAATTATTTTAGGATTATTTAAAAATTAAATTTAGTCAAAATATATATCAAAATTCCAATTTAGGTCATTTTAATCAAATTAATTTTGAAATTTTATATAGAATGGTTTTAACCATTTGAATATTTTCTCTTTGAATAATCCACTTTCCTATCCCCTATACGGGTTAAATATTAAATTAAAATTTTCCTTTTATGTAATTTCAATTTCAAAAAATGGTTTCCATATTTGGAATCATAAATATTTATATTTTCTAATAATTTCAAATTAAAATTTTAACATGATTAAAAGTAATATAAGAAAAAATTAATTACCACATTTACGGTAAAAATGGGTTCACCAAGGGATTATACTATATATATGGGTTTAAAATGATGAAAAACTCATCCAAAAAAAATAATTTTTCATTATTTAGATCTTATCTCTTATAATTTAAATAATTTAACTTTTTTCCTTGTTGGATGTTATAAAGGTGGATAAAATATTTTATTTTTAAAAAATACAGGCGTGACACTCACTTTACTTATATAAGGCCACCCCCTATCTTCTCCACTTCAAACTTCTTTAGCCCATTTTTTTGGAAAATATAAGAAAAAATAACATCTTTAATTAATTAATATCAACATATAAGACTTTTTTAGGTCATTAATTCGACATTAAAATCATTTTTGTGCAAACCAAAAAAAATATTTATGAGGAAGTGGTATAATCCATAACCAAGAATTTTATTTAATTTATTCCTCAACCTACCTCAGTTATTATTAGAACACGCTTATATAATAACCTCAGTGTATTATATATACTGATATGTTTTTGAAAGTATTGACATAAATCCTTATCCTCTTTTATCAAATGGGATATGAAATAATTTTTCATATGGACATCAAACTACAACCTCATGAACTTATATTATTCATTTCCCATCACAACATCTCAAAGATAAATATAATAATGCATATTATATTTATATATAATATTTATGATATTATTTTACCTATGGAATTATTATTCACCATTTTACTTCTTTCCAAAAAACCCATTGGGAAGTCAATAATGTCGCTCTTGTGTACGGTTGACTACCGCCTTCTGAACTGATGAGATGTGTTTTTTTCATTTTTGATTTACTTAGATTGAAATAAAAATATATTAATTGAATATATATTATATCACTTAAATAATTATACTTCTATAATTATTATATAATATATACCTTCTTACTTTCCATTCATCTAGGCATATGATCACATTGTTCATGAGTACAGAGGACTACCAACTCACAAAACGATGTGATTTGGTCCTCAAGTATGTTCTAAAGGGAAGGTTATAGGGAAGGTTCAAATAGAAATATGAAATATATATACCATATACATTTTTAACGAATGCTAAAATATATTTTTTATCTTTCTTTCTTTTTATCCACCAAAAAAATGGAAGAAACCTTCTTGTGTATGTACGGTCTACCATATCCATGAATAATGTATTTCAATTGTTTTCTCATTTTTTGGATTATACTAAATAAATATATAATAAATGTATAAAATATTTATATAATGGTTAAACTTTTGGATATTATAGATCTAGGATCAAATTATGGGTACCAAAATAATAAAAATCAAAAGATACCTGAAAAAGGTAGTTATTTCCCAATGAATTACATTAACATGAAATTGTAAATAAACTAGAAATAAAAGGTCAAAAATAAATCATATATGGTATGATATATAGATAAATATAGTTCTATAATTTATGTTTAATAACCTTATATTTATTTTATATGAGGTTTGAATGATTCAGAAGGATGTTTAGACATAAGGTATGGAATTTCCATCCTACTATATACTTCTATTAGATAGAAACCATAGTCACAACCTATTTTTTATATAGCATATAAAATAAAAATGAAATAATTTTGTAGTGATTTTCTAGAAAATTACTAGTATTTGAATATATAATTTAGTATCTCTATTTCATTGGGTTTATAGTTTAATAGTTCTCAAACCGGTAAGATATTTTTGTCTCAATTTTTCTTTTTAAGACATATGTTTTGTTACGAACCTATCTTATTTATTGAGGTTTATATAAAACCCCTTTTAAGTGCAATTTAATGAATTTATTTATTTGCAGGATATTCTATGTTTCATTTAATGTTATTCTTTCAAGTGTCGTTTGAATTAAATATTCCAAATTGGTAAGGGTTTTGTTTTACAATATCATCATTTATCCAAATTATCCCTAAATATTCTTCCAATGATGAAATATTATCATATATATCTCAATAAAATCTTGAAATTTCTTATCATATGGTTATGTCTTGAGAGTAAAATCTTCCCTCAATTTTTATCTTTATGTACTCATGATTTCAAAATAATTTTATAAGAAAAGTCTACTTTATTTCTCACCTCAGTTGGAAATCATTTTCCTTTCAAAAACAAGTTTTTTGAAAAAATTTATTTTTTTATAAACAATCATGAAATTATTTTTTTATTAGTTTTTAAATATTTGTAATTTTTTAATTGTCTTAAAAGGATTCATCATGTATTTTTACAAATAAGGCCCATTTGAATTTTACTAAAAATGTGAATTGTATATTCATTTTAAATTATACAACATGAAACCTCCAACCAATGTTTTAAAGATTCCTTTACAAGTTTCAAAGGTTATTTTCAACGAAAAGGATTTCAAAAATAGTTTATGTTATTAAAAATAATTTTCTTTTTGGAAATGTTGTTTTATTCAAAAAATGATTTAAATCATTTTAAAGGTTCCTTAATATGTTTCAAAAGTTATTTTCAAAGAAAAATATTTGGAAAAAAATTTATTTTTTTAAAAAATTATAAGGATATTTTTCTCATGGAATTTTTTAAATGAAATTTAATAATTCCTTTAAATGTTTCTAAATATATTTTAAAAAAATATTTTTGAAATGTTATATGTTTTAAAAAGTGTTTAGAAAATTTGAAAGAATATTATCCTCAAGAAATATTACCAGTAATCATTTGAAATAATGTTCCTTCTAGGATGATGTAATGATTTTGAAACCTATTTTTTCTATAGGTTATTATATAATTAGATTTTTATGAAACACATTTTTTTCATGGGTTTTTCTATGATGAAATTTTTATGTATCCCATTTATTTTCAACGGTTATATTATTATGAAATGTTTATGATTCCCATTTATTTTAATGGGGTTTGATATGATTAATTGTTTATGATATTGTGGCACACATATTTATGATGTTCATTGTGTTATGGGTGGGACATATATCCCCTTCCAATTAAATGGGTAAATTTTCATACCTTATTTATAAAAAAATGTAATTGGGAGTAAACTATAAGGCCCCAGCCTTAAAACTTACTTAATCTTGAGTTATTACAAGATTACACATTGAGGATCTTTTCGGGTTTAGAGTTTTATAGAATTAGATCATAAAACATGCATTACATTCCACATATAAACAAAGTGGTTACATAAAGATAATATTCTTCATTCCCATCAATGGAAACACATTTAAAATAAAACATGGATTATTTCTTGACACATCCTTGACTCTATAATCTTATCATGTACCTTCCCCTTGACCTGTGAAAAACATTTCAAAACATGGGATGAGCATAAAAACTCAGTATGGGTTATAAAAAAAAACATGGAAAGGAAACATGAGTTCATATATACATAAGAATGAAATCATACTTTACCCATAAAACATAGCCACTATAACATACCTCATAAAATCATGAATAAATCAAAGAAATCATAAGACATAATGGTAACTTGAGGCATTCATAACATTCCTACGTAGGGAGTAACCCTCTTGGTTACGTTTGGAATACCCATCACAGTATATTCCCTAAAATCTCTTCAGAGAAACCTTAAAGTTTCACTCCTTCGCATTACCCAATGCATTGGAGAGCTATAACGGGCTCACCCGCCCTTAGATTATCACGGAACCACCCGTCTTCATAATAATTCCCAAGAACCATAACATAATCATATCACATAAAACATGCATAAAGGAAACATAAAATTTCCACATTTCAATCATGAGATATCAATACAACAAATTGATATAAAAACATTATGAAAACCATTTTCAATACCAAAATAAAAGAAAAGTAAAACATGGTATTTTTTTTTTAAAAGAAGGTATGGCTTGTAGAGGAAGCCGAAACTCAAATAACGATCACGACGGTGGAGAAGTCGTTGTCGCCGCATACGTACGACAAAACATTCCCTTTTGTCGTTTAGTAAACGCTTCGTATAAAAAAGATTCCTTTTGAATAAAAGTAAAAATCAAAGGGGTTTATAAACCATATAAAAGAAAGTTGTGTATAAAATAAAATATGCCTCAATGAAAGGAGATTGAGATGAAGTCCCATACCTCGTATCCGACTTGACCTGACCGTTATTTAATCTCCTGAATAATAAACTTGAGTTAATCTCTACTTGATTAAGAACCTTTTTCAAGTTCATTATTCCTTTTATACCAGGTTATGGACATCATGTAATCATTTAAGTTAATAATGTTCATTTTGTCGGTATTTGGTTCTTAAGTAAAAAATAGACTTCTTACACTTACATGTTGTTAATTTGGTCAAAGGTTCATTATATCCAGAATTATATTAATGATTTGGATAACATATACATCATATATATTCAGCATATACATGTATTTATAATATTACATCACATTTAGAGGTAAGAAATGAAATGCACCGTTCATGGAGACGGTAAGCCGTACATACGCATGAACGCTACTTCCATTTCTATTTCGTATTTTTTTGGAATGGAATCATAATTATATAAGAGTATATTATAATTCCAGTATAATAACATATATAATATAATTAACTTTATCCTTTACACATCCCACATATGGTATTAACGAATCGAATCACTTTCAGGGGGCGGTAGTCCGCACTTCCTAAAATGAAGATATCGTGTTTACCCATAATGGAAACCATAAAGGTATGACCAAAATGAAAAAAACAGAAGATTAAGGAAAACATAAACATATCATATATCATATACAAAAATAGTGACATCATAATGGCCACCTTTGAAGGTGTTAAATGAGTATTGAACAATCATCGATTCGGGAGGCAGAATTTCGCCATCCACAGAAACCGTATGTTCATTAACCATTTGATGTAGTTGTGTGAGAGTGTAGCTCAAATAAATCTTATAACAACATCCTAGTATATTGAATATACTGGTTGTGTTACAAAATAAGTAAATAAAAAGAGTTTAGGGGGTTGGAGAAGCAAAATAAAACAAATGAACATGAGAGAATGAATTACCTTTAAAAGTGTAACTCTTTTTGATTTGAGCCTAAAGGCTTCCTTTGAAAGGATTATGCCCAAAGGGAATCCTCTAGGATGAGGACAGGGATGTGGAGAGAGTAAATGGGCAGGGGTTGGCCGAGCCAAAGGCTTGAGAAGTGTGTGAAATGAGGTAGAGGTGGGGGACTTTTATAAGAGGAGAGGAGGGGCACTTTTGGAAAGTAAAGAAATATTACATTATTTGAAAATGTGTTTCGGTTTTAAAAGGTCCCACATTGATATAATTCGTGGATAAGGTGATAAGGTTTATAAATACACTCATCCAATATGTTTTGGCCATGTTTAGTTCATAGATTGTACATTATCTTTCCATTTTATTTAAATCGTCAAATAATGATGTCATCACTGCATCATTATTATGTCATAAATAATTTAATTTATTTAATGTCTAAAAATCATAAAAAAATACTATTATGTAGGAAATCTTTTTATCTTTCCAATTACTATTTATAATCAAAAATCTGATCTTTATAACCCCATGTAAAAATTGTTTTTGTAAAACATCTCTTGTTTGTGTCATTTTTACTTTAACATTTAATAAAAAGTTATTTATGTCATTTCAAAACCAAAGTGTCTCCATGGGGTCCCCAAGTTGACTCATGGCTTGTCTTGGTCGGCCATGACACAACCAATAAGTTTGGAACATGTGTCTAGGTCATTTCCTATTATTAAAGCATTATTTATACCTTAAACTACCCTAATTACCACTAATCGCGATTAAGAACTTAATAAGTTACTATTCACCAAAAAAATTATTATAATCTCATTGAACCACATTTTACTTCTTAATGACAACCATGTATGTCGGATTTTCAAAATTCAATACACATTAGTGGTAAAATTTCATTTAACTGAAAAATCAGTTTGCTTGATTACCACTTAGTGGTTTCACTATTCATCAAAAATTGAAGTTTTTCAGAAAATTACCAAAAATTCACCCTAAGATATATTTGATATTCCGAATTCAAAAATGAAGTCTATTTTACAAAATTCAAATCATATAAGTCACATTAATTAATTTAATAATTAATTCCCGCTGCCAGAGCAAATAGCGTGTTTTTACAAAACAATAAGTATCAAAAGACTGACACCAGTTTAAGTCTAATTTCAAAGTGAAATTGATTCCAATGAACATCATTGGATAAAATGTTAAAAATATATTCATATTGAACATTAAGACCAATTAAAAAGTTAATCTAATCATATAAATAAATTAGATTAAAAAGTAGTTTTGATGTAAAATGCACTATTCATTAAAAAATGAACTTTGTCAGAAAAATACCAAAAATTCACACAAGGTAAATTTTGATGTTCCAATCATAAAGAATAAGTTTATTTTGACAATCATAGTTTATAAAATTTTCAAAATATAGATTCAAAAATGGTTTTCCATCAAAAGGCAGTAAAACAATCTTGTAAGAATATTAGTGTATTCCATGCATAAGATTGTATTTATTTTCATTTTAAGCCTCTATAACACTATCTTAACCATTAATAGACATAGATAAAAATATCTATTATTCATTACTTACTTGGGATGTTACATCCTTCCCCCCTTTAGAAAATTGCGTCCCCGCAATTTATTTACATATCGAATAAATGGGGGTACTTATCCCTCATTGCATTTTCAGATTCCCATGTTGCCTCTTCAATCATGTGGTTTTTCCACAAAACCTTTACCTGGTGAATCACCTTATTTCGTAACACTTTCTCCCTATGGTCAAGAATCTGGACCGGTTGTTCCTCATAATATAGGTTCTCTTCTAGCTGAACTACCTCTGGACTCAAAACATGAGATGGATCTGGCATATACTTTCTCAACATCGAAATGTGAAAAACATTGTGTACCTGAGATAAACTCGGAGGTAAAGCCACTCGGTATGCAACTGTTCCAACTCTGTCCAGAATTTCGTATGGTCCATTGAAACTTGGACTCAACTTTCCTTTCTTACCAAATCTCATCACACTTTTCCAAGGAGAAACCTTGAGAAAAACATGATCACCTACCTCGAAAGATAGATCCTTCCTCCGGTTATCCGCATAACTCTTCGGCCTACTTTGAGCTATTCTCATGTGTTTCTGAATCAGCTGAAATTTTTCTGCCATCTCTTCTACCAATTCTGGTCCCATCAACTTCCTTTCACCCACTTCATCCCAGAAATCTGGAGTTCGACACCGCTTCCTATATAATGCCTGAAATGGTGCCATCTGTATACTGGAATTAAAGCTGTTATTATAAGAAAACTCAACCAAAGAAAGATGTTGGTCCCAACTTCCCTGATAATCCACAGAAAAATCTCATAGCATATCCTCCAATGTCTGAATTGTTCATTCTGACTGCCCATCTGATTGAGGATGAAAAGCTGTACTAAAATTTAATTCAGTA
This sequence comes from Viscum album, assembly GCA_963277665.1. NCBI lineage: Eukaryota > Viridiplantae > Streptophyta > Magnoliopsida > Santalales > Viscaceae > Viscum > Viscum album. The sequence goes on along the minus strand of OY728131.1, from coordinate 1,649,506,522 downwards.
CCCAACGACTTCTGAAGGCCTTTCCAAAAGGTAGAAGTAATCCTGGGATCACGATCTGATACAATGGAGAGAGGAACTCCATGTAACCTGACTATCTCTTTAAGATACAAATGGGAAAGTTGGTCAAGAGAGAAAGTATCTCGTATAGAAAGGAAATGAGCATATTTGGTCAAGCGATCAACAATAACCCAGATTGCATTATTACCTTGAGATGTCTTCGGTAATCCCACAACAAAGTGCATGGATATATTCTCCCATTTCCACTCTGGCACTACTAAAGGCTGAAGCATCCCTTTCGGTAACTGCCGCTCTGCTTTAACCTGCTGACAAGTCAAACACTTCACAGTAAAATCAGCAATGTCTCTTTTCATTCCATCCCACCAGTAATACTCTTGCAGATCTCTATACATCTTAGTACTGCCCGGATGAACTGAAAACGGAGAACTATGAGCTTCACATAACAACTCTCTCTTCAACTGTGAATCACAAGGCACACACAATCTCTTCCCAAATCTCAAAACACAATCATTATCAATGTTGAATTCAGGCAACTTACTTTTCTGAACCAGCTCTACCTTTTTCTGCAACTCACTATCTTGCTTCTGTGCTTGCTTGATTCTGTCTGATAGAGAATATCTCACTGATACCTGAAACAAAACAGAAGGATTTCCTGCACCAACAACTTCTATTCCAAAGTTCATCAAATCGTTAACCAAAGGATCACTTTCCAACCACAACATTGTTAATGAAGCATTACTTTTTCGACTCAAAGCATCAGCCACTTTATTTTCTTTTCCCGGATGGTAATGAATTGTACAATCATAATCCTTGATTAATTCTATCCATCTCCTCTGTCTCATATTTAACTCTTTCTGAGTGAATATATACTTTAAACTATTGTGATCGGTATATATTTCACACTTTACTCCATACAAATGATGCCTCCAAATTTTTAAAGCAAAAACAACAGAAGCTAATTCCAAATCATGTGTAGGGTAATTTACCTCATGAGTTTTCAACTGTCGTGAAGCATAAGCAATTACCTGATCATTCTGCACTAGGACGCAACCAAGTCCTTTCAATGAAGCATCACTGTATATAACAAACTCACCATTCCTGGAAGGTAGTGCCAAAACTAGAGCATTCACCAATCATCTTTTCAATTCCTGAAAACAATCATCACATTCTTTTGTCCAGATAAACTTAACACCCTTCTGAGTTAGCTTAGTCATTAGACTAGATAACCGTGAAAAATTTCTAACAAACCTTCGGTAATAGCCTGCCAAACCAAGGAATCTACAAATCTCGGTTACATTTGTGGGTCTTGGCCATTCTTCCACAACTTTTGTTTTTGCAGGATCAACAGTTATTCCATCTTTAGAAACAATGTGACCAAGGAAAGAAATTTGTTGCAACCAAAACTCACACTTGCTGAATTTCCAATACAGTTTCTTTTCTTTTAAGGTTTGCAAGATAACCCTTAAATGTCTTTCATGCTCCTCTTTACTTTTAGAAAACACCAAAATATCATCAATGAAAACCACCACAAACTTATCCAAGAACTCATGGAAAATTCTATTCATTAAATCCATGAATACAGCAGGTGCATTGGATAGCCCAAAAGGCATTACTAAAAATTCATAATGGCCATATCTTGTACGGAACGCGGTCTTCGGAATATCTGCCTCCTTTACCTTCAGCTGATGGTACCCCGATCTCAAGTCAATCTTTGAAAAAAACTGAGCTCCCTGGAACTGATCAAACAAATCATCGATATGAGGCAAAGGATATTTGTTCTTAATAGTGATATTATTCAAGGCTCTATAATAAATGCAAAGTCTCATAGAACCATCTTTCTTTTTAACAAATAAAACAGGAGCACCCCATGGTGATGTGCTAGGTCTAATGAAACCTTTCTCTAATAAATCTTGCAATTGCTCCTTCAACTCTAAAAGTTCAATTTGTGCCATTCGATAAGGGGGTTTTGAAATTGGCTTAGCATCAGGAACTAAGTCAACAGTAAACTCAACTTCCCGATCTGGTATTATTCCAGGCAACTCATCAGGAAAAACATCAAGATACTCATTTACCACTGGCACATCATTAATCTGAACAGTTCCTTTATTTTCAATGACCTGTGCAAGGTAACATTCATTTCCATCTTTTACAAGTTTCTCGGCCTCTTGATATGTTATCAAAAGTAAGGGTTCATTCCTGTAAACAAACTGAAAGTCTTTCTGAAAAGAAACTTTTTTATCTCTATAGTCAATCATAGCATGGTAAATAGAGAGCCAATCCATACCCAGGATAATATCAAACTCTACTAGAGGTAGAACAATAAGGTTTGCAAGTAGGTTCTTTCCACGGATAAGGATAGGAAGATTCTTATAAATTCTTTTTCACTCAACATTTCCCCCAGGTGTTTTTACCAAAAGTTCAGGAGTCATTTCTTGAGATGGTATTCCCATTTTACTAGAAAAGGTTTCAGAGATGAAAGAATGTGTAGACCCCGAATCAAACAACACACTGGCATAATCTGAAAAAACAAACAAAGTACCTGATACAACTTCATTTGATGGCTCGACATCTGCTGAAGTAGTTTCAAAGGATTTCACCACCCCTTTCTCCTTATAGTCTAACTACTTCCCATCACTCAAGCTCCTTGTTGGACACTCGTTTGCATAGTGACCCATCTCATTGCACTTATAACATTTCACTAACTGTAAATCAAATTTGTTCTTACCTTCACCTTGATCCTTTTCAGTGAAATCACGAGCCTTATGTCCCATCTTAACACATCGGTAGCACTTCCCAGAATTCAGAAGACATTCCCTAGAATGCCTTTTTCCACATTTATCACAAACTGGAAACTTAGTTCTCTTACCATCAGACTTTTTTGAAGAATTCTTACCTTTCTCCTGCCACCTCGGTCTCTTCTTCTGCTGGTTTTTATAGAAAACTTGGTCATCAGCAAACTCCATTTCCACCTTCTCAGCACATCAAACAAGCTTTTCATAACTTTTAAACTCACGAGAAGCTAATTCCCTTCGATATTTTGGCTTTAATCCTGAGTAAAAGCGATTTATTTTACTATCAAGGTCCCGGATAAAATTTGGAGCATACCTTTCCAATCGAGTGAACCTTTCTTCATAGGCAGCCACTGAGTCTTCCTCTTGCCTCAATTCCAATAATTTCTTTTCCATCCTAAGTCGAACAGCCTTAGGAAAATACTTCTCAAGAAACATACCTTTGAATTCATCCCAGTCAAGAGCATCAATCTCATCGGCGTCCCTGATATTTTTAACCATAGACCACCACTGATCTGCTTCACCCTCCAAACGGTAAATAGCAAGACTAACCTTTTGATTGTCTGAACACCCCATGACATCAAAAATCTTCTCCAGTGCTTTAATCCACCCTTCAGCTTGCACAAGGTCAGATGATCCTCTGAATGATGGTGGATGTTGCCTCATGAAATGTTCCACCACTGACATGTTCCTCTGCGGTTGATCTGGCTGATCTCGTGCATGGATACCACCGCCATTTATCGCTTGAGTCAACTGCGCCATTACTGCAACAAACTGTTCAGTTCCAATTCCGACCATTTCTGGATGCTGATTCGGAAGGTTATTTCCTTCTTTATGCCATCCTAGCACTGCTTCCCTGTTTCCTCTACGGAAAACCATTCTGAACAAACATGTCTTAGATGAAGCAACATGGTAATCTTTAAATGCTATATAATTTCAAAAAAAAAATATTTTTGGATAATCATTTAATAGGGTTCTAACTCCTAAAGTTATCTAAACCGACCTCTGATACCAACTATAAGCCCCCAGCCTTAAACCTTACTTAATATTGAGTTATTACAAGATTACACATTGAGGATCTTTTCGGGTTTAGAGTTTTAGAGAAATAGATCATAAAACATGCATTACATTCCACATATAAACAAAGTGGTTACATTATGATAGTATTATTCATTCCCATCAATGGAAACACATTTAAAATAAAACATGGATTATTTCTTGACACATACTTGACTCTATCATCTTATCATGTACCTTTCCCCTGACCTGTGAAAAACATTTCAAAACTTGGGATGAGCATAAAAACTCAGTATGGGTTATAAAAAAAACATGGAAAGGAAACATGAGTTCATATATACATAAGAATGAAATCATAATTTACCCATAAAACATAGGCACTATAACATACCTCATAAAATCATGAATAAATCATAGAAATCATAAGACATAAAGGTAACTTGAGGCATTCATAACATTCTTACGTAGGGAGTAACCCTCTTGGTTACGTTTGGAATACCCATCATAGTATATTCCCTAAAATCTCTTCAGAGAAACCTTAACGTTTTACTCCTTCGCGTTACCCAATGCATTGGAGAGCTATAACGGGCTCACTCGCCCTTAGTTTATCACGGAACCACCCGTCTTCATAATAATGCCCAAGAACCATAACATAATCATATCACATAAAACATGCATAAAGGAAACATAAAATTTCCACATTTCAATCATGAGATATCAATACAACAAATTGATATAAAAACATTATGAAAACCATTTTCAATACCAAAATAAAATAAAAGTAAAACATGGTATTTATTTTTCTTTTAAAAGAAGGTATGGCTTGTAGAGGAAGCCGAAACTCAAATAACGGTCACGACGGAGGAGAAGTCGTTGTCGCCGCATACGTACGACAAAACATTCCCTTTTATCGTTTAGTAAACTCTTCATATAAAAAATATTCCTTTTGAATAAACGTAAAAGTCAAAGAGGTTTATACACCATATAAAAGAAAGTTGTGTATAAAATAAAATAGGCCTCAATGAAAGGAGATTGAGACGAAGTCCCATACCTTGTATCCGACTTGACCCGACCATTCTTTAATCTCATGAATAATAAACTTGAGTTAATCTCTACTTGATTAAGAAACTTTTTCAAGTTCATTATTCCTTTTATACCATGTTATGGACATCATGTAATCATTTAAGTTAATAATGTTCATTTTGTCGGTATTTGGTTCTTAAGTCAAAACTAGACTTCTAACACTTACATGTTGTTAATTTGGTCAAAGGTTCATTATATCTAGAATTATATAAATGATTTGGATAACATATACATCATATATATTCAGCATATACATGTATTTATAATATTACATCACATTTAGAGGTAAGAAATGAAATGCACCGTTCATGGAGACGGTAAGCCGTACGTACGCATGAACGCTACTTCCATTTCAATTTCATATTTTTTTTGGAATGGAATCATAATTATATAAGAGTATATTATAATTCCAGTATAATAACATATATAATATCATTAACTTTATCCTTTACACATCCCACATATGGTATTAACGAATCAAATCACTTTCAGGGGGCGGTAGTCCGCACTTCCTAAAATGAAGATATCGTGTTTACCCATAATGGAAACCATAAAGGTATGCCCAAAATGAAAAAACAGAAGATTAAGGAAAACATAAACATATCATATATCATATACAAAAATAGTGACATCATAATGGCCACATTTGAAGGTGTTAAATGAGTATTGAACAATCATCGTTTCGGGAGGCAGAATTTCGCCATCCACGGAAACCGTATGTTCATTAACCATTTGATGTAGTTGTGTGAGAGTGTAGCTCAAATAAATCTTATAAATATATCCTAGTATATTGAATATGCTGTTTTTGTTACAAAAGAAGTAAATAAAAAGAGTTTAGGGGGTTGTAGAAGCAAAATAAAACAAATGAACATGAGAGAATGAATTACCTTTAAAAGTGTAACTCCTTTTGATTTGAGCCTAAAGGCTTCCTTTGAAAGAATTATGCCCAAAGGGAATCCTCTAGGATGAGGAGAGGGATGTGGAGAGAGTAAATGGGCAGGGGTTGGACGAGCCAAAGGCTTGAGAAGTGTTTTAAATGAGGTAGAGGTGGGGGCCTTTTATAAGAGGAGAGGAGGGGCACTTTTGAAAAGTAAAGAAATATTACATTATTTGAAAATGTGTTTCGGTTTAAAAGGTCCCACATTGATATAATTCGTGGATAAGGTGATAAGGGTTCTAAATCCACTCATACAATTGGTTTTGTCCATGTTTAGTTCATAGATTTTGCATTATCTTTCCATTTTATTTAAATCGTCAAATAATGATGTCATCGCTGCATCATTATTATGTCATAAATAATTTAATTTATTTAATGTCTAAAAATCATAAAAAAATACTATGAAGTAGGAAATATTTTTATCTTTCCAATGACTATTTATAATCAAAAATATGATCTTTATAACCCCATGTAAAATTTTTTTTCGTAAAACATCTCTTGTTTGTGTCATTTTTACTTTAACATTTAATAAAAAGTTATTTATGTCATTTCCAAACCAAAGTGTCTCCATGGGGTCCCCAAGTTGACTCATGGCTTGTCTTGGTCGGCCATGACACAACCAATAAGTTTGGGACATGTGTATAGGTCATTTCCTATTATTAAAGCATTATTTATACCTTAAACTACCCTAATTACCACTAATCGCGATTAAGAACTTAATAAGTTACTATTCACCAAAAAATTATTATAATCTCATTGAACCACATTTTACTTCTTAATGACAACCATGTATGTAGGATTTTCAAAATTCAATACACATTAGTGGTAAACTTTCATTTAACTGAAAAATCAGTTTGCTTGATTACCACTTAGTGGTTTCACTATTCATCAAAAATTGATGTTTTTCAGAAAATTACCAAAAATTCACCCTAAGCTATATTTGATATTATGAATTAAAAAATGAAGTCTATTTTACAAAATTCATATCATATAAGTCACATTAATTAATTTAATAATTAATTCCGGCTGGCAGAGCAAATAGCGTGTTTTTACAAAACAATAAGTATCAAAAGATTGACACCAGTTTAAGTCTAATTTCAAAGTGAAATTGATTCCAATGACCATCATTGGATAAAATGGTAAAAAATATTCATATTACACATTAAGACCAATTAAAAATATAATCTAATCATATAAATAAATTATATTAAAAAGCAGTTTTGATGTAAAATACACTATTCATTAAAAAATGAACTTTGTAAGAAAAATACCAAAAATTCACACAAGGTAAATTTTGATGTTCCAATCATAAAGAATAAGTTTATTTTGACAAAAATAGTTTATAAAATTGTCAAAATATAGATTCAAAAATGGTTTTCCATCAAAAGGCAGTAAAACAATCTTGTAAGAATATTAGTGTATTCCATGCATAAGATTGTATTTATTTTCATTTTAAGCCTCTATAACACTATCTTAATCATTAATAGACATAGATAAAAATATCTATTATTCATTACTTACTTGGGATGTTACATAAACCATTTTTAGTAATGGAACATATCCACTATGATAGTATTGGGAGTGAACATTGACTAATATGATAGTTTTTGGAGTGATCCCATTACACTATACAAGTATTGAAAATGATCCTTGAACTAATAAATATGTTATTATATATGATTATGTATATGTGAAAAATCTACACATTATTACAATGTTATATTATCATGGTTCATGTTCTTTGAATCCATTTTGATTCATGTATTATGAATTACCAATATTTATTCCATAACACATGTTCATAATATATAAGATGAAGGTTTTAGTATTCATATTTTATTATCATTTATCCATAACCTTATTTTCATGATATGTTGATATATCTCTTTTTTACCCTTATTGATCATTCTTAGCACACCCTTTATTTTGTTTCATTTCCCTAGTTTATAATGAAATATACTATCTATGATATGTCTAAGAAGGGGTTTATTTATGAATAACATAATGGGAGATGATGTAGATCACATATCAACCAGTTGTTTTGTTAGCCCATGTTTCCAAAGGTAAGATGCCTTTGTTATCATCACATACGTGTATGTGTAATGTAATGAGTATTCATCCAAAAGATATAATATATATGTATCAAAACATAGGGTGTCTACAAATTGTGTTACATTTCATGAAATGTATTAATTTCCACTAGGATGATTATATTTTACATCGATGTCTCTATATACTATTGATTTAAATATAATAGAAAATGATATATTTATTAATATTGATTTAGTGATTAATATTGCATTGTATGTTTTTATGATCATAAGTCCATGTCTAGTGGATTTTTTATCATTGGAGAGTTGTATGTTAAATGGAATACAACTCATAAAATGTATATTAAATTGATTCTAAAAAATGTAAATATGTTTATCATAAGAAAAAAAAATCTCCATTATTGTGGATGGGGATTACAATTGAGGATTTGATATTTGATTTGAAGTTAACATTATTCAAGGGATGCAATAATCAAGGTCCCTCTAATTTTTTAATTTTTTTTCAATCATCCCAATTGAATAAAATTGATGTAAACATCTATTTTATAATGTATATGGTTAAAAAATAATTTTTATGAAATAAAAAGATCTTATAAATGAAAATGTGATGAATGTTTTCATTAAATCATGTCATAATTAGGAATTTTAGAAATTTAATTTTTTGATGGGATTTTAACCATAATATTATGAAGGAAATGGCATGGTCTTCTATCCAATTTATTTAGATTTTATTTTCAAAGAGGGAGGAATATAACAACATATATTAATATATATATATATATATATTTCTATGAATGGAGAAATATTTTATTAAGGTGTGGTGCATGTTTTAGGGGAGTTTTTTAGATTGGAAAAGACATGAATTCAATATACATGTGTCTATTTGTGTGTAGAGTTACGATTTCAGTGTATTTGGTTGTTTTCATGACTCCCAGACTCCAATCACCCGATCTATACTAAAATGATACAAAAAATCATATTTTATTACCCATATATAGGAAGAAAATTACCAGCGACAAGGACCTAAAGTAACATGGGGTTACTAGACCACATTAATCATAATAAGTCTTGAATAGTAAAACATAATCATAATAAAAATATGCAACCCATCAAAAGGTAATACCAAAATATTTTATAACATAGAAAATTATATGTTATAATTGTATTGTTAGATAAACCCAAAATATAGAAGGCCTACTTGTACAAATTAAAGAAATAAATTAATAAATAGATAAATAAAAGAATGTATAGAAACCATCTAGTTTCAGACCTGTTACCATGCCCATCTGCAATATCCATGATCTATTGTAGCCAACTATATGGACCTTTCCATTATCTGGATCCCTGATCATGATGTTTTCACATGCATCGATATTTTCAAGCATGGTGTGAGTAATAACCTTTTTGAACATAACCAATTCATTCTTAACAAAAGTGATCGTGTATATAAAAGTTTATTAAATTGAGAAAAAGTAAATGCACAACGAAAAAAACATTGTATTGAGTGAATGTGTGCTATGATAGATGACATGAGCCCCGATAAAACCTATATTAGATCCATACTGGTAGAATAGTCACTAAAATATTCATGGTCATGAACTGTCCTCAAGGTAACCTCATAGATCTCTAAGAAACCAAAAGGACAATGAGACTTGGTTTAGGAAATATGGTTATATATATATATATATATATATATATATATACTCGGCCCTGACACTAGGTTTTCATTTACTTTCCACAACCTTGGGCAAGGAAACATGGTCTTCATAACACTACACTACCTTGGGTTAGGATAAAATGCCACTATAAAACTTTTCTGTGACATGGTTAACTATTCTCATTAATTCATGTTTCACATGGTCCCCCTATAATAGCAAACCAAGACACATCGGTCTGCATTCCATATACTACAGGAAGAAAAACCTCCAAATTCTATATAATTAGGCATAATAGGGAATAAAATATATAGACACAACATAAAATATCAAGGATAATAACTTAGTATCCATATAAAAACACATATGTAAATGGGAAACTCACACACACATGTGAAAAAAATAAAGCATGGATCAATACACTTGGAGAATACATACAAGATAACATGTCAAACAAACCCCTAAAATGGCCCCAGAGGGTAAGTTCTTCCTACCTAAATCTCTTTGAGGACTAATCAAAATATTCTCAATGAAATTGTAACTTACACCATTTTTCACACAAACCAAATCTATCTAGAAATCCCTAAATTCCAATAACTAATCTAAATTCATCTAGAAAGTGGTTTCAGATTGAGATCAATGAATATTCTATTAACAAGAAATTTTGTCCACAAAAACACACGTCATAAGATATGCTAACGTTACAAGATTTGATATTTATTAAATAGAGGAAACCAATGCACTAGATACATCACTAATCAATTATAAATATAAAATATCAATATTAGATCAAATCAGAATCCTTATATCTTGGCATGAAAATCTAGGTCAATGATTAATTTAAAGGGAATAAGTGTAGATCCATAAGAAACAAAAATTACTAACATTAATAGATCCCAAACATTGATTTCCCATGGGAAAACACCACTATATCCACTATAAATAAACACGGAAAGGGTCAGATTCACTAAAGAGAGCCTCTAGAGTCCAGTGGTTCTAGATCAATAAGTGTAAGAGGAATAATGATAGAAAAAATAGTGGTTTCAAGATTAAAATAAATGTTTTTGTATTAATCGTTACCTCATGCACGGTATGGTCACACATTTTCCAAAACCACATGCCATCCATGTGAGGCTTTCTTCCTTGTATGGGAACCTAGACCGTTTGGTAAAACATTCAATAGCTCTTAAATTACCATTTTTATATGATACAAGGTTTTCTAGTAAATTTCAAATAATATGATATAAAAATGGATAAAATCCATATTTTCTCTTTATCTATATCCCTATAAGACACACAATTTCTTAGGGGAATCTGTATAGTTTCCCATAATCATTCAAAAATCATGAACCCCATTAAAGCCCTTTAACAACCTCCAAAACTAACTAGAATCTACATGATGATTCATCTAATTAAAAAATAAATAAAAAAACTTAATGAAGTTTGTATTTCAAGTCATAAAGTACAAAAAAACTAGGCTCATTACAATATCTCCCTATAAGAAATTATCATAATTGAGAAGTCTCCCTATAATTACTGCCCATAAAACTCAATACATTGATCTTTTATACATATTCCTACTCCAAAGTATTTTTATGGATACATCCTTGTTACCATATGAATCTAACAAGTGGAACCACATTCCCTTGTACAACTTTCTCAGTCTCTTCTAGGATACATGCTAGCACTCCATATACGATGCATTAGGATCTAGATCAATGTATTTATAGTCGAACACATTCATAGAAAAGGGAATGTACGTCGAAAGTTAAGATATATAGGAAACATCATGCATAACTCAATATCATAGATAAATATGAAAAAATAGGACACTATCCTAATATACATGGTAATTTGTAATGGTCAAACAAATCTCAACACCATATTCACTTATTTTCACTATCATCGATTCCCTAGTTGAGAGGTCATCCATAAGGAAACCTAGCCACATATAGAAATATCCAAGGGTTACTTCCTCATATTGAAATAAAATTACTGCTTTCTTTGATTATTGACTAACTACTTTCTAATCATCCACACTCTCTCTATTAACTCATGCACCATAATGATCTACACAACTACACCCTCACCCACATTGTGCCCATATAGTGGTGTTCACACGAGCAACCAAAAAGATACTCAAAATTTTCCACATAAATTTAATCCTTTATGATGTTTTTTGTACATGAACTCATCAAATTACAGGTTGTCTTAAAAGATACAAAAAAGTAAAGGCAATATCTGGAAATAATATCCTTTAAAATCCAATTAATCCCCTATATAATTTTACAAATAATTGAATGATATATTGTTATCAGTATCTATTAGTTATCCCAATCCTTCACTAAGACCTAATAGAACAACCATATGATGTGTACATATTTATTTGATATTATTCTCAAAGTATAACCATGTAGGGGCACTATATACTACTCCTAAAGATTCCTCACAACATCCCATGAAAGGACCTCTCTAATCTGAAAGAAATGAGCCACTTTCAACTACTAAATGACTATCACCTGAATGGAATAATGACTCATAGAGGTGCTAAGAAAACCCATCGTGAAGTATATAATCATGTTTTCACACTTCCATATAGGTATAAAAAGTGTCTGAAGAAAACTTCCTAGATGTTTATGTATATCATTTACCACATAGCATGTTAGAAATCATTAGACAAAACCAACAAAGTCCCTTCCTATAATTTTCCAACAAAAATAATGTCAAATATCTTGTTATATCTTATTCGAACTTGGATGTAATACCCATATCAAAGAATGATATTATCCCATATTCTTCACACTAGTTGAATTTGGAATAAATACATTCCCATGAAAAAAACCACATCTTAACCATATAAGGACCATACTAGTTTAGAATTATATCATGCCAAGAAATCTCACAACACACCCAGATCATGATCTGAATATTGTATTTATTTAATGTGTCCCAACAAGAATGAAGTTATCACAAAGGGAATATATTACACTACTCATTGATATTATAATACATCTAGTAGCTACTCAAACATTAGACTCATGCAATTTCATTCCTCATGTGAAGTATCCTCCTTAATATATTTGATATTCAATGTTTTAAATTTAATATAATATATAATGAAATTAAAATTTTCTAATTAAGAGAATATATCAAAGAATAATTTTTATACATACTCCAACCAATGCCTCTACCTTATATTTTTACCCCAATAGGAGATGATATATCATAAGAAATTTTTTTCAATATAGAAAATAAAATTTTCACCAAAGAGATAGTGCCAAAAAACTTCAGGATGTATACCATAGCTACCATATATGAGTTTTGTATCAAGTAGTTCTTCTCATTAATCATAGTTGGTGTGACCCATATGTGAATACCTGATATATTTTTATCAAAAAAATCCCAACCCCATGCCTAAGGAATTATAGTTTAATAAGTAGCCTATCGTAAGATCCAGAATGATCAAAACTATAACTATCTTCAATCTTTATTTCAATTATAGGAATAATTCCTCACACTGACCAGGCCAATAAAATTTTACCCCCATTATGGTGTGCTATGTCGTCATCATTACCAAATTAATGAAGATCTATATGAATCATAGATATTACACCAAAATACTAAGTAATCTGATAACCCTAAACATATTTATGGAACATTCCAAGACATCACATTAGATACCTTCTTCAGGTCGACTGAATTCCTTGCCTCAAAAATCTCATCAATGAATAATCACACCATCAGAATCCAGTAGTAGAACTTCAACATCTTATCTTAAAAATTATGTGAAATAAGTTTACTAAATATAATATAAAGGTTCCTAACATTAATATATTATTTCTTAGAATATATCAAGATATTTTCTATTAATACAATGATAATGAAGTGAAGATATTTTTTTTGGAAAATACTATTCATGATATACATGAACACTTCTAGTACATTTTTCAATGAAAAAGGAATGAAATTATCCTCATATAACTTATATATACTATTAAATGTTGTCTTATGAAAATCCTCTTTAATGAACCATAGTTTATTGTTTCCTAAATGTTGATAAATTTAGGTAAACCACTGAGTTGCCTATAACTGATCAAACATATCATCATTCATAGGTAAAGGGATCCTTTTCTTCATTGACACCTGATTCATAATAATTTTTTTTACTAATATCTTTAAACTATTATATTACTTATTGGGAAACTATAATGGAGTACCCCAAGGTGATGTGATTAGTATTATAAATTAGTTCACCTTAAAATCATCTATCAGCGCCTCAAAATATATTTACATAATTTACTCCATACAAGAAGGAGGAATCAATATTATTTTCGTCCCTTGAATAAGATCAGTATTAAAATCAATTCCTCTATTTGGGGGACGAATTGAGAATTCATCTAAAAAATAATCCTTAAAATATTCCACCAATGGAGGGAAGATAGAGAGGCCTTATATATAGTGTTCTACATGAACCATGAATGAAAATTGTATTGAGATGTCTCCAATATAACCTAATTCTGGTCCCATCCTACTAGCTCCAATATCCAAGTCTGTAACCCAAAACTCTCTATTCTAGGAATGGTTTGATCCACAGATATCCAATAATAGATGATATGAGATTGATAAATAGTTAACCAATCCATTTAGAATATCGCATAAAAAAGATCATCTATAAGAGCATTATTTTCCAAAGATGTCTTTATTCATAAAAAATCACGGTAAATTAATTAAATTGACAGATAATATAAACTCCGTTTACCGTATGAATTTTACGAGAGGGTAACATAGAAGATTACACAACATGAAAACATGATCAGATAAGAAAGAATTGTAATAACCTATTTCCAAAAATGTAGTAGAAAATATAAGTATACTCAAAACCATACATTTAACCATATAATGTCCCTCTATACTATTGGTTGGGACTTTAAGTATAAAATAAATACTACATTCTTTTAGGTCACAACTCTTCTACTATGGTATGTCAGCCACTTGAGTCACTATTTTCTGGGGGGTTAGATCCAATCATTGAGGACCCCAAATAGATCCCAATTACACATCCCATGTCAACCCATCACCCCTGTGGGAGAATTTCCACACGAACATCAAATATAACTTTTGAGTACATCCCATAATACCACATATGTGACACTTAATATGATGTTTGTGAAACTTTTACGATAATTCCTACACTATCTATAGTTTAAATAACTAGTTATTGTTTCTCCCATAGAGGGGGTTGAATAAACTCTACTATATTCTAATAAACTAGAATTTTCATTCCATAACTCATCAACCTTATTCTCATTCTACTAAAAGAATCACCCACCATAGAAACAAAAGTTTTTGTAGAAAGAACATGATTTTTATGTAGGATACATGTAACTTTACACTCTTCTAGATCTTTCTAGATGATTAGGGCCTTGAAAGGTACCTATGTTCAGGTCTTCAAATCAAAACCCATAACTTCTTGTCTGAGATTTGGAAGATTACTAATATTGAACTTATTATCCTTCGGAATATCATTTATTTCCAAGAGAGTAGCATAGAATATAGGCTCAGAAAAATAAGAGGAGAATGTAGACACTAAAATAATCCCATACAAAATCTCCATGAACTCTACAGATTAGTGTATGTTCAACATGTCAGTAAATCACTCCCCAAAGATATTTCCCTGATGTCTACCAAATAATGAACTTCATGTCTACTAGCCTATCTCAAGACGCCACCGACTTTTAATGAGTCCCTATAACATCAAGGCTGCTAGCTTTACCAGCTTATACATATGAGACCCTACCAAGTTAAAAATTCCCTTTACAAAATCATTCCTTTCCATAGTGTCCTAACATCCACCATTTCACTATAATGATGGTATATGTTGTTGTTAAAATTCTCAGGCACATTTGACCATCATCATTTTCACCCTTCCTCCCTATCCAAACACAATTTATAAGACTATAGTATGGGGTGGGGTTACTATGTATACCACCAGAGCCTGTATGGGAGCATGATGATGTGAACCCTCCTACATAGCCTATGATTGAATGGATGTGTAATCCTATGAAGAATAATTCTAAAATCTTTTAGGAGTATCTTCTTAAAATACTAACTTAATGATTATAATTCCCATAAAAACATACTTATTGGAATAACATAATATGACACATAAATGGGATTTATATTAGGAGATCTATCTTATGAGTTAACCATAAATAAGGTATAACCCTCTTAGTTCTTCTAAAGGCTGAAGTTGAGCCCTTTGTACCTTCACATTAGTCACCATCACATAGACATACAAAACATAATAACACACACAAGTTTAACTAAGTAATGTAATATTTGATATAAAAAATATAGATTAAAAATATATCCTAAAAAGATATCCCAAATCAAGGAAATGAAATAATGATAAAATTTACATCTCTCAATAGTTATAAATAATATATTTGAACCTATACACCTAGTCAAGATGTATGAAAACACCAAAATCCCATAAAATTGTAACAATAATCCCATCTAAAATAACTCGGAGGTCCATTAAAAATGATTTTTATAGAACATGGAAACTCCCCTACCGGAGTTCCACACAACCTATCTAATTTCTATAATAACCCCAAAATAAGAGAAAGAAAATCTTATGCCCTTTGATACCATTTTGTTACACCCTAACCCAAATCAATGAGACTAATCTGATGTGATACATAACATCAAATATTCCACCGAATAAACTAGAAGTTACCAACTAAAGGTGAGGGTCCAATGTAATGTGGATAGACTATACCCTTTGTAATCATAGACATCAAAGGATAATACAAAAAATAGATAAGACAAATTAACATTATAGAATAATCTAGTAAAATTATGTTCTACAAAACCTGTCATGACAATCTAAAATAGTATAATCAAACAAACCCCAAATGTGGAAGGGAAACAAGTATAATTGAATGAATGAAAGAACAAAATAAATGAACTGTGAAACCCATCTTGTGCTTGCCTCGGTACCACATCCACATCGAATCTCCATGCTCCATATAACCAAACTATAGGACCCTTTCCCATATTTGGATCCCTGATTACAAAGTCTATATTCACATTGAGAATCTATTATAGGGTGTGAGTATAAAACCCGTTGGACCCCACAAATTAATCCTTAATATACATGAAAAATATATATAAAAGTGTATGAAATGAATGAAAAGTAAATGAACACACAAGAATACAACCAAACATATACTATGGAAACAGGTGCTAACCATTCCACAATGATCTCCATCCATACATACATTGATATCATGATGCTATAATGTTTATGAATATAGTTTTTTAATGAATCAACCTCATGGTAACCACATGAATCACTATAAAGGAATAAGGAAAATGAGTCTCGGGTTAGGACATAAGGCTATCATGCCCCGTATCTATCATTTCTCAGCCACAAGTTCATCATTCCCCTATATAAACCTATGTTTTGGACACATGGCTATCATATCCCTACACTTCAGTGGGTGTAGCCACAAGACTTCCCTACCCTTACCATATATCTCGATCTTCCATCATTGTCGATGAATGTCGTACATGTTCCCCCTTTAAAGGATAACCAAGCCACAATAGTCCACTAATCACCTATTACTAGAAGAAAACCCTCCAAAGTCTATACAATTACATAAAACATGGAATTACACATTCATGAACAAAATAACATTTCAAACACAAGTAATTTGTACAGATGAAAACACACATATAAACATGGGATACTAATGCACACACACATTATCAATATCAATCATGGGAATATACACTATGAATTCACATATGAGATAATATATTAACAAAATATATATAATTTTTGAAGAAGGTAAAGAATTCATTCCTCGATCTCTGTGATGTATAATTCAAAAAATCACCAAGCCATCATAACCCACATCATGTTGCAAACCAAGAAGATCTATCCCACCATCAACGAACTCCTAAAATTGATCATAAATTTTTAATGACGTGGTTGAAAATTGAGATCCATGAAGATTCCAATCCAAAGAGATTAGGTATACACTAAGATACCAAATGGGATATTTCAACATAGCTAGATCTATGATTAATTTCTACAGGGGAAAAAACACACAAGATTCATCAAAGATATATAAATATACTAATATTTTTTCATTAGATCTTATCAATATATATATATTTTCATTACCTGCCATATGTATGATTAATTTGAATATATTAATGGTAGATCTATAAGAAACATAAAGAATGAATGATCATCGATATCAAACCATTATTTTTTACAATATAATTCCACTATATCCACATAAAATAGACTAGTAAGTATATAATTCATCGATAAGATCATTTAGAGTACACAAGTTGAAGATCTATTAGTGTAAAAGGATAATTAGGAGAAAATGGAGAGGTTCCAGTCCTAAAAATTAAATTATCAGATTAATTAATACACAATACACAATTTCCCAAACCATCTTCCAACCATAGGTGGATTTATGCATCTCTTGGGAAACTATAATTTTTGACTACAAATTTTGGTAAATTTTACACTAGCCATGATTTTACCATTGTCGCGAGATACATAGTTTTCTCGGAAATGTCACACAATTAAATATAATAGTGAGGAAAATATTATTTTAATATTTTTCTTATCAAAACAAGTTGAATGGTTTCTTTTGTAATATTCACAATTTACCTTAAACATGCACTAACTAGACACCCCCTTTAAGGCCTTTAAAACCCACCAAAACATAATAGAAGATAAACAAGATTTCATCTAAACAAATCTTAACTAAAAAATACATAATTAAGTGGTGAATGTAAGGTATAAAGGGCCTCGATAAATTCATGATGTTGTAGTTTAGTGTGTTAATTACTTATAATTTTTATTATATTTATCTACAGAGAGGGGTTGGCACATGAACAAGGATAGTTTCATTGAAGAAAAAAACAAGATAATAATTTTTAGAGACTGTTTATAATTGAATGTATGTTTTATTTGGGGATAAATTTGATATTATTATTTATTATCACTTCTTCTTACACTAAGCTCACTAAAATGAGTTTAAAATGATTTTATGATCATTTATTTTAAATATTGAGTGCGATATAAGATTATTTATTTATGAAAATATATAATGGTAAATTTTCTGAACAAATAAAATGTTTTATAGAGTAGTGTTCTATAAAAGGTATTTAATATATAGGGGAAGACTGCTAGTTTAACCTTACATAATGTGGATTTGATTAAAAGTATTTGTGTTGTATTATTTTTAACAAATAAGTCACATTAAACCTAAGTTGAACTTGGTAGTTTCTGATCACGTGAAAGTATTTTAGAAGTTTGGATATGTTTTGAAAGAGATAAATGTTTAATTTTCAGGTTTGGTAAAATTTAAATTAAAGGGATGAAAAACCTGTTGTGATATTGTCATAAAAAATCTATGGTATATGCCTAGAAAAATATAATTTGAAAAATCAACCAAATTAGAATTTGGAAAGTTAAAATTTTTGAAGGGTTTTTGAAAATCTATATTCACTATGGGTAATCCAAATTTCATCGTCGTTTTAGTGAATATGGTCATGGTAAAATAAAAATGATCATGCATTTTTTATGAAATTTTTGTTGATAGGAGAAATGGCTAGTAGACATGCCCTATTAATTCATATATAGATATAATGGAGTGGTTCAAAATAGTACAGAACATATAATAAGAAAAAACAATAGAAATCACCTAACCATGCTATGGTCAAGTTGAGAATTATTACTTGATTGTTTTTAGTTTTTTGTATTTTTTTTGACACAATGGTCACTCCGAATCTATAATAACCGAGGTACTTATAAAATAGTTTGTTTTCATTCTATAATAAAATTCTTGAATTCATTATAAATGAATAATTAAATAAATTGTATTTATGTAAATTAAAAAATTTATAAAAATAGAACAGTAACCTCAAATATTAATTTTTATATAAAATTTATGTCTCTTATATGTGAAAATGTGACATATATATATATATATATCATGGAATAAGTATATAAATGTTTTGAAGATCATAAATTATGTGTTTTCATTTTTTGTGACACATGAATTTTTATTTCCAATTTTATGATTAATATATTGTTTTAAATAAAGATTTAACATCATAAAATAGATTCAGAAATTAATATTTTTTTATTAGGATTATAAGATAATTTTATGAGGCCTTAAATAATTTTTCAAAGTGTCGTAAAATGAGTTATAATTTTAAAATCTATATTTTTCAAATAAATGATGACTTTAATTAAAAATTAAATTTTAGAAATTTATATTTTTTACTAAAATTTAGATAAAATTTTAACTATAAATTTTAAAAATGATTACTGTGAATTTTAAGGATTTTTCAAAAATATTTGATTTTTTAATGAACAATGAAATATTTTAATTTATCATATTTACCAAATTCTTAAATTATTGAGTCATAGATGATTTATGGATAATATAAGCCCAAAATAAATAACTATCCTTAATTATTTTAATATACATAGTGATAATGTTCAATGTATAGATAATATTGAGACAAAATTATAAACTAATGAATAAAATAAACAAAAAACACCCCTCTTCTCTACTATAAATATTACCCCTCACTCCCTCTTCCCCTCACACCTAAAAATACATGTATATTGTTTATATTCTAAACAATTCCCTTCCCAAGACTCTTACCCATGTCTAATACCTTTTTATATCACCAAAAATCCAAAACCAAATTTCTGAAGAGGATCTAAAAGAGAAGAAGTTCCAGAGGTAAAATCATCTTTCATTTTATATTAAATTTAGTTTCAATTGCTTTTATTTTTTTATTCTCTCCTAAAATAACCTAATCCAAGGGACATGATAAATATACTATCTTACATATACTAGTATTTTATTATGTTAATTGAATATCCATCATCAAACATCTCATGTTCTCCTTATATTCTAAAGAATAAAAATATTGTCGTTAATGTGTTGATTTATCTTCATCTTGGAATATGTGTTTTCATTTTTATTTACCACCATAAAGGCTGGAAAAAAATTATTATTAAGGTTAAATAATATTTTATTATACATAGTATATGTTATATAATGTTTTGGAACCAATATATAAAAATAATATTAAATAAAATGATATATGTTTGTGATTGTCGCAAAAACTGCCAAATTAAATTAAATTGGTTTCATTAATGTTTCATATAATGAATATTATTTATATGAGAAAAAAATTATATTTTTCATCATTTAAAAGTATTGAATAAAATTAATACCATTTTATTCCACTTCTAGTGTTTTTCTTCCATTCGACAAGAAAACCCATAATGAACTAACCATGGAAACCACGAAAACAATGCAATCAGGCCAATAAAAAAATATATTATAAATAAATGGGTAGAAATATGTAATAAAAATAACATATAATGTATTATAAAAATTAATATTTCAGTAATAAATTAATAACACTCTTTAAATCATTATATAAGAGGTTTGAATATGTTTTAAGCAATTCAACCCAACGAATAGGGCCTTTTCCTTAAAAATCATCTTTTAATTTTAGTTTGTAAAAATTTCAAAAGGTATATTTTTATCATATATATAATGAGTTTAAATTACCTATTTTATTATTTATTATTGTTTTTATGTTTTTATTACAATATTATATAGTAATTTTTAATAATTTTTTTCATTTTTTTTCTATAAGATTATCTTATAAATAAGTGATTTTTCCCAAGGAGTGATATTCATTATACAAGTTTTCTTGTTATGTAATTTTGTTAAGGTTATTAGGAATAATTTATGATGAAGTGTGGGACCTATATCTCCCTACTATTCATTGGGTTTGTTATTTTTTAAGTTTACTATAATGATTATTCCATGTGTAAATGCGATGGTTACATCATAAGGTAGTCATGAGGGTCACATCATAAGGTAGATGTGAGGGTAACATTATATAGTAGCCATGAGGGTTACAAATCCTATGGCATACACAGGGGTTACAATATTATGTTATTAATTCCCCATGTTAACTTCATGTTTTATTATGTCTTCTATGTTTTATGGAAATATCTTGGTTTCCTAATGAAAGTATATAATACTATATTGGTGAAAAGTAAATATTTTTCAAAATGATTCCATATATTTAAAATATTCATGGACTAACAATTTATTTCCTTCTTTTAATATCCCTTAGTAATATTTTTTCTCATCCCATGTTTTTAATTTTTTCCATAGAGTTTGAGGATGGGTAAGAGAAAAGTAGAATCCAAACTGAATATTGTGAAGATTTTTCATAAAAATATTTCATGTTTTATTGAAATATTTTATATTATGGAAGAAATGGATACTGATTTAGTAAGAACCACTTTTTATGATTTTGGATTGATATGTATTAATTGTTGACTAATTCTATAAAACAATAAACTTAAAATATCTTTAGGAATGTATGAAAATGAATTCTAAAATAATATAGTATATTATGTAATGTTTAAGGCTGAGAACATATAAAATAGACCCTTTAAAAACATTAACCATATATTGGGTGATTCAAAATTGTTTTTTAATATAATATTTCGAATGTAAGTTTTCAAATTAGTAGTCTGATTATTTTTTAGATTTTTTTCTTTGTAATTTAATGTCCTTTAAAGAAGGGAGTGATGTTACTATTTTGGATGTCAATTTTGATTTGATTTAGTGAAGAATTTTAATGTGATTATAGTGTTTAAAATTAATAAATACCACCTGGGTGTATGTAAGAAGCATTTAAAATCATCATCACATGATTATTGAATGTGGAATCCCTAGATTAGGAAAATATATGGCTCAATATGAAGAATTTTTTTTGCAGCGACTGTGTTGTATGATATTGTGAATTTTTATAGATTAATATACAATGATTTTTATACATAATGATATCATTGTGAATGGAAAATAATGATGTTCATTAGTATATATGAAGTTTGTTTCATTTAATTATAGTTTTTTTATTAAACTGAAGGAGAATAGGAGACAATCCATTGATAATGGATTTAGAGATTCATATTAATGATATAAAATAGTTTTTCTATTTTATTAAATATTTTTTTTGTGTATGGGAGAAAATTGTACATTTCATGATAAATTCGTATACACATGTGTTTAAACCTAAACCCTACTCACTTTAATCCATTTGTTGATTCTAGTGTGTCATGTATTAATATATGATACCATTCCATCCCAATGATGTATATATTAATTTTTAATTGTAAAAATTTCCCAAAACATCATTAAATTTTGTTTTGTGGATGTGCAATTCAAATAACTAAACTAATTTGAGTGACTTTGCGATGATTGATGTTAATGAAAAAATTTATTGAAAAATTGTGTGATTATTATAACTGGTGATATAGGATTATTATTAAGGAATATGAAAATATTTATTCTCACTGATTTACCCATCTCTAAGTGAATAGTTAATATAGGACCTTTCCACTATTGGTTGATTGGGTTTTTATTCTTTTGGATTTTCTACAAAAAAAATTATTCTAGATATCATTATATAACATGGTATCATCAGGGTGAATATTTAGGTTTATATTGGGTAATTTATTTAACACCTTATATCTCATGAAGCATATATCAAATAAGAGGTTATAAAATTTAAAATAAAATATATTATTTCAAAAAAATTATTTATAACCTTGCAAACATTTACTGACTCTGTTCTTTAATGTTTTTTAATATAGATAATTTATTGTCTGTATATTGATCTACCATGATTATTTTGGATATTATTCTCAATAATATAACCTAATCAACATGTCCAAGAAAATTTAAAGGGGTCTATTCTATCATACTCATGTGTTTATGTTAGTCTTAATGTTCATATGAAATCATCATATAAAATTTGTTTCTCAAGTAACCAATAAACATATTTTATTTTATTTTTTTCATATATTATATTGATGATATTTTTTTCAAGGTACTTTATCTATATTAAATATATTATGTTTAAATCATGATATAAGAAGGTATACAGTAATATATTTTTGTTTGTATATACTACCATATTCTCATTTAAAATGTATTGATTCCAAAATCCCAATATATGCACCATCATCTCTAGTTCCGGGTCAATTGTAGGGAAATTATTTTAATAAAAAATCAACTATCACAAACCATATTTTATCTCAAGTGTTGAATTTATATGGAAATGTATTAGTCTTATATTAAATTATGAAAAACTACCATTTATTCATCCCTTCAAATTAGGTAATATGTTAACACGTACTTTTTTTAGTTTATCCTTGAGCTCCAAATTTTATTTGATATTCATCAATTAAACTTTTTAAATGATAAAAATTTTCCTTTGTTAGGATAATAATTAAATTTCATGAATAAGTAATTAGTAATAAAATTTTATTACAGGAAAAATACAAACTATTAAATATTATTTGGAAATTACATTGATATAATAAAATTATCATCTCAGGGATTATTTATATACATTTTTATGAAATAATATGAATAATAATTTTGAATTATTGATTATAGATACATATATTAAATGTTTTTCTTATCCTTTAATGTATTTGAGATAAAATATAAATATTTTTCATGTTTGTTTGGAAATAATGAATATAATAATCAACCATCAAAAAAATATAATAAAAGAATAATTTGAGTTAATAATGAAATATGATATCCATAACTGAAATAAAAAATATATATAATTTCACGAAATCAAAAGGAATAACAAAATATTCATAAGCTTTCTTACCAAATATAGAAAAATTAATGATTATGGGGTTTAGGAGTAAAAAATACTTATTCAAATATAGTGGAAATAATTAAAAAAATATGTTTTCAAAAAAAATATCCACATGTTTGAATTGAATAAAATATAAATTAAGAAGATAAATGTTCTATTCTAAATAAGAAATATATAAAATTATATATAAATGTTAAATTGGAACCCATCAGATGCATCTTGTTGAATACGTCCTCCTAAGGTATTTACATGATGTATTGAATCCCCCAATGCCTTGGAAGGATTCTCTATACTACATATTCTATTATAACTTTAATTAAATAGAATGAGATTGATATATTGATTTAGTTGAATGAGTTTTAATAGTAATTATATAGTTTTAAAATACCTTTCTATATGAAACCATATCATAAGTATTTACCGATTTTTATAGATTCTCATTGACACTCCTTCGACTCCAAACATTTCTAAGATGTTTCTCTATGAAAGAAAAATTTCTTAAATGCTTCATGAAATTTAACTATTTTCATCATTTGAATCAAAACTATGTAAAATTTAACAATAAAGTTAGATGTTCAAACTCATTAAATATTTATAATAAAATGATCCACTAGAATGTTAAAACTTATAATAGTATATTTTTGTTAATTCTTACATTATCATATAATGAATTCAATAGTATATATAAAACCAGGTCAATGTTAACATCACTATGACATGGTAGAAACACGAGAACTGCTGAACATAGTTTAATTTTTTATGTTTGAGTTTTGACTCAAATAATATTTTCATCAGTAATATCCTCATTAATTTCATGGATTTGAATGTATCCTAATTAAATGATTTTTTTAAAAAACATCACAACCTTTAACTAATTGAAAAAATTCAATTCATGTAATAGAATTATTTACTTCATAGTGAATTGGTCAAAATTTTTATAATCAATTCTCAAACAAAAAGTGATATATTTGTACAAGAAAAATAGTAAAGGAGTATTTTATAGAAAGGTAATTGATCGAATAAACCCCATAACCTCTAAGACAAAGAATTACCCCTTCACCTATCAAAGTTTCAATTGTGAAATTAAATAAAAAAGATATAAATATATTATTGGTCCCTAAAAGATTATAAGTATTCCAATATACATCATACCATAGAGTTTATAAGAAGAAATATTTAAAAAAACATGATTATATCAACATACTAATTTAGGAAATTCTATTTTTAAAATTTTTTCAGAACCCTCAAAAAATTTCATCTTGATGAAAATAGACACTTCTAATATAGAAAAAAATAGTTCTAAATATACCTATAATTATTATCCTTATCCCCTTAAAAGTATTACTATCACCCTTTATAGAGATAAAATTAATTTTCTGGATATAACAGTCTATATACACCATACATCACATTAATCAATCTATCATTATAATAATGTAAAAAAACTCATATCAATTATAAAAGATCCTATAATAATTTTGTAGAGATTTTTTTATAATATAAGAAAAATATTTACATCATTAATAGTATTACTCTCTGATAGGTTTTTGTATTTTCAAGAAATGAGATATCTTTTCCACACATAACCCTAATTAAAATACTTCACATATAAATATAAACTATTTATATGAAAAAAATTAAGATAAATTTCAAACAAATATATAATAAAAAATAATGTATTCCATAAAATTGTATTATTTTCTTATGTATCCAATTGTTTTTATTGGACATATTTTTTGATTGAGTGATTTATATAATTTTTTATATTCTTTGACACTAGATTTAAGAAGTTACCAATTTAAATATCACTTTAAATATAATAACCTATATCATTGATGAAATGTTTGAGGTTTAAAAGGTAAATCATTTATTCATTTTTCATAACAAAATGATTGGATGAAGAAAACTGATATATACCTCAATGGAACGAAATAATATGAGTGTATTGACTATTTAAGTGAACCTCATAACCCTAGGAGGAATTAAATCACCTTATCTCTATCAATGTATTTTAACCACTCCATCCACTTATTTGAATAATAATGTTATTTTGAAACTATCTTCACAACCTATCCAGCTAAGAAATAAAGGATTTATTTACCAATTAGACATATGATTCAATATAAAATATCATGAACCTAAATTGTGTCTCACATTGAATCACATATAAAAATCTTTATTCTTTTAGGGAGACACCTTCAACTATAACGGAAAAAACAAATTATGTTTTTATATAGGAAGTGTAACACATTAAAGATAAATTACCTTATTATAAGTTTGAGAAATCTATAGTTTTGAACACCAAAAAATAATTAGTACAATAATATTTACTAAATATGTTTTAAATATGTTGTAATAAAATAAATCTTACAAAACCAATTGAATAAAAAAATCAAACCATTGATAAGTGATTCGCTCAAATAGTTACATCGATTATTTCACATTCTATGTCACGGGGTATCAAAAAATTTAAAAATTATATTAATATTTCTATTTAAAACCTTGAAAACATTAGATCCTAAATATAAATGAATAAATAGTGGGTTTTTGTATTCTAAACATAATAGATCAATCAATATAAATTTGGGTTTTCATGTTTTCTTCCCTATATGTAATACAAATTTTATCTATAAAGATCAAAATATTGATTTTTGGGAGGATCATTCGGTTATAAATCTCTTAGTACACCATATTTTCTATTAATAATAGACCTCTATGGTAGTATCATTTTACAATATTCATGAAGCCATAATCAAACTTATTTAAAAAATAATAGATTATTACAGATTCTTAGTATATGAAGGCTTTCGAAAAAAATACAAACATTATTGTTTCAAATAGTTTCATAATCAAAATCTTTAAATTTTTTAATTTCAACCAATCATGATGAAATAACTATTCATAAATTCATATGTGATTAATAATGATCTATTTCACCCATTTGTACGGATACACTGACAAATGACTAAAATAAAATTGTATAATATATTAAATAAACTATTGTTCTATCCAAAATTTCATATAATTCTTGTTTTATTCTAATAGGCATGATAGACTTACTTTTAAACAAATAATGATACGAAACCAACTTATCCCCACACCTATCATTGAAAAAATCCAAACTGATACCATCTTGAATTCCTGAACTAAACTAGTGAATACAATTCCATATAGCTCGACTTATTGTGTAACTAGGACTTAGAGACATCCCTCAATAACAAAAGGATAGAAATACATGATGAGGTATTAAAAAAATACCATTGGGGTATGTTTTAACCTCGACAAAACCACTATTATCTTGATAATATCATCTAAAAAGTTTGGATTGATGTATCATTAACTAATACTTAATTAAAAACTAAAATAACAAAACATATATATTGAACGTGAATTATAAAAATTTATATTAATTTATTTGGTTTTATCAACTAATAAAAGTTATAACTAAATTCGTTAATGGTTTCCAAGTGGTTTCTCCTCGTATTTGATTATTAAAAACATTAGAAACAAACAGTTTTATCCCTAAAGGATCAAGATATATTATTAAATGTACATATTGAAAAATTAAGATGTTTTCACTAGAGGCTTATGAATTATTTTTAAATGATAGTCATTATAAGGTCTCTGGACTAATTAAAGGAGATATTAAATTATCAACATTTGAAGGCCTCTAATGGAAGAGTTTTTATTATTTTATAATAATATCCCAAACTTGATATATCCAAAAAACAAATAAATTCAAACAAGAAAATACTTTTCAATGATTACAAAACATAAATATATTTATAAGCTTTTAAAAATTTATATATAATTTAATAATTTTAATGAAATAAAAAATTTACTAACATAAATAATATCTTCAATCAAATTTTACCATTCATCTTATAATCTAAAAAACAAGGAATTTAAATTGATAATAATTCAATAGAAAATTAGTTTTAATTAAAATTAACAAACCATATGATTTTTAACTATATAAAGTTATGTTATATAAAGAAATATTAATTCTTTTAAATAACATCAATTTCACTTTTTCAACCTCACAACACATTAAATCTTTGTGACACTGAATCCTATATATCAAAATTTAACTGGTAAATATAATAATAATGTTTTTTAAAAAATCCTGAAAATTTTTATCAGTTTTTCCCATTTCATATATAATTATGCATATATAAATATGAAATTAATTGTTTTATATTTCAAAACATACCATATAATAAATTGATTTTATTCTCATTCATATATGTTAAAAATAAATAAATGAAAATTTTCAAAGGATTTCATGATGATCATAAAATTTTTGGACATATTGATACATATTTTCATATGCTTTTAAGTATATAATAATTCATTTATAGTCCTTCCAACATCACTAGAAGTCAGATCAAAAATATTTTCATTCCACGATTTAGAAAATTAATTTAATATCATTTTATTAACATTTAAATAACATTTTTTTTTGTTATAAAAAATTTCATCAATATTTAATAAACATTTAATCTATTTTATTAGTATATCCAAACTGAAAATTAGATGGAAGTTCCAATGATTTTTACTTAAATTTATTAGTTGACAATAATTTTCTAAAAAATTCACAACAACAAAATATTTTTTCTCAATATTATTTATTTTACTTATATTTTATCATGTTTTAGTCTAAAACTATTTTTTTTCATTCTGATGAAAAAATGTTATACTGAAATTATTTTCATTCCTATAAGTCACATTTTAATAAATCACCATATTTATATTATTTTACAACAATAAGAGGAAATTTAATTGGTTTTTACCACATGAAAAACACTAATAAACAATTTAAAATATATGAAAATATAGTTTTTAACATTATTAAATAGTTTCCTAAAAATAAGATATTGTATTCATAGTTTTGACTATGTAATAGATTTTGTTTTGTTAAAATCAATTCATAAAAAATATAACTAACTTTTGGCCATTTAACAAACACTAAACATTGATTTGGATTATAGTTTATAGTTCCTAAATTAATAAAATATAATTATCATATAGTTTAATGGAAATTTCATCCCATTTTCCCAATTTTCATCTTGTGACACATGTTTTTAATTTCAGAAACATTATTTCAGTCATTTTGAACCATTTAAACATTAAATTTATTTAAGGTCCATTTTTAGAGGTCAGAATTATTTGAAAATATGTTTACCAATGTTTCTTGAAAATAAAAGAAATCTAATCACTTTTGACCATCTAAAATTTGTTTTTAAGTTAAAATATGGATTTAACTCCAAGAATGATTTTTTTTTCATTCAGACTATACTTATCTATAGATTGATGTGAACAATATTTCTATAGTAAAAATTTAATTATATATCATTTTTAACAATCATTTTTCATTGACTGGTTTTTGTTGTACAATGGATTTTGTCATTTGAAATTAAAACTTACCATTAAATAGGACCTTTCAATCATTTTAACCTAAATAAATATCTAATTAAAATGACTTCTTATCCTCTATGTTAAAAATTAATCAATGCCCATTTTTTGTAGTATTTCAATTTTCCAATAACATTATCTTGGTTTTGAGCATGTGACATAAAAATTTAAGTTAAAATGAATTTTAAACATATATAAATAAAATTTATTTCATTTCAATCCTACCACATGTTGGATTGGTATGTTTTTGTTTTTTAATATTAAATATTAATTATAGATCATTTGGGAAGAGCTTGATGGCAATAAAAAAAATTCATTAGTTTTAACCATGTAATCCATGTTTTTAAGTTAAAGCCAATTTATACCCACAATGTATATTATTTTATTTTGTTCAATATGAATATAAAATTGATGTTAAATAAATTTGAATATGTTAAAAAATAATTATCAATCACTATCATACAGTTTCATAATAATATGAGTTCACTTTATAAATTCTGACCCTTTGATGTGGGTTTTGAAGTTATACCAATTTTAACTTGAAAAAAAATACATTAGTAATTATAGGAAATATAGATATAAAATTAATTTTATTTCAATTCCCACTCAACAATTGTTGATATAAAATCACTCTCATTGAGTTTCCCTAAAATGAAATATTTTTTTTCATATTTTTAATACTATAATATTAATTTTTATATTAAAACCTATATTTATATAGAATAATATACATTAAGTAATTATTTTTACACCATCCATCATATTCATGAAAATATATTTTTTAAAATAATTATTATAAAAAAAATAACTTGTATAATTACATTTCAAAAATGATTCATTAAATTTGAAAATTCTAACAAAACAAAGTCATTTAGCCAATTTGTAATGTAATGAATCCAATATGGTCTTAATAATATGACTATTGAATACATATAAATCCTAAAAAAATATATATTACCTAATAATAATAAATAAAATAGTTTTAAATGTAATTTTTTAGTATTCTATGTAAAAAATAGTATTTATGTGTCACCAATGAGTGAATATCACTTTATAGAATTATACAACACCACATGCTCTAAAATTTTCACTTGAAATTCATATATCACCTCATAAACTGGAAGTGCATATATATGTTGAATATATATCTCACATCATGTTGTACATATCCACATATCTAACACATCTTGTGTGAAAATACATACACCAATGTATTCACCAACTGCCTCTACTCTCATAATGATTCAATTTTGGACACTTCTGACATAATTAAATAAATATATTATTCTATAATGACTAATATCTCAATAAAATATCTAATTTCCATGGGAGGTTATTTTTCATTAATCCGATAAATGATATTCCAAATAAATATAAAATTTCAATTATTTGATAAACATAATGAATTAATCAGTAGATTTCAATAATATCCATAATAATTTTATTTTAATAAATAAGTTAATTACTATAAAACCAACCACATTTTAATCAGTGTCTTGATGTGTCCTTAACCACACTAATATCCGATCGACAGGCCCACAGATATCAATGATAATTATATTTGAAAAATACTAAATTTATATTTATATAAATACTATACTAAAAATATTTATATCAAAATGAAAAAATAATTCTAAACACACATCATGTTGAATCTCATTTATATTTCATATGATAGGCCTATAATGAATCACCTACAGTGATCCATTGCATAAATGATTACTTTAATGGTTTTTCATTAAATATAATTAATTATCAGATATATAAAATATTTAACACTTTTAAATAATCAGAGTATTCATTCTTCCCATCACCACCATACCCCACTAGTATCTTACCAAATCACGCCACTCGTTGGGAGGAACTCCTATTGGAAATCATTATAAAATTTTACAAACACTTGTATATGGTTCCCAATACCCCTCATCAGATTTCTTATAAAATATTTCCATACTTTTTGAGAATTTATTGACATATATTGGATAGAATTAATCAAGGTAGAATATCAAATTGTCATATTAATAAATCTTCAGATGCTAATTAAATTATTTATAATATAAATAAAATTTCATCATACCTAAATATATCTCAACCATATATTGATCATCTCCTAAGAGGAAAAAATCTAATTACGAGTCATCAAAGGGAATTTTTGAGGTCCTCGTATGATGTTTCCCATCTAATGAATAAAAAATACCACTCTATGTTAAGCTAGATGAAATGTGTCATAAAATAATAAATCTAGTTTCGTACAATATCTACAAGAAAAAAATATCTTATAGTGCCCTTTCATTTTATTGAATTGTAATGAAATCCTAGAAAAGAAAAATTGACAACTGTATACATATGAAATTATTTCTTTTATTTAAAATACTATTATTTATGATAAAACACTTTTTTAAACACAAAAATTAAATTAACATAAAATTTAAATCATACATACCCCACCCCAACTAAATATCTTTCCAATGACATAAAATAATTTATAAATATAACGTTTAATTAACTCAAGAGAAATTTTTACATATTTTCTGTGAAAATTTAAAAAAAATTAATTTCATTCAAAATATTATAGGTAAATTTAATTTTTTATTGAACTTAAAAATCATATATATATCCATCAATTGTCTCCTTGATATATTGAATATATTTTAATCTTATAAATATAATTTTTTAATCAAGGTAGTTATTGGGAAATGAATTAAAATTATATTTCTTATAAAAAACACTATTATTCATTGAGTCTAATAAAATATTTTTTGAATAATATTTTATTTAATGGTTGATTAGTTGGTTCATTTCAGTTTATTTTCATCATGGGAGCTCAAATAAATACATAATATTTCAAAATTATAATTATTATCCCTTACATTTGTGATTTAGTTTTTTATAACCTCTAATCAAATCTCATGTTGAAAATCCATCATCCTAGGTTGACTCATGATAGCGGGGATTTACGTTGGTGTTGTTAATATTTTATTTAGGTTTAGGGTCCCGTACTATTATTATTTTTTGTTTTTAATTTAAAAAATGATTATCCAAATTCTACTATATGAATTCATCCTTATATAATTAAATTAAGGTTATCCAAAAATGATGAAAAATCATTAAGTATGATTATGTAGATAATGGTGTCCAAAATCATGGAGATGTTGAAGTTAGATCATGTAACACTTCTTGATATCAAGGAAATACTAATCATACCTTGAGATGATTCTTTATTTTTTTATATTACTCTATTAATCTTATTGATTAATTAAATTTTCAAGTTTTCTAAATTAATTATTATGATAAATGATTGAATATTATTATTATTTTAACACTAGTATCATTCATTAATTCTTCGATGAAGGTGATTGAGAAATAAATATTAAGTTATCAAAATTTTACTATCCATCATTTCTTTCTCCCCTCGTACTCTCATATTAGGATTTCCATATGGGTTGAAACTAATTTGATGGTTGGAATGTACCAATGTTGGGTCAATGAAAGGTGACTGATCTACCTTGAACATACCACTACCTCCCCCTAATCTGTCTCATCACTCTCTCTTATCCTTTATGGAAAATAATGCAACCATTATTCTTCATGGTTGACACCATAATGAAGGAATGTAGTGACATAGTGGGGACTCAGTGTAATAATATAGAAGTGTATTTTCATGAAAGTAAAAAAAATTAGTTATTGATAATGGGTGATGTGTATTAGTGAGATATTAGGTGGTTTACTTAGAATTGTGAGGAAAATAGATGATAAACTGCATGATTCTTAATAGAGGAGGAAAAGTGGAAGGATTGGGGAAAATAATGACATAGGATGGTAGGAAAATCTAAATAAATGTTATTGATTTTTTATATTGTGGGTGGTTTTTTTATAGAAAGAAAATAACATGGAATATAGTTGTGGAAACACATTTATGTAGTGCCAATTGATAACTAGGATTTCACATTAATGAAAAATAGCACATGATGTATACTCATTAAAAACATATCACGTATTTCCAAACCCATGAACTATGATATATAGAATAAAAAAAGTGTGAGTCCCCTTACTACACATGTGGTGTGGCCTAGAGAACACCCCATGATAGAGTGTCCTAGTACCTCTTCTATTATACATGGGGTTAATATGGTAATTACATGCTATGTTCTATATAAGACCTATAGAAGACTATGGAAAAAGACTAGATATCCATCAAGTCTCAAAAATCCTGAAATTTGGAGGAATATTCCATGTATAATGATATGATGATAATGTTCTTCAAAAGTACATGCCATGTTTACCACTAGGTATACAAAAACCATATGGAGTAAATTACATCTCATTCACCTTTCATTTTTTGTTATCTTCTGTATCTTCTCACACGGGTGTCATAATTAGTCAAATGAATAGTTAATTTTAGATATTTTTTTATTTAAAATATGATCATATAATCTTCTTTGTCATGAAAGACTATTATAATGTATTTTATGAATCTTAAGTAACATAGATCCATTAAGAAGATGACATGGGATTAGGAGAGGCATTCAGATCCCGCATAGGGTCGATACATCCTTGGAGTCATAATTACATTAGGGAACGGGTCCTTGAAATGAATTATAGTGTCCAATTACTCTATTGTGTGTCATTTATTGTTCCTATATTACAAAAATGTAGTTAATTAGATCTTTGACTAGATAACAAAGAGAGGTTGTTTCCTATCATATAATAGATTGTGTTCATGTACTCTCCCATGTGTTCATGTGTAGTCCTCGTTTTGTAGAGTCGATACTCCCCCATTTGTTGGGGGTGTGATCCTCTATCATGACCCATACTAGTGGGTCCCGTGCCTTGACTCCCCAATCATGCCTCCAATAGTCCATGGGCTGTTGAATAACACTGAGTTTGCATATCACTAACATGGGAGGCATTGACAAAGTCCCTGTACACATGCACACATCTCCAAGACTAGAAATGCTGAAATGTAAAAACCCCAAAAAAACCAAAATGCATGCATAAAAAAACCCAACCAATAGAGTACAACTGAAGTAAAGTTAAAAAAAGTAATACTGGGCCAGAATACAAGTCCATAAAAAAAGAGTCTAAAAACTACAAAGTCCAACATGTAAGCACAAAGTGGTTATGGGACTGCTTCTTATAGCCATAGGAACACCTCATCTTATAGGTAACTCAGAAAGCACGGTCCAGTCCTGGTCCACCCTAGAATATATCAAAATGCCGCTCTTCTACATAAGAAATGACACATGCAGGAAAATCCCATGTAGGGGTGAGTATAACAATACTAAGTAGATGACTTTGAAAACCAAAAATCTATACACAAAGTAAAGGTAAAGTTATCTCTACATAGTATATGTCTACTGAACATATAGTAAGACAATAAAAACAAAATATACTAAAAACGGAGACCCTTATTCTAGATACAAGTCACACAACAACATACATCCACTATAGATTCAGTTCAAAGGTTCCATGATGCACTCATCTAGGATAATCACTCTATGAGTCTGATTTTTCTGATGATTTCCATCAAAGAAGTATTGTTCTTTTGGAAAGTTCAAGAGAGATAGATATACTCATTCTGGGAGAAAACACTACTGAGTAGGGAAAGATAATGATACATAGATGAGAATCACTTCCAGGGCCATGGTGTATACCCCAAATCATCCAAATTCACCTCCTAAGTAGTGGATCAAAATCCTATAAGATTAGTCACATCGAAACCTGACTCTACCTAGGGTCAGGAAAGGTTAGGGGATCTCACCCCGGGCCTCTCGGAGGGATACTTGACTCTATCTTGGAAATTACTGTTGAAGGGATCATACTCCGGTGGATGTAAATGAAACCTGACCTTCAGGGGAATGAGAAA
The DNA here is from genome assembly GCA_963277665.1 of Viscum album. Taxonomy (NCBI): domain Eukaryota; kingdom Viridiplantae; phylum Streptophyta; class Magnoliopsida; order Santalales; family Viscaceae; genus Viscum; species Viscum album. The sequence continues at coordinate 1,649,470,925 of OY728131.1, read as the reverse complement.
AAAAGGGAACTCTCCCAAACAAAACTTTCCCAATGAATGGTGGAGAAGAGGATCAAGCCATGTTCCATATTATACATGGAATGTATAAGGATCACATGTCATGTCTGTTGACTCCGAGTACTACCTGGGTAAAATAACCCAAGTCAAAAGAACATGCTGTGTAGAAAGGTAAGTACACAGTGTGTAGTACGGACAACACGTTATGTCCGAGTAATTAGGGTTCCCTCTGTATACGCAGACGTGTGCTCATATGTGGTCCCAACCCGTGTGTTCCATCCCGTGTAACCGGTACATGGGTTATCCCATACAACCGGCCTAGTCTGGTCATGTGGTGGAATACACGACAATGTAACCACCTCGTTTCCATGTATCTTCCGAGATATACACCATGTCTGTGTAAGGACCCACACGATGTGTGACAATGGTCACACGACTTGTTCGTTCTTCCCGTCACCCAAAACTATAGCTACCACTAGATAGAGCCCACATGTCGTGTCTCCCCAGAGGCATTCCTTTTTCTTCATCACATGCAGTGTGCAAACACTAGCCGTCGCTGTCAGTACCACACAACGTGTTCTTCGGGATACATGCCGTGTGTTCTGGAAATTTCCCAAAACACGAACCTGCTCTTCCATGACTCGGTGATGATTCAATATTCATTATGAAGATCATTTTTCTATTAAAATCGAAGGTTAATGTCTCCCTGACGTCTTGAAGTCTTATTCATTGTTTTTGGGCCTCCAATCAGCCCTAAATACACATTTTGATCCATCCGTATGAAGAACACTCAAAGAACGATCCTCCTCGATCCAAGATGATTCATCCTTCTCCATCACTATCTCAACTCCATTGGGTTATTTCTATGTTCGATCTCTAATTTGAGATCGTTGGATTCCAAAATTGACTAACAATAATCTGTTGTTCATGTCCCCATGAAGAACGTGAACAACATGATGAAAAGAAGAAGAAATCCAATGAACCAAAATTGAGGAACGAATCTATGACGTCGTTCATCATGATGTTGATCCTCTCCCATTATAAGGATTAAACATGGTGATAATAAAACAAATGTCACAATCAATATACTAAATCATACTCTGAAAGAAATGTAAAATAACAACCCTCCTGTAAGAAGTCATGATTCACAGATCAACCAGTTAGTTGGTTGATCTGCATTCATCAATTAATCAAAGAACGGTTAAAAAAACAAAGAAACAAAACCACTACCTAGAGAAGGGATTGATTGCTGTAAAAGGAATCATGATACCATCGCCACCGAGATCCTTCAACTCCATTGGCGCAATTATTATTATCTTTTATTCGTTGTCGTTTGTTGTACAGAGTTATCTCCAAGGCTCTAAGAATTACCTATAGTTTCTCTCAGGTTTTTCCAACGATCAACATTCGTTTAACCTATTAAAAAGAGGGAACATGTTTCATCATTATGTTATGTTGTGACATTAATGAGTCATCTTTGCTGTTTCAAAGCCATTAATTATTAAAATAGCCTCCCTATCATTGCGCTGTATTGAATGTTTCAAATTAAAATATAATAATCCTTCCAAATTATTTTAATTTATTTTAGTTTACATAAAAGGTATGAATTTTTTTCCCTCAACCCGCGTTGGTCTAGGTTAGTCCCTTTCATATGTAAATTCATTGTCCTGGACGCAACATTTCTCGCAGATTTTTAATCTAGGCATCCTTTTGGAAACTGCCGCAACTGCACACACACGCCGACTCCCTTAACTTAAAAGTTCAAACCACCATTGTAGGCTCACCTGGCCTTAGAATGATGTTCCTTATCAGTTCTTGGTCTTGAAATAAATTCACATAATAATTAAAAATAATACATGGAAATTATGAAAAATTACATTCTACCCACCTTAGGAATTTTCATCCCTGAAAATCCAAAACAAGGCCTACTGAAAAAGATGTGGGCACTGGGAACAGATATGAGCCTCCCACTCCCACACGATCTCCTGAAGATTTTTGTGCTGCCGCTAGATGTGCAACAGGTTAATCGATCACCCCTAAGGATCCTCTCATGCCGATCCTCGATCTCCACCAGGTACTCAACAAAGTTTGCTCTATCCTTGATGTCCAACTCACCCTAGTCGATGACGTTTGATGAGTCATGCATGTACCTCCTCAACTGTGACACATGGAAGACATCAAATACCTAGTGAAACTGTTGTGGTAGAGTTAGGTGGTGTGCCACCTCTCTAACTCTGTGCATTATTTGCAATGGTCCGATGAACTTCAGAGATAGTTTGTCGCCCCTACCAAATCTTTTAACCCTCATCGAGGTGAGACCTGAAGGAAGACACGACCTACCTTCTTGAACTCTAGAGGTCTCTGTCGCCTATCAGTATAACACTTCTTCCAACTCTGTGGAGTCTTCATTCATTCCTGTATGATGTACACATTTTCTGTGGTAGCTCGCACCAACTTTGGACCCATTAGTGCTGACTCTCTGAGGTCAGTCCAGCAAAGTGGTATCCAACAAGGTCTCCCAAATAATGCCTCGAACTATTCCATATTAATAGTGGAGAGGAAGATATTATTGTACACAAACTCAGATAGTGGTAGGTGGTCCTCCCAACTATGGCCAATGTCCAAGATACAAGCCCACAACATATCCTCTAGAACCTGAATGGTCCTCCCCATCTAACGATATTAATGGGGATAAAACGCTGTGATCAAGCGTAGTTGAGTCCTGAAAACCTCCTGCAATCCCATCCACATTTGAAATGTGATGTGGGAATCTCAATCAGAGACTATTGTTGAAGGGAATCCATGAATCCAGACTATCTCTTGCAGGCAGAGGCATCCCAAGCCCTCTATAGAACTCTACTCCCTCATAGCTAGGAAGAGGGATGAATTGGTGATCCAGTCAATGATCAGTCAGATGGAATCCTTCCCCTTTGATGTTTGTGGTAATCTTATCCTGAATTCCATTGATATTACACACTACTTCCACTCTGGAACTTCTAGGGGTGATATAACCCCGCAAGAACTTGGTGCTCAGCCTTCACCTACTTTCATGCAAGTCACAAAGAAATGAAATTTTCTACTGCCTTTTTCATGCCTAACCCCCAGACCTGCCATCATAGATCCTGGTACATCTTCTCCATGTTAGGGTCTACGATGAAAGGGGGGTTTATATAACTCCCTCAGTATCACCTCCCAAAATTCCAATGGTATAATAGTGCACCTCATGAAAAGAACAATGTGCACCCCACCCTGCGAATATCCATTAGGAGCATGTCCAGTGGATAATTGAGTACAAAACGTCTAATAGTTGACATCCCCAAGTTGTTCCTCCCTAAATAACTATAAAATTGGAGGGGTGAAAAACATTGATTGAAGGTAAACTGCATCCTATCTGTCTACGAATGATAACTACAACACGACCAACTACTCTGTCACCTCACTCCACACCTGCGAGCTCGATCTACTGCTAAGAGAACCTACCACCTTGTTCCCCTTCATAAGAGTATATATGATCTAAAAATCATAATCATAAAGGAAATATATCCATATACTCTACATAAAATTCAAATACTCCTATGAGAATATGTATTTGAGGCTCTTGTGGTTAGAGTAGACGATAAACTACTCGCCCATAAGGCAGTGTCACCAAATCATCAACGAGAAGACTGCTGTTGCCAACTCAAGTTCATGGGTAACATAGTACTTCTCATGTGGTCTTTTCTTGTGTGAACCAAAAGAAATCATTTCCTGTACCTACAATAGGAAATATCCAAGCCCGGTCTTTGACAGGTCATAAAAATCCCTGTACTCGACACCCTCATTCGGTAATCTCAAGATTGGGGAGCTTGTCAAACTCTGTCTCAACTAATCAAAAGCCTACTGGAACTTATCCGTCCCTAAGAAGGGTTTCCCCTTAATTGTCAAGGATATCATAAGTGATGATATCTAAGAGAAATCAGGATTGAATCTCTAGTAATATTCTATCAACCCAAGAAAGATCCGCACCTCTATTATGCTCCAAGGTAACTCCCATGCTAACACTACCTCCACCTTAGCAGGGTCCACAAATACTCCATCTACTGAGATGACATGTACCATAAAGTCAGACTCCTGAATTCAGAACTATAACTTAGAGATCTTCCCATAGAGCTGGTTCTCTCACAGTACGTCAAGAACCATCCATAGGTGTCATGCGTGCTCCTCCTCTAATGTTAAGTAAAGAAGGGTGTTGTCGATGAATACTACTAAGAACCAGTCTAAAAATAGTTAGAAGATCTAGTTCATAAGTTCCATGAACACTGTAGGGGATTTCTTTAATCCAAAAGGCATCACAAAATACTCATAGTGACTGTAATGGAATCTAAAATCTATCTTCGGTATATCTGTGTCACGTACTCATACCTTGTGTTAACCTGACTGAAGGACAACCTTCGAGAACCACTGTGACCCTCTTATCCGATCAAAGAGGTCGTTGATCCTTGATAGTGGATAATTTTTCTTCACTGTCACCTATTTCAGGCGTCGATAATCCACTCACAACCTCATACTCACATCTTTCTTCTTGGAAAACAAAACTGAGGCCACATAGGGTTAAACGCAATGTCTCATGAACCCCATCCTATACAAATCCTCTAGCTGCACCCTCATCTCACACAAATCTATGGGATACACCCGATATGCTAGTGAGGATATCGGTGCCATCTCGGGCTTCATGTCAATGTAGAAGTCAATCTCCCGGCGGGGAGGTAGTACTGGAACATCTTTAGGAAAGATGTCCTTATACTCCACCACAACGGTTGGGAACTGGATGCTCACAACATCTACTACTCCGAGGGTAAGGCTATCCAAATCATGAGAGATTTACTGCACCCTCATATGCATGAGCCCATCCTGTACTGTCTGGCTCTCCTTTTCACTAAAAAAATGAAAACCTCTTCCCATCACTGCAGACACACATCACTCTTCACCTAAATTAGTCAATTTGGTCATGATCCTAAGATAACAAATCCATCCCAAGATTGATGTCGTAAGGCCTCGATGGTAAAACTTAGAGGTTCCAACAGAAACTATCTCCTCAAAGGGTAAGATCACACTGTCTACAAAGGTGTGTGATCATCAAGTACCCTCTAGTAGATGTCTCTAAGCATAAGGGTCATGTTAATGACTATTTCGGAATGTCATGGTTTCTCACAAGACATGTGGCGAGGAAGGAATTACTGGAACCTCTGTCATTAAGCACATAAGCTAAGGTAGAAAAGAAAAAGATCATACCTCGGATCATCTGAGGAGTCCCTGGGTCATACGCCTTGATCACATGCAGTTGTTACCTCCCCTATCTCCTAGATCCTTATGCTATGTGCGGACCTCCTGGGGGTGGTGGTGTAAGTATATAAAAGCGTATTCCACTACATGCAGCTCTATCAACTCCTCTGCCACGTCTGCCACCAGGCGTGTTTTTCTGCTCCACTCTCTGCCTCTACATCATTGGTCCATAAACCACCTCTCTATCAGCTGATCAACTAGTCATATAGTCTATAATAAGATGTATCCTACCATCGCAAAAGTATCATCTCCTCTCCCTAGGATGAATTGATCCAGCTTTAGTGCCTTGGACTTTCGATCCCCAGTCCTGGTTTCTCTTGTGACATCTCCCACATCCTGATCCCTGTGCCTAATGTCAGCACCCTACTGCAGAGGTCTCCACACCTATCTGCTTTCTACTGACTATCATTAACTATCTCTTCTCTTCCAAGAAGCTATCAATCAACAAGGCCTACTCGAGCACTCCAGTATAAGTTGAAATGCATAGACGCACGAAATTAGTTCTGATGTCCAATCTTAGACCTCAATTGATGGTCCGAGCTCTGAGGTACTGATCCATGACCATGTCCATCAAGTACCTGTTGAGGTTGGTTAACCTTGATGAATAGTCATCTACCATCAGACTGCTCTTCTAGAGTTGAAGATGCTCTTGGATACGTACTACTCTCAGCATAACTAGAGAGAACTCCTCCCAAAAGAGTCGCTCAAACTTCATCCATGAAAGAGTCTCCTCATCGTGAGTCTATGTGGTAAAACTCCACCATCGTCCTACTGAACCCTGAAGAAGGATCTCTCCTAGGGTCACCATTTGGTTTGCCAGTGACTTCAATAGATGGAAAACTTTAGTCACCACCTCAAGCCAGTCCTCACCCGCCTGAGGGTCGGGCTTTCCATGGAACCTGAGGGTTCTCTCTCTTTAGAACTCATGGAGCACGCTCAGCCTACAAACCTAGTCTTTCGGTACTACATGAACTACATGTTTCTCCACTGGTGGTGGAATATCATGTTCCCCACCTAGAGGTAACACATAGGGAACTGGTCCCTATATAGAAGCCTCATCACTGAGGGGGTCATCCTCATGATCAAGCTACTGAATCCAAGTGGTTATGTGTCACAATGGAATCCTATAAGGAAACTATAAGTACCATGGTAAATGAGTATATGAGGATAGCTGAAACTAAGGTTATATAAAACACAACCCATTTTTATATGATTCATGTACCATTCTTTTACTTCCCCGCAAAGAGTGTTTTCATGTACTGAGTGGAAAAGAAGGTTGTCAAAATCCTAGTGTATGGATATGTCGACTGAAAACCCAAAAACTAGAGTCTATATTCTGAAAGCTGAGATTGAAAAACTTAACAATGTTTCCCCAAATAAATTAATATAATCTCGGTTCTAAGGTAGAACTGACCAAGCTCTGATACCTCTCTATCACAGCCCATCCCAATGGGGCCCATATCGCGACTCCCCACGTCCACCTCCAACAGGCCAAGGGCTTGTGAATAGCACTGAGTAGTCATATCACAATAATGGGAGTAATTTACTAAGTCACTATACACATACACACATATCAAAGACCACAAAAAATGAAATGTTAAAACCAAAATGGAAAAACAATTCATGCATACATCTAAACCCAACCAACAGAGTACAACATAAGTAAAGTAATTAAAGAAAAACTTGGCCAGAATACAAGCCCACAAAAAAGAGTCTTCAATCTACAATGTCCAACTCGTAATAACAAAGTGGTACTAGGAATCCTAATCGTAGCCATAGGAACACCTCGGATTTTAGGGAACTCAGATAGCACGGTCCGGTCAGGGTCTGCCCTGGATTCCATAAAAAGGCCGCTTGTATGCACAAGACACGACACATGCGGGAAAATCCTGTGCATGGGTGAGTATATCAATACTCAGTAGAGGACCATGAAAACCAAAAATCCATATATATAGTAAAGGTACAGTAATCTCTACACAGTATATGTCTACAAAAAATATAGAAAGTGAAACAAAATCCAGAAATACTCAAAAATCAGACCCGTACTCTAGATAAAAGTCACACAACCGCATACCAACGCTACAAATTCAGTTCAAAGGTTCCACAAAGGAACTATCTAGTAGAACTCAATCCATGAGTATGATGGTTCTGATGAAATCTGTCCGAGAAGTAATGTTCTTTAGGAAAGGTCACTGGAGATGGATAAACTCATTCTAGGAGAATACACTCCTGAGTGGAGGACGATCACGATACACAGATGAGGATCACTACCAAGGCCTTGACGGATACCACGACTCATCTGGATTAACTTACTATGTAGAGGATCAGTGTCCTATAAGAGTATTCAAATCGATAATTGACACTACCTAGGGTCAACAAAGTATAGAGGATCTCACCCTGTGCCTCTCAGTGAGATACCTGATTCTATCTCAGAAATTCTCGTGGAAGGGATAATACACAATTGGATGGAAATAATACATGTCCTTCATGAGAATGATAAAAAAGGGGAACTCACCCAAATGAAACATTCCCAAGGAACATTGGACAAGAGGATAAAGCCATGTTCTAGAATATACATGGTGTGTATAAGGGTCACAGACCGTGTCTCTCAACTATGGGTACTACCAGTGTAAAATGGCCCAAGTCATAAGAACATGCCATGTATAAAGGTAATTACAGAAAAGGTAGTACGAAAAAAACGCCATGTCTGAGTAACTGGAGTTCCCTCAGTGTACGCGGTTGTGTCCCCATACATGGTCTCAACCTATTTGTTCCATCCCGTGTAACTGGTACACAGGTTAGCCGGTACAGCTAGCCTGGTATGGCCACATGTTACAATACACAATCATGTACCCACGCCATGTTTGTGTATCATCCAAGACACTTGCTGAGTCTGTGTAAGGACCCACAGGCCTTGTGACAGTGGTCAGACACCGTGTTAGTTCTTCCTATCACCCAGAACTCTAGCTGCCACTGGATGGGACCCACATGCCATGTCTCACTAGAGGCATTCTATGTTCTTCATCGTGTGAAGCACACAAACCCTAGCCACCACCATCAGTACCACACAATGTCTTCTTTGCGATACATTCTGTGTGTTCTATAAATTTAAAAAAACGTGAACCCGCTCCACTGCGCCTCGGCGATGCTCTGATCTTCATTACGATGTTCCGTTTGCCACAAATATCGATGGTTATGGTTGCCCTGACATCTCAAAGTCATATTCATTGTTTTCTAGCATCTGATCGGCCCTGAAAACAAGTTTTGATCCATTTATATAGAGAAAACTCGAGGAAAGGTCCTCCTCGATCCGATCCAATTCCTTGTCCGCCATCACCATCGCACCTGCACTGGGTCGTTGCATTGTTTGATCTTTGATTTGGGATCATTTCAATGTGAAACGGACTCATAATGATCCCTTTTTCATCACCCTATGAATAATGCGAAGAACGCGAAGAAAAGAGGAATAAATAAAATAAACCAAAATTGAGTAACTAATCTCCACCTTTGTTCATCACGACGTTTATCCGCTCCCATTAGAAGGATTAAGTAGGGTGATAATAAAAAATATATCACAGTTAGTATAACACATAAAACCCCAAAAAACAGAAAATAATAACCCTCCCGCAAGAATGCACGATCCACCGATGAACCTGTTCATGGGTTGATCAGCGTTCATCATTTATTCAATGAATGGGGAAACAAAACAAAGAAAAAAAAACCCTACCTCAAGAAGGGATCAGTTGTTAATGAATGAATCACATTACCGATGCTGCTGATATTTTTAACTCCTTCGGCGCAATGATTGGTGCCTTTGATTCATAATTTTTCATTGTTGATAGTTCTCTCCAAGGCTCCAAGAATTACCTCGAGTTTCTCTAAATGTTTTCAAATGATCAAAATTTGTTCAACCTATTAAAACGAGGGACTGAATTTCAGTATTCTATAACATTATGTAATTAATGATTAATAATTTCTGTTTCAAAGCCATTAATTATTAAAACATCTTCCTTATCCTTGCGATATAGTAAAAATTTCTAATTAAAATATAATAAACCTTCCAAATTATTTTATTTTACTTAAAATTTCCAAAAATTAACTTTTCCAGTCGACTCGTGCCGATCGAGGCTTGGTCCATTCTTAGGTAAATTTTTTTTCTTAGATGTAATGGTTCCATAATATTTTTAATCCGGGCATCCATTTGGAAACTTCCACAACCGCGCACACATGCCAACTCACATAACCTAAAAAGATCAAACCACCATTCCAGGCTCACTGGGCCTCAGAATGATGTGTCGTCTCTATGAATGGTCTCTAAAAAATTCCACATAACAATTAGAAATAATATAAGGAATATCCAAGACATTACATCCTCCATCAGTGCTGATACACAATTAATCCAAATACATTTCACTCAATGTGGTGTTAGACCACAATTAAATTTATATTAGTGTGATAGAAATTATGGAATATGATAAGTTTAAATGATACATGTATTATAAAATATTTTTATATAAATTTATATTTAGTATTTTAATTTTAATTAGGAAATGAATTTGAGACTTTATTATAACATTAGTCTTCTAATCCATAATTTGTATTGGGATTTATCTATCTATCATTGTGTTTAAGCTAACATGCTATTTTTTTTACTTTTTTCCCTAGGTGTCTTACTGAGTATTTTTATACCCACCCCTAAATGGGTATTAATTCCCACAAATATAGTTTCATTGTAGAAAATGTATTGTTTTTGGGTAACATTGGTGGATATAGATACAATTTTTATGGATAAAAAATAATAATAACTATTTTTTCTGTTCGATTTTGTAGATGGTTTGATAAAGATTTCCCATTTTAATTGTTCAAAGTTTTATTCACTTTGGGATAAAAACATCACATGTTAACATTTATTTTATGGTTTTTGTTATTAAAAATATTTTGATTATTTGGTTTTTTGTATATAATATTACTCTACACTTTTTTTTATTAATATTGTTATATTGATATGTTTTGTTCTGTAGATATGATAAATTGTGTAGGTTCATTTGGTTAAGGAACACCGTATGGGTTACATGACTTATTATTTCCAGTCACATGCCCATGGATAGTTGGAGGTGGTATTGGGGTGGAATACTCAACCGTACCACTAGCGATTGTGGGGTCCTTGTGGTTCAATACATGTTTGATAATTATCAATGAGGATCATTACTAGGGGTATAATATGTAGTAAAGGGTATTGAAAGGTTTTTTATAGGAAAAATATGGAAAATATTTCCTAGGGACTTGAGATTTTTTATCTTAATAGAGATCCTAGTATAGGTGTGGGAAGATTGTGAATCCTTTTATAAAGGACTCTTAAAATATTATTCTAGACTCAAAAACTACATGGCATCATTTTTAAGGTACAAACAAGATGGAACATACACAATGTTTTGTGTTCTTAGTAATTTTTTCCATGTCATTGTGGAGTTATCTAAAATAGATATATATTAGTGATCATAGAAGTAACATTACAAAAATTGGATTATACCCCACATATAGACAACATATATTTAGGTACATTATTTAAAGGTATCTATTTCTTATGAGAAGGGATTTAGGAAGTGTGAAGACTAATTTTATGAGTTTATTTCCTATATCTAGATGGAGTGATTCTGAATCCTAGGAATGAAACTGTTGCAGACTCATAGAATAATGTGACTCATATGAGGGAGGTTGGTATTATTTAACTATGAATTCAAGTGATCATTACTCATATTATGAAAAAATGAATTTACTGACATGTCTATGAATCAATTATGTAGTTATATAAGAGTTCATGGTGGTTAAATAATGGTTTATGTATGAATTATCTATTCATTATTTAAGAATAAATTTTTTATTTTATCTGATGTCATCTGCAGAGTTAGTATTACAAATAAAAAATTAGAGTTGACTAAGGGAAAATATATCATCCTCACTGATTATAGATGATAGTGGAAACATTAGTCTACATAGATCCCACAATTTTGGTGTGGTGGGAAAACTTGATTGTTTGTGTTTAAATTTAACGTAAAGTGAAAATACTTATTAATATAATGATCCAAATAAGATATTTATCAACTATGATACTAATAATATGATTCCCTAAAATGAAACAAAGCAACAATGTTCCCATTATACATAAGAAAAAATTCCAAACCACATAAGTCTTCATTATCATTTTTAATTTTTTATTTGTTTTAGTTTTAATGTTAATTTATGAATTTTATGATTTCATCGGTTTGTGAGGTTGATGATACATGTGATGTTTTAGGTGTATATTGATTTAGATGTTCTTGTACAATAATTTTATATGGTCCCTTCTAATTTTGAGAGTATCTGATATTGTTTCCACTCATGATACTTTTAATGGTTTTTTTCTAATGACTAGAAGTTCGGGAATTCCAAATAATCAGTATCAGATTATTTAGTTCATTAATAATCAGTACACTTTTAATCATACAATTTTTTAATGGTAATATCTATACATAATTTCAAATTAGTGGGAGTCAACTTTTTCAAAAGGTATGAAATAATAAGAATGCACCGTCCAAATAAAAAAAATTATATGGAAAAAATTTGGAGTTTTGAAGGATGAATATGGAGTACTAACAACTTCAAAATGATAATAAATTATTTTTGAAAAGAGTCAAAATCAATTAAATGGAAAACATAATGTGAAACGTTTTATTGTAAGTTACTTGGTTTGATGAATATATCTATAAATCAAAATGTTCCTTATAACATCTAGGAGTTGAAGACCATTGTGATGGTGATGAATTCTTTGGTTAAAATTTATTATATGTACACATTAATAAATAAAAGGTTAATTATACAGTGATTATTTTTCTTGATAATTTCAGAATAAATACTAGTGGATTATTCAGTGAATGAATTTAACATGATTAAGAGTTTTCTCGAATTAGATAATATAATGATCATTGATGTTAGATGGGATTTATTATAACTATCGTCATTACCAATCTTAAGTGAAATGATAGTTTATAATATAATAAATTCTTATAAAAAGATAAACATTCTATTTGAGTTTTTAAAAGTTATTATTCATGATATGGAGATCAAGAATACGTATGAGTAGAAAATTACTGGAGTAACACATAATATTTAAGGTATAGCATTTTATTGTTCAATAGTAAGGTCAAAAGAAATTTATAGATAAATCAAGATATATATGTCAATGAAAATCAACTAGGCCTCAACCTTTATATTGGTACTATGGTAATAAGGGGAGCTTGATGAATAATTTTTGGGTTTATAAGGTAAATTCAAGAAGGGGGGATTTCGAATGATATGTTTTGACTACTACTGTTGAAAATGGTGAGATATGTTTGTTAATGAGTATTAATATACCATAAGAATCATGGATTATTAGTTATGGGGATAAATTCCATTTTCTAACCAAGAAGTATTTCATAGTGAATTATGCATCTTAAATGTTTTATAAGGTCATTATAGATAATTATAATGTTCTAAATATCATGGGGAAGAGTGATGTCAAACTATAAAAGTTAAATGTATGATTAATAAAGTTATATAGCATTAAACAAATATCAGGTTTATAGAAGAATTTAATTTCCATTATCCATATTGAAGATTTTTTATTTGAAACAGGGTTAAAAAAATGAATTATATAAGATTAATTTGGATTCTATGGTTGAGTTGTTAAGAATAAGATTCTTTATTTGACTATAATATTTGATTTTTGTACAATTATTGAAATGAAAAATTCTATATATTTAGAGTTTTCCCACTACCAACATAGGATCCTAAGTGAAAATAAAATGTAATTTATAATGGATAAGGTTATATAAAATATAATTGAAATAGTATTAAAATTTCATGAAATATGTATCTGTATAAATTAAAGAAAGGTTCTGTTTAATTATAATAAAATAACTCAGAAGTATCATAAGATAGGGCTTATGCATATAAATTTTTGAAGGACTATGCTAGTTTGATCTAATGGTTTGTTGATGAACATTATTATATTTATTTATTATATAATAATGAAAGTATGTATTTACTTCATTAAGAAAAAATGAAAGTTGTTTGGAGTATTTTTTATGGAGGGACTTGGAAGAAAATGGTACTAAAGGTAGGATAATGTGAATAAAGTAAAATAATATTTGGGGGGGATAATAGTAGGGAATGATAGTGTTATTCCAGATAAAATGAATTAAGTTTGAGAATATTATTCCCAAAAATCTATAAAAAATTAAATAGTGCATCATATGAATGATACATTGATTTAGAATGTTAATAGAAAAAGACCACAAATTAAAATTTCCATGGAAATTTGGGTATAAGATATCAATTGTGAAAATACTCTTATGAAAATAAGATTTTCAGAAAATTTTGGGAAGGAGATTCCTGAATAACTGTTTCCAAAAAAATAATATGAAGTTACCCAAATTAATCATTTTAATATTTATAACTTTATCAATTTTAATTCCAAGGATATGGAAAAACTAAAAGAAATTTCACAACCATGTTTCTTTATAGATTATGTTAAAGAAAACTATTATTTTATCTTTAGGAAAATAACTCTTTGAAGAGAATTAAAATAAAAAATTATCCATTCAATAAGAATGAATTATAAAATTATATGAACATAGTGAATGATAATATTGTGAAAAAGGAATTATCTAACCATATCTAGTTTGAAATTAATGGAAATTAATGAAGGAAAAATTTCTAAAAAAATTACAGAGAATGGAAATTTTGGAATATTTATAAATTATAGGGGAAGTTATTAAATTCCAAAAAAAATCTACTTTAGTTTTAGTTATGAATAGTGATATTTAATTAAATTTAATTTCATAAAGATAAGAAATATATGTTTTATTTTATAGGTTAACATAAATTGGATAACTATTTGACTGATTCTATTTCATCAACACTACATTCTTCTGATAGATGGAGTAAATAAGGATAACCTAAAACAAGTAAAAAGTCACAATGATTATTAAAAGTGGGAGTTTTTAATGAGATATGAAATGGATTTTTTTTCATGTAAATGGATCATGGGAACTAAATATAATACCATATGGAATTAAATAATTGTACAAAAAATGTGTATTGCAGTTGGAATAAGTATATAATAGTTAAAGGATGTACATTGTTACATGGTTATTAAAGGGTTTCAATAGAATAAAGTGGTGAATTTATTTAGAATTTGATAACACATTTTCAAACACTCCTCTATTCATATGGAATTTCATGGTTTCTTCGATATTTTAACCTATGAAATGGATTTATTTAAGGGATACATTCCTTCATTTAATTTTAAAGGATGAAATTTATAGGATGCAACCAGTGGTTTTCTTGGATGAATAGAATGAGGAACTCATGTTTAATATAAATTTTAAAAAATTATATTTTAAATAAATCAACATGTTAATAAATCCAAAATTTTCATTCATTCATATAGGAAAATTAGATTTATCATAGGATGTTTTTTTTCACTTTTTCAACAAGAAAGTATTAAATAGTGGGATATACATCATCCTAATCATTTACATGTATGGCATGATTGTGGTGGGACTAAACGAAAAAACTATAGGGATAATTTTTTAATGAAACCAAGAAAACTATAGGGATTTTGATAAAAATAGAGAGGATTACTTTTTTTTGACCTTATCATAGAAGGTGTAAATTTGTGAGCACATAAAAAATATATAATGATAGGATATATAATAATTTCAAATATATGGTTGAAATACATACTATTATCTATGGAGAGAGCATTAGAAATGGATAGTGAGACTATGTGTATAGAAAACGTTCATTTTTTTCATCAATATGAATCATTATACAATATATAGTCTATAAAAGTAATGGTATTTCATTTCTAGTCAGATTTAGTTATCATATTATATAGACTCATAGAAATGGGATATAGGAATGTATAAATTGGATTCCAAAATATATCAATGCGTAGGAAGATTTATCCATGTGTTTGGAATTGATGATCCATTGTAGGGTTATGTTGATTCATATATTTAAGGGATACAGATGCTTGGAATTGTACCATAAGCTTTGTGTTAACATATGGATGTACAACCATATGTTGAATATTGAGGTTATATCTAGTTGTATCATTATCTATAATGGAAGATAAATATTTGATCATTATAGAAGTATTAAAATGATTAATTAGGATTAATTTTTATTGGAGTAACTTAAAATAATTATAAAAAGTGGGTTTTTTATAATGATAATCAGAGGGGAATTAATTTTTCAATGAATATGAAATTTCAAACATGAATAAAATAAATTTATATGATATATCATTTCATCTGAATTATGATATCATATGCTGTGTTGAAGAAACAGAAAATTGAAAAATCTGAGAATTTAATATAAATTTTAACCAAGGTTTTATTTTAGGAAATTCCAAGGAAGATATGTAACTCAATGAGACTAGGGTGACTAAAAGGAAGAATATAGACACTATTCATTAATATTAATGTTTATATGATTTCATTTTCCCTAAGAATCAAAGGGAGATTGGAATATTGAATTAAGTATTAAATTGGTTGATTTTTAGGAAAGATGTAGTCTAAATTAATATTTTATTTTCCTATATATAGGAGTTATTTTATAGCATAATGTATATTTTATTGGAGACCCCTAAATTAAAGTGACCCATAAGTAGATATTTGGTTTAGAAGTTAGGTTCTAGAACTAGGATTATAGGTGTCCATTTCTCAAATTATGTATGAATAGAATTTCAAAATACCTATATATCACTATTATAGTTACAAAAGAGTTCCTAGAGGTTTATCAATGCTATACATATGAATTATCACTTAATTATATCATAATGAATAGTTTAGTTCACAGGAAGTCAATGATTAAAACAATTTTTCCTATGTGAAATCAGAGGTGACCAATGAAAACAATGGGTCCACCACATTTCTTAGAAGTTAATGGAAATTATTAACCGACTACCCCCCACTATCTTGGTGGGGGTGGACTACATATACATGTGTTTTGAAACTCTATGTAAAAAGAAAATTATTGTGCATATAACGATATAAATTTGTTGTTTTTTCCACTATGATCAAAATCATTCAAATTTCATGAAATGAAAGGAAGTATCAATTTTATCTCATAGTAATAGGACTAACGTATGAACCACATAAATCTATTTTTTTAAGTTTTTTTTCTTTTTTTATTGTTTATTGAACAAATTAGTTTTCTTGAGTGTGTAAGGGTGGTGATTTGGCATTGTACCATTGGCATTTCTTGAATTCTATGTTAAAGTATATTGGAATCCTGAGGTGAATTCTAGTTATATATGTATAAAATACTGGTTATAAATTTTTTCCTTTGGACAGTTTTATTATATTTAATAGTGTTTCTCATATTCCTAAAAAATATTTTAGACCCCCCACTAATTATACAATGATATGACCCTCCACCTATAGAGTAAATGGAATTCTCTGCCGAGATTAAAGATTCAAGTCATAGGATGAATGAAATTTACATTTATAGAGAGGAGTACTATTAATAAATAATGGGGATGGTATGAGTTTAAGAGATTTTAGATCTTTAGTAGGGAAACATGACCATTCACGATTAAATGTTGAGACTCAAAGACTATATGATGTTCTCCATAAAAATGATAAAAAATTGATCATTATTTGCTTCAATGTGTGATTTAATAATAATAAGAGAGATCCCTTGTGGTAGTTACTTTATTTTTGATATAGAATACTAGTGAACGGGGACATTTTAGGTTTCTTGGGATAATATTTATTTTAAAATACCATCTAATAATCGTCATCATTTTTCTAATATTAGAATCACTAACAGTAACAATCCTAGTATAATGGATCAATAGTAGATAGATCCCATAGTGTGTCCAATATATAATGTGACATGATTTTCGAAACTTGTGAAGGTAAAAGATATATGTAATGATATTTTCTAACTAGGAAATATAAAAAAGGGTTCCCAATGTGGTAATATAAGTGGAATCAACATCATCAATATCATTAGGATTTGAGACCTCTCCTAAGTGGACATAAAAGCCTTGAAGGAGGATGTTTCAATATTTGGAGTAGAGATGGATGGTGATTTAATCCACTTCAACTAAAAAACTCATTCAGTGGTCCTCATCAAGTACTCAATGTTGGAGATAAAGGGCCATAATTATATGTACATGATTTAAGGATTTGACTTAATGGTGTCAGATATAGTATTTAGTAAAATATATTCAATTTTTAATACCAACACAAATAATTATTGAAACTAATAATTTAGGTTGGGTTATATGAATAAAAATAGAGTTCATAAAGTAAAATATACTAATAAAATTACCGACTAGAGGCCACCAACTTCTTATACACATCATTCATTAGTGTGAGATTTGCCTACGTAGAGAGAAATTCTTTTGAGATCTCATAATAACATAGATGATATCCTATGACAACATCCTCAATATAGGGTGGTTATATATAGTCCAAGAAAGTGTAAATTGTTATTTTACTATGGTTATATGAGTTTGATAAAATGGGATGATTTTCACCATCACTAGTTAGGTGGGATGAGTACAAATAATAATTAATAAGTTATAGTTGACTACCCAATTATTTGGTGAGAATGATTTTTATATTATGTATTCTTCTGTGGAATAAGTTCCCACTATTTTGGAGGAGTACATTGATTATTTATTTTTGGAATCATATGTATTTACCCTTACCGATTGATTATTTTACTTATCAAATTTCAATTCTAAAAGACACTAATATAATCAACATTATATCACACAGTCTCAATTGATATCAGGGAGTTGAAGGTGTAGTTAGTGGAACTTTTGGAGGAATTTTTTTATTAAACCTCATGAATCCTCTATATGGATCTTATTTAATTCACTAATATAGAATATTATATAATTAGGCTTTGTATTGACTATCAACACCTTTATGTGTTTGAAGTTAAGAAAAAATACCGTATACTAAGAATCATTTAACTATATAACAATCTAAATTAAATTAATCGGGTTTTAATGGTCAAACACCCATCCATATATTATTGTTTTCATAATAAAAGGTTGGTAAATATCCTTTATCTTTGTGTTTGTGGGGGTGGGGGTGAATTGAAGTGTAATCATGAATTTTAATATTTTTCCAACTCAAAGAAATATGCTGACCATAAATAATAATGTCTAATAAAATAAAAGTTTAACATTACACACTGGAACATAATATAATATGTAGATAACTCTGCAACAATTAGAGTAATAAGTACTATATGAAATAAAACATTGTTAGATAAAATTTGAACCTAAATATGTAATAAAAGTATGTTGAAAACCAAAAAAAATGTATAAAAAAAGTATATAGTCAAGGATAACAATTAATAAAATACTAAGATGATAATTATTACTGAATAATTCATGTTAATAGAAATATTTTCTTTTATCCAATGTGGATAGAGAATTTAATGGCTTGATACTCAAAATACCCATTCAACACGTTAAACTACCTTCATGAATCTCATCAACATTAACAGATTCCACACTAGGAATGTTTATGAAAAAACATCATTCAATGGTTTCTCTATCACCAATCAATTATTTTACATCATAATAGAAAACAATCACCTGTTAAGAAATCATTGAAGGTAAACATATCAAAAGTTACAATAGATTCCTTTTATCTAAAACTTATTGATTTCTTAAATCGAACAAAGCACAATATTAAAGTAGAGAACCACCTCAATCAGGTAGTAATGGTAAAATAACATACAAGGGAAACAATGATATTTGTAAAGAAGCCCTCACAATGGTATCTCTTAGTTCACATTAAATGACATAATAAACATAACCTCTCAACAAAAATATGATGTTACATAACTTTAACGTGATTATGTAGATTGAACCATAAAATTATTCGATTCCATAAATCCTTTAATTTGTTTTATAATTGAAGCAGTGAAAGACTCAAATAGTATAATTATAGGATCTATAGATATTTTTCAATGAAATTAGATGAAAAAATCCATATAAAATTGGATCTAGAATCAACCTCTATCAGCAATTGAGTTCAACTATGTATACTATCACAATAGGAAAACATATTTTTGTAAATTTATAGATAATATTAGTTTAATGGGATATGTCATTAAGAAATAAAAAAATATAAATAATAAAACTCAACCAACAATAAAAATGTTAAATAAAAACCTCATTGAGTTGTATTATGACTATTCAAAAACAATTATAAGGAGAAGTATGATTTACTCACCAATATATTTAATAAATGCTTAACTATGGTCATATTTAGGTTACAGAGGATGGAATTCTAAAGATGGTGTGATGATATTGTTATGGGTATTACATGTTTAGAGTGATTATATTTAGAGTGGGGAATGAAGTAGTTGTGTTTTTAGGACTCATAAATAAGATATTTTATCCATTCTTAGATTGGTTTATAGTGTTTTTTATCAAAAAAATCCTCATGTATATTTTTATTAGGGGTGATCATAAAAATAATTTTTGGGTCATATTGGGAAAATATTTATAGAAAAGGATGTAAGGTAAACTATTAAATTATAATTTATAGATGTAAAAAGTTTATTTCTTGGGGAATGTAATATATAAGTGTGAAGCCGAGCTTAACCCCACAATGATTAAGGTAGTAATGGATTTAAATCCATCCAAAAAATTTGTTATTTTTTTAATAATTTATCAAAAATTTAATATATTTTTTTATTATATTAAAAGGATTATGGTAAAAAATATGAAACCAATATATGATGACTTAACATCTATATTCAATCATTTGAAATCAATTACATCTGAATATAAAAGGAATTTTAAATAATTTTATTATTCATTAAATAAATAGGTGGAGGATTATTCTCAAAACATTATCAATGTATTATTGCTTTTGAATTTGAAATTTAGTCCAAAAAATTATAATTTTCCTTCCTTAACTTTGTTATTGTTTTCATCTTGATGCTGACCTTAATCATAAGACTATCACTATAATCAATAATAACTAAATGAATTTGTGATGTAAAGCGAGAATATATCACTATTTTTTAATAATCTAACTAAATACATTGTTGTAACAAATCTAAAATATTCTCCAACTTGATTCCATTATGAACCTTCTCTACTCTTAACGAACCACATGAAACTGCAATATAATAGGACATATTTGTGGAAAGAGAAATATAAAAATATGTTTTCAAATCCCTTAGAATCTATTATATCAAAGAAACCTAGGAAAATATTGTATTGTATTGAGAAGTAGACATTATAGGGGTCTGTTATTCTTAAAATTTATTTATAGGTTGTGAACCTCCAAGTGAGAAGTTTTTTTATCCAATATCTATTAGAGGAGGATCTAAGAAAGGACCAATTTCTTATGCTAGATAGCTTTAGATAACACAAATAAATCTTCTTACTAAACCTTTATGGGGATACCATGATTGATATTTCCAAATTAGTGAGTATATTCATGTCATGTATAATTATTACCTTCACCAAATAGACTCATTTAACAATGTATTCTCCTCATCATGTTTAATAAATGATGATTCTTCCTTAGCAGGATTAATAGTAAAATCCTTGAAAAAATGATGGTCATGAAAAAACCCAGACCAATTAACCTATTAATGATAATAGAAACATATACAAAATAAATCCTTATACTATATCCCCTTATAAAAATCACTCTTCTCCTATGATATATATTTTGAAATTATTAAAAGGATCTTTTGAAAGATCCATCAGTGCAGAGAGATGCCTTGAAATAATAATCTGTAATCATAACGGGAGATAAAATTCATTTTTAGAAGTGTGAAAGAATTATTATAATAATCAATGTGAAGACTATGCTTCACATGCTACCTTTTTTCAAACTCTCTCGATCGTTGCTACTATTCCATCTACTGGTCACATTCAGTCACCAGTAGGTTGGCCGGTTTTTGGTATGTCTCCTCTCCCCCTACTCCTACATCTGAAGTTAACTAATATGGGTTAGGGATCCTTTATCTTCTGGTCTAGGTTCTCTACCCATGATTTCCTATGAGGATTTTATTCACTAACCCTTTTCTTCCTAGGAATAAAAGAGAGATTCTTTTCTTGAAGTTAACAAAGAAATGATATCTTTCTTAGAAGGAAGCTATATGATCATATTAGTCATATCTTCTTACATTGTGAAAGCATCTATTCATCTAAAGTTGAAATTACTTATATTATATGGAATAGAAAAAACCAATATTACCCTTTTTTGAGGCTTCATGAACACATGAGATTTGAGTTTCCCACCTAATGTGTTGGCAAAAAATCACAAAAAGATTTTCTTTTTCTATCTTCCTATGAGGAATTTTCCAAGAATTGGAGTACAAGAACATGATATGTAGGTAGATGGAGGTTTCACCTCAGCTGGTGGTTGATGAGGGTCCACTCAATAAGGTAACCCACTCATGGAGTGGTGTGGATATGTCTCCCTGGTCTCCCGACTCTATTCCAGCATATTTATCTACTTGCATAGGATTGGTGACTCAATGGATTTATTCATCATTTTCATTTTCCACACTCTCCACCTTGATGATGTGAAAGGGTTTAGGGTCATTGTGGGGAAGGACCCTGCTTGACCCATCCTATATTGAATCCATATTTTTGTAAAGGTGTTAGAGGATTAGTCTCACGATCTCATTTATCTATCGCTATCCCAATACTATTCATACAGTGACCTATAGAAGAAATCATTACTTGTGTGCCATAATATTCTACCGCATCATTAATGATAATATTAATAAAATCACTTGAGTTTAGATGAGGACCTTAATGAACTAACTACAAGTATTTCTACACTAGTTAGATCTGATTTTTCAGATCGATCAAAGGGAAAAGAGGTACTCCTACCTCCATCTTCGCAACAAGATTCTAGATCAACTACATCTGTGGTTTGTCAACCGGGTATTAGGTGTCCTCCTTGCACAAATATGGTACTCTATAGGCCATCCCATCTCTCCACCAACTTCTTCCAACATTATGACCTGTGTCCCTGTGGGATGTCATCTCAGTCCTCTTCCCTCTCAACAGTGTATCCTCGCATGCCCCATTAGTTAACTCTCATCAAGAAATCCATGAAGCATATACTAATTAACTTGGAAAAGTTTTTTATTTGGATGACTCACCTCCTCCACTGAAATGTGTTTAATAAACAAAGTATGAGGCTCAATTATTAATTGTGTCTTCAGTAGTGGGTTTTCTATTGCTTCATTAAAGAATTTTCACCACATATCAATACAAACTCATGGATAATTCGCCACCACCACCAATATTTTTTGGTTGGGAATTTGTGGGAAAATATATTTAATGCTCCTTATAATGGTCTTATTACTCATATTGAATGATTTAGGACTAGGTGTTGAGTTAAAAAGAGATGTATTCACTAATGAGATATAGTGAATTTCAATCTCTATTACTGCATGGCTGTATCCAAAACAAATATCTTCTAATATCAAAGATTACGAACACCTAATAGGGGCGCAATATAATGTACCAATATTAACATATATTTAAATGAAATTTCTTTTTTAGAATTCTTATAACATTACAAACAATGTATTCCCAAAGACCATATTATTTTAGTTCCTTTAAAAACATGGAAGAAAAATCTTGTAACCTTGTGAAACAAATTCATTGTTTCCTGCAAAGATATCCCCTAGTATTTTGACATAAAAGACTTTCGTCATAATCTGGGGAATGAAAACATAAAAAAGGGGTGATATAAAATTCTTATTAAGGGTAAATAAAAGAAATGAGTAAGCATATCACTAACATAAGGGTATGAGAACTTCAACATGATCATTATAAGATCATATCATACATATCAATAATCTTAAATAAGAATCATGGAATAAATATTTGAAGTTAATAAGACATAATCAAAAGGAAACAATGAACTCAATCTATGATATCATAATATTAAAAAAAATAAAATTAATTATGGAAGTATATTAGAATATAAAATTTATAGGTTAAGGTTTCCTACTGTGAAATTTTCAACATGTTAGGCTTTGGCTAATCATACATGTGCCTACTTCAGGATTTGGATTCCCTCTTATGTACCCTCTTGTTTTGGCTTGGGATGTCTTTCTATGTACCCTCTTGTATCGATATTGGGATTCCCTCTTATGTACCCTCTTATTTCAGGCTTGGGATGTCCTCTAATGTACTCTATTATTTCAGGCATTGGATGTCCTCATGCGTACTTCTCGATCTCATAAAACATTTCCCATTATCCAATGTATTGTATAGAGATATTGGCCCCCCCATATCATAATTAAATAATAATTACCTATGCCACAAAATCAAAATAAATCATATCATAACCAAGGAAATCAAATGGGTGTTATAAGCATGAAATGAAACCTTAACCTATAAAAAATGAAACATGTTTCATAATCATTTCATCAATGGAAAATCCTTGAAATGAATCAGGATTCATATACATATAAGCAGTGAAACGAAGCGGGGCTCATAAAATTAATTTCATCAATACATAATCATTTCATATAAAGAATATTAATGGAACCTGAATATCCTTTCTAAAAAAAAGAGTAACACCAATGTATGGTATATTAGACGGCAAATAAATTTGAAATATTATTTAAAAACACATCATAAGAGAATTATCCTTTCTCGTTTATTTTTTTCATAAATCATAAAAAAATTTAAACCCATTTTCGTGAAAATAAACATAAAAAATTATAGAAGAATAACTAAAAACATTTTCAAACCCTTTTTCAGTGGACGAAATGTATAGGAGCATAAAAACCGTTTGAAAATAATTTTTCCTTGAATAGTTTTAAAAGAATCATTATACATTTTGAAAATGACTTTCCTTGAAAAACATATTGAAAAATTATACATGATTCTTGAAAATGATTTGAAAACCATTTAGTTGATATTAACATTTAAAAAAATTATAAAAAATTATTCTTCTAAACATTAAAAGGAATAATCAATGAAATCGTAGAGGGAAAATCCGTACATGCTGTACAAGGTTATAAAAACATTCCATTTTCATGGTAAAAAGGTTAGAAAAAATCCTTGTTTGGAAAGAGAAAATAATATTCCTTTGAAAACATAGGTAAAAGTAGAAAAGGGTAAATAAATATTTTAATGATTATTGGATATTAGTAGAATATTGTCGGAATGGATTTTTGGAAAGCATGGTTTCAAATGAACATAGATTTCTGACCAAAGAGAGAGATATGGTCATATTTTCTTCAAAACAATTTCATATTTTTTAAGTAAAAAGGAGTAAAAAAATGGTACTAATACATGAAAACATCAAAATTAACCATAAAATTATGGAATTTATGAGTGTTCTTGAAATATGGATAAAAGTATTTCATTAAATAAAATCTGATTAAAAAATCTTAATAAATGGTGATACTATTTTAATAGACTCTCACCACAATGTAACAATGATTCCTACTCCCCATGTAGGAAAATGAAATCACATAGAGAATTGAAATATCTTTAAAAAAAGTATATTCTTGTTATAAAAAGTCAAATAAAGCTTCTACAATTTATATAAAAATATAGGTGTATAAAATGACATGTGTCTCAAATAAAAAAAATTGATTAAAATTTACTTTACAGATTTGGTGAATTTTGAAACTTAAACCTCATGATAGAAAGATCATAACACGGTTATGTAAATACACCTAGATTTAAGTATAATAGGCATAAAAAAATTCATGGGCAGAATATAAACAAAATTAAATAAGTGAGTGGGGAATAAGGCATGCATCTCATGAAAATAAAGAGTGAGATGAAATTCTATTACCTTTTGTCTTGACTCTCCTCATACTAATAAAAGCTTCCTCTTCATTGGGTAACCCCTTTTGGTTTTAACAAAATGACTCAATTGGATTTTTTTTCTTCCCAAAGGGAGGATTTTATAAAGAAGGGAGGGATATTGGGAAGATATTTTGTTGAGATATTCTGATTATTATGTGTCTTTAGAGGAGTGAGGAAGTGGAAGGAGAGAAGAACTTTTTATAGTGTAGGAGTCGCATTCTTGTAAAATTTTGAAAAAGGGAATGGCCAACAACATTTTTTTATTTTTCAGTGGATCCCATAATTCTTCAAAGTATATAGAAGGGATTATAGGGTCCAAATATATCCATACAATGGATTTTGGACAAGTATCTATGTATTATTATGCCTTATGTTTAGGGTTTGGTTCTTTATTAAGCTTAATTTCACCCTAATCATTATAATAAATTTTAAACATCATCGCTAATATTTATTTTCATAAAAAATAATGATATTATTAAACATTTTAAATAATTCTAATTCCAATAATAGAATCTAATTTTTTAAAATCCAATCACATAAGTGGAAGAAATTAACTAAAATTTAATCTTGTAGACGAGATAAAAAAGAGGGTTTTTTAATTCAAAGCGTTCAAACATTTTCTAGATTTTTACAAAAAATTTCATTGTGGAATTTATTAATGTGACATAAATAGGAGAAATTGATAGTAAATTTATATAATTAATCTTTAAAATAAATTAAAAATATAATTTAACCTTACAATTTAATTATATGATAAACCATTTTTGAGTAAAATTTTAATATGTTTCACTATTCATTAAAAAATAAAACATCTAAGAAAAATAAATTTTTTTTTGCCTAACTAAATGATTTTAATTCACTTTCAAAAATGATGTTTTTTTTCAACACATATAATTTTTAAAACTTCCAAAATTTTGATATAAAATATGTGTCCCATCAAAAGGCGATAAAAGCACCGTAATAAAAATATATTATTTTATGTTTAAAATTAGGGTTGTTCATATCTTATTCCAATAGAATATATTAGATGAATATCAAAAATAAATGATTGAATTTAATATATATATAAATATATATTACATAAATATCACTCACTAATCTTAATTAATATAGTTTTTTAGGACAAGTCATCTTTAAGAGCATAAAAACAGTTATTTTTTAAATATTCTTTTCATATTAAATTTGTTCATTGTAACTAATTAATTAACATTATATTTTTTTTCAAACCATATATTTTCATATGTTAGTTGTTACTATTCATAAGCACTAACTTATGGGCTAGGTTAAGTCACAATATATTAAATAATAATATTTCAATAATACATTTTTGGTTGGTAAAACTAGGTCCTGCGTGTTACACATGTGGTTAAGGAAAGTAAGTATTATGTGTAATGAAAGATAACCGTAGTGTTCTGTATAGAGAAATATAAACATTATATTGAATGTCATGTATGATTATCGTAGAATTGCTTATAACTCAAGCCAAAATTAGTGATTATATATATATGTGTGTATATAATAACTATTTATAGTATTGTTTGTAATGAAAAATATCAAAAAAATAAATAAATTAAAAATATTAATTCACAAAATATGAATGTTTTACATTATACTACCTTTAAAATGAATTTCACCCTTGAAATTTATCCAGGTTATTAAAGGTTTAATACTTGATAGTTCCTTTCTTAGAAACCCACATTGTAAAAATGAATACAAAAAATTCCATTAAAAAAGAATGCGAGAACCATTATGGTTACACCATGTAACTCCTTACTAGGCTACCACATAAAAGAACATTAGTGGAATGTGAAAACATAGACTTGGAAGTGTAACATAACCATCCTGTTCTGATGGAGAGTGATGTAGAATAAGGTCAAAAGAAAGATAAAAATAAAAAATCTATAAATCTTAAATGAACTAAGGGATCATATGATTTATTAGAAGAAAAATTTACTAGGATAGTATTTTTGTGGTCAGGATTCTATTTTTTATGGTTAAAGAGTTTTCATGAAATGATATACTTGCATGATTTCAGGAAAATGTCAGCCTCTGTTGTTCCTTGATCCACTAAACCTCATTCTCCAAAAAAGAAGTTGAATTTTTCATTCTTGGAGCTCTACTAGATTATGAGATCTATGATATGACATTATATATAAAATCATTTATCATCATGACCATGTTTTTATAACAATTTATCTGATATGATAAATCCTTATGTAGTGAGATAATAATTTATTCTCACAAACTTTATCCAATGTTTAACTTAATTTTTCCATAAATGGTTATCCTTATAACCAGATAGAAAGATGAAAATACAAATCATTATAAAGATGATAATAAAATAAGCTTAACATTGACCCCCTTATATAAAAAATTAGCTCTTGGTTGTTCCATTTCAAACATATGATTACCTTTATAATATATTCTCTTGAATCATGGTAAAACCCTTAATTACAATAAATAATTTTTTTTAACATAAATTATTTCTTATTAAAAAGGTTAATGGATATATTATGTAAAAACAAGAAGTAGAAAACTTCATCCAGGATTACATAGACTACTTTTTAAACCAATCTATAATCAGATATAGGGTAATCAATGTTATCTCATTTACTTTATCCAAATAAACCATCTATTTATGCTAGTGAAAAATTGTTTTCTCAACATTATGATCACACTATGTTTTACCTTCCCTTAATCAAAATATTACTTTTAAAATTCATAATCACTATTAAACATATCCTTTTCAAACATTAATGAATGATTATATTGAATATATATATATATATTTCATGATTCATATAACATAATCATAGAATTCA
This sequence comes from Viscum album, assembly GCA_963277665.1. Taxonomy (NCBI): domain Eukaryota; kingdom Viridiplantae; phylum Streptophyta; class Magnoliopsida; order Santalales; family Viscaceae; genus Viscum; species Viscum album. The sequence goes on along the minus strand of OY728131.1, from coordinate 1,649,442,899 downwards.
AAAACTTAAGTACTTCATTCATCTAATATTATTCATAAACTATTACTCATAATTTATCCACTTATTCTATAATAGCTATTTCATAGAATATGATATATGTATCATGTTTTATGTTTCCTCAATCTTAATGTAACCATTATTATTATGATTAATGTAAAAAATACTGGAATAACATCACATACCTTTCACATGTATTTGGAGGTCGCTTTCCCTTCAGAAGTTTATCCAAAACTAATACAACCTTCTAGATTTTATTTATTATATTTCCACTAGGGAAATAGATTTTCATAATGCCTATCCATTACATATATGAAAAATTCATTGTTAACCATGTTCCTTATATATCATTCAATTAAATATAACCATAAATAATAAGGTGAGAAACAAACATCGTAGATGAAAACCACATCATCACAAAAAATTACTTACAAGATTTCTAAATCATGATAAAATCTTTTAATAGATGATACCTTAGGTTTATACTTGGTTATTCACAGTCATATTCAATTAAAATCCTTCATAATTATTTTTTAAGAGTTTTTTAATTTCTAAAGCATATCCCCCAGGATTGTCAAATTGGGTGTGCAACATGACATGTTTTCTGGTACCAGATTACCACAAGTCAAGATGAAGACATCTTATCAGATTCTTTACCCCTAGGTATATTTGTTCTTGCCCCACATACACTTTTAGTATCTAGAAATGGATGAATTTCTGAGAAACCACTAACTCTCTCCTTTACCAAAATTCTAGGAAATTTTCTTATACTTTTCCCTATACTTTTCCCTATCCTTAGAAATTTTCCTTTTATTTTTCACTAACCTTTTTTCATCCATGTTTCCAAAGGTTAACTAATCATTTTCTCTGATACCTACTATAAACAATGAGTCTTATCAAACATTTACGTCTAATCACATTTTTGGAATACATAAAAACTTACATAATTACACACCGAAAGAGTGTATTAGTTAAGTTCCTTAAGAAACATGGACAAAAAATCATCAATCTAAGTGAAATATATTCAACAATTCCCACAACAATCTTCCCCTGTAGTATTTCTACTTATAAAAATTTCTTCATAACCTACGAAATGGAGACATAAGAAATGTGTGACCTCAGATGATAAGTAAGGGTAAATAAATGTAATTCATAAGAATATCATGAACATAAGGGTATAATAATGTGACCATGATCATTATAAGATCACTCCATAAAAATAAAAAATCATAAACAAGAATCATGGAATAAATATTTATAGTTTATAAGAAATTAATTATAATTAAATAAAGAACATAATCCATGAAATCTTAATATAATAATAAGACATGTAATTCTATTATATAAGCATATAAAAATCATATTTCAAGGATGTTATAGACACCTTGGTAACATTTTGGGCTTGGGAAAATCACCCATTTACCTACTTTGAGAATTCTATTCCCACCCATATACCCTATTATTTGTATCATGGGATGTCCTCCAATGTACCCTCTTGTTTCAGGATTGGGATTTACTCTTATATACACTCTTTTTTTTGAGTCTGGGATTCTATCCCATGTACCCATTGATATCATTGACAATTTATCTTTACCCAATGCAAAAGAGGGTGATATAGGTCCAACACATCTCAAAATGAAATCATACATACTTTTTCTAAAAAAAACATAGAAACTTATATCATAAACCAAGAAATGAAATGGTTTTCATAAAATTAAAATCATGTCATAACATGTGAAAAAATAAATAGGTTTCATAATCACTTCATAAAAGTATAAACCTTGAAAATAAGTGCGTTTAATAGACATGTAACCCACAAAAAGAATCAGGTTTCATAAAAATCATGTCATCAATTCATAAACCATTTAGAGAAATAACATGAATGGAAGAATTATATCATTTCTGAAAAAGGAAATAATGAAAATAATTCCTGACCTCTTAGATGGGAAATTTTTGGATATATGTTTTAAAAAAACACCATGAGGAAATTATAATTCATTATTTTAAAAATTTCTTCTTAAGATGTAAATCCTTTTCAAACCAATTTAAATGAAAATAAACACGATAAATTATAAAGGAAGCACTGATTTTTTTTGGAAATCTAATTTTAATGAAAAAACAATATAGGATCCTGAAATCATTTGGAACCTATTTTCCAAAAAAACTTTTAAAATAAGAATGAAAAACTTTTGAGAACCACTTTCATTGAAAAATACTTTGAGAAATTATAATGGAATATTGAAATAGATTTGAAAACCATTTATTTGAGAACAAATTTTAAAAAAATATCCTAAAAATAAACCTTTTAAACATGAAAATGAATCTTCAATGATATGATAGAGGGAAAATATGTACATGATATATGAGGTAAAAAAATTCCTATTTCACAGTAGAAATGTTTGAAAGAATTTTTATTCAGAAAGAAACATGTTTAATTTTTAAAAAAATTTGGGAAATTTAAAACGGTAAAAATTTCATTTAATGATCATAGAGTATTATAATAATATTATTGAAATCCTATTTTCGAATACATTAATTTTATAGAACCAAGAATTTTTTATCAAAGATATAATTAAGGTTATATTTTCTTGAAATCATTTTCATAATTATCTTATTACCAATGTGTGGAAAATGGTACTAATACATAAATAGATAAAGACTAACCAAATGATATGAAATGTTAGGAGTGATCTTTAAAGATGGAGCATAATATTTCATTAATGAAAATTTAATCATAAAAAATATTTATAAACCATGATATTATTTCAATAAACTCTTACCACATGGTAACTTTTAATCATACTCTCCATGTAGAGAAATGTGATTAAAAAGAGATTAAAAATGGAATGAAAAATAGGATTCATTTAAAAACATGTAAAAGGTGTTTTATATACCTTATATATAAATATTGGTGTATATAATTTCCTATTTCTCAAATAAGTAAAATTGTGAAAAATTTATTTACCTATTTGGTATCATTTAAAACTTACACCTCAAGATAGAAATATCATAAAATGGTTTTATAAATACTGATATATTTAAGTATAAAGAGGAATATAATACATTCAAGGTTAATACATACACCACAAAAAAGAACTAATTGGTGAATAAGGAATGTATCTCATGGAAATAAAGTGGGATAAGATGTTCCCTTACCCTGTGTCATGATTGACTTCAAATTCATACAAGCTTCCTCTACATTGGGTAACTCCTTTTTTTCACCAAATGACTTCCTTGGATTTCATTATTCCTAAAAGGAATATTCAAGGAGAAATTTTGTGATGTTGGGAAGATATTTTGGTAGATAGTTTTCAATAATTAGTGTCTTTATAGGTGTGTGGAAGTGGGAGGATAAGTGGCCTTTATATAGCGAATTACGAGTGATATTTTTGTAAATTTTTTGAAAAGGGAAACCCCACCCACGTGTTTTTTGTAGGTTGATCAAATAATAGTAAAATGTATATAAAAGGGAGAATATGGTGTAAATATTTCCATTAATTGGATTTTAGAAAAGTTCCTACATTATATTATGCCTTATGTTTAGGGTTTAATCTCACGTAAATATTTATTTCACATTAATCTTGGTAATTAATTTTAATTACCTTATCTGAATTTTTTTTTCAAAAAATAGTTGATATAATTATCAATTATAATTTATTCTTATTCAAAATATAGAATTTGTTTTTAAAAATTCCATTTACATAAGTGGAAGAAAATAATTTAAATTTGATCCCTCAAACGGGACGGCAAAGCAGTTTTCAAAGTAAAAATGTTTAAAATATTACTAGGGTTTTATTAAAAAATCAATGTGAAATTTATTAAAATGACCTAAATTAGATAAATTGATAAATAATTTATTTAATTAAAAATTAAAATAAATTTAATATATAATTTACCATTAAAAATAAACTAGATGAACAAGTAGTTTTGAGTTAAATTTTAGTATTTTTCATTATTCCTTTAAAAATGAAACATCACACAAAAATACACCAAACACACAATAATCTAATTTTTATGTTTAAATGTAAAAAATGAAGTTTATTTGGACAAATAAAATTTATAAAAGTTCCAAAAGTTAGATTTTAAATAGTCTCTCCATCAAAATGCGTTTAATGTACCTTCATAAAAGTATTTCTTTTTTATGTGTAAAATTGGGTTTGTTTTTATATTATTCCACTAAAATATACTGGATGAATTAAAAAAATAGTTTATTTAATAATATGTATATTTATATATATTACATTATTATATCTCACAAATTTTAATTAATTTAATTTATTAGGATAAAATAGCATTGCGAGAATAAAAATATTTTTTATTAAAATATTTCCTTTATATTTAGTTGGTTCATTTTAACTAATTAATTAATTATATATATTTTTTAAACCATAATGTTTCATAAGTTTGTTATTATTATTCATAAATTATAACTTAAAATCTAGTTTATTCCTTAATTTATTAAATAATAATATTTTAATAATATATAATTGTTTGGTAAAACACTATTTTGGGTGTTACTCATGCTGTCAAGGAATTTCAGTCTTGTATGTAATGTAAGCTAGCCTCAGTGATCTATATAGATAAATATGAATTTTATATTTCATGTAATTCATTATTTATTGTAATTTTATATAATAATTCCAAACATAGTGCTTTAATGTATATAAAATGACTATTATTAGTGTTGTCTGAAATGAAAAATATAAGAATGAATAAATTAATTTCTAAATAAAAAATCAAAAAAAATATTTGGATGTTACATGAAACACTAATGTGTTTCCAATAGCTAGAATCATCACATTTTGTTTTTCTATAAGCACAACATTTCATAGTATTTTCATAGTTATTCATTTCAGTTTATAACTACTAAATTTTCATCAAGAGTTCACTTCTTTTTCTTCTCCTTAGACTATGGGAAATATGATGCCCAGGACTAAGAAAATCTATGAAACATTCTTTAATCCTTAAATATGAGTTTTTTATCATGTCTCATCAGTTTTTATTTAAACATTGTTCATTAAAATGGAAAATAAAGAGGATCCAACCCTCTAAAATCTAGTCAAAAGGTCATCTCATTTTCTTCTAGAAATGTGATTGGATTTTATTAGTCTTTACAAAAAAACTTAGATGTCTCAAAGGTGATCTCAAATCATGGATTTGGAAAGAGACCCCCCCACAAGATTCCAGGACCTATAGGAAATCAACATGATGATCGATTGAATAGATTATATTATTGAGAATTAAGGAAATGACTACTTATTTGGTGAGAATACTAATAAGAAGTACATATTAGATGACATTCTTCAAAAGATTTAATTATTGGGCCATGAACAATCAATAATTAAACATCCCTTGAAGGGGAATGTAATGTGGTCATTCATGCATGTATTAATGAAAAATGATGCACCAAGACACTCTATATTATCATGGGAGATGATTCATACATGGATAATAAATATGTGGTTGTAGGAATGGAGTATTATTTATTTACAACTCTTATCATTGGGCCTAACCCCCCCCCCTCAAGAAATAAGGATACCCAAGTGGGAAAATAATAATTTTTAATTCAATTTCATTTAGGGCTTCTGATCTTGATAACGAGTCTATAAAGGCCATTACAAATGAGAGAAATATCTAAGAATATATAGAGATTATTAATCTAAGAATCACGTCTGATCTAAATGGATTCATAATGTCTTATTATAGGGCCTCATGTGACTTGGTTATGAGATATCGGGTGAATGTGGTGTAAGACTTAATCTATAGTGGTAATATTACCTATTTCTCTTGTTCTACAAATATGGTGATGGTTCCAAAGGTTAAGGCCCTAAATTATTGAGAAATTTATATGCTTATATGTATGTGTAATTTCTTTTATAAGTTGTTGAAATATATCGTCAAAAAAATATTATATGTCTATCTTCATAGTTGAAAATCTGAAGAACAACATTGGTTTCTCAAAGGATGGTCAATTTACAGTGCTAATTGGTTGGAATAAGGGGTGATTAGTGGTATCAGTAAAAAAACTAGATCAAATATATAAATCAAGTTAGAAATGAACAAGGCCTATGCAATTATATAATGTAACTTCATCCTCTAGGTATTATGTTTCATGGTCTTGTTAAACTAGGTTATTGATGTCCAGTTTTGGTGTATTAGTTACTCCTTGATATCTAGCTCTTTAAAAGGAAAATAATATGGCTTCTTAAAGGTAGTTGGAGGTCTAAATAAAGGAGTAACTCTACCCCAACCTATTTACTCTTACCGAGGACTCTCTAAAACATTATAAAAACAAATTTATTGTATTGGTAAGTATCATTAATTATCATTCTGGGTCCCATTCATGGGGCATATCTCACCTTATGTTTGTAGATGAAATAATTGATTTTTTATTTTAGTAATATTTATATTTTTGGAATTAATAGAGTACTAGAGGAATATTTTAAATGGAGTATAAAACCGGTGAATTGGGATAAGTGTGGTATCTACATTTCAAGAATATGTTCAGAAAGGTGGGGTATATCATTGGAGAGAAACCTGGAAATGCATAGTGGGACCTTTCCCATGGGATATTTGGGATCCCCGATCTCCCTGAGAATGATTCTTATCTACCACTTCAATATGTTGTCCAAAATAATGAAATAATTAATTATGATTTGTAAAAATAGGTTCTTATCATTTGGAGGAATTATTAGCCTTATAAATTGTATTAACTCTTTAATTCCAATGTATTTACCTTCTAAACTCATGGTTTTAAATTAGTCATCTCTCTAATGGAGAACATTATGGATTATTTCTTATATGATGTCTATTCAGAAGGAATTTTTCCATGGTTTGTGTGGGATAATATTGGAAAACTATTTTATGATGGTGGTATCAATGTTAGAAGAGTCTCTTCCACAATGAAATGTTTTCATATAATGTTGTTTTGGGAGTTCCTAGAGTGGAAGATGTTATGGGGATGTCTTATGTATGATAAGTATGGGTTTGACATTGGAATATAGGGAGGTAGGCCTTCATCTTTATTTATCATAATCTAGACTTACATTTTGAATTTTAGATATCACACTTGATGGATAGTGGGTATGGGAGAAATCAATTTCTGCTATCATAAATGGGTAGGAACAAAGCGTGGTTTTCTTGGATTTCCTACTATGGGAATAATTTTATGGAAATCAAGTGTATAAATGAGATTCATACAATCAACCATAGATTCAGAATAGTGGTTTTTATTTGTTAACATAGTGTTCAATTCAGAGTTTGATAATTTTTTATTCATGCGTTCTTCCTCAGGGGGTTTCACTAATAGAAATTTCCTTTATTTTCTGATAATATTTCATTCAAGCTTCCCTCTTACATGTATACTTCTATCGTGTATGAGACCCCTTGATCTTTCATTCAAACCCCCATCTTGAGCAGAAGCCTTCAATATTGCACGAACCCCTCCCTATGAGATCCATTTGTTTTCCTTACCCTAAGGCACCATATATGACCTCCTCTTATGCGAAACACCACTATCTTGCATGTAGCTCCTCCATGTTCCCATATAGACTTGTGCTAACTGATTTCATAGTCCATTGAGTGGTGTTTAAGTTTGTTTTCCCCTACCCAATTTTTATTCACATAGGTACAGTAATAGATATCACTTATTTACATAGCTACGCTAACATGGACCCTTTGATGGACTACTCCTCCACCCCTTTAATACTTAGCATTTCATGTGCCTTCCCTTCCCCAAGTGAGGGTTGGTACAAGTTATGTATGTCTTATAAGGGAGGAATGAGTCCTTGTCGTCCAATATATAGGATGTTAAACCACCAAACAACCCATGTCCCCAACTCATGATGTTAAACTGTGAGGTTTCATATGCATGGTGGGATTGAGTGGACTATAGAGGGGATGATACCATGTTCATTTTTCATCCTACCTTTGAATCTAACTTATATTTCCTTTTGAACTTTTTTATAGTGCTCACTTCAGGAAGCTTCTTCATAAGACTCAACCCACCTTGATAGGCTGCTCCTTGCCTGATTTCCATATCTTCCTCATGCATTTGGACACCCTCCTCAGACTTCCCTCATGAAGTAAGTCCCAATATTCCTATCAATAGTTTGCTGACCATGCGTAAGCCCCTCTTTCTTATTTAGGACCTCATCATTCGTAAGCCCCGATCTACTCCTTGATGAATCCCCATTCGTGATGCAATCATCATGTATATTGTTTCCTTTTTTGTTTCTCACACCAAGAATGAATCACATTAGAATAGATTAATCATCGACCATGAATGCTTCTTTGGTCTACCATAGCATGTAATCCCCACACCCCTCTTCACCAACCGACATAGACTTTGATTCCCTGTCACAAATATATGTAGAAAGCATCCCAGAGGATCAAACCCATCACCCATATATCCCATCCAAATCACATTGGTTTACTATTCTTCCCACAAGACCTTAAACTGACTCTCCCAAATTACACGGGTTCTGATCTTTGTCTTCTATATAGGGTATATAGGACGCCTATATGAGGTTCATTCCCAACCATTGGTAAACTCTGGTTCTCCCTCCTAGGGATGCATCATCTAGATGTGACTAAATCCCTCTTTGGGACATATCCCATGTGTATGTATACTTTAAGTGTTTTGATCCCCTGGGGTATCTATCCATTCATAATCCCTACACTCAATCCATACTCCTCTAAACAAGAGTATTCCTCTTGAGATAGGATTATAACCATGTGAAATCCCCATTATGTCTCTGACTCAATGTCATTTGTGCACACCTAGATTCTATACCTCATTTCTAGAACTACAATCAATATTATTCCATACCATGGGGATACGTAGGAAGCCTCCATGAGGTTCAAGCACATCACTCATGTGAAATCCTAGTCTCTCCCTCAACACCTTGTGTTTCAAGAAGATCATGCCTTAACCCGAGGTTGTACTTCCTTCATGGTCCATCTGTGCATCCATTATCACAAGATTCCTCCTCAGGTGTCCCATCACCCCATTAAAAAACTACATGGACTTTGATTCCCAGCCACTGGGATACATAATAATCCTTCATGGGGTTCAAGCCCAAAACATTCATCTGCATGTGGGTTCCATATCCATCCTAATCATTCACATGCCTCCCCATCCTAGTGGAATCATGTAATCCACTTGGTCCATCTTAGTTTGTAAGCCCCATTTATATCATTTATCCTTGTAGTACCTAGGGTGTAATACCCTGACCCCAGTTACCCAGAGTTGGTGCATTATTACATAATATTGGAAAGATCACAAAATTTCAAGTCTCGAATGATCGATTAGTTTAGTATCCTTGGAATAACTAGATACATTCATAAAGTTTACATTACATCATAAAGTGAAAACTACTATAACAACATCTTGTCTTCATATCCCCTCATACTATCCCTGCAGGTCATTCATAAATTACTTGTTCACATCCTGGAAAAAATAAAACATTGAAAGGGGATGAGCTCAGATGCTCAGTAAGGATAACAATATAGAGGAAAATTTAATAAATAAGCATAAACATTTAAGCCAATGTATAACTAAAACAAATGCCTTTTAAACTTGAACTTCAGCATAATATATCAAAGATAAAATGAAATAATTCCATTTACTTATTCACATGGATATTATACTAGTCAAATAATCACATGCAATATCAATAACCACTTTCATAATGATGAAATACATAATGCCAGACTATCATAACCACATAGTCAAGGGCTAATGCCAAGACTACAAATTAGATTTTGTTAAGGCCTTGTTCCACGACACTAGTTTGTCTCATGAGACCTACCAATGCATCGGGGAGCTGTAGCGGGCTCCACCTGTCACTTATTAAGTCCAATGAATTCCTCATATAAACAGGTTTAAACATAACATAAATATTCGTATTAAAACTAGCATACGAAATGTAAAAACATTCTCCTTAAACCATGAATGGTATAAAAATAACACATCTATAGTAAAACATATCACAAAACCTTCAATACAATATGGAAGTTTTGTATCACAATAAATCAACTTCAAATAAGCTTAAAATCCATCAAAGTATGTTGACATAGATGAAATCAAAACTATTTGAGAGAAAAATCTCTTTTTTTGAAATCATTTAAAAGGAAGATAATTATAAAATAAAACATTTACTTTGAAAATTTTCTTATAATATTGCAAGGGAATCTTCGACGATTTTATAATGGCAGAAAATAGCCACACCCACCGTATAAGTTAAAAAAGACATTCTTACCTTAATTCTTTTGAAAAGGTTAAAAATGACCTTGTTTGGAAAATGATAGGAAGATTCCTTTATAAACTTCTTATAACAAGTCAACAAGGGTATAAGTGACATTATATCATAGTCTTTAAAATATTAAGAATGATTTGAAATACATTTTTATGAAACATGGATGTGGATGATAAAAAGGTCCCTGTAGATAATTACGTATAAACAACCTCAGATAATGAAGAGATTGTGAAATAAACCCTTACCTTGTACTTTTCCTTAGTCGATGGTCTGTTAATCTATAGTATAATAGTTATAACATTGTTATTAAATTATACAAGAACCATATACATAATTATGATATCATATATGATCTTCTAATAATTCTTTGTTAATAATATTTTAGTATTATCGTCATTTTGGGTGTTAACTTACTCAGTTTCTTTTATATGTTTCGTTAGATAAGTCATGTTTTTTATGGATAGGTTGTATCTTATTCATATCCAGAATAATATAAATATCTTAAACATTACTTTTAATCATCAAATGAGAATTATTTTTGAATGGATACGATTGGGAATGAATCTCATCGTGTTCGTGGAGACGGTAGTCCGTACGTACGCATGAACAACAATATCATTTTTTCATATTAAAATAATATATAATTGGATGATAAATCATATATAAAGAATAATTATCATGTTATATTTATTATTTACATGAATTACACGTCATTATTATACCCATCCAAATAATAATATATTGAATAACAATTACACCACGACGTGGAGACGGTTAACTGTACGTACAAACATATGGTGACATTTCATTCAAAGGATGGATAGAATACTGAATATGGTTTTACCATATTTATAATAACATCAATGTATATATACGATACTGGATTTATTATTTTATAATGTAAATAACAAATAAATAAGAAGTTGATGAAGAAAGGAACTTGAAAGATGGTGGTGAAAACATGAACTCTTCTTTGGGTTGTTCCTTTTGATTTGATCAAAAGGGATCCTTAGGTTGGATTTTTGACTAAAGAAATGCCTCTAGGATGAAGGGAGGATATTTTAGAGGGTATTTTTGTAGAGTTTTTCTGAGCCCAAAGTCTTTGAAGGTGTGAAATTGAGAGAAGGGGGAGTGCCCTTTTATAAGAGGGCGAGGGGCACCTTTGGAAAAGCTAGAAATATTATTTTATAATAAATTCATATTCGGTTTATAATGTCTCTAAAGTAGATTATTTAACGTTTATGGTGGGTATAGGTCGAAAACCATTCAACCAATATGTTTTAGACAGATTTAGGTCACTTTATTAACCTTATCTTTCAGTTTTAACTCTTAGTTAATTAGTTTGACACTTACCATGTCTCTTTGTATTTTTATATTGTATAGTCAATAAATTTACTATAAACTTCCAAGAGACCCCCAAGTGGTCCATTAATGATTCAACTATCATTATTTAAATCTCTTGGCCGATCCATAGATTTTTAGGAATAGAATATAAATTAATAATATAATATTTGTATTAAAAACACTTTTATGTCAATTTTGACACTATTGGGTATTTTGTTTTTGATAATATCATAACAGAATTAATAATTAGAAAAAATTTATTTAATAAGTCCTAATATTTCATATTAACCTATATAATTAGTGGAAGTCAGAAAAAGTCTCAAATTACATTTATTTTTATATTTATAATATCAATTATTTTAATATTTCATTAATTAGGTAATTACTGCATCACCATTGTGTCATAAATAAATTAAATTATTTAGGGTATAAAAATTATAAATAAAATACAATTAAGTAGGAAATATTTTTAGATTTATATTGAACATTTATAATCAAATTTATCTTATGTATACCCTATATTAAAAATGATTTAAATATTAAACTTTGATTTTAACTCTTTTAACTCTTCTTTGAATGAAATAATAATAGATGTCCTAATCTAATCCAAGTGGATCTAAATGATAATATTTTATTCCTAAGGTTGGTTTTGGTCAAGATACACTTGTACAATAGAATTAGTACACGTTTTAGGTTAATATTAATATCATTTTTACCCTTAATTACCCTATTTACTTTTAACCATGGTAAATAAAAGTAAAAAGTTACTATTCACCAAAAATTATTTTTATCTTATTGAACCACATTTTAATCCTTGATATTAACTGTGTCTCTTTGATTTTCTAAATTCCACTCACAGAAGCAGTAAAATTATGTTTTATGAGAATTTCCAAATTCTCCTAGGAGGTGGGTAAAAGACCGTGAAAAGTTCCATAAAATTTATATATATATAAAATTATTCTAAAATAACTCCAGTGAATTATATTGAAATTATATAGGTATTTTGTATATATTATGACCTTAATTAAATTTAAATAAAATAAATAATTATAAAACTGAAAATTCAGTTTTAAACTATAACTCGGTGTTTTTTCACTATTCATCAAAAAATGAATGTTTTCAGAAAAATACCAAAAATTCACCCTAAGATAATTTCGATATTCCAAATCCAAAAATGAAGTCCATATTAAAAAATAAAATTTATAAAAGTTAAAAAACTGGGTATTACTATTCATAATGGCCAGTTTGATTGGTTGTGGTGTGTGTTATAACTCGAAGTTATATACAACACACGCTACTGTATTATTCAAAGAGAAGAATATAGTGGAAGAGTGGGGTATTACATTCTCCTCTACTTCAAAAAATGTCATCCTTGAAATTTCTAGAATACTACTGAATGAAAAGACTCGGGTGGTTCTTCATTATATGTTCCTCGGGTTCCCATGTTACTTCTTCCATCTTATGGTTTCTCCATAAAACTTTTACTAGATGAGTCATCTGGTTTCACAGTACTTCTTCTCTCGTATCAATAATCCTGACGGGATCTTCGCAATAAGACGGATCAGGTTCCAGTTCTTATTCCTCATAGGTGAGTACATGTGTTGGGTCAGGCATGTATTTCCTCAACAATGATACGAGGAACACATCTTGAACTTTGGAGAGACTTGGCGACATTACCAAACAGTAATCTACAACCCCAATTTGTCCTAGAATTTCGAAAGGTCCGATGTACCTGGGAATCAGTTTACCCTTCTTACCAAAACGTATAACTCCCTTCCATGGTGATACCTTCAAGAAAACATGATCTTCTACCTAAAATTCCAAATCCTTCCTTCGGTTATCAGCATAGCTCTTCTACCTATATTGAGCTGCTTTGATGTGGTTTTGGATTACCTTTACCTTTTCTACTGTTTCCCCTACCAGTTATAGGCCTACAAGTTTCCATTCACCAATATCATCCCAACAGGTTGGTGTGCGACATCTCTTTCTGTATAATGCTTCATATGGTTCCATCTGAATACTCGAATGAAAGCTATTGTTATAGGAAAATTCTACCTGAGGTAAATATTGATCCCACATACCCTATAAGTCAGTTGAGAAAGATCTCAACATATCTACTAAGGTTTGAATAGTCCGTTCTGATGGTCCATCTATTTGAGGGTGGTAGGCAGTGCTCTAACGAAGTTCAGTATCCAAGGCTTTTTGAATACTCTACCAGAATATTCAAGTAAAATTAGGATCATGATCTGAATCAATCGATAGGGGTACACCATGAAGTCTAAAAACTTCATTAATATATTGTCTTTCTAGACGTTCGAGTGGTAGATCTTCTCTTATAGCAAGAAGATGTGCAGAATTGGTAAGACGATCAACAATAACCCATATTTCATTGTCCCTTCTAGGAGTCTTTAGTATCCCCGTGACAAAGGCCATCATAATATTTTCCCATTTCCACTCCGGTATAGGAAGAGGTTGCATGACTCTTCCAGGTTGTTTCCTTCCATCTTTCACTTGTTGGAAAACCATATATCTTGACACAAAATCAGCAATCTCTCTCTTCATGTTGTTCCACCAAAAATGTTCCTCCAAATCTTTATAAATTTTGGGGCTCTCAGGGTTTATAGAGAAATTGGAGCTATGATCATCATCTAACAATTCCCTTTTTCAGATAAGGTATATCGGGAACAAAAAGTCTCTTCCCAAATTTTAAAATTCTTTCTTCATACAAAAAGTCTCTCAATCACCCATCATTCATAGCTTTATTCTTCTTTTGAAAATATTCATCATCGGTCTGAGAACTCTTAATCCTTCCTAGTAAAGAAGGATTGGAAACCATTTGAAAAAGAATTTATGTTTCAACATCCATGGTTATTTGCATGTCCATATTCACTAGATCAATGAAAATTGGATCCCTTTCAATTATCATATTGTTCAAAACATCAGGATCCTTTCTGCTCAAAGAATATTCCACCTTGTTTGCCTTCCCTGGGAGGTAGTGTATCATGAAATCATAATCCTCGAGTAATTCAAGCCATCTCCTTTGCTTCATGTTGAGTTCTTTTTGTGAGAAATTATACTTCAAACTATTTTGATCAGTATAAATCTCACATTTTCACCATAGAGGTAGTGTCTCCATATCGTCAAAGCAAAGATCACAGTTGCTAACTCGAGATCATGAGTATGATAGTTTTTCTCATGAATTTTAAACTGTCGTGATGCATAGGCAATAACCCTATCATTCTACAAAAGGACACAACCAAGCACTTTCTTCGATGCATCACTATAAATAATGAACCCATCATTCCCTGATGGTAGAGTCAATATAGGGGCATTGACTAATATTCTCTTCAGTTCTTCGAAACATTCTTCACACTCTTTTGTACAAAAAAAATTTAACCCCTTTATGTGTGAGCTTTGTTAATGGGTTAGCCAACCGGGCAAAATTATAGATGAAACGTCGATAATAACCTGCTAAACCAATAAATTTACGTACCTCAGTTATACTCGTCAGTACAGGCCATTCTTGGATTGACTTGGTCATAAAGGATCAATAGAGATTCCATCTTTAGAGACAATATGGCCATGAAAAGAAATCTCATGAAGCCAGAATTCACACTTGCTAATCTCTCCATATAATTCATGTCTTCTCAGAGTCTTTAGGATAATGCGCAAGTGATTTTCAGGATATTCATAGCTTTTGGACTATACCATGATATAATCAATAAATACCACCTCAAATTCATTGACATATTCTATGAAAACTATATTCATTAGATCCTTGAATACTGCGGGTGCATTAGTCAATCCAAAAGGAATTACTGTAAACTCGTAATGCCCATGCCCGGTTCGAAATGTTGTCTTAGAAATGTTTTCCTTCTTCACACACAACAGATGATATCCAAATCAAAGGTCAATCTTTGAAAATTATTGAGCTCCATGCAGTTGGTCAAATAAATCATCAATGCGAGGTAGGGGATACTTGTTCTTTATTGTTATTGCATTGATCTCCCTGTAGTCGATACATAGACTCATATAACCATCTTTCTTTTTAAAAAAAAGAATAGGGGATCCCCATGGATAAACACTAGGGAGAATAAATCCCTTATTACTCAATTCCTCTAGTTTTTTATTTAGTTCAACTAATTCCACAGTGGCCATTCTATAAGGGGTCTTCGATATAGGCCTTGAACTAGGAATTAAATCAATGAAAAACTCAATTTCTCGTTCTAGAGAATGTCCAGGTAAATCTTCTGGAAACACATGAACATATTCTCTCACAATAGCTACATACTCTATTTGAACATTCCTTTCCCCACCCATAGTCATTTCATTCTCTTCCTCCCCAATAATTGAATTTAGTTGAGCTACTGGGGGTGGATCTATGTAAGAAGCAGTCGGTGAGGATTCTGCTCTAAAGATAAGGTGTTCTTTATCATAATCATCAAAAATATTAACATCCTTCTTCTTACAATAAATATTATCATCATGGTTTGAGAGCCAATCTATACTGAGGATTATATCAAATCCAATCATAGGTCTGACGATGAGATCAGTGGATAAAGAACATTTATGTTCTCTAATGGGGACTGATTCACAAAACTTTTTTGCAATGATACATCCCTTAAGAGTTTAAAATGACAACTCCCTTGTTTAATCAAATTGAAAATATCTAATTTTCATAGAAAACTGGGAAGATATGAAACAATTAGATGATCTAGAATCAAATAATTCATTTGCTAAACTTGATGAAACCATTAAATTACCTGCCACCATGTCTTTCAGAGCTTCTACCTCAGCAGTAGTGATAGCATAAGCCTGGCCTTGATCCCTTGGCCTTTTCTGAGGTAAGTTCCCTTTACACTTAGGACATTCATTTCCATAATGTCCCATCTCCCTGCAATTATAGAATTGGACATCAGTAGCTTTCTTCGTCCCCTTGAAATCACGAGCTTGGTGGCCTTTTTCACCACACTTGTAATAGACTCCCATTCCTTTTAAGCAAGTACTGGGGTGTTTCTTCTCACATTTACTACATGATGGATATTTAACATTTCCCTTCTTCCCCTTATTTACATTCCAAGAGTGATCAGCAGATCTCTTCTTATTTTTCTTTGCATTAAAGTCATAAGACTTAGAGAATTACATTTTTGTCTTGATAGTACATGAGACAATATCTTCGTACAACGAGAAGGTTTGTGAGACTAATGATAGATGAAGAAAAGGTTTTAACCCATAAAAGAAAAAATGAATCTTACTTCTTGGGTTATGTATATAATATCAAGCATACCTTTCTAACCTTGTAAAGTTAGCTTCATACTTTGTGACATTCTCATCCTCCTTTTGTCTTAGTCTCAGAAATTTCCTTTCCATATCTGCTCGATGGTCACGATGAAATTAATTTTCTAAGAAAAGTTCTTTGAACTACCTCCATTACATATTTAAAACTTTCTTGTCTTCCTTTGTGTTTTGAATCAAGGACCTCCATTGATCAACACTCCAGTGAGGCGGTAAACTTCCATGATAACTTTTTCCCTTTCACTACTCCCCAAATCCTGAAATATTTTATCTAGGGAATTTATCCATTGCTCAGCTACTAAGAAATTTGTACTCCCATTGAATGTTGGTGGTTGTTACCTCATGAAGCGATCTAACATTGATCCTCCACACTTTGGATCAGGGTGCTCCATGCGAGTAAGGTTATTATTCATAACCTGAGTGAGTTGTCCCGGTATGGTGATTAGCTGATCAGCACCAGTTGCATCACCATCTCCACTATAATTATCTTGAGCATAAGTTATATCCCTACATGGAGTGCATACATTTATATAGTTTCCATTTCTTTCACTAGACACCATTTCTAAACAATGGCATGAAATAGATCAATTTATGAATCAAAACACATAATTCTATACTTGTAAAACACTTAACATAAATTGAACTATTTATGGATATAATCCATAATTATAATTTTTTTTGAGGAAGTATATACTCATTAACCATTCATAATTGTTTGTAATGAAAATGAGAATTATCCTAAGCATATCCCCCAGGCGTGTCGTAACCAAGAGTGCATCAAGGCCCGTTGTCGGGCAGTAGTTCCCGTTTGAGTCCAGCTCAAAGCAGTGTTTTTGGGTTTTACCCCTAGGTATATCTGTTCCAGAGCCCCCTCTACCTGCTCGTATCCAGATAGGGATTTATTTCTCAGAAAACTCACAAAATCTCTACAATATAAAAATTTTAGAAAGTTCTTCTATACTAATCCACAAAGTCTATCTTAGGGCGATGTGCTCTAATAAGAGTTTATCTAAATCTAGCTACCAAGGTTTGTACTAAAATTCCTCTGATACCAACTGTAACGCCCCGACCCTAGTTACCCAGAGGCAGTGCAATATTACATAATATTGGCATGATCACAAAAGATCAAGTCTCAAAAGACCGATTAATTTAGCAGCCTTGGAATAACTAGATACATTCATAAAGGTTACATTAAATCATAAAGTGAAAACTACTACAACAACAAATTGTCTTCATATCAACTCATACTATCCTTACAGGTCATTCATAAATTACTTCTTCACATCCTAGAAAAAATAATGCATTGAAAGGGGATGATCTCAGATGCTGAGTAAGGATAAAAATATAGTGGAAACATTCATAAATAAGCATAAACATTTAAGGCAATGTATAACTAAAACAAAAGACTTTTAAACTTGAACTTTAGCATAATATGGAAAAGATAAAATGTAATAATTCCATTTAATTATTCACATGGATATTCTACTAGTCGAATAATCACATGAAATATCAATAACCACTTTCATAATGATGGAATGCATAATTCCAGACTATCATAACCACATAGCTAATTCCTCATGCAATGACTAAAAATAAGATTTTGTCAAGGCCTTGTGCCGAGACAGTAGTTTTTTTTCATGATACCTACCGATGTATCGGGGAGCTATAGAGGCCTCCACCTATCACTTATTAAGTCCAATGCATTTCTCATATGAACAGGTTTAAACATAACATAAATATTCATATTAAAACTAGCCTATGAAATGTCAATACTTTCTCCATAAACAATGAATGGTATAAAAGTAACACATACATAGTCAAACATATCACAAAAACATAAATACAAAATGGATGTTTTGTATCACAATAAATCAACTTCAAATAAGCTTAAAATACATCAAAGGATGTTGACATAGATGAAATCAAAACTATTTGAGAGAAATATCTCTTTTATTGAAATAATTTAAAAGTCACATAATTATAAAATAAAACATTTACTTTGAGAATTTTTTTATAAGCTTTTAAGGGAAGCTTCAATGTTTTTATAATGTCAGAAAATAGCCGCACCTGCCGTATAAGTTAAAAAAGACATTCTTACCTTAATTCTGTCGAAAAGGTTAAAAAGGACCTTGTTTGGAAAAAAACAGAATGATTCCTTTATAAACTTCTTATAAAAAGTCAAAAAGGGTATAAATGAATTTCTCAAATAGTCTTTAAAATATTAAGAATGATTTGAAATACATTTTTATGAAACATGTATGTGGGTGATAAAGAGGTCGTAGTAGATAATTACGTATAAACAACCTCGGATAATGAAGAGATTGTGAAATAAACCCTTACCTTGTACTTTTCCTTACTCGATGGTATGTTAATATACCGTATAATAGTAAACAAATTGTCATTAAATTTTAAAATAACCAAATACATAATTATGATATCATATATGATCTTTTAATAATTCTTTGTTAATAATATTTTTGTATTATCGTCGTTTCGGGTGTTAACTTACTCATTTCTTTTAAATGTTTTGTTACATAAGTCATGTTTGTTTTGGATATGATGTATCTTATTCATATCCATAATGATATAAAGTACATAAACATTACTTTTAATCATCAAATGAGAATTATTCTTGAAAGGATACGATGGGGAATGAATCTCATCGCGTTCGTGGAGACGGTAGTCCGTACGTACACATGAGTGACAATATCAGTTTTTTGATATTAAAATAATATATAATTGGATTTCATATCATATATAAAGAATAATTATCATGTTATATTTATTATTTACATGAATTAAACATCATTATTATACCCATACAAATAATAATATATTGGATAACAATTACACCACGACGTGGAGACGGTAAGCCGTACGTACGCACGTATGATGACATGTCATTCAAAGGATGGATAGAATACTGAATATGGTTGTACCATATTTATAATGACATAATAGTATATAGGATATACTTGAGTTATTATTTTATAATTGAAATAACAAATAAATAAGAAGTTGAAGAAGAAAGGAACTTAAAAGAGGGTGGTGAAAACATTACATCTTCTTCGGGTTCTTCCTATTGATTTGATCAAAAGGGATCCTTATGCTGGATTTATGACTAAATTAAGGCCTCTAAGATGAAGGGAGGATATTTTAGATGGTATTTGGGTAGATCTTGGCCGATCCCAAAGGCTTTGAAGGTGGGAAATTGAGAGAAGGGGGAGTGCCCTTTTATAAGAGGGGTGAGGGGAACCTTTGGAAAAGCTAGAAATATTATTTTATAATAAATTCATATTCGGTTTATAATGTCTAAAGAGTGGATTATTTAAAAGTTAAGGTGGGGATAGGTTAAAAACAACTCAACAAATAGGTTTTAGACAGGTTTGGGTCACTTTATTAACCTTATCATTTAGTTTTAACTCTTAGTTAATTAGTTTGACACTTACCATGTCTCTTTGTATTTTTATATTATATAGTCAATAAACTTACTATAAACATCCAAGTGACACACAAGTGATCCATTAATGATACACATAACATTATTTAAGTCTCTTGGATGATCCATAGATTTTTAGGAATAGAAGATAAATTAATAATATAATATTTTTTTTAAAAACTCTTTTATGTCAATTTTGACACTTTGGGGTATTTTGTTTTTGATAATTTTATAACAGAATTATTGCCTTGAAAAATTTTTATATAATCATTCCTAATATGTCTTATTAACCTATAAAATTTGTTTAATTCATAAAAAGTCTCAAATTACATTTATTTTGATATTT
This sequence comes from Viscum album, assembly GCA_963277665.1. Taxonomy (NCBI): domain Eukaryota; kingdom Viridiplantae; phylum Streptophyta; class Magnoliopsida; order Santalales; family Viscaceae; genus Viscum; species Viscum album. The sequence continues at coordinate 1,649,422,219 of OY728131.1, read as the reverse complement.
ATAATATCAATTATTTTAATATTTCATTAATTCGGTAATTACAGCATCACCATTGTGTCAGAAATAAATTAAATTATTTAGTGTCTAAAAATTATAATTAAAATACAATTATTTATTAAATCCTATTATATTTCTAATGAATATTAATAATCTAATTTATCTTATTTATAACCGTATATTAAATGTGTTTTAGTTATTAAACATTGATTTTAACTCTTTTACCTCTTCTTTGAATTAAATAATAATAAATGTCCTAATCTAATTAAAGTGGACCTAAATGATAAATGTTATTCCTAAGGTTGTTTTTGGTCGATATACACTTGTCCAATAGAATTAGGACATGTGTTAGGGTAATATTAATATCAACTTTACCCTTAATTACCTTATTAACTTTTAACCGTGGTAAATAAAAGTAAAAAGTTACAATTCACCAAAAATTATTTTTATCTTATTAAACCAAATTTTACTCCTTGGTATTAACCATGTCTATTAGATTTTCAAAATCCCACTCACTGAAGTAGTAAAATTATGTTTTATGAGAATTTCCTAATTCTCCTAGGAGGTGGGTAAAAGATGGTGAAAAGTTCCATAAAATTTTTATATATCTACAATTATTCTAAACTAACTCCAATGAATTACACTGAACTTATATACGTATTATGTATATATTTTTACCATAATTAAATTTAAATAAAATAAATAATTATATAAATAAAAATTTGGGTTAAAACTATAACTTAGTGTTTTTTCACTATTCATCAAAAATTGAATGTTTTCAGAAAAATACCAAAAATTCACACTAAGCTAATTTTGATATTCCAGATCAACATTCATGGTGTGAAACCTTCCCCTTTTAAGACTCGCCTCTCAATTCCATCCTCATGTGTCATTCTAATCAATCCACCTGGTAAACCATCTATGTGCTCCCTCAATGGGATGTACCTTCCTTATACATCCTTTGTAATGTCTAGATAATCCTTCATGAAATGAAACCTTCCCTTTTAGGAAACTCTATCTTGTGTCCATCCTAATTAGGAATTTTGATCCATCCATTTGGTAAATCTTCCAAGAGCTCCATCATTGGGACGTACCCATCTAATCCAGTCTTATCAGTGTTCTGATCAGTCCGATCCATCATCACTAGATGTTAAAATCACGAAACACATCGTTTTAAACATGGGAAGCTGAGGAAAACCTTAGAGAAATGATTCCGGCATAAGATACCTCATAGTTGACATGGGATGCCTCATGCTTACACACCCTTTAGAATCCCAGTCATAGGTAAATCCATGTGTACCAGTGTTTCAGTGTCTGAACATGCCATTGATTCCCCATATAACTACTCTCTAGACCGAGGGTAGCTGATCTGAATTGACTCTTTATAATTCCATGATAGAAAGACTTTAATCACATATTTCCATAATGATATGGAATTAGGAAGAGTTTCAGAAAAAATTTCTTCATCTTTAAGGGAGACCTAGACTAGATGATAAATTCTGAGGAGAAATAGATGGAAGTAGGGACCAACATCCCATCATTCCATTTCAATCAAGGAGAAAACATCCCTAAAAAGGTTGTGGATGCTGCCCACTTTTTGAAATCGAGAAGGTAGGGAAGACAGATGTACATCCCCATAGACGATGGACAACCACAATGAAGGCATCAACAACAAAAATATTGAAGAACAATTATAGAATGAAATATGTTTTGTTAGATAAACGAATGAGGTAAATACATGATTTCTTAGAAAGTGGTCTTATTTCACCTAGTGTGTCTCATTGGGGAGAACCTATTTTATTTTTAAAAAACTAATATGGATTGATGTATCTATTCATTGACTATAGAGAAAATAATGTGGTTATATTATAGAAAAATTACCCACTCTCAAATATTGATGATTTATTTGACCAACTTATAGGTGCTCAATTCTTTTCCATGATTGACCTTGTAACACCCCATGATTTTTATGAGATAAATTTTTTAATGTCATGTGATGTATGATACACAAATATAATCTTGTGATACATGAAACATTGACATATCTTGTGGTATACAAAACACTATTTATAGTTTGTGTTACACACAATTTCATATTATTTTCATATAATTTATTTCATGGAAGATCGAGTTTAAGAGAACAACTAAATATTATTATAAAAACTTATAACCAGGCCATTATAGTGGTGAATATGAAAAATATGAAATAAACTATGAATATATTATTTAAACATGTATATATAATTTTTTTTTAATAAATTAATTATAAATAAAAAAACCCCTTTTAAATAAAAGGAATCTTCTTTTCTAAAAAATTAGTTAAATTTAAATAAGTGAACTTATAAAAAATAAAACAACTATTTATGAATTTTATTATTTAATTATATATGTAATATATTCAATATAATGTATAAAATTCATATTTTATGTTATATCAACATGATATAAAAACAAATAAAAGTTTTTAGATAAAAGAATTATTTTTCCAAAAAATATAGTTTGGCCTCCTTTTGATGGAGCACCGATTATAAATATAGTTTTGAAAATTTTTTATTTCTTATTTAACAAAATAAACATCTTATTCTGAAGAGGGAAATAAAAATTCACTTTGGATGAATTTTAGATATTTCCTAATTAGTTTTGAGTTTTTATGAATAGTAAAAGTATACTAAATTTTAATTGAAAACAACTTATTTCTTCAAAACAAATTTGTGGATAGATTATATTATTTACTGGTTTTAAATTATAAATATAATAAATTTATATCAGTTATTATAATCTTGTTCATTTTCATTAATTTTACATTGAATTTTGTTGTAAAAACATTTTAATATTTTTTAGTGTTTTTTCTTTTAAAACATGTTTTCCATTCTGACAACATGATTAATTTGAAAATAATTATTGAAAATTAAATAATTTGTATTTTGAAAAATGGATTCCATATTTTAAATCATTATATCCAAATTATTTAAATAACTATATTTTATTTTTGGGCATTATGAATAGTAACATCGATAATTTTTATTAATATGGTATAAGCGTAAATCGGGTAATTAACGGTAAGAACCAAATTATAAAATTACTTTAAAATATTTGTTAATATTAATGGATGATTAGGATTTGACCTAAATCATCCATGATTCAAAATGGATACCAATGGAATGCACTTGGATAAGATTTTGACAGCTTATTTATTTTATTTAATGAAAAGCAAAATAGGTCTCACTCAATTTTTAATAACTAAATCAAAATTAATATAAAGTTGTACAGAAGATAAATTTGATTATAAATATTCATTTTAAATCTATTTTTTTTCTTTATCATATTAATTTATTTGTAATTTTTAGAAAATAAATAATCACTATAATCGTTTATATATTGATGTTGCATAAATTATTTAATTGATGAAAAATCAATAAAATAATTATTATTAAAATGAGAATACCCATTAAATAACACAAAAACAAACCCAAATAGTTTTGGTAATGTATATCTTGACCATAAACATCTAAGGGTCGACTTATTGACTATTTCGGGCACTATAGATGAGATTATGAAAATTATAATATTTTATTTAAATTGATGAAAAATGTGTCACATTCATGTTTTAATTAATATAACATTTTTTAATATTGTATTTTACAAAATAAATATTCTATTATTTGTATTATTATAAAATCTAGAGGGTTTAACTTTTTTAGAGTATTTAAATTTTTATTTAGAAAAACATCATATTAAATAATTACAGAAAACCATTGTACTAGTTATTTTAGTAAGCGAAATATCATTTTAAAGTTATTAAAAATAGAATAATAAATATCATTTTGTGTAATTAATATTTCTAATGAATTTTTCAGATTTAATTGATCTATTTTAAACATAATAAATTTTTTTTGCACAGTTAACTTGTTATCTTAATATTTTTAAAAATCAAAAAATTAAATAGATTAAAAAACAACACTATTGATTGTTTATCAAAAGAATGTTGTATTAAATTATATAAAAATCATAAAATATTTTAAAAAATATATAATAATTATGGATTACTATAAAATGTTCTTTATTTTTCATTTATGGTCTAATTGAAATCAAATAAGTAAAAATTACACTATTTTAATATTGAACAATTTGATCACTTATTTAAAATTAAAAGAGAATAATATAGTGTAAAACAAAATGATAAGGTTTAAAATTAAATAAAAACATGTGTAAATATTATTTTTGGATTATATTAAAACATTATTTTATCTAATCTTAGAAATAATAACATTTTGGAGGTTTCTAGATGTGTTTTCAGTTTAATATAAATTAATTATTTTGGAGTTTCTAAAAGTGACCCTGAACTCAATTATACATGGGAAGCTTCTCTATCACCTATTCACTTTACTTTGATCCTAAAATATCAAACAAACCCTAACCATTTCCCTTTTTAACTTCTCTAGATAAACTATAGAGGTGTTTTTTCTCAAAAGTCCAACTTTAGAACCATTAAGAAGAGGTCTAGAGAGAGCATGTCGATGAAGAGGTAATCTCCTCTACCGATTCTTTCAAACTTTAATCTTATTCTAATTCCTCTTAATGATTTTATTCCATTATAAAGTAAAAAAAGAGTATCAATTATATATAAATATGTTATTATAATTATGGAATAACCATATTCTATATTCTATCCATCCTATAAAAAATGAAATCACCATGCGTGCGTACATACAGCTTGCCGTCTCTATGCCGTGGTGTCATATTTTTTCCATTACCTATTTACTTGGATTGGTATAATGATGGAAATAATAACTATATATATTTTTTATAAAATTATATGGATGATAGAACAAAATATATGCCATCAAATTCTATACCATTTCACAATTATGGAACTGATATCATCGCAGCTGTGTACGTACGACCTACCATCTCCACGATGCCACGCGATTTGTTATACATGATTTCATTTAAAGTTTTACTATATAAATGTATTTAAAGAATACATATGATTTATATTATATTAATACATATTTTTAAACTATATAACTATAATCTAATAAGAGTAATAATAACTTATCCAATGAAACATGCGTAAGAAAATAATGTAGTTAATACTCGATAGATGAGTAATAATGTTATTAAGAAATAGATGATAATATGATCATTTATAATATCAAAAAAAGACCATGATTCTATAATAAATCAATGGAATTATCAAAATAAATATACATGATGTTAAGATACATACAAGGAATATTAGTCCTAAGATAAATTATTATTTTTCTCAGTTTTATTTCTGTGGGACGTATGCCTTATACACAACCTATTTCATTTGGGTTGTGTTTATGCTACCCATAAATGTTTTTATGATTATTATTTTCAATTTTATGATATGAATAATATTTTTAATATTTGAGGAGGTATACTATTTTACTGATTATTAATTATTGTGGGATAATTTGATATTCTTATTACTATCCATGATTGTTTATACGTAAGTATTTTCTAGGGTATATTTATCATCCTCATCCATGTTTCCTATATATGTATTTCAAAATATTGTTTCTATCCTTATAAAATTATTTAGAGTCGATTTTCCCCTTTGGTAATTTTTTATAATATAGTATGAAAGGAATATTTATTCATATTTTTGATGTTGTACTTTTATAATTTTTGACAAAAGTACGAGAAAAATGTGTAATTTTATCTTATACAACATGAAAAGATTCTATAATTTTCATAATGACTTAATTCAATTATCCTTAAATTATAATATTTCAAGTTAATTTTCAAATAAATTATTTTATTTTAAATTTCTTTGGAATTTTGAGAAAAGAAAACATTGTTTAAGAATAAAAGATATTTTCCTCAAGAATTAATTTCAAGTGTTTTGTCAACCTTATTTTTTAGATAAGATAACATTATTTAATAGGTTTTTGTTTCAAATATACTATCCCTATTATTCCAATTATTTTATTATGTTTATAAAGGAATGATATTTATGAGATACATTTATTTTCCCTGTATTATCATATGATGTAATGATGTTTAAGAAACCTATTTTATTGCATCAGTTATGCTATGATGAATGATTTATGATTTTTCAAAACATGTAAGAATTATTTCATTATGTGACAAGTGGGACCTATATCTATCTCCAATGAATTGATTAAATATTTATATATCATGAGATAAACCATAATAGAATGATAAGTGAATCTGGTTTAGTAATACAAGGATGTAATTGCACATATATCTGGTTCAGTAATATATGGCTGGAACTAAGTGTAAACTCGATTTAGTAAAGGAGTTTTTTTTAAACAATGATGGTATTGGAAATTATCTTTGAATAATATTAAATGATTTTCTTTGATTTTTTTCATTCCAAAATTTCCATGTCTTATGTCAGGACCTTTGGAAATATGTTCATTTATTCTCTATGACCTATTATGATTTGTTCCATGGTATGATTTCAAGATCTATTATATGCAAGAGATAATTTTTAATATTATGTTATTATTCATTGTTATTATGATATGATTTAATATCCATTTTTTACCCTTAATTAGAATATAAGATCACACACTTTATGTTTTATCCCACATTGCTATAGAGAAAGGTATTATGTAATATGTGATAAAAGGGGTTCTTGTTATGGAGGAAAAATCAATAGATTATGTAGATGTTTTATATACCATTTGTTTATGCCTCTTAGTTTCCAAAGAGACTAAACAAATACATTAATATCACTTCTATTTGTTTCATGTATTAAGTATTCTGAATAAGTAATGTAATCTTCATGTACATCATGCTTGGATCATTATATTTGGTATCCAAGTAAAGGTTTAATCAACCATTGGAGTCTAAAATCTAAAAACCTTAATGAGATACTTAGAGATATTTATAAGAATATGTCTAGGGTGTCCTAAGGATAAATATAATTATAGGTTTAAATCCTATAGATTTTTGGATAATCATTAATAACCATGAACTAAACCTAGGATATTATTTCTTTAAATATTATAAGTTATTTACCTTACTTATTTTTTTAATCTATAGTATTCATTTCTCATACTTTTCATTCCGGTCTTAGAAAATAGCAAGAACATGATAAAACATTGTTAACCTTGAATGAGTTAGATGTATAAAGTATGGGAATTATGGTAAACCATTTTTTAATAGGAAATATAATAAAGATAATCATTAAGGTGGTGTGGTTATTGGTTATACTTCTATGGATAATGTAATTGTAAATGATATGTAAAAGGTATGAGATGTTATTGCATTGTTTTTTAATATAAAGCATAGAATATTAATTTGATTAAGTATGATTAAACTTAAGAAATGATTCATATTTTAGTACAGACTATGTTGATGGATCAAGATTAATGGTTTAGGAATAAAGTGGGATGATTGAGGTATATATGTTTTGGAATTCAAAGATTATGTTATATGAATCGTGAAATATGTAAGTGTTTTCAATATATGTTTTTCATTATGGATTTGATTGGATAAAGAAATGTGATTTAAGGGAAAGGTTATATACTTGGAGAATACCTGATTAAGGTAAAGATACCCCTTAATATATCTCTTATGTTATGATAGTGATGTTTAAATAAAGATATTTTGTATTTTAATAAGTACATTGAATGATTCTAGTTTCAGGGGAACAAATTATGGATTAGTTTTTTATAGGATTATTCTATCATGGGAGAAGTTTACAAATTTTTTAAACTTAATAAATATATCCAATTAGTTTTGGAATATGGAAACAATCATGTTTTCAATAAGGATATATGGTTATTCAGATTATTACTATGACTCTAGAGAATACATGATGAATGTGATCACATTTTTGGATTGTGACCAATAAGAGATACCTAGTAATATACAAATGATAAATGTTAATTCAAGTTAGTGTAAAACTTTCTAATGTTTTGGTTTTTCAGTTTTTTGGAAGGATTTTTGGTTTATCCAATTAGGGATAGCATAACATGAACTTTGGATAATATTTTTATAATCTCAATATAGGTGGACTTATGCATATTTTATAAAATTTTCAAACCTTTTTGTTGTGATAAAGGTATATGGAATGACCTATAATTCTATTTATGGATTTCATGATCTTTTAATTAATCAGAAAATAAAAACTCAACATCATTTATTTGAATAAGAACTGAAGGGTTAATTGTTCAAGGCACAACCGATAGTGATATTTTAACGAAAACAAGTAAATATATCTTCTTATAAAAATTATACAACATTATAAAAAAGGGATCATAATGTAAAAGGGTGTCTTATTGTAATTATTTTTTATGATATTAATGAACAATTTTATTCTTCTTTAGTTTATGGTCTTGTTATTGATAACTTTTTCTGGATCACCAACTTTCTTTTGATCAGTGGTCTTTATCAAGATCTATTATTATTTAAGCTTGTCCTCCATGCCCAATCTCCATCTATGTTCTCAAAATTAGAGACTTATTTATGATTTATTTTGGGTAAATGTTATTTTCCAACTATTACTATTTGAATGGAAGTTCAATTCATAGTTTTTATAATGTGGGTTTTTATGAAATAATCTTCTTGTATTAAATCCTTTAACAATCTAGATGAATTTTGATGGTGAAATTTATTTTAAGGGGGTAGAATGCTACACTCTAATATTTTAATAAGTTAGATTTTTTGGGTTGTGTTGTATGCTTAAAAAATATAATCTTGTGGTACACACAACCATGGATTATATTTTGGTATACAGAACACTATTCTTGGTTTTTGTTACTCAAAATTTCATGTTCTTTTGATATAATTCAATTCACACAAGACTGAGTTTAAGAGAACAAATAAATATTATTATCTAACCCTATAACCTAGATATTATAATGGTGGATATGAACAATACTAACTAAATTATGAAAATATTCTTTAGAAATGTATATATAATTAATTATTTAATAAGAAATTAATTATAAATGAAAAAAAAAACTTTTTAAATAAAAGGAATTTTTATTTTAGAAAAATATTTAAATGAAAATATGTGAGTTTATAAAATAACAGAATTTTTTTTTATGAATTTTATTAAAGAAATATATATGTAATATATACAATATAATATTTAAAATCCATATTATATGTTTTGTAGAAATAATTAACAACAAATTCAATTTTCTAGATAAAAGAATTATTTTTAAAAAAATAAAAATTTTCCACCTTTGGATGGAGCACTAATTATAAATCATGTTTTCAACACTTTTATACATTATAATCTATAAAATAATATTCTTTTTAAGTAGAGGCTTACACAAATTTTCTTTGGATGTATTTTTTATATTTTTATGATAAGTTTTAAGTTTTGATAATAGTAAAAATAAACTAAATTTTAATTGAAATAAACTTTTTACTCGAAATAATTATCAAAGATACATAATACTATTGAATGGTTTTAAAAGTATAAGTAGAATAAATTTTTTATCAATTAATGTAATGGTGTTCATTGGAATTAATTTTACTAAGAATTTTAATGTGAAAACATTTCAATCTTTTGCAATGTTTTATCATTTAAAAACCTTATTTCATTCTGACATCAGGATTAACATTAAAAAAATTACTAAAAATTATGTTATTTGAATTTGAAAAATTGGTTTCCATATTTTGAATCAGTCAATCCAAATTATGTAAATATTTTCGTTTTATTTTTGGGTATTATGAATAGTAACTTTGGTAATTTTTATTAATAACATAAAATGGTAAATCAGATAATTAAGGGTAAGAATAATATTATAAAATCACCATAACACTTTTCTTAACAAAATTGGATGAGTGGGTTAAAAAATAAATAATCCTTGGGTCAAAATGTAATCCATTGGAATACACTTGGATAATATTAAGACATTTAATTTATTTTATTTAAATAAAACTTAAATATATCTCAATAAAATATTAATAAATAAATAATTTTTAATATAAGGTTATACAGGTGAAAAAATGGATTATAAAAACTCATTTCAAAAATATTTTTTTATCCTGGTAATTGTTTTCATTCATTTTAGGAAATAAAAAATTACCTTAAAGGATTATATATTGACGATGAGAAAAGTATTTAATTGATGAAAAATAAATAAAATAATAATTATTTAAATGATAATAACCGTTATAGATACAAAAACATAACCAAATATTATTGGGAAAATATATCTCAACCATAACTATCCGAGGGTCTATTTATTAACAATTTGGAGACTTATTTAAGTGATTATAACAGTTATCATATTTTATTTAAAGTGATGTTAAATTTTTCAAATTCATGTTTTAATTAATATAATGTATTTAATGTAGGATTTTACCGATGGTATATTCAATTATAAGTATTATTATAAAATCTATAAGATTTATCATTTTCATTGTATTTCTTTTTATTCATCAAATACGTATATTAAATAATTACAGAAAATTGTTATAGTAGTAATTTGTTTTGAGGGAAATATCAATTAAATGTATCCAAAAATATTAAAATAAATATATTTAGGATAATTAATATTTCCAATGAATTTTAATGATGTCCTTGATCTCTTAGGAACGTAATAAATTATTTTTTTCAATGTCAACTGGATATCTTAATATGTTTAAAAATCAATTAATTAAATATTTTTAAAATTAACACTATTTATTTTTTTATCAAAATAATGTTTTATTAAATTATTTAGAAAAAAAAAATATTAAAAAAATATTAAATAATTATTATTTACTATAAAATTTTATATATTTCTCATTTATGTTCTAATAGATATCATATAAGTAAAATTAAACTATTTTAATATTGAATAATTTGTAAAGTTAATTAAAATTAAATGAAAATTATTATTGGTAAAAAATGTTAAGGTTTAAAATTAAAAAAAACATGTCTAAAAATTATTTGTGGATGATATTAAAACCTTATCACATATCATATTATACATAATTATATTTTGGAGTATTATGGATGTGGGTTGAGTTTAATATAAATTAATATTTTTTTGTGTGTGTTTCAAATAGTGCCCCTCACCTCAATTATAGATTTTCACCTCGTCCATAACCTCTCCACTTCACATTAAGATTTCTAGATTCGAAATCATTAGACCAATTCACTTCAAAAATTTTCTAGTTACATTATAGAGGTCCTGGTATTCTCAAAAGACAAAGTCTAGTTGCTTTATGAGGTGGTCAAGAGGGAGCATGTTGAAGAAGATGTAATCTCCTCCACTGATTCTTTCAAACTTAATTCTTCTTCTACATACGCTTCATGAGTTTTTTCCATGAAAAAGTATTAACTCTAATATCAATTATATAATGATATGCTATTATAATTATTTAAATACTATATTCCACCTTCTATCCATCCAATGAAAAACAAAATCACTATGTGTGAGTATATACAACTTACCTTATCCACTTCATGGCATAATCTAGTTTTCACTAATAATTTACTTAGATGTGTATAATGTTAGAAATAATAACTATATATTATTATTATAACATGTAATTTATTTTGAAAAAAATATAAACCATCCACTTCCATAGAATATCATAATTATGTTAATGATATCATAGCTCATACGTACATATAACCTACCATCTCTGTGATGCGTTATGATACATTATACATGATATAAATTAAATAATTATTATATAAATGTAATGAAAGAAATAATACGATATATATTATATTAATATATTTTTAGAAATTTTATAACTATAATCTATTATGAGGAATAAGAACTTATCTGATGAATCATGTGTAAGAATATAATGCAGTTAATACCTAATTGATGATTAATAATGTTGTGAACAAATAGATGATAACATGATCATATATTATATCACAAAAATGTATATGATTCTATAATAATTAAATGAAGTTATTTAAATCATTATATAGGTGGTTAAGATATATATGAAAGATATCATACCTAAGGTAAGGAACTATTTTTTCTCACTTTAATTTCTGTGGGACATATGCCCATACGCCACCTATTTCTTCTAAGTTATGTTTATACAACCCATGAATGTTTTTATGATTATTATTATAAGGTTTTTGATATGAATATAAGTTTGATTATTTTATGAGGCATTTTATTTGACTGATTACAAATTGGTAAGGAATAATTTTTTAATATCACTATAATCTAAGATTCTTCATATAAAAGTAGTTTCTAAGGTATATTTATCATCCATGTCCATGTTTCTTAAATATGCATTCCAAAATAATCTTCTTCTATTTATAAAAGTTTATAGAGTAAATTTTACCCATTGGTGAATTTTCATTAAATTAAATTAAAGTAATGTTATGTTTTTTTGTTTTTAGGTGATTTTTGACTTTCCTACAAAAGTACAGAATGAACATTTTCTTGAAACCTATACAACATGAATCGATTATTATATTTTCATAATTCCTTACATGAAGCTTCCATTATAATAATTCATGTTTATTTTTGATTAAATTATTTTCTTTTAATGTTGTGTGGAATTATGAGAAAATAATATATTTTTGAATAAGAAAGGATATTTTTTACAAGAAATAATTTCAAGTGTTTTATTGAAATTATTTTCCAACTGAGATATAATTATTTAAAAAGGCTTTGTTTCACGTACACTATCCCTATTATTCTGATGATTTGATTATTTTAATGATATAATTATATTTATAAAATCCATTTGTTTTACATGGATTATCTTATGATGGAATGATGTTTAAGAAACACATTTTATTCTTTGGGTTATGATATGAGGAATGATTTAGGTTTTGTGGCACATGTACGAAAGATTTAATAGTCTAATGGGTGGGACCTCTATATCCCTCTAATGCATTGTATAAATATTGAAATCTCATGGGATATATAGGACTATAACTTCAAGTATATCTAGCTCAATAATACATGGATGGAATGAAAAGTAAATATGATTCCCTAATAAAGGGATGTAATGAAGAGTAAAATTAGTTCAGTAAAGGAATTTTTACACTTTGTTGGTCTTGGAAATGCACCTTAACTAATATGAAATTATTTTATATTAATATGAGCATGCCAAAAACTCCATGTCTTATGTTATGCTATTTGGAAATATATTCACTGATTATTTGTAATTTATTATGATTTATTCTATGACATGATATCATGATCTGTGGTATGTAGGACAAGATTTTTAATTGTTATGTTCTTATATATTATGAATATGATACGATTTATATCTCTATTTTTTACCATTACTTTGAATCTTATCTCACCCTTTTTATTTTTATTTCCCCCAGGTTACGAATAAAGGTATTATGTAATGTGTAATAAAATCGCTTCTAGTTATGAAGTAAAAAATATGGAGATGATGTATATGTTTTATGAAATATTTGTTTATGATTCCCAGTTTCTAATCAAAATAAACTAATATGGTCATTGGGTGTATTTTTGTGTTATGTATTATGTCTTCTTAAAAAGTAATGTATTGTCCATATATATTAATCTTGGGTTGTTACAGACCTCCCATTGAGATATCAATAGGTGGGGGCTCAGGAAATACAATATCCCAAGGACATCCCTATAAACATGATATATGAATTATGAATTCTCTATTATTCCCTCTGTATTTACTAATCCACCTTCCATATTTATGTATTTATTGGAAATAATATTTAAGGGGTTGATAAATGTTTTGGGGTATTTATTGATGATATTATGATATATCCCAAAATTAATGAGGGGATTGAGGATTAAATGAGAATAATATTAAAATCTATAAGGAAGAAGAATATTTTTGGTGAATTTATATAATCAATGTTTTGGTTAAAAAATGTTTTTGTATTAGAGAACATCATAACCACTATTATAATATCAAGGGATCAAGATAAGAAAAAGGCCATTAAGGAGTAGCCATGTTATATAACAGTAATTGAGATGCATAGATTCCTTTGATAAATGGGATAGTGTAAAAGGTTTTTGGAAAACATTTAATGGATTTATAATCAACTGAAAAAGTTAACTCTATGAGGATTTAAATTTATTTGGATAAAAGTGTCTGGATAATGTTTCATGTATCTAAATAAGAGGTTGTTAGTGTACATGTTCTAGCTTTACCCTTTATCAAAGAAGGATTTATTATATACAGTGATTAATATCTAAAATTTATTGGATGTCTCTCCATGAAAAATAGAAAGAAGATCACCTATGTATTTAAATAGTTAAGAACTCACGAGGAGAATTATCGTACTCATGGGCAGAAGTTAGTTATAGTAACTCTTTATATAAATATATAGAAGAACTATATTTATAGGGAAAAGTGGTATATTTTCAATCACGATTTGTTTTAATGTATATATTAACAAAAATAGAACTAAACATGAGTCAATATAGATAATTAATGTTTCTTAAAGATTAATATTGTTCAATTAATTATCCCCTTGGAAGTGAAGAAAAGGTAAATAATCATTGAGTAGGAATGAACCAAGTGTCTTGAATGGAGATAATTTAAGGTGATATATTAATTAAGGGTGTAATTTGGATATACATTGGAATCATATGGGAAGTGATATCATAAATAATGTAACATATAATTTCTAAACTGTAATTACTTAAAAAGATCAAGAAATTTTAAAATGATGATCCACTGATAAAAAAAATAGAGGCAGTGAAAAATAGTAAGTTTCTTGAATTCAATATTTATCAAGAAGGTATACTGAAATTTGGTACAAGGCTATATTTCCAATATAGTTTAGAGATAAGAATGAATTTTATGGATAAATATCATATCTCTACATTAAATATACATACTATAAGCACTAAAATGTATAGGGACCATCATGATCATTTTTATGGGATAATATGAAAAGGGAGAATATTGATTACCTTGGATGGTTCATTATTTTTCCAAAAGAGAAGGAAGATCTAAATGTTACTAATGGATTACTGGAACAACTACCCATACCTACATGGAAGTGGGATAACATAACTATGGAAATTGCCACAAGACTACATAATATATATAAATAAATAATTATATAATGTTTATTATTGATTGGTTTATGAAGTATTCCCATTTAGTTGAAAAAATATATGATTTCCCCCTAGAGTTCATAGCCTAGCTTTATATCCAGGAAGTAGTGTGGCTCTATATAGGACCACTAAAAATTCTTTACGACTGACTCCAAGACATCTATATCTTAGAGGAGCCATTATATGGTTATAAATCCTCATGTAAACCTGAGAAAAAACTATCACCGTCATAATAATGGGTAGTATTAGTTGATAATTAAAATATTAGAAAACTTTATAATCGGAACATCACATGAATATCAATGTAGTTGTGACTATCATCTTCCAATTATTGAATTCACCTATAACAACAGTTTTGCATGAGTTTTTAAATGGATAATTTTAAAAATATATACAAAAAAGGTGTATAATTATAACATTATTGTGTAAAGTTAGAGAATAAATTTTTTTGGGAATATATATTACTAATGAGACTATAAAAAAATGATTCAAAAAGAAATTATGGTGGCTCAAAGCCTACATAAAATTTATGCTAAAAATTTAGGGTAAAAATAAAATTTTGTTTGGGGAATCATGTACATATTAAAATATCACCATGAAAAAGAGTTATGAGATTTTGAATGAAGTAAAAAAATGAGTCTAATGTATATTAAACCATTTTAGATTATTTAGGATGTCATGGAAGTTGCTAATCATTTAGCACCACCTCCAAATTCTTTTAATGTATACAATGTCTTCAACTTTTCTCTATTGAGAAATAATATTTATGGACAATCACATATACCTTATAATATTGAAAGCAAATTATAATATTAATAGCCTTAAAAAGAGGAATAAATCCATATTATTGACAAAAGGGAACACATGTTTTGGAATAAGATCAAATGACTTTTGAATGAATTTTGGAGAAACTAAAATCTCTATGAAGCTACTTTGGAACATGGAGATGAAATTAAAGGAAAATACCAAAAAAATTTCAAGTATTATATAAATATTTTGGGTAAACATTCTTAGGGGAAGATGTAAAATCTTAAAAAATACGCTTATGATTGATAAATGAACTATTTTTTTCATATTGTTTAATTATATTACATAGTTTAAGTATATTTAAAATATAATATAAAAAGAATATCACATGAAAATTATTAATACCAATTTATAAATATAATTCCATTATAAGGATATACAAAGAAAATAATAGTTACTTTGTGATAGTATACACCATAGGATCAAACTCATCCATGAATATTACACCTACAGTGAATAATATTATATGAAGAAGAAAAAATAGTAATATAGTAGGAAATACTGATGTAATTGTAAAAAAATTGGGAATGGACTTTTAAATGTTGATATATCATGGTCTATATATATAATGTAATAAAAACGAGACTGTTATGATATGAATATTAAATTACTATTACGTGACCATTAATCAATATGAACTTGGTGTATTGTGACCGTATTCAATAATGTAACTTTTAAAAATAGTGTTTATAAGGGGTAATGAATTTATTTGATTAATGTAAGCAGGAGAATCAAAGGCCTAAACATGTATGATCACTCATTTTTAAGTACATTTATTAGATCATGGGATAGAGGTATTGTCAGTTGTCTTCTACCTTGACCAAGGACAATAAAATCTTTAGGAAGTTTGGATTGAATAAAATATCATACAAAGTATGGTCAAGTTATAATACATCTCCACTTTGTCAATTTTTTTTGAATCACCCCAAGAAACTACCAACATCTCACAATATACCCATAATGTGTTTGTTTGTTTAATAAGGAGTCATGTATCAAGACCATGGTACCATAAAAGTTTTATTTACTTTGCATAAATGAAATCATTATTTCATCAATATCATATTAATTATTTTTTATTTAAATACACTTGAATTTATGATGAATATGATTTATAGTTCTGTAGATAAAAATAAACACTATATTATTTTTAGAAAATATATACATTATTTTAAAAAATAATGTTATTCTAAATATAGTTTTTCCCCTAATATTATAAAATTGTTTTATCATTTATATTTAAATAAAGAGTATTTCATATAAATTTTATTTATCATTTATATTTTTAGAAAATATATACACTATTATGAAAATTATGTTATTCTAAATACACTTTATTATCATGCAATAATCATATAAATGACTATTTATTCAAATATAAGTGATAAAAAAATTATATAATATAATGGGAAATTTTATAACTTTCAGAAAATTTATTATGTCAGAAATTTTATTATTTTTCACTAAACAAGTATTTTTTATAATGTATTTGAATGGATACAATAGAATTATAAAAAATATTTTATTTTTTCATTTAAAATTAAAATTTTACTGTTTTGTTTTTTGTATGTATTATGACTTTATAAATATATAATAATATAAAAATAATTGATAAAACTGAATCTATGACCAAAAATAGTTAATTTAATTAATATTAAATTTTTAATAGATTTAAGTCAACTTCAAAACCTATAAATGACCATATTTAGTTTAAAATAGAAATAAATATTATTTAAAAATATTTTATGGAAAATTTATTTTATATGGATAATTAATATTAGAAAATGGATTTTGGTTCTAATAATTTAATATATTATAAAAAATGTCATAATTTTTTTAAATAATGAGAAAAAACCATGGGTATGACATTTTTTTCATCTTCAACAACTAATAATTCCAAGAGCTATATTTATAAATTATTAAATAATTTCTTATCTTGTACTATAAAAACCCATCCATCACCACATTCATCTTCACTAAAAATCCCATATAAATGAAATTATACTCATTTACCTTTTTTAAATTCCCACCAAGATGCCTCTGTGGTCCTATGTTTTCCCTCTAAAATATTTAGAATGTTTCATCCAATTATAATGGAACAGTCCCCTTCTTAATTTTAATTCAAATACCTATTTTTTCGTTTGTATTCTAAATGATGAGTTTTATTTGTTTAATGAACTATTTATTAACCCATTAATACCAAAATAGTTTTTTTTTCAAATTGAGAAAACTATTTACTCTCATTATCTCTTTTCCATAGTCCATAATGTTTACCCATCATGTTACCAAAATATTTCCTAAATTTACCCCTTATATATGAAAAAATTTGTATTGAAAATACCCAAACCTCTCCCTTATCCACGGATATTCAGTTAGATGTAAAAATAATATATTTATTTCGGGATATCTATATTTGAAACCCATTTTTTTTTGGGATAGAAAAGATGTAAATTCATATGTAATTAAGTATTTAAAAATTTGATGAATTTTATATGAAAGAAGATCGATATTTACCATGAATTATTAATGAAATTATTTTCTTACAATCTATACCACACACATGAGTTTATAAATATGAAGGGTGCACCTTGATAGTGTTATAACACATCTGTCCCGAACCATCCCCCTAGGGCCCATATCGTTAGTGCCCAAAGATAGCCTTCCATAGGGAAGAGGTTGGAAACTAGCACCAGAAAGGCATATCGCTAAAATGGGAAGTCATTACCTCAAAATCTTTATAGACAAAGATAGGTCACACAATGCACAATAAAAACATAATGGAAGAAGAATGGTTTAACCACAACTAAAAACCACCACTAAGTGTAAAAGTACTATAAGTAAAGGGGTCAGAATACAATCTCAACTAAAATGAAACTACAAAAGAAGGGAAAACAACTCATGAGGTCGTCCACCAAGGTTCCACCATGAAGGGTAGGTATAGCTCGTCACCACAGCTTGTTATGTCTCTCGGTAACCTCTGTACACCTTCTGTCAATCACCTCTATGAACCGTCAAGCCCTGACTCCTCAAACCTCAATCTAACTATTCGCCGTTTGCACAAGGCACATCAAGGTGCTGGTGAAGCCCATGCAGGGGTGAGTATAAAAATACCTTGTAGGGACCCCGACACCGCTTATGGTCTCACAGAATTCCACAAAATAAATGCAACGAAGAATAATCTTAATCCCAAAGAACAAATCAAAAACAGCTCACACACGGTATAGCTTAAGTAGATAATTACATATGATTAGCTCTAAAGTTAGTTCTTATTATTCTATCAAGAGGCTAAAGTGATAACCCACAAAGGATCCCTCAGTGGTGACCCACATAGGATTTCCCAGTTGTGACCCACACATGATCGCTCAGTGCTGAACCATAGAGGATCACTCGGTGCTGACCCACACATGATCTCTTGGTGCTGACCCACAAATGATTGATATTCATTATCCATGTCACAACCACCCTCTAGATTCCCACACAAAGCACATTTTATTTCAGAAGAGTGAATTCCTCAAGCCATCAGTCGTATTTCAACTAGCACAAAGTCCCATGAAGAAGTAACTTGATGAACCACCATGTCATTAGGGTTCCAATGCAGCAGACGGTGTGGATCAACTAGATGACTAGTCTGTAAGTTATTGGAATTTTTGTGCCGATGGCCTGGTTGGATTCGGGTATGATATGATCTATCCAAACTCTATCATTTTCTAAAAATCACGTATATTTTCTCAAAAGGACCATCTTTTCCTTAGGGTTCGAGCGCCGCAGACAGTTCGTGAAAAAAACATATAGTTTAATAGATATGCCCATTTAAGCATAACTGTGCCAAAAAAGGTCTAGGTTTGGTATGACCCAACCTCTCCCTATAGTACGAGGCTCAGTCCGGTCCTCTGGGGCCTGATCTTGCCCACTAGGTTGGGGGATTGGCTGGTTGGGCCGGGGGGCTTAGCCCGTTGGCCGCGGTGGGGCCCGGACAACCCGGCAGGGCGAGGCCCACGGTGCCGTGAAACTGCCTGGCCCGCTGGCCAGGTGTAAGGGGTCCACTCCCTAGACAAATGGGTGAGCCATTCGGGTGTTTGATGCAGCAACACCAGTTGGCGCTGCACCACCTGGTTGGTACCACTGCAGCGGTAACCTATGGAACCTGCAGACCACGGGTCCTCCCTCTGCCGCAGCTCGAAGTCACGACCTTCCTCTATGGTGAACCTTCCTACTCCGACATGGTGCATTTGGTCACCACCACATTCTTGTGGCTGATAGTAGTCATCCATGACCTCCTCTGGTTGCCAACTCCATCACACTAGTGATACATTTGCGGGTCACCAACAAAGCTCTGGTTGTTAGATTCCTTTCTCATCTACCTTTATGGGCCTCATAGGAAAACACTTACTCCGCACGACCATATGTTTTTCCATGCTGCCACATTTCTCAGTCACCCACAAAGAAATCCACCAACCTGAGATCGAAAGAGGGTATATGCCTTGTTAAGATCGACACCCCCTCTATGTTAGCGTTATAACATGGGAATGATCATTTAATCATAAAAAATATCATAAAGAATCCCCGCAATATCCTCACACATTAAGGAATGAAATGCAGATCAACCCATATGACAATTGATTTGTGTTTTTTAGAATATTAAAAAATGGGTAAAAAGGGAAGAATTAAGTACATAAACCCTACCTCGAATACATTGGTAGACAGTTCAGATGAGGGAGATGAGACTGCATTCGAAGCATGTTCGTTAGCATTCATTGTAGTCCGTTTCGAATCATATAAGGCATCAAAGTTCCATTCTATATTTGATGAATTCATCACTTGTAATTCGTTAGAGGTTCCTCTTGTGAGTGCACAAGAACCATGTCCATGATTTGTTTAAATAGATGTGAGGAACCAACCGTGTTTCATAACATTAATGAAGTTCATTAAGGAACTACACATGGTGTTCCATTAAAAAAACCAATGTCATGTTTATGAAACCAACGGGTCAAGTCATTGAAAGACCTATTAACTTTGTTGTCCCACCACGTCACTCAATAGTTACAAATTAAAATAGATAAAATGTCTCATGAAGTTATTTTATTATTTTGTGTAAAGTCAACAAATTAAATTTTTTGTCTCAACCTTTTTGGTCAGATTTATGCTTTGCCTAAGTGAATCCTTCTGCTATGAATTAAATGGTGCTCTCTAA
Organism: Viscum album; assembly: GCA_963277665.1. Taxonomy (NCBI): domain Eukaryota; kingdom Viridiplantae; phylum Streptophyta; class Magnoliopsida; order Santalales; family Viscaceae; genus Viscum; species Viscum album. The sequence continues at coordinate 1,649,401,231 of OY728131.1, read as the reverse complement.
TTTTTAATCCGAGCACCAATTTAGAAGATAGAAATTTCCGCCCGCATATTTACTGAACATACCTTAAAAAAATAACAAAATTATTAATAGTCACCCTAGACCCGTGCCGGTTGTGGTTAGGCTCTGTCTAAGGGGAACGAACCCTCATGATCTCAATGGAACTCTCAGATTTCCACTCCGATTTACCATTTAGGAGTTAAAGAATTTAAAAATAAAATAATTGTTACTTAATTCTTTTAACATTGACCAAAAACTAACTTCCAATGTTGGCCTGCACCGCCCAATGTTGGGATCTACCTGTGCAAAGAATACCCTCACGAGTTCAATGATGATCTCATATTTTTATTCCGAGTCATCATTCATGAGTTATATGCATTTTAAAAATAAAATAATTTTATTTCATAATTTTATTTACGGTTATTCCATTTTTGGGTTTTCTCACTATAGGCCTATGCCAACTAAACATAAGTCGCGCCTAGGGTAAACCCACCATCTTGAATGAAACGGTGCCCTAATATTTCTGATCCGAGCCTGTTTAAGAGTTATTCCACTTTTATAGGAAAACTACTCCCACACACTATTTTAAGATTAACATTTTTAAGAAGATCATTTGGGGAACTCTGTGACTGAGATTCACATGCCATCAATTTTCAGTCTCATAATAATCCCAAATAATTTTAAAAAATTACATATAATTTTTGGTTGTTTTTATTGTCCCAATCTTAGGGATTTTTCTGCTTGAAATCCACAACAAAGGCTATGAAAACAAATGGGGGTACTGATAACAAATATAAGCCTATCTCTCCCATGTACTCTCCGGGAGGTTCCCGTATAGCTACCAAACTAACACAAGAGGGATGGACCATCCATGAAGGACCCTCTCTTGTCTATCCTCTCTCTCTATCGGGAACTCCACAAAATTATCCTCATCGTCAATGTCTAGATCTTCCCAATCATTAACGTGCGATTGATTATGGATGTTCCTCCTTAGCTGCGACACATGGAAAATATTATGCACTGGATGAAACTTTGGGGGAAGAGATAGGAGGTATTCCACCTCGCCATCTCTGCTGAGGATCTGGAATGTTCCGATAAACCTTAGATATATCTTTTCACCCTGTCCAAATCTCAGTAATCCTCGTTAAGGAAAGAGTTGAAGGAAAACATGATCTCCCTCCTCGAATTCCAAAGGTCTCCGTACAACATCTGTCAATCAACTCCAAGCACCGCAAAGCCCTGACTCCTCAAGACTTAGTGTAGCTTTCCATCGTCTACACAAGACAAAAATAGGTGTGGCCAAAGCCAGTGAAGGGGTGAGTATGAAAATACCTAGTAGGGACCCCAAGACCCTTGAGGGTCTCCCAGAATTCCACAAAGGAAAAGCCACAATGCATGATCTCAATCTAAAAGAAAAAATCAAAAGACATTTCACACAAGGTATAAAATAAGTAGATTAATACAAATGTTTATTCATAAAGCTAGTTATTCTTATTATCTCAAGAGGCTCTACTACTTACCCACACAAGATCGCTCAGTGATGACACACACATGATTGCTTGGTGCTAACCCACAAAGGATCACTCGGTGCTAACTCACACAAGATTGCTCGATGTTGACCCACATAGGAGAGATCCATGATGACCCACAAAGAATCTCTATTCATTCTTCACGTCACATCCACCCACTGGATTCCCATACTAAGAATGATTGATTTTGGGAGGATCTTCTCCCCAATACATTGATCGTATTTAAAATCACACGAAAATACCTTGAAGAAGTAACCTGATAAAGTTCCATGTCACAATGGTTTTAGCGCAATATAAGAAATGTCAATCAGACACCTGGTCTATAAGTTATAGGAATTTTAGTGTCGAGGGCCTAGTTAAATTCGGGTACGATTCAACCGGGCCAATATTAAAAAATTTCCAAAACTCACATGGAGTTTCTCAAAAGCACCGCCTAGTCCTAAGGGTTCTGAGGCTGTAGATAGTTCATCAAATGGATGTCTTGTTTAAAATATATGCCCATTTATGCGTAACTGGGCCAAAAAGGGTCCGGGTCCAGTTCGAACTGGTTAGACCGACTTGAGTTGGCCCGAAGGGTCTAGGCTTAGTCTGGTGCACCAGGGCCTAATTTGGACCGCCGGACCGATGGCTCATCCCGCTTCGTTGGGGGCTCGGCCCACTGGATGTGGGCTAGGCCCGCTGTAGTGTGGTTTGGCCCGACCCACCCAGTGGTGCACGACATGCCTTACTGCGAAACCACCCAACCTAGTATCTAGGCATAGGGGGTCTTATCCCCTCCAGAATGGTGGATCCATTTGGGTCTTCAATGAAACAGCACCGCACCACTTAGACGGTCCCACTGGACCGGTCACCTTTGGAATCCATGGACCACAGGTCCGCCCTTCGCCGCAGCTCGAAGCCGCTGCCTTTCTCCACGGCGCGCCTCCCTACTCGGATGAGGCACCTTTGGGCACCTCCACTTTCTCTCGGTCAGTGGTAGCCATCCACGTCCTCCTTCAGTTGTCAGCGCCACCGCACTGGCGATGCTTCTGCTGGCCACCGGTGAGGCTCCAATAGTCTGATTCCTTCCTTATCCGCGCCTACGGGCCTACCGGGATGGCACCTACACTGCACGACCCACAGTTTTTCCTTACCGCTATATTTCTCAGTCACTCATTTATAACTCCACCAACCCAAGATCTATGGAGGGTCTAGGCCTTGCTCTTCTCAGCTCGTGCCTTCTGCATTAGTGTTATAACACAGGAAGGATTATTTAATCATAATAACTCCCATAAAGAAATCCCACATTATCCTCCCACATTAATGAAGGAAACACAGATCAACCCATAGGGAAATTGATATGTGTTTTCATAATATTCCAGAATGGTGAAAAAGGAGGAATTAAGAACATAACCCCTTCCTCGAATATGTTGGTAGACAGTGTAGATGAGGAAGAGGAGACTGCATTCGAATCATGTTTGTTTGCATTCATTGTTGTCTGCTTCAATTTTTCTAAGGTATCGAAGCTCCGTTCTACGTTAGAGGATGTTATCACTGGCACTTCATGAGATGTTCCTCTCAAGAGTGCACAAGAACCATGCCCAAGCATCATTTAAATAGATGTGAAGAACCAACCACATTTCATAACATTAATGTGGTTCATTAATGATCCACATTTTGTGTTCCATTAAATCAACCTTCGTCAAGGTTACGCAACCTAAGGGTCATGTCATTGAATGAACTATTAAATCTGCAGTCCCTACACATCACTCAAAGGTTAAAAAAAGATATAAAATAACTCATGAAGTTATTTTTTTATTTTTTGTAAAGTTTATAAAATAAATTTTTTGTTTGACCCTTCTCGGTCAATTTTAAGATTCTCTTCAGTGAATCCCGACACTGTGAATTCAATGGTTCTCTCAAATTTTTAATCTGAGCACCATTTCATAAGATAGAAATCTCTACCCACACATTTACTGAATGTACAATAAAAAAGTTTAAAAATTATTAATATTCACCCTCAACCCACACCGGTCGAGGTTAGGCTCTACCAAATGGGAAAACAACCTCACGATCTCAATGATACTCTCGTATTTCCATTCCAAGTTATTGTTTACGAGTTAACGAATATAAAACTTAAATAATTGTTTCTTAATTATTTTATTTATGACCATAAACTGACTTCCAATGTTTTACCTCATTGGCCAATGTTTGGATCTACCTAAGGAAAGCATACCCTCATGAGTTCAGTAGTGGTCTCATATTTTTAATCCAATTCACCGTTCATGAATTATAAGTATTTGAAAAATAAAATAATTTTATTTTATTATTTTATTTATAGTTATTCCATTTTTGGGTTTTTTCACTGGAGGCCTACACCAACTAATCTTATGTCACGCCTAGGCTAAACCTGCAATTCTAAACGCATTGGTGCCCTCATATTTCTGATCTAGGCACCTGTTTAAGAGTTATTCCAGTTCTTCAGGAAAACTGCTCAGACATGCTATTTAGATATTAACATTTTTCAATGGATCATTCTGGGAAATCCGGGACTCAGAATCTTGTGTGGTCAATTTTTACCATCCTATAATAATCTTAAATATTTTAAAAAAATTACATGGAATTGTTAGGTCTTTATTGAATTGGGTAAAAATTAATATCTAGACATGACATGTTTTATGATACAACAGTGAATAACCGTTACAATTTTGTTTTATGAAACCTTGGTGATATTATAATGAGTGTCTCATTTTTTATGTCATATCCAAAAATCTATGTTATGATCCAAGATCATTCTACTATGATATGCCTCAGGTTATTATGGTCATCCAATATTGTCATTCCATATGATCACATCCTATTTTTTAATTTTTTTTATCCCCGTATCATGATTTATGCTCATCTATTTATTTTGTTGTATGTCCATATGATTTGAGATACTGTATAAGAAACCTCATCTAAATCTCTAAAAAATGTTTCCATATGTATTTCAAAAAAATTATGTTTTCTAGGTATTATATTCCTAGTCTCCAAGAAACTAAACTTCAAAATATCTTATCTATATTGAAATTTTGTAGATTTTATTGAAATTCTTAAATATTAAATTGGAAATAAACAATATATTTATCCTCTTTGGAAAAAAACACAAACACAAACATCTTGTTGAGTAAAGTACATGTTGATAGATTTATATTTTTGATTAACTTTTATATATTTTTTGAATAATCCCTAGAATTTTTAATGGTAGATCATTTATTTTCAACAAATTTTGTGTGAATGTTTTTTTAGTTTTATCGAATATGAATCCAAGATAAAGATACAAATATGATGACTAAATATATGGTATTAATTTTTATTAATTTATAATATATATGGATGTTGAAACAATTTACTAAAATAATTGTTTGTGTTCAATTGTGATTTTTCATAACTTTTGGGAAATATATTATATTAATATACTCAAGGTAGGATTAATTTGATGAAAAATAATATTTAAATTTAGGGTGAAGATGTTTGATAAGAGATCCAATTTAATTTATTTTTATAGAGGATGAGATGTCCATTTTGAAAATGAAAATTTATATTTTATGGAAGTAAAAAATGGGACTAGCCCATAGTGACATCCCACCCTAGAATCCAACCATACACATGTGAAAGTTCCCAAAATCAAATGAAGGATGACCGCGAGTGGTCGAGGATGTTTATAGAGGTGGCATTGGTAAGTACATGAAAGAGGAGCATAAGGTGATTATTGTTAAGAGAATATATTAATGGAAACATAATTATGAGTGTGTATACTTTAATAGCTCAATAATTTTTAATATATATATATATATCAAAATTAATTTTATTTCTTTGGTATCTTGTATTACATGGAATGTTGAGTTAAAAAAATCCATGATATAATATTAAAATATTATTAAATAAATGTGACTAATATAACCTTTTTATTAAATTTGTGGGTATAAATAGTTTTAAATACTTTATGAAATATATATTAAGGTCTTACTCCATATTTTTTTATACAAGTTCTTAATAAATAAGAACCAACTTCAACAAATATATTATTGAAAATAGAAAAAAAAATCATTCAAAGTTGATATTTATTTTCTTGTGAGAAACTATAATAATAATTTTTCTGAAATTTAATAAATATTATTAATTGAAATGACCATATTTTTTTTGAAGTCATCATATTGATATTATCTTTGGGAGATATTTTTCTTTTTTTTTGGAAAACATTGATTTTTAATAGAATAATGAACAATACTGATTTGAAAAATGTAAAGACCTGAAAATTTCAAAGAATATTTTTTTTAATTTCTTTGGAATTTTACGAGCGTGCAGTTTCTGACGGCACCTAATTCCTAGGCCCGGTGTTCTTGGAATATTTTCCTGAAGTTTAGCTCGGGTACATTCAGTGAACGAGGGAGCAGGTTTTTCTATCTTTTCAACCGGTTCTTGGAATTGAAATCCAAGGGCACCAATGAACTCGTAACGCCGGTAATTTCTTAAGGGGACCTTTACCACAATTGCATTTGTGCGGGATGAGAAGTTAAATTTTTAGGATTAAATAAGAAGTGAATAAAATTGGGGGACAATTTTATCTTTTAATGTAGAGTGGTTATATCCTACATGGGGGAGTTGGGATGGGACCCAGAAGCTCCTAAATACCCATGTGAGGATAATTGTGAGGTAGGTCCCACACGATCCCCAACATTTTCACATTCCATAACCCCTTAACCCCCTTTGAACTCCCATGTTAATTACATGGAAACTCCCCATTAATTTTGTTAATTACTTTTAATGGTGTAACTCTTTCTCTACTTTTCCTCTATCTCTTTAACTCATTCCCACACACCTTAATTAATAGATTGATCTTATTCAATTGATTAATTAAGTGTTTTAAATTTTGAATTTTGAGAGCTTGGCATGACTAATTAAAATAAGAGGAAGTCTTATTTTAATGGGGTTGACAATTGTTGTGTGGAGGATTGGAAAAATCTTGAGTTTTTGAAGTGTACCAACTCACCGACAAAGAATGACCATCCTTCTCGATGAAGAACGCTCCCCGGTTCTCCATCAAGGTAGGAGACACCGCCGTGGGAAATTCACAAACAACGCCACCTTCCGACGTCAACGCAAGACGCTACCTCTCTGCAGATCTGGAGAGTGATCACGTCACGAGGTAGGGATTATTTTTTTTCAAGTATTAATTTTCATTTGTTGTTGCTTAATGTTTGTCCACAAAAAATCGTCATAACGAGAGATCGGACTGCACAAACACGGCCGATTCCCTTCCCCTATTCTTTGTTAATTTTAGATGATGTTAGAGGCGGAGGTTCCCGGTGCCATTGCAACATGTGGTGATCAGCAGGGAACCACGGACATGCAAGGCCATGGTAATGGTGGCGCGGAGCCGTTGCACCCTGTAGGGACATAGAGGACCGTAGCCGGAGTGGGCCGCGGCGGTGGTGTGCGGTGCTATCGTACCGCACCGGAGAGGCCGAGGAGGGTTGCAGTGGAGGGGCACGGCACCATCACGCCGCACCGGTGAGATGAGCCGCGACCTAAAGTCGTGCTGGACATGCAGGGGCAGCTGGCCGAGCCGGCTGCCGGTGAATCCAGGAGTGGGGACCCCTTCTGGGTCCCGTGACAGTTCACAAACCGGCCAACCTTTATAGCCAGCCGTTACCCAGAAACCGGGGGGTGTAACCCCCCAAACTGCTATTAGGGTGGACCCCACCGGGTCCACCATTTCCAAAAAAAGGGGGTCGCGCCCCTTTTCATTTTTCTCAGCCAAGAGCCGAGCCACGACTAGCTTCTGAGCCGGGCCAGCCGCGCCCCGTCGTGCCGGGCCTGGTCGGACCGGGCCCAGACCCCCTATTTTCGGGCCCCTTTCAGTTAAACAGACATATCAGAAGATACAGACCTCCGATCGGCGCACTTTTAGTTGTGTTGGATTCATTGGATTGAAACGGTCGTTTCAGTATATTACACCCAAGGTTTCGGTGAAGTTTGTGTATTACTGGGTTGGTTCGAACTCAAAACAAACCAGGCCCTCGGAGCGGGAACGCTCATAACTTGAGCTCCGGACATCCGACTGACATGTCATTGACTTGGTTGGATTCATCATGATGAGACGGTTCTATTGGCATACTTCACCTGATGTTTGGAAGCAGTTGGAGTATGGCTGGGTTGGATTGTTCCCAAAATCCAACCGAACCCTTAGCACAGAAATGCTAATAACTCACATACCAGGCGTCTGATTGACGCGCCGTCTATTGCGTTGAAACCCTTATGACAAGGTAGTAATTTGAGATTCTTCCAAGTGAGTTTGTGTGACACTTGGATGTATCGACCAGTAGCTCATGGAGCAGACCCTCCAAGAGAGGAGCGTACGGAGTGCAGAGATCGAGTAGCTGTAGACCTGAAGACTGCTTGACCGATTCGACTCGTAGTGATTCGGTTAGCCCAATGGACGGAGCTCCCGGTATTTGGGGGAAGACCCCTGGAAGACGGAGCGCCTGGTAGTTGGCAGTAGACCCACGATACTCGACAGGAGGAGTACCTCTGACGGCTATTAGGGGAAGTGCCCGATATTTGGCGGCAAACCCACAGCGGACGGAGCGCTCAGAATTTGGCAGCAGACCCTTGGTACTCGACAGGAGGAGTACTTAAGAAGTCTAAGGTTAGTGAGTAGCCCCTTGGAGATGTGACAGAGCTACTGTACTCGATAGAGGAGGAGTTTTCTAGAAGTTGTGGTTTCGATAATGAAAATCCGGGTTTGAGCTAAGTAAATGATCTTTGTGTTTACCTCATGATTGAGATGGGTCACTTGATAACTTAGGTATATATATGGTCATATACCTAAGTAGTGGTTATCCATTGATTTCATAACCTTTGTGTTTCATCATGACTGATATGGGTTACATGATAACATAGCTATATGTATGGACATATACATTTGTAGTGGTTATCCGTTGATTTCATAACCATTGTGTTTCCTCATTATTGAGATGGGTTACTTGATAACTTAGGTATAAGTATGGGCTTATACCTAAGTAAGGGTTATCTATTGAGATCCTTCTTTTTGGTTATCCTTGTTGGATTTAGTGAGACCTTTAGGGTCTCGGGGTCCCTACTGAGTATCGTTATATTCACCCCTGCATGGGCCATGCCCGCACCTTGTTGTGTTGGATGAAGATGATGGACAATGCTAATATAGACCAAGTGTACGAGGACTGGACAGTACCCAGAGGTGGACCTCACAATGAGTCAGTACCCGATGGTGGACTCCACGATGAGATAGTACACGAAGGAGGTTGGCGAGCGAGAGCGTTGAGGAGGCTATCTGTACCTTCCCTTCAGGTAGGATCCGAGGTGGATGACCGAGGAGCTGCTTCTATCTTCCTGCTGTTTGTCTTTTTAATTGTATTTTCATTAAGTTGTAGCTGTACTTTTCAGTTGGGTTTTTATTTTTGCCATTTACATTTCTGCACTTTCTTTTGTACTTAGTATATTACTTCCTCTTGTACTCTGGTTGGATTTGTTTATGTTATATAAAGGCAATGTATTCCCAGTTATCAGGATTTACACCTTTGGTGCTAGTCGCAGGCCCCTGGCCTATAGAAGGCGGGCTTGGGGTAGTCACGACATAGGCCCTGAGGACGAGTCATGACAAAAATTGATAATTATTTTCACACATTAAGTAAGATAATGTCCCCTTATTCATTAATATTTTTTCAAATTAATATAATGTCAAAAGAATATAATTATTTTTTAGTTATATATCGTCCAATTTATTATGTTTAAATCATCTTTATATTTTATTTTTAAATATTTTTATTTTAAGGCATGGGAAACATTTTTCTGAAATGTTTTTTAAAGAGGATAATGAATCTTCATTTTAAATATTTAATATAACACATAATTAATAATAATTTTAATGAAATTAATATATTATATATACATATATATGAATTTAAATTGTTTTAATTATTATTACTTTTCATTTAGTTATTATAATATCATCTAATTCTTGAAAAGTGCATTTAGAAAAAATAGTTTTTTCGAAACATTTACGCATTTAATATTAAATTAAAACATACCAATTATATTAATGGAATTTAATAAAATTGATTAAATATTTTGAAATAATTTTATTTATATTATATAACATGTTCAACTAATTTTTTTCCCATATTTATCATTCAAAATAGTATAAAAATTTTCTAACAATGGAAATAAAATTAAAAGGATAAAACTAAGTATTTATAAAGGTAAATGAGATGACAAGTAGAAAAAATGTATATTTTTAATTTTATTTGTTTTCATCATAGTTATACATAATGTTCTTCAATTTTTTATTTTTGAGGAACTTGTTTTAGGGCGAGTTCCAAATATTGAATAGTTTTTGGTATTTACAAGAATGCCACTCCTCTATTAAAAAAGGGAACCCACTGCACTAACTTATTCACACCTCTCAAAAATAATTCATAACCAAAAAATAAAAAAATATATCTGAAAAATCATCATACAAATTTTAGATCTTCTATTATTCTGGAAAGAATAACTATATGGTCTCTAAAAATAGTTCCATTGGATGTTCTTCTAAGTGATGATAATCATCTTCACCGAGCTCCATCTTTTTCATTACTTAAAGGGCCTAAAGCCCTTGATTTTTTTTTTCATGTTTGATAATATCCATTTTTATGGAATGAATAGGTACCCTTACATGTCCCATATCCTTCATGAAATTACAATACCCTTTGGTATTAATTCAATAATATTCTTCCAAATCTTATTTTTTTAAATAGGAAATAAAACATTCATTTTTGTGTATGGAGAATTACCACCTTGAAAAAAAAGGAAATTAAATTTCCATAATGACATATTATGAACATAAATAGAGATAAATTAATGTTTATATAAAATATATTCATGAAATATTAATAGAAATTTAAAATTTATATATCATATACTTTCTAAAATTACCATCACTTGAAAAATGAGAGCACTGATTGTGTGTACGGTGGACTACCACCTAGAAAAGTGATGTGACTCATTTTCTTCTTAACATATCACATGGGTGGTATATATAAGTTTGTTTATAGATATAAAATTATATTAATAATATAATAATTATTACAGAAATCTAAAATAGATATTTTCTTCTTTTCATCAATATAATTGATAAATGGAAAAGTTATACAAGCATTTGGATGACCTACTATCTCCCTGATTGTAACACAATTCATTTTTCATAATAAGAATTCATAGTTATATTTAAAATTATAAGTTCCTTATAAAAATTATTATTATGAAATTATAATTATCTTTAGGATGATTTAACAATAACCCCTTTGACCATTGTAAACACATCAATGTGATTTTGAAATATTGAACTGAGTAACCTCCAAATACCCGATGAAGACATAATTGATTAAGTAATTAAATCAATAATTAAAATAAACGAAACAAATGGTTTAAATATAAGGTATTAAACAATGAAAATATAGTCAATAAAAAATATAATTTCTATAATAATATTATACATGAGATAAAATACATACACATGAATCCTAGACTCAAGAAAAGGGTTTTCGTCTCAAAACATCATTCTTTGAGAAACATGTTATTTTATACACCTAATTTCTTTTATACGGTTTTTGTACTTCCAATTTATATATTATGTAATGAATCCATAAAATATAATTATAGTTTGATTTACATTTTACAAAATGTTTTCATGGCTTTATATTCAAGAGTTTCCAAAGAGGAATGTGTTTATGCTTCAATATCATTATAATTGTGATTGTTTTTCTCAAATTTATATTGAAAAAAATTATTTGATCATTGTATAATAAACAGTATAATTATTATTATCTACTGTATATTAATTAAATTTTCTAATAATATGAAAATTTCCTTTCATAGGTATTAAAAATGATTGAAAAAATATTTTTCAATAATATTATACTTCATTTCACTCTTCGGTCAAAAATCATTTTTCCTTCCAAATCAATGTCAATTTTTTTTAAATAATTATTTAAATATTGTAAAATGATTTAGGTAATATATTTCAACCCTAGATTTACTTTAATAGGAATTATATGTACGGAATCCTTCTGTAATTTTCCAAATTAGTCACTTTTGACCTTTCTTAAAAACTTTGAATGGAATGATTTTATAATGTATACAAAATATCTATAATTACCCTCTATAATTTTTTAAAGTGTAATTTATATGTTTATAAGTGATATTTTAAAGTAATATTATTCGTATAATATTTTTTTGATTTTTTTCAAAGGTTATTTTCAAATTTTCATGGTTATTCACATAAAAATTCTTTTTTTACCACTTTCAATGTATTTCTATTCATCATGAAAAACAAAATTTAATGTTATGGAATGATTATAAAATTTATATATATGTGTATTAAATATAAAAATTTCGACCATCCTTATTTTTATGGCGTAAAACATTCCTTATAATCATTTCACAAATTCCATTCTTATTAAATTTTCTTGTGTTATGATATGAGTAATGATTTTGTAACCGATTTTATTTCTATGGGTAATTCTTATTTGTTTAAATATGATTGATTTAACTATGTGGAATACATATGTAGGTATATAAAATGAATTTTATGGGTGGTCCTAGAATTATATATCCCGAGAATGAATTGGTTAATGATTTATCCCCATGAGATGTCATTAATGGGATTATAGAGTGAACCAAATCCATCATAGGACTCTGTCTACCATGTGATTCTATATCACTAGTTAACCATGACATTATTTTATGTTCCTAAAAAATTTAAAATAATGAAATTACCTTATGAAATCATTGCCTTATGTTATGTTCCATGTTATCACTTAGGTACCTTCTCTTTTATGATATCATGTTATACCCTCAAACCAAATGTATGATTTTTATCTTTTTTATTTAGATAGTGGGTTTTTTAACTCAAAACTTTTTTACTTGTATTTCCCAGGTCATCCCATATAGTTATATGGTAATAAAATTATTTAGGATCACAATATATAGAATAAAATAATGATGTTTTATTTTAGCCTCACTTTTTTGTATTATAAAACTATTATTCAAAAGGCATTAGCCATTATGATCATTGGATGAATGGCCATAAGGCCTTAATTTTTATTGATTTTTATAACCCCCCTTTCAAGGGATGAGGGGGAACCCTTACAAGGTCCGTAGGCTCAGAGATTACATGGCCTCTAGGCTTAGGGGAATACATGACCTGAAGGTCTTAGGGAAATCAACTAGACTATCTACAAGGAACTGCCCCTCCCTAGTATCTACATCTTGATAGTAGATCTCCACCTTTGCATAACTGTCTGTCTAGGATTCCTGTGCAAGCACAGGCTGGTACCGTTGGCATAATCATACCCTCTCATTATGACAATCCATTTCACTCTACTTTGGTGAGTGCACCTGCTCTGAATCCTCTTCTTGGGCTGCTCCTTTTTTGTAGTGTGTCTGGGGCCTACATTCATGTGGCTCGAAGGACTTGGGGTGGCTCTAAGGACTTAAGGTGGCCTGAAGGCCTTGAGAATCAACTGGACCGAAGGCCTTGGGTGGCCCGAAAGCCTTGCAGGACCTGATGACCAAACCAGTGGCCCAAAGGCCCAAATGGATGAATAGTTCCTGCTGCTAAAGTACCGAACAATGCCTGCTATAGTACTGATACAGTACCCTAGAAATAATCCTCCACCCGGATGAGGACAATAATATATCATTCAATTGTGGTTAAGTATAAGGAGAGTGTTTTTCATTGAATTAATTACATGTATAGACAGTACAAGTGGATATGGTTTCGGGACAAATATACCTTTGGGTTACAACTCTAAAAAGTGCTTCGGGTTAGACTCAAGTGTTACCTAATACATGAAAATGTGCCGTACGAAACACCTGGATTGACACACCCGAGGGATATTTTTTGGATACCCCTAACTCATTATAAACCGTCATAATGGACATGAATAAATGAAAACCATGGACAACATTGGTTAATAATTATGTTTATTTTATTGATAATCCTAATATTTATCATTAGAACAAATCAATAAATATAAATTTTGATGTTTTATGTTATGTAATTCTAACAAGAGTATTATTATTTGGGGAGATATCTATGTTAATATAACCCATAGGTTTTGTATGTGTTTTAGTAATAAAAACCATAGATGAGGATGAATGAATTTATAATTTTTGGGAATGGGTTTAATGGTATTATGAATCTTTAGAGTTTAACCTATTAATTATGTTAAAGTAATAATATTAAATAAAATGGTTTTTATTTTTGTGGGGAATATAATCACTATAGAAAAACCCAGTTGATAAAAACTGATCTTATGATTTTTTTATTTTGAGGATGTACAACATATTTATATAAATTTTATAGATGTTTTATTAATATAGTTTTATAAAAATAAATAAACACATGACATGTGACAACTCATCATATCTTGAATGGTCATGAGGCTTGGACACACAGCCCAAGGAAGAAAAGGGTGTAATGCCAACCAATGGCCTAAATGTTGTACAACATAGTATGGAATTATTTTTATATAAATGTTTTGGTGGAAATATATTATGTATATTTTGGGAAACATAATATAGGACCAAATATTTTTTAATACTGAGGATTCTGAGGTGATTTAATTATATGTTTGGCACAACTAATAGAGTTAATATATATATAACCTTTTGATTTAATGTAATGGATTATTTTGATGTTATAAAATTATTTTTTTGGAAATTTAAGATTATTTTTATTGGATAAACATTGAGAAAAAAAATCATTCATGTCATGGTGATTTGGGATATATGGTCAATTATTTAAGTAATGATATATATTAAATATTTAGGTTTATTATTGAATTTTTGAGATTAATATATTAATATGCATTTAAGTTATTAACTTATTTTGGGATACCATTTTTTGTTTTAATAATGTTATGAGGGATAGGTTGTTACTATTTTATAGATCTTATGGTATGTTAAAATTTTAATTTTTTGTTTCTTTAGGGAAAAAAATTACATTGGATACTAATTACTTAGAGTAAGAGGTGATGTTGAAATTCATCAATGAGGAATGAAAGGATGTAATTGTGTTTTTGTAATAAAAAAATATAATGTATGTATATTTTATAGTATTCCCCGTCTTGATAGAAAAAATCCATCAACATTAGGAAAATGATCTTGAGAAAAATGTTATCATATTGAATTCATATATAATGAATCAATGGTATTTTAATTCATAATAGATTTTTAGTATTGTGTTATTGAAATTTCTCTTGATCATTCACATTATGGTGTTTCATGTTCCTTATCACTCTCTATAAATTGTAATGATTTTCTTGAATTTCAAAATTTTCAATTCCAACCATGTTTCTCCTACATGGGAATATATTATTATGTTATTATTGATGAACTTATTATTTCCTTTTCCCTATTTTAAGAGGATATTTTATAAACCAATTTTATGATATGGGACTTCCAAAATGGAATTATCAAATGTCTAATACTTCATTCCTAAGAACATATTCAAATTTAGAGGATGTAACTGATTTAAGGTGTGTAGAATATAACACCCTGGTAATATAGAATATATCTATCCTTATGTAATTGATATTTTTTTGATATAATATTTCACATGAAACAATGAGTTTAAACAAACCATAATGTAATATTATAATATTTTTATTTAAACCTGAACAATATAACATATCAGTTAAATTGGTGGATAAGAATAGTATTATATAATACATGAAATTTATATAATGGTCTTACACCATACAATCTAATTTTCAAATTATTAATAAATAATTATTAAAATTTGACACAGATATTTTATTCTACAAAATAATACATTTCCTTAAAAAAATATTTAATTCTTCATTTTTTTGAAAATATTATAATTATTTTTTTAAATTTTAAGAGAAAATAATTAACAAATTGAAAAAATTTCAGAAATCGTCATATAAATTATGTAACGCCCCGACCCCAGTTACCGAGAGACGGTGTATTATTACATAACATTGGCATGATCACAAGAAAGGTCAAATCTCGAATGCCCGATTCGTTTAGTAGCCTTGGAAACACGAGATATATTCAAAAGTCTTACATTACATCATAGAAATGAAAACTACAACAACATCTTTTCTTCATATTCCACACTCATATTCCCATATACTATCACTGCAAGTCATTCATAAATTACTTTTTCACATCCTGGGAAAAATAAAACATTGAAAGGGGTGAGCTCAAAGGCCCAGTAAGGATAAAAATATAGCGGAAACATTCATAAATAAGAATAAACATTTAAGGAAATGTATAACTAAAACAAAATCCTTTTAAACATGAACATCAACATAGTATGGAAAAAATAATATGAAATAATGCCATTTACTTATTCACATGAATATTCTAATAATCGAATAATCACATGCAATATCGATAACCACTTTCATAATGATGGAATGCATAATGCTAGACTATCATAACCACATATCCAAGGCCTCATGCCAAGACTAAAAATAAGATTTTGCCAAGGCTTTGTGCCAAGACACTAGTTTTCCTCATGAGACCTACCGATGCATCGAGGAGCTATAGCGGGCTCCACCCGTCACATATTAAGTCCAATGAATATTCATATGAAAAGGTTTAAACATAACATAAACATTCATATTAAAAATAGCATATGAAATGTAAATACTTCATCCATAAACCATTAATGGTATAAAAATAACTGATCCACAGTCAAACATATCACAAAACCTTCAATACAATATAGAAGTATTGTATCATAATAAATCAACTTCAAATAAGCATAAAATCCATCAAAGGATGTTGACATAAATGAAATCAAAACTATTTGAGAGAAATATCTACTTTTTGAAATCATTTAAAAGTCACATAATTATAAAATAAAACATTGAATTTTAAAATATTCTTATAATCTTGTAATTGAAGTTTCGAAGATTTTATAATGGTGGAAAATAGTCGCACCCGCCGTATAAGTTAAAAAAATATTCTTACCTTAATTCTGTCGAAAAGGTTAGAAAGAATCTTGTTTGGAAAACGACAGAAAGATTCATTTATAAAACTCTTATAAAAAGTCAAAAAAGGGTATAAATGACTTTAACCCATATTCTTGTAAATAGTATAAATGTTTTGAAATACATTTTTAAGAAACATGGATGTGGATGATAAATAAATCCCAGTAGATTATTACGTATAAACAACCTCAGATAATGAAGAGATTGCGAAATAAAACCTTACCTTGTACTTTTCCTTGGTTGGGGGTAGTTTAACCTCATGTATAATTGTGAAATAATTGTTATTAAATTATATAATAATCATATGATTTCATATATGTTCTTTAAACATTGATTTGTTAATAATATCTTAGTATTATCATTGTTTCAGGTGTTAACTTACTCGTTTTATTTTATATTGTTTGTTACATAAGCCAAGCTTGTCATTGAAAGATTGTATCTTATTAATATCCAGAATGATATCAATTCCTTAAACATTATTTTTAAATCATAAAATGAGAATTATACTTTAATGGATACGATGGAGAATGAATCTCATCGCGTTCGTGGAGACGGTAGTCTGTACGTACGCACGAGCGAAAATATAATTTTTTTGATATTAAAATAATATATAATTGGATGTTATATCCTATATACAGAAGAATTATCATGTTATATTTATTATTTACATGAATTATAAATCATTATTATACCCATCCAAATAATAATATATTGAATAACAATTACACCATGACGTGGAGACAGTAAGCCCTATGTACGCACATATGGTGACATGTCATTCAAAGGATGGATAGAATACTGAATATGGATGTAACATATTTATAATAATATTAAAGTATATTAGAGACACTGGATTCATTATTTTAGAATGAGAATAACAAAGAAATAAGAAGTTGAAAAAGAAACGAATTTGAAAAAAGGTGGTGAAAACATTACCTCTTCTTCAGGTTCTTCCTTTTGATTTGATCAAAAGGGATCCTTAATATGGATTTATGATCAAAATAAGCCCTATAGGTTGTAGTGAGGGAAGTTGAGAGAGTATTTTGGAAGGGGTTGGACGAACTAAAAGGCTTTAAAGGTGTGAATTAATGAGAATGAGGAGTGCCTTTTTTTAAGAGGGGTGAGGGGCACCTTTGGAAAAGATAGAAATATTATTTTATAATAAATTCATATTCGGTTTATAATGGTTAAAAAGTAGATTATTTAAAGGTTAAGGTGGGGATGAGTCGAAAACCACTCAACCAATAGAATTTAGACAGGTTTGGGTCATTATATTAACCTTAACTTTTAGTTTTAACTCTTAGTTAATTAGTTTGACGCTTACCATGTCACTTTGTATTTTTATATTATATAGTTAATAAACTTACTATATACCTCCAAAATACCCCAAGGGGTCCATTAATGATAAAACTATCATGATATAAGTCTTTTGGCCTAGCTCTAGATTTTAAGGAATTTAAAATCAATTAATAATATAATATTTTTTTTAAAAACTCTTTTATGTCGAATTTTACACTATTCAATAATTGATTTTTGTAAAACTCATAAAAGAATGATTAATTCAAATAAGTTAATTATATAAATAATAACATGTCATATGATCCTATAAAATTAGTTTAATTCATAAAAAGTCTGAAATTATATTTATTTGGGTGTTTATAATATTAATTATTTTAATTGTTTATTAAATTAGTAATTACTGCACCACCATTGTGTCATGAATAAATTATATAATATAATGTCTAAAAATTATAAATAAAATATCATTAGGTAGTAAATCTTTTTATATTTCTATTGCAAATTTATAGTCGAAAATAAAACATATATAACCATATGTAAAAATTGTTTTTCTAAAAGATATATGCTTATGCCATTTTTGTATTTATTTTAACTTAATTAAAATAAATTGTCCCTATCACCTACAAGTGGCTCAATTGGGTCCCCAATCGACACAAAGATGACCATGGTCGGACATGTTTCCACCAATAAGGTTAGGATATGTTTTAGGGTAATTTAGTATTATTATAATATTATGTTTTTAACCCTTATTTACCAGATTTACCCTTAACCACGACAAATAAAATATTTACCGAAGTAATTATTCAAAATGTCTAAAAATAAAAGTGACCTATTTACACAATATGAACATCCTAATTCAAAATATGGAATCCCTTTTTCCAAATTAAAAATACATAAGTGGCCTAAATTAATTTAAAATTAATTCCCGTTGATAAAACAAAAAACGTGTTTTTAAGAGATAATAACAATCAAAAGATTGACACTTGTTTATGTCTGGTTTAATTGTAAAATTATGTAAAATGACCAAAATTGTATTAAATGGTAAAAATATATTCTAAATATACTTTAAAACCACTCAAATTCATAACTTATCAATATAAATTATTTCAATTAAAAAAAAATTTAATTCAAATTTAGTAATTTTCACTATTGTTCAAAATATAAATGTTATCCGAAAAGTTCCAAAATTTCACCCTAGGATAAATTTGATATTACGAATCCAAAAATGAAGTCCATTTTGAGAGATAAAATTTCAAAAAGTAGGTATTGCTATTCATAACATATAGTTTGATTGGTTGTGGTGCGTTAGAACTCGATGTTGCGTACAACACACGTTATCACATTATTCAAAGAGAAGCATACTGTAGAAGCATGGGGTGATACATTCTCCCCTCCTTCAAATAATTTCGTCCTCTAAATTTCTATAATACTAACACATGAAAAGACTCTGGTGCTTCTTCATCATAATTTCCTCAGGTTCCCACGTTGCCTCTTCCATCTTATGGTTTCTCCACAAAACTTTTACCAGACGCATCATCCGGTTTCTCAGTACTTGTTCTCTCGTATCAAGAATCCTGAAGGTATCATCGAAATAAGACATATGGGGTTCCATTTCTAATTCCTCATAGTTGAGTAAATGCGTTGGGTCGGGCATGTATTCCCTCAACAGAGATACGTGGAACACATCATGAACTTTGGAGAGACTTGGCGGCATTGCCAATTATAAAGCTACAACCCCAATTCGTTCTAGAATTTCGAAAGGTCCGATGTACCTTGGACGGAATTTACCTTTCTTACCAAAACATATGACTCCCTTCCATGGAGATACCTTCAGGAAAACATGATCACTGACTTGAAATTCCAAATCCTTCCTTCGATTATCGGCATAGCTCTTCTGCCTACTTTGAGCTGATTTGATGTGATTTTCGATTACCTTCACCTTTTCCATTGTTTCCTCCACCAGTTCTGGACCTACAAGTTTTCTTTCACCAACGTCATCCCAACAGGTTGGTGTGCGACATCTATTTCTATATAACCCTTCATATGGTTCCATCTGAATACTCGAATGAAAGCTATTGTTATAGGAAAATTCTACCAAAGGTAAATATTGATCCCACATACCCTGAAAGTCATGTGACCAAGATCTCAACATGTCTTATAAGGTTTTAATAGTCCATTCTGATTGTCCGTCTGTTTGAGGGTGGTAGGCAGTGCTCAAATGAAGTTCAGTAACCTGGTATTTTTGAATAATTCCAAAATCTTGAAGTAAAATGGGGATCACGATCAGAAACAATTGATAGGGGTACTCCATGAAGTCTCACAACCTCATTAATATAAAGTCTTTCTAGACGTTCTAGTGGTAGATCTTCTCTTATAGAAAGAAAATGTGATGTCTTGGTAAGACGATCAACAATAAACCATATTTCATCGTTCCTTCTAGGAGTCATTGGTATCCCCATGACAAAGTCCATCGTAATATTGTCCCATTTCCACTCCAGTATGGGAAGAGATTGCATGACTCCTCTAGGTTGTTGCCTTCCAGCTTTCACTTATTGAAAAACCATACATCTTGACACAAAATCGGCAATCTCCATCTTGATGTTGTCCCACAAAAAAATATTCCTTCAAATATCTATACATTTTGGTGCTCCTAGGGTGTATAGAGAAATTGGAACTATGAGCATCATCCAGCAATTCCCATTTTAGATTAGGTATATCGGGAACACAGAGCCTCTTCCCAAATTTCAAAATTCCATCTTCATACACAAAGTCTCTCAATCTCCCATCATTTACAGCTTTAATCTTCTTTTGAAATTCTTCATCATCAGTATGAGAACTCTTAATCCTTTCTAATAATTATGGGTTTTCAACCATTTGAAAAAGAATTGATGTTTCACCTTCCATGGTTATTCCCATGTCCATCTTCACTAGATCAATGAAAATTGGATCCCTTTCAATTCTCATATTGTTCAAAACTCCAGGATATTTCCTGCTCAAAGCATGTGCCACCTTTTTTTCTTTCCCCGGGTGGTAGTGTATCATACAATCATAATCCTTGAGTAATTCATGCCATATCCTTTGCCTCATGTTGAGTTCTTTTTGTGAGAAAATATACTTTAAATTCTTGTGATCAGTATAAATCTCACATTTTTCACCATAGAGGTAGTGCCCCCATATCTTCAATGCAAAGATCACAACTGCTAACTCAAGATCATGAGTAGGATTGTTTTGTTCATGAATTTTAAACTGTCATGATACATAGGCAATAACCCTATCATTCTGCATAAGGACACAACCAAGTCCTTTCTTCGATGCATCACTATAAATAATGAACCCATCATTCCCCAATGGTAGAGTCAATATAGGAGTATTGACTAATATTCTCTTCATTTATTTGAAACATTCTTCACACTCTTTTTTCCAAACTAATTTAACCCATTTACATGTGAGGTTTGTTAATGGGTTAGCCAACCGGGCAAAATTCTGGACGAAATGTCGATAATAACCTGCTAAACCAATACAACTACATACCTCAGTTATACTCATAGGTGCTAGCCATTCTTGGATTTCCTTGGTCTTATAAGGTTCAACAGAGATTCCATCTTTAGAGACAATATATGCAAGAAAAGAAATCTCATGAAGCCAGAATTCACAGTTGCTAAAGTTCCCATATAATTCATGTCTTCTAAGAATCTTCAGGATAATGAACAAGTGATTTTTATGATCTTCGTAGCTTTTTGAGTATCCCTTGATATCATCAATAAATACCACAACAAATTCATCAAGATATTCCTTGAAAACTCTATTCATCAGATCCATGAATACAAGGGGTGCATTAGTCAATCCAAAAGGCATTACTGTAAACTCGTAATGCCCGTACCTGGTTCGAAATGCTATCTTCGGAATGTCTTCCTTCTTTACACACAAACGATGGTATCCAGATCGAAGTTAAATCTTTGAAAAGTATTGAGCTCCATCCATTTGGTCAAATAAATCATCAATGCGAGGTAGGGGATACTTGTTCTTTATTGTTATAGCATTGATCTCCCTATAGTCGATACATAACCTCATAGATTCATCTTCCTTTTTAACAAAAAGAACAGGGGCTCCCCATGGAGAAACACTAGGGAGAATAAATCCCTTATTACTCAATTACTCTAGTTTTTTCATTAGTTCGACTAATTCCATAGTGTCCATTCTATAAGGGGTCTTCGATATAGGCCTTGATCCAGGAATTAAATCAATTGAAAACTCAACTTCTCGTTCTGGAGGATGTCCAGGTAAATCTTCCAGAAATACATCTATATATTCCTTCACAACAGGTACATCCTCTATTTGAACATTACTTTCCTCACCCACAATCATTTCATTCTCTTCCTCCCCAATAATGGAATTTAGTTGAGCTACTGGGGGTGGATATAGATAAGAATTAGGTGGTGATGATTCTTCTCTAAAGATAAGGTGTTCCTTATCATCATCATCAAGAATCGTAACCTCTTTCTTCTTACAATAAATCTTCACCTCATAGTCTGAACACCAGTACATACCGAGGATTATATCAAACTCAATCATAGGTATGATTATGAGATCAGCAAATAAAGAACATTTATGTGCTCTAACGGGGACTGATTCACAAAATAATGTTGCAATGATACTTCCCTTAAGAGTTTTAACTGACAACTCTCATGTTAAATCAAATTGGAAATATCTAAAATTCTTAGAAAACTGGGATGATATGAAACAATGTGATGATCCAGAATCAAATAATTCATTTTCTAAACTTGAGGAAACCATTAAATTACCTACCACCACGTCTTTCGAAGCTTCTACCTTAGCAGTAGTGATAACATAAGCTTGGCCTTGATCCCTTGTCCTTTTTTGAGGTATGTTCCCCTACCACTTATGATATTCATTTGCATAATGTCCCATCTCTATGAAATTGTAGCACTGATCATTGGTAGCTTCCTTCTTCCCTTTGAAATCACGAGCTTGGTGGCCTTTTTTCACCACACTTGTAACAGACACCCATTCCCTTCAAGCAAATACCTGGGTGTTTCTTCCCACATTTACCATAGGATGGATATTCAACCATTCCCTTCTTCCCCTTATTTCCATTCGTAGATTGATCAGCAGATCCCTTCTTCACTTTCTTTTCTTTAAAGTCATAAGACTTAGAGAATTCCTTTTCTGTCTTGATTTCACGTGATACAATGTCTTCATACGATGAGAAGAATTGTGAGACTAATGCTCGACAGAGAAATGGTTTTAACCCATCAAAGAAATGATCAATCATACTTATTGGGTTACGTATATAATCTCCAGAATTCCTTTCTAACATTGTAAAGTTAGCCTCATACTTTGTGACATTCCCATCATCTTTTTGTCTTAGACTCAGAAATTGCCTTTCCATATCTGCTTGATGGTCACGGGGAAAGTATTTTTCTAAAAACATATCTTTGAACTCCCTCCATTCCATATTTGATACTTTATCATCTTCCTTTGTGTTTTGAAACAATGACCACCATTGATCAGCATCTCCAGTGAGGCGGTAAACTTCCATGATAACATTTTCCCTTTCACTACTCCCCAAAGACTGAAATATTTTCTTTAGGGAATTAATCCATTGCTCAGCTACTACGGAATTTGCACTCCCATTGAACATTTGGGGTTGTTGCCTCATGAAGAAATCTAACATTGATCCTCCACACTGCGGATCAGGGTGCTCCATACAAGTAAGATTATTATTCATAACCCAAGTGAGTTGTCCAAGTATGGTGATTAGATGATCGACACTAGTTGCATCGCCATCTCCACTATAATTATCTTGAGTGGGAGGGAAATCCCTACATGGAGTGCGTGCATTGATAAAGTTTCCATTTCATCCACTAGGAACCATTTCTAAACAATGGCATAAGCTAGATCTGTTTATGAATCAAAATACATAATTCCATTCTTATAAATCGCTTAACATAAATTGAACTATTTATGGATATAATCCATAATCATAAAAATGTTTTCTTTGAGGAAGTATAAACTCATAAACCCTTCATAATGATTTGTAAATAAAATGGGAGTTATCCTAAGCATATCCCCCAAGAGTGTCGTAACCAAGAGTGCATCAAGGCCTGTTGTCGTGCACCAGTTCCCGTTCGAGTATAGCTCAAAGTGGTGTTTTCGGGTTTTACCCCTAGGTACATCTGTGCCAGAGACACCGCTACCTGCTCGTATCCAGACAGGGATGTATTGCTCAGAAAACTCACAAAATCTCTACAATACCAAAAGTCTAGTAAGTCATTCTATTCTAATCCTCAAATTCCATCTTAAATCTATGTGCTCTAATCAGAGTTTATCTAAATATAGCTTCCAAGGTTTGTACTAAACTTCCTCTGATACCAACTGTAACTTCCCGACCCCAGTTACCCAGAGTCAGTGCATTATTACATAACATAATCATGATCACAATAAATATGAAATCTCGAAAGGCCGATTGGTTTAGTAGCCTTGAAAACACTAGATATATTCATAAGTCTCACATTACATCATAAAAATGAAAACAAAAACAAAATCTTTTCTTCATAGTCCACACTCATATCCCCACATACTATCTCTCCAGGTCATTCATAAATTACTTCTTAACATCCTGAGAAAAATAAAACATTGAAAGTGGTGAGCTAAAAATCCCATTAAGGATAACAATATAGCAGAAACTTTCATAAATAATAATAAACATTTAAGGCAATGAATAACTAAAACAAAAGCCTTTTAAACATGAATTTCAACATAGTATGGAAAAAATAAAATGAAATAATGCCATTTACTTATTCACATAGATATTATACTAATCGAATAATCACATGCAATATCAATAACCACTTTCATAATGATGAAATGCATAAAGCTAGACTATCATAACCACATATCCAGGGCCTCGTGCCAAGACTACAAATAAGATTTTGCCAAGGCCTCGTGCCAATACACTAGTTTGTCTAATGAGACCTACCAATGCATTTATGAGCTATAGCAGGCTCCACCCATTACATATTAAGTCCAATGCATTCCCATATGAAAAGGTTTAAACATAACATAAACATTCGTATTAAAACTAGCATACGAAATGTAAATACTTCATCCATAAACCATGAATGGTAAAAAAAATAGCATATCCACAGTCAAACATATCACAAAACCTTAAATACAATATATAAGATTTGTATCATAATAAATCAACTTCAAATAATTGTAAAATCAATTAAAAAAAGTTGACATAGATGAAATCATAACTATTTGAGAGAAATATCTCCTTTTTGAAATCATTTAAAAGTAACATAATTATAAAATAAAACATTTACTTTGAAAATATTATTATAAGCTTGTAATGGAAGTTTATAAGATTTTATAACGGTGAAAAATAGCCGCACCCACCGTATAAGTTAAAAAAAATTCTTACTTTAATTCTGTCGAAAAGGATAACAAGCACCTTGTTTGGAAAACGACAGAAATATTCCTTTATAAACCTCTTATTAAAAGTCAGAAAATGTATAAATGACTTTAAACCATATTCTTGTAAATAGTGAAAATGTTTTGAAATACATTTTTAAGAAACATGGATGTGGATGATAAAGAAATCCAAGTAGATTATTACGTATAAACAACCTCAGATAATGGAGAGATTGTGAAATAAACTCTTAACTTGTACTTTTCCTTGGTTGGGGGAAGGTTAAACTCCTGTATAATGGTGAAATATTTGTTATTAAATTATACAATAATCATATGATATCATATATTATCTTTCAACATTGATTTGTTAATAATATCTTAGTATTATCGTTGTTTCGGGTGTTAACTTACTCATTTTATTTTATATGTTTGGTTATGTAAGCCATGTTTGTCATGGATAGGTTGTATCTTAATCATATCCATAATGATATCAATTTCTTAAACATTATTTTTAAATCATAAAATGATAATTATACTTTAATGGATACGATAGAGAATGAATCTCATCGCGTTCGTGGAGACGGTAGTCCGTACGTACGCACGAATGACAATATCATTCATTTGATATTAAAATAATATATAATTGGATGGTATATCATATATAGAGAATAATTATCATGTTATATTTATTATTTACATGAATTATAAATCATTATTATACCCATCCAAATAATAATATATTGAATAACAATTACACCACGACGTGGAGACGGTAAGTCGTACGTACGCACGTATGGTGACGTTTCATTCAAAGGATGGATAAAATACTGAATATGGTTGTACCATATTTATAATAATATTAAATAATATGGGATATACTTGATTAATTATTTTAGAATGAGAATAACAAATGAAGAAGAAGTTGAAAAAGAAACGAATTTGAAAAAGGGTGGTGAAAACATTACCTCTTCTTCGGGTTCTTCCTTTTGATTTGATCAAAAGGGCTACTTAGGTTGGATTTTGGATCAAACTAAGGCCTCTATGTTATATTGAGGGAAGTTGAGAGAGTATTTGGGCATGGTTTTTCCGAACCAAAAGGCTTTGAAGGTGTGAATTAATGAGAAGAAGGAGTTTCCTTTTATAAGAGGGGTGAGGGGCACCTTTGGAAAAGCTAGAAATATTATTTTATAATAAATTCATATTCTAATTGTAATGGCTCCAAAGTGGATTATTTAAAGGTTAAGGTGGGGATGGGTCGAAAACCACACAACCAACAGAATTTATACAGGTTTGGGTCATTATATTAACCTTATCTTTTAGTTTTAACTCTTAGTTAATTAGTTTGACACTTACCATGTCACTTTGAATTTTTATATTATATAGTTAATAAACTTACAATATAACTCCAAGCGACCCCAAGTGGTCCATTAACGATACAACAATCGTGATATAAGTATTTTGGACTAACTTTATATTTTTATGAATTTAATATCAATTAATAATATAATATTTGTTTTAAAAACTCTTTTATGTCAATTTTGACACTATTCAATAATTGAATTTTGTAAAAATCATAACAGAATGATTATTTCAAAACAAATTAATTAAATCAATCCTAACAAGTCATATTATCTTATAAAATTAGTTTAATTCATAAAATGCTGAGATTATATTTATTTGGGTGGTTATAATATCAATTATTTTAATTTTTTATTAATTTATTAATTACTACACCACCATTGTGTCATAAATAAATTAAATTATATAAGGTCTAAAAATTAAAAATAAAATATAATTAGGTATTAAATCTTTTTATATTTCTAATGAATATTTATAGTTGAAAATCCAATATATATAAACCTATGTAAAAATTGTTTTTCTAAAAGATATATGCTTATGTCATTTTTGTATTTATTTTAACTTATTTAAAATAAAGTGTCCCCATCACCTACAAGTGGCTCCATGGGGTCCCAAAATGGACCCAAAGATTTCCATGGTCGAACATGTATCCACAAATAAGGTTAGGACACGTTTTAGGGTAATTTAGTATTATTATAATATTATTGTTTAACCCTTATTACCAGATTTACCCTTAACCATGGTAAATAAAATATTTACCGATGTAATTATTCAAAATGTCTAAAAATAAAAGTGATGTATTTACACAATATGAAAATCCTGATTCCAAATATGGAATCCATTTTTCAAAATTCAAAACACAAAAGTGGAATAAATTAATTTAAAATTAATTCCCGTTGTTAAAACAAAAAACGTGTTTTTAAGAGATAATAACTATCAAAAGATTGACACTTGTTTATGTCCAGATTAATTGTAAAATTATGTACAATGACAAAAATTTTATTAAATTGTAAAAATATATTCTAAATATACTTTAAAACCACTGAAATTCATAATTTATCAATATAAATTATTTTAATTAAAAAAGTTGTTTTTAATTCAAATTTAGTAATTTTCACTATTCATCAAAATATAAATGTTATCCGAAAAGTTCCAAAATTTTACCCTAGGATAAATTAGATATTATGAATCCAAAAATGAAGTCCATTTTGAGGGATAAAATTTCAAAAAGTAGGTATTACTATTCATAACGGCTAGTTTGATTGGTTGTGGTGCGTTAAAACTTGATGTTGCGTAGAACACATGCTATCGCATTATTCAAAGAGAAGCGTACCGTGGAATATTGGGGTGTTACAAATTATAAATTTATGTAATCATTTTGGATTTTTTTATCAAATATTTGTTTTTACTGAATATTTAAAATATTGATTTTTGTAAAATTGTCATTTCTTTTAATAAATTGAGTTATAAAATGTCAAATTATTAATTTATTTAATTTAATAAAAAAATTATTATTTTTATATATTTAACAAAATCAATAACTTGTAAATAAAATTTATTCTATATTTTATATAATTTTATCTTTTTGTTTTAAAAATATTTTTTTGAAAACTGTTTTAAAATGCATTTTGTTTCTCCACTTTAACTAATTAAAACAACCCATAATTAGGAGTAATTTTATATAATGTATTGTATTTTATAACTATTAATATGATTAGATGCTTATGTAATTATAATTTCTTGTCATATATTTAATATAAGATCATCTTTTGCTTAAAAATTCATTTTTTGACACATCTGTAGATTTAATTTAAATTATATTAACAAAATCTAGTAAATTGAATTTGATTGATTGTTTCTATATTATGAGTTTGAATAATTAAAATTTTATATTAGTGTGATCTTAAAATTTGGTCATAATTAATAGTAAAAAGAATAAAAATATACATTGTGGTAAAAAATGAAAATAAAAAAAGTGTGTACCCTTTGATGTAAAGAGGATAACATTCTAAAAAAGTGATTCTTATGAATAAATTTTTTGTATCATCCTTATATCTCATCAAATCATTTATTTTTAAATTTTTTAGGTAGTTTAAATGAGAGTGACTTCCAGTTATTGAATAGTTTTGCGTATTTTGATGATTGTCACTCTCCATCAATTATAAAAGGGAACCCCTAACCTATCTTATTCTTACCTATAAATACATTTTTTTAAAAAATGACACACCGTAATATATTTTTTAAAAAAACCGTCACATTACAAAACTTATTTAATTCCCAAAAGACTAACTTTATGGTACTTAGTAAGATATCCAAAGGAGGTTCTTCTAAGAGAATGTAATTGTCTTCACCGACCTTCATTTTTTCCTCCAGCAATTAGGACATAAATATTGAAATATAATAAAACATTATATCCGATATTATATTTTTTTTAAAAAATAATCCATCTCCTTTAAATAAAATGATAAGTGAAACCATCATTCCTGTGTACAATGGACATATACACCATGAATTGATATAATTTTTTTTCATCATCATATATCACAACTATTCATAAAGATGGATTTACTATTTATATATGATATTAATGAAATAAAAAACAATTTTTTAAAATTCATATATCACATAATTTTTTACCTTACAATCAAATGAAAAATGATAATACCATTTATTTGTAAGGAAGACTACCGCCTCATGAAGAGTTTTGATTCATTTTTTTAACCACCATGTCACATGCATTGTATATTTATGTTAATTTATATAAATAATATAATATTTATTATTTAATTATCATTATTCAAATAAAAAATATTAGGTACTTTCTTTCTATAATTCTCAATTAATAATGAAAATGTTTCACATGTGTTTATATAACATACCATCTCCATGATTATAACCATTAATATTTCGTAACCCTAATTAATAGTTATTTTTAAAATTATATTTTATATCTAAAGATGATAACTATTTAATAATTATTATTGATGAAATTACATAAAAATAACCACTTCGATGATAACCAACATATCGATTCAATTTTGGAATAAGAAACTGAGAATCCTCAAAACACCCAACTTGGACATAACAAATTAAGTAATTAAATAATTTATTCAAATAAATGAATTAAATAGTCAATGTATATGGGATAAATCCTTGAATATTTCCTTTAATAAATTGATATAATTTTATTTTATAGGTGTTAAAAGACATGCATGACAATCATGAACTCTATGTGAGGGTTTCCGTACCAAAACCACTTTCTTTGAGACATATGATATTTAATAAACCTAATTTATTTTATATGATGTATATATAAATTACCCATTTACATTTATATGCTGAATAATTCATAATAGATGGTATTATTTAAAATTTAATTAATTAAATCATCTAGGTTATGATTCAAAAGATACCAAATTGGAAATAGTGTATGCTTTAATGTCATTTTAATTGGGATTGTTTGTACATTAATTTCCATTGATGGATATTATTTAACCATTACATAATAAAACCCTTTAATTTTCTTCTAAAATGTTTATTTATTATATTTTTATATGATTTTACTATTTTTATCACTTAGGTACTAAAAATGATTGAGAATATTGTCACGACCCGTCCCTATGGGGCCCGAGCTGCAACTCCCCATGCTCGCCTCCAATAGGCCAGGGGATGGGGACTAGCACCGAGTAAGCATGCTACTAACATGGGAGGAATTTCCTATAAACCTATACACATGAACACACATCTCCAAGCGCACAAATCTGAAAAGTAAAAACTACTAAAATGAAAAAGATGCATGGATACACTAAAACCCAACCAACAGAGTATGACAGGAAAGTAAATCCCTGGGCCAAAAGTACAAGCCCACTAAAAGAGAGTCCGTAACAAAGTACAACCTATAAATAATGGTGCTGGGACTATAGTCTGTAGTCGTAGGAACCCACCTCGGCCGGTCTGATCTCATTGAGTACCGTCCGGTCCTTGTTTTCCTAGAATCTTATCAAATTCTCGCTGGTCTGCACAAGACATGACATGTGCGGGAAAAACCTGTGCCTGGGGGAGTATAAAAATACCCAGTAGGACACCCTGAAACCACAAAGGAATACAACAAGGGAAAAACACCACAAAGGAATGATACAGTCAGATCTACACAGTATATGTTTACAGAACATATAATAATAAGATCTAGACATACTCATTCACGATCGAATATCACGAATACCACCACTAAGATCCAGCTTGAAGATTCCACTAAGAACACAACAAGGAGAACACACTCCTAGGTCGGAAGAGAGAGACATGAAGTGATCGTTCTAGGAGAAAACACTCCACAACTACTTGATAACATGATTCTCAGATGAGGATCACAACTAATAGCCATGGGGTGATTCCAAAAACTAAGTCTGAACTAATCCGCTATGCAGAGGATTAGCACCCAAGTAAACTTGGTCATGTCGATACCAAGAACTCTACCTAGGGTTCTAGGAATGAATGGAGGATCCGACTCTTAGTCTCATAGAGGGGATTCCAAAAACTCTATTCAAGAATTCTTACTGAAGGGATCATACTACTGTATGTAGGAAATGATACCAGGAACCTTCAGGAGAAAGACCAAGGGGACGAACCCTATGGAAACTAGTCCAAGTCACAGAAGGCAACTGGCTCAAGCCATGTAAAAATTGGTTACATGGCGTGTAGTATGTTTACACACTGTGTTCATTGACTCTGGGTATTTCCCATGAATATGGACCATGTCACCCGTTCAAGATGTGTAAAACTCAACTACACGACGTGTAGAAGAATCACACACTGTGTTCCTTGACTCCGGGTACTACCCATGTAAATAGCCTGGGTCATTTGGCTTGTCGGATAGAAAGTAACTACACAGGGTGTAGAAGAAATCACACGCTGTGTCCGACCACTTGGGGCTCACTCCGTGTACGCTGGCCATGTACCCATACACGGTCTCTGTCTGTGTCGCCTTCCCGTGTACAAGCACACGAGATATCCCATGTATCTAGCCGGGGAGGGTTATACACGCTGTGTCCTTGGCCGTGTGCCCAACCCATGTCCGTGTACTCCCAGAGTACACACCAGGTCATCCACCGACAAAGACACACCGTGTAGCCCATGCTACACGCCGTGTAGTCGGGATTTTTCCAGAATCAATGTCTTCCTCCGCGCGCCTTGGCCAAATCTCCGGTTCTTGATCCAACCGTCAGATCATCATGAAACTACAGATTTGGGGTTGTTACACCCATATGAAACCGATTTCGTTGGTTTCGGTCTTCCGATTGGCCTTGATAGCGCGTCCCGGTCTGCCCGCACGAAAACGCTCGAAGAACGAGAATTTCCTAACCACATCGATTTGTCTGCCGCCACCGTCGTCGCACCTCCGCTTGGTCATCTCGATGTTCTATATTTGATTTTAGATCGTTGGACCAACAAACAAATGTAAAAAAATTGATTTCCTCCAAGAATGAGTAGAATGCACATGTTGAACGCATAAGAACCGAGAGAGAAAAATAGTACAATCGAGAGGGAAAAACCTCGATAGATGTTCGTGTTGATCTTGGTTCGTCACCGTTAAAATGTTGAACGAAGCCCAAATTAATTTCAAGAATTAAATCCCCATGATTCCCACAAATAGCCCATCCTGAAAAATGACTGATCCACAAGCTAATCTGTTCGTGTATTAGTCCGCATTCATCACAGAATCATGAACGAGGAAAATAAAATCAAAGACAACATACTACCTGGATCCACGACGTTCGTTGGCGAAGATCCAGTCACCGCATCGTCGTCACCGTGTTGGGAGGTTTTCTCCAGAGCCTCCAGATATTCCATGGGTTTTAGGGTTATGAGGTTTGTAACCCTAGCCCCGTGCGCAAGTCTTTATTTAAAAAGGATAAGAGATATTTGTTACAACAAATTTAAAAAGATTTCGCTGCAGAATAAAATATTTTTTATTTAAATATTTTATTACTCTTACATCCAAAAAATGGTTTTCACCACTGACCTGCGCCGACCGATGTTAGGCCTCGCCTAAGGAAAAATCGCTATTCTGAATGCAACGGTGCCCCCATATTTCTGATCTGAGCACCTGTTCAGGAGATATCCCACTTTTTTAGGAAAACCTCATGCGCGCGTTATTTAATTATTTAATTAAATTAAAACTTTTTTTTTGGGATCACTGGGCCTCAGAACTGCACGCCGTCTCGAAGACTGGTCTCGAAATAATTCCCAAATATTATTAAAAATAAAGCTTGGAAAAATCTGAGACATTACATCACACCCACCTTAGGGTTTTTACATCCCGGAAAAGCCAAAACAAAGGCTACTAAAAAATATGCGGGTACTACATACGAATCTAAGCCTCCTGCTCCCACGTGCTCTCTTGAAGATATCCATGCTACCACCAGACACGCACCAAGGGAATAGCTCTCCCACGAAGGATCTTCTCCTACCAATCCTCGATCTCCACTGGGTACTCAGTAATGGTCACTCCATCATGGATGTCCATCTCGTCCCAGTCGATGACGTGCGATGGATCAAGCACGTACCTCCGTAGCTGTGACACATGGATGACATTGTGTACCCGATCCATCTATGGAGGTAGAGCCAAGAGATACGACACCTCATCAACTCTACTTAGAATCTAGAAAGGGCCGATGAATCTCGAAGATAGCTTGTCGCCACATCCAAAACTCTGCTATCCCTATCGAGGTGAGACCCGAAGGAACACGTGGTATCCCTCCTCGAACTCCAAGGGCCTCCGCCTCCTGTCGGCATAAGAATTTTTCCAACTCTGTGTAGTCTTCATCTGCTCTTGGATGACCTACACCATCTTTGTAGTATCTCTCACTATCTCTAGGCCCATGAGTGCTGACTCTCCTGGGTCAGTACAATAAAGTGGTGAACTACAAGGTCACTCGTACATAGCCTCGAATGGTGCCATATCAATAGTGGAATGATAACTATTGTTATAAAAAAATTCCACCAGTGGTAGGTGATCCTCCCAGTTACGACCGAAGTCAAGTAATAAAGTTCAAAGCATGTCCTCTATAACCTGGATGGTCCGCTCTGTTTGCCCATCAGTCTGGGGATGAAATGCTGTGCTCAAGAGTAACTGAGTCCAAAAAGATTCCTGTAATCCTTTACAAAACCAGGATGTGAAATGAGCATCACGATCTGAGAAGATCAAGGATGGAACTCCATAAATTCGAACTATCTCTTGCATATAGAGGTGTCCCAAGACTTCTACTGAACTCTTCTCCCATATGGCTAGGAAGTGGGCCGACTTGGTGAGTCGATCAACGATCACCCAGATGGCATCATGTCCCCTAGACGTACGTGGTAAACCCACCACAAAGTCCATGGATATCATGGCCCACTTCCACTCTGTAACATCAAGGGGATGAGTCAAACCTGATGGCACCTGGTGCTCAGCCTTTACTTTCTGACAAGTAAGGCACCAAGAAACAAACTCTACCACACTCTTCTTCATTCCTGGCCACTAGAACTGATGTCAGAGGTCCTGTTACATCTTTTCCATGCTTGGATGCACAACCAAAGGAGATGTATGGAACTCCCTCAGAACATCCTCCCGCAACATCACTGGTACTATTGGGTGACCTCTGAAATGAACAACGTGCTCCCCACATGTGGAATATCCATCGGCAGCATCAACCATAGATATTTCAGCACATAGAGTCTCACAACTAGCATCCTCGAGCTATGCTTCCCTGACTCACTACAAGATTGGAGGGGTAACAACCATCGACTGAAGTTAATCTCCCTCATCTATATCCACGAAGGATAACTTTAAGGAGGCCAGCTACCTCGTCACCTCATCCAGCAACTGCGAACTGGATTTCCTGCTGAGAGCATCTGCCACAAAATTCCCCTTCCCAGGTGTATAAATGATCTCAAAGTTGTAATCCTAGAGGATCTCAAGCCATAGTCTTTGTCTCAAATTCATATCCTTCTGAGAAAAGATATACTTGAGACTCTTGTGATTATAGTAGACAGTAAACCGCTCGCACATCAGGTAGTGCCGCCACATCTTCAACGCGAAGACTACCGTTGCCAACTCAAGATCATGGGTCACGTAGTTCTGCTCGTGGGGACTCAAATGGAGTGAGACATAGGCAATCACTGCTTACCTCTGCATCCAGACAAAACCAAGCCCAGTTACTTATGTGTCGCAGAACACTACATACTCGACACCCTCCTCTGGTAATCTCAAGATCGGGGCGCTCGTTAGACTCTGTCTCAACTACTGGAAAGCCTGCAGGCATCTCTCTGTCCACACAAAAGGAAGCCTCTTTCAAGTAAAAGCTGTCATGGGTGCTAAGAAACTGGAGAAATCAAGAATGAATATCTCATAGTAGCCTGCCAACATAAGGAAACTCCACACCTCCTTCATGCTCTGGTTTGGCTCCCATGCTAGCACTACCTCCAACTTGGCTGGGTCCCCTGCTACACCATCTGCTAAGATAATGTGTCCCGGAAAGTGGACCTCCTGTATCCATAACTGACACTTTGAGATTCTCCCATACTAATAGTGCTCTCGGAGTGTGTCTAGAACCATCCCTAGGTGTCTCACATGCTCTTCCTCAGATGCAGAGTACACAAGGATATCATCGATGAAGACCACTACGAACTGATCGAGATATAGATGAAAGATCTGGTTAATGAGTCCCATGAACACTTTTGGGGAGTTCGTCACACCGAAAGGCATCACCAATTACTCATAATGACTGTAGAGACATCTGAAAACTGTCTTCGGTACATCCTCATCCCGTACTCACAACTGAAGATAGCCTGATCATAGATCAACCTTCGAGAACCATCATGCCTCTCTCAACTAGTAGAAGAGGTCATCGATCCTCGGTAGTGAAAACCGGTTCTTTACGGTCACTTGATTCAAGCGCCTTTAATCCATACATAGCATCAAGCTCCCGTCTTCCTTCTTGGAAAACATCACTAGGGCCACCTAGGGCGAAATGTTGGGTCTTACAAAGCCCTTCTTCTGCAAGTCTTCCAGCTGCACCCTCAGTTCATGAAGCTCTGCAAGAGCCATACGATAAGATGACACTGATATCGGTGTCATCCCGGGTTGCAACTCAATGTAGAAATCTATGTCCCGATGGTGAGGTAGTTCGGGGAAATCCTCCAGAAAGGCGTCCTCATACTTAGCCACTACTGCTGGAAACTGGAAACTAGTAACATCTGCTATGCCAAGGGGTAGGCTAGCTAACTGATAGGATATCTGTTGCACCTTCCTACGCACAAGTCTATCATGTGCTTCCTAGCTCACTCTTTCACCGAAAAAAGAGAGCCTCGTTCAATCACTAATGACACCCCGCACCCTTCGCATAAACAGTGGATCTGGGCATGAACTGTGGATATCCAATCCATACAAAGAATGACATCGTAAGGCCTCGATGCTTCCACCAAGAGGTTCCAACCGAAACTCTCACCTCCAAGGGTTAGGTCACACTGTCTACAGAGGTGTGTGATGTATGAACCTTCTCTAGTCAGTGTTTCTATGCGTAAGGCTCGAGTCAGCGACTCAACTGGAATCTCAAGGTCTCGAACAAGATAAGTATCCAGAAAGGAATGACTAGCACCGGTGTCTTTCAGTACAACAACCAAAGTAGAAAAGACATAGATTGTACATCTAATCATTATGAGGGTACCTGGGTCATACGGCTCTGCCGCCTACAACTGTCCTTGCCTCTGTCCACCTGCTCCCTGAGCCTGGGTTGGACCTCCTGGGGGTGGTGGTGGTAATAGGTCAAAATGCTGACAACCTCCAGCTACTCTCCCAGCTCCCCTACCATGTCCTCCGCCATGCAGATCTGTCTGCTCCACACGTTGCCTCTTCCTTGGTGGTCCATCCACTATTCCCATGTCAGTAGTACAACAGGTCGGACAATATCGAGTGAGATGTCCCCTTCCATCACATGAGTAGCATCGCCTCTCTCGAGGCTAGCTGGATGTGCCCTGCGAACCCTGTACGGCAGATACCCTATCCTGGGATCTCCTCTGAAAACGTCTCCCATGACTGGGTCCCTAGCGTCGGCTACCTGCTGCCGAGTTCTCTGCTCCAGCTCACTCACTACTGACAACTATCGGCTGTCTCTCCTCTTCCAAGAAGCTCTCAACCACCAAAACCCACTCGAGAACCCCAACATAAGTGGGAATGCTCATTGGGATGATGCTAGCTTAGATATCTCTGTGCAAGCCCCGCTCAAAAGTCCGAGCTCTGAAGTACTGATCTCTGACCATATCCATCGAGTACTGCGAGAGGTCAGTAAACCTTGATGAATAGTCAACCACTGTTATGGTTCTCTATTGGAGCTGAAGAAGCTCTTGTATACGTACTGCTCTCAGTGTAACTGGTGAAAACTACTCTCTGAAGAGATGCTAAAACTCCGACCATGCAAGAGTCGCCTCGCCGTGAGTCTGGATAACCAAACTCCACCATCGTCTTGTTAAGCCCTGCAGAAGGCTCGCAGCCAGGATCACCATCTGATTTGCTGGTGTCTTGACCAAACAGAAGACTCTGGTCACTACCTCAAGCCACTCCTCTGCTTCCTGAGGTCAGGCTTGCCTCGAAACATGAGGGGTCTTTGTCCCTGAAACTCGTGGAGTGTGCTCAGTCTGCGCTCCTCCTCCACTAGTACAACATGCACTAAACACTGCTACAAAGGTGGTGGGATAAATGGCACACCAACCGATGGTAAAACTGGGGGATCTGGTCCCTATATTTAGACTTCATCACTGAGGGGTTCATCCTCATGATTGAGCTGCTGGATCCTAGCAGGTACGCGTCATGGAGGCATCCTGTAGAGAAACAAGATGTATCTCAGTCAGTGAGTATATCTAGAGAGCTGACTCAAGAAGGACATGGATACCAAAACCCATTCCTATATGATTCATGTACCATTATTTTCCCTTTCAACTGGTGTTTTCATGTTCCGAGTCGAAAGGCAGGTTATCAGAGTCCTAGTGTACAGATACGTTGGTCGCCTGCACTAACACTGGGGTCCCAGGCCTTAAATCCGAACTCGAAACACTTAACACTGTTTCCCCAAACCGACTCACAGACTCTCGGTCCTACGGTATGATTGACCACCTCTGATACCACTCTGTCACAACCCATCCTAGTGGGGCCCGAGCCACAACTCGCCAATCCCGCCTCCAATAGGCCAGGGGCTAGTGACTAGCACCGAGTAGGCATGCCACTAACATAGGAGGCATTTCCTATAAACCTGTACACACACACACACATCTCTAAGCCCACAAAGATGAAAAGTAAAAAACTACTAAAAGGAAAAGAGATGAATGCATACACTAAAACCCAACAAATAGAGTACGACAGGAAAGTAAATCCCTGGGCCAAAAGTACAAGCCCACCAAAAGAGAGTCCGTAACAAAGTCCAACCTGTAAAGAAATGTGCGGGGACTACAGTCTATAGCCGTAGGTACCCACCTCGGCCTGTCTAATCTCAATGAGTACCATCTAGTCCTGGTCCTCCTAAAATCCTGTCAAAGGCTCACTCGCCTGCACAAGACACGACACGTGCGAGCAAAGCCCGTGTAGGGGTGAGTATAACAATACCCAGTAGGACACTGTGAAATCACAAAGGAATAAAACAAGGGAAAAACCACAAAGGAAAGATACAGTCAGCTCTACATAGTATATGTCTATAGAATATATAACAAGAAGATCCAAATATACTCATGCATGATCAAATATCACGAATACCACCACTAAGATCCAGCTCGAAGATTCCACTAAGCACGCAAAAAGGAGAACACACTCCTAGGTCTGAAGAGAGATACATGAATTACTTTTTCTGGGAGAACACACTCCACAAGTACTTGAGAACATGATGCTCAGATGAGGATCACAACCAATAGCCATGGGGTGATTCCAACAACTCAGTCTGAACTAATCCGCTAAGCAGAGGATCGGTGCCCGGGTAAAGTTGGTCACATCGATTCCAAGAACTCTACCTAGGGTTCTAGGAATTAGTAGAGGATCCGACTCTTAGTCTCACAGAGGGGATTCCAATAACTCTATTAAATAAGTCATACTTAAGGGATCATACTCTTATATGTAGGAAATGATACCGGGAACCATCAAGAGAAAGACCA
This sequence comes from Viscum album, assembly GCA_963277665.1. Classification (NCBI taxonomy): domain Eukaryota; kingdom Viridiplantae; phylum Streptophyta; class Magnoliopsida; order Santalales; family Viscaceae; genus Viscum; species Viscum album. The sequence continues at coordinate 1,649,362,371 of OY728131.1, read as the reverse complement.
AGGGGACAAACCCTAAGGAAACTTTCCAATTCACAGAAGGAAACAGGCTCAATCCATGTAAAAATTGGTTACACGGTGTGTATTATGGTTACACGCCGTGATCATTGACTTCAGGTACTGCCCATGTAAATGCTCATGTCATCCGTTCAAGTTGTGTAAAACTCAACTACACGGCATGAAGAGGAATCACACGCTGTGTTCCTTGACTCCGAGTACTACCCATGTAAATGGACCATGTCATTCATCTTGTCAGATAGAAATTAACTACACGATGTGTAGAAGAAATCACATGTCGTGTCCGAGCACCTGGGGCTCGCTCCATTTACGCGGGACATTATCCCCTACACGGTCTCTATCTGTGTCGCCTGCCCAGGTACCAGATCACAGGTTATCCTGTGTATCTGGCCGAGGAGGGGTATACATGCCGTGTACTTGGCCGTGTACCCAACCCGTGTCCGTGTACTCCCGGAGTACACGCCAGGTAATCCGATGACAGACACACGCCTTGTAGCCCATACTACACGCCATGTAGTTAGGATTTTTCTAGAATCACTGTCTTCCTCCGCGTGCCTTTTCCAAATCTTTGGTTCTTGATCCAACCATCAGATCATCATGAAACACAGGATTTGGGGTTTTCCCACCCCTAAAAAACTGATTCCATAGGTTTCGGGCTTCCGTTCAGCCTTGATAGCACCTCCCGATCCGCCCTCTCGAAAATGCTCAAAGAATGGAAATTTCTGAACCACATAGATTTGTCCACCGCCGTCGCCGTCGCACCTCCACTAGGTCGTCTCGATGTCGGATCTTTGATTTCAGATCGTTACGCCAACAAACGAATGTGCAACAATCGATTTCCTCCAAGAACATGTAGAACGCGCACGAAGAACGCGTAGGAATTGGGAGAGAAAAACACAATAATCGAGAGTGACGAACCATGATCGATGTTCATGTCAATATTGGTTCGTCACCATTAGATGGTTGAACGAAAACCAAATTAATTTCAAGAGTAAAATCCCCACGATTTTCGCAAATAGCCCATCCCACAAAATGACTGATCCACGGGAAAATCTGTTCGTGGATTAGTCCGCGTTCATCATAGAAATCATGAACGGGGAAAATAAAATCAAAGACAACATCCTACCTGGATCTGCGGCGTTCGTTGTCGAAGATTCGGTTGCCGCGTCATCATCGTCGTGTTGGAAGGTTTTCTCCAGAGCCTCTAGAGCCACCAAGGGTTTCAGGGTTATGAGGTTTGTAACCCTGGACCCCTGCGTAGGCCTTTATTTAAAAAGGATAAGAGATATCTGTTGCAACAGATTTAAAGAGATTTCTGTACAGAATAAAATATTTTTTATTTTAATATTTTATTATTCTAACGTCCAAAAAACTGGATTTCACCACCGACCTGCGTCCACCAATGTTATCCCTCACCTAAGGTAAAATCATGGTTCTGAATGCAATGGAGCCCTCAGACTTCTGATCTGAGCACCCGTTCAAGAGATATCCCACTTTTTCAAGAAAACCTCATGCACGCGTTATTTAATTATTTAATTAAATTCAAACATTTGTTCCGGGATCACCGGGCTTCGGAACTGCACACCTTCTAGAAGAATGATCTCGATATAATTCCCACATATTATTAAAAATAAGTCATGGAAGAATCTGAGACATTACAAATATATTTTTAAGAAAACCTGACTGTATTTTTCTCTTCGATCAAAAATCAATTTTCCTTTTAAATCAGTGTTTTCTAAAAATGTTTTACAAAATGTATTTAAATATATATTGTTATTTATTAAATAAAAATTTTCCCATTTTTTAATTCAATGTTTTTTCAATAGAATCTTCAAATAATGTACTAAATGATCCACTTTTTGATTTTTCTTACAAAATGTGAAAGGTATGATTTTTTAAAAAACACTACATGTAATTAATTACCCTACGTGGTTATATTTGAATGTTTATTCATAATATAACATGTATATTTTAAAATAAAATCATTCTCACAATGTTTTTGGAATTTTATCTTTTTAAGAAGCTATCTTTAAAGTCCAAATGTCATTTTCGTCCATAATGTTTTTTAACTTTTTAAAAGTATTTCTATACATCAATGATTTTTTAATGTTATGTAATGATTATAAAATTATTATATGTGTCACTTATATACATACCATTGTCACCCTCACTACCTTTCATGGGGTAATACATCGCATATTCTCATTTCTAAAATATTTTTATTATGATATTTGATTTTCTTATGTTAGGAGCAATGATTTTCAACCCCATTCTATTTATATTGAAAATTATTATGTTTAGTCCTTACGATTGATTTTCATATGTGAAACACATATCTATCTATATGAAATAAATGTGATAGGTTGGCCTAATATCTTATAACCCTCCAATTCATTGGGTGATCTTTTAGTCTCATGAGATGTAATTTATGGGATTAGGGATTGAATATAATCCATTATGTGGATCATTCCACCATGTAATTTTTTTCTTGAAATTGTCCTCAAATTGTGTTTGTATGAAATTTTTTGTTTCTAAAACATTTCTAATGATTCTCTGATCTTATGATAATAATTTCTTTATGTTTTTCAATATGTTATTACTCATGTACATTCTCTATTATGATATTTTGTTATACCTTTGACTTAGATGTTATAATTTCTTATCATGTTTATTTACTACCTGAATTTTTATCTCAACTATTTCTCTATGTATTCCCTTGGTAATCCCATGTATTTTTATGAGCTATAAATAATTTATGAGCTGATTGTGGAGAATTAAATACTCAATATTTATTTTAGCCTTATTTTTATGTATAATGGAAATAGTGTTCCAAAGACTACATGTCTCATGATCATTGGGTTTTAAGAAGTTGTTTTTAATATTAAAAAATATGTAATGATATGTGTAAAAGTATAAGGTTACTATATGTAATGAAAACTGACCACATAGAAATTCAACATGCAATGACCCATAATTTTATGGATTGTGAATAGATGTACAAATTTGAAATTTTTTCTTTGAGATGGATGAGAGGGATAAAAGGAAATTTACCTATAGAATATAATATCAAATTATTTTTTATGAACTCTCTTATGGTCAACAAATATGATATTTACCTCATGAAATGTGTTTGGTGAATTATAATCCATTCAAGATTTCATGTAATAATAAATACTTATTATTTATTTATTTAAATATTTATTTATTTTTACTCTTTCATTCACATATATATATATATATATATATATTGAATAGAGAATCAATTTGAGATTCTCTATACACTGTTGAGTATGTAATTTGGGTTTTCTCTTAGTCAATGTATGAACTCATTTGTAAAACCAAGGGTGTGCTCATTCCCCATTTTTTTCCTTTTCTATTTTTTTTCATTGTCCTTTTCTCAATATTCCCTTCCGACTAGTTTCTCACACATTACACCTTTGGGATATCCCTTATCAATTGAGAGATAACAATGATATAGAGAGATAAATAGAGAGGTAGAATAAGGGAGGTTCCTCCGTAGAGCTCATGAGGATCTATATTTTCATATGAAAACTACAGATCATAGAAACCGGTGAAGAATCAATATATTCCACACAATGGTAAACCAGTTTTAGGTTTATATTGCATATACCCATATATTAACTATTTCTAGTTTTATATACCTTTAATGTCTTCTATGGTCCCATAATCATGTGATCAAAGATTAATTGGAGGAATTTTTTTTTTAAAAAAAATTAGGGGTTTCCCATTTTGGAATTCTAATCAACTGGAATATAGTTGAGGAACACATGTCATTAGTTCATTCTTTTTTATGATAATTAATTTTTAGATTTACACTCTGTGCATTATGATTACACACATCGTACTTGTTTTTGGACAAGTAGTCGAGTACATTTCCATACAACCTTTATATGGAAACTCAACAATGTAGAGTATAGGGGAAGACCCCGAGTGGGTTACCTGCCATATAGAAGTACATGGACCGAAAATGATACATAGGCTTGCCATGTGAGACATACAAAAAGGTACTCCAATTAGGGTACATGCTATATACATTTTTTACACTCTGTTTGATTGGAGTTTACACATCCTTTTAGGTAAGTGTATATGCTCAGTTAGGGATTCAAGAGTATACACTATATACATGGGTATTCATGAAGTTATCTTCTTCATTTATATAATTGTGAGGGTTTTTTATGTTTTTATTACCTTGAGTCCAAAATATATGTATGATTAGTCCATTTGGAGAATATTTCCATATAGATTATTATGGTTGGACCCTTTTTGTGTTTCTAGGTATTTTAAGAGGTGTTTTGGAGTGATATAATATATATATAGTGGATCCACCTCCAATAGATGAATTCATATGTCTCTTGTGAGTGAGACTTAGGATGAGAACCAATTAAGTGTTATGATTATTGTAGAGTGTACTTGTAATGATTTCATCGAGGTCCTCATCTGATGTATATTGGAATATTCCCTATTAGGAGGAATGATATGTGATTTATTTAGAAAGATTGTATGGTTGTTCAGACCAACCTAGAGTGAGATAATGATCTAGGATGGGCCATGAGCCATTACCATAGACCTTTTTTCTTTAAATTTTTATTTTATTACTATAACATCATTGGTTGTTTCATATGAGTTTTTGATTGAGGATCCAAGATAGGATGGCTCTGCATATTTTTTTTATGATTAGATCCTATATTGGATTCCTCTTACTTCCTATTTCATTGTATTATCCCATGTAGGGTTCTTAACTTAATCATTATGAGGAACCCATGTAGGATGCATCTGGATACATATTTTGTGGATCCCATATTTTATTCAGCTATTATTTTAATGATTTTAATGACCCCATAAGGGAATTATTTTCTTACATACTAACATAGATGTTCCCAAGAAAAATATATATGATTATATGAAAACCATATGTATATAGAGTATGATATCTCTCCAATGTATGATTGGGGGACCCATTGGGAACCCTGATGTTTGACCAAACCAGATCTAGAGAATTATGTTTTTTGGTTGTGGTAGTTTTATGTCTCAAATTAGAACATGTACTAAAATTGTATAATTAATGGGATATTGTAGTAGTGATTGGTTTAAGCATTAATACAACCTCAACTATATACTTATTATTTCACTTAGATATTATTATTACTATTAGGATTTCTGGAGGTGATTCGTTGTACATGGACGATGTGCATAATGTGATAAAAAATATGATGCATATATGAAGAGGTACTTCTTTGGATTCAATTGTTGAGCACACGTTATTTAGATTTAATTTATCAGGATTATTATATATATGTTTTTGCATCTTGTTTTTTAGACTAACTGATTAAAAGTAATTTGATAAGGTGTTACTCATTAGTGGATTTGGATTTAAAAAATTATGTTTTTGATTATTGAATATTGTGTTCGTCATTACCAGACATGGAATTCCATAGTGGACATGTAATTACTATTTTATTTTTTAATTAGTGTAAATGTCATTACATTGTGGAAATGGACTTCCATAGTAATGAATTTATATTAATCGTGATGTGATACTAGGGTTTTTACATGGAATGATTTGGGTGAGATCATTAGACAAATTGAGTTAATGTATGATTAATTATTTTTATCCATTGATTCCTTGGAAACATTCTTTAGGTATAATTTTTATTTATATAATCTCAAAATTATAAGGGATATTCTAGAATTGGGAATATAAGATATTTTTATCGATATCATAGACCAAAGGATCAAAATTTATTTTTTATTATTTACTTATCTTAGTTGTGTATCAGCTAGGATAAGAATAAGGCATGAGTTTGAACTTATGAAAATTGATTATTGGATTCCCATTAGGGCTGTCTTATTAATTTTTATTTTTCACTTCATTTATGCAAACCATTATATTCATGTATAACTTATATATTCTTTAATGAGGAGCACAAATACATGATGTTTAGGGTGATTCACATGGTTGTATGATAGAGAAAATATTCTCATAAGAATCCTCATAATCATGTTACATAAACTTGATAGTATCCTTGAGATGGGTAAGTGTTTTGATTTAGAGTACAAAAATTAGAGACATTTACTTTTATTTCAATTTATTGTATTTAATTATGTTTATGGGATCATCCCAAGAGAAGATAATTTGTAGTATGCATGACATGTATTTTTGGGATTTTCTACATTTTTCCATTTATTACATTCATGTTTATTCTAAGTCACCTTTACACTATTTATATTTAATATTATATACTCTATTTGGTTATTTATTCCAATTTCATGATTCATTATCACTGAATATTTTCCCCATAGACACACCATTGGTCCTTCTGGTAGTGAGTATCCAGTATCATATTGGGGGACATTCTTAAGGCCATGTGGGGAGCCAGATCAGGGAACATATATAGTGAAATCATGGCTGGGACATTACAAAATGAAACCTAATGTTGTTTACTATGTAAATAAAAAAAATTCCATCTCAAGAGAGAGATTGATGTTGGAACACTAGTACAAAGATATATTTTATAATACACCATGATTTTATAATAAATTCATTAGATATTGAGATGAAGTAATTGATATATCTTTTTATGTGAAACATCTAGTCAATATGAATCATGATATAGTAAACCATTAAGACATATCCATTAAATTTTTAGGAAAAAGTTTTAAAAAATACATTATGTAAAATATTTACAATGGTTGTCTTTTTCATAATATATAAGTACTCAATTTTCTATAATGACATTTTATGAATCAAAATTGTTTTTTAATTAGAAATGTTTTTTATCACATTTTTGCATATGAAAATTATTACTAAATTATACTATTTATAGAAATTATATTTTATTAAATTAATATAAATTTTGAAGCCAATATTTCAATATTATGTTACATTTAATTTTTTGGAGTTTCCTAGAATGAATTATTTTTTTGTCAATAAATAAAATTATTGATTTTTATAAAATATATCAATTATTTTCATGTAAAACTCCCATTATATTTTAAATTTCATGTTGAAGTAAAATAATACTCATTTAATTATAAATAATCTAATTAATTTCATGTGAATCATCATTGAAATTTTTTTTAGTACAAAATTATTTCTTGGATTACTCCATCTTTTCTTAAAAAAATATGTTTTTATGAGTGTAATCCATTTTAATAAATTTAAATTAAATTAACACCTATTGAATAATTATTTCAATGAAAATTTTATATTATTTATTATGTAGAATATTATAAGATTCATTTGGAGTATTTTTAGGAAAATGAGTTGATCAGAATTATGATTTATTCTAAATGATTATTTTTTAAATGAGGTTTATTTGTGGGTTGCAAACATATTTAAAATTAAAATATAAAAATTATAGAAATAGATATTGGTAAAATAGATTTCATATTTTTATAAATAAGTGTTAATATAATCAAATATATATTTTTATAATAAATAGTAATTTTTTTATTACATTATTATTGTCAATATATGTTTAATGGGGTGGGGTGTTAAACCAAGATATAAGTGAAATATTTCATCTCAAACCCTTATAATACAAATTTATCTAATGCATTTCGAAGTTTTTTTATCCTTCCTTAAAATTTCAGAATATTTTGAGAAACTTTCTCTTGCTTGTGACCATATACCATTAAAATAATTTATGAAATTACACATGTATCCCACCCTAACTTGTAAAAGGGAACATATCCCCCATATATACATAATTTGGGCCTTATACAATAGAAACTAACTTCTCAAAATTCTTCATATAATCCTACTCATAATCTTATATCTTTGAGCCTATTCCAAAAAGAAATACTTAAATTCATAAGGAGTAATCCATAGTATATCTCTTAAAACAATGTAGTGATCTTAAACAAGATATTTCAACTTTTTCCTTATTATAATTCATATAAACGTTTTTTATCTATAAAAATGATGAATCTTGCCTAATAAATGTACTTATAAGTTATTATGATGATTGAAAAACCATTTAACACCTATTCTTTATCAAATGGGATATGAATGTATTGCTAGTGCATATTTGTTGACTACTACACCAACATAGTAAATCAAAGCATTTTCCATCACCATTATCCATGGATATTTATAATGTTATATTTAATATATATATATATATATATATATTATATTTCCAATATAACAAGGTTTCATGAAAAAGGAATTATTATTTCTTTTATATTGTGCCAAAATAAAAGAATGAAAACATTACACGTGCGTACATACAAACTACATTCTACATGTAGTGATGTAATTAATTAAATATAAATGATATATACTAATAGTTATTATTAATTATATAGTGAGTAGATGTTATATTTATTTCATGATTAACATTATTTATATGAATTAACCATCATCAATGTACACCAAACATAACCCATAAACCAAAAAATACATGAAAATAATGCATTTAATAATCGAAATGATATCAGAAATAAAGGTTTTTTTAATAAATAGGGGATAATACTATAATAAACCAGACATTTATAAATAAATTTTCATTTTTTAAATGAATAAATTCATTTTTAATTAATGTAAATATAGTCAATATCTTCATTAATTTGGTTATATTAATCCATTATAAGTAATTTACTACTATATTAGAACCATAGTAAGCATCATAACCATTGAAAATATAGTTTTTTAACAATTATCATATTTTTATTACATATTATGGGTAAAAAAATGGGCCATTGAAAATGAAAAAATAAGCAATGAGCTCTACCAATAGGATCATACCCTATAAAGCCAATTTATTAGTGCTTACAAGTAAGACATCATCTCATGGATGTTCCGTTAGTCAATCCTTATCTGAGATCAAAACACTAAATCATGATAAAAACCATTTATTAGAGTAGTTAAATCTCATCGATATCACATCCCAAATCATGTTTACTGAACCACCCTATGAGAATCTCACCATCACACACCTTACGCATTACACATTCATTGGTTTTATAATGGGTTATATATCTATAACATAATGTTTCTAATATGTATATTTTAGTTCAAATAATATAATTATTATATTTATTCAATTTTTTTAAATATTAAAATATTAATTATGGAGTTTGATAAAAATATATTTTAATACGAAAAAACTAAAATTGTATTTTTTGGTCGTATTATATTTCAATTAATACATCCCATCCATTAAATTCATGAATATTTGAAATAAATTTTCTTTTAATAAATTATAATTATTCAAAATAATATATTAAATATGAATGATAATATTATTTTATAAAGTGAAAATGTAATATTTATAAGGGTAAGAAAAGAGTTATTGTCAAAAACAAAAACATTTTTCAACAATGTGGAATTTAATTTAAATGTTTAATTTCAGATTTTATAGAATTATTTTGAAATATTTAATATTTTTTTAGGATAAAAAATGAATTTATTCAAGTTCAATTTTTCATTATTTTTTCAGATATTCAATTTTTTAGAAAAAATAAAATACAAAAAAATTATATATTGTGTATTATGACATAATAAAGGAAAAAAAGATATGTATATTGTGAAAAAATAGTATCCCTAACCAAAAATATTTTTCTCACTAAAATAATAAATATTTAACATTATTTTTTAAATTTTAATAAACCCTTTATGAATACACAAAATGTTATATTATATTCCAAGGATTTAAGATAAATTCTTTGTAAACATGATTCAGTTGCACAGTACTAAGGGTATTTTTTAATGGTATCAATTCATGGACTTATAAAATAATTAAATCCATTTATATTTGGAAGAAATTGTGTAAAAAAACCATGGGTATGGTTTTTGGTTTTGATTACATTATTCTATAGAGTCCAATACCTAGGATTAGGAAAGAATTATAAAGTCCTATGTCCTTTCATATATAATCCCACCCAAGATACCATTCATCATCACTAAAAAAATTAGAGCATGACTGTACTCTTCCATTTCCTTTCTCTATATCCAAAAAATGGATCACCCCTCTCTCACAAATCTTATCCCACGTTTTTGGAAACACCCTCTCATGGTAATGGATCGTCTTCTCCTACTCGTAATTCAAGAAAATTATATATATATATATATATATATTTTTATTCAATTAATATTGATAGGATATTATTTTCGACATCCCTATTATTTCCTTTATTAATTAAATGAATTTATAGACCCATTTAACTCTCATTAATTCACTCCCATGATTCATTATCTACTCCCATTATGCTTCTAGAATTATCCGATGGATTTTCCATTCCAAACTTTTATTCAAGAACCCTTTCTTATTATGCATTTTAAATCCTAATTTTCTAGTTTTTTATGTTCTTAAATATCCCTCTAACTACACTTATGATTTAGAAGGGGGGAGAAAACCCATTCATGATCATTTTCACCACTAATTATTAATTATGTACACCCATTAAGATACCAAAATTATTATGTGATTTTCTATTCCAAAATATTATATGTTGAATACAATTACTATTTACACCTCATGATAGTCACTTAAACATAACTACCATTATTTGATAAGGGAAGGACATATATATTTTCCAAAATACTTAATCATGGGATTAGATATGTTGAAATACGATCCTATTTTGAATGATATATGTGGGACACTTATTCTTGTACATGTCATGAAATCAATGGGTGTTCTAAGAATTATATAGTGATCCAATGTAACAGATAATTTTTTTAGTATCACGATAAATCATGTATAGTAGTAGGTAGTAAATATTATATATTATGATACTTCTTCTACCATGTTATTATGTATTTATGGTTAGCCTTAACCAAGGTTTATGATTTCATGTTTATAATTTTTCTATCTTCCTATGTTCCCTTTTATGTTATCATGTTGAATCATGCCCCATTATTAATGATTATTATTCCCACACATTTATATACCATTTAAATATCTATTATCTAGGAAGTAATATTTTTATAATGTTATGCCTAGTTTATTCCCTTATTAGGATTTATACCTCACCCATTTCTTATGTATGACCCTAGGTTTTCCCATTTTGTTTCAAAAGAATTGGAATTTTATAGCTTGTTAATGAAGTTTTCAAAATTATTGTGGTATCCAAGATTTAATTTTATATCCTATGTACCTAATTTCCCAAATACACTATTATTCATGATCTTTTGGGTTTTACAATGTGTTTTTTCATATAATTAATCACAAAGTAAATATTATTAATGACAAGTGTCATCATAGTATGTACTATAGAAAATTCAAGTTATTATTGGGATTAATATCCAAAAACTCTAGATGATGCTTTTGGGATAATACAACACATATAAAATCATTCTTAAATTTTGTTTAATTAATGATTAAGTGGTTGACAAGAAAATATATCTTTGTATAGATACTACATGTGGATGATTCTTTAGGAAAAATGTAAGAAGGGGTAAGAACCCAAAAACGGGAACATCGAGATGGAATTAATCACCACATGGTACATAATAATGGTCCCCAATTAAAACCTAGTCTAAAAATACTAGGGGATATAATTTTGTAAATTCGGAATCCCCATATAAACAATTTTTATGGGATTAAAAATACCTATAATATTTTATATTAGGTAATAGAACATTGACAACATATAATGAGTCCTTAAAAATCATAGGTTTGGGATTATGTGTTATTTTTTATTTATCCAATTAATGTTAATGGTTACTCATTAATATTTTATTTATTTTAAGTACAATCATCACTAATTTTATCTTTATTCTATTCAATTACTATAAAAATTGGAATCCAAACCTACAACTAATCTAAGGGACAATGTGATGAATACAAAAATGAGATTCCCAATCTGATTGGAGAAAAAATCATGAAATTTAGGATGATAAATTCATTATTGAATTAAATTTTCAATTTAAAAAAAGAGGATGAACAACCAGATACCCTTAAAAAATAGAATGTTGGAATTGAACACTTTATGAAAAAATGCTTCCAAATATCCATGGATCATTTGACACCTTAATTATGTAATAATGGATTAGATCAGTTGAAAAGAACACATCTATTCTTTAATGCTCTAAGAAAGAGAAGGTAATGATGTCAGTTTATCATATAGATGGAGTATTAGATCAATGGGGCATATTTCTCAATTATGTCAATCATGAGGAGGATATCAAAGTTATAGAGTGTAAGATTTCCCAAATATATTTTTTTATAATTATATTCCTTACACTCTCTAACTTAAAATTGAGTGGTACTTCAATATCCTCAAGAAAATAGACAGCGAATCTATCAGTAAGTTCGAGGAAAACATCGTAATACATTCATGATATTCCTCCAACATTTTTGAAACCTAAAAATGCGATTTGTACTGCTTTTTTGGTCGATTAAAGATGACTCAACAAAAGGTATTATCCATTAATTAATTTTAATATTTTAAATTAATTTTATTAAGTGTCGTAAAAGTAAAAATAGGGATCAGTGAATCTCAAGGGTCTCATAGGGATATGAAGAGAAAGGTGGATTTTAATTCAGGAAATGCGACTGAGAAAAATAAATGTGGAATAAATTTTAAAATCCCAATTTTTTATTTCATGGGAAGAAGTTCCTCATAAATTTCTTGAAAGGGATGATTAATTGATTTAGGTGCATGAATAAAGGGTCCCTAACTATATATTTCTAATGGGAGAAAACAAACAATGTGATGGAAGATCAGAACGAACCTATCAACCCTCATCCCATGGTAAAATGATTCAACTGTAAGGAAAAGGAAAATGTTTGATTCAATGCACTAAACCAAGGGTTGTTTAAGATAATCAATGATAAAAAACCCCAAATCCCAAGAGTGAAAGGGAGATATTACTCCATCATAATAATAATGGAGGATCCAAAAAATTATGTAGTGATTGGTTTGCTAGTTATTAATTAAATAATAGATACAAACTTTTTGAGTTTGGTTATATGAATTATTTCATATATCACATGAACTATTCAATCACCACCCTAAATTAGGGAAGTGGAAGTATTGGTGAAAGTGGTAAATGGGGAAATTATTACATCCTAGATATATAAAAACCCCTAATAAAAATTTGTTGAATTATGTTCCTAATGGATATTGTGTTACTCCCTTTAGAGGAATTCTATTCTCTTCTATATATGGATTGACTCTCCATATATATAGGAAACACAATTTTTTAGAGAAGTAAATCAACTTCAATATCTATAATTTCCCTCTAATTCAATACAAGTAAAATTTGGATTATGATTATTATTTATAATGAAAATATCATCAATTTATATTTTTTCCTCATGATAAAGATTATCTAGACAAAATCATTAATATTAATGAATAGGACATCATTCAATACATTCTAATTTTCCATGTAATGTGATTGTGAGTTTCCCAAAGTGTTTTTTGGTCTTATTCCGAGAAAGAGGTTGAATTTTAAATCTAGCATATGCTTAGAAGATTTCCAATGTCTTAGAATCCATATAGAATGGTGGTTGTTTACCATGATGAGCTAAATAAGTAACTATATGAGAATCTAGATAAAGGTTTTTATTCAAAAATGATTTACCATGGGGTTATTTAATCCTATTAATAAATAAGAATTTTGGGTCAATGATCATAATCATTGATTACCATGAGCTTAATAATAACCATATAAAGAATTTATATCCTATTCTATTGATTGATTACTTGTTCGATCAGAAACATGGATACCATTAATTCATTATGATAAATAATTTATTTGGATATTAACAAGTCATGATGATCAATGAGGAGATCCCAAAGACTAATTTTAAAAAATGATATAATAAATGAATGTTCATTGTGATTCCATTTCAACTCGAAAATGATATATCAATTATTCATTTGATTTCATGAATATTGCATTTAATTATTTCCTTGAAAAATAAATAGTATACTTTATTGATTATATTATAATCAACTCTAAATTTAAGGAGGAACATAAGGATAATTTTAATACTTTACTAAAGACCTTGTGGATGTATAATAAGTTTAAAATGTACAACATGTGAGTTTTTTTCAGTCATAAAACTTCCCTATAGTTTTCTATCACTAGAAAATAGATATATGTGGATCCTTAAAATTACATGGATGATTGAAGGGTTCTTAGACTAACCCGTGTGACTGAAATTAGTAATTTCTCTCGAATGAATGCATAGAACAACTGATTTGTTGGAACATTATCACTATCTTGATGGCCATAAATGAAGATAACTCTGAAATGACTCATGATTGTCCAGAAATATGTATGTGATGAATTTTTTAAATACTGATGAAAAGGATAATCATTTCACATGTTCTCACATTTCACACTAATGGGAAAGTATTTATGATTTATATCGATTCATCCAAATAGGATTTTGGTTGTATACTCATGAAAAATGAAAAAGTGATAGCCTATGCCTCATTATAGTTAATGATCCATGAGAAGAACTACCATACTCAAGATCTATAATTAACTACAGTGAAATTAAAATTAATGGGCTGATGAAATTATCTCTATAAGTAGACTCATGATATGTATATAGATAACAAAATCTTCAAGTATATATTCATAAAAATAGAGAATATTATAAACAAATTGAGGCAGTTAGTCTTGATAAATATTTATGATTATTAAATATACTTCCATCATGGGAAGGTGAAAAAAGTGTCAGATTATATGAGTGGAAACCATCCCAAAACACTTTCCATGATGAGTATTGCAAGGGATGCAATATTATTATTTATGAAACAGATAGATATTGGAATAATAAAAGGTTCTCAATCCTATCTTTCTCAAATAACAACTCAAACATACATTCATGAGAGGACAAACAAGGCTTAGAATAATTTTGAATTGCAATAGAATAAGGTAGTGAATTTTATAGTGTACATAATTATTTAATAAGGTGTTTTATGGTTTGGAAACCATATATGATTCCCATCAAAACCAATGTTGAAGATGAATATTTGGGTTATTCACATAACTCATTCTTCTATATTCATCCATGGAGAACTGAGTTATTTATATATTTGAAGGCAATTTTTTGGTGGGACAACATGATGAGAGAGATTGTGATGTTTGTATCAAAATTATTGTATAACAGTAAGGGAAGGTTGAGTGACCAAATCAATTGTTTTTATAAAAAAATTTCTCATACCAATAGAGAATTAGAAAAAAATCACCATTTATTTAGTCCTTGGACTATAAAGTATACCAAAAGGTAATTACACTATTTGGTTGGTAGTCAATCATCTAACCAAACCATCACATTTCGTTTCTATCAAGGGAAATTTATCTCTTGACTAACCAAAGAAGATATAGAAATGGGAAGTGGTATGTGTTACTGGATATCCACTCTCCATTAAAATTAATTAAGATTTTTGGTTTATCTCATTGATTTGGAGAATCTATCAGAAAGCATTGAATTCAAATTTGATATTCATCACTACTTATCACATGTAGATGGATGGTTAGTCAGTTTGAACCACTAAAATCATGAGGATATGATGAGATCATGATCAATGGATTTAAAATTATTATGGGATCAACACGATACACTAGTAGAATTAGCATATAAAAAAATTTCCATTATAGTATTGAAATGGATCCTTTTGAGGCTCTATATGGGAAGATGTGTCAAACACAAACATGTTGGGTCAATTTTTGAGAGATAAAGTTGATGGGACCTGATCTTATTGATGAGATGATACAAATGTATCAAACCATTCAGTATCACATTAAATATATAAAAAGACCCGATAAACTCTATGAATGCAATCATCAATGAGAAATGAAATTTGATGTCAGTGATAAAGTGTTCCTTCATAAATCACCGTTAAATAAATTCATGATGTTTTGGATGGAGGGAATGTTTACTACCAGATACACCATCCACGTAAATATCCATTATCACATCATATTTTTGATCTATTAACTATCACTACCACATAACATATCTTAAGTACATTATGTGTTCCATATATCTGACCTGTGGATGTACATACCAGAACCCTCACATGTGCAAAATCCAATGATGGTTCCATTAGAAAATGCTATTTCCTACTAGGAGAATCTAATGAAGATCTTATATCATAGAGATAATGTTCTATAAAAAAAATAGAACTCACCTAGTAAAATTGTTGTATAGGAGCCACATGTTTGAGGTAGAAACATGGGAACTAGGTGAGGTGACGAAAAAAAAGAACCATCATCAATTTTAGTGTTTGAAATTATAATTTTGAGATTAATATTTTTAAAGGGGTGATAATTTAATGAACCATGATTTTATAAATGAAATTCACTTTTTAAATGAATATGTTCCTTAGGTAATGTAAATATAGAAAATACATGATACACTTTGATAATATTAGAACATTACAAGTTATATCCTATCACATTAAAAATACCATTTAGAGTCATAATTTTTGATTATATAGCAATAAATAGTGATAATTTGATTAATATATATTTAGGGTTATAAAAAAGTTCTATTGAAACTAATAGAAGACGAGATGGCTTTGAACAACAATATCATACCCTATGAAGCCCGTTAATCAGATCTTAAAAGAGTGATAACATATCTAGGATTTATAATTTGTGAAACCTAATATGTTATTAAAAAAATAACAAATGATTGAAACCATTTATAGGACATGTTCACTATCATCAAGATCATATGCCAAACAATGTTTCTTGAACCACCCAATGAGAATATCACCATCATGAACATTGAAATTAGGGAATTTACTATTATAATAAGGGTTTATGTATCTCAACCATATCAATTTTAAAGATATATTTTATATCAAAAAATATTTATAATATTTATTCATTATTTTTATACTTTTTAAATGACTATGTACGGAGTTTGATAATACTTAGATTCTAATATGACCAAACTCAAATTATATGTTTGGGTAATACTAAATTTCAATTAAGAATTTTTTTATGTATTAATAAATAATAAAATATATTTTTTAATTATAATAATATTATTATATAATAAATAGTAAATATAAATGATAATATTATTTTTTATGTGAAAATGTAATTTTTATACGTATTAGAAAACGGTTATTGTAAAAATTAGAATTTGACTATAAATGAATATTTTTATTTAACAATTACATTTTCAAATATTTATAGAAATTTAGTAACAAAGTAAATTTTATTTTCTAAATCATCAAATATAAATTATCCAACAGGGAGTTTTTCATTATTTTTTGAGAAAGTCGATTTTTTTGGGTAAAAATTAAATACGATATTAATATACACTATAATAGGACATCATAAGGATCCAAAAGTGATGTAATGTGATACATATAAGGTATAAATTAAAAAATATATACTTATAAATAAATATTTTATTTTTTGAGGATATTTTATTAATTCCATAACCCATTTATGAATCTTACAAAACCTATATTATATTTTATAACGTATCAAAATGAATTCATTGTAAACATTACTCACATAATCTTTACCAAGGGTACTATTTTAATTTAATAACTTAAAAGAAATAGAAATTAATTATTACCACTCCTATTATAAATTATCCACGGTATGGTTTTTTTATTTGTTACATTATTTTATAAAGTCCAACACCTATGTTTGGAAAATAATAAAGAACTCCCCCTCATTTCCTCTATAAACCAACCCAATATCCCATTAATCTGCACTAAAAACCGTTGGATCATGAATATAGTCAAACCATTCCTATATATATCCCTTATATGGTTCCCTATTATTTTAATAAGATCCTCTAATGTGTTTGGAAACAACCTCGAAAGGATAGAGATCCTCTCCTTCTCCTCTTTATTAAAGTACCTTCATTGTATAATGCCTTGTGTATTTTAATTTCTTTTTAAGGGATATTATTGTACAAATACACATTTTATCCCTTATCATTTACAAGTAATTATATTCCCCTTTAAATATTATTAAATACATCTCGTGATTGATTATGTACCCTTGCTATGTTGCCAAATTATCCTTCGATTTCTCCATGCAGAAATTTTGTTCAATGACCCCTTTTTCATATTCATTTTAATTATTAATTTTAAATGTTTGATTATGTTATTAAATATAAATATTAATTAATTTCTTCTTTTCAAGGGATGAGATACCATTTTCACTCTCATTATTCATTACGATGATATTTTATATACAAATGTTATGCTTTGGAAATTATCTTGTGCTTTTTCATGGAAAAACATTATATTAGGAATACCAACTCTATTTTAACTCAAGGATAATGACCTAGAAATACCAATTATTCATTTATTTGGTATGAAAATTTATAACTTCAACACTACATTATCATTGGGTTTATTTTGATGAAATATTAACGTCCGTTTAGTTATATATGTGTCACACTTATGCATGTACATGATATGAAGGTGATGGGTTCACCTGGAATTATATTGAGGGAAAATGTATCAGGTAATGATTTAGTTTCCTGATAATTCGTGTTTAGTATAAAAGATAAAACATAATCCATTATGGGACATTTGACACAATTTTTTTATAACTTGAAGGTTATCCTTGACATATGTTTATGATGTCTTGTTTAATCATGATTCCATATTACCATGTTGCATTTATGATAACATGTTTTTATCATGAATCACTGTTAATATTATGATTATAAACCATTTTATATACCATTAAATTACATGTAGATTAATATTTAAAACATTCATCATTTTTTATCTATTTATTCCCATACTAAGATTTATATCTCACCCATTTTTTATGTATGTGTGCAGGTTGTCCCATGCAGTTTTATGTGAAATTGAATCTTAGATCATGTTATGGAAGTTTTCAATAATATTTTTGTATAAATTTACAAATTTTATGTTCTATTTACCTAATTTATAAATTAAACTAGGAACTGTGATCTCCTGGGTTTGACCAAGGGTGTTCTTATGTGATAAATTATAAAATACAGTGTTTTTATGATAAGGGTTGTCATAAATTCATTAAAATTAAACCATTAAAGTTATTTTAGGTATTATAATGGTTATTTTAAGTAATTAAAATAAATTTAAATTTATCATACATGATTTTATAGAACACATGAATCAAGACAAACTTGAGGTAATGTTTAATGTAAAAATAGTTTTTTTTATCAAGATCTATTATGATTAAATTTCAAATGAAAAATATTAGAGGATCCATCTGTCAAAAAAAATATATCCTTAAATATCCTTGTTTTATTATTGGATTTTAAATATTTTTATTTAATATTTCCCTATTTATTTATATAAGATACCAAAATATGTTTTTTATGGAAAACTGACCTTGTTTTTTTTCATTTTGGTCTGATATCTATTCATCCTTTTCCATTATTTCAATAACATTTTTGAAAGAATTTTTTTCTATAACCTAAATATAAGTTAAAATTATATTTAAATATATTAAAATTTCAGTACTAATGTTTTAAAATAATTTTCATGTCAATTTACAAACATTTTTCTTTTTAATATCAATAAAAACATTTTACGGAATGTTTACCTTAATATACATCATAAGAAAATATTTCCACTCCATAATTAATATTAATTTATTTAAATCATCCATCATAATATTACTCTTTGATTTTTATGTAAATTTTTTCTCTAATAATTTTGGATTTTTTTATTATGAATAAGGTATTCGAAAATGGAATGTTTATTTTACTAAAGAAATTTTTCAGAAATGTTTTGAAGTTATTTATATCTATAACATCTTAAATAGATTATTATTACTATTTATTAGGTATATTATCCAATTTTACTATCTTTATTCATTATTAGGATGGGTTTTGTCTATAATAATTACATGATTATGAAACTAGATTCATTCCCATGAGCTATGATAACATGTCATGATGAATGGAATATGATCTTATGGTAGACATATGTATCATTTTAATTATGTGTGGGACCTAAATAATGTATCCATATATTTTATTGTGTAAATATTGATATCTTATATGATAATAAAGACTATAATGGGGAGTGAGAATTAACACCCTATTACAGATTTCAGGCAATTCCCGTCTTTTTTATATGTTTTTCGCTTTAGTTGGGTGTGTCTTGGGAATCCCGAGGAGGGAGAAAATTATCCTAAAAAATGAATTAATTTTTAGGGATGTTTGTTTGTATTAGTAAGTGGTGTCTAGGTTTAAATATGTAATGTATTTTTGGGTTCTCCATACTTTTAGAGAATGCCCAAGTTTGTTTGTGGTTTTTGTAACGAATATACTATTTTTTCTATATGTTGGAAATTTAAATATTGTGTATGGAGTCCATGACATGTAATGTTCATCAGGCTCATGTCATCAGTTGAGTAGACAACATGAAATATTACACACCATTTAAGGGTAACATGATGTGTAATTTTAGAAGATTATTTTTTAGTAAAAAGGTGGCATGTTTTTTTATTATATATGATCCTCATGGATTATATGATGTGAAAATGGATTACACTCTATGTAAGAATCATAAATAAGTATTTTAGGGTTTTATAATACTATTATTATTATTCACTAAACATGAATCCTCCTTTATCTTGGCCTATATAACCTCTTCAGAGATTTATGGTGCCTTTATTCATTCCATATCAATTTGTTTGGGGATTGATAATCAAAGAAGCTGAATTTTTCCTCCCTTGATTGATATAATTACTTCTTCTTCATTTATTGTAATTATTATATTTCTGTTTCATTGAATTGTTAGATTAGATGATCTAATATGATGTTTATTCATGTTTCCTTTTAGATCCATCATGCGATCTTATTCATAGGGCCAATCCTTTTTTGGTAATGGTACAACAAATGTGCATTCTTTTGAAATGGGTTGTTCCATAATATTTAACGAATCTCTAGATAAGTTGAATAAATTATAATATTTTTAGATTTATTATTAGTCCTTATTTTTCATGGTTGGGATCCTTCTTGTATTTGATTCCATTATGGGCATGTGAGACCCAAGTTTTGAGGAATGTGGTTTCATCTCTAGATTGTTATGGTAAACTACGTAGATCTTATTATTGTGAAATTGTATTATTAAATGAAATGAAATTATTGATGATTTTATTTGTGTATGTGGAAATTTTTTTGAATAAAATATAGTTTCCCCTAGTTTTCCTAAATGATACTTAATTTTCAAAGCATTGTTAAGAGGTTTTTTAAAATAGTTTTCAAAGCATAGTTTGAATTAAATTGTTTTATGGAATGGTTTGAGAAATAGTGCAAATGATAATCCTTACATAAATGTGTGGAATGTGTCGTAATAGGCCTCATCCACTATCAAAAATATTTCTCATGTTTCATTCCTCAACTCCATATCGTTTTGTTCTAAGGATATGTTAGACCTATTTTGTGTGTGGGGGGGGGGGGAGTTAACTTTCTAGGGTGTTCCTATACTATCAAAACTCTTTGAATTTAATGAGAGGATTAATACATGAATGATATTATATGTTTATATTCAAGTTTCACAGCTATCATGAACTAGTGTTATACTTGAGGTGATGATGAATTTGTTTTGGGTAGATTTGGGATGTTTTGGCCTATACAGTTTTGACTGTGCATCCATAGATCTGATAGGATGAGTGATGTATTATTTTTAACATAATTTATATAATTTCATATATTAATGTGAAATTATTTAAAATATATTTACCAATATTATTTTGAAATGCTTACAAATGGGTAATTATATTGTTTTTTCATTTTTTTGATAGAAAAATGATAAACTATAAATCATTGCTTGTTTTATTTAAAGTAGATCTTTCTTGGATTATTTTTTATAGAATTGATATTGAAAACATGGATGTGACCATGTTGAGCCTAAATGTTTAGACCCTACATACCACATAGATGGTTTTTAGAATTGGTTATATCATTCGATACATGGAAAGGAAAGGCACCAAAGTGAGGCAGTGAGGTTTTTAGTCATATGGGTTTGATTTGTTAGAAAGTGAGATAGCGGGTGTTTTCTAATTCTATCACATGAAGACTTTTCGAGTAGTTATTTATATTTTCCATCCTTTGAATTTGGAATTCTCTCTTGTAGATTCTTTTCTATCATTTCTCTTCTATCACTTTAATTGTTTTTTTTTGTTCTATGAGACATATATATATTCATGTTTTCAACCACTCTATCTTTTTATACATGTGTATATATTTAGTGTTTTTTGTTTTTTGTGGGGAAAATCATTCCCTTTATTTTTTGTTGATGCTCTGGTTCTAGATGCCAGACCATTGGTTTTAGGAATAATATTTAGGTATGTTGAAAATTCAAGGTGGGATCTAGTTTAACAGGTTATTTATAATTGTTTCGTAATATATTTGTATTAGTGGAATTATTTTATCAAGAGTCATTGTCTTGGGTTTTTGGGTAGATTAGAGACAGAATTTTCAGAATTTGGTAGGTAGGTTATCATGATTTTCTATCGATCTCTTTATATTATTACACTCATGTTACAATGGGTTGTTGGTATATGAATTTTATTTTTTTGAGTTTGTGACCATTATAATATTTTTTTTCATGTGTGGTTTTATGGTTTTAACTATGATTAAATATTTAATGATCCTTTAATTTGTGTTGGTGTGAAGTAGTAATCCTATAAGATGTGTTTTATGGATTCCTCAGGAGGGTGTAGCTAATGTTCCATAGGGGAATCATCATATAGATCAAAAAACATCTAGTTTGTCCTATGGGAAGATCCTACCTTAGTATAAATGGTACTTGACGCTCAGAAAACAGTTTTTGAGGTACAAAATATAGATGTAAGAGACATGTATCAATCATTAGAGTGCTTCTGTGGGAAGTCATGATTGATTAAAATTTAAAATTATCATCATGAGGTAGAATAACGGATTGATAATATTCCTCAGTTTTTAGACTTATTGGATGAATGAATGTGTATCAAGGTGGTGTTGATAATGGTCCTACATGAGGGTCCATGTTTATAATGGTCAGATTCCATGGTACAGGAAGATAACTATTTGGGTTTGGGCTAGAAGGTTTTCAAAACTTCATTATTCCCTCAGTTTCCTAAATATTTGGTTATAATGAAGATTCCCATGGAGTTCATATATTTTTTGCAATTAGAGCATTCATTATTAGTGGAAAGCAATCAGTTTGTTGATATAATTCATTTTTCACCATAGGTAGTAATGATTGACCAACTAAAATATCAGAAGTTCATGTAGATTTTGGGACCAGATTTAAGATCACATGTATTTATTCAAAATATTTTCATCTATATGGAGATACTAGAGTGGTATATAATGGAAGAGTTGAAAATTGAAGGAAAGGATGGATATTCATCACCATATCTTCAACATAGTGGAGGCTTTAGTGGTTCTCTAAGGAAAAAATAAGAAGTAGAAATATCATCATAGTATTTGTGGAAATTGTTCTTGGTAGTATGCCTATATCAAACCTCTAGTTGTAACTAGTGGTGTGCCTAAGAATTTCTATTAGTGTGGTATGGTAAAGCATAAATTGTGTTCTTTTACATCATCTAGATAGATGTGTTATTATTTTGTGTATTATAATCATTTGTATCATTTGAATTAGTTTATTTAAACACATTTATATAATGATGGATCATTGACTACAAAGGATACATCGACATTGCCATATGCTTATAATACTATAGGGATATAGACCTAGGCCTCAAGAAGTGAAGCATCTTCACACATTATATTTGTTTATAGTGGAGGTATAAATAAGTACAATGATAGTTAAAGTTCCATATTTTTTGAAACATTTGTAGTGAAAAATTTATTTGATACTAGAAGATCCCAATAATTTATATGTAGCCATTTCTCTGATAGGATTAACCTTCAAATAGAGATCATATCTACTATCTTGAAGTTAATGACACATACTCTGAATAGGAAATATTTGGGGTTTCAATGATCTCCAAATGCACTATTGATAGTTTATGAGGAGATAGATAGGGATTTTTTTCATTATTTGGATCTCATTGATATTATCATCCCTATGGATTGGGATATTTATTATCATTATGGGGTTGATTTTTATCATTGGTGTTTCTATTTTATTGTGTTTTATGGGATATTATGAATATTTTAGGGAGAGTTGGACCCAAGGTATTTTTGTGTAGGGACTTCCCTCCCCAATTATAGTTATTTTTTGTCTTTTATAATAGTTTAGACTCATGAAATTTCATTTTATACTGATCCTCCCACTATTTTTTAGTATTTATTGATGTTTGGCTAATTGATTTATTTGGGATTCCTCTAAAGAGAGAGGAAGAGTTTATGATTTACCTAGTTCTAGGTGCACAACCCATTTAGATTCCTTCTTATTGGATGAACCAGTGGGATAGAAGGAGAACATGATTTAGTTGAACGACATGATGTAAAATGTTTTTTTGTTCACTCTATTGTTTTACATTGGGCATCCCCATATCTCTATTCTTAAAAGGAATATGGTTTACTTAGATTATGTGCAGACTTTAAGAAGATGAACCCAGTAACAATTAATAATAAATATCATTTGTCAGATATAGATAATTTCATTGATCAGTTATAAGGGGAAAAGTGGTTTTTAACAATTGATCATTAGTTGAGTTATCATCATCTCAATGTTTGTGAGTTTGATGTATCAAAGAAGAATTTAAAAAGTAGGATATTGTGATGTAGTTTGTTTTGAAAAAATATCATACATATTTTATAGATGTGATGAATCAGATATCACATTGTTAAATCTATTTTTTTAGTTTTCAGAGATGCTATTTTTGTTTATTTGATATCTAAGATTAAGCAAGAGCACAACATGGATTTGGTTATAGAGTCCCTATTGAGTCACCATTTGTATAGAAATATTTTTAAATATATCTTTTGTATCAAGTATGTTAATTTATTAAGTCATATGACTTCATAGAATGTATTATTAGTTGATTCTAAGAAGGTAAATGCATTTTGTTCATGGTAAGATCCATGAAATGTATTTATGATTAAGATATTCCTTGGAATTTCTTGATATTATCAATGGGGTTTTCAAGTATTTCTCAAATTTTTTCTCCCATTTAACCAATATTACTAGTAATGGAATGAAATTATCATGGGATGAAAAGATACAGTCTTATTTTGATGATTTTATATACCTTCTCACACTAGAACCTATTTTGTTCTTACCTGAGATCGGTAAGGGGTAGATGATTCTCAATAATTCTTATGGAACTGGTTTGTGTTTTCCTCCCATTTAGGATGATAATGTGGTATCCTAAAGATCACATCAGCTTTAACCACATGATAATAATTACCCAATTCATCATTTAGATATTTCTTCATTAATGAATGATCTAATGTGATGGTGGTCTTATATTATTGGGGAAATGTTCACAATATTTTCTAACCATTAGATTTCGAGAAAAATAATTTCTTTAAAAGAAACACTATTTAATTTTTTTGGTTGAATACCTAGAAACATTCGAATTCAATATCTTTTACCTGTAAAGAATGGGAATTTACTAGCATACACTCTTAGTAGTAGTGTTCTATCACATGATGTTTCAGAATTGAAGGAAGAGTGGAAGCATATATAAATTTTCTTTCAGTTACATCTGGATGAATATGAAGATGGTTCAGGATTGATATATCCAATTTATACATATCAAAATATCTCTATATGTGTAATTTGTAGTGATGGTAGTAGGATGATGAGTTTAGGGGAATTTGAGAAACCCTATATGTTAAGGAGACCATTTTTGGTATGTATCCCTCTTTAGATGGTTATCGTAGTTTTGGTTATCAAATTTTTGTCCAAACATCTCTGAGTAGTTTTTTTATCATAATAGTCTATCATGGGGTGTTAACCTAGGAACTCTGAAAATGTTTTATGACATGGGGATGTGATTCTAGTGGTCGGGTGTGAATTATAATAATGATGAATATTTGTCCCACTATTACAACTACCAATAGATAATGGAAGTGCATTTGAAGTGTTTTGGTTTGATTATAGATCATCCATTATAGGTTTGGAAATAGGATGAGGTATCCATTTATTTTTTTGTTTGATTTCCATAGACAACCTAAGAGAGAAATTACATCTTGGTGGTGACTGATCAGTTAAAAATGTTGGATCATTTCATTCAAATAAGGGACACCACAAATATTAATGATTTTGGTAATCTATATGTGTAAGAATTTGTAAGGTTATGTGAGTTTCCTTCTTCTAATGTTTTAGACAAGGAACCTAAGTTTACATCAAGGATAAATAATAGTCACTTGGTGGTACTGAGGGACCGTTTTAGGTTTATTATAACTTATATTTAACATATAGACTATTAGATGAAGCATGGTATTCAGATGTTGAATGAAATTATTCCTGTATGTGTCTTAGATTTTGGTATGTCTTGGGAAAACCACCTTGTACTGGTTGAATTTGATTATTACACAAGTTATTAGTCATAGATTTGAATGGATCCTTTTAAGGATATACATTGTCATCCATGCAGGTCATATCTTTATTAGAGAGATGTGTGAATAGATTTCTTTAGCGAGACCATTATTTCCTCAATAGAAATTTGTGATGATTAAATATATACATCAAAATTTGGTTAATGTGTCAATAGAAATCTTATACAGATCAATGAAATTGTACCTTTTAATTTTCCATAGGATGTAGAGTTTTCTTTAATGTTTCACCTCAATTGGGTCACTGTTGGCTTAGAAAACAAAAAAAGCTTCCTTTAGGATAAAATAGACAATTCAAGGTCCTTTAGTATATTGGAAAGGATTCCTATCAGTAGTAATTTCAACTTCAAATGATTATAATTCAATATTTTTTCAATATATCATAGCTCCGAAAATACCATCTTGATCCCTCTCATATTCTAAGTTAGGAGGATATTTAATTTGAGCTAGATGATTCTATTATAGGGAATGCAATAGAGATGATGTACTCTCATGTTAATTTCCTACATGGTAAATTGACTATGTTTTCCATATTTTTAAGGATACATAGATTATATTCCCATGATACGATGGATAAAAAGTCATTGATGAGGGATTAATGGATCAATAATTTATCATACTTTATTCATCCACATGACATTAATGTGATATAAAGTCATATGGTGGGGTGTTTGAAACATTATGTTACCTCTTTCATATAATTTACATATCTTTAATGGTATTCTTCTTCAATTGGGTAAATCTTGGGAATCTGAAGTATGGAGAAAATTTGCAAAAAAATGACCAATTATTCTAGGATGTATGTTTGTTTGAAATAATGGAGTCTGAGTATAAACATGTAATATATTTTCGAGGATCTTATTGAGATAAAATAATTCTAGAGTTTGTTTGTGGGTTTTTTAAATAATATACTATTTTCTTTGTATTATATATAATTACAAGATGTGTAAGTAGTATAAGATATGTAATGTTCATGATGTATAAGTCGTGAGCTAAGTACATAATAAAAAATATAATAAGTATGTGTAATTTTATAATTTTTTATTTATTTTTTATAATTCTATAGAAAAATAATCTTTATTACACTCAACTAATTGTGAAATCAATGGTTTCCTAACTCCGAATCACTTACAAGTCATATATTCAATTTAACGATAGTCTGATTTACCCCTAATTCCAAAAATGTTCCAATGTTTTTTATCATATATATTTTTTCAATATTCATCACATAAACTTTATGAAATAAAATGTTTTATTAAAAAAATTAAAATTAAAATACCACATTTATTCTTATTATGATAACACTATGTATTTATAGTAAAACTAGAAGGAAAAAATGATCCAAAAATTCGAAAAATATACATTTATTTTATGTTTTTTTTCTTTTTCAAGCTATGCTAAAAGTGTATCCCCTCTCTTGATTTATATTATTATTTCATGTACCATGTTTCTATAAAATAATAGTCTATATCTTCTAAATAGGTTTAGAATAGGAATAAATAATCTATAAATATGGTAAACCATATTTTTTAGAGGTCTCAAGACGTACTAAATAACATAATTGTATTTCATACAGGAATAAATCCTCTTTAATACTCTATATATGAATTCTCATACACATGTAAATCACTAACTTGTTACAATAAAGTAACACATAGTTTAAATACTTCATTAACTAGAAATTTGAAATTTATTAAATATTTAACCCAAAATTCACCTATACCAGCAATAATTGTTTTTATAAATATATCCATATTATATAATTGGGTCCCCTTGGTACATCCATAAGTGTAAAAAATAACACTTTTTTCATATGAAAATAAAGTGGAAGGTTGTATTGTAATAACACAGATATTAGAATGAATTTTATTTTATGTCCTTCAAAATAGAATTAATTAATTTAACACTGCAAAACATATAAATTTATCATTATATATCTCATTAATGTAGAATATTAAAATAAAAATAAATATTTTTAAAAGAGTTATATGTGTAAATAATTATTCAAATCATATTTGGATAAAATAAACATTAAATAAAATTACTTAAATTTTAAATATTATTTCTTACAGTCTTCCTAGGAAATCATACCATCGATTGTAACAATAATAATACCTAAAAACTTTAATTATATGATGATTTTTTATGAATGAAATAAGGGTTTATGAAAAATTATTGTTATATAAGTATATTGGTTTATATTTATAAAAGTAAAAAATGGTAATGTGAATTTTATATGACCATTGGGTATATATATCCATTTAGAATAAATATTATTAAATTGTTTATTAAATTTTTATAATTATTATTGAATCCTTATATAGAAGTGAGTAATTTATTAAAAATGATATTTATTAAACATATATGTAAATATTTAATATCCATGTAATAACTATGGAATGATTTGGAATAAATATATATTAATTTAATTGATTTTATTTAATTTTAAGATTTTTTTCTATATATAATATATTTTTATTTTAAATATAAATTTATCATTTTTATTATATAATTTAATATATTTTATTTAGTATTTGGAATTATAATGCATCACTTCTGTAATATGGTGAGTACTCTATTTTAGGAATAAAAATAATTAATTTAGAAAAAATATAAGTAATATGAAATAAGATAAATATGAAATGAAATTAATTTTAAATAAAATAATTAATTTTTATATATTCTATAAAACTATTTTAAAATTTTAAGTAAATTTTACTATTATAAAAAAATTTTCTTCATCTTAAACAACTAACTCAACAACAAATCATTGAATATGATATTTTCATTTATCTATCCTAATCATCTTGAAATATCACTACTACAAATATGACCTTTATCAGTGTTAGAAAAGTGCAATAATAGTGCTAAAAAAGAGATGTTAATCGAGGTGAAGATAAAGGGGGGTCCCTTTTATCAGCGCTTAGAAAAGAACAAATAAAGTTTCCTTTAATCAGCGCTAAAAAAGCGATATTAATCAATGAAAAGATAAAGGGGTCCCTTTTATCAGTGCTCAGAAAAGAACTGATGAAGATACCTTCGATCATCGTTAAAAAAAGCGCTAATAAAAGTACAACTTTATCAGTGCTAAAAAAGAACTTATAAAAGGGGTCCTTTATCAGTGCTTTTAAAAAGCACAGATAAAAGACAACATAAATTAAAAAAAAATTATATAATGAGGGGGGGAGAGAGATTTTAGCAGCACTGGACCCCCCTTTTATCAGTGGTAGGTGGACCCTCCACCCCTCCCCCCGCCTCACACTCTCCTACGCGCTGCCCTTCCCGTGCATCCCTCACATGTAGGCACCTCCTTGCTTCCACCAAAACTCAAACTCGTGACCTCCCCCTTGCGCGCTTACACCTTTTCCACTAAGACATTGCGTTATTTTCTATTTAACAAAATATCTATTTATTATATATATATAGTTCTATTTATTCGTATATTAATATAGATTCATATTAATATGAATATATTTAGTTTTATTAATACATATATATTTATTCATATATTAATATATATATATATATTTATTCGTATAATAATATAGATTAATATTGAGATTCATATATTTAGTTTTGTTAATACATATATATTTATTCATATATTAGTATATACATATATTTATTCTTATATTAATTTATATTTATATTTATTTAAATATATATATTTGTTATAATTTATTATTCATAAATTTATTTTTACAAAAATATATATTTATAAAATTAGTTTTAAATACCTTTATAAAATATGTTTTTTATGTGTGTTTATAAATTAATAAATAAATATATAAATACATATATATACCACACACACAGACACACACAGACACACACAGACACACACACACATTTACGAATAAATACCTATATATGTGTATTTGAAAACACATAGAATGTTAAAACGACCGTAACATCTAATAAAAATGCCTTTTTAACTCCACAACAAGTCAAATTGAAGAAAATTAAATAATATTTGATATGATATGTGGTACAGGCCTAAGGGACATCCAGATCAGAAGGTATACTTGTTTGAATGTGAACAAATCGGGGTATTCAGACTAAAAACTCACTTTTGGAGGACTTTTTGTCCTTTTTTGGCCTTGAAAATTGTGACAAAATATTAGCTTCGGTCACTTCCATGTAGTCCTCATCGCAGGCTTCGATTTGATATGTTGTAGATCTAAAAAAGACACCTGGATCCAAAGTTATGGTCGTTTGAAGTATGAGTTACATTTTCAACTTATTTTAGACCTTTAATTAATTTTTTTTGATTTTTTGTTTCTTAATATTGTTATTAAAGGATTATTAATCGATGATAATTAGAAATTAATTAATTAATAATATTTCTTAAAATATTTTAAATCCATTTTCAATAATTTTCGTATATTTTAAATGTAATATCTATTTATACTTATCTAAAACATATTTAAAAAATATATATTATATTTATATCTATATAAATGTAATTATATAACAATATTTTATCTTTCATTATTTTTTTGGAAACATAAAATTTATCAATGGTATGAAAAAGCACTGATAAATCCCCCCTTTATCAGTACTAAAAAAAGTGATGATAAAGGGGGTCCTTTATCAGCACTAATAAAAGCAATGCTAAATGGTCACTTTTAACAGCACTTTTTAGCACTGATTAAGGCCCCCCTTATCAACGCTTTTTTAGTATTGATAATGGACCCCTTATCAACGATTTTTTTAGCACTGATAAAAGGGAAATACTTCTCTTGCCTGTTTTTGTAGTAGTGTATGTCCCTCAATTCAATATATTAAGGGTATTATGGATGTCTATTTTAATCCAAACACATGGTTATATTTTCTACACAAACTATGCTTAAATTTCCACATCTAAAATATTTATTCATGTTTTAAAATATTTTTTTCAAAAGAAGTAGTTCCGTGAAGTTCATGAAAAACTAAGATACTGAGCATGGATTCCATTTAATCAATAATATTAATGGATTTTACATCACCTATTTATTTTATCCTCTAATTATAACATTTTATGATTTAAATTAATAACATTAATAACATAAAATTAAAATATTTTTACATACATAAAAATGTTATAATAATGAACTGATTACTGATACTTAATTATTCTTTTATATTAAAATTTTCATGTTTGGATTATTTCAACAAATTAATTTAATAATGCTAGTATATTTTCATAATTATAATTATCTATAGATACAATAACATAAGTATATAAAATATATTTTTTAGAGCATAATATTCAATGTTGTATTTTTTCTAATTTTATGTATATTGGTAGTCAATTTAAGTATATTGAAATGTGTAGAGAGGGGTATAGTTTAGTTAAGATGTCTTGAGGTGACAGAGTTGTTTTCTAGAACAAGTCACTAAGTGATCATATGAGTCATTCTGGGAAGCACATACAATTGAAAATTTTAAAAAGTGTTCAAATAAATTGTGACACATAAGGGTATAAATGATCATATATAAGATTACATTATAGAGATGACCTATAGTTATGAATTATTACAATACCAAATTTAATGAATTTTTTTATTCAAACCTGACACATCAGAAATGCGTTGAATATTTAAATGAATATTACTATACTAATAGTTATTTTTTGATGTCTACACAATGAATAAAATCAACAAAAAACTGGTTGGAAACCTATAATACCAGGTGGTTAATAATGGATTAATAAAATGGTCATTAAATGATTAATAGAACCATACAATGATATTTAGGCATCAAAAGCTAATTGTTATGTATTTTTGGAACTTAAATTCAGATCATGTTGTGAAGAGTAATATCACACTGTGGTTAAATTAGAATTTTAAGATAAATTTTAAGTGAACCAATTGGTCATGCCATAATGAAATATGTCATCCTATGATTATATAGTCACGATAACTCAAACATAATTATTTATATGGAACTCTTAAGAAGGTTTGGTTGTTATTTGAACATCCATTTATAACCTATTTAAATATACATAATTGAGATTTATTTAGAAAGAGTTCATATAATTAAATTGAAGTATATGAATTTGGAATAATATCTTAATTTTATTATGAATTTTAATTTTCTAAATTCCTAGGATATATAAGAACTTGCTATGAAAATGACGATGATACACATAGATGAGATAGGATGAATTACAAAGATTATAAAATACTATATTATGGATAATTGTGTGGAATTTATTGAATATTGGGATCTAAGTAGTTAAATGATATTAGATTTTATTATATTGAAGATTAGTCTAATATTTAACGTGTTTTTGAGCATATCAATGATGTTTATGGTATAAAAATTAAAAAATTTTAGAGAACAACCAATGTTGTTCTCGGTTATGGTTTCAATTATTTTATATGTTAGTTTGACATAAATCTTAAAATTATATATTTTTTAATTCTTATGGAAAATAGGTGTAAAGTCCCAAAATTTACATGTATTTTTTTATATATATGGAATTATTTTGAGGCCATGAAATTCGACGACATATAATTCCAAGGTCTGGATAGCCCAGAATGGAATTTTGAACTTTTTTGTATGGTATGTTCTGAAATGTGCGGTAAAGACTTTATATCTTTTGAACCATTGCATAGATCGAAGATCCGAGGGTGCCGTTGGATTCACAATGTTGGTATTCACCTATAAATGACTTAACTATGATCGACAAGGGCCTAAGGGAAAATTTATTATTACGACTTCTTGAGAAAAATAATAAAATAATTTAAATGAATTATTTTATTTTCTTTCTCATCTTGAATTGGTGGATGGAGACCCTATGGGGTAGTGACTGTGTGGTGATGATGTACATCAATGACGCTCATTAATGGCTTGTTAAACTAGCAGTGTAACAATACTTTAATGACAGGTAATAGTGACAATGTTTCTTAAAAAACACAACGTTACAATGCAACATCACATCATAATGGGAATGCTATGACATGATCCTATTTATAATATGACACACTGGGAAAATATGGAATAGAAATTTGGATGATTCTATGGAGAACCTATAACAGACTTCCACCCCAGCAATGAACGACGGACACCAGTGGATCCTCACCACCTTTGACGCCTTTAAAAGATCAAAGATGGGAAGAGACGTCCACATTTTAACCTATATGGGATGAATTCCATGACATCATACATTAAATGAGGTAGGGATTTTTGATTCTTTATTCTTCCGCACCCATTTATAAACGACGAACATAGATTAATCCATGAATGGGTTAATCCACAGACCATGCGTTCTTTCTGGAGGGTGACTTACTTTGGGTTTATTATTTTTTTCAAGATTTAACCTTTACATAAATGATTGAACAAAAACCTCCCCGAGCCTCCCCATTGTTAAAACCTCTAATTCGGAGGGCCTGAGATGACACGAACAAGGAATGATCACCTACGCTTGTCTGTTCTTGGTGGCCACATTCTCAAAGTGACAACATAGACGATTTGAAGGCTTAACGGTAAAAATATCCTCTTTTAGAGAATGTTGGTGGAAGGGGAGAAAGGAAAAAACCACCAGAGGACATCTGGAGGCCCACTCAAGATTCTTTCGGCACACCGAAACTAGCAATAACATCAATGGCAGCCGACTTCGTAGTCTGCGCAGAGGCGGCAACCCGAACCAACTGGTCAAGTTGACTGAGAGGCCTAGACTTGTCATCCACATCGTCATGCGAGAGGATGTAGTTCCAGGTGGGTGCTGTGTGGGGGGTGGCCCATATCCGGGCCACCTGGTAGGCTAGATTCACTATGGCCCATCGACCATGGTAGGAGTCGAATGCAGCGCCAGGACGGTGATGCATAGGAGATGCAGCTTGCCCCTGTGGGCCGCGTTTGGACTAGAGTGGATGCAACTAGCTGCCACGTCCCATGGGCTCACACCAGTCGCACCACAAGGTCTATCCCCTTGTTGGTGGGCCAATCCCCAAGTGGGCTAGGCTGATCCCACTACCTGACAGGCCGGACCCGCGCCTCTTCAGGATGGGCCAAACAGAATCGGGTCGCCGGGCGACCGAGCGGGCTGGACACTTGGCTAACTAGGCTGGGTCCGGGGAGGCCTATTGGGCCTGAACCATTGGTCAGGCTGAACCAAACAAAAGCCGACCCACACTAGGTGAGTCTGTGTCCATCAGAATGAACCTGGGTAACTAGAAAAACCAAGCCGGGTTTGTCGGGCAAGGTCTAACTGGGTCAGACTGGGCGACATCGCAACTGGTCCGCTGATTACTAAAACGCTCGTATCATACATACCGTGTGTTTTATTGATGGTATATTGGTGGTTTTGGGACGCTATCGAGGAGGCGAATCTCCCTGCATTCTTTTTGGTGACTTTCACAGACGCTGAGAATAGACGAATGGATTGAGGAGTGGTTCTACCAAGCGTGGTATGTACTGAACCCTGCGTTTGGCTAAGAGTTGAAGACTGCTCGAAGACGGCTCAGAGGGAAGTGACTATGTGTGACCGAGTAGGACCATGGTGGAGAGTAGCTCTGTGTGACCTGATAGACCCACATCAATTGACAGGAGGAGTACCTCAATTCAAACATGCTGGGAAGTGACTATGTGTGACCCAGTAGACCCACAGTGGGGAGAAGCTCTATGTGACCCAAAAAACCGATGGTACTCATCAGGGATGAGTACCACAAGGGTTCATGGTTAGTGGTAAGTAGATCTGTGTGACCCAGCATGCCCACTGTATTCAATAGAGCACGGGTTTTTGTACAACTGAGGAGTTTGACGTTTGTGACTGACGATGCTTCTGTTACTACCCTAGAATATACCTAGTGTGAGCTATCTTGGGTTTTGTTCTTTACCTTGAGAATTCATGTCTAGTATTTACTATTTGGTTTTGGGGTCCCTATTGTGTACTGTGTTACTCACCCCTACATGGGATTCACCTACATGTGTTGTGTCTAGTGCAGACGACTGGCATTTTGATAGGGGTGCTCAGAGAGATGGGACAGACAGATGCTATGACGATGGACTTGGTGGCCTTGGACTAGGCGGGGCCCAGTAGGACTCGGAATACAAGACATTCTAATTCATCTTCAATTAGCTCAACTACTTTCATGATCAGGTGGGGTTTACTACAGATGGCATTAGAGCACTTTTTGGAATTTACTGTTTTTAGTACTTTATCATGGGTTTGTATTCTGACCCACTTTTTTTCAGCTGTAATTGCACCCAGTTTATTTAGTGGTATGTTGCTTCCCTTTAGTGAGTTAGGACTTGTTAGGTCATGTATGTACGTATAGGTATCCGGACTAATGCCTCACACTAGCAAGTTTATTTCTTCAGCACTAGTCACCATCTTTTGGCCTTCAGGAGGCGGGCTTTCGGTTGTCATGACAAGATCCATAAGGGACAAGTCATGACAAAGTGGTATCAAAGGGCAGTCATTTCCCCCACAAAGACATGATGTCTAATATTTTGTTTTGGGGAAACAATTTTATGTTTTGCAAGTTCGGCTTTCAGATATGGGGAGTCCAGCATTGTTGTAGAGGCCGATATATCCATACACAAGGACTATGAATTCAATTTTAGGATCAATAAATTAAAACACTAGTTTCATAAGTGTCATTTTAATTTTTAATAAGAGTCATCTCACCGGGTATATCCTTCTAACCGTGGTATATATTGATCTATCTCAGGACGCCTCCATGTGGACGACCAGTAAGGATCTTGATACTAGGTTTTGAGGATATCCCTCCTTGCGATAAGGTGTTTGTTTAGAGACTAGTTCTAGATATGGTCCCACCAGGTGGTGTACCAGTACTACCACCACCTCCTGGTTAGAATCTACTACCGGCAGTTCTGGTAGAGGATGTTTGTAGGCTCAATTCCCTACATGTTTTTCAGAGATAAAGACGTCCTAGGTTCAAGGGATAGACAGATCCTCAGGTTGCTGAGGAAATCCTGGAGGCTATGACGTGGGTCTTCCACTTTGTGAGTACAATGCCCAACCAGATTGTAACACCCCAACCTCAGTTACCCAGAGTTGATGATTTATTTTAATACATTGGTATGATTACAAGGAATCAAGTCCCAAAGTACTGATCAGTTTAGCAGTCTTGGAAAATAGATTACATACATGAATGTTACATTACACTTAATAACATAAAAAACAACATAAATAATTCTTTATGAATGCCATTATTCCCTTGTCTTAACCCTGCATATCAATTACAAAATACTTCTTGGAATCTTGGGAAAAATAAAACATAGAAAAGGGGTGAGCTCAAATGGCCAGTAAGGATAATAATATAGTGGAAACATTCATAATTAAGAATAAACAATTAAGGCAATGTATAACTAAAAAAAGCCTTTTAAACTTGAACTTCAACATAGTATGGAAAAAATAAAACGAAATAATTCCATTTACTTATTCACATGGATATTCTACTAATCGAATAATCACATGCAATATCAATAACCACTTTCATAATGATGGAATGCATAATGACAAACTATCATAACCACATATCCAAGGCATCGTTCCAAGACTACAAATAAGATTTTGTCAAGGCCTTATGCCAAGACATTAGTTTGTCTCATGAGACCTACCGATGCATCGATGATCTATAGCGGGATCCACCCATCACTTACTAAGTCCAATTCATTCCCATATGAGAAGTTTTAAACATAACATAAACATTCGTATTAAAACTAGCATATGAAATGTCAATACTTTCTCCATAAACCATGAATGGTATAAAAATATCACATCCACAGTAAAACATATCACAAAACCTTCAATACAATACAAAAGTTTTTTATCATAATAAATCGACTTCAAATAATCTTAAAATCCATCAAAAGATATTTACATAGATGAAATCAAAACGATTTGAGAGAAACATCTCTTTTTTTAAATCATTTAAAAGTCACATGTTTATAAAAGAAGTAATTTAAAAGAGATTTTTGAATCAAAGTGTCCCGTACCACTTTGAAACTTTTGAAAAGAAATATCATTTCAAAATATTAATGTCCATATAAATAAATCCTTAAATCATTTTGAAAACATGGACATTAATTAAAACGTTTTAGAAAGATAAATCCTTAAAACATTTAAAATTCTGATCTTGATAAAGAGTACCTGTCACAAATTCTTAAAATATTCAATTTGAAATAATTTAAAGGTCACATAATTATAAAATAATACATTTAATCTGAAAATATTCTTATAAGATTATAAGGGAAGCTTCAACGATATTATAATGGCAGAAAATAGCCGCACCTGCCGAATAAGTTAAAAAAACATTCTTTCCTTAATTCTGTCGAAAAGGATAAAAAGAACCTTGTTTTGAAAATGACAGAAAGATTCCTTTATACACCTATTTAAAAAATTCAAAAAAGGGTATAAATGACTTTAACCCATATTCTTGTAAATATTAAAAATGTTTTGAAATACATTTTTAAGAAAAATGGATGTGAATGATAAAGAAGTCCCAGTAGATTATTACGTATAAACAACCTCGGATAATGAAGAGATTGTGAAATAGACTCTTAACTTGTACTTTTCCTTGGTTGGGGGTAGTTTAACCTCCTGTATAATGGTGAGATTACTATTATTAAATTTTACAAGAATCATATACATTAATATGATATCATATATGATCTTTTTACATTTCTTTGTTAATAATATCTTAGTATTATTGTCATTTCACTTGTTAACTTACTCGTTTTCTTTTATATGTTTTGTTACATAAGACGTGGTTGTCATGGATAGGTTGTATCTTATTCATATCCATAAATATATCAAGTCCTTAAACAGTATTTTTAAATCATAAAATTATAATTATACTTGAATGGATACGATGGAGAATGAATCTCATCACGTCCGTGGAGACGGTAGTCCGTACGTATGCACGAGCGACAATAACATTCTTTTGAATTTAAAATAATATATAATTGGATGGTATATCATATATACAGAATAATTATCATGTTATATTTATTATTTACATGAATTACACATCATTATTATACCCATCCAAATAATAATGTTTTGAATAACAATTACACCATGACATGGAGACGGTAAGCCGTACGTACGCACGTATGGTGACATGTCATTCAATGGATGGATAGAATACTGAAATATGGTTGTACCATGTTTATAATAAAATCAAAGTATATATAATATACTGGAGTAATTATTTTATAATGGTAATAACAATGAATGACGAAGTGGAAGAAGAAATGAACTTGAAAAAGGGTGGTGAAATCATTACCTCTTCTTCGGGTTCTTCCTTTTGATTTGATTATAAGGGATCCATAGGATGGATTTATGACTAAAGGAAGGCCTCTAGGATGAAGTGAGGGAATTTGAGAGAGTATTTGGGCAGAGGCTGGCCGAACCAAAAGGCTTTGAATTTGTGAATTACTGAGAAGGGGGAGTGCCCTTTTATAAGAGGGGTGAGGGGCCCCTTTGGAAAAGCTAGAAATATTATTTTATAATAAATTTATATTCAGTTTATAATGGATAAAAAGTATATTATTTAATGGTTATAGTGGGGATTCGTCTAAAACCACTCAACTAATAGAATTTAGACAGGTTTGGGTCACTATATTAACCTTATCTTTAAGTATTAACTCTTAGTTAATTAGTTTCACTTTTACAATGTCTCTTTGTATATATATATTATATGGTTAATAACATAATATATACATCCAAGAGACCCCCAAGTGGTCCATTATTGATACACCTATCATGATATAAGTCTCTTGGCCGAACCTTAGATTTTTAAGAATTGAATATCAATTAATAATATAATATTTGTTTTAAAAACTCTTTTATGTCAATTTGACACAATTCAATAATTGATTTTTGGGAAAATCATAACAGAATAATTACTTCGAACAAAGTTATTGAAGTCAATCCTAACATATCATATTAACCTATAAAATTATTGTAATTCATAAAAAGTCAAAAATTCTATTTATATGGGTATTTATAATATCAATTATTTTAATTTTTCACTATTATTGTTAATTACTGCATCATCATTGTGTCATAAATAAATTAAATTATTTGTTGTATAAAAATTATAAATAAAATATCATTATGTAGAAAATAGTTTTAGATTTCTAATGATTATTTATAATATAAAATTCAACATATATAACCCTATGTAAAAAAATGTTTTTCTAAAAGATATATGCTTATGTCATTTTTGTATTTATTTTAACTTAATTAATATAAAGTGTCATTATCACTTACAAGTGGCTCCATGGGGTCCAAAAATAGACCCAAAGATTCACATGGTCGTATATTTATCAAAAAATAAGGTTAGGACACGTTTTAGGGATATTTTGTATTGTTATAATATTATATTTTAACCCTTATTTACCGGATTTACCCTTTAACCATGGTAAATAAAATATTTACCGAAGTAATTATTCATAATGTCTAAAAATAAAATTTACCTATTTAAAAAATTTGAACATCCTAAATCTAATTATAGAATCCATTTTTTCAAAATCCAAAACATATAAGTGGAAGAAATTAATTTAAAAATAATTCTCGTTGATAAAACAAAAAGCGTGTTTTTAAGAGATAATAACTATCAAAAGATTGACACTGGTTTATGTCCGGTTTAATTGTGACATTTTGTCTAATGACCAACATTGTATTAAATGGTAAAAATATATTCTAAATATACTTCAAAAACACTCAAATTCATAATTTATCACTACTAATTATTTTTATTAAAAAAAATGTTTTTAATTAAAATTTAGTAATTTTCACTATTCATCAAAATATAAAAGTTATCCAAAAAGTACCAAAATTTCACCCTAGGATAAATTAGATATTCTGAATCCA
Organism: Viscum album; assembly: GCA_963277665.1. Lineage (NCBI taxonomy): Eukaryota > Viridiplantae > Streptophyta > Magnoliopsida > Santalales > Viscaceae > Viscum > Viscum album. The sequence goes on along the minus strand of OY728131.1, from coordinate 1,649,322,081 downwards.
AAAATGAAGTCCATTTTGAGAGATAAAATTTATAAAATTTTAAAAATTAGGTATTACTATTTATTACGGCTAGTTTGATTGGTTGTAGTGTGTGTTAGAACTCGAAGTTGCGTACAACACACGCTACTGTATTATTCAAAGAGAAGCATACCGTGGAAGCTTGGGGTGTTACATTGTAAATTTTTATATGTCCCCATTCAAAATAATAAATTTATTTAGTAAAATTGAATATATAAAAGTTTAAAATATTGGAATTAAAAAGGGTTCACTATTGAAGTTGGTAAAAGTGCATTTTTGAAAAATACTTCTTTTATTTGAAAAAATGGAATTTGTTCTTACATTATGCCTTAGAAACTCATAATATGGATTCTAAAATTATAAGTATTATATAATGTTCAAAATTTAGTTAATACTATTCATAACCTATTTTGAACTGCTTGTTTGGTAAGTCATGGTGCGCTTGAACTCGGTGTTACGTGTAGTGCATGTTATTGAATTTTTTTGAAGAAGTACATACTATGAAATGTTTGGGAGTAAAATTCTTCCCTCATTCAATAAATTTCGTCCTCGAAATTTGATATTCTTCTTCTAAAATAAAGGTTGAAAATTGAAAATATCTTTGTGGGAAAACCCACATCGGAAATTTGTTTAATAAAATTTAGTCTTAATAAGAGGAAAAGAGAAATGAAAGGGTAACCACCATATGATGATCTCGATTAGGAGAAAATTGGTGGAAATTAGAGACATATAATTGGAGTACAAACATAAATATTTATAAGTGGTGATTGAGGTCATCAATCTTAAACAAGTTTAAAATTGAGGTCCTTAAATTAAGTAATCTATGCGGATTTAAAATGCCACCGGTTCAACAAAACATAAGGTATTAGTATAACACATTTTTGGTTTTAAGATCACTTAAATAAAGTTTAATAATTAATTGCTTCATAGAATAAGAGGAGAAAAAAAGTACATACATGAAAAGTAGAGTTCCATATTTTAACTAATTTCTACCACAAATTCAGATTTCACTCTAAAAGATGATAGAAATTAAAAATATTTTATTTATCCTATTAGATTGGGGTTAAAAAAATGAATTTATAATTCATCTACTAGACCTTATTAAAATTAACTACATTATTTAATCCAAGAAATCTCGTGGGCCAGTGGTAGGTGATACACACTTGTCACCCTTCGGTTGCAGGTTCAAGTCTCGCGGCCTTGCCGGTCGCGACAGGTTGCCGCCCGACCTCTGGGTTTCCCTTTTATGGCAATCCAAAATTATTCTCAAACTATAATTATCCAAAATACTTCTGTCCAAACTCATAGTCCAACATTTATAAGGAATATAAACATAATGTAGATTCGTTTTACCCCATAATAGCATATGAATACTGTCATCATGTATTCTTTTAAAACACTGAAACATAATGAATTACCATAATCCTTATTGATTACATTCATGATCCCTTATTCCATATAGAATGCTGGATATACTTCATCCATCCAAAAATGTTGTAAACTCCAACAATTATGGAATATACAAATCTTTAATCGGTTTCAAGGCAGTCAAGAATATTCAATATAATTTACCCAAATCAACCACATCTTATTCCAAAATAAGTACCTCAATATTAAGACCATATTAAGGTTTATCTTACCTTCAACCATGTAATTTCCAAAAAGTTTAACTTGTTGTAGAGTCACTTTTCATTGTACCATAAAATCTCAAATCCTCAATGAAATATTACTGCAGTACAACCCTTATATACGCCATAATTATTATAACATGTACATTGCTGATTCAACACTCAAATGACATAATCAACATAAAAACCTTAATCATTCCTCTTCATCTGTGGTAGTATCATAACATGATTGTTATCCAATAGCATCATTTGTGGAATAGTATGATGATAGGTTCACGTAGTGTCCAAACTCCTTGAAAATGAAGCATTGTACATTTGAAACAATTTTCTTACCCTTTCTGTCACATACTTTGTGACCTTTTCCTACACACTTATAACAAACTCCCATTCCTTTCAGGAAAGTTCTAGGGTGTTTCTTCCCACAGTTATCACATATGGGGAAATTGTTCTTTTCCCTTTATCCATCTTTCTCTCTTCCATCTTTTTCTTCTCTTTCTTCCCTTCAAAGCCATATGACTCAATAAACTCTTTAGTTATCTAATCCACACATGATACTATTTCTTCATATAATGATAATACGTGGGAGACTATTTCCCTACTAAATGATGGCTTAATACCATGAAATATATGATCCTTCTTACTCTTTGGATCATATGTATTAATTGAGTTCACATTCATTATACTGTGCTCCATTTCTATAAAATAACAGAAACTAGGTTAGTTTATGAATTGCAATGAATAATTCCAAACTTGAAAAATTACTAACGTGAATTGAACAGTTTATGGATATAATCAATAATCAAAATTTTATTTTATTTGAGTAAGTATATACTCATGATCCCTTCATAATGGTTTGTAAATAAAATGAGAATTATCCTAAGAATTTCCCTCGGGAGTGTCGTAATCAAGAGTGCAACAAGGCCATTTGTCGTGCACTAGTTCTCGTTCGATTCTAGCTCAAAGCGGTGTATTCGGGTTTTACCCCTAGGTACATCTATGCCTGAGCCGCCTCTACCAGATCGTATCCAGACATTGATGTATTGCTCAGAAAACCTACAAAATCTCTATAATACCAAAATTATAGGATGTTCTTCTATACTAATCCTCAATGTCTATCTTAGGGCTATGTGCTCTAATCAGAGTTTATCTAAATCTAGTTTCCAAGGTTATTGCTAAACTTCCTCTGATACCAACTGTAACACCCCGACACCAGTTACCCAGAGTCGGTGCATTATTTAATTACTTTGGCATGATTACAAGGAATCAAGTCCCAAAGGACAGATCAGTTAAGTAGTCTTGGAAAATAGATTACATACATGAATGTTACATTACACTTCATAACATAAAAAACAACATAAATAATCCTTTATGAATGACATTATACCATTGTCTTAACCCTGCATATCAATTACAATATACTTCTTGGAATCCTGGGAAAAATAAAACATAGAAAAGGGGTGAGCTGAAATGCCCAGTAAGGATAACAATATAGAGGAAACTTTCATAACTAAGAATAAAAATTTAAGGCAATGTATAACTAAAACAAAATCCTTTTAAACTTGAACTTCAACATTGTATGAAAAAAATTAAACAAAATAATTCCATTTACTTATTCACATGGATACTCTACTAATCAAATAATCACATTCAATATCAATATCCACTTTCATAATGATGGAATGCATAATTCCAGACTATCATAACCACATAGCCAAGGCCTCGTGCCAAGACTACAATTAAGATTTTGTCAAGGCCTTGTGCCAAGACACTAGTTTGTCTCATGAGACCTACCGATGCATCGAGGAGCTATAGCGAGATCCACCCATCACTTAATAAGTCCAATGCATTCCCATATGAAAAGGTTTAAACATAACATAAATATTTGTATTAAAACTAGCATACTAAATGTCAATACTCTTCCATAAACCATGAATGGTATAAAAATAACACATCCACAGTAAAACATATCACAAAACCTTCAATACAATAAAAAAGTTTTGTATCATAATAAATCAACTTCAAATATGCTTAAAATCCATCCAAGGATGATGACATAGATGAAATCAAAACTACTTGAGAGAAATTATCTCTTTTTTTTGAAATCATTTAAAAGTCACACATTTATAAATGAAGTAATTTAAAAGAGATTTTTGAATCAAAGTGTCCCATACCACTTTGAAACTTTTGAAAAGAAATATCATTTCAAAATATTAATTTCCATATAAATAAATCCATAAATCATTTTTAAAACACAGAAATTAATTAAAATGTTTTAGAAAGATAAATCTTTAAAACATTTAAAATTCTGATCTTGATAAAGAGTACCTTTCACAAAATTTTAAAATATTCATTTTGAAATAATTTAAAGGTCACATAATTATAATATAAATAATTTACTTTGAAAATATTCTTATAAGATTTTAAGGAAAGGTTCAAAAATTTTATAATGGTGGGAAATATCCGCACCTGCCGTATAAGTTAAAAAAACATTCTTACCTTAATTCTGTCGAAAAGGTTAAAAAACACCTTGTTTGGAAAACGACAGAAATATTCCTTTATAAACCTCTTATAAAAAATTCAAACATGGGTATAAATGACTATAACCAATATTCTTTTAAATATTAAAAATGTTTTGAAATAAATTTTTAAGAAACATTTGTGTGGATGATAAAGAAGTCCCAGTAGATTATTACATATAAACAAACTCGGATAATGAAGAGATTGCGAAATAAACCCTTACCTTGTACATTTCCTTAGTTGAGGGAAGGTTAAACTCCTATATAATGGTGAGATAATTGTTATTAAATTTTAAAATAATCATATACATTAATATGATATCATATATGATCTTTTAACATTTCATTGTTAATATTATCTTAGTATTATTGTCGTTTCGGGTGTTAACTTACTCATTTTCTTTTATATGTTTTGTTACGTAAGACGTGTTTTTCATGGATAGGTTGTATTTTATTCATATAAAGAATGATATCATGTCCTTAAACATTATTTTTAAATCAGCAAATGATAATTATACTTGAATAGATACGATGGAGAATGAATCTCATCGCGTTCGTGGAGATGGTAGTCCGTACGTACGCACTAACGACAATATCATTATTTTGATATTAAAATAATATATAATTGGATGGTATATCATATATACAGAATAATTATCATGTAATATTTATTATTTAAATGAATTACACATCATTATTATACCCATCCAAATAATAATTTTTTGAATAACAATTACACCACGACATGGAGACGGTAATCCGTACGTACGCACGTATGGTGACAAGTCATTCAAAGGATGGATAGAATTCTGAAATATAGTTGTACCATGTTTATAATAACATCAAAGTATATATAATATACAGTATTAATGATTTTAGAATGGTAATAACAATGAAAGAAGAAGTTGAAGAAGAAAGGAACTTGAAAAAGGGTGGTGAAATAATTACCTATTTTTCGGGTTCTTCTTTTTGATTTGATCAAAAGGGCTCCATAGGTTGGATTTATAACTAAAGGAAGGCCTCTAGGATTAAGTGAGGGAATTTGAGGGAGTATTTGGTCAGGGTTTGGCCGAATTAAAAGGCTTTGAATTTGTGAATTAGTGAGAAGGGGGAGTGCCCTTTTATAAGAGGGGTGAGGGGCACCTTTGGAAAAGCTAGAAATATTATTTTATAATAAATTCATATTCAGTTTCTAATGGCTCAAAGAGGATTATTTAAAGGTTAATGTGGGGATAGGTCTAAAAACACTCAACCAATAGATTTTAGAAAGGTTTGGGTCACTATATTAACCCTATCTTTAAGTATTAACTCTTAGTTAATTAGTTTCACTTTTACAATATCTCTTTGTATTTTTATATTATGTGGTTTATAACTTACTATATAATCCAAGAGACCCCCAAGTGGTCCATTAATGACAAAAATATCATTATATAAGTCTCTTGGCCTAACCTTATTTTTTTAGGAATTGAATATCAATTAATAATATAATATTTTTTAAAAAAACTCTTTTATGTCAATTTTGACACCATTCAATAACTGATTTTTGTGAAAATAATAACAGAATTATTACTTCAAAAAAAGTTAATTAATTCAATCCTAACATATCATATTAACCTAGAAAATTAGTTTAATTCATAAAAAGTATCAAATTAAATTAATTTGGGTATTTATAATATCAATTATTTTAATGTTTCACTATTATGGTAATTACTGCATCATCATTGTGTCATAAATACATTAAATTATTTATTGTCTAAAAATTATAAATAAAATATAATTATGTAGGAAATCATTTTATCTTTTTAATGAATATTTATAATAGAAAATCAAATATATATCACCCTATGTAAAAAAAATTTTCTAAAAGATATATGCTTATGTCATTTTTGTATTTATTTTAACTTAATTAATATAAAGTGTCATTTTCACTTACAAGTGGCTCCATGGGGTCCATAAATCAACCCAAAGATGTCCATGGTCGTACATGTATCAACCAATAAGGTTAGAACACGTTTTAGGGTAATTTGTAATTATTATTATATTATTTTTTAACCCTTATTTACCGTATTTACCCTTTAACCATGGTAAATAAAATATTTACCGAACTAATTATTCAAAATGTATAAAAATAAAAGTTACCTATTTACACAATTTGAACATCCTGATTCCAAATATAGAATCAATTTTTCCAAATTCAAAACATAGAAGTGGCAGAAATTAATTTAAAATTAATTCCCGATGTTAAAACAAAAATCATGTTTTTAATAGACAATAACTATCAAAAGATTGACAGTTGTTTATGTCCGGTTTAATTGTGAAATTTTTTCCAATGACCATCATTGTATTAAATGGTAAACATATATTCTAAATATACTTTAAAACCACCCAAATTTGTAATTTATCATTACTAATTATATTGATTAAAAAAGTTGTTTTTAATTAAAATTTAGTAATTTTCGGTATTCATCAAAATATAAAAGTTATCCGAAAGGTACCAAAATTTCACCCTAGGATAAATTCGATATTACAAATCCAAAAATGAAGTCAATTTTGAGAAATAAAATTTATAAAATTTTAAAAAGTAAGTACTACTATTCATTACGACTAGTTTGATTGGTTGTAGTGTGTGTTAGAACTCAAAGTTGCGTACAACACACGCTACTGTATTATTCAAAGAGAAGCATACCATGTAAACATGGGGTGTTACGTTGTAAATTTTTTTTATGTACCCATTATAAATAATAAATTTATTTTATCAATTTGAATATATAAATGTTTAAAATACTGGATTTAAAAAGGGTTCACTATTGAAGTTGGAAAAAGTGCATTTTTGAAAAATACTTCTTTTATCTGAAAAAAAATGAATTTGTTCTTACATTATGTCTAAGAAACTAATTATATGTATTCTAAAATTATAAGTATTATATAAGGTTCAAAATTTAGTTAATACTATTCATAACCTCTTTTGAACGGATTATTTGGTAAGTCATGGTGCGCTTGAACTCGGTGTTTCGTGTAGTGCAAGTTATTGAATTGTTTTGAAGAAGTAAATACAATGAAATATTGGGGTGTTACACAGATGGTGATCTTGGAATCGATCCTTTTACATGGCTCGGTAGGGAGATGGTGGAGTTTCAATCATCTAGACTCATGATGAGGTGACCATCACATGGGTTGACTTTGAATGACTTTTCCAGAAAGAGTTTTCCCCGCGACCTCATGCTCTCTGTGAATCCTAAAGATGCTTCTCCTATAGCAGGACAACATGAACATGGCCGAGTACTTGGTGAGGTTCACAATAATTTCCTGCTACTCCAGAAATATGGTGCGAGACCCTTTCATTAGGGTTTGTGCCTTTGAGCATGGGATCAGTCAAGATATTAGGGATTCAATGGTGTCTCTCAGCATCCCTACCCAATCCGAGGTGCTGGAGCGATCCCTTCTGGTGGAGAGTTTCTTGGTGGAGTAGGAGCCTATAGCTAGAAATACCAGCATATCCCAGGTGGTGGAGTCTTCTACAGGAAGTAGACACCAGATTCTTGGGCCCATGCAGGCTAGGTCTTTCATAGGATGATCCGAGGACTCAGGGGAAGTGGTACGGGGCTCCTAGTCCTGAGGGAGTCGGCATGGATCCAGGCAGTTCTACCTGTGTGACGGGTAGGTATACATGGAACGTGACTTCATGACCTACCATATAAAATACCGGAAGACAATTAAGGGGCCACCGAGGTAGTGGAAAATATTCAAGTGAAGAAGTCTGTGGGGTGACAGATGTAGTAGGTGAGCTAGCCGAGCGGCAGGTAGTGGGCGATGGTTTGAGATGTTACAGCCACCACCCCCAGGTGGTCCACCAAGACATCATGGAGGAGGAAGATATGGGTGAGCTTATCTCTATGTAGCAGAGGATTATAACCACGGTGCTCAATAGATGATCTAAGTTACTATCTATGTCTTCTCCAGCCTAGTATAAGTACTTATATACAAAGGTGATAGTCCCTAATTCCTTTCCACAACACTCGTTCGGAGAGTAGAGATTCCAGTGGATCCATTGGATCTATCCATATGGCTAGAGACTCCTACCAGAGAAAATTTTATGATTACACACTAGTGTTGGAAGTGTGAGCTTACCCTATGATGCAAGATCTTCGGCTGGGATCTCCATGTAGCAACGTAGTGGCCTAAAGACATCATATTGGGTATAGACTTTTTATCCATAGTCCACGCTCAGATCGACGGTTTTAGGCATAAAATGTGGTGAGTCCGCACATATGGGACCATGTTTTTCTTAACTAGTTAAAAGGAAACCCATGAAGTGCAAGACGAACTCTCTCAGAGGAGGATGGAGATGATAAATCACCAGTTGGTTAGCCTCATCCTTAGTATAGTGAAGGAGAAGAGTCCAAGTTTTCCTATAGTGGGGGATGAGTAAAAGGATGTTTTTCTTGATGAGGCTATAGGGGTACCTCCTCATAGAGAAGTAGACTTCTGTATCGACTTGTACCTCAAGACGATACTGATATCCACACCGGAATGTCGAATGGATCCCGTAGAGCTTCCTAAGATGAGGGTTCAGTTGGAGGACTTACAGTAGAATCGGTTCATAAGCCCATCATTTCACCATGGGCGTCCCTGGTGCTATTTCCAAGATAGAATATGGGAGTTTGAGGTTTTGTGTGGACTTCTAGCACCTAAACTAGGAAACTGTGAAGAACTAGTACCCACTACCATGAATTGATGACCTTTTTGACTAGATAAAGGGAGCGAAGTTGTACTCGAAGATATACCCCAGATCCGGCTATCACCAGCTTCAATTATGTGATGAGGATGAAATAAAAATAGCCTTCAGGTTATGGTATGTCCACTACATGTTCATGGTGAAGCCTTTCATCATGACCAACAACCCAACAATGTTCATGGGGCTCATGAACAGGATCTTCCATCCTTACCTCAACCGGTTTTTCGTGGTCTTGCTCACCGACATCTTGGGTATTCAGTGTCAAAGGAGAAGCATGATACACACCTACAAATAGTCCTGGATAGACTATGAGATCACTAGATTTATGGAAAGCTCTCAAAGTGTCAGTTCTTGATAAAGGAGTTCCATTTTCAGGGACACGTCTTCTCATTGGTAGAAGCTACAGTAGATCCAGAAAAGATAGAGGTGGTGCATGCTTGGGAGCTACCCAGGAGCATGATAGAGGTGCAGATCCTTTTGTGGAATGGTTAGTTAATATCGAATGATCGTGTCCAACTATTCCAGTATAGTAGAACCCTTTCAGTATTGACATAGAAGGGAAAACCCTTTGTGTTGACAGAAAAATTCCAGCAGAGTTTCAAGTAGCTGAGGCAGAGACTGACTAGTGCCCTATATTCAAACTTCCAGAGGAGGACTTTGGGTATGTAGTTTACTGTGACATATCAGGGACCATGCTCAGTTGTTTCCTAATGCATGAGCAAGCGGTGATCACCTATGGCTCACGACATTTGAAGCATCAAGAATAGTACTACATGACCCTGAATTTTCCAGGGTAGAAGTACCCTTATAATCTTTGACATAGAAGGGAAAAACCTTGAAGTGGATGGAGAAATTACATAAGAGTTTCTAGGATTTGAGGTGGAGACTAACTAGTGACCCCATATTGAGACTACTAAAGGAGGCTATTGGGCATGTAGTTTACTGCGACATATCAAGGACTGGGATCAGTTGTGTCCTAATGCAGGATAAAGAGGTGATCTCGTATGGCTCATGACATTTGAGGAGTCATGAGCAGAAATACGTGTCCCCAGAAATAGAGTTGGTTGTAGTGGTATTTGAATTGATAATGTGGTGGAACTACTTGATGGGAGATTCGTTTACAGTTTACTCTGACCACAACAGTCTCAGGTATATCTTCTCCCAGAAGGACCTGAACGTGAGACATCATGGATGGATAGAGTTCCTCTAGGAATGTGATTTTGAGACAGTCTATACTATTAGAGAGGAGAATGTGGTGGCATACACACTCAGCAGGAGGACCGTGTTATAGCTACTTAGTGAGGCAACATATCATTTAGTTGGGATACAGGTATTCATCATGGATAATGGTGAAACTGTTTTCCTCTAGTTGATGGTTGATACTCCCCCACTCGTACAACATGTCCGGGAGGCACGGCTGGAGGATGTTGACTGTGAGGCCTGACGTGATCAAATATCCTTAGGATGGGATCCTGACTGATTTTCGAGAGGTGGGGAGAATGTCATCCTTTTCAGAGGGGGAACATTAGTACCAATGACTTTGAGGGATGAGGTGTTGAGGGAATTCCATACATCCCATCTAGCGGTACATCCTGGAGTGTAAAAGATGTACTAGGACCTCTGCCATTAGTACTGGTGGCTAGGGATGAAGAAAGCAGTCGCCATGTTTATTTCATGATTCCTCACATGTCCGCAAGTAAAAGATGGTGACCCGGTTCCAGTAGGATTGACTCAACCACTCAAGGTATCAGAGTGGAAATGGGATGGTATCTCATTGGAATTTATGATGAGGTTACCATGTATTTATATAGGTCATGACTCTATTTGGGTGATCATTGACCAACTCAACAAGTCGGCTCACTTCCTAACCACCTGGGAGTCGGGAACAGTAGAGGGCATGAGATGCCTCAAAGTCTAGAAGGTAGTGGGGCGTCACAGGGTGCCTTTGACTATCATCTCAGATCACGATGCCTGCTTGACATCCTAGCTATGGAAGGGATTCCAGAAGGCATTCAGGACGTAGCTACACTTGAGAACATCTTTTCATCCCCAATAAAATGTTCATACAGAGTAGACTATACTGAACTTGGAGGACATGCATCGTGCTTGCGTCCTTGGCATTGGTCATGGTTGGGAGGACAACCTGCCACTGGTGGAGTTTTCATACAACAACAACTATTTCTCTACCATTGGCATTCCAATATTTGAGTCCCTATATAGGTAGAATTGTAGATCACCCATATTCTAGACATACCTTGGGGTGTTAGCACTGATGGGTCCAGAGTTGGTATGGACTACCCCTGAGAAGGTTCAGATCATCTAGGAGAAGATGAGGACTGCACAGAGTAGGAAGAAGTCTTATGTTTACAAGAGATGCAGACCCTTGGATTTCTAGTAGGGAGATCATGTATTCCTCCAGGTCTCACCTTGACGAGGATTACATAGATTAAGCTATATCTGTGGTTCATATGTCCTTTTAATATTTTGAGTAGAGTTGGAGAGGAGGCGCACCGCCTAGCTCTTCCCCCACAGATGCACCGGGTGAATGGTGTTTTCCATGAGTCGCAGCTGTGGTGGTACATGCATCATCCATCACATGTCATCAACCAGGGAAAGCTGGACATTGACTATGGGGAGATATTTGTGGAGTAAATAGTGGAGATAGAGGATCTATATGAGTGGGTCCTATATGGATGGTTTATTACTCTAGTGCATATCTAATGGCAGCACAAGGATCTCCAAGAGAGAACATGGGAGCAGGAGGCTCAGATTTGTGCTTAGTACCCCCATATTTTTGGTTAGGTTTTGTTTTAGCATTCAGGTACGTAATGCCCAAAGGTGAGGATAATGTAACATCTTGAAATATCAGTGTAATTTTTTATTTATTTAAATGGAATTATTTCAAGACTATAGAATTCGACGCCACAGAATTTCGAGGTCTGGAGAGCTCAAAACTGAATTTTGAACTTTTTTAATGTATGTTCAGTAAAAGTGCAAGAAGAAATTTATATCTTTTGAACCACTTCTTATATTGAAAATAATAGGGAACCGATGGATTCAGAACGCCGAGATTCTCCATGAAATGACTTAACATTGGCCGATGAGGGCCGAACGAAAAAGTTATTTTTCAAGATTTTGGAGAAAAATAATAAAATAATTTTAATGAATTATTTTATATTATTTCTCACTTTGATGTGGAGGACGGCGATGCTGAAGGGCAGCGACAGGGCTGCGACGATGCGTATCAGTGAGGCTCATTAAGTGATCGTTAAACTTGCAGTGTAATGACACTTTAATGACGTGTAACAATGCCATTGTTTCTCAAATAAAAAAGCTTAACGATGTGACATCACATCATCATGGGAACAATGTGATGTGCTCCAATTTATAATTCGACACTCTTGGGAAATATGGATTATAAATTTAGATGATTTTCTAGTGAGCCTCTGACAGAATTCCACCCCCACAATGAATGTTGAACTCCAGTGGATCTTCACTACCTTTGACACCATTCGAAGGCCGGAGCTTAGAAGCGACGTTTCTATCTTAACCCCTCAGGGATGGAAACTATGAAATGATATGTCATAAGAGGTAGGGGTTTTTGTTTCACTATTCTCACCCATCCATTTTTAAATATTGAATGCTGATTAACCCACAAATGAGTTAATCCGTAGACCCTGTATTCTTCTCTAAAGGTGACTTCATTTGGGTTTCTTTTTTCAAGATTAAACCTTGGCATGAATGATTGAATGAAAACCTCTCAAAGAATCCCCCTTGTTAAAACCATCAATGATGAGGGCCCGAGAAGACACAAAAAAGGCCCGCGCACCTCCACTCATTAGTTCTTGGTGGATATATTCTCAAAGAGATGACAAGGTTGGTTTGAAGGCTTCTTGGTAAAGAAATCCTCTCCCAGAGACCGTTGGCATAAGAAGTATAAGTAACAGACCACCAGAGCACATCCGGAGGACCTCCATTGATTCTGTAGGTGTGCCAATGCCTACTAAAGTAGCAGCAGTAGCCGGACTCACCGACTACGTAGAGGATGCGGCCCACACTAGCATGACTCATTGACTAGGAGGCTGGGACATCTCAGCTGCGGAAGCGCGCAAGAGGATACAACACAAGTGAGAGTTTCATGGAGGGGTGTCTTGAGTCCAGGCCCCCAAGTAGGCCAGAGGCATCATGGCCCGTCGGTCACAGCAAGAGTCGGATATGGCACTGGGATGGATTCATGCAAGAAATGCAGCCAACCCTTGTGGCTCTCATTCAGACCGGAGGGGACGCTGCTGGCTGCCACATCCTAGGGGATCACCCTGGACACACCATGCTATTGGTTCCCTTTCTAGTCGGCCGAGCCCCTAGAAGTCCGGACCGACATTAGTGGGCCGGACCCGAACCAGCATGCCGAAACCGTTCCAATTCGGGTCAGGTCGGACAAGACTGGGTCTCTTGGCGACCCAATGGGCTGGACCCTCGGCCAACCGGGAAAGGTCCAGGGGGCCAATTGGGCCTGTACCACTGGTTAGGCCAGACGAGACTAACCTCAAACAAAACTAGGTCAGGTTAGGTCTGTCAGAATGAACTAGGGCATGTGGAACCCCTGAGCCAAGTTGATCGAGTCAGTCCGACCAGGTCGGACCGGGCCCAATCTCAACCGGCCCTCTAGTTACTAAAACAACTGTATCATGCAAAATCCACATTTGATTGATAGGATGTTTGCAGAGTTGGGATCATCTTGAGGAGTCATATCATTAGGAATTCTTTTTTGTTTCTTTCATGGACATTGAGAAGAGACTAATGGATTGAGGGGCATTTCCCCCTAGCATGCTATGTACGGAACCCTATGGTTGGATAAAACCTAAAAACTGCTCGATGAAGGGATAGTGAGAAGTAGCTCTATGTGACCTGGTAGTCCCACAGTAGGGAGAAACACTGCGTGACCTAGCAGACCCATGGTAATCGATAGGAGGAGTACCTCAGTTCGGCCTTGGTGGGGAGCAGCTCTGTATGACCAGGTTGGCCCACGGTGGGGAGCATCTCTGTGTGACCCAACATACCAATGGTACTCATCAGGGATGAGTACCAAATCATTTCATGGATTGTGGGAAGAATATCTGTGTGACACAGAAGGCTCGCTATACTCGATAGAGGATGAGTTCTCAAGCAGTTGAGGAGTTCGATGTTTGTGACCGACGATGCTTCTGTTACTACCCCAGAACATACATGGTGTGAGTTGTATTATGTTTAGTGATTTACCTTTAGAATGGATATGTGGTATTTCCTATTTTTTTGTGGTCCCTATTGAGTACTATGTTACTCACCCCTGCTTAGGATTCACCCCCATGTGTTGTGTCTGGTGTATAAGACTGACATTTTGACAGGGGTGCTCAAAGAGTTGGGATAGGCGGATGCTACAATGGTGGACTTGTTGGCCTAGGACTAGGTGGGTCCTAGTAGGACCGTGCAGATAGAACATACTACCTCATCTTCTAGCAGCTTCACTACTCTAACAATCAGGTGGGGTTTAATGTAGATGTCCATCAGATTACTTTTTGTACTTTACAGTTTCCAGTACTTTTTATTGGGTTTGTTTTTTAGTCCACATTCTTTTAGATGTACTTACACTCAATTTATTCAGAGGTATGTCATTTACCTTTTGTGAGTTTGGTATTGGTTGGGTGTGTGTGTGCTTATAGGTATCCAGGATAATGCCTCCCATTTTTAGGTTGACACCTTCGGCACTAGTCACCAGCCCCTCACCTTTAGAAGGCAGGCTTTGGATAGTCATGGCACAAGCCTTAGGGGATGGGTCATGACACTAGTGAGGAGAAGAGTGAAAGTTATTTTCTCCTTGTATGATTAGTGATCATATCCTAATGATTTTAATATAAAAATACTAGCGTAATGATTATTTGGTATTCAAAATATTTTATTGACATGTGTTCCCTGGTTGTGGCCAATTATTAGTGAACCATGTAGAATATCTATATTCATTCTGGTTTATTTTTTAAGAGGTTGTTTTAATTTTTGATCATCATGATATATTTAATGTGTCTTTGGAAACATGTGTAAAAGATATATAGTTATAATGAAATTTCAGTACACCTTATTTAATACTTGAGACCTTAATCCATCATGTAAACACCATTTCATGAAGGATTGCAAAATATCTTCTCTATAGTTTAGTATTAATGAGATTATTTAAAATTTTAACTATTTAAATTATAATAAAATTAAAAAAATCTAAATTCATTTTTCAATTCATCATAGAAATATTATCTTATGTAGAAATTATGGTTTTTTAGAAAAAACATTGACTTATTTGTGAATAGTGAAAAACCAATTTTTGTTATAACCTACTATTATTACATCATAAGGATGTAAGTATTAAAAAACTAATAATAAAATTATCCAGAAAATATATATTTTTTCTATGTAAAATTTTAAAGTTTTAATTATTATCTTCAATTAATAAATAAATATTTTATATTTTAAAACATAATTCACTTTTTTCTCAAAAATTGTTTTAATTAATTATACATATACAATTTTAAAATTAATTTGTACCACTTTAATAAATTTAATATTATTTAATAGATTTAAAATTTTGAATATTTAGGTATAAATTAATAAAAATTCTCATTTTATTTTCTTGAAGAAATTATAAATTTCCCTAGTGAAAATAAGTTACCACTGTAAAAGTTTATGTGGTAACTGTTGAATATCTAATGGTAATGAGTTGAAAATATGATTAATACATATTTTTTATTTAGTACTTGGGTATTTTTAGAACTTTTCTCATCATAAATATATTATTTCTCAATTTTATATTATCATAATATTAGGGTGAGTTACCGTTATTAAAAATTAATGCGTATTTAAAAAAATGAAATCTATTTTCACTTTTCAAAAGTGTCCTCTCTCCACCCCTTAAATGCTATTAAAAAAATATATTTTTGTAAAATTACCCTTTTAGATTCCCTGTGAATCCCCTATTTATTCAATAATATTATAGTCACAAAATTTTATCATAATCCCTCAGTTTTTAAGAGTTCTTCAAATGCAATCTTGAAGTTCCCACCATAAGTTTTTTTACTTGAATTCATCCTGTTTAGTATATATTTGTAATTATAATGTTAAAATTATAATTTGGAAACATGTTTATTTTTATATACTGAAATTTATCATTTTAATAGAATAATCATTGATAACCATTCCCATTATCCTCAATGAAGAAAACATGATTCATGGGTATGTGTAGAATACCACCTCTATGAAGCAATGATTTTGGTTTTCATTCACCACTTAACCTGGTTGATCTGAAAGAGGAAATTAATAATTAATTATGATATATATATATTGTTTATTTTCTGATATAGTAATCCATATCACTCATTGATTCTATATTAAGGAAAATTAAATCATTATCAATGTGTATGCGATGACTTCTTTTTCTATGAAACAATGTATTCCAATTTTTTTCATTACCACCATTCATTGATGGAATTATGAATTGGGTAAAAGGATAAATAAATTGTCTATTACACTATTATAGTTATTTTAAGAAAATATTAATAACATATTAATGATATAAATTTTAATTAATCATTATAAAATTAACCTTTTTAGGAATGTATACATATTGGAAAATCTTGTTAATCATATAATGAAATATTTTCATATTCATTTCTTATTATTTTGATTCCTTAAAATTAAAATGTATAACAATGATAAAAACTTAATAAGATTATTATGCTTCTAGTATATAGATATTATAACTAAAAACCTCATAATCATTCATTAAATCATGGTATGTTCATTTTTGGGTTAGTTTAACAACCTTCAGGATAAATACAATGAATTCTTATTATTAATGACCATGGTAACATAATTAGTAGAATAATATATTAAAATTTTTATAAATAATTATTCCTTTTTGTTCAAGATATGTTAATTTAATATTAATTTTATTAATTAGAAACACCATTTAATAATAAATAACCACTGAAATATTATTGTTATCAATTTCATCATCACATATAATCAATACAGTACTAACAAAATGAATTTCAAACTTCAAAAATTATTTTAAATCACCAACAAAAAAATTTCCATTACATGTGGATGATGAAATCTATAATAAGAAATAATACAGGTCCTATTATTAAATAACTAGGACTACCAATCAAACTGTAAACACCTGATGTGGTAAAATATATTTAAATAAATAGAATTAATTTTGGAAATTAATATATATGAATATTATAATATATGATTTTAATGTATTTCTATTGATGTCAGAATATGAGGTATGGGTTTTACATCTCAAATTCATCTCATTGAATCATGTTTTGTTTTATTCACAAAATTATCTTTATGTAGTGTATATAATACCTATTTGAGATGTTATATAATTAAATACCATTATTAATGATATTTTAATATCAATTTGAAAACATCACTTTCAAGAGGGGTTGATTTAATGTCTACCAAATCCATAAGTGGGTTGTTCCCCCTGAATTTGAATACTTTAAGACTATGCCTATAAAAAACATTTATTCTTTTTTTGTGGAGAAAAAAATCACATGAATGATTTTTTACAATATTCATCATGTATTTCAAGGGATTTACAAGACAAAATTTTTATTTATCCCTAATATTATATTGATTTTATGAGGTACCAAATCCATTTTGAAACTAAATCGTTTACATGTTTGGAAAATCATTCAAATTTTTGGTGAAGTAAAAGTGTGTCAAGTTTCAATGAAAATGTATAGATCCAAAGATTGACATACATAGACATTAAATTAATTTTTCAGAATACATAATACCTGAAAAAAATAGATGCCCAAATACCGTAATAGTTTAGTTTCTCTGGAAACTCAAAACATAATCTTCTAATCATGGTGATCGATTTTCAACATCTCCCATAAAGATCTTCCACTTTGGTTTTCGTACCTAAAACCTTTATTTATATCTAGGGGAAAATAAAACATAAAAAGGGTGAGCTCAAATGATTATTAAGGGTAAACACGTAGAACATATTACAATCCCTAATCTTTTGAACGTAAAAACATGAACATAAAATCTAAACATAAAAATATTGGGCAATGACATAAAACATGGCAGTACACAAGGAATAGATCATAAAGGAACATTAATCATGATAAATAACATGGGAACAAAATATGGAATTGTGAAAAACCATTAATCACATGTTATGATTTTAATAGTTTCCAAGGCATTGTTGCCAAGACCATCATAATGGACAAAGTCCATTATTGAACCTGTTTTACATGCTGTTCCAGCCCTGTATTACTGAACTGGATTTTACATATAGTTCTGGACAAGTTTATTTCATGACATATAAATCTTTACCCAATACATTAGAGGGAGATATAGGTTCCACCCATCTCATAATTAAACCATTCTTATGTGTGCCGAAAAATCATAAATCATACATCATAGCATAACCCATGTAATAAAAATGGGATTCTTAAACATCATGCCACCATAACATAATCCATATAAGATAAATTAATTCATAAAAATAATTCCATTATAACATAATCAAATCAATGTAATAATAGGTATAGAAACCTAACCCTATATCATCTTATATAGAAAATAATTTTGATAAAACACTTGAAATGAATTCTTGAGGAAAATATATTTTCTTCTTCAAGATAAAGTTCTTTTCACAAAAAGCCATGAAATTTTAAAAGAAAATGATTTTATTGAAAATAATTATGAAATATTGTAGATTAATCTTCATGAAGAAAAGGCGATATGAAACTGTAAAAATCCGTTCATGCCGTATAAGTTAAATAAAACATTCTCCTAGTAATTTTACTGAAAAACTCAAAAAGTACCTCGTATGGTAAACAAAAGAAATATTCCTTCCATAAAAGAATTTAAAAGTAAAAAAGGGGTAAACATGACTTTAAACATACATGTCTTCATATTAAAAAATTTATGAAAAAAAAAATTTATTAACATGGATGAAAAAATAACCCCAGTAGAGACTTACATATTAGGAATCCCGGATAAAAATGAGATTGCAAAATTTTTCCTTACCTTATATCCAATTTATTCTGTATGTGTTTGAGACTCCTGTATAGTGGGTTTAAACATATTATTAAGTTGTAATATAATGATAATAATATTTATTTTATCATATATGATTCACTTACGACTTTATATTACACATTCATTTGTCAATTCCATGTTAAAGTAGCGTTTTGGTTAAAATCGTTTCATTTATCATCGGTGTTTTGAATTTTATTAATTCATATGATTACTTAGATCACGATTACTTACTTACAGAATGTAAAAAATGATTTATATATAATATATACTCAGAATAAACATATATATAATAGATCGATAAATGGAATGAAAAACACCATTCATGGAGACGGTAGGCCGTACATACGCGTGAATGATGTTTTTGTTTCCTTACTAAATTGAATAGAAGTATGTAAATAACATATAAATTAATCTAGTATCATTAATATGTCATATATTTCATGATTATTTATTATATATACTTTATAATCATTGTTTAATGGTTAACCTGGAGAATTAATCTCATCGTGTCGTGGAGGCAGTAATCCGTACGTACGCAAGAGCGATGATATCATTCCCATAATTATTGAATGGAATTAGTGTCGATGATATAATATCTCATAATTAGTTTCATGTTATAATAACCATTTATAGTTATTCTTTACACCATTATACCCATCCAAGTAAGGTGGTGGTGGAAAAACAGATTACACCACGGCGTGGAGACGGTATTCCGTACGTACGCACATGCAATGTTTTCATTTTCTGTAGGATGGATAGCAGGTGAAATAGGGTTGGTTAATATTTATTATAACATATAATTATATTAGTGATACTGATGTTATTACTTTATTATGAAACAAAAAAGGAAGAGCAAGTATAATAAGAAATTAATTTGAAAGAATCGGTAAAGGATATTACCTCTTCTTCGGCGCGCCTGTTCTAAACCTCCTCTTAAGGCACTAATGTTGGTATTTGAAGAAAAACCAGGACCTATAGTATGTTTATAAGGAAGTTGAGAACAGAAATTTTCAGTGGCTGGACGAGATTTAATGCTCAAAGTGGTGTGAGGAGGAGAGGGAGGATGTTCCCTTTTATAAGAGAGGAGAGGGACAGTTTTGGAAACCTCTAAAATATTAATTTATAATAAACTCAAACCCAACATAGAAACCTCTAAAAATGACTCAAATCCAAATATTAGATTATATAGGGTTGTAGTCACATCAAAAAAATAAGATTTAGACATTTTTGTAATTTATTTTAAATTTTATCAACTTGATTTATCTTCATTTAATCTATTTCATTATATTTTTGGTAATAATATTCTGAATTTTAAATTACTTTAAATAATTACTTATGTGATGTGAATTTTCCATAATTGGATACTTTATTACATTTTAGACCATATAAATTTTAATTTATAATTTTTAAATGTTCTTGTGATTTTTAAACAATTTAATAATATTTTATGTTTATAAAATTACAATAGTGTCAATTTTGGCACTATTCATTTATTTTAATTTAAATAAGATCCAAACAGAGGATATATTCAAACCAAAATATTTAATATATTCCCAACATATAATATGAATCTAAAAAATTCATGGTGAATATTAATTTTTTCTAATAACATTAAATTTAATATTTTTAATACCATTTATTTGATATTTCCCTTAATAAAATAATTACTACAACATTTTTGTATAATAGATAAACATACATATTTGTTGCATAAAAATGAAAAAGAAAAATACTATGATCCAGATAAATCCAATATATTCCATATGAATAATTTTACTATAATTTATCATCTAAGAATCATAACATTTAAATTGTTATACTTATTAAATTATGAAGGTGACAACTTTGACATTATTTAAATTAATATAATATAAGTGTTATAATTGCATTTATAAGGCTCCACATTTTCAACTATTAGAACATTGTATGATTATGGATTACATGTACACTACCAATAAGATTTTTTCATGTTTTTGGTCCTTTAATGGGTATTATTAGTTTAATAAATACCATATTATGGATTTTTTACTAAATAAATAATTTCTGCATCATTAATGTATAAGCTATTAAGGTAATTAAATATTTCATAAAAATTAGAAATAAATTACCATGATAAATAAATAAATTTCTGATTTAAAATTAGTATTTATAAGAGAATTTATATTCTGTATAACCTTATATTAAAAATAATTTAATTATTAATGTTTTGGTGAGACATATTTTACTTTCATTTAAATAAAATAAATTAAAGGTCATAATCACATAAAAGTGGGTTATAATAAATATCATTTGGACCCAAGTATATTTTAGGATGAAATATAATCATCCAATTATATTAAGACAAGTGTTAGGGTAATTTTATAATATTATTTTTACCCTTAATTACCTAAGTTAACTTTAACTGTGTTAAATAAAATTTACCATAGTTACAATTCATACTAACCAAAAATAAAAAGTAGAATATTAACTTAATATAGAACTAATGATTCCAAATATCTAATCCATTTTTACAAATTCAAGACACAGAATTTGCGATAATTAATTTAAAAGTAATCTCATTGTCGATAAAAATTGGTTTTTATTTAAAACATTGCAAAAGATTGAAATGTTTTTACCAATGAATTAAATGTATAATTAATTATAATTACATAAATTATATTAAATGGAAAAAATATATTCTATTTATACTTTAAAACCATTAAATATTATAATTTAACTATATTAATTATCTTAATGAAAAAGTTGTTTTTAAATGAAATTTAGTGTGTTTTAACTATTCAACAAAATATGAATGTTATCAGAAAAATAAGAAACATTATCCAATGTAAATTTTTATATCATAATTCACAATAATAAGTTTATTTTGTAAAGTTTAACTTATTAACATGTTAAGAATTATATTTAAAATTTGTGCGCCTTCAAAAGGCGGCAAAATCCATTTTTTGAATATTACTTATTTTACCCAAAACATTTATTTTGTTCTCATACCATGTTCTAGAATATGTGTAAGATGAATTATTATGTAATAAAATACAAAATATAGTTAATAATATTCATAACTTCTAGTAATTTATAATATTATAACAATATATCATTGTTTAGTGAAACTCGGTATTGCATACAACAAACGCTATTGCGGAAGGTCGCTCTTGCGTGTAATGCAATCTAAGTCAGGGTTGTCTGTAGGGAAAGCTTCCTTTGGTGTTAAATATAACATACTAAAAATAGAGTTCAGTTATACCTTGATCAAAATCTATACTTGGTGTTGTGTAAAATGAATTTTATTCGAAAGAACATGAAATTGTGGGCATCACAAGCCAAGAATAGTGTTGCGTATACTGCAGGATAATATAGTGTTGTGTATTGCGCAAGTTAATATTAGTGAAGAGTACAACAAAAGACAATAAATAAATTAAAATTAATAATTCTCATAAAATATCAGGGTGTTACAGAAAATATATCCATATTGGGATACTAGAAAGATGATGTGACCGTGGTACATATTCACATAAGGTTAATCACCACAAAATGGGCCGGGTGAGAATCGATTCAATAATCACTATGATGCACATGAATGGGTCTAATAGTGGACACATAGATATAAAATCTAGAGGATATACATAAGAATATTCAATCACTATTTATGAATCGTGATAAATTATTTTTCATACCATTCCTTGTTCTCATACCAATTAAACATAATGAACAAAATAATCACCTTTCATAGAGAACATAAGTCATGAAAATTATAATTGCATGAATATTTACTTTATATGGGTAATTATTATTACATTAATGATCTCTAAATAATTATAAGATTGTTAATTGATTTTTTCCACAGCAAAAAAATAATTCCATTTAATGGAGAAGTATTTTTTCTACACTATTCACTATATGGATATCTATGTTTTTTTCAGTAAGACATATCTTAGGTAATGGTATTAAATGACTTGTTGAATATTATGAGGAATTAATTAGATTTATATAAGTGACATAATGTTCAAATAATTATATTCCACTTGGATTCATTGATTGGTCTCATGAGACTAAAAACAGTTTTTTAGATTATACTTCACCCCATATACATATAACATATTTGAATAATTACCTGAAAACATGTTTTTTTGTCTGACATTGTGAATTCCATTAGTATGAGATCCATTATTTTTATCATTAATATTTTTATTTATTATGATTTTTATTACATTCCCTTTATTTCATTTGATTGTGGATTTAGATTTCATCTTAATTCCGGGAATACTAATTTGGTAAATTTTATACAATGATATCATTTGTTGTATGGTACTCCATAAAAATCATTTGATCTTACCGTTAGTTTTTAATTCCCCATGAAACCTAGAGGATAACTATGTGTAATTTCATTGGATATAATTGAAGGGATAATACTATTATAACAATATATTCACAATGTATATAATTCTTACAAATGTAACATGTATATATGTATATAATATTCCAAGATTACAATGATGTGGTATCCATTGAGAGACCTTATATTGAGTACCAATAATGTAATATAACTACTATATATAGTTTTTTTGGTTTGTGAGATGTTACATTTGGTATCAATGGATGCTTAGTAGAAACCGTGGGGAATATATTAAGAGTAAATTTATTAGAAAAACAATTAATATTTTTAAGAATTCCCCCTAGAAAACAAAAATAACAATTTAATTTTATAAATCCATATTGTTTAATATTTTAGAGGTAATTTACTTATCCTCTAATTGTTTGAGAAAGTAACTGTCATTTAAGACACAAAATAGGATTATTATTGCAATGAATATTTTCAAAGAAATAACATTTACGTTTCCTAGATACTCCAAATGCGAATAAGTGAATTTTATACAAATTTTTTACATTGATATGATCCTTCGTATAGAATATATTTCAATGTATAATAACAAATTTTATTTACAAATATGGAAATTACAATTTTCAAATGAGAGGTAGAATCTCTTTTGTTTAGAGGGGAGACCTCATTATCTAAATCATGTCTGGATACTCCCCCAAAATCTATCCTTAATTATATAAATATAAGAGAATAAGATTATGTTTGATTTATAGATAAGGATAATTTTCTTAGAAAATGGTATAAAAATTCAACATTGTTTTTCTAGATGAATTTCCTTGCCATCCGCATAAGAATGAATTTGGGTTCTCAATAGAAATCATTCTTAATGTAAGAACTATATATAAAATTCCATATAGAATGCTATCAAGGGATATGGTAGAGTTTAATAAACAACTATAGGATTTTTGTGGTACAATATGTATATAAAGAATTGTTTCACCAAGGGGAGATCTAGTTTTAATCATGAAAAAATATGGGTTTGTTTGTATTTAAATTGGTTATAGCGAGATCAATGAAATTACTATAAGAATAAGTAAACATTCTAACATATTTATGAATTATTTGATCAATATTAAGGAGCCTGATAGTTTTCAATGATCTATCTTCACTTTGTTTTTCATCATCTAATAGTGATGAAGGATAATATATGAAAGAAGACATTTCAAACACACCATTGGAATTATGATTTTATGGTAAATCCCTTTGGATAAAGTAATTCACCATATGTATTTATATATATATGATGAATTGAGTATTCAAGGTAATACTGAAACTTTATGGTTGTATTCATTGAAAATATCTTGTTATACATTATGAGATATAATGAGCATGAGAGTTATTTGAAAATAATTATGGAGATCCTTAGAGAAAATAATTATATGGGAAATATAGTAAATGAGAATTTTAGATTAATAATGTTTGTTGGGCCACATTGGCTCTAAAGATGGAATAACTATTTAACATTTATAGAAAAATGTCATTAAATAATGTCTTACACTGAAAAAAATAAAAGTGATATTATTTTTCATGTGTTTAGTAGTTTAATATACATAGTTTTTTTTAAATATTTTACCTGTTTGGACAACATATTGACCATGATAATATATAAAGGGGTTAAATTCACATGGGAAAGGGAATTTAGGAAATTTTTGAGGAGCATAAAAAGACAATGATTAATTCATTTGTATTGGAATTACCTATAGGTAAGGAAGGATTAATAATATATTGCAATGCATATATGGAAGGAAATGTCTATTTCTTTACATAGAATGATATGGTGGTTTCCTAGGAATCAATATAATGTAAAATACATGGGTAAAACTATCCAAATCATGATCTAGATTTCATGAACATTATATTTTATTTGAAAAAATTGAGACATAACCACTATGGTGAAAGATGTCATATATATATATATACACCATGAATGTTTTAAGTATATATTCTCTCAATTGAAATTCAACCTGAGTAAACAAGTTTTTTGGAACATTTTATAGACCATGATTTCCTCACACACTACACCCTAGAAATTAAACCCTTCTTGAAAATGTATTCAGTAGGATGGGACCAGGAATTTTAGAAATATTCAAAATAAAATTGTTTTCTACAAATATAGAACTAATAAATATGTATATGGTTATTGTTTTTTGGAAATGGGTTCCATAAAACCACATCTAAGAAACTCCAACATCATCCTAACTATAATATGTAAATAAGTCCCAATAAGATTATACGGAAATTCAAAGGAATATGTAATTAGTAATTGATGGGGAATGATTGACTTTATCTATAGATATGGTTTATTTAATTTTGGAAAGTGATTATATGTTCTATATATACCTAAACAAAAGGGTCAGGTAGAAGGTGGAGAATATAGATTAAATTTCCCTATAAAACATGTTATCATGAATATGTATTGGGATTGAAGGAAAATTTCTGATAGGATGGTATAATGTATGATAATGTAGAATATGTGCCCAGATTTATAGTGTGCTAGAAGATAAAGGCTAAAATACAACTCTAAATGGATTCATGAATCATATTTTTATACCTATATAGAAGTCTAGTAATATTAAAATGGTATGTATCAGTATAAATCCAAATTAATTATTGTATAATAATTCTATAGGAGTTTCATTTTTTATTCCTTTACTAAGTTTTCTCAAATGGTAGATATGATATTACCTACCATTGAGCATCTTTTTCGGCGCTATATCAATGATGTGGTAAAACATCATGGGGACACTCTATTTTTTGTTTCTAATCATGACCCTCGATTCACATAAAAAATTTGGAAGAGTATTTGAATGTATATTGAAACATAGATACCTTTAAGCACTAAGTATAATCGCAAAACTAATGGGATGTTGGAAAGAACTATCTATAAATTGTATGAAATATTGAGATCATGTTCTCTTGATATCCAGAGTATGTTGTATTGATATCTTCATTTGAGAAAATTTGAATATAATAATTTCTTCTACTAATGAATATAGATTGAAACATACAAATAATATTATGGGATGGGGTGTCATACTCTGACATATTAGTAAGAAGTTTGAGATGTAAAGATATTTGTCCCAAATCATATAGAAGAAATGATTACTAATATATAGACTATTAAGGATTATCATAAAATATCCTATAGTAAAGAAATTCCAATGTTGACAATCAATGGGATGATAATAAATTTCATATGGGGGATCATGTATTATTGAAGGATTCCCAATGGAATAGAGTAATATGATTTGTTAAAAATGGGGTATATAAGAACTAGGTACACTAGGACATTAAAAATACTAGAAAAATTAAAGATGTTGTATACTATTTGGCAATGTAACCTAATATATCAAAAGGAAAAAACTTCATCCATTTTTTATTACTAATTAAATTCATGATAGATCCAAATAATATGCATATATATATGGGAATAGAGTTGGATCAAGAATTATATTACAATGAAGAAATTATCTAGATTAATGACACTATAAAGCAAGTGGTGTGTAATTAGAAAACATTATTGGTGAACATACATTATGGAAATGAAAAACTATAAAAAGAAATCAAGAGGAAAAATAATCTATGAGAATTAATATTCCCATTTTTTCAATAGCAGATATATACCCCAAACTTGAAGAAGGAATTATTTATTGTTGGGCAGGGGGATATAACACCCTAGATCTTACTATAATAGTTTACCACTATATCCAGAACTATCTCAAAAGGAATGATCTAAATATATTTTATTATAAATTATATTTAGAATATTAATATCTAAGTCTTATAATACAATTTTATATAAATTAAAATTATTTTTAAATCATTATAAAGTCAAATATTAAGATTGATATTCGGGATTGTAGAGAAAATGTTTTTTAGGTAAATAATTCAAATACCATTATCAATAAAAATTAAATTTTCATAGAATCTATAGGATGTAAGAAAATAATAAAACATAAAAAACCCATACCATGATTTTTTTATAAGAGACATTATAAATTTTAAAATACATGGTATCTTTAAAAAATTTATTTTTTATTTTTAAACAAATGCTACAATTTTTAGTAAATCTGTTCTAATTCATTATCTATTTACTATTTAAGAATTGACATATATTATTATAATTAATTTAATTATTTTAATAGGGAAAAAAAATTGGAATCAGAAGGCAAAATTTATATAAAATGGGTAATATTATTTTCATCAACAAAGGATAAATATCATTGGTAAATAGTAGTTAACATGAAAAATATTGAAATGTTAAAATTTAAAAATATAATGTTAAAATATCCAAAAAATGATTATTACCCATGTTCAATTTAATTTTTGATGTTTTAATGTCCTTATATTTTCCATAATATATTTTTTCTTAATTTTCGAGTGACTTTCCTTGACATTGACTTCCCCTTATTAAACTGAAATATTAATTTTAATAAATTCCATCCCTTTTTGTTTATAAAATTCACCTCTCACTACCCATTTAACACAGCTCATAATTTTTTTCCAATTGAAATTTTTTTCCTTCTTCATTCTTCTTTAATACACTAGTTTTTCCATTAATATTTTTTTCTTAAATTTTTTTTATCAACTCCAAAATTTTGAAGGGATCCACCATGGAAAACTCAATGTGATCCATGTGAGTAATTTTTTTCTAAGTTTATTCATTTATATAATACCATTATAACTAAAATTATTTCATACCTATATTGTAAAAAATTATTTTTTATATACTTATTGTTATTATGTTTAGGAAAAAATCACTACCCATATTTACCCATTCCTTATGAAGAAACAAATGTGATTCGTGTGTACATAGAAACTATCACCTTCATGAAGCAATGAATTTAATATTCCATAACCAAATAACATGGATGGATCAAATTTTTAATATAGTAATTAATTATGACGTATAAAACATGATTATCTTTTTGATATAATATAACATATTACTCCTTATACTCTATTAAAAATAATTATCATCCATGCATACATGTAGACTACCACCTTTATGGAATGTTTTATTGTTATTTTTTATTATCAATTTTTTTGGATAGAATTACGAATTGATCAAAAAGATAAATACTTTTTTAAATAAAAAAATTGTTTTTATATGTTCAATTTTAATAACCTATTAGTAATACTAATCAATACACACTCATTATAAAATTAATAATATTGAATAAGAAATCTTAGAGGAAAATATTTGTATTTATATTTTTTAATATTTTAATATCAATTAATTTTTCTAACACATACATAAAAAATTTAATAAATGATAGTAATTAACAATAAATAAAATCATTATTATTCTAGTAAAATTATAGTACAACTAAATCACTTCAAAATAATTCATTAAATGAGTGTGTGTTCATGGTTGGGATAGTTGGACCACCTATATGAAAAATAATTTGAATTTATACCTTGAACGGTAAAGGGAACATAATTAATGGTATAATATCATATAATTTTTTAAATAATTATTCATTTTTCTCCTGATTGTTAAATATATATAAAATTTATTATTTATGAAATAATCCATCGAACATAATGAATCCCTGAAACATATTTTTATTAGTTTCATATTAATGTATAAATACTAAAAAACTCATAAAAATAATATGAAAAACAATATATTGTAATAAATAATACATAATATTATATTTAATTATCCTGTAACTCAAAAAATATATTTTGAATGAATACATTGATAAACCATTTGAAACTTGTGAGAAAAATTAATGTACAAATTAAAGTTATAGGATAATAGGTAAAAAACTAACCATGATTAATATTAAGAATGGTAATATATGAAATGAATAAATAAAAATAGATATATAAATGGTTTGAAATTAAGTGATTATGATAGGTATGTTTTTATACAATATTTTAAAGTACATTCATGGAAGTAATTACAAGGGGTAAGGGGTTTTTTGTCTGAAATTACTATCTTTTGAAAAGTTTTTAATTAGGAACCCAATAATCATTATGGGGTATATATAATACTAATATACTATTTTATATAATAAATTGATGTTTACTCATGGTATTGGATGATATATTGGAATTCATCCCTTCATTGAGGTTTTTTTGAACTGATACCCATGTTATAAATGGTTTTCCATCACAATTTTAATTCATTGAGAGACATGAAATATTAAGAAATTATTTCATCTTGAGTGATGCATACATATCCATTTAATAATTTTAACCTATTTATAATGAGTTATAATGATTTTAAAATTCTCTATTTTCACTCTTCCTTCATATTCATTTTATTTGATTATTTACAGAAAATATTATGAGACAAAATCAATTCAATAGGGGAAAACCAAACTATGTTTTCATATAGAAAGTGTATCAGTAGTTTATGAGAAACTAAATACCCATATCAATAATATAAATAAGATTTTTTAATGGAATCGATGAAACTAATTTTAATAATCATGGAAAGGGTTTTTTGTACATTGGAATTCATCACTTTGATGCTTAGAAAGTGGGCCTAAGACAACACACCTGGGCATATAGTTATAGGGGAATTTATTTAGAATATTTACACAATATTTATGAACATTGATGAAGGATTTTCAAATCATTAACTTAGTCTCCAAAAAATTCAATATGTGGAAGACAATTATAATCATCCATGGATAACCCAACTTATTAAATATAACCTAGAAACATCATTTATTTGATAATGGCACATTCAATTATATTGAAAATACTACATATATTTAATGTTTTTAAGGTTTGTTCTCCTAGAATTATATATTATTTCACTAAATGGGTAAGTATTTATTTTTTGTATGTTCTACTATACAGATATCCATATTTTTATTCAATCAGCTATTCCTTAGGGGACTGTATGAAATGTATTGCAGACCCTTATGATTAATTCATTAGAATAAATAGTTGATAGGAGTGAAATGGAATTATATATACCATTAATGAATAGATAGTTCCCATAAGAAGAAAATAGAATGAGTTTTGGTGTATACATCTCCACATATTACTATAATGTCTAATCATAGTGCCTTGAAATAAATTTTTTATGAACTAAATTATCCATTCCATCAGTAGAAGATCAATTAGTATTCACATAAATGTATTCAGTTATTATCATGGATATATCATTTCCTCTATTTCAATTTCTTATTGATTCATGTAGTTTATTCCTTCATAAATATCACTTATTTTATGTATATGTTATGATATTTTTCATCATATGATACATTTTCATAATTATTATAGAAAAACCATATTTTATAACCTTCCCATAGGATACCAAGATAGAAAATATGTGTAATTTTATAGGATATTATATAAGATATAAAAATTTTATTTCTATATTTCAATGATATATCATATCTTTTCAAATATATTGAATGTATGTATGTATTCTAACTAAGACAACTTGGTTATGTGATTCTTTCTGATCACTTGTATTCTTCAGGAATAATATAATATTACTACTGGATTTTGGTTTCCAGAGTCTGATGTTATACCTTAATCAATTTAACTCAGGGTGTATAAAAGGACTTTAACTTACAACACATGGTATTAGAGAAACAAGTTTTTACAATTGATCATCTATCTGAAGATGTTTTTTGAATGATAATTATATAAATTTTAAGGGAGTATGCTTATTTTTTGTTTTTAATTATAAATTTTGAATAAATATAATGGTATATCATTTATAATATCATGTGGTTTTTATTTATATGAGAATAATAACTGGAATTATTGAATGTGATTCAACTAAATTTTCTATAGAGAAAGTAGAAATAAAATTATTTAATGATGATGAGAAGGCTCAGAATAAATTTTATTTAGCATTTGATAACTTTAAATACATTAATTTGATGAAATAAAAAAAATTGTCGAATTTGTGGCATTTGTGTAGATATTTGTGAAAGAGAAGTGAAATTGTATTTTTAAACGTGGTATGTTAATCAAAAAAATTTGTTGATTTTATGATGAGTTCATGTGATATTAAAGATAGTTTTTTCAACTGTCATATTAATGTTTTCTGGTATATCTGTAAACTCATTCATGATATGAATTAAGTTAATATATAGAATAAGATAAAACTGATATTACCACCGATTTAAAATCCAATTGTATCATCAATTGATTAATTAAATATTTTTAAATTTCTATCAATTATAAAAATATAAAATTGGTCATATATGAAATGAGAGTGATGAATTATGTTAAAAAGAATATATATCTTGAAATACAATTTTCCAAGAAGTATTGAAGTAATAAATTCCAAAAACTAGAATTGAAGAAGTTCCTATTTTCGATTTTTTTCTCTTACGGAAGATATATTTAAGAGAAGGTAAATGATAATTTTAGGTTAATATATATTTAGCTTGTTTTTATTATATTAATAATGCGTACATCACTTTTTATGTGTCATATAAATTTTTTAGAGATAATGGTGTGTTCGAATTCATGCAAAAATAATAATGAATTGCTCTCATTTGGGGAGATGTAATTTAATAGAATGAGAATAATTAACATTCAATGAAATGTTTTTGTATCTATAGCGGATTATGTTATTGAATATGATCCTTTCAAATGTGTTTTAATTATGTTTTTCTTATTCAAATTTTTTTAGTGTCATAATAGAGATGTAAAAAGATGTAGTAAAAGCAGATGATGGAGTAGAGGGAGTTGTTGATCAAAACTATGAATTTAAAGGCAATCATAACGATCATGAGATGTAAATGAATAATAATAACAAAATTTAATGATTATTTAAGGACTACTAAAGTTATATTTATGATATTGGAGATGAAACATACATCCTTACGAAATAAGTGGAAGAACATGAAAATAATCATGTGAATCTTAAGGAGGCAATAAACTAAAAATTAATTATTGTAGAACATTATATGATCCGTGATGATATTAGTTTCTATATCAATGTGATATTTATGAATATTTAAACACATGATGAAGAAGTTGTGTATTTGAGAAAATGGTTGAGTATTTAATTAGAATATATATCTCTTGGAAAGAGTATATATTTTTGAATTTTTAGATAACGTATTAATGTAGATGGATAAAAAATAAATAATAAGTCTCAAGGATATGTTGGGAGCTCAAAGATATAATTTCAGGACTAAAATCAGTCTTATATGTAATATTGAATCATAAAAATAAATGAAACAAATTTTAAATAGGAAAAGGATGAAAATAGAGGGGGAATTATCCCCATCCTATAGAACATATCATTAAACAATGTGTTATTCAAAAATATTATATATATATATATATGGTGGATATAATATATTTTCTATGATAATGTTCCAACTTCATAGATATATAAGCAATAAAACACCATATTTCATAGAGAATAAAATTTACATTATTGGAGATGCAATTTGAATTCAGAAAGTAATATTTGAAATAGATCTCTCTTATCATGGAAAACATCATTTTATGGATATCTTTCTCTATTTCACTAAAATAATAAATCTTTATAGCTCAAATAGATAATTTTATTTTTTAGAAATCTGAATTTAAGGGAAATTTTTTTCCCTTCATATATTTTCCATGCAAAAAATATATTAATGAAAATATGATATCTCAATGTAATTATAAGTTAATTTTGAATTATTTAAGACATGCACCTTTTGTATGATTTGTTTAAGGGAAATGTCCCACATCTATAGATCATCTATTATAAGGTCAATAATATATAATCTGATCTTGTAATAGGTATTAATGTAACCTTCTAATAATATATTCTTTTCATTAAAACAATGATCCAAAATCTAATCTTATCAGTTGATCAATGGAATTTATTTCCCATTTTTTAACTTGGAATACTTGTTTGTACATTATATAAGCATCATCCATTGAGGAATTTATTTTTAGAGTCTTTCCCATCATCTCTTACTTATAATGTACAATAAAATCAAAATGCTTATTGTTAACATATATATTCTAGCATGAACTAATCATTATAGAACAATATATCAATGGGGTCTATATTGGACCTTATGGGACTCACCTTCCTCACTTTTAACACTATATCCATTGTGATTCTCACGTTCAATTCTAGTTCCACATCAATGATAGTTTAGAAAATTCATGGTACTTTTTTGTCTAAACATTTTCATTTTAGGGTGAGTTTTTAGTATTATTATCACTATGATTTGTTCTCAGTGATCTAGTGATCATTGATACGGGAAGAATATAATAGTCCTTAATATTTTTTATTTCCAAAATTTTATTAATTTGATATAATCCAAATCAAATTAACTTTTTTGGAATTTTGGAACACCCATTTAAAATATTTTTGTATCAATATATTTGGATTCATAGTTAGAGTATACCTTTATAGTCACATCCACCATTTGTGGCTCCTGGACATATTCAATAGGTTTGTTTGTATGAGAGTATTTATATTTCTAATATTCTACATCTTTACTGTTGATCTTCTCCCTTTTCCTTTTTTATTTTTTTTCACATCCTTTATAACCCAAACTACACAAGACATCATCACATAATATCTCAAATAAAATATTTACCATGATCATTACATCCATCTCCAACACATGAACCTGAATAGTAGAGGATTTTATTCTTTATAGGGCTTGACTGATACCAATAAAATTAAATCTATAGGGAAATTTCATTCCAATAATAAGAATATTCTCATGAACCCTCAGATCATCGACAACCAAAATATTTAACATGCCATCCATTAACATCAACTTCATTATTGTAGTAACTTCATCTTAAATCGAGGGATTATTTTATGGGGTTAGAAATATATTTCATGGAAACATGTGAAAAAGTCGGAAAATCAAGTGGCTTATTCACCCAAGACTCACCTTTTATAGGGGTATCACTAAGATGAGAAATTTAATGATAAGTTTTTATCCCATTATCCGTAATTTTAGAGTCCCAGCCAACTAATCCCAAAAAACCTTCTTAGAAAAACCATGTTTACATACCCTCTAAAGGTGTTTAATCCATTTATTTGAAGAGAATAAAATGAACCAATATTTATAATGAATCATCTAATGATACAAAAACCCATCACCAACCTTAATCCAAATAGAGTAATTGGGGTCTTGGACACATACACTTAAAAAAATGGGGGAACTGTTGGGTGACACAACAATTTTTATCTACAATTTAAATGTAAGAAAATACACTATAGATTAGATAGAGTTTTAAAAAAGTGTTTTTAAAGGAAAATGAATAAAACCTTGGAATCATACCCAAATTTTCAAAGATAAGGGTTCACACTTCAAAAGAGATTCATAGGCCTATATCAATAAATTATATTAAACATTATTAAATAGAAATTGATATTTGGAATAGGGATAATCTTTATCATCTAATTTTAAATAGTGAAAAAGAATATGTCAAGGGTCCAATTACCCATTTATATCATGATTCCTTAATTCCCACATACCATTGATGAATATATTATAGGTATATATCAATAAATATATCTCTTAGAGTCATGAAACCCTGGTGAGGTTATTGAGAGTTCATGCCACAAAAAATTCCTAGAGTACAAAAAGAAGATTTAGAGTTGCTAAATAGAGTAGGGGATTGGGTGATTCAAGAAGATGGGGATGAGGGGAATACCCATAATATTTTTTAGTTTATTGATATCATAAAAGGAAGTATATCATTCTTAATGAGAACCAGAAGATGCGACACCCCAATATGGCTCGGATGTGATGATTAAAGTGACCACCACCACTTCTGATGTTCCTAAATAAAGAGACTATATCATGATAACACATGATTATTTTCAGATAAAGATATTGATTATAGAAACAAAATTAATTGTCATTCTCCTTGATGAAAAATAATAATTCATCTATGTTAACACAGTTAAACTATTCTATCAATGTAACAACCCACATCCCCCAAAATGTACCCCACTTATACAAGGAATGAGGGGAGGGAGATGTTGAATTCTAGAGTCCCACCTCCAATTGTCTACGAGTTAGAAACTAGCACCGAGGGAATAATAATAATAAAATTAGAATTATATATATATATGGAAATAGTAATAATATAGAGATAATAATGATAAACCAACCAACACATGGATAGACATATATATAATGAAATCCTAAGTGAAAACATGTAATGTCATACAATACTAAAAAATGAAAAATAAATAAAAAGAAAAAAATGTTCAAATGATAGAAACTATGAATCCTAAAAATATCATACAAAAACATTTTCTAGTAATATAAAGCTTGATATAAAAAATTCCTTAGAGGACCTAAAAATGATGATATATAAATAGTTTAAAATTATAGTATACATAGTATGATTCTTCATGTTTCCTCTCAAGAAAAAGATAATGAAATGATGAAAATCCATAGTGATCTCCACTGTAACTAACTCATAACCTAAATAGGTATAATGAGTTCTCAGCCTCACCATATATATCTCCCATGAAGTATTTCCTAAAACATGGCATATATTATTATAATAACACATCATGGGTACCCCATTACCACTCCCCCACTAGTTTTTTTCAATTCCCCAACATCAAACATCCTAATCCAACTCCCTCAAAAATAATCCAACACAAAAATACATTGAATATGTATCACTACATGAAACTCATTCATTACATCATCACATCATCCAATGACATATATCCATATAGTGACTATGTTGTTTTAGGGATCCAACACATCTCGTATTTGGTGTATCATACATCATGCAATATACCTCAAGCCATCACATTGTATACACCAAGTATGGTACCTCAATCCATCATAACATAAAGACATTTTAAATATAATAATCATTTTCATAGTATATATGGAAATAAATGTGTGTGAAATAAATAAAATCTATCACATTCATACACATACATATTTTAGAAAATAACTGACATTTTCACCAGCCCATTAAACATCCAAGAGAAAGGAGTAGTGCTATATGGGGTAGTAATCCATACACCCCCTAGGATATCTGATAAAATACCCTCCCAGAGCCTAATTTTTTCATCCACACTAAATGACATGGGTAGGGTAACATATGATGTAATTAAATATACAAGATAATATATATATCACAAACACACTATGGGAATAACATTGACATAAGAGCAATGATAAATATCATCACTCAGACACCCAAATTTCATTGATAGGGAGTAGATATCATACATTAACACTAGTATTTTAAGTCATATTTTTAATTTCTTCATTTTTAATCAATTATTTAACTTTACATTAATCAATTCATTAGGAATTAAATAACTAAAAAAATTAATCCAAAATAAATTGCAATAAATCATCAGAGTAGTTTATATGCCATCCATGAATATTCTATTCTTAGTAAAAAAATTCTCAGGAATAACATCATTTCAGTATTTCCATTCCATCAAAACTAGAAAATGGTTCTGGAATTATATTATTAGAATTAGTATAATTGAAAAATGTAGGTACTCTAGAAGAACATTTCAATGCTACCATAAAGAGGAATCATGTAACCATGGACACTTAGTTTCCTCAAGATGTTGGGAGAGGAATGCATATAAAACAAGAAACCCAATCATCAACTATTAAAAAAAATCATTTATAAAAATCATCCATCTTTATCACTTAAGTATGTAAGACCATCCACAACCCTTTCTAACATGTCTAGTGTTATCCCCAATTCCCACATGAAAATCCCTATGCATCTTTTCATCAATGGAATCAACTACTAAAAAATCATCCAAGCCTCTTGCCACATATCACATTATCCATAAAGTGATCTCTTAACATTAAATATATAATCTTGCATCTATATTGAATAACAAGATAATAAGAAATAACAAATCATTTCCAAAAAGGAAATCTAGGCCCTAATGTGTCTCCAAAATCAGGGCACTCAAGCATCATAAGACAATGGGAAACTCAATACCCTATAATTATCTTTATGATACAAATGATTATTATTAGATTATGAATTAGAAGATTCATTAATCATAGGTTCTAACAATGGGAAACCTAATACATTATCTATAATAAACTATCAATAGTTAAACATCATCTTAGTATTAAACCAAGTTTTAACAAATTAGGGAACTACTAATATTATTATCATTCATTTTTGATTTCAACATCTCAAAAATGATTATCATTAGGTAAATTATTTTTTAATTCCATTATCAGGGAATAATACAATTAATAAAAAATTCTTAATGCATCAATTGTATTTTAATAAAATTATTTTAAGCACTGAATTCATTCCAACATTCCTCTTCTTTAATTCATAATCTGATCAATTAATTAATTCCAGTTTTTTGTTATTTGTCATTTTTCAACAAGAAAAACATGATAATCCATTCTATAACTTGTAATTCTGTCAATAATATAAAATATAACACACTATCTATCAAAAAATTTGGAAATATTTTATCATGATATAAATCAACACTGTGCGATATATAAAACCATTTCATTAATAATCGAGTTAAAAAATAATTAGGAAAATTCTATTTCAATAAAAACGGATAAACCATGATAACATTATGATTGAAAATAAACACATTAATGAAGAAAATGATTACATAACAATAATAAATATTCTCCACATGACATATCAATCCGAAAATAGGGGGTGCACACACGATGTGATTATTTGGGGAGAACTTGACTCATCATGATAAGGGTTCCATAAATCCAAGGAAAGGGTTCTAGAACATCTTGTCTCAAGTGATGTAAATAAGGGAATAAATAAGGAAAATATAATACTTTTTTAGTAAAAAATATAGGGTGATTGAATTTATAGATCACACAATATTTATTTCCATTTATTATGGATCACATTAAATTATTCACTTAATCACTCTTTTATATATACAACCATCTATGAAATGAAAGGATATAATTATAATTGATGAATTATACATTTATGGACCTTGATTATCATTTTCAAAATGTCCACATGGATGTTTTCAGGAAACTAGAAGAAATCACAACCACTAGTGATTTCACATAGTTTGAATCACTATATATGAAAAATCCACACAAAGTTGTTTACAAGTTGTCAATTCACGTAGTTGATCACTCACATAGAAAAAATACCCCCTTACTAATTATCTTGTATTTTATTCATATATATAACCCATCCTCATAGATGATGCATCAATATTGTTCATGCCTCCACATAGCCGATCCAGCCACATAGTTGATTTGTGTAACTAATTCTTTTATATAGCCTATTTATGTACCCAATATTACAAAATATCTAATTCACATAGAACATTATCCATGTTTTCGATTTACATGATCAAAACTTCCACCTAAAAGATTCATGTAACTGACCCAACCAGGTATCTAATT
This sequence comes from Viscum album, assembly GCA_963277665.1. NCBI lineage: Eukaryota > Viridiplantae > Streptophyta > Magnoliopsida > Santalales > Viscaceae > Viscum > Viscum album. The sequence continues at coordinate 1,649,283,382 of OY728131.1, read as the reverse complement.
CAACTGGCCTTGAGAAGAAACAACAGACTGCACGAACAAGAAGGTGAATCTACCAACTGGCCGCATGAGCAACCAACCTACTGCATGAAGGATGATAAAATGAAACAGAGTAAAATACTAATAAAATAATCCCACCAAAAATATTGGAAATATAAAATATTGGGACGTTACAAAAATTTACATTAAATTACTCTATTATTATTTTTATCCTCACTAATGAAAATAAAAACCAGATAGAAAAAAAGGTCGTCTAAAAGTACTACATATTAAACACCTCTCATGGATCTCACAATCATATTATCTCAAAAACCTCATAATAGTAATAGCATGAATCCACATAATAAAGAAAATTCATATACTAAACACTCCCTTGGGGGAGATAAATCTTAAATGACAATATATTTAACAAATAGAAAAAAGAGGGAACCATCTCATATAGAATAAAGTCCAACATAAACAAAATGAAAAATGTTTGGAGAAATTATAAATACATAATTAAACTCTTGATAATGAGTGTGAATATATGAAACATGTTCTCATGTTATATCCTCTACACCATAGAGCCAACATAATACATTAACCATGGGTATATCCTATCTAAATAATACTTTCTCCTAACGGTTCAAGATCTCCATAGGCTACTCCACAAATGTCTGATCATCCAAAAAATTTGACTCACCCTAATACATGAAATGATGGTCAAAACAATATAATTATATAGATATAAAAGTTTGAATGAATCATTTATTATTATCATCAATGAGTTATGTTATATATGATATATCACATCTCTAACATGATTCAACACCAAGAAAGGTCTAACAAACATGGAAGAAAACATACACCAAAAACTAGACCTTCACATCACCTAACAAGGAGTAACCTTCAGGAAAAAATTATCAATAATATTGAACTCCAAAGGTCTTCTCATATTATCTATATAAGACTTCTAAATATCCTACAATGCATTTTTTTCCTCTAACTAGTTACCTAAACAATCTCAGTTATATTCTTCACTAGTTTTGAACCAAAAATTATTACCTCTCCAACCCTAGTCTAACACAATAAATAATGGAATGGTCAAGCATATGAGGACTCAAATGGTTCCATAATAATGGACGAGTGGAAAATGTTATTTTAAGAATAATCTAGCAAGGGAAGGTGCCTCATCCATTATCTTGTAGAATCCAAGATATAGAAGCCCAACATGTATTCTATATTCTAGATTCTCCACTATGTCTGACCATCCACATGTGGATGAGAAGAAGTTTTAAGGCATATCTAAAATCCAAAATCATAATGGACACATTTACACACATTTGAGGTCATGTTATGATCTTGACCAGTGATGATTATCCTTATGAATCTATTGAGACACACAATCTCTTCTAGATATGACCTCGAAAGAACTTCTACTCAGTTTCACTCCCAGATCACTATAAAGTGAGATTATTTTATCTAAAAATACAATATCACACATATACAATCATAAAGTACCTAATATTGAGGTGAATTGGACCCAATGTCTTTCTATATGTGCTACCACTTCCATTGGGTAATATCTAATGGTTAGAGAAAACCACTAGGAACACAATGCTCAACATTGAGATTTTGGAAAACAAAACATCTAGATAAATACTATGAAATTACATGATACAACCATGGGAATAGAAATAACCTATAACATATTTGTACATCATTTCCACATAAATATATACCACCAAATATGTGATATGGAAGACATAGAGATCCATATCATGCGTCACTAACGGAATGAAAAGCCTTACGAGGAACAACACATGGGGTTGTCTATCCATAAACCAATTATCAAGGAATTTTCCAAATAAATATTGGTCTATCTAGTCATCCAAATAATCATTACCCAACTAGTACTACTCCACGTATTACACCAAATATGGTTTCACATTATCTGGAAAAGAAAACCTCCACCTCAAACCTCTCCCTTATCATGATGCCTCACTAATATTTCTTCCACCACTCATCAGGAATCTCAAGATTGATGCATGGAATCACTATATGACTTCATGATCAGCACATTAGCAACTAAAAATCCCTTTTATAGTCTATAAACAAAAATATAGTTCAGATCCTACATCTATTCCATCCACTAACACTAAAAAAGTTCAATTATTGATGGGAGAAGACATACCTCATGATCTTATAGTCGGTAAAAACCTCATAACATTTAATAATGAAGTAATGTCACTATATACACATATAAAAAACAAAACAAAATAAATAAAGATCATATATGGAATAGTTATTCTCATGGGGATTCAATTTAAAATTACCATAAGAAAACTAGTCTAAACCTTATCATTAAACATCATATTCCAATACATGAAATGTCATAGAAAACCTCAGAACAAACTCCCACCATTAGAAGAAAAAGAATTTGAGTTATGAAAAACTATTATTTAAGGTACTCAAAGGATTTCTACTACTTGTCAGTAAAAATTAATTAATGATCCTTTCTAGTGAAGGATGGTAGAGGATTCAAAACCCGAGTTAAATTCTCTACAAACCTAGTATAATATCCTTACAAACCAAAGAAACAATACCACTCTACAACTAATTTGGGTTAAAACTAAGAAAAAACCACATATATCATGGAAGGATACATAACTACTCCTTAATGTGTAATTATGTTCCTTATGAAATAGACATTATGAACCTTGAACTCACAGATTGATAACATCCCAAAAACTTCTTAAAATAATTAACTCCCAAAAAGACCTGAAGATTCATTATATAACCCTCCTTAGATTCAGAGTGTACATGGATTTACTCAATGGAAAACACCATAAAATTTTTTATTATCTCTCTAAAAAATACAGTCATCAACCCCATTTACATGGTTTGAGAATTCATTACAGTGAATGACATCACAATAAAATAATAATTCCAATAAAATCAATAGAATGAAGTCACCTAAATATCATCATCCTTCACTTGTATCTGATAATATTTTAACCTCAAATTGATTTTAAAGAACCAAAATTATCACTTAAACTTATTTAATAAATAAACAATCTAAAAAAGAGGATATAAGTTCTTTACTATCGCATGGAAAAAGAAACGATAAATAATACCATGCTACAAACCACTACTGACCTACTTCGTGAACAAAAATAGTGCACCAAAATTGATACACTTGAATAATTAAAACCTCACTGAAATATAGAATCGTGATATACTCGTACTTCTGGGAACTCAAAATACACTATCAAATATGGATACATCTATATATGAGATAAACATAACTATTGTTCAATCACAAACTCAACATCCCATCAAAGGGGTAACTCTACAACCTTCTCTAGAAAGGTAACGTGGTACTATTACACATCCTAAAGAAACAATGATTTTTGGAATTATTATGTACTCAAAATTAGTTTGAAAATAAAATATTTAAATTATGGAACACATTTCTGACCCATCAGAGTGTCTCACTCACTAAAATAAGACTACCGACTCTCCATTAATATTAGAATAAACAACCATCATTCTGTATTAATCTATAATATAATACACTAAATAAAACCAATCCATGCTAACGATGAAATCATATGGGGGTATTTATAAGAATAGGAATTCCACCAAAGATTGGTGTTTCCCCGATGTTAGCTCATGGTCTCTAGATATTTCATACAAGTCAGTCAGAATTCCAACTAACATAATCAATTCAAAGGGTATTGAAAGACAATCAATATGTCTAGTAACAAACTATGGAAGACGGTAGGAGATACAAATTAATATGTCACTTATTAAATAAAAAATTAATATACACATGAATAAAAAAATAAATTGGAACTTCAAATGATACCTACCTTACCCATTGATAGAAACACTAGAGAATGAAGCTGACCAAAACCTACACCATGGCCTCTCTAACCATACAAGTGACCACCACCCTAGATGCGATCTAATATATGAGGATGAGGAGAATACTTGAATTTTAATCTACCTAAACCATCTCTTCTATATTGACTACCAACTACAACACCCTATAATTAATGGATTTACTAAATGTAGCTTAATTGGGGAATTTGAAGTGAAAGATCTTTCATATGCCGACTGTCTAGAATGGTCAGCCATTTTCAGTTATAATGACCTTGTATTTCATAAGATATACACACATACGATCATTTGTAATAGGTATAAGATACTCTAACCTAGGATAAATGAGATGATTAGGTATGAGACCTACCCTTGGGTGACCAAAAGCACTTCTTTCTAGGAAATTATAAACCTCAGACCATACCCCTTCATCATAAGGAATCATGATTACTCCCCTATTATGATGATCCTATTTTTTATATAGTTCTCTCATAAAAATCGTCATTCAACATAATCTCAACATACATCTTTAGTAGAAATGATTTAACTTGGAACATTATCTATGGATGAAATGCCTCCTAAAAACTCTTGTCCCTAACATCCTTATATTGTAATATGTCTGAAGCATCTTGAAAAAGGGTCAGGAATCAAATTCCAAAATCATGCATTCTAGAACAACCCTATCAATGGGTATGAAGCTCCTAAGGACTGGCCAAATTCACATTTGATGAAAAAAACCCCTTATAAATACTCTCAGAACCCCTCCCACAAGACTATCGACTTCTCATGATCCCCAATGAACATGAAACACAATTTCCACACCCCTCCAAGAATCTTTGTCATACCCATTGATATCCAATGCTTCTTACGAACATGGATAAACAAATATATATATAAACGTACACTAAAACGTCTTCTATATCTGAATATAAAATGGATCTCTCATTTGTTTATATACTGTGGAGCTAAAATTCTCATAATGTCATCCTCTATGTGGCATCATCTCGAAATCCCATTGTACGATGATCTGTTATCAAATCCTTTTAAACATATTCAACATGAACATCACATGAAAATTGATCAGGAGCCATTCCTAAAAACGAACAAATTTCTAGAGCTCCAAATCCTAGAATATAGAATATTTAACATCAATTAATCATTATTTTTTCTCTTGAAAATGTATGTCCCATCCCAAGGTCTACCAATTTAAAACATAGTGATATTGAAGAGTAATGTGTGACCCTTTATTAAGTATCTACCTTGAAACTAGTATCAATTAATTTTTTTGGTATAACAAACTAAAAGTTCTTTGAATCAGATTATTAGGGGCCCTATGTACCCATGTCTCAACCAGTGTCCCATGTTTACGTTTTCCTACTAAACAAATCCAAAAATATTTACATACCAATCCATGAAATGTAAGTTCTATTTAACTCTAAAATCCATCATATCCCTCAGCATGAAACAATGATACCGCTAATTCACGACCCCATCCCCACAATGTGAATACCTTCTAGTATGGAAGTCAAATAAGAGAGATGGTAAATTATTGAGTCCCACCTCCATTAGGCCCCAAGATGGAGATTACCTTTGAAGTTATAATAATCATACAATGGGATGTAGTAATCTATAAGAAAATTTTTGAAAGTGAGTGATAATGAGGATACAAAAGTAATAACCTACTCATTCATATATATAAGTAAATACCAAGTTAAAAAATGTCATATATTATTAATGAAATGAAAAAGAAACTACATGTACCAAAAAGGTAAATTAAATAATAACCACTAATCCAAAAAAACTACAAAAAAAAATCATGAAATATACCACATGATCTGCAACCAGCTCAGGCTGACATAAAAACAGTTTATATATACACAGTTTTAGCATAATATAAAAATTAGTAGGATCCTCTCAGGAGTCAATCAGGTAAAAGATAAATAAATCATTCCAATGAATAGTGGAAAATAGTAAAACCAACTCATTATATAAACTTTTATAATATGTTCTGGACATCACCATGCATAACCCTAACCATGTATCAAATAAAAGAGAAAATATAATATTAAAATGAAACAAGAGGGGTATCTTGCTCCCACATCCCCACCAGTTATTCACTCTGCCCCCACATTTCATGTCCTAATCCATCTCTCTCAAAAATAAGCCATTGTATAGACACTTGGTCTATGTATCACCAAATTCACCATGTTCATACCATCATGAAAACATCCCATATCACATATCCATAAAATAGAAAAGATGTTTTTAGGATCCACTATAGTGTATATGATCTGAATCACATATTGGATATCATACCTCCCGCAATCACAACCCACACACTATGTAAGGAACCTCAAACAATAATAACCTATACACATCATATCTATAATAATCCTTTGGACTGTACCCAATAATATCTGTGAGTAAAATATACAAAAGTAATAAATAACTACTAAAAACATATATGGGAAAACTAACTATAGAGAATACTAGGACATATAACTACCAAGAGAAGGGAGAATGGCCAGAGGGGCTAGCTAGTCATCCAATAACCAATCAGGATGGTCGGGAAAACACCATATGAGAGTCCCCTATGTTTTAGTCACCCAAAACAATATGGTTAGGTTATAATATGAAATAATATAATATATAATATATAATATATCTCACAACCAAAAAATGGGTATAACCTAGTCCTAAGATCAACTATAATTGTTATCTCTTGGACACCCTACTACCTTTACATGGGATTAGCTATCTATTATACACACAATCATTTGTAAAACTACATTACATAAATTAATTTTTCATTAAAAATTCGCTTTATGATAATTAATTAATTTTCATTAATTAACCATATTTATTTTTAAATTACATTACCTAAATCATTTGAGTATTGTGTATTCCCTCCATGAATATTTCAAACCAAGTAAATGGTTTCCCAAAATTAATATATTTTTAGAATTATCATTCCCTCAACACTAACCCCACTAAATTATATAATGATTATTAGCATTATTCATTAATCCAGTCAAATATGTAGAAATTTTCTAAGATACTATCAAGAGGAAATATGTAACCAAGCACAACGAGATACCTCATGCAGTGGGGAATGAAATGTAGCCACAATAAGAATCATGGCCATCGCAAATAAAAAATATTTATACCAAGAAATAATATATCTCTAAAACATAAACTGATATTCCAAGCTTTAACCTAACCCATCTTCTCTTGTTACATCCCCGAAACCTACATTGAAATCTAAATGCATCTTTCCTTCCAAGGTTTCAAATGTCACCACATCATTTGGGCCTCCCCTCCCCATGTCACGTCATCCATCCCAGGATCATCTATCCCACGATCATATCACATTGCATAATAATTATCATAACTAGATCACATCACATGGTCAAAACAAAAAAACATGAACAACCAATATGTACATATATCAAGGAATCAATCATTCGTACAAAAAAAGCTATCATTTTTCCAAACTAAAGGCACTCAACCATCTAAATAAAACAATCAAATCAGGCCTAAGAAATTATCATTACCACACAACCAGTTCATAGCCCATCTTTAATTAACCATTTAATTATTCCCAGGTTCCATGTATGAGAAACATTATAAATCCACTATAATAATCTATCAAATATAAAAATGATCTTAACATTAAAACTAGATTTTAACAACTTATTGAAGTAATATTCTCATTAACATGAATTTTCTTTTTCAACATCCATAAAAATAATTATCATGATTCAAATTATTTAGTAATTCCATTATCATGTAGGAGCACATTTAATTAATCACGTGGAATACATAATTTTTATTAATATAATATTATAAGAAGAAATATATTAATTAAAAACATTGATCTTCAGAAATTATTAATCAAATTAATTAATTAATTTTTGATTTAAATTATTTACCATTTTCCATCTAGAAAAATATGATAATACATAGAAAAATGACATTATAATAAGTATATAATAGATAGCACATCATTAAGAAAAATAAGGGGCAAACCATTACCATGGTACAAAGAACCAACATGAGATCACTACAAGATATTACTTAGTAACATGGTTCAATAATTAATAGTTAAATTCCTTTTAAATAAAAATGGATAAACCATCATAACATTATGGGTTCATTTCAAAAAAGAATATCAAATGAATCCATTACTCAAAATAAAGAAGCTCAACTTGACTCACCACGCCAAAACAAGGTGGTTTTCAAAAGATGTAATCTATGTTAGATAACTTGATCTACATGATGAAGGAATACATTAATCAATGGGATTGGTTCAAGAATTTCCAATCCCATGAGAAGGAAATTAAGGAATAACTATGGAATAGATCTTAATTTCCTAGTCAACAAATACGAGAATATTAGAATCTACAAATCAGAAAATATTTAATTCTAATTATTTTGTATCTCATATATTTTCATTTGTAATAGATTTTTTACAGCCTCATCTATCTTATAAATTGAATGATGTAATTATCCTTAATTAATAACCCATTTAAGGCCCTTGATTCAGGCCACTGAATGGTTTGTATGACCATTTTTATGAAACCTTCCAAAATTTCAACATAGGTGATTTCATGAAACTAGAAGCACCACATAGAAAATATCGATATGTAGATTTTTTCTAGTAGTCTATTAACATAGATTATCACTCATGTAGATATTTTCTATTGTATCTAATCACTTGTATAGTCAATACTTGTATCTAATTTAATGAACCCAACTATAGTAGCTCAGAGCTAATGCATTTCATTATTACATTGGCATAGATAGAAGAATCACGTCCCAAAGGATGTAATAGTCTCTTAGTCTTGAATAGCTAAATACATACATGGTACAACTATAAAATTGATAATAAAAAAATACAAAGGTAAGTAATTTTCATCCTTGAACATATTCAAACATTTCATCTCCATCACTTGGGGTAAAGAGAACAAATAAAAGTGTAAGCTCAGATTACCTGTAAGAGGTACATAAATTAGAAGCTTCTTTAAATTAAATAGCATAATAAACAAATAAATGTATATAAATAAACACACATTCAATTTAATAAATAAATTTAGAATGAAAATAATCCATTGTTTTTTATAGTGAAAATCCTTTGGATATTTATTACTCAATTCTAATTAAAGGAAATTATGATTTATTGGACGTAATGTATTTAAAACTTGATGCACAAATGTAAATACCTTTCATAAGATAGATTAATAATTATGGGTACAAAATAATTAAATTTTTACACATTATTCCTCTCATTAGACAATTGATGCACTGATAGGAATTTATATATACGGTACCCACCCGTTTTTCCATTTCCAATGCATTCATTATATATCAAATAATCTATTTAGAAATTGTTTTTAAACCAAACTATCCCATACCACTTTGAAACATTTTATTAAAAAATCCCATTAAGGAATAAAATTAAATTTTTTTGGATGATATGATATGTCAATGAATTTATATATACAATTCATAATGTATGGTGAATTTTTTATATCAAAATATGCCTCAATGAAATGACATTGAGACAAAGTCACTTACAAAGATCATTTAATTAATCAAATGGACTAATAATGTGAATTTTATGTAAATAAAATAAGAAATGTGGAAATAAATTATGATTTAATCCGATGTAATTTTACACATAACCTTAGCATGACATAATTAATGAAATAGAAGATTAATCCAATGAATTAGAATTTAGTTATGAAATCCCTGATCAATTGTAATCAGTCAAATCAGATGCACGATAAATGTAACAATTATCAAAAGGAAACATTTAATACTATTAATTTAATTAGATTTATGAAATTATATATTAGAGTATAGTACACATAAACCCAATAGAATAAATAAGTGGTGAATTAGGCATATATCTCCCAAAAGTAAATGTAAGTTGAGAAAACTATTACCTCACACTTTCTTTTTGTTTTACAAGCTTTAAATTCATTTATAATGGTTAAAATAAAGTTATTAATTTATACCACAATGGTTTTATTATTTATTATATATTATATTATCCTCTTATATAATTTTATTGGCCTCTTTTTAATAATATTTCATTAATACCCTTCATTCAGGTGTTAACTTGTCCATTTTTGAATGTATGTTTTCTCATGTAAATCAAAATTCTTGTATGTGGGATATAGTTATATCATATGTAGGATTACATGAATGTCTAAGATAACATATTTATTCAATATCTGAATTTTTATAATCATTCTTGAATGGTGATCATGGAAAATGAATCACCTCGCACGATAGAGATGATATGCCTAACATACATACGAGAGAAAGTATCATTCAAATAATGATGAAATGGTAAGGAAGAGTATAATATATTATTTTTTTAGGTATTAATATTATTTCATATTTAACAAATATATATATATATATCCATTATTTCAGTCGTTATACCCATCTAAGTAAATTTGTGTTGAAAAAAAATTATGCAATGACATGTAGATAGTAAGACTTACATAGGCACGTATGGTGGCTACGTATTTTGTAGGATGGAAAAAAGGTATAATTTTTTTTACAATAATCACAATAACATCTTAGAATATATATTATTATGTAGTTATTACTTTATCATTGAATCAATCTATGAAGATGGTATGGAATAATAAATAAACTAGAAAGAGTCTATAAAGATGATTACCACTTCTTCTATGGGCTTCATTTAATCTATTATTAATTGTACTAGGATAGGTATTTTGGGAGAACCTAAACCTATATAACATAAATATGGATGATCATTAGATAAATAGATCAGATTTGGTAAAGATAGACTGCTCAAATTGGTGTGAGGAATTTAGGGAGGAGGTCCCCTTTTATAATTGATGTGAGGTGAAATTTTGTAAAACCTCAAAATATGAAAATATAATAATTATATTATAGAGGATAAGACATAAAAATGGTCTATAATATAACATGAGGTGACATTTTTTGTGATTATTTAATTTTTTTCATTTTTAAATTAGTTAATAACATATTCATTAAAAAAATATCATTATTTTCAAATTTGATAATATTCATTTAATTTGACAAGAAATACATCATGAAAATTTTGAATTAGAATATAATTATTTAAAAAATCTATAATATAATACAGAAATATATATATATATATATATATTAAAAATTCATTATAAACATCAATACATCAAAAATTATCTAAATTAATAGGTTTAAAATTACCAATGTTTCTATTCAAAAAAGGCATACATAAAAGTGTCCTAGATAATAAATTAAGTCCTTATAATTCTTAATATTAAATCCATTAATAAAAATTCAAAACACACAATTTGCTAAAATTAATTTTAAATTAATCCCATAGATGGGGTGAAAAAATTGGTTTTTAATAGAAAAATATGCAAAAGATTAAAATGTGATTGCATCCACATTCAACATAAGATAACATATAATTTTATTAATTGGATATATATATATATATATTATTGACATAATTTTTATTTTAATTTAAATAAAAATATATTTTAGCTTCAAAAATTATTTTGATAAAAAATCAGTTTTCAATGAAAATGTAGTTTGTAACTATTCATCAAAAAATGAAACATATAAGAAAAAAAAGAAAGAAATATAAATTTTGATATTCTGAATTATATAAATAATATATTTTTTCAAATATAATTTATAAAATTTACAAAATTTATATTAAAAACAAGTACGCCATGAAAATTCAGCAAAACTGCCTTTAGAAAAATATTGTTTTATGCATTAAAGTGAATTTAATTTTATATTATATCTAGAAAAAACATAAGATGAATTTGAAACATTAAATTGAATATATAATTTATACATTTTAAATATTGGTTAATAAAATTAATTCATTCCAATTTAACGACAATGTTATAATAATATTCCACTATTTTTTTTAAGCTAGGTGTTGCATGCAATGTAATCATTCAAAAATATTATCTTTAAAGAGAGACATAACATGATATATTAGTGTGTTACATTTTACCCTACTTTAATAAATTATTTCCTTAAATTTTAAAATTTCACTTTCAAAATCAAAGGTTGATACATGAAAATTGATATGTGGGTAATCCACATCAAAAATAGGGTTAATAAAAAATATCTTTAATTAGAGGGAAAGTGAAATTTTGGGGTCACCATAAAATTAGGATTTAAAATAGGATAACATTAGTAAAATGTGAAAAAATTGACATTGAATATAAATCTAACTATCATTCTCTAATGGACTGTGATAGAGAACATGGTCATTTTTATGTTAAAAATAAAAAATCCATAATATTTTGATTTGTTAGAAGACCATTAATTAATTAGAATGAAAAGCTAAAGAATGATGTTTTTCAATAAAAATATTTTATAGAGTTGGGGGATTATTTTAAAATAGATACAATTCAATCATGAAAATAAATTTACTTGATTTCTATGAATGTCATAAGAATTATCTCATATATTTTTGTGCATAGATGATTTTTCACTTCATCCCTTACACCTGAAAATGACCGTTCATTATGAATTTTTCATACCTGAAGATATTTTAATGAATCATAAGATCCTAATGTCATTAATTACTCCTCTTAGTATTTATCAAAACAAAAATTCTTATCACATGATTTCTAATAAGATAAAACAAACTTTAATATAAAACAATAATATACAAAGATCAACTTAATCCGTTATATAAAATGTTACCTTAAGACTCATTAAAAATACTTATATCCAAATTAAATATCCAAAATTAATGAATGATGGTCACTAAACAAACAAAACAAAAAACAACACTAGATTCCCCAAAACAAAAAATGTATATATCATTGTCACATACAAAATAACTGATCACCTAAAAAACCTTGATGGAAACATTAATGCTTACATATCTTTAATGGAGATATACTATAGTAAAATCCATATAGATCTCATTATTCTTATAACTTTATAAACATGGATGAAATTATTTTTTAATCAAAATATACAAGAAAAGGAAACATTATACATCATTTTAAAACCATAAACATAGCACAATTATCTTATTCCTTAATACCTCATTTGATAAATTATTCTTTTGTAATATCTTCATAATAAGAAGTATAATAGTTACTTATACAATTTTTCTGATTCTAACCAATTTCTTAAACCTAAAGCACAATGTGAGAAAGAGTAATCGTAGTGATATAGTTATGAAAATCATTTATAGGAATTAAAAATACAGAAGATTTATCATGAAATAAATCATTAGGTTTAACTTAGGTTAACCTTGTAATTAAAAAATATATATGAGGATATCCTATACAAGATGGGTGTATAATATCCAAATGTGACTCAATAAAAGGAGTTTGAGATGAAGTCACTTAAAATGATCATTTTGTTGACTAAATGGATAGATATGTGTATTCACTATAAATCGACGTAAAAAGTTATAAATTTAATAGGATATAATCAAAATTAATTTCATACATAATAATAGAATGACATAGTCATTGAAATAAAAGTTTAACACATGAATGGAAACTATGTTATGAAACCCCTTACAACCTGTAATCGTTCAAATAACATTCCCTATAAATGTAATAATTATCAAATAAAACATTTATTTATATTATGTTAATGAGATTGATGATATGATATATAAAATGGTAGTACACATACACAACACCCAATAAATAACTGGTGAATATGGCATATATCTCAGGGAAGAAAAAGTGAGATGAGAAATCCATACCCCACACTTTTTTTTGGGTTGTACGTTACATGAACAACATTATCATGGTTTAAATAATGTTATTAATTTATATCATATTCATTTATGTATTTATTATATGTTATATTATCCTCTAATATCATTTTATCACCCACTTGTTAATAATATTTCATTATTACCCTTATTCCAAGTGTTGACTGGTTTATTTTTCTATGCATGTTTTCTCATGTATGTCCCAATTATTTTTTATAGGATATAGTTAATTTTTGTATATAAATATAATAATGTCATATTTATTTATTATATAAATTTTTATAATAATTCTTGTTTGGTGAACATGGAAAATGAATCACATCGCATCGTGGGGATGGTATGTAGTATGTATACATGAGAACCGCCATCTTTCCCTTAATAGTGAATGGTTAAAGAAATTTATGGTATATTATTTTTTTAAGAATCAATATAATGTAGTATTTATTAAATATATACATTATTTACATCATTATAACATTCCAAGTGATGTGGTTATGAAGAAAAAATTATAATACAGTGTGGACACGGTAAGTCATACATATGCATGTGTAGTGTTTTCATCATTTGTAGAATAGATAAAATGTTGAATGTAGTTATCCAATAATCTTAATAAAATAACATAATATATATTTTACTAGATTTATTTATTTATAGTGAAAAAAATATATGAATAGGAAGTGAAATATTAGATAAAATTTAATGATTCAATAATGACGATTACCTCTTCCTCGCCAGACTTCCTAAAATATATTTTTATGTGACCTAGGGTAGGTCATTTGGATGGACAATAACCTCTATAAAATAAATAAGGATTCTTATAAGATAAATGGTTAAGTTTTGGTAGAGCTTTATGGATCAAATTGGTGTGAGTATGTGAGAGAGGAGGAGGTTCCCATTTATAATTTAAGTGAGGGAAACATTTGAAAATCATGAAAATAATTAAATATAATATGTAAATTATAGACCAAAACACCTAGAAAATTAATTTAAATGAATATGGGGAGAACGTTTTGAACATATATTATCCTCTTATTTTATTATTTACCATTTTCGTTATTTTGGAATTATTTAATAACTTATTAAATCAATAAAATATCATTATTGTCAATTTTGATACTATTCATTTAATTTGACTTAAAATACATCAATAAAAAAACTAGAATTAAAAAATAGAAATTTAAATCGTCTTTAATTTATCATATAGAGATTTAAAATTTTTTTACACAATTAAATCATCCAAAATATAAAAAATTAATACTTTGAAAATAAATCATTTTATTTTTATGTAAATTTAAAAAATACTATTTTAGTATAGAAGAAGAGTTCAATGAAATTAAATAATTTATAAAAATGAAAAAACATATATAATGAAAATAATTTCATTATGGCCAATATTGAAATTTAGGTTCGTTCATATCTTGATTTTTTTCATATGTGGATACAAAAAAGATATTAAATTCCAAAAGACTGACATTTTGTAAATTTCATGGATTTATATAATATTCACGTTATTTTCATGTAAATGTTTACATTAAATGATAAAAATTATATATTAAGGTGGTAATGTTATAATATTCTTTATCAAATATTTTTTGGACATTTTTAGGTCATGTTTATACCCATATATTTTGGTTTTAACCCTCATTTAACCCCTTTAACTCTTATCCAGATAACATGGATTTTAATCGTTAAGGATCAATATATTTACTGTAAAATGCCAAATGATCCATAAAAGAACCTTGCATAATATTTTAATAAATATAATAATTATTTTACATAATTTTATTTTTTTATTAATTTTATATCACTTGATAAGATATTATTTATTTGAAAAAATCATTACGGCCAATTTTTACACTATTAATGATAATGACTTTCCAAAAATATTAATACACAAGAAAAAAACTAATTTTTTTTAATAAATACCTAATATGTCAAGTTCATACATACATTTCATTTATGACATTAATTATGCCAATTTATATTTATTTTCAAACACCAAAGATTTTATAGTACATTATCTCTTCAAATAAATTCATTAACTTACGTTACATGCAACACCGAGTTCGAGCGCACGAAAACTTACCAAAATAGCCATTCAATAAAATTTTATGAATATTATTAACTAAATTTTGAATTTAATATACTCCATATAATTTTAGAACCCATATTATTTGTTTCTCACACATAATATAAGATGAAGATTATCTTTTTTCAAATAAAAGATGTATTTTTCAAAAAATAGAATTTCACAGCCTTTTAATAGAGAATTTTTTAACACCACTGTTTTACACTTTTATATATTAAATTTAATTAAATTAAATAAATCTTTAGAAATGGAACATAATAATTTAGTTTGGATAATTTTTTGGTACTTTTTTGATAACTCTCATATTTTGATGAATAATGAAAAATAGTAAATTTTAATTGAAAACATCTTTTTTTAATCGAAATAATTTATAATGTTAAATTATAAATTTTCATGGTTTTAAAATATAATTAAATTATATTTTTAACATTTAGAATAATTTAGGTCATTCGATGTAATTTAACATTTAAACCGGACATAAACAAGTGTCACTCTTTTGATAGTTATTTTTTCTTAAAAGAACACTTTTTTGACAATGCAAATTAATTTTAACTTAATTTATTCCACTTTATTGTTTTTTATATGAAAAAATGGATTCCCTATTTGGAATCAAGATAGAAAATTTTTGTAAATATATATCTTTTATTTTTTGATAATATGAATATTTACTTCAAAAATCATTTTACTTTACATTATTAGTGGGTAAATCTGGTAAATAAGGGTAACAAAATATTATTATAATAATATTAAATTACCCAAACATGTATCCTATTACTATTGGTTGATATATGTCCAAACATGGGCATCCTTGGGTAGATATTAGGACTGATGGAGCCACTTGAGAGTGATCACAACACTGTATATTAATTAATTTAAAGTAAAGACAAAAATGACATAACCATATATCTTTTAGTACAACATTTTTTACATGGGATTATATAAGTTATCATTTAGACTATAAATATTCAGTGGAATGACAAAAGGAATTCTTACCTGGTGGAATTTTTTTTATAATTATTAGACATCAAATAAATAAAATTATTTAGGACACAATATTGATGTAGTGTTTACCTCATTAATAAATTATTCAAATAAATAAGATTATAAAAAATAAAAAAATATCCAAAACCTGTACAATTCTCATTGGATGATTTCATTTGGAACCATAATTATGTTATTTTTAATTTAATGAGTTCTGTACATTTATAAACTGAAAATAATTTTATAATAAAATAATATTTTCAAATATTCTTAAAGAGCCCCTCCTCCCCCTTATAAAAATATCTCACCTCTAACCCATTTCTCACACCTCTAAATCCCAGTGGATCATCCAAAATATACCCAATAAAGCTCCATAAATACTTATATTCCTCTTAGAATCCATAAATTAGGCATAAGGAACTTTAAGGAAGCCTTTTGTTTCAAACCAAAGGGAGTTACCTGATTTAAAGGTAACATCCCCTCTTAAGTTATTTTCATTTATTTTAATTCTCAAACCCCATAAAATCTATTTATTCCCTTCATTTATAAAAAAATTATATCATAAATATACTATTTTTTATGATATGTATTTGAATTAAACATACACACACCTATATATAATGGGTATAGAACATAATGTTTCTGTAGACATTGAACTACCGGCTCACGAAAAAATGATTATTCAATCTTCTACTACCACATCTTATGGTGGTCATTATGATGACACTATAATTAGATATGATATTTATGATATTTATTTTATCTATAATCTTCAGTAATTCTCTTTAATATCCTACCATTATTTTTTTCATGTTGTATATATACGATAATTTCATTTGAGGAAGTGAGGACTACTGCCCCCTCAAAGTGATATGACTCATTCATACCATACATGGAAGATATAAAATATGGTGTTAATGAACTTATGTAACATATATAAAATATTATATTATACTGGAATAATAATATACCTACTTATCCTTTGTTTTTTTCAATTTAAATTAAAAAAATGAAATTGAAGTAGCGTTCGTGCGTACGTATGGATAACCGTATCCACGAACTTGATGAGATTTATTCCCCGTCGTATCCATTCAAGAATAATTTTTATTTAATTATTAAAAATAATGTTTAATATCTTAATATCATTATGAATGTGAATCAAATACATCCTATCCGTAACATACATGGCTTACGTAACAAAACATATAAAGAATAATGAATATGTTAACACCCGAAACAATGATACTACTAAAATATTATCAACAAATAAATATTAGAAGATCAGATGTGATATCATATTTATGTATGGGGTTCTTTTATAATTTAATATAAATTATTTGACTATTATATTGTAACGCCCCGACCCTAGTTACCCAGAGTTGGTTCATTATTACATAACATTGGCATGATCACAATAAAGATCAAATCTCGAAAGACCGATTGGTTTAGTAGCCTTGGAATCACTAGATA
Source organism: Viscum album (assembly GCA_963277665.1). Classification (NCBI taxonomy): domain Eukaryota; kingdom Viridiplantae; phylum Streptophyta; class Magnoliopsida; order Santalales; family Viscaceae; genus Viscum; species Viscum album. Next base: position 1,649,265,218 of record OY728131.1, on the reverse strand, counting down.
TATTAATAAGTTTTACATTACATCATAAAATGAAAAACTACTACAACAACATAAAGTCTCCAAATTCCACACTATTATCCCCTCATAATATCCCTGCAGGTCATTCATAACTTACTTTTTCACATCCTGGGAAAAATAAAACATAGAAAAGGGGTGAGCTCAAATGCCCAGAAAGGATAACAATACAGCGGAACATTCAAAATAATAATAAACATTTAAGTCAATGCATTACTAAAACAAAAGCCTTTTGAACTTGAACATCAACATTGTATGGAAAAAGTAAAATGAAATAATTCTATTTACTTGTTCACATGGATATTCTACTAATCGAATAATCACATGCAATATCAATAACCACTTTCATAATGTTGGAATGCATAATGCCAGACTATCATAACCACATAGCCAAGGCCTCATTCCAAGACTACAAATAAGATTTTTCCAAGGCCTTGTGCCAAGACACTAGTTTGTCTCATGAGACCTACCGATGCATCGAGGAGCTATAGCGGGCTCCACCCGTCACATATTAATTTCAATGCATTCCTCATATGAACAGGTTTAAACATAACATAAACATTCGTATTAAAACTAGCATACAAAATGTCAATAATTTCACAATAAACTATGAATGGTATGAAAATATAACATCCACAGTCAAACATATCACAAAACCTTCAATACAATATAGAAGTTTTGTATCAAAATAAATCAACTTCAAATAAGCGTAAAATCCATCAAAGGATGTTGACATAGATGAAATCAAAACTCTTTTTAGAGAAATATCTCTTTCTATTTTTGAAATCATTTAAGAGCCATATAAAATAAAACATTTTCTTTGAAAATATTCTTATAATCTTGTATGGAAAGCTTTGAAGATTTTATAATGGCGGAAAATAACCGCACCCGCCGTATAAGTTAAAAAAACATTCTTACCTTAATTCTGTCGAAAAGGTTAAAAAGGAACTTGTTTTGAAAACGACGGAAAAATTCCTCTTATAAAAATTCAAACAAGGGTATAAATGAATTTAACCCATATTCTTGTAAATAATAAAAATGTTTTGAAATACATTTTTAAGAAAACATGGATGTGGTTGATAAAGAGATCCCAGTAGATTATTACATATAAACAACCTCGGATAATGAAGTGATTGTGAAATAACCCTTAGCTTGTACTTTTCCTTGGTTGGGTAGGTTAACCTCCTGTATAATGTTGAAATAATTGTTATTAAATTATACAAGAATCATATACATTAATATGATATCATATATGATCTTTTAATATTGATTTGATAATAATATCTTAGTATTATCTTTGTTTAGGGTGTTAACTTACTTGTTTTATTTTATATGTTTTGTTATGTAAGACATGTTTGTAAAGGATAGGTTGTATATTATTCATATCCATAATGATATCAAGTCCTTAAACATCGTTTTTTAAATCATTAAATGATAATTATAGTTGAATGGATAAGATGGTGAATGAATCTCATCGCGTTCGTGGAGACGGTAGTCCGTACGTACGCACGAGCGACAATATCATTCTATTGATATTAAAGTAATATATAAATGGATGGTATATCATATATACAGAATCATTAACATGTTATATTTATTATTTACATGAGTTACACATCATTATTATACCCATCCAAATAATAATATATTGAATAACAATTACACCACGACGTGGAGACGGTAAGCCGTATGTACGCACGTATGGTGACATGTTATTCAAAGGGTGGATAGAATACTGAATATGGTTGTACCATATTTATAATAACATCACAGTATATATATGATACTGGAGTTATTATTTTCTAATGGTAACAAGAAAGGAAGAAGAAGTGGAAGAAGAAAGGAACTTGGAAAAGGGTGGTGAAATCATTACCTCTTCTCCGGTTTCTTCCTTTTGATTTGATCAAAAGGGATCCTTAGGTTGGATTTATGATCAAACTAAGGCCTATAGGTTGTAGTGAGGGAAGTTTGGAGAGTATTTGGGCAGATTTTGTCCGAACCAAAAGGTTTTGAAGGTGTGAAGAAATGAGAAGGAGGAGTACCCTTTTATAAGAGGGGTGAGGGGCACCTTTGGAAAAGCTAGAAATATTAGTTTATAAAAAATTCATATTCGCATTATAATGGCTCCAAAGTTGATTATTTAAATTTTAAGGTGGGTATGGGTCGAAAAAAACTCAGCCAATAGAATTTAGACTGGTTTGGGTACCTATATTAACCTTATCATTAAGTATTAACTCTAAGTTAATTAGTTTCACTTTTACAATGTCTCTTTGTATTTTAATATAATATAGTTAATAAACATACTATATACATCTAAGAGACCCCCAAGTGGTCCATTAATGATAACATATGATGATGTAAGTCTCTTGGCCGAACCTTAGATTTTTAATATTTTAATATCAATTAATAATATAATATTTGTTTTAAGAACTCTTTTATGTCAATTTTGACACTATTCAATAGTTGATTTTTGTGAAACTCATAACAGATTGATTATTTCTAAAAAAGTAAATTAAATAAATCCTAATATATCATAATATCCTAGAAAATTAGTTTAATTCATTAAAAGTTTCATATTATATTTATTTCGGTATTTATAATATCAATTATTTTACTTTTTTACTATTATAGTAATTACTACATCATCATTGTGTCATAAATAAATTAAATTATTTAATGTCTAAAAATTATAAATAAAATATCATTATGTAGGAAATAATTTTATCTTTCTAATGAATATTTATAATCTAAAATCCAACATATATAACCCAATGTAAAAATTGTTTTTCTAAAAGATATATGCTTGTGTCATTTTTGTATTCATTTTAACTTAATTAAAATAAAGTGTCTGTATCACCTACAAGTGGCACCATGGGGTCCCAAAATCGACCCAAAGATGCCTATGGTAGAACCTGTATCAACAAATAAGTCTAGGACACGTTTTAAGGTAATTTATTATTATTATAATATTATTTTTTAACCCTTATTTACCGGATTTACCCTTAACCATGGTAAATAAAATATTTACCGTAGTAATTATTCAAAATGTCTAAAAATAAAAGTTACCTATTTACACAATTTGAACATCCTGATTCCAAATATGGAATCCATTTTTCTAAATTCAAAAAACAGAAGTGGTAGAAATTAATTTAAAATTAATTACCGCTGTCAAAACAAAAAGTGTGTTTTTATGAGATAATAACTATCAAAAGATTGACTCTTGTTTATGACCGGTTTAATTGTAAAATTATGTCCAATGACCAACATTATATTAAATGATAAAAATATATTCTAAATATACTTTAAAACCACTCAAATTCATAATTTATCACTATTAATTATTTTGATTAAAAAAGTTGTTTTTAATTAAAATTTAGTAATTTTCACTATTCATCAAAATATAAAAGTTATCCGAAAAGTACCAAAATTTCACCTTAGGATAAATTTGATATTACCAATCCAGAAATGAAGTCCATTTTAAAATATAAAATATATATAATTTCAAAAAGTAGGTATTACTATTCAGAACGGTTAGTTTGATTGGTTATGGTGTGTTAGAACTCGGTGTTGCGTGTAGTGCAAGTTATTGAATTATTTTGAAGAAATAACACACTATGAATTCTTGGGGTGTTACATTCTCCCCTCCTTCAATAAATTGCGTCCTCGCAATTTGAAATTTTTCTTCGAAAATAAAAGGTTGAAAATAGAAAATATATTTGTGGGAAAACCCACATCGGAAATTGGGTTACTAAAATTTAGTCTTAATATGAGGAAAAGAGAAATCAAAGGGTCACCACCAAATTATGATCTCGATTAGGAGAACATTGGTGGCAATTAGAGACATATAATTGGAGGAAAAACGTAAATATTTATAGGTAGTGATTGAGGTCATCAATCAAAACAAGTGTAAAATTGAGGTCCTTAAATTCATCAATCTATGATGATTTGAAATACCATCGGTTCAACAAAACATAGGGTATTAGGATAACACATTTTTGACGTTTTAAAATATCTTAGTTGAAATCCCACATCTAAAAATGAATTAATGAGGTCTCTATTTAAAATAAAGAGTGGAAAGTATGAAGATTATCGAAAATAACACATACTAGGTTTACATGTAGGAAAATAGGGATATGGAAGAAAAATCTAACCATCAATTATCTGATGGAGAGTGGTAGAGAACATTGTTATGAAAAGGCCAACAATCTCAAAGCCATAAATTAGTGATGATTTAAGGTACCATCTAGGCCAACATTTTTGTTCTAAGTTCCTTTTATTAATGTTGAGGAATTTATTTATGAGATTGGTTAAGATCATAAGGAGATATACTTACTTTATAATTAGATTTTTATCCATTAATAAATTTCTACCACAAACTCATCTTTCACTCTAAAAGATAATAGAACGTAATTTTGTTTTTCTATTTATACTATTCGTACAGGGTTCCAATATAAACAAATTTATAATTCATCTAGAGGATCTTTTAAAAAAAACTACATTATTTAATCCAAGACATCTCATGGGCCAGTGGTAGGTGATACACCCTTGTCGCCCTTTGGTTGCGGGTTCAAGTCTCGCAGCCTTGCCGGACGCGACGGGTTGTCGCCCGACCTCCGGGTCGTCCTTTAATGGCAATCCAAAATAATCCAAACTAGAACTATCCGAAATACTTCTATCCAAACTCATAGTCCAACATTTATTAGGAAGGTAAACATAATGTAGATCCTTTTTACCCCATAATAGCATATGAATACCTTCATCATGTATTATTTTAATACACTGAAACATCCTGAATTACCATATTCGTTATTGATTACATTCATGATCCCTTATTCCATATAGAATGATGGATATACTTCATCAATCCAAAAATGTTTTAAACCCCAACAATGATGGAATATACAAATCATTAATCAGTTCCAAGGCAGTCAAGAATATCCAATATAATTTATCCAAAACAATCATGTATTATTCCAAAATCACTACCTCGGTATCAGAACTATATTATGGTTTATCATTCTCTCAACCATATATTTTCCAAAAATTTATCCTTCTATTGAGTCACTTTTCTTTGTTCTACACAATATCATGTCCTTAATGAAATAGTACTGCAGTACAATCCTTATATACTCCATAATTATTATAACAAGTACATTTTTGATACAACACTCAATTGACATAATCAACATAAGAACACTAATCATTACTCTTCATCTGTGGTAGTATCATAACATGATTATTATCCAATAGCATCATTTGCGGCATAGTCTGATGACTGGGACATAGGTTCGTGTAGTGTCCAAACTCCTTGCAAATGAAGCATTGTACATTTGAAACCATTTTCTTATCCTTGCAGTCACGTACTTTGTGCCCTTTTCCTCCACACTTATAACAAACTCCCATTCCTTTCAGGCATGTTCCAGGGTGTTTCTTTCCACAGTTATCACATATGGGAAAATTCTTTTTTTCCCTATTCCCTTTATCCATCTTTATCTCTTCCATCCTTTTCTTCTCTTTCTTCCCTTCAAAGCCATAGGACTCAGTAAACTCTTTACTTATCTTATCAACACATGATATTATTTCTTCATATGATTATAATACATGCGAGACTATTTCTCTTGTAAATTCTGGCTTAAGACCATAAAATATATGATCCTTTTTTCTCTTTGTATCATGTGCATTACTAGAGTTCTCATTCCTTCTACTGGGTGCCATTTCTAAACAATGGCATACATTAGATTAGTTTATGAATAACAATACCTAATCCCAAACTTGTAAAACACATAACATAAATTATATAGTTTATGGATATAATCTATAATAATAAAAATGTCTCCTATGAGGATGTATATACTCATAAACCCTTCATAATGATTTGTAATGAAAATGAGAGTGATCCTAAGCATATCCCCCGGGAGTGTCGTAACCAAGAGTGCAGCAAGGACCGTTGTCGTGCACCAGTTCCCGTTTGAGTCTAGCTCAAAGCGGTGTTTTCGGGTTTTACCCCTAGGTACATCTGTTCCAGAGCCGCCTCTACCTGCTCGTATCCAGACAGGGATGTATTGCTCGGAAAACTCACAAAATCTCTACAATACCAAAATTCTAGGATGTTCTTCTATACTAATCCTCAAAATTCATCTTAAATCTATGTGCTCTAATCAGAGTTTATCTAAATCTAGCTTCCAAGGTTTGTACTAATCTTTCTCTGATACCAACCGTAACGCCCCGAACCTAGTTACACAGAGTCGGTGCATTATTACATAACATTGGAATGATCACAAGAAAGATCAAATCTCGAAATACCGATTGATTTAGTAGCCTTGGAATCACTAGATATATTCATAAGTTTTGCATTACATCATAAAATGAAAAACTACTACAACAACATAAAATCTCCATAGTCCACACTATTATCCCCTAATAATATCCCTGCAGGTCATTCATAACTTACTTCTTCACATCCTGGGAAAAATAAAACATAGAAAAGGGGTGAGCTCAAATTCCCAGTAAGGATAAAAATATAGCAGAACATTCCAAATAAGCATAAACATTTAAGGCAATGCATTACTAAAACAAAAGCCTTTTAAAATTGAACATCAACATAGTATGGAAAAAGTAAAATGAAATAATTCCATTTACTTGTTCACATGGATATTCTACTAATCGAATAATCACATGCAATATCAATAACCACTTTCATAATGTTGGAATGCATAATGCCAGACTATCATAACCACATAGCCAAGGCCTCGTTCCATGACTACAAATAAGATTTTACCAAGGCCTTATGCCAAGACACTAGTTTGTCTCATGAGACCTACCGATGCATCGAGGAACTATAGCGGGCTCCACCCATCACTTATTAAGTCTAATGCATTCCTCATATGAACAGGTTTAAACATAACATAAACATTCATATTAAAACTAGCATACGAAATGTAAATAATTTCACCATAAACTATGAATGGTATAAAAATAGAACATCCACATTCAAACATATCACAAAACCTTCAATACAATATAGAAGTTTTGTATCATAATAAATCAACTTCAAATAAGCGTAAAATCCATCAAAGGATGTTGACATAGATGAAATCAAAACTCTTTTTAGAGAAATATCTCTTTCTATTTTTGAAATCATTTAAGAGACATATAAAATAAAAAATTTTCTTTGAAAATATTCTTATAAGCTTGTATGGAAAGCTTTGAAGATTTTATAACGGCGGAAAATAACCGCACCCGCCGTATAAGTTAAAAAATACATTCTTACATTAATTATGTCCAAAAGGTTAAAAAGGACCTTGTTTTGAAAATGACGGAAAGATTCATCTTATAAAAATTAAAACAAGAGTATAAATGACTTTAACCTATATTCTTGTAATTATTAAAAATGTTTTGAAATACATTTTTAAGAAAACATGGATGTGGATGATAAAGAGATCCCAGTAGATTATTACATATAAACAACCTCGGATAATGAAGAGATTGTGAAATAAACCTTACCTTGTACTTTTCCTTGGTTGGGGTAGGTTAACCTCATGTATAATGGTGATATAATTGTTATTAAATTATACAAGAATCATATACATTAATATGATATCATATTTGATCTTTTAATATTGATTTGATAATAATATCTTAGTATTATCATTGTTCCGGGTGTTAACTTACTTGTTTTCTTTTATATGTTTTGTTACGTAAGACATGTTTGTAAAGGATAGGTTGTATATTATTCATATCCATAATGATATCAAGTCCTTAAACATGATTTTTTAAATAATCAAATGATAATTATACTTGAATGGATACGATGGAGAATGAATCTCATCGCGTTCGTGGAGACGGTAGTCCGTACGTACGCACGAGCGACAATATCATTCTTTTGATTTTAAAATAATATATAAATGGATGGTATATCATATATACAAAATCATTAACATGTTATATTTATTATTTACATGAGTTACACATCATTATTATACCCATCCAAAAAATATTATATTGAATAACAATTACACCACGACGTGGAGACGGTAAGCCGTACGTACGCACGTATGGTGACATGTTATTCAAAGGGTGGATAGAATAATGAATATAGATGTACCATATTTATAATAACATCACAGTATATATGTGATACTGGAGTTATTATTTTATAATTGTAACAAGAAAGGAAGAAGAAGTGGAAGAAGAAAGTAACTTGGAAAAGGGTGGTGAAATCAATACCTCTTCTTCGGTTTCTTCCTTTTGATTTGATCAAAAGGGCTCCATAGGTTGGCTTTATGATCAAACTAAGGACTCTAGGTTGTAGTGAGGGAAGTTGGGAGAGTATTTGGGCAGAGTTTGGCCGAACCAAAAGGTTTTGAAGGTGTGAAGAAATGAGAAGGAGGAGTGCCATTTTATAAGAGGGGTGAGGGGCACCTTTGGAAAAGCTAGAAATATTAGTTTATAAAAAATTAATATTCGGTTTCTAATGGCTCAAAAGTTTATTATTTAAATTTTAAGGTGGGTATGGGTCGCAAACAACTCAACCAATAGAATTTAGACTGGTTTGGGTACTTATATTAACCTTATCTTTAAGTATTAACTCTAAGTTAATTAGTTTCACTTTTACAATGTCTCTTTATATTTTTATATAATATGGTTAATAAACATACTATATACATCCAATAGACCCCCAAGTGGTCCATTAATGATGAAATTATCATGATATAAGTCTCTTGTCCGAACCTTAGATTTTTAAGAATTTAATATCAATTAATAATATAATATTTTTTTTAAGAACTCTTTTATGTCAATTTTGACACTATTCAATAGTTGATTTTTGTGAAACTCATAACAGATTGATTACTTCTAAAAAATTCAATTACATCAATCCTAATAAATCATAATACCCTAGAAAATTAGTTTAATTCATTAAATGTTTCATATTATATTTATTTGGGTATTTATAATATCAATTATTTTAATTTTTCACTATTATAGTAATTACTACATCATCATTGTGTCATAAATAAATTAAATTATTTAATGTCTAAAAATTATAAATAAAATATAATTATGTATGAAATCTTTTTATCTTTCTAATTAATATTTATAATCTAAAATCCAACATATATGACGTAATGTAAAAATTGTTTTTCTAAAAGATATATGCTTGTGTCATTTTTGTATTCATTTTAACTTAATTAAAATAAAGTGTCTCTATCACCTACAAGTGGCACCATGGGGTCCCAAAATCGACCCAAAGATGCCTATGGTCGAACATGTATCAACCAAAAAGTCTAGGACACGTTTTAGGGTAATTTAGTATTATTATAATATTATTGTTTATCCCTTATTTACCGGATTTACCTTTAACCATGGTAAATAAAATATTTACCGTAGTAATTATTCAAAATGTCTAAAAATAAAAGTTACCTATTTACACAATTTGAACATCCTGATTCCAAATATGGAATCCATTTTTTTAAATACAAAACACAGAAGTGGCAGAAATTAATTTAAAATTAATTCCAGCTGTCAAAACAAAAAGCGTGTTTTTAAGAGATAATAACTATCAAAAGATTGACACTTGTTTATGTTCGGTTTAATTGTAAAATTATGTCCAATGACCAACATTATATTAAATGGTAAAAATATATTCTAAATATACTTTAAAACCACTCAAATTCATAATTTATCACAATTAATTATTTTGATTAAAAAAGTTGTTTTTAATTAAAATTTAGTAATTTTCACTATTCATCAAAATATGAAAGTTATCCAAAAAGAACCAAAATTTCACCTTAGGCTAAATTCGATATTCCGAATCCAGAAATGAAGTCCATTTTAAAATATAAAATATATATAATTTCAAAAAGTATGTATTAATATTCATAACGACGAGTTTGATTGGTTATGGTGTGTTAGAACTCGGTGTTGCGTGTAGTGCAAGTTATTGAATTATTTTGAAGAAATAACACACTATGAATCATTGGGGTGTTACATTCTCCCCTCCTTCAATAAATTGCGTCCTCGCAATTTGAAATTTTTCTTTGAAAATAAAAGGTTGAAAATAGAAAATATATTTGTGGGAAAACCGACATCGGAAATTGGGTTACTAAAATTTAGTCTTAATATGAGGAAAAGAGAAATCAAAGGGTCACCACCAAATTATGATCTCGATTAGGAGAACATTGGTGGAAATTAGAGACATATAATTGGAGGAAAACATAAATATTTATAGGCAGTGATTGAGGTCATCAATCACAAATAAGTGTAAAAATGAGGTCCTTAAATTCATCAATCTATGATGATTTGAAATACCATCGGTTCAACAAAACATAGGGTATTAGGATAACACAATTTTGACGTTTCCAAATATCTTAGTTGAAATCCCACATCGAAAAATGAATTAATGAGGCCTCTATTTAAAATAAAGAGTGGAAAGTATGAAGATTACCGAAAATAACACATACTAGGGTTACATGTAGGAAAATATGGATATGGAAGAAAAATATAACCATCAATTATCTGATGGAGAGTGGTAGAGAACATTTCTATGAAAAGTCCAACAATCCCAAAGCCATAAATTAGTGATGATTTGAGGTACCATCTAGGCCAACATTTTTGTTCTAAGTTCCTTTTATTAATGTTGAGGAATTTATTTATGAGATTGGCTAAGATCATAAGGAGATATACTTACTTTATAATTAGAGTTTTATCCATTAATAAATTTCTACCACAAACTCATCTTTCACTCTAATAGATAATAGAACGTAATTTTTTTTTCTATTTATACTATTCGTACAGGGTTCCAATATAAACGAATTTATAATTCATCTATCAGATATTTTAAAAAAAACTACATTATTTAATCCAATACATCTCATGGGACAGTGGTGCGTGATACACCCTTGTCGCCCTTCGGTTGCGGGTTCAAGTCTCGCAGCCTTGCCGGACGCGACGGGTTGCCGCCCGACCTCCGGGTGGTCCTTTTATGGCAATCCAAAATAATCCAAACTAGAACTATCCAAAATACTTCTATCCAATCTAATAGTCCAACAGTTATAAGGAAGGTAAACATAATGTATATTATTTTTGCCCCGTAATAGCATATGAATACCTTCATCATGTATTCTTTTAATACACTGAAACATCTTGAATTACCATATTCATTATTGATTACATTCATGATCCCTTATTCCATATAGAATGCTGGATATACTTCATCAATCCAAAAATGTTTTATACCACAAAAATGATGGAATATACAAATCATTAATCAGTTCCAAGGTAGTCAAGAATATCCAATATAATTTATCCAAAACAATCATGTATTATTCCAAAATCACTACCTCGGTATCAGAACTATATTAAGGTTTATCATTCTCTCAACCATATATTTTCCAAAAATTTATCCTGCTATTGAGTCACTTTTCTTTGTTCTACACAATATCAAGTCCTTAATGAAATAGTACTGCAGTACAATCCTTATATACTCTATAATTATTATAACAAGTACATTGTTGATACAACACTCAATTGACACAATCAACATAAGAACTCTAATCATTCCTCTTCATCTGTGGTAGTATCATAACTTGATTATTATCCAATAGCATCATTTGCGGCATAGTCTGATGACTGGGACATAGGTTCGTGTAGTGTCCAAACTCCTTGCAAATAGAGCATTGTACATTTGAAACCATTTTCTTATCCTTGTAGTCACATACTTTGTTCCCTTTTCCTCCACACTTATAACAAACTCCCATTCCTTTCAGGCATGTTCCAGGGTGTTTCTTTCCACAGTTATCACATATGGGAAAATTCTTCTTTTACCTCTTCCCTTTATCCATCTTTCTCTCTTCCATACTTTTCTTCTCTTGCTTCCCTTCAAAGCCATAGGACTCAGTAAACTCTTTGCTTATCTTATCAACACATGATATTTTTTCTTCATATAATGATAATACATGCGAGACTATTTCTCTTGTAAATTCTGCCTTAAGACCATAAAATATATGATCCTTCTTTCTCTTTGTATCATGTGCATTTCTAGAGTTCTCATTCCTTCTACTGGGTGCCATTTCTAAACAATGGCATACATTAGATTAGTTTATGAATAACAATACCTATTCCCAAACTTGTAAAACACATAACATAAATTAAATAGTTTATGGATATAATCCATAATCATAAAAATGTCTCCTTTGAGGATGTATATACTCATAAACCCTTCATAATGATTTATAAAGAAAATGAGAGTTATCCTAAACATATCCCCCGGGAGTGTCGTAACCAAGAGTGCAGCAAGGCCCGTTGTCGTGCACCAGTTCCCATTTGAGTCTAGCTCAAAGCTGTGTTTTTGGGTTTTACCCCTAGGTACATCTATGCCAGAGCCACCTATACCTGCTCGAATCCAGACAGGGATGTATTTCTTGGAAAACACACAAAAGCTATACAATACCAAAATTCTAGGAAGTTCTTCTATACTAATCCTCAAAATTCATCTTAAATATATGTGCTCTAATCAGAGTTTATCTAAATCTAGCTTCCAAGGTTTGTACTAAACTTCCTCTGATACCAACTGTATCGCCCCAACCCTAGTTACCCAGAGTCGGTGCATTATTACATAACATTGGCAAGATCACAAGAAAGATCAAATCTTGAAAGACCGATTGGTTTAGTATCCTTGGAATCACTAGATATATTCATAAGTTTTACATTACATCATAAAATGAAAAACTACTACAACAACATAAAGTCTCCACACTCCACACTATTATCCCCTCTTAATATCCCTACATGTCATTCATAACTTACTTCTTCACATCCTGGGAAAAATAAAACATAGAAAAGAGGTGAGCTCAAATGCCCAGTAAGGATAACAATATAGCGGAACATTCAAAATAAGCATAAATATTTAAGGCAATGCATTACTAAAACAAAATCCTTTTAAACTTGAACATCAACATAATATGGAAAAAGTAAAATGAAATAATTCCATTTACTTGTTCACATGGATATTCTACTAATCGAATAATCACATGCCATATCAATAACCACTTTCATAATGTTGGAATGCATAATGCCAGACTATCATAACCACATAACCAAGTCCTCGTGCCTTGACTACAAATAAGATTTTGCCAAGGCCTTGTGACAAGACACTAGTTTGTCTCATGAGACATACCGATGCATCGAGGAGCTATAGTGGGCTCCACCCGTCACTTATTAAGTCCAATGCATTCCTCATATGAACAGGTTTAAACATAACATAAACATTCGTATTAAAACTAGCATACGAAATGTCAATAATTACACCATAAACTATGAATGGTATAATAATAGAACACCCACAGTCAAAAATATCACAAAACCTTCAATACAATATAGAAGTTTTGTATCATAATAAATCAACTTCAAATAAGCGTTAAATCCATCAAAGGATGTTGACATAGATGAAATCAAAACTCTTTTTAGAGAAATATCTCTTTCTATTTTTGAAATCATTTAAGATCCATATAAAATAAAACATTTTCTTGGAAAATATTCTTATAAGATTGTATGGAAAGCTTTAAAGATTTTATAACGGCGGAAAATAACCGCACCCGCCGTATAAGTTAAAAAAAACATTCTTACCATAATTCTGTCGAAAGGGTTAAAAAGGACCTTGTTTTGAAAACGACGGAAAGATTTCTCTTATAAAAATTAAAAAAAGGGTATAAATTACTTTAACCCATAATCTTGTAAATAATAAAAATCTTTTGAAATACATTTTTAAGAAAACATAGATGTGGATGATAAAGAGATCCCAGTAGATTATTACATATAAACAACCTCGGATAATGAAGAGATTGTGAAATAACCCTTACCCTGTACTTTTCCTTGGTTGGGGTAGGTTAAACTCCTATATAATGGTGAAATAATTGTTATTAAATTATACAAGAATCATATACATTAATATGATATCACATATGATCTTTTAATATTGATTTGATAATAATATCTTAGTATTATCGTTGTTTCGCGTGTTAACTTACTTGTTTTCTTTTATATGTTTTGTCACGTAAGACATGTTTGTAAAGGATATGTTGTATATTATTCATATCCAGAATGATATCAAGTCCTTAAACATCATTTTTTAAATCATCAAATGATAATTATACTTGAATGGATACGATGGAGAATGAATCTCATCGCATTCGTGGAGACGGTAGTCCGTACGTACGCACGAGCGACAATATCATTCTTTTGATATTAAAATAATATATAAATGGATGGTATATCATATATAAAGAATCATTAACATGTTATATTTATTATTTACATGAGTTACACATCATAATTATACCCATCCAAATAATATTATATTGAATAACAATTACACCACGACGTGGAGACGGTAAGCCGTACGTACGCACGTATGGTGACATGTTATTCAAAGGGTGGATATAATACTGAATATGGTTGTACCATATTTATAATAACATCACAGTATATATATGATACTGGAGTTATTATTTTATTATGGTAACAAGAAAGGAAGAAGAAGTGGAAGAAGAAAGGAACTTGGAAAAGGGTGGTGAAATCATTACCTCTTCTTCGGTTTCTTCATTTTGATTTGATCAAAAGGGATCCATAGGTTGGATTTATGATCAAACTAAGGCCTCTAGGTTGTAGTGAGGAATTTTGGGAGAGTATTTGGGTAGAGTTTGGCCAAACCAAAAGGTTTTGAAGGTGTAAAGAAATGAGAAGGAGGAGTGCCCTTTTTTAAGAGGGGTGAGGGGCACCTTTGGAAAAGCTAGAAATATTAGTTTATAGAAAATTCATACTCGGTTTATAATGGCTCAAAATTTGATTATTTAAATTTTAAGGTGGGTATGGGTCGAAAACAACTCAACCAATATAATTCATACTGGTTTGGGTACTTATATTAACCTTATCTTTATGTATTAACTCTAAGTTAATTAGTTTCACTTTTACAATGTCTCTTTGAATTTTTATATATTATGGTTAATAAACTTACTATATAAATCCAAGCGACCCCAAAGTGGTCCATTAATGATGAAAATATCATTATATAAGTCTCTTGGCCGAACCTTAGATTTTTAGGAATTTAATATCAATTAATAATATAATATTTGTTTTAAGAACTCTTTTATGTCAATTTTGACACTATTCAATAGTTAATTTTTGTGAAACTCATAACAGATTTATTACTTCTAAAAAATCAATTAAATAAATCCTAATATATCATAATATCCTATAAAATTAGTTTAATTCATTATAAGTTTCATATTATATTTATTTGGGTATTTATAATATCAATTATTTTAATTTTTCACTATTATAGTAATTACTACATCATCATTGTGTCATAAATAAATTAAATTATTTAATGTATAAAAGTTATAATTAAAATATAATTATGTAGGAAATCTTTTTATCTTTATAATGAATATTTATAATCTAAAATCCAACATATATAACCCAATGTAATTTTTTTTTTCTAAACGATATATGCTTGTGTAATTTTTGTATTCATTTTAACTTAATTATAATAAAGTGTCTCTATCACCTACAAGTGGCACCATGGGGTCCCAAAATAGACCCAAAGATGCCTATGGTCGAACATGTATCAAAAAATAAGCCTAGGACACGTTTTAGTGTAATTTAGTATTATTATAATATTATTTTTTAACCCTTATTTACTGGATTTACCCTTAACCATGGTAAATAAAATATTTACCGCAGTAATTATTCAAAATGTATAAAAATAAAAGTTACCTATTTACACAATTTGAACATCCTGATTCCAAATATGGAATCCATTTTTCTAAAATCAAAACACTGAAGTGGCATAAATTAATTTAAAATTAATTCCCGCTGTCAAAACAAAAAGCGTGTTTTTAAGAGATAATAACTATCAAAAGATTGACATTTGTTTATGTTCGGTTTAATTGTAAAATTATGTCCAATGAACAACATTATATTAAATGGTAAAAATATATTCTAAATATACATTAAAACCACTCAAATTCATAATTTATCACTATTAATTATTTTGATTAAAAAAGTTGTTTTTAATTAAAATTTAGTAATTTTCACTATTCATCAAAATATGAAAGTTATCCGAAAAGTACCAAAATTTCACCTTAGACTAAATTCGATATTCCGAATCCAGAAATGAAGTCCATTTTAAAATATAAAATATATATAATTTCAAAAAGTAGGTATTACTATTCATAATGGCTAGTTTGATTGGTTATGGTGTGTTAGAACTCGGTGTTGCGTGTAGTGCAAGTTATTGAATTATTTTGAAGAAATAACACAATATGAATTCTTGGGGTGTTACATTCTCCCCTCCTTCAATAAATTGCGTCCTCGCAATTTGAAATTGTTCTTTGAAAATAAAAGGTTGAAAATAGAAAATATATTTGTGGGAAAACCCACATCGGAAATTGGGTTACTAAAATTTAGTCTTAATATGAGGAAAAGAGAAATAAAAGGGTCACCCCCAAATTATGATCTCAATTAGGAGAAAAATGGTGGCAATTAGAGACATATAATTGGAGGAAAAACGCAAATATTTATAGGTAGTGATTGAGGTCATCAATCACAAACAAGTGTAAAATTGAGGTCCTTAAATTCATCAATCTATGATGATTTGAAATACCATCGGTTCAACAAAACACATGGTATTAGGATAACAAATTTTTGACGTTTCAAAATATCTTAGTTGAAATCCCACATCGAAAAATGAATTAATGAGGCCTCTATTTAAAATAGAGAGTGGAAAGTATGAAGATTACCAAAAATAACACCAACTAGGGTTACATGTAGGAAAATATGGATATGGAAGAAAAATATAACCATCAATTATCTGATGGAGAGTGGTAGAGAACATTGCTATGAAAAGGCCAATAATCCCAAAGCCATAAATTAGTGATGATTTAAAGAACCATCTAGGCCAACATTTTTGTTCTAAGTTCCTTTTATTAATGTTGATGAATTTATCTATGAGATTGGCTAAGATCATAAGGAGATATACATACTCTATAATTAGAGTTTTATAAATTAATAAACTTCTACCACAAATTCATCTTTCACTCTAAAAGATAATAGAACGTAAAAAAAATTTCTATTTATACTATTCGTACAGGGTTCCAATATAAACGAATTTATAATTCATCTACCGGATCTTTTAAAAAAAACTACATTATTTAATCCAAGACATCTCGTGGGCCAGTGGTAGGTGATACACCCTTGTCGCCCTTCGGTTGCGGGTTCAAGTCTCGCAGCCTTGCCGGACGCGACGGGTTTCCACCCGACCTCCGGGTGGTCCTTTTATGGAAATCCAAAATAATCCAAACTAGAACTATCCAAAATACTTCTATCCAAACTCATAGTCCAACATTTATAAGGAAGGTAAACAAAATGTAGATCCTTTTTACCCCATAATAGCATATGAATACCTTCATCATGTATTCTTTTAATACACTGAAACATCCTGAATTACCATATTTCTTATTGATTACATTCATGATCCCTTATTCCATATAGAATGCTAGATATACTTCATCAATCCAAAAAATGTTTTAAACCCCAACAATGATGGAATATACAAATCATTAAGCAGTTCCAAGGTAGTCAAGAATATACAATATAATTTATCCAAAACAATCATGTATTATTCCAAAATCACTACCTCGGTATCAGAACTATATTATGGTTTATCATTCTCTCAACCATACATTTTACAAAAATTTATCCTGCTATTGAGTCACTTTTCTTTGTTCTACACAATATCAAGTCCTTAATGAAATAGTACTACAGTAAAATCCTTATAAACTCCATAATTATTATAACAAGTACATTGTTGATATAACACTCAATTGACATAATCAACATAAGAACTCTAATCATTCCTCTTCATCTGTGGTAGTATCATAACTTGATTATTATCCAATAGCATCATTTGCGGCATAGTCTGATGACTGGGACATAGGTTCGCATAGTGTCCAAACTCCTTACAAATGAAGCATTGTACATTTGAAACCATTTTCTTATCCTTGCAGTCACGTACTTTGTGCCCTTTTCCTCCACACTTATAACAAACTCCCATTCCTTTCAGGCATGTTTCAGGGTGTTTCTTTCCACAGTTATCACATATGGGAAAATTCTTCTTTTCCCTCTTCCCTTTATCCATCTTTCTCTCTTCCATCCTTTTCTTCTCTTGCTTCCCTTCAAAGCCATAGGACTCAGTAAACTATTTACTTATCTTATCAACACATTATATTATTTCTTCATATGATGATAATACATGCGAGACTATTTCTCTTGTAAATTCTGGCTTAAGACCATAAAATATATGACCCTTCTTTCTCTTTGTATCATGTGAATTGCTAGAGTTCTCATTCCTTATACTGGGCACCATTTCTAACCAATGGCATACATTAGATTAGTTTATGAATAACAATACCTAATCCCAAACTTGTAAAACACATAACATAAATTAAATAGTTTATGGATATAATCCATAATCATAAAAATGTCTCCTTTGAGGATGTATATACTCATAAACCCTTCATAATGATTTGTAAAGAAAATGAGAGTTTTCCTAAGCATATCCCCCAGGAGTGTCGTAACCAAGAGTGCAGTGAGGCCCGTTTTCGTGGACCAGTTCCCGTTCGAGTCTAGCTCAAAGCGGTTTTTTCGGGTTTTACCCCTAGGTACATCTGTGCCAGAGCCACCTCTACCTGCTCATATCCAGACAAGGATGTATTGCTCAGAAAACTCACAAAATCTCTACAATACCAAAATTCTAGGAAGTTCTTCTATACAAATCCTCAAAATTCATCTTAAATCTATGTCCTCTAATCAGAGTTTATCTAAATCTATCTTCCAAGGTTTGTACTAAAATTCCTCTGATACCAACTGTAACGCCCCGACCCTAGTTACCCAGAGTCGGTGCATTATTACATAACATTGGCATGATCACAAGAAAGATCAAATCTCGAAAGAACGATTGGTTTAGTAGCCTTGGAATCACTAGATATATTCATAAGTTTTACATTACATCATAAAATGAAAATCTACTACAACAACATGAAGTCTCCACAGTCCACACTATTATCCCCTCATAATATCCCTGCAGGTCATTAATAACTTACTTATTCACTTCCTGGGAAAAATAAAACATAGAAAAGGGGTGAGCTCAAATGCCCAGTAAGGATAACAATATAGCGGAACATTCAAAATAAGCATAAACATTTAAGGCAATGCATTACTAAAACAAAAGCTTTTTAAACTTGAACATCAACATAGTAGGGCAAATGAAAAATGAAATAATGCCATTTACTTGTTCACCTGGATATTCTACTAATCGAATAATCACATACAATATCAATAACCACTTTCATAATGTTGTAATGCATAATGCCAGACTATCATAACCACATAGCCAAGGCCTCGTTCCAAGACTACAAATAAGATTTTTCCAAGGCCTTGTCCCAAGACACTAGTTTGTCTCATGAGACCTACCGATGCATCGAGGAGCTATAGAGGACTCCACCCATCACTTATTAAGTCCAATGCATTCCTCAAATGAACAGGTTTAAAATAACATAAACATTCATATTAAAACTAGCATACGAAATGTCAATAATTTCACCATAAACTATGAATGGTATAAAAATAGAACATCCACATTCAAACATATCACAAAACCTTCAATACAATATAGAAGTTTTGTAACATAATAAATCAAATTCAAATAAGTGTAAAATCCATCAAAGGATGTTGACATAGATGAAATCAATACTCTTTTTAGAGAAATATCTCTTTCTATTTTTGAAATCATTTAAGAGCCATATAAAATAAAACATTTTCTTTGAAAATATTCTTATAAGCTTGTATGGAAAGCTTTGAAGATTTTATAACGGCGGAAAATAATTGCACCCGCCATATAAGTTAAAAAAACATTCTTACCTTAATTCTGTCGAAAAGGCTAAAAAGGACCTTGTTTTGAATATGACTAAAAGATTCCTCTTATAAAAAGTAAAACAAGGGTATAAATGACTTTAACCCATATTCTTGTAAATAATAAAAATGTTTTGAAATACATTTTTAAGAAAAAACATGGATGTGGATGATAAAGAGATCCCATTAGATTATTACATATAAACAACCTCGGATATGAAGAGATTGTGAAATAACCCATACCTTGTACATTTCCTTGGTTGGGGTAGGTTAACCTCCTGTATAATGGTGAAATAATTGTTATTAAATTATACAAGAATCATATACATTAATATTATATCATATATGATCTTTTAATATTGATTTGATAATAATATCTTAGTATTATCGTTGTTTCGGGTGTTAACTTACTTGTTTTCTTTTATATGTTTTGTTACATAAGACATGTTTGTAAAGGATAGGTTGTATATTATTCATATCCAGAATAATATCAAGTCCTTAAACATCATTTTTTAAATCATCAAATGTTAGTTATACTTGAATGGATACGATGGAGAATGAATCTCATCGCGTTCGTGGAGACGGTAGTCCGTACGTAAGCACGAGCGACAATATCATTCTTTTGATATTAAAATAATATATAAATGGATGGTATATCATATATACATAATCATTAACATGTTATATTTATTATTTACATGAGTTACACATCATTATTATACCCATCCAAATAATATTATATTGAATAACAATTACACCACGACGTGGAGACGGTAAGCCATACGTACGCACGTATGGTGACATGTTATTCAAAGGGTGGATAGAATACTGAATATGGTTGTACCATATTTATAATAACATCAAAATATATATATATATTATACTGGAGTTATTATTTTATAATCGTAACAAGAAAGGAAGAAGAAGTGGAAGAAGAAAGGAACTTGGAAAAGGGTGGTGAAATCATTACCTCTTCTTCGGTTTCTTCCTTTTTATTTGATCAAAAGGGCTCCTTAGGTTGGCTTTATGATCAAACTAAGGCCTCTAGGTTGTAGTGAGGGATGTTGGGAGAGTATTTGGGCAGAGTTTGGATGAACCAAAAGGTTTTGAAGGTGTGAAGAAATGAGAAGGAGGAGTGCCCTTTTATAAGAGGGGTGAGGGGAACCTTTGGAAAAGCTGGAAATATTAGTTTATAAAAAATTCATATTCGGTTTCTAATGGCTCCAAAGTTGATTATTTAAATTTTAATGTGGGTATGGGTCGGAAACAACTCAACCAATAGAAGTTATACTGGTTTTTGTACTTATATTAACCTTATCTTTAAGTATTAACTCTAAGTTAATTAGTTTCACTTTTACAATGTCTCTTTGTATTTTTATATAATATGGTTAATAAACATACTATATACATCCAAGAGACCCCCAAGTGGTCCATTTATGATGAAACTATCATGATATAATTCTATTGGCATAACCTTAGATTTTTAGGAATTTATTATCAATTAATAATATAATATTTTTTAAGAACTCTTTTATGTCAATTATGACACTATTCAATAGTTGATTTTTGTGAAACTCATAACAGATTGATTACTTCTAAAAAAGTAAATTAAATAAATCCTAATATATGATAATATCCTTGAAAATTAGTTTAATTCATTAAAAGTTTCATATTATATTTATTTGGGTATTTATAATATCAATTATTTTAATTTTTCAATATTATAGTAATTACTACATCATCTATGTGACATAAACAAATTACATTATTTAATGTCTAAAAATTATAAATAAAATATCATTATGTAGGAAATCTTCTTATCTTTCTAATTAATATTTATAATCTAAAATCTAACATATATAACCCAATGTAAAAATTGTTTGTCTAAAAGATATATGCTTGTGTCATTTTTGTATTCATTTTAACTTAATTAAAATAAACTGTCTCTATCACCTACAAGTGGCACCATGGGGTCCCAAAATCGACCCAAAGATGCCTATGGTCGAACATATATCAACCAATAAGGCTAGGACACGTTTTAGGGTAATTTAGTATTATTATAATGTTATTGTTTAACCCTTATTTACCGGATTTACCCTGAACCATGGTAAATAAAATATTTACCGCAGTAATTATTCAAAATGTCTAAAAATAAAAGTTACCTATTTACACAATTCGAACATCCTGATTCCAAATATGGAATCCATTTTTCTAAATTCAAAACACAGAAGTGGCAGAAATTAATTCAAAATTAATTCCCGCTGTCAAAACAAAAAGCGTATTTTTAAGAGATAATAACTATCAAAAGATTGGCACTTGTTTATGTTCGGTTTAATTGTAAAATTATGTCCAATGACCAACATTATATTAAATGGTAAAAATATATTCTAAATATACTTTTAAACCACTCAAATTCATAATTTATCACTATTAATTATTTTGATTAAAAAAGTTGTTTTTAATTAAAATTTAGTAATTTTCACTATTCATCAAAATATGAAAGTTATCCGAAAAGTACCAAAATTTCTCCTTAGGCTAAATTTGATATTATGAATCTAGAAATGAAGTCCATTTTAAAATATAAAATATATATAATTTCAAAAAGTAGGTATTACTATTCATAACGGCTAGTTTGATTGGTTATGGTGTGTTAGAACTCAGTGTTGCGTGTAGTGCAAGTTATTGAATTATTTTGAAGAAATAACACACTATGAATTCTTGGGGTGTTACATATATAAGAGGTTAACATACCCTCAAACAAGGAAAATTACTAAATAAGGGTTAATTTTACAATCGCTTTATTATTCGAGGTTGTTTTTAGAGAAGTGTCTACGGGGACCTCTATATCATCCACATCCATGAATTTTAAAATTGTACTCCAAAACATTATTACTATATACTAGAATATGGGTTAAAGTAATTTATACCCTTGGATGAATTTTTATTAAATGGTTTGAAAATAATCTTTTCATCATTTTCCAAACAAGGTACATTATGACATTTTCGTCAAATTAAGGTAAGAATGTTTTTTAACTTATATGGAGGGTGCAGTTATTCTCCACCGTTATAACACCTTTGAAGGTTACCTCACATGATTATAAGAATATTTTCAAAATAAATGTTTTTTTTTATACTTATATTAATTTTAAATCATTTCAAAATAGAAATATATATTTCGCTCAAATAGATTTGATTTCATCTATGTCAACATCCTTTAATAGATTTTATACTAATTTGAAGTTGATATTTTATGATAAAAGTCTTCCATATTGTATTTAATGTTTTTTGATATGTTTGACTATGGATGTGTTATTTTTATACCATTCATGGTTTATGGTTAATATATTAACTTTTCTTATGCGAGTTTTAGTTCGATTTTTTTTATGTTTCAACCTTTTCATTTGAGGAATGCCTTGGACATTGAATATGACAGGTAGAGCCTCATATAGCTTCTCGATGCATCCATAGGACTCATGAGACAAACTAGTTTCTAGGCACAAGGACTTGAAAAAATCTTATTTGTAGTCTTGGAACGAGGCCTTGACTATGTGGTTATGATGTCTGAAATTATGCATTCCAGCATTATAAAATTAGCTATTGATATTACATGTGATTATTCGACAAGTAGAACATCAGCGAGAATAAGTAAATTGAATTATTTGATTTATCTTTTTCATATTATGCGGAAGATTATGTTTAAAAGGATTTTGTTTTAGTTTTATACATTTCCATAAATGTTAATGCTTATTTATTAAATTTTCCACTATATTTTTATCTTTACTGAGCATCTGATTTCACCCCTTTCTATGTTTTACTTCTCCCATGATGCAAAGAAGAATATTATGACCAACTTGAAGGCATAGTCTAGGGGATATGAATGTGGTCAATGGAGAGAATTTTTTTTGTTTTTCATTTTATAATGTAATCTAGTGTTCATATATATAATATATTTTCCATTACTTCTATACTGATCAGTCCTTCAGGACATAATTCATTGTATCATGCCAATGTACTAAAATAATAGAAAAACTCTAATTAGAAAACATTACCCTAAGATAGAATTTGGGGATTAGAATAGAAGAACATCCTAAAATTTTGGTAATGTAGAGTTTTTTTTGAATTTTTATGAAATACACCCCTCTCTGGATACGAGCAGGTAGAAGCGGATTTGGCACATATATACCTAGAATATAAAAATCTGACATGGAGTTTTGGGATTGACCTAGGGTATCCTGGTAAATGAAAACAGGCATTACTGCACTTCTGGTTATGATATTAATAGGGGATATGATTAGGATAATCCTCATTTTCGTTATAAGTCATTATGAAGGATTTAGGAGTAAATAATTCATCAAAGAATTTTTTTTAATGAATATAGATTATATGAATAATATTTTCAATTTACATTAGGTAATTTAAATGATTGGAATTATGGATTGTGATTCATAAAACTAACCTAGTGTATGACTTTGTTTAGAAATGGTTCCCAATAGATGGAATGAGAACTCCAGTAGTACGCTTGATCCAAAGAGTAATAAGGATCATATATTTCATGGTATTAAGCCAACATTTAGAAAGGAAATAGTCTCCCATGTATTATCATCACATGAAGAAATAATATCATGTGCTAATAAGATAATTAAATAATTCTCTGAGTCCTATTGCTTTGAAGGGAAGGAAGGGATGAAAAAAATGGTAGAGAGACAGATGGATAAAGCGAATAAGGTAAAGAAGAATTTTACCATATGTGATAACTATTTAAATAATCACATTGGTAAATGATTGAAGGGAATGGGAGTTTGTCATAAGTGAGGAGAAAAGGGACACAATGTACGTGATTGCAAGTGTATGAAAATGGCATCAAATGTACAATGCTTCTTCTACAAAGAGTTGGGACACTAAGCAAATCAATGTCCCAATTATCAAAATATACCGCAAATAATGATATTGGATAATAGTAAAGTTATTATATTACCACAGATGAAGTGTAATGACTTGTTTTCATATATTGATATTAAAGAATTATGTCATCTGAGTGTTGTATCAATGATGTACTGGTTATAATAATTATATAGTAGATAAGGATTGTATTGTAGTACTATTTCATTAAGGATTTGAGATTGTGTGGTACCAAGAAAATTTACTCAATAGAATGTTAAACATTTTGGAAAATTCATGGTTGAAGGAAAGATAAGCTTTAATATGGTCTTGATATTGTTGTATTGATTTTGGAATAAGAGATGATTGATTTGGATAAATAATATTGGATATTATTGACTACATTGGAACTAATTAATGTTTTTTTATTCCATCAATTATGGTGATTAAAACATTTTTGGATTTTAAGAGTGTATCCAGTATTCTATGATTTACAGAAGGAATAAAGAGGTACATACCTATTCAAATATGGTTTTTTCGAAATTAATTTTATTACCACTTTTTATGAGAATACACGATGAATGTATTCACATGTATATTAGGCAACCATCCATATTAATTTTGGACTGTGTGTTCGGATAGAAGTATTGTTGATAAGTATAAATTTTGGAATAGATTATGTTTGAAATTGGATAATATTTTTAAGGTTAAATCATTTCTTAAGATTATTTTTGGATTTTCATAAAAAGGATAACCCGGAGGACGAGTGACATCCCGTCGTGTCAAGAAAGGCCATGAGAATAGAACCCACAATCGAAGGGCGATAAGGGTACATCACCTACCACTGGCCAACGTGATGTAATAGTTTTTATAATGTTGTTTTTTTAAATAGTCTGAAAATTAATAATAAATTCTTTATTTTTGGATCCCTATTCGATTAGGATATGTTGAATATTTTTGAATTCTATTATTTTTGGAGTGATAGATGAGTTTTTGGTAGGAATTTGTTGAACGATGAAACTCTACATGTAAAATAGATTTTTTTCCTCTTATTCTTTGAATAAATTAACTCTTATACTTTAGAAAAGTGATATTAAAACCAAAAATGGGTTATCTGAATACCATGTGTTTTTTTGAACCAATGATATTTTAAATCACCACAGATTGATGGCTTTAAGGCCTTCAATTTTACACTTTTTTGATATTGATGACCTCAATAAATACCTATAAATATTTACGTTTTCCATCCAATTATGGATATTTAATTTCCAACAATATTTTCCTAATTGAGATCATAATTTGGGGGTGCCTTTTTCATTTCTCTTTCCCTCTTATTATGACTAAATTTCATTAACCCAATTTCTGATGTGGGTTTTCCACAAAAGAATTTTTCTATTTGAAACCATTTATTTTCAGTGAAAAATTTCAAATTGAGATGACATAATTTATTAGAGAAGGGGATAATGTAAGACCCAATGATTTCATAGTATGTTATCTATTCAAAGAAATTCAATAACTCACGCTACACATAACACCGAGTTCGAGTGCACCACGAATTACAAAACTTTCCCTTAAAAAAGAGGTTTTGAATAGAATTAAGTAAATTTTGAATTTAGTATACTCCATATAATTTTAAAATCCATATTTTGTGTTTCATAGACATAATATCAGAACAAATTCAATTTTTAGATAAAAGTAGTATATTTCAAAAAATGCAATTTTACAGCCATTTAATGGGGAACGTTTTTTAAAACCAATATTTAATACTTTTATATATTCAATTTAGTGATATTAAATAATTATTTAGAATCAGGACATAAAAAATTTGTTTTGGATAAATTTTTGGAAATTTTCTGATAACTTTCATATTTTAATGAATACTCAAAAATAATAAATTTTAATTGAAAACAAATTTTTTAATTGAAATAAATTATCATGTTAACTTATACATTTGAGTGGTTTTAGAATTTAATTAGAATATATTTTTATCATTTAATATAATTTAGGTCATTGTATGTAATTTCACACTTAAACATGATGTAAACAAGTGTCAATCTTTTGATAGTTATTATTTCGTAAAAACATGATTTTTTGTTTTGACAATGAGAATTAATTTTCAATTAATTTCTTCCACTTCTGTGTTTTCAATTTGTGGAAATTAATTCCTTATTTGGAATCAAGAGGATTAAATTGTGTATATAGGTATCTTTTATTTTTAGAAATTATTAATATTTACTTCGTTAAGGATTTTATTTACCACTGTTAAAGGGTAAATTTGGTAAATAAGGGTAAACAAATATTATTATAATAATACTAAATTACCTTAACATGTGTTATATTACTGTTATTTGATACCTATACGACCATGGGAATCCATTGGTCAATTTTGGGACTCCATGAAGCCACTTCAGAGTGATAATAACACTTTATATTAATTAATTTAAAGTAAACAAAAAAATGACATAAATATATATCTTTTAGTAAAACAATATTTACATGGGGTTATATAAGTTATATTCTTAAAAATAAATATTAATTGGAATGATAAATTTATTTCATATATCAATGTATTTTTTTATAATATTTATACAAAAAATAAATAAAAATATTTATGAAACAATAATTTGGCAATGTTTACCCCATTAATAAATGATATAAATAAATATGATTAAAAAAATTAAAATAATAAACAAAACCTATCCAAAACTTATTGGATGATTTTATTTAGAACATGAAACATCTTATCTTCATCTTTAATTATTTTTTAACCTTTAAAACCCAAAAATCCTTATATAATAAAATAATATTTTCAAACATTCCTTAAGATCCCCTCCCCCCTTATAAAAAGCCCCCACATCCAACCCATTTCCCACACCTCTCAATCCTTTTGACTAATCCAACCTATGCACAATTAAGCTATATACATCCTTCTATTCCTATTATAAGCCTTAACTTTGTTATGAGGTACTTTAATTAAGCATTTTAGTTAAACCAAATGGAATTTTCTTGATTTAAAGGTAACATCTCCTCTTAAGTTCTTTTATTTTATTTTGCTTATCGAACCCCCTAAAATCTATTTATTAGTTTATTTTATAAAAAAACTAATATCCTAAATATACGAGGTTGTTGTTATAAGAGGTATTTGAACTGAACTTACACAAAACTATATCTAATGGGTATAGAACATAATGTTTCAAAGGATGATGAACTACTGAATCATGAAACGATGATTTTTCAATCTTCTACTACAACCTCTTATGGTGGCTATTATGATGTCACTGTAATTATATATGATATTTATGATATTTATTTTATCTATAATCTTCTATAATTCTCTTTTATATCATACCTTTATTCTTTTATTGTTGTATATATACGATAATTTCATTTGGGGAAGTGCGGACAACTGCCCCCTCAAAGCGATATGACTCGTTCAGACCATACATGGAACATATAAAGGATGGTGTTAATGAACATAAGTAACATATATAATATATATATATATATATATATATATATATATATTATACGAGAATAATAATATAACTACGTATAATTTGGTTTTATTTCTGTTTAAAATAAAAAATTGGAATGGAAGTAGTGTTGGTGCGTACGTATGTATTACCATCTCCACAAACATGATGAGATTAATTCCCCATCATAGCCATTCATAAATAATTTTCATTTGATTATTAAATATATTGTTTAAGAACTTAATATCATTCTGTATATGAATAAAATAATCCTATTAATAACAATCATGTTGTAAGAACCCAGTTCTTAGTTTTTAGGTATGAGTTTCTTTTTTTCTCTATTCCATATGTGTTTTTGAGAAAATAAGGAAAATGGGGAAAAATACTAAATTTTGGGACTAAAAACCATGTACTATTCCACACGCCATGTACTTTTTCCATGTGGGATGAGTACACATGGTGTGTAGCCATGTCAAAGACGAAGGGTGTAAAAACCGACTACACGCCGTGTAGTGGATATTTACACGCCATGTACTCATGTCGATAGATGAACAGTACCATGCTAGCGAGAATCCGCCAAAGGAACAGTTAAAAAATGAAAAGTACAGTCCCTGTACTTGCAAAGTACACACCATGTAGTTTGTTTGTTTTTTTTTTGCATAAAATGGGCAGTAGACACCCTTGTTCACAGTATTGGCTTAGAACCGGAGGAAGGAGTTAAGAGAGGAGGTTGGACCTTCAAGGATCTCTAGATCGAGCATCGGGAATCCATTTAAAACTCTGACGATCTGGTTGGAACGACACAGGTAATCCCTCTACTCTTCTTAAGTCGTTCTTGCCAATTCTTCCTCTAAGGGATGTTATTTGTGATTTAATGGGGATTTATTTCACCTCAAATCTACATTATCATTGGGAATTTATGTAAGCGATGATCACGCATACCATTCAGGGGCATTTAAGGTAGGTGGATTGGTGTTTAAATTCCAACTGTTGTGCGTTTTTGTGTACCGTTGTGATACGCGCCCATGAATGGGGTGTTTTATGGCTATTTCCTTATTGAATTTAATACCTGGAATTTTATAGGTAATTAATTGTGATAATAAACTGTTGTTTTGGATTGCTTCTTGGATCCAGGACCACCCCGGGGGTGCGTTCCTCTATTTATCCTTTTGGCCGGATACCCATGTGTATGCCATTGTAAAATTGTTTATTGAATCACCTTGAGAGGAATTGCATGTGCACTGATTGTTTATATATTGGGCTTGGCCCGATTACTTTCTTAGCCTGAGGGTAGTGCTTTACTTAGCCTGAGGGATGTGTTACCTTTAGCCTGAGGGCAGTGGTTATTTCGGCCTGAGGGCAACATCTTCGGTGCCTATGGGTAATAGACTTCTGTGCCTGAGGGAAACACTTTGTACGCCTGAGGGAAATATCTGTTATGCCTGAGGGAAATGCCTGATGGAAAGATTATTTTCACTTGAGGGTAAGCCTGAGGGCATGGTTATATTATCCTGAGGTCAAGGTTTTGATTAGCCCGATGGCCTAGTTCTAAGGAAAATTAAATGTTATTAAATTGAACTGTTAAAAGAATACTTAAATGGAAATAAACCCGACAATGTTAGTTACTTTTGAGTATTGCTTAGTTTATATCACTTACTACTGTACACTGTTGTTTCATATTTTCACACAGTTGAGCACGGGCCATTGGTGGGTGCGTAATGGGATTTATTTCTCTCACCCTATTTGGGGTCATGTCTTCAGCCCCAAATAGATTACATTTCTCCAGGCATGGATAAGGGAAAGGGTCCATATATTGGTACTTGATTGCTGCTGATGAGTAGGGAAGCAGGGGATCAGGTTTAGGCTCGCGATGCTACCGACTATTTTTTTTTGTTTTGCTGTACTCTGTATTGTATTGTACTGTATTGTTGTGTAACATGTTCTGGATGTTTTCTTTGAACTTGATACATGTTGCATCATTATCTATATAATTGTTGGTTATCTTTTATAGCAGTTGTTTATTTTAAATGTGTATGGTTTATTGCGTCTACTGTCTTTCTATGCTTTTCATATTATTCCACTACTCTACACTTTAAAAAATGAGGGCATAGTTTTCCCACTATCAGAACTGGACCCTCGCTGCTAGTCGACAGCCTCTAGCGTTTGGGGAAATGCGCTTGAGGTCATGTGAACAACCGGGATCGGGGCACCCGTTGAGTGTCACCCGGATCTAGGACGTTACAAAGTGGTATTAGAGGGGTTCTTTTCATTGACATACTATTTGGAGACTTAGTCCGGGATAGGACGGAAATGGTAACTAGTAATAAGTTGTGCCCGGGAGTAGCTAACCCGTGTACATGGAAAATCCAAATTACCTCGTATTGCAATTTTATTGATTTTGAAAATTTTACAGTTTATTTTATTTTCACTGTTGGGTGACACACTTGTGATTGTGATGTTTATATTTTATTCATGGGTTCTATTTAGTTTCAACCCGATGAGAGGAGGGTATTCCATCTCATGCATCATTTAGGCACATGCTGGAAATCACATTCCATGAACTGTTTCTATGCGATGTATGAGCATTAGAAATAACATGTTGTTGTGATAGTTTTTGTGTTAGAAAAGCATGCTGTTGTGATAGTTGCTCTGATAAATACCTGCTACGTGATAGGTCATGTTTATCTGAGGCCTGGATAGAATTAACACCAAACATTGGTTACTTGGGATTATGGACCCTCATTGACCAGAATTTGGTGAGTCATTGACTATTTATCTAGTTATAACACATATTAGATGTCAAAAATTTATTCAAGGGGATTATGGGCCGTCACGGAATGAAATTAGGCACTTAGATGTTGTTTTCTGTATTTTTTGGGTTCCATAGTAGTTTTAGAGGTTTACTGTCTGGAAAACCCAGGATACACGCCGTGTAGTTCCTCGGAAACATGCTGTGTGACCTTCTATTCAGGAAGAAAATAAATCATTTTTAGTACACTCCATGTACCCTCGGTACACGCCATGTAATTTCATCCCATGTCATAGACTGTGTGGGAAGGACACAAGAAAGGGGAAATTCTTGGAAAAAACATGCCTTGTACAGGATGTACATGTCGTGTAGTGTTTTCCCGGAGTCCTCCTGTGTAACTAACAAACACTGACAAACTAGACTTTAAGACATACACGCCGTGTCCAATGTGGAACACATCGTGTAGTCTGACCTGGGATCCGGCCGT
Organism: Viscum album; assembly: GCA_963277665.1. Classification (NCBI taxonomy): domain Eukaryota; kingdom Viridiplantae; phylum Streptophyta; class Magnoliopsida; order Santalales; family Viscaceae; genus Viscum; species Viscum album. The sequence continues at coordinate 1,649,233,651 of OY728131.1, read as the reverse complement.
GTAACTAGCAACACAAGTCTGTATAATTCTTTCGTGTACACACCGTGTGTATATGGAACATGACGTGTAGTGTGATCCATGTATCCAGTCATGTAACTACCAACACGGGTCAACAAATCTCGTCTAGTACACACCATGTTCCTCTGAGACATGCCATGTAGTCTTGTCTGAGGACATACCGTGTGGACCTGATGGTGTGGCTGGAAAACGGGGTGGTTTACACACCGTGTGTGGGTGTAACACGCCATGTAGTATCTAGTCGATTAGTTGGCAGTGTCACAAATGACACAGGTAGATGGAAAATTACACCATACACACCGTGTAGTCATTATACACACCGTGTAGTTTTGTTTAATGGGAGTCGTGTGGATTGGCCGTGTAGAAGGACCCGAGAAGGGGATGAAAATTCTGGTACACTCCGTGTAGTCATTATACACGCCGTGTAGTCTTATTATTCAATCTTGAATTACTTCTCCCTCCTGTTCCCGTTTCGGTCTCTTCGTTTTTAGTCTTTGTTAATATTGTCCTAAGGTGTGTGTTTGGCCTTGTAGAGTCATGCCACCGAGACGACAACAAGTTTTTCTCTAGGAGAGTGACACCGATTATAATCTAGAGATGGTATTCCATAAGGTACCATTTGATCCTCAATTAGAACCAGATGCAACGCCGGTCGTTATACCGGACATAAGATTGGAGGTGCAGTTACATGAAGTCTTTATGTGGTTCATGCGGACTTTTTAGAAAGCACCGCTGACTGCCACATCAATGGCCGAGATGACTCGTTTATTTCAGCAGTAGAATCCACCTACATTTTTAGGGGATAAGGGACAAAAGGATGCCGAGTCTCGGCTAGGGTCTATGCAGACTATTTTCGAGCATCTTGGGACACGTCCAGGGTTGAGGGTCAAGATAGCTACTTTTATTCTGTGTGATTCCTCCAAGAGGTGGTGGGATGTCAACACTCAGTCAGAGCATCACAAAGATATGGCATGGGAATATTTTCAGGACGTATTCTATGAATTCTTCTTCCCAGAGATGCTGAGGGTAGATAGAGCTCAAGAGTTCTTGAATCTGTAGTAGAGAGCTATGTTAGTGATGGATTATTCTTCTTTTTTCACCGAGCTTTAGTGTTTTGCACCCGTTCTGGTGGGTGATGAGACGTTGAGAGCCAGATGCTTTGAGGATGGTCTTTAATATGACATCCGAGAACTGGTGAATGTTTTCAGGTTTCCATCAGTACATGCTATTGTGAACTAGGTGCTGATTATAGAGAGGAACCTATGGGAAGCTATTGGTGCAGGCCATGGCGGTTCAGCACCAGTTTTTGGTATTATTTCTACTAGCAAGAGGAAGAGATAGACGAACTTCTCTCAGAGTGGAAGTACCAGCCAGAAGAATGTTTCAGGTGGCCAGGTCATGTGCTACCAGTGTGATATGGAGGGGCACAAGAGACCTCAGGGTCCACGAGACCCAGTGGAGTTCTGAGCTTATAGCAAGATGAGTCATCTGCAGTGCTTTTGTAGGGAGTTTCTACCAGTGGCTGGTGACAGAGGTTCTGTACAGACTCTGCGTGCAGGAGCTGGACCAATAGATTCTTACCAGTCGGGAAACTAGAATACGTCAGGGTGTGCTAGTATGGATGGTGGTCATGGACATGGTATCCAGACACCAGGATCTCAGAGGCAGCAGGTCGGAACAGCTCAGGGTAGCCAGGCTATGTCGTAGGGTCGCTGCACTGGGCAGGCATATGCAGTGCAACAGACCCAGCAAGATCAAGATCCTGGACCTTCTACTGTTAGAGGTACTATTCTAGGAGCATCTATTTTATCTTAAGTGGTTTTTGATACATGTTCTACACATAGAATTATATCTGTACCCATTGTGGAGAGCCTTAGGCTCTCTGTTTCTTCTTCTTCTTCTTCTGTTATGACGCTAGACACTCCGTTGGGAGCTATAACGGCTGGTGTGCGTCAGTGCAAGGAGTTCCCCTTGAGGTTGGAGGGTGTCAATTTCTTTGGGACCACTATGTCTTAGGGATGATGAGCTACGATGTCATTCTCGGGATGGATTTGTTGGTTTGATTTAGAGCCTTTGTAGATTTCTATCATCGCAGGGTGAGGTTCACGTCACCAGAGGGCGGAGAGTTTCTATACAAGGGCGAGTGGGATGTTCAGGCAAGTCGAGCTGGACTAGAGCATCATGGGTGGGGAGGTTTTACAGACCAGATTGTGAGTTTATATCTAGATGATTACGGGACTTGTCAGACAGATTTACCTCTAGTAGTTGATCTTTGCAGGGATATCTTCTTGGAAGACTTTTCGGGTCTACCTCTAGAGTGTGATGTGGATTTCTCTATTGAGCTTGTTACAGGAGAAGCACCGGTGTCCAGTCCTCCTTATAGGATGGCTACACCAGAGTTGCACGAGCTCAAGAGGCAGTTAGAGGAGTTACAAGCAAAGGGTTTCATCGGAACCGGTACTTCTCCTTGGGGTTCACGGGTCCTTTTTGCGAAAAGGTGGACGGTACCCTCAGAATCTGTGTGGATTATCGAAAGATGAACCAGTTGACGGTCAAGAACCGATATTCGTTGCCAAGAATTGATGATCTTTTTTATCAACATTGTGGGGCATGAGTGTTCTCGAAGATTTTAATGAGATCCGGATATCATTAGTTGCGCGTTAGACCATCTGATATACCGCTTACAGTGTTATGGAGCAGATATGGTCTATATGAGTACTTAGTTATGCTGTTCGGACTCACGAACGCGCCAACAGTTTTCAAGGCTCGGATGAATCGTGTATTCCATCCTTATCTGGATTCTTTTGTGGTGATATTCTTGGATGATATCTTGGTTTACTATCACACTCGACACAACCTTGCCACCCATCCTTAGATCATATTGAGTACACAGAGTGAGCATTGGAAGTATGCTATGCTCTCAACGTTCCACTTTTGGATGAACCATATTCACTTCCTGGGTCATATCATCTCAGAGGTAGGAGTTTTTTTGGACCTAGAGAAGGTGAGAGCAGTAGTTTCTTTGAATTTGCCTAAGAACGTGCTTGAGATACACAGTTTCTTGGGGCTGGCTGGTTACTACATGAATTTTATACAGGACTACTCCAACTTTGCAATGCCATTGACTGGTTCTACTAAGAAGGGTGTGAAGTTAGTTTGGTGAAAAACTTGTGAGATAGACTTCCAGGACCTGAAAGGAAGGTTGACATCAGCACCCATCCTGATACTTATAGAGAAAGGGAAGATCTATATAGTTTACTATGATGCATCAGGTATTGGGTAGGGAGCTGTGTTGATGCAGGGTGATCAAGGTTTTTCATACAGTTCTTGGCAGTTGAGGCCACATGAGAAGAATTACATGACACATGATCTCGAGTTGGATGCAGTTGTACATGCATTGCGCTGTTAGAGACATTATCTTTTGGGAGAGAATTTTGTGGTTTTCACCAACCACAAAAGTCTCATGTACATATTTACTCAGTGTGACTTGAATATGAGGCAGTGAAAGTGGGTTGAATGCCTTCAGTCCTTCGATTTCGAGCTTTTCTATACACCTGGTAAGAGTAATGCAGTTACTGATGCACGGAGTAGGAAGACACAAACACAGGTTGTTCATGAGGCCAGTGGTGAGTGGTAGCTTATGGCTTTGTTCTCTAAGATGCATTTAGAGGTGCATGACAGTCAAGGGGAGAAAAAATCTTTCCTCTTTAGCTGTGACCTTTACCTTCCTGGATAGAGTGAGGATGAGACAACTATATGATTCAGAAGGCCTAGTCCTACAGGAGTCAATGGAAAGTGAGGACCCTCCTCCTGGGTAGCCGATAGGTGATGATGTGGTACTGCATTTCCATGGATGAGTGTGGGTTCCAGAGGATATATGTGAGGAGTTAATACGGGAGTTTCATGATTCATTTTGAGCAGTTTATCCTGGAGTTATCAAGATGTACCGTGACTTGAGATGTCAGTACTGGTGGCATGGTATGAAGAGAGTATAGTTGTTTTTGTTACGAGATGTTCCACCTATCAGCAGGTGGAGGCAGAGCATCAGTGGCTAGCCAGACTGTTACAACAGATACCCATCTCGGAGTGGAAATTGGATGATTTCGTGATGGAATTCATGAATTGGTTGTCGAGGACACCTCGAGGAAATGATTCCATGTGGGTTGTTGTGAAAAGGATCACAAAGGTAGATCACTTTTTTCCAATCAAGGAGACCTTCGGTGTGGACGAGATCGAGAAGTTGTATATCCGAGAGAGCTTACGTCTTCATGGGGTTCCTCATTCTATCATTTCAGATAGGGATTCCCGTTTTACATCTTTTTTTGGCTGTGTTTTCAACGTGCACTGGGTACAAAAGTGCTTCTGAGCACAGCTTACCACTCTCAGACCGATGGTTAGTCAGATCGTATGATACAGGTGCTTGAGGACATGCTGGGGGCATGCATCCTAGACTTTGGGGGTTTCTCGGAGAAGCATATACCCTTAGTTGAGTTTGATTATAATAATAATTTTCAGGAAACTATTGAGATGACACCATACGAGGCTTTATATGGTAGACCATGCCGATCACCTTTATACTATTTAGAGGCCGGTGAGGCAGATTTACTGGGACACGTCTCGTGCAGGAGACTTCTGAGCAGGTCCAGTTGATTCAGTAGCAGATGGATACCACACAGTCTCACCAGAAATCTTAAGTTGATCTCCACAGGCGATCCTTGGTGTTTATGGTTAGGGATAAGGTTTCCTTGCGTGTTTCACCATGGTTTGTATACAGGTGGATCGGGAGACAGGGTAAAAAATCACCGAGGTATGTGGGGCCATTTTAGAGTCTGGAGAGAGTCGGGCTGGTTGCCTATCAGTTGCAGTTACAACAGAGGTACCAATCCATTAAAGATGTCTTCCTTGTATCCTAGTTGTGTCTCTATCATTCAGACCTATCTCACGTCTTGCAGCTCGATGAGGTTGAGCTCTAGGTAGATGTGTCCTTTGAGAAGCATCTGATTCATATCATTGATAGGAGCACGAAGGTTCACCGAGGCCGGTCAGTTCCTCTCATACGGGATCTATGGAAGCATGGCCAAGTTCAAGATGAATCCTGGGAGTGGGAGACCGACGCACGTGCTCAATGGCTAGAGCTGTTCTGAGCTTTATCTTATCCACCCTTGGGAGGGAAATTCAGGGACAAATTTCTTTAAGGGGGGAATTTTTTAAGAACCCGGTTCTTAGTTTTGAGGTAAAAGTTTCTTTATTTTCCTTAAGTGTTTTTGAAAAAATAAGGGGAATGGGGGAAAATCTTAAATTTTGGGGCTACACGCTGTGTGCTATTCCACACGCCGTGTAATTTGGCCGTGTGGGATGAGTACACAGGGTTTGTAGCCATGTTGGCAACGAAGGGTGTAAAAACCGACTACACGCCGTGTAGTGGATATTTACATGTCGTGTGATTAGTTGGCAGGAAAATATCAAGGCGGTGGAGGCAGTGGCTAGTGGAGTGGTAGTACATGATGTGTACTCTATTTTCACATGCCGTGTACTCATGTCGACAGATGAACAGACCCACGCTGGCGAGAAGCCGCCGAAGGAACAGTTAAAAAATGAAAAGTACACGATGTGTAGTTCGTTTTTTTAACTTAAAATCGGAAGTAGCCAAACATGTTCACAGGATTGGATTATAACCAGAGGAAGGAGTCAGTAGATGAGTCCGGACTTTCGAGGATCTCCAGATCGAGCGTCGGGAATCCGTTTTCACCTCTGACAATCTCGCTGGAACCGCACAGGTAAGACCTATAATCTCCTTAAGTCGTTTATTCCAATTCTTCTTCTAAGGGAAGTTATTTATGTTTGAATAGGGATTTAATTCACCTTATATCAATGTATTCTTTGGGAATTTCTAGAAGCGATGATCACATATACCGTTTAGTTGTGTTTAAGGTAGGTGGCTTGGAGTTTAAATTGCAATTGTTGTGCATTTTTGTGTACCATTGTGATATGCTCCCATGAATGGGATGTCGTATGGCTAAGGCCTTGTTGAATTAAAACCCTATAATTGTATAGGTAATTAAATGTGATAATAAACTGTTGTTTGGGATCGCTTCTTCGATCCAAGACCACCCCAGGGGTGCGTTCTTCTATTTAGCCATTTGGCCGGATACCCGAGGGTATTCCATTGTAATATTTTTTATTAAACTGTATTGAGAGGAATTGAATGTGTATTTCTTTTTTATATGTTGTGATTGGATTGGTTACATGATTAGCCTAAGGGTAGTGATTTACTTAGCCTGAGGGCAGGGTTACCTTTTTCCTGAGGGCAATGGTTATTTCGGCCTGAGGGAAACTTCTTTCGTGCCTATGGGCAATAGACTTATGGGCCTGAGGGTGACACTTCATATGTCTGAGAGAAATATCTGTTATTCCTAAAGGAAATGCCTGAGGGAAAGATTTTGATTACCTGATGGTAATCTTGGGGGCGTGGTTATATTAGCCCGAGGGCAAGGTTTGATTAGTCCAGGGCATAGTTCTGTGGAAAAATGAATGTTATTAAATTGAACTGCTAAAAGAATACCTAAATAAAAATGTACCTAGAAAAGTTAGTTACATTTGAGTACTACTTAGTTTTTTGCACTTACTACTGTACAATGTTGTTGCATATTTCCACATAGTTGAGAACGGGCCTTCAATTGGTTCCTACTGGGATTTATTTCTCACACCCTATTGGGGTCATGTATTTGGCCCCAAACAGGTTACGTTTCTGTAGGTATGGATAAGGGATAGGGTCCCTATACAGGTACTTGATTGCTGCTGAGGAGTAGGGGAGCAGGGGACCGGGCATAGGATCGCAATGCTACTGAATGTTTTGTTTTGTTTTTCTATGCTCTATATTGTACTGTACTGTATTATTCTGAAACATGTTCTGGCTGTTTTCTTAGAACATGAGACATGTTTCATCATTATCTATATAATTTTTGGTTATCTTTTACTATTGTTGTTTATCTTAAATGTGTATGGTTTATTGCTTCCTCTGTCGTTCTATGCTTTTTATATTATTCCACTACGCTACACATTAAAACATAAACTCCTTAACATAGCTCATGAAATCATGATATTACTATAAAACTAATAGAAATCATAAATCACAAAAGAAAACTTGTGGAATCCATATCATGCATACACTGCAGATTTCATAGTAACATAGAGAGTAACCTTCATCATTACATTTGGAATACCCATTGCAGTATAATATCTAATTCTCTTAAGAAAAACCCAACCGGTTAACCCCAACTCATTACCAAAATAATTTATGATCTATAATGGGCTTACCACCCGTGGGTTATCATAGAAAAACCTGTCATTGATCAATCATGTAACCATCGATATTTTTTTATTACATAACCACTCCCCAAATATCCATGTACTATTAAATAATCGTAAAACATAAATGATAGTAGTTATCAAAATTTCACTCATAAAATGTCATTTGTAATCATAAGTAATAATTTGAAGATATTTAAATAGTAAATTAATTTTCAATATCATTTTCAATATAAAAATACCCAAAAATTAATAATGGAATTATTATCCATTTATGAACATTAAGGATTGTAGAGGAAGTCAACTATCAAATAATGGGTGTGGAAATAGAGATGTATTTGTTGTCATATATGTTAAAAACACTGCTTTTTTCATTTGTAATGAAAGTAAAATGCTTCGTATAAAATGATTCCATTTGAAAACATTGAATGAAATTCAAAATAGACATAAATTTTCTGGCATAATCATTTTATATAATTATAAATATAAATGTAAATTAATATCATGATGAGAAATATTTTTTTATTAAATTGTTAAACATTCAAGGTGTCCAATACCAAATAGAACATTTATATATTAATCTACATGAATTAATAAATTTACCCAAACAATAAATAACATTATTATAGAAAAATATGGGTATAAAATTTCTTATTTTCTGTATATACACCATATAAAATAATAAAGGTGCATATATGATGAAATTTATCAATCAAAGGTGATTTAGGCCAAATCTTTTACCTTGAGTTTGACTCATCACATACAATATTTGTAATCCTAAATAATAAAAATATGTTAATTTCTACATTCGTAATAACCTTATTCAATATTATTAGTCATTTTATATCACTTATTATTATGTTATATTAGGTACATAATTATTTAAGTACACATAAGATGTTTTGTTGATATTTGGTACTCGAGTCGAAAATGAATATGGTATGATGTCAATAGTGCATGTGGTAAAAATTACAGTATTTCCAAAAAAACATTCAGGAAAAAATATTAACTCATGTTTACCAATTATACCTTTAAATACATTTATTAAATATTGATTTTAAAAATGAACAACATTACAATCATAGAGATGGTAAGCTAGATGTACGAATAATAAATGTATTCCATTTTTCATTGATCATTATGGAAAGAAGTAAAATACTATTTTATCATTAACTAATGATCATAAAACAATTAATATCATATTAATCCTTTATATAAACTTATATATATATATCATAAAAGTGTTTTAGTGGATAAAAAAGAATCACATAGATTCGTGGAGGTGATAGTTCACATGAACGCAGAAACGAAGTTATCATTTTATGAGTATGTAAAATAAGATCCTAATTTATTTATTATTATATTAACAGGATTAAAATTTCATGAATATCACATATTAACAAAAATTAAATTTTTATAACTAGTCTTTAAAGAGGGTGATGAAAACAAACTATATCAGTTTGCAAGGTGGTATTCTGCCGTACACATGATCAAAATGTTAATTTCCCATTTTATGAAAAAGTATAAAGATATAGAAGATGATATTAACCTAATAACATCTCAGAATATTGAGTATATTGGAATTATTAGTTCATCATATACTAAATAGATTTTAAGGAAGGGGTAGACGAGATAAAATAGAAATACTTAAAGAAAATGACACCTCTTTTTTGGTTGATAAGCTTTGAAGAGAACCTTAACACCTCTAAGAAGGGTGTTTTTCCTAAAATAAGGCCTCAATAAAGTGGTTATGGATTATAGTAAGGGTTTTGGGGAGATCTTGGCCCAATGTTTTTTAAAGTGTGATTAATAGAGTGGAATGGGTGTGTTTTTTTAAGAGCAGGGGGGTACATTTGAAACTATTAAAAGTATTAATATAAATTAAATTTCTATACCAAATGGCCCTAAACTAATTTAGTTCAAATATAAGATGATTTTGGTTCGATTCCAAATCTTCCAATTAAAATTATAAATGTTTTGAATTTTTTAATTCCTTATTATTTTGTTTGAACCCTTATTTTACATTTTTTAATCTTACCGTGACGTCATGTTATTTAGATCTTTTGGGATAAAATAATTACCTAATAATAAAAAATGACTAATTAATGAGTCAAAAATGATATTTTTATAATTATATCAACTTTTTCCCTAAATCATAGATATATATAAATTTTATATCATTTAATTTAATATTTTATATTATAATATATGAATTCTGTTAACATTGACAATATTCATTTGATGTATTTTTTAAAATATCATAACAACTTGATCACATAAAAAACTACATTATCTCAATCATTAAATTTAATTGTCATCAATAATGTTATTTTATGGCATCAAATATTTCCAAAAAAAATTATTTAATATTATTAATATGATTTATTTGATTCCTGCTTTAATCAATCTAAAACTACATCATATTTAGGTGATAATTGAATTTAATTAATTATTTCCTAAAAATTATAAATAAATTTCAAGGTTTTAGGTAATATTATTATATTTATATAACCCCATATTTAATAAGAAGATAAATATTCATGTCATGTCTTGATTTACTTTAAAATAAATGATATAATGTAATAATCACACCAATGTGGCTTCCAAAGGCAAAAATTTTAGAAAAAGGATTGTCTTAGTCAAATTGAACACATCCAATATGATTAGGAAAAGTTTTAGCGATTTTTATGTTATTATAAAATTATTTTTACCATTAATTACCTGATTTACATTCAAGTCTGGTAATAATAACAATTACTGAAGTTACTATTCATAATGTCCATAAATAAAATGGAACTATTTTCATAATTTTAACCTTATGATTCCAAATACTGAATCCATTTTCAAAAATAGAAAACACATAAATAGAAGAAATTAATTATAAATTAATAATGTTGATGAAATAAGAAAAGATGGTTTTTTTGTAAAATGTAAAAAAATTTACATAGTTATTATATTAAATTTCATTTTGAAATTGATTCTGATGACCAATATTATATTAAAAGCGTTTTTTAATTATAATTCAAATAAAATTAAATAGATAATCTTATATATAAATAAATTTTACAAAAATAGTTTTGAATTAAAACACATTATTCTTCAGTATTCATTAAAATATGAATTTTATCAGAAAAAGACAAACAAATTCATCAAAAGTAAATTTCGATGTCCTTATTCAAATTAAGATATTTATTTTGTCGATTAAAACTTATAAAAGTGTTAAAATATTTATTTAAATTGGGTTCTCTGTCAAAATGTGGCAAAACTAAATTTTTAGATAAATACTCCTTTTATACATAAAATTTAATTTCTTCTTAAATCATGTCTAGAAACCCATAATATAAATTTATATCATTATATTGAATTAGTATTTTATTAATATTGTCTAATAAGAGTGATTTTATTATTCTATAAAAAATAATCCATATTTAAATAGTTTTTCATAAAAAAAATTCTTTTATATTCAATTTGTTTATAGTTTCACTTTAATGTAATCTGGTAACCAATGAATAATTATATTAACATGTGTAACCCATATTTTAATATTTTTGTTAATATTATTCATTCCCTCCATTCTAAGGGCTATTTGATAACTACCATCTTAAATAATAATATTGAGTTGTTTTTTATACTCAATGTGGCCTATAATATATGCTATCGGACATTGTGTTACCGTTTAAATACTAGGGATGTTACATAAAATAAAATAAAATAAAATATTTTTTTCAAAACTATGTATTTAATTATAATATAGAATATTTTGACCACTCTTCAAGAAATAAGACATACTAAAAATGGAAAAAAATCAACTAAAGTAAATTTTCTTATTCTAAATTAAAAAATTAAGTTTTTTTTAAATAGAATTTATTAAATTATCAAAATATAGTGGAAACACAAGTGCGCCATCAGAAGCTGAAAAAATGTCATTAAAAAAATATAGCATTTTATTCATAAAATTAGATTTATTTTTATATCATGAATACCAAACACATAAGATTAATGTTAAAAATTATATTAAATATATAATTTTTTAATATAATTATGTGATTAATACTATTTATTTCATCCAATTTAATTTCTATGTTATGATAATATTTAATTTTTCTTTTAATTTGGGTGTTTCATGGAATATATGTTTCAAAAATATTATCTTTAAATAGAGACATACCATAAAATGACGGGGTGTTACAACCAATCCATCCACATAGCTAATTGAGCTACGTAGGTGTTGGTTCCATGTAGTTGATCCAGTAACATAGCTGAATTATATACATGATCTTTTCATATAGCTGATTTATGTATTCAATCCTAACATGTAGTTACTTCCAGTCATTTTTATGAAACATAGTAGATTTATGAAACTAATCATTTTGTGTAGTCGATTTAACTGGTTAAAAAAATAAACAAGAGATTACATGAATAATAATGTGATAAATCTCACCAACCACATGAACAACCAAAATACTTACTAATTTAAAATCATACTAATTATAGTAAAAGACTAATAATATCCTCCACAATCCATAACAAGAAATGAAACACACTAGAAGGTTACAAGATGATTAAAAAAATTGAGTATACCCATTAGATGAAGTTGAATATAACATTATTTCTTATACTAATAAACATTTAAAGTCAAAAACATATTTATCAAGTCATTATAGAGTATCATAAAAATATTCCAGAATGAATATGAAGGATAATTCTACAATTGTTGAGATATATTTGAAAAATATGAATAAATGTGGTATGTGTATTCTTGATTGTGTTATTTTATACAAAAATATTAGTCACATGAATCCTTAAATAATTTGAAAATATTAGTTAATGTAAGTCTTCAATTTATAAATGTCACAACTATACAGGTCAAATAGAGTGGTAAAACAATATTAACTATATATGAGGTTAATAATAGCTAATTTATCTATGTCAATGGAAATTAAATTTTTTTAGTGGATGTATGTTATATTATATGGGATTAGAATTTACATTCAATAGAAAATGATTATATATTAATCGAAAGGATGTAATCTATATTAAGAATGGATAGAGTACTAATGGTACTTTTTATCGGGTGGATAGGAAAGAGAATACCTTTCACTATAATTTAGTAGGGGAGAACAAATTATAGATTCCAAAGTTTGGTCAATGTTATTTGTCATGTATGGATAATCTATGAATTTTTAAGAAATACATTAGAATTCATCTATTAAAATGGAATAGATAAAGAAAATATGATTTATTCTTAAGGGAAAATATGTCTTGAAATCATTAAATTCAATATAAATATAGAGCATAAAATTTAATGAATCTTTTCTACATAGAAGCGTTTGTCCTAATTTTTTATCATTGAAAAAATGTTTTGTAATATTGTATTTTAATTTATAAATTAATACAACATAATTTATATGTTATATGTTTATGTATTATTAGAGAAAACTATTGGATGCATTTAAAATATTCTATAGAAGTGTGTAAAATCAACTTTAATGATAAATAAATATTCTATGTAAAAAAATAATACATAATACAATTCATTTGAAGATGGAAATTATCTAGATAATGGATGAAAAAAGTATGAAGCCTAGTTGAAGAAATAATTAATAGAATGGAGTTGTGTAATGAAGGAATTTTATTTTTAAAAAATATCCATGATTATTTTCATTGATAGTGGAATGTATAAAATTTATTGGAAATATGTTATGATGGTGGCTATATACTGTTTGAATTGAGTAATTCTTATTTTTATTGAAGGGAATACTCTATATGTAATGTGTCATCATTAGAAAACCTCATTAAAAAATATTATAGTATTTATAGTAAATTTTTGATTTAGAATAATTTTCTCATTTATAATAAAGAATAATGTTATTGAATATATGGTTATATAACATATAGTGGAATACTTTTATGTTACCTATTAAAATGTAAATCCTTTAAATGTTCTAACAAATTAACCAACAATTCTATCAATAGCTGTTATGTGAATGTTATTTAATATGAATGTAAATATAATTCTATAAATATTTTCTAATATATAATAATAAAATATAAGAATACATAATTTTGGACTCAAAAGAATACAAATCCCCCAAATTTTTTCCCAATTCTAATATCAAATCAATGGAAGAACATATTTATTCAAGGAGTCAAACCATGACTAAAAAATTTTGAAGTTGGGTTTATGATTATCAAAGAAAAAATAATGGGGAAAATATTTTGTAATTAAATATCATAGAATTTGAGGAATAAAGTATCCTACTTAATTATAAAATATAGAACAAAATTAGTTTGATGAAAAAAAATAGATGGATGATTGGTAAAATTCATGAAAAAAAATTCGGAATAAATAGAAAAGAATTTAAGATGGTATCTTGGGTAAAAACCTATACAATAGAATATGATTAGTATAATAAGGGATTTCAAAAAATACAATGATGAAAATGGATTGCTGGTTCAGAATAACGAGAGATTGGTATATAGTGGGTATGTTTAGATTGGAGGAGTTTTTAATGAGGAAATGGATGTACTTTGTGAAAAAGAGTGGAATAAATCAAAATTCATTATGAAATAGTGAATAAAATTAAGTTCAATGTTTATCAAATGGATGTAAATTTTTAAAGGTACTCCAAAATGAATTACTATATACTAAAAAGTTTATTGGATTTCTTATTAATGATAATGATTGAAATTGATGAATAATAGAAAATGAAATGTATGATCAAAAGAACACCCCCAGATTAGTATTAATGATAGAAATATAAATGTGATTGACATAGTTTAACATAGGAGGGTTTAATCAAAATATCTATATAAAACTCTAAGGAGATGATTTATCAAGAGAGATTGTATATGTATAAGATATCTTATTAAGCAACTATATATAAAATTCTATTTATCAGTTCACATATATTATGTGTTTTTAATTTGAAATATTAATTAAAGGAGAGTTTACTTAATTTCATGGGTTTAATTTATTTCAAAATAAATTAAACTCATTAATCACAAAGATGATATATTATATAGAGTCATTGATGAAGTTAGTAATGGATGAATGAAAAAATGTTTTATCTATCGATGATTTTGGAAGAAAATGTGGAATTCAGGAGGATAACAATAGTGTAGACACAATATTTTAAAAACAAATTATTTGATTTTTACACTATTAAACCACAATATGGTAATATATGATAAATATTACATCATTTTTGGAATGATTTTAGTGTTATCCATTGTATGAATATCTCTTGAATTTAAAAACGATAATGAGGTTTATTCAGGGAACATCGAAATATGATTTTTATTTTATATAATGAATAGATTCAAAGCAGATCGATTATTCATTATCATATTAGGTTTTAGATATTTTTGATTTAAAATTCAAAATTTGTGGAGCATACTCCACTGAAAAAATTACGATTTATAGAAAAATAATATGAAGGATAATGTTTCCTTCAAAATAATATAGGTGGAATATATTTATGTATAAAAGATATCACATAGCATGTGTGGACTAAGTAGAATATAATCGATCTTAGAAGGGTGGTATGAAAATAAATAATGATATAGCGTGATAATACTAGTGTTATTTAGTTAATTGAGAATTGTTTGCAACTATATTGACCATTGTATATTTAGATCTATCAAAAAATTATAAATAAGAAGGTGGAGAAAAAAATGAAACTGAAAATTTTTGGTACTTGGAATTTAGTGGTAGATATATTTACCATACCATTATCCACACATATGTCAGATAATAAGTGGTTGAACCTAAATGTTAATCCAATTTTATATTCTACAGAGGTTAAATAATTTGCTCTCACCAATGTACATAATTCTTCATTTTATTATTTTTTTTATTTTTATATACCTTTTTCTTTTTTTGAGTATAAGAATACATCGAGAGAGACAATCCAATGGGAATTAAAAAATATTAACTATATTACAAAAATTAATCTTTCTCTTTTTTAGTATAATAAGAATATAATCTTGTAATCTTAAATAATTTATTAATAAACATTTTCATAGTTTCGGTTGTTGGATGTTTACAAATTAATATTAGATATATGATCAATAAAAGAATAATAAAATTTAATTTTACTATTATTGAGGTATAATTACTAGAATGGGAGAGTTGTATGCAAGGAGAGAATAGATTTCACGTGTTAAAATTGAAAACTAGAAGAATGACCTTCAAAAAAAATATAAAGGGGGATAATGTTGACATAATAGGTTATAATGATTGTTTTTAAATAGATGTATATTTGAATTCATTGGAAGTAGGGTGAAATGTTTAAATTTTATTGGATATGAATTTATATGGAAAAAGGTAAACTTGTTATGGAAAAACATGTCACACCATGAGGACATGAGTCGTGCTGTGAAGTACATACAGTTCTTAATTCATAATAGTGTATATATATGCTCTAATACACAAAGTTTTAGAAGATAATATGGAAGGGTACATTGTAGATATGACCCATTTGTAATATTTTTCACCTTTCAAAATTTTAATCATTTGATTCACAATGTGACATCATAGTCATTCTGCTGACCAACTTTTTCATATTTTACTGGTACTACATATTTGGCGATTTACAGCCCACAAAATAAATTTAGACAACAATAGGATTGGAAATAAAGTATACTTGAAATTTCATCATGAAATGATATATAATTCATTTTACTATTAACAAAAGTAAACTGAAATTTTTAGATTTCTAATTTCTAGGATCAAGATATTTCAAAACATAAATATTGACCATTCCATGAAGAAATATATCATAATACAATACAACTCATAGTGAAATATAAACTATTAAAAGTAAAAACAATCCACACTATAATTAAATATTCAATGTTTTTATTGTTTTAATCTATATAGATCAACCAAATTTTATGAATTTTTATTGTTATATAGGTTAATTATTTTTAAATTTCTATAACAACCTATTTGAATTTTTATAGGATAGAATCATTTGGAAAACAATTGAAGGAGAAATTTAATGCAGAAGAATTTGGATATTAATTATGATTTTAATATTTAATATTCCAAGGATATATTAAATCATATTTTATAGAATAACAAGACCCACACAAGAATTAGAGATATTGGGAATGAAGGGAACTAATAATAAGGAATATATGGGGAACTATTGTGGAATTTATTGAATATGTGGAATTAAGGAGTGAAAAATGATTGGATTTAATTCATTTAATTATCAAGGTTAGAACTAAAGATTTATTGTTCATATTATTGATGATATGGAAATTAAGATCAAATAGTTATAGATTGAACCCATTTATTATGTCTCCCATTGATATGTTTTTGTGTTCTACCTATCCATGAACATTAGCATTTTTATAACCCTCTTGGAAATATTTCTCGGAATAATGGAAGTTATTGTGGTATCTATATGAGAAGGGATATTTTTTTAAGTGTATAAAAAAAATCATTTAATAGTGATTAAATAGTACATCAAAACATCACTATTTTAGTATGTGTGAAAAATATTAAATCATTGTGTTTGTGTTTATTTATTATTTTCATGTTCTTGTTCATGATCATAATGATATATTAATTGATTCTTTTCAAATTATAGGAAAATAACCAATGTTATGTAGAAATTCCATATCCTCATAATTTTCCTCCAAACTGTGTATATTAGATCATCATGTGATATAAACATGCAATTAAATATTAATTTTAGTCCTTATTTTTCAAATGGTAATACTTAAGTGAATATTTTATAAACAATAACTTTTTATATATTTTAATACTTACTCTAAGTGGGTGAATTATTTATTTCTTCTTCAAAAAGAATGAAAATAAAACATATTGAATAACAATTTAAATATAGATTTAATTATAAATTATGTAACATAAATATATCATAGATGATATCCCATAAACAAGGACTAAGAACCCATATTTTCATAGTAAAATGTTAGAGTATTTTAGATATATAAATACTTAATATTTGATACAATGGTAAATATTTTTTACTGGATTTATAGTCTAATTTATATTTATGGTCTTTATTGTATATTTATGTATTTATTTATAAATAATAGTATCCCAGCCTAAATTAATAGTAAAAAATCTAGGTATTATAATTATACATTATATGAAAAAAAATTCTATTCCCTACGATCACCTTTTATTCATTGAAATTGTTTTCCTCTCATCATTTAATAACGTACTTAACAGCTCAACTAAACCACTTCCCTACTACACCCACCCTGATTGTGACACAATTATATTATAATTGATGCCCTAGAACCAACTACTTTGGACATTTAATTTCAAATATATGTATGGTACGCAATTAAATAAATATATTATATCATGGAGGATTTTCTTTTATTTATAACATTAACTTACTATTTATTTTGATTATCCTTCAAAATGAATTTTCAAAATAGTTCCCTACTATGATAAAAAATTTGAAGTGCTATACTGATATACTTAAATATATGTCCTATTAAAATTACCAAAAATTGTATTAGGGGAAATTACATTTTGATAATATAATTAGGTCATATTTTGTAACATAATATTAGGTAATTAACACACATGACCTGGTAAATGTATCTAAATATTTTTATATTAATTTAGAGAATTAATATGGCTATAGGAATTGAAAGGATTATAATGGGGAAAAATTTCAAATAAGATAAAAATTATATGTAAAGTTTTATGTGCCAAATCCACTGGAATAATCAGACTCTTGAAAGACACTATACCAATAAAATATAATAATATTAATGAAATATGATTTTTGGAAATTATAATAAAAAATAGATAAAATATTAGTGAATGAAAAATGATGGAAATATTGGTTATTTATACGATTTTTAGATCCCATATGACCATTAAAAATATGTGTATTTGAATAGTTATATGACCATTAGATGTATTAAAATGTTAATTATAAATGTTTCATCAATAAATGATGTATAAAGAAATATTTTTTTTATCTCATACAAGAAATTGTGGAATATTTATATCAGGATATATGTAAATAAAGGTTTTCAATATAATAAAATAAGAGTGTATATTTTTGTAAAACATATATGTTTTAAATGATTTTTTTATAAGAAATATAACAGTATAAATGTAATTTTATTTTCAATAAATGGGATTATAAATTAATATTATGCTTTGTTATGATGATTAAAAAATTTATGTGTTATTATTTTATTTTTCAATGGTCACAAAAATAGATCATAATATTAAAATTGGTAATTTTCAAATCAATGGGGATTTTATTTGAAAATTGAATATCTTATATATTGAAAATTATTTTCTTAAAATTATTTCATTTATTATCTACATATCCAAAAATTCATAGTGTTAACTTTTGTTAATTTATAAATATATTGTAATTTTTAATGAATAAAGAAATATGTCAAAATACAATATTAAATAGTATATGCTAAAAATATGAAATATTGGGTAATTTATGATCTAAGAACACATTAGATTAAACAAATATAAACTTTTCATTTTATATAGTGAAAAATATAATTATAATTGGTATTATTGCTCCAACATAATAAACTAATGATTACAAAATTCAAAAACACCCCACTCTTACCCTTATAAATATCACCCCACAAACCCCCTTCACCTCAGTCTATTTATGCCCAATGTCATACAAAAAATTTACCAAATACCCTTCCTAATGAAATCCCCCATATCTTAGTTATAATATTTTCTTGAAAAACTGTTTCATGAATACTTAAGTTGTATAATAAAAGGGGAAACCAAAAGACGATATAAAATTCTCGACTAATTTATGTAAATATTATTTTTTGCCTACCACCCACCTATGTTCTCCATAACATAAAATTTTTAAAATTGTTATTCGAACTATATAGATATATTATTATTATGATTTAATACCATTTTATACCCTCCCTTAATTCATTTATAAAAAAAAATTATTTCATTATGGATGGTTCACTGTATCAATGAACAACACACATTGTGTTTCTCAACCGCCTTCAAGACTAATCATAAAAATATTTTTATTATTACATAACATGATATTAAATATATTTTAACTTATTTAATATTGGAGAATGAATATATTTTCACAATATAAAATTAAATTAAAATTGTTTAGGATTTTCGGTTTAGTCACCTAAAATAACTAATCACATAACGTTAATGTTTTTAATATATGAATAATCTCTAGGTGGAAAGAAAAGGATATTTTAAAAAATTTCAGTTTCTGAATGAAATGAATACCATTCCATTTTTGATCTTCAATTTTAGTTCTATTTCAAAATGTATTTAATAATTATCCAGATGTGAGCTGACCTGGGATCCATGAAATAAAAGCTCCCATAAAAGGGAAATTTGGCATAATATCCAATTCAAATCGTTATAACATCAAATAATTAAATATAAAAAAAATTATATATGGATATATTTTTAAATATGAAATTAATTTATTTAATTATATTATTTAGGAAATTACGTTCATGTTCATAATTATTCTAGAGAATAAGTGTCATGACCCATCCCCTGGGGCCTGTATCATGACTACCCCTGGCCCACCTTCTAAAGGCCAGGGGCTGGCGACTGGCACCAAAGGCGTAAATCCCTAAACTGGGAAGGCATAGCCTTTATAACTGTAAATAAACACATCAGAGTACACAACTGGAAGCAAAAAACTAAGTAAAACTGTGTACAAAATAATTGCTAGAACGTAAAAAGGGGCCTGAAATACAATCCCAATAGGAAAGTACAAGTACGACTGAAAGAAAGTAAAACCGAAGAAAAGTAAAGCAGCTACTGGGTTGTCCTATGGGGTTCCTAACTGAAGGGTAGGTACAGATGGCAACCTCAGCACTCCACGTCCGTCCGTCTCCTCCATGCACCATCAGACCGAGTGATCCACCTCTGGGTACCGTCCAGTCCTGCTACTCTCTACCTTAGTCAGCATTGTCCATCGTCTGCAACCAGCACAATGAGGTGTGGGCATAGCCTTTGCAGGGGTGAGTATAACGATACTCAGTAGGGACCCTTAGACTCTCAAGGTCTCACTAAATCAAACAAGGATAAAATAAAAAGTATGAAATCAATGGATAACCATTACATAGGTATATGACCATACATATACCTAAGTTATCAAGTAACCCATCTCAATATTGAAGAAAAACAAAAGTCATTGATTCAGCTCAAAACAAGATTTTCATTATCGAACCATGGCTGCTCAAAAACTCCTCCTATGTCGAGAACAGTAGGCCTGTCATGACACCGAGGATCTACTCACTAACCTTAGACTACTGAGGTACTCCTCTTGTTGAGTACCACGTGTCTGCTGCCAAATACCAGGCGCTCCTCCACTGTGGGTCTGCTGCCGTCTACCAGGCGCTCCCCCTAATATCCTATAGTGGTACTTTTCCTATCGAGTACAATAGGTATTCTGCCAAATACCAAAAAATCCTCATCTGTGGTTCTTCCTCCAGCCACCATACTCTCCCCACTGGGCTAGTCAAATCACTCCAAGTCGAATCGGTCAAGCAGTCATCAGGTGTGCCATCTAATAGGTCTCTGCACTTTGTCTACTCATCACTGGAAGGATCTGATCTTCAAGGTATTGGGAAATACTCAATCTGTCGTGAAGTTCCAAAAAGATATATTTTAAAGGTTTTCCACATCATAGGGGTCCAAACACAACAGACGGTGCATCAATCGGATGCAAGTTCTGTTATTTATTAGCCTTTTAGTCCCAGGGGCCCGGGTGGATTCAGGTATGATCTAAACTGACTGTAACTCAAATATACCCCAAACTCTAGTGGGGTATTATCAAAGGGACGACATCGTTCCAAGAATACCGGCGTCGCTGACGGTTCATCAAACGGATGTCCGGTGCCAAACATAGGTCCCAAGAAGTTAATGGGTCAGTAATGGGCTAGGGTCAAATTCGACCAGGTCGGACTGACTTGGCCCAACCCAGTCTGGGTCGAACCTGTCTGGGTCAACCCAATTAGTCTCGTAGGGTCTGACTCGGCCCGTTGGGCGAGTCGGCCCACTATGTTATGGCTTGGTCCACTGGGCCCGACCCCTCAGACTGTGGGGGCTGTTCGGCCAGGGCTCTGGGCCAGTTAGGCCCAAGCGTTGCAATGGAACACCTAGGGTGACTCGGCCCATAAGGTTAGTAGCATTCCACGCAGGTCACGGGCAGGCCGCAGGGGTGCCAGCGGGGCGATGGGTAGCCGGCGGGTGCGCCGGGTAGGGCGCGACAGTGGCTGGGTAGGCCGTGGGGGCACGCGGGGGCACTGGGCAGCGCGCGGGATACTAGGCAGGGCGTCGGCAGGTCTGGGAAGGCCATGAGGGTGCGCAGGTAGCACGCGGGGGGGGGGGGGGGGGTCGGGAAACACGGTGGGCCTCGGTCAGCGTGCGGGGGCACAGGCAGCACGCGGGACATCGAGCAGGGCGCTGGTGAGACCGGGCAGGCAGCGGGGCAGGCCGTGGGTTCACCCGAGGCACGCATCGGGCATGGTATCTGGAAGCCGTGGGTAGGCAGGATGCGCACCGCCTGGCCGACGGTGTTTGGTTCGGAGCACCGGTGCGCTGCGGGGGTGGCACGATTCAAGGAGGCCGTGGGTAGTGCGGCCTTTGTCATCGTATCTTCATTGCCATGCCAAAGGAACATCACAAACGGATTAGCAGAGGGATTCGGGCCATTTTTGTTAGCCCGCTCCCTCCACGTTTAGGGGTGATAAAAATTGTTCAATATAGAGGAAGGAAGTCAAACTTCAATCATTTATAATACTTCACATCAATTCTTTTTAACGACGATGAGAAAAGAAAAGGAAAGCACCAACTTGTACTAACCCCATACCTTTGATTCGTCATTCATTGACATCGTGGAAAGAGATCAAAGGAGTTTTCCATTCATCGCATTCGTCACACACTCTCAATCCCGACTACGTCAATTGTGGAAGATGCTCCACATTGGTAGGAATCGAGGGAGGAAGTCCGAGGAAGAAGCCGAAGAAGGTCCTTGGAGTTCTTTGTCAGTGGAGCATTCTTCGTTCTTCGTTGGTGGAGTGTTCTTCATGTTCTTCGTTGGGATAACTTCTTTTCTCCCAAGATCTTCTCTCAAGCTGCCACCAAATGAGAATTTCCGAGGCAAAAATAATATACATTTTCTTTTATTTTATTGGCATAACAATTTCAAAAATATAGGAATAAATTAAGATTCTCCCCTTAATAAATAACATGCGTTGGCACAATTAATTAATTGGGAGGTCAAGAGACTCCCTTTAATTAAATTATACATGTTGGCACAATTAATTAAAAGGGAAAGGTGGCACCAATTAATGGTAGAGGAGGTCAAGAGAGTCACCCCTCATTAATTAGGGGAGTTGGGAGATTTTCCACCCTCTCATTAATTGGGGGGGGGGGTTAGTCTTGTGTGGTTCCCACGATGTAACTTCTCACGAGAGGTTATGTTTAGGTGGGCCCCACCAGCAAAACCTCTCATGGGAGGTTAGGGTTTGATGGTCCCACCTCCAACTCCGAAGTGTAGGTTTTAACCAACAACCACTCACATGGAGGTTTTAAAATAAAATGAAGTGTTGTACACTTTATTTTATTATTGTTTTTTAAAAAGCCCAAAATTAAATTTTATTCTCGACTATCTGCCATCATGGTGAACGTCTTCTTAAGAAAATAACGACGCTGCGAGTTCAACGATGCCCTCGGATTTCAGTTCTGAGTACTGGTTCAAAAGTTATAAAAACCCACTCATACGATTACTGAATATACCTGAACAAAACATCAGAAATTGATTCCGGGCACACCAGGCCTCAGAATTAACCACTGTAAAATTTTACAGACCTGTAAAAATCCCATGTATTTATGAAAAAAATTTCCATGGAATTTTTGGGACTTTAAATTATTTTCACCTCTAGGATTTACGTCCGTGTAAGCTACAACTCAAACTATGGGAAAAAATGGGGCTAATGAGCATGCTTCTAAGCCTCCCCCTCCCATGTGCTCTCCTGGAGGTTCTTGTACTACCAGAAAAAGTGCACCAGAGGTATGGACCATCCACATAGGACCCACTCATATCGATCGTCAATCTCCACCGAAACCTCTATTACAGTCACCCCATCGTCGACGTCCATCTCTCCATGTTCGATGATGTGGGAAGGGTCGTGCACGTATCTCCTCAGCTGAGATACGTGGAAGACGTCATGCACCTGGTGAAAATGAGGTGGAATAGATCAGCAGTATACCACCTCGCCTACTCTCCCGAGGACCTAGAAAGGTTCGATGAACCTTGAAGATTACTTATCGCCTTGACCAAATCTCTGTAAACCTCGTCGAGGTGAGACCCGTAGAAAGACATGGTCGCCATCCTCTAACTCCAGAGGTCTCCGTCTCCTGTCAACATACGAATTATGCCTACTCTGTACAGTCTTCAACTGCTCCTGGATGATCTGCACCTTCTCCATGGTTGCTCGCCCCATCTCTGTTCCCACTAGTGCTGACTCCCCAGGGTCAGTCCAACACAATGGTGATTTGAAAGGGATCTCGTACAATGCCTTACCAGGTACCATACCAATGGTGGAGTGATAGCTGTTGTTGTATGAGAACTAATCCAAAGGCAAGGGATTATCCCAACTACATTAAAAGTTGAGGACACATGCATAGAGATTGTCCTAAAGGGTCCGAATGGTCCACTCAGTCTGACCATCCATCTGAGTATGGAAGGCGGTGCTCAAGCGAAGATGTGTCCCGAAAGCTTCCAGCAACACCTTCTATAGCCGTCAAGTAAATAATTCATCATGATCAGAGAAATTCAAGGAAGGTACTCCATCTAAATGCACAATCTCCTACGGATAGAGGCATCCCATGCTCTACTGATCCCTGCTCTCTGATCTGTAAGAAGTGGGCTGACAAGGTGTGTCGGTCGACGATCACCCAAATCGAGTCGTGACCTCTGGATGTACATGTAAGACCCTTAATTATGTCTATGTATTCCACATCCCACTTCCACTCTGGGACCTCTAAAGGCTGAACCAATACTGCTGGAACCTGGTGCTCTACCTTCACTAGCTGACAAGTGAGGCATCACGACAAAAACTCAACTACTGCCTTCTTTATACTTGGCCACCAGTGCTGTCATCGAATGTACTGGCACATCATCACCACTCCTAGATGTACCTCTAGAGGGGAAGTGTGGAACTCCCTCAACACCTATTCCTGAAGTGCCACTGGTAACATGGTACTTCCTCTGAAGAGGATGGCGTGCTCCCAACCTTCAACAAATTCCGTAGAGTGCCTACCCTATGGATATCTGAGAACGTCGTGTCTCACAGTCAACATCCCAATGCTGCGACTCCATTACTCACTGAAGTTGAGGGGGAGTGACTGTAAAATACTCTAGATAGGTTTCTCTATCTCTATCCACAAAGGATATCTGTAAGGCAGCCGACTTCTCTCTCACCTCTCCTAGAAGCTGTATACCCGATATCTTACTGAGAGCATTTGTTAAAATGTTACCCTTCCTAGGAGTGTAGACTATCTTGAATTCATAGTCTTGGAGGAACTCGAGTCATCAACGCTATCTCAAGTTCAGGTCCTTCTGAGAGAAGATATACCTAAGACTCTTGTGATCAGAGTACACGGTAAAATTTACACCCATCAGATAGTGCCACCACATCTTCTAGGTGAAGACCACTACTGCTAACTATAGGTCATGGGTAACGTAGTTCTTCTCATGTTGTCTCAGTTTTTTAGAACCATATGAAATCACTGCTCGCTCATGCATCAGGATACACCCATGTCTGGTCCCTAATGTGTTGCAGTAAACTACTTACCCTCTGCCCACCTCTGGAAGCCTCAAGATGGGGGCCCTAATCAGCCTATCCCTCATCTTCTGAAAGCTCTGTTGGCATATCTCCAGCCACACGAAGGGTTTCCCCTTCTTCATCAAGGCTGATAGTTGTTCTGTAACTCTGGAGAAGTATAGTACGAACCCCTGATAGTATCAACCAAACCCAGGAAACTCCGTACCTCTGTCACACTTTTGGGTGGCTGCCAAGAAATTACCACCTCGATCTTCACTAGATCCACTAAAACTCCAACCTCCAAGATGAAGAGTCCTAAGAAGTGAACCTCTCAAATCAATAACTAGCACTTCAAGAGCTTAAAATAAATCTGGTGCTCTCAGAGTGTGTCCAATACAACCTGCAAATGGTAGACATGCTCCTCCTCAGTAGTCGAGTAGATCAGAATGTCGTCGATGAAGACTATGACAAGGAGATTGAGGTAAGGCTGGAAGATCCTATTCACGAGACTCATGAACACTTCTGAAGCACAGGTTACACCGAAGGGAATAACAAAGAAATCATAGTGGCTGTAACAACACCTGAAGTTCATCTTCTGCACATCCTCGTCTCGAACTCTGAGCTCGGAATAGCCTGATCTGAGGTCTATCTTCAAGAACCACCGTGCTCCCTTTAGATGATCAAAGGGTCGTCATTCCTTGGGAGTGGGTACTTGTTCTTGACAGTCAGCTGGTTCAGGAAATGGTAGTCAACACAAAGACTCAAGATCTTATCTGCCTTCTTGGCGAACAGAATCGGGGCTCACAAGGGAGAAACACTAGGTCAGATGAATCCCTTCCCCTACAAGTCTTCCAACTGTACTTGTATCTCATGAAGCTCAACGAGAGCCATCTGATATACTGTAGTAGATATTTGTGTCATACCCGGGTACACTTCAATTTATAAGTCCACCTCTCTTTGTGGTGGTAGTCCTGGAACAACGTTAGGGAAAACATTTGCGTACTGGTCCACCACTACAAGATTTTTCGGACTCTCCACGTCAACTGCTCTGAGGGTAAGGCAATAAAACTGGTGAGTGATCGGCTACACCCTCCTCCGAGTAAGTCCGTCTTGTGCAGAAAAGATTCGTTTCACACCGGTGAAGGTAAAACTGGCACCATTCGTTCGGACACACCACACTTTTCACCAAATATAGTCAATCTGAACATGGAATGTAGATAACCTGTCCATACCCAATATGACATCGTAAGGCCCCAACACCACTACTAGGAGATCCCAGCCAAAGCTCTCGCCTCCTAGAGTAAGCTCTCACTGCCGGCACCGGTGCGTAATCATTGATCCAAATCTTGTATGAGTCTCTATCCATAAGGATCGAACTAAAGGCTCTTTAGGAATCTCCGAGCTCCAAATGAGGGAAGTTCCAATGAATGAGTGACTAGAACCTGTGTCTATAAGTACTGCAGCTAAGGTGGAGTAGACATAGATCATAACTCAAATAATCTATAGAGCATTGTGATCATAGGCCTCAACTGCCTGATGATGAGCTCTCCTCTATCGACCCGCTCCATGTTGTCGATATGGGCCTCCTGGTGGTGGTGGTGGTAACACCTTGTAACGTCTTCCACCACCAGCTGCACATCTAGAACATCTGATACGTCCAACTCCTACCTACATACCGCCTCATTCGAACCTCTACCTCTGCTTGGGAGGTCTTTAAACAAACTGCTGATCATTTGTATGACAGGTTGGACAGTCACGAGCCATGTGACGCTGCCCACCGCATGAGTAACACTGACTGCACCTGGCATGTCTAGATTTGTCTTCACTCTGGATTCCCTGCATAACTGATTCTGAGTTGTACGGTCGTCCACCTATAGGTATTGTCCTCTTGGACCTCTGTGACATCTATCTACCGCTAGCAGTAGAGGACTCCACTGCATGTCAGCTAGTGGTGGGTCTCGCTGTTGGAGACTGGTCAGCGTGGAAACTCTCCACAAGGATGGCTCTGTCTAGCAACCTCACCTGCGTCGGGATGCTGAGTGAGATCATCAGAGCTCAGATCTATCCCCTGAGCCCCTTCTTGAAGGTCTGGGCCCTGAATAATGGGTTCTGTACCATATCCGTGGTGTAGAGGGAGAGGTCGGTGAACCTCACTGGGTACTGTGCTAATGTCATGCTACCCTGCTGTAGATGGAGTATCTCCTGTATCCGTACTTCTCGAAGGGTTCCTGGGACAATCTTCACCCGAAACAGGCTCTCGAAGTCTGTCCATAGTAGCGTCACCTCGTCATGCACTTGGAGCATCAGGCTCCACCATCTGCCTTCTACTACCTGAAATAGGATAGCAGCATGGATCACCATGATGTATGATGGTGTCCCTACTAGCCTGAAGACTCTCAGCACAACATCCATCCAATCCTTATCTACCTATGGGTCGGTCTCTCCCCTGAACAAGGGTGGCCTCTGGCACTATAACTCGACCTATGTGCTCAAGCAGCGTGCGTCATCTACTGCTGAGGCTAGTGGAATCAGTGGCCCTACGGGGAATAGTACTGATGGTGCCATCGCTGGTAAAGGGCCCTACACCGAGGCCTCATCGCTCAATGTAAAGTCAGTACGTACGACTCTCGGGGGATCTAATTGGTCGTTCGTGGGGAGGAATCCTAATAGAAATATATACGACATGGTCAAAAGATTATACCTTGTGAGGTGACTTGGTTGAGCTAACTTAAAGAAAAACTTTTTAAAACACACACTCAATCAGTGTATTCCTGCACTAAGTCGGATATTAGAAGTCACGGTCCTGGTGTATCGATACGTCGGCCACCCGCACCAACACTGGACTCCCTGAAATGAAAACCACACTTAGTAATCTTAACACTATTTCTTCACAGAAAATAAATATTTGAGTTCAATGTTTTTTGGTAGAATCGACTCCTCTAATACCAATTTGTCATGTCCTATCCCCCGGGGCCTGTATCGTGACCACCCCAAGCACACCTCCCATAGGTCAAGGGCTGGTGAATATCACAAAAGGCGTAACTCCCTAAAATGGGAAGGCATTTCCTTTATAACTATAAACAAACAAATCATAGTACACAACTTGAAGCAAAACACTATGTAAAACTATAAGCAAAAGAAGTACTGGAAAGTAAAAAGGGTCCAGAAATACAAGCTCAGTAGGAAAGTACAAGTACAACTGAAAGAAAGTACAACGGAAGAAAAGTAAAGAAGCTACTGGGCCATTCTTCGGGGTTCCTACCTGAAGGGTAGGTATAGATGTCCTCCTTAGCACTCCATGTCTGTTCATCACCTCCGTGCACTGTTACACCGAGTGATCCACATCTAGGTACCATCCTGTCCTACTACTCTCTGCCATAGTCAGCGCTGTCCGTCATCTGTAACCAACACAATGAGGTGCAGACATAGCCTGTGCAGGGGTGAGTATAACGATACTCATTAGGGACCCCATGCCCTCAAGGTCTCACTAAATCCAACAAGAATAAAACACAAAGTATGAAATCAACAGATAACCATTACATAGGTATATTCCCATACATATACCTAAGTTATCTTGTAACACATCACAATCATGAGGAAAACAAAAAAGTCACTGACTCAGCTCAAACAAGGATTTTCATTACTAAAACCATGACTTTTGGAGAACTCCTCCTCTGTCGAGAAAAGTGGGCCTTTCCCGACACCATGGCACTTCTCACTAACCTTGGATTGCTGAGGTACTCCGCCTGTTGAGTACTGTGTGTCTACTACCAACTTCCTGGCACTCCTCCGCGGTGGGTCTACCGCCAACTACCAGGCGCTCCCCCTAATAGCCTGCAGACGTACTCTTACTGTCGAGTACCATGGGTCTGCCACCAAATACCAGGTGTTCCTCCACCATGGGTCTTCCACCAACTACCAGGCACTCCCCACTGGGCTAGTTGAATCTCTATGAGTTGAATCGGTCAAGCAGTCGTCAGGTATACCAGCTACTAGCTCTCCGCACTCTATCTGCTCGTCACAAGAAGGATCCGCTCCACGAGCTACTAGGAAATACTCCAACTATCACGAAGTGAAACGAAGAAGTATTTTAAAGGTCCACGACATCATAGGGGTATTAACGCCATAGACAGCGTGTCAATAAGACGCCATGTATGTTAGTTATTAGCCTTTTAGTCCCGGTGGCTTGGTTGGATTCGTGTATGATCCAACCTGATCTTATCTGAAATATACCCCAAACTCCAGTGGGGTATTCTCAAAGGGGCGGTTTAGTTCCAAGAATACAGGTACCACTGTAGGTTTGTCAAATGGACGTCTGGTGCCAAAGATATGACCGAAGAAGGTAATGGGTCAGTAATGCACCAGGGTCTGGTCTGACCCAGTCAGATCCACTCGACCCAACCCAGTCTGGGCCGACCTGGTCTGGGTCGACATTAGTCAGTCTCGCTGGGTCTGACCTTGCCCTTTGGGCTGGTCAACGCACCATGTTTTGGCCCAGGACTAGTGGACTGTGGGGGCGGTTCGGCCCAGGCTCGAGACCTGTTTGGTCTGAAGAGTTGCGAGGGCGCGACTCAGGTGACTCGGACCAGGAGGTCAACGACAGGCCACACGGGTTACGGGAAGACCACATGGGTGCCGGGAAGGGCGTGGCAGTGTCCGAGAAGGTTGTGGGGGCTCCGGGTAGGCGGCGGTTGCACCGGGTAGAGTGCTGCAGCAGCCAGGCAGGCCGCGAGGGAACAGTGGATGCATGCGGGGGCACCGGGCAGCGCACGAGGGTGCCTGGCAATTCGCAGGATGCACGACAGGACACCTATGGGGCCGGGGAAAATGCGGGGGTGCATAGGTAGCATGTGGGGGCACCAGGGTGACTGCGGGGCGGTGCGCGAGGGGTGCGGGTAGCACGCGGGACGCCGGGCAGGACGCTGGCAAGGCCGTGCATGCCGTGGTGTAGGCCTCGGGTTCGGCCTTGGCGCACATTGGGAAAGGTGCCAGGAGGCTGCAGGTAGGTGGATCGGGTGCCTCTCGACCAGCGGTGATTGGCCGGGAGCACCGGTGCGCCATGGGGGAAGCACGATTCGCGGAGGCCATGGGTAGAGCGGCCTTCGTCATTGCTGCCTTCATTGTCGTCTCATCATTACCATGCCAAAGGAACATTACAAACGGATCGATGGAGGGAGTCAGGCCAGGTTAGTTGGCCTGCACCCTCGGCTTTTCTGGTCGATAACAATTATTCAACAAAGAGGAATGAAGTAGAACATCAATCATTTTTAATACTTCACATTGGTTCTTTTCAACGAAGAGGAGAAATGAAAAGGAAAGCACCAACTTCAAATAACCCCTACCTTTGTTTCGTCATTTGTTGACGTTGTGAAATGAAAATGAAGGATTCCACCGTTCGTCGCGTTCGTCACACACTCCCAGTCCCGACAACGTCGGATGTGGAAGATGCTCCACGTCGGTAGGATTCGAGGGAGGAAATCCGAGGAAGAAGACTAATATGGTCATTGGAGTTCTTCGTCGGTGGAGCGTTCTTCATTCTTCGTTGGTGGAGCATTATTTGTGTTCTTCAATCTTAATTGGGAGAACTTCTTTTCTTCCAAGATCTACTCTCATGCTCTCACCAAATAAGATTTTCCAAGACAAAAATAATATAAGTTATCTATTATTTTATTGGCACAAAAATTTGAAAATGGAAGAATAAATTAAGAGGATCCCCTTAAAAAATTACATGCGTTGGCACAATTGATTAATGGGGAGGTCAAGAGACTCCCCTTAATTAAATTACACGTGTTTGTGCAATTAATTATAAAGGAAAGGTGGGACCGATTAATGGTATAGGAGGTCAAGGGACTCCCATCACATTATTGAGGGGAGTTGGGAGATTTTCCACCCCCCATTAATTGGGGGGTTTTAGTCTTATGTGGTCCCTGTGACGTAACCTCTCACTGGAGGTTATGTTCGGGTGTGCCCCACCACCGTAACCTCTTATTGGAGGTTAGGGTGTGGCATTCCCACATCCAACTCCCAAGTGGAGGTATTAACCAAAAACCACTCGCATGACACCTTAAAAATAAAATAAAGTGTTGTACACTTTATTTTATTATTATTTTTATAAAAATCCAAAAACTAAATTTTATTCTCGACCATATGCTGTCGAGGTGAAAGTCTTCATAAGTGAATACTGGCGATGCAAGTTCAACTATGCCCTCAAATTTCAGTTTTGAGCACTGGTTCAAAAGTTAAAAAAAACCCACTCGTATATTTACTCAATGTACAAGAAACAAAACATCAGAAATTGATTCTGGGAACACCGGGCCTCAGAATCAAGCACCGTAAAATTTCATGGACTCTTAAAAATATCACTTATTTAAGATAGAAATTTCCACGGAATTTCCAGGTCTTTACAACAAGGTAATGTATCTCTCCATACGACCCTTTTTCATTTTGTTGTGACCTTCCTATATGTAAGTCACATTTTATATCTCTTCAATGTATTTAAATTCATAAAACAAATTTATATATACATTTATGACATTTATACCTATCTTATTATATCTTCCTTTTATGTGTAAATACATTCTAGATTTTTATTTCTCTGACGACTTCCTTGAAATCAACCCCATAAAGTGGAAATTTTAAATC
Source organism: Viscum album (assembly GCA_963277665.1). Classification (NCBI taxonomy): domain Eukaryota; kingdom Viridiplantae; phylum Streptophyta; class Magnoliopsida; order Santalales; family Viscaceae; genus Viscum; species Viscum album. Next base: position 1,649,201,863 of record OY728131.1, on the reverse strand, counting down.
TTATAATACTTTTCTGTTGTGAAAAATTAAATTATTTAATCCCATTCAAAATTAAAAATATAATTGAATATTTTATATATATCCAATATATAATACCTTTCGTTTTCAATAAAAATTCCCTATATATTGTTTCTCTAAAATATTTTAACCAATTACTTAAAATAGTGTTTTTGAAGATCAATTACAAAAAAATATCTACCCTTTCTTAACATGTTCCTCAAAGTTAATACCATATTTTGAGACCTATTCTCATGTACTTGGTTACATAATTTCTAAACAATAAATTCCTACTTATATTTGGTATTAATATGAAAATTATATCAATTATGACATGATGAAACATTTTTTCATCCCACTTCATTCCTTGAGAAGTTATAATGTTTAAGCCTTATGATTGATTTCATTTTGTGGAACACATAATTATATACGTGTTATGATGGGTTCAAACTAATAGCGACCTAATACAATGGGTGATGTTACTTTCCAATGATTTGTAATGCAGAATATTAAGGATTAAACCTAGTCCATGATGGGAGTCTATCAACTATAAGATTTTTTCTCAATAATTTTTCATTTCTTTTACATATGTCATACATTATTTTGTTTCCACTTTTATTTGTTTCCAAAATGATTTATTTTAATTTTATTTATGTTATTTTATGAGGGGATTATTTTTGAGCCTTCAATATTTTGATAATTTGTTATACCATTGGTCTCACATGTAATGCCTATTTATTAGGTTTATTCCCATAACGGTATTCATAGCTCAACCCTTCAATTTATTTATTCCCTTGGTTATTCTTTGATTTTTTAGAGTTAAAATTGAATAAGGAGTTCCGTATAGAGTATAAAATAAATGTTTTTTAGTTCACTTTTTTATTTATTTCAAACGAAGTATTCTAATGTTACTAGGACTCATGACCAATAGATTTTTTATAGAATATTTATGTTTAAACCATATATAAATATCTGTAAAAAATTATGTTACTATAGATGGTATCTGATAGAGGTGTAGTTATTTTTGGGACAATGATTGAATTAAATATCTTGGGACTCTATGACTTAGTATAATAATATTAGAATATTATGAAATCTTGGTAATGGATAGAGTGAGTGGTTACAAAGAAATTAGATCATTTCCTTGATACTATATGTGGTTGTTTCTCTTGTATATTAATACCTAAGATTAATAACCTAAAAATATGTGTATTGGATATTAATTCAATAATATCCTAGTTCATGAAAAAATTTCATTTATGAACACATCATTCAATACTCTTGAAAGATTTTCTCTGAAAAATTCTCTAAACCATTAAAACAATTATGAAGTACATGGATAAATTGTCATGTTAGAAAAAATAATAGTGAAATTAAAATGGATAACATCCATTGAAACATAGGAACTCATAAAAATGTATATAATTTTAACTTATATGATATTTATTATATGTTATTATTATTTCATTTTTACATAATTTTTAGTTTAATGTATTCTTAACCCTTTGTTTTTTTGGATATAGTAAATGGATATAATCATAATCAAATACTTAATGGTGAACTCATTATCCGTTAATGTGATTCATGTTTAATTTAATATTATAGTATTACAAAATATTTCATATCATATATGTTTTGAAGTACTATTTGAATGCCACTAAAAATCATGGGTGTTGAGTTATCTATGAGAATAAAAAGTTTTTTAATTATTTAATGCAAGGAAAATAAATCTTCGCCAATTGATGTTTTTGTTCAAAACCTACCATGAATTATTTTACTAATTCCTTTAATAGATTTCGACTCTAAATTGGGAATCGATTGGACTTATTTATATAAAGATAACATCAAATTTTGAGGGATAGATATCACCCTTCAAATAATGAATTATCCTCTGATTATTTACAAGTTTAAGGAGGAGGATAATTATCTATTGGAATCTAAATTTCATACAAGGATATTTTTAGTTTATGAGAAATTATATATTTCCCAAATAAATAAGAAAAATGAGAAAATAATTTTTGAATCCACACCTATTGGGTGGGATTATACATATTTATTCCTTAGTGAATTTCATGACCTTTTTCTTAACTTGGAGGTTGAGTTCAAAATCATACATAAAGCAGGATCACTACCCATATCCAAGAATCTCTATAGAATGGCCACCATTGAGTTTGAAGAACGAAAGATTCATTTACAAGAGAATAAGGAAGATGGTTTTATACAAAAAAATGTTTCATTGTGGGGTTCATCAGTCCACTACATCATGATGAAGGATGGGTCAATGGGACTAGGAATTTATTATTTTGAACTAGAAAATTCATTATAAAGAACATGTATCACCTACCATGAATTGATAATTTTTTTGATCAACTCTATGCCCCTCGTATTTCTCTATGGTGGAACTTGGTTTGTGATATCAAAAATAAAAGGTAAAAAATGATTATATTATCTAGTTAGCCATTCAAATAAGCTATATAAATTATGAGCTCATAGTGTGTCTACATAGAATAACTAATTATTTAAAAATATTTTTGTCATAATTAATATAGTATTTATTGTTATAATTGTTAAAATTGTGGCAGGTGTTATAGATGTTATTTATATATATTCCAAAAAAATTTTGCATAAGGAGAATTGTAATAATATAATAATGTATTTTTTGAAAGGATAAGCGGTAAACAATTTACAATAAATGTGACTTCTTTATAGAAGTTATATCATTCATTGGGAATATTATCACTAGAAAAGAGATACCTATAAACACCATTAAGTCAGAGGAAGTTGTGAATTGGTCCAGAGAAACATTTTTAAAAGATAGCCATTGTTTATATTGAAAATTTGAATATAATAAAGGATTTATGAGATACTTATCATGATTTTAAAACTCTCTAATTAATATATATTGGATTGGGGTCATGTTATTATATAATTATGAATATAAAGTTAGTATCATGGTTTTAAAAGATAGGCTTATCACTAAACTGGTCCTCTTGGTGGCCTCATGTAGGGAACTATTCATGGTATAATATGATGTTTAAAAGAAGATATTGGGATATAAATTAAAGGTGAATGATAAATTTATGTAATATACCATAAATAAGTTGAGTGTTATTGAGAATAACTACGTTAGATGAAATGATCTTTACATTTATTATTTAGAATAAATATCTATATTGGTAGAAGTGTGAAATATATATGTATCATAAGAACCTCAGTTATATATTCATAAAAGAGTATTTTAATATGTTCTATAAAATATAAATACACATGATCAAGGACTATGAATTCTTAATACACGTGTTACCTTTATGAGAAAATGTAGTGGGGTATTCTTTATATTGAATGGATCTAATAGCATTATTAATGATGAGAATTGAGAAGGATCTGATCATATTTGACATGAAAATTACGCACATGTCGATCAAAAAGAGAGGAACATCATTATTATTTTCCCAAATTATTGATAAAAAATCATTTCTAGAGTAGATAATGGATGCTAAAAGAGATGATGTTAACATAAAAAAGAATGTAAAAGATATATGGAAATAAAAATTATTATTTTTAAAAATTCATGAAAATTGATTTATAGAATTTAGCATAAAACTATGTGTACCATCACATATAGAGAGAAATGAGACATTGAATTGATTACATAACATGAATTTCTGTACATGTTGGTGAGCATAGAGATGTATCATAAGTCTTTAAAAGATATGTAGAAGAAATAAATATATATGGGGAGTGGTGGATTATTTAACAATTAATACTCACTTAAATTAAATTAGAGAGGAATTACAAATTGATGAACATGTAATGATATAAATCCGAGAAGTGTTGAGGCTTTATGGAATATGAATATCGATTATATCTAACTAAGATTTAGTATTTACCTCAATATTTTGGAAAAATATTTATGATGATCTATATAATTAATTTAACATAAGTATGTATTATCAACCCCAAACTGATGTCCAATTTGAGTAGAATATCCAGACACATTAATCCATGTAGTGAAAATTAATGATGAACATCAAAGAGGATATAAATATAATATTATATTTATCTAGTTCTCATAAAATAATAGTGTTAACTCATGTATCCAAATATCTCTATTTGAATATATTTATGAGAATATATGTAGAAAACACGCGTCTTTGAATGAAGTTAAAGATCAAAAAGCAACTAGGGCCTGAAATGGTTGGTGGAATGGTAAAAATGGTTAAGACCATTTAACAACACATCAGGACCACTCAAATCTAATTGAAGAGATTTGATGAAAATTGTCATTGAGATCTGGAGTTTTAGCTTTCTAAAGAAAATGTACCATGGAATATCTCTATTGAAGATACATGAGATTTTATATGTAATGAAAGCTATCCCCTAGGTACACTAACCCTTTTGAGTTTCTTGATCCCATCTAAGGAGCGGATTATCAACAAGATCTCCCACAACCCTTTTCTTTGGTACATAATATATTCCACATATCCCTATCGAAGAAGTACATTCTTGATCCATCACATATACTAAATTCAAAATTGGTACAAGTTGGAAATGATCTTTCTTTTTTTGATAAGCTAGTGAATATATTGAACTATAAAAGTATGGTTTTATTCAAAAAAACTCCCCAAGTCGAAGTACTATGGTGAAACATTATGTACGAGGATGTGAT